>JBBWSJ010000002.1:0-1428432 GCA_038088505.1 Diaporthe velutina | reverse complement strand
TATTAAATTTTATAATATCTTTTTAGTATATAGGGTTAATTTATAAATTATAAATAATAAATAGGTATAATAAGAGCTAAAAAGTAATATTTAATAATAAGCTATTATTATTTTTATAATATTTATTTATTATATAAGTATATATTTAGTAAAGCTAGGTTTAAATAGATACTTATAGGTATAAGTTATCTATTATTATTATAAGTAGGGTAAAGTAAATAGATAAATAGGTAGGAGGGAAAAAGTATATTTATAAGTAATATTTATTATAAATTTAGGAAGAAAAGTAAAAAATAAAAAGGTAAATTTAGATTTTTATTTAGTTTAGGAATAATTATAATAGCTATTAGCTAGCTACCTTATATATCCCCTATATTTAAAAATTTTTTACTTATAGCATTTTAATTACTAGCTAATATTTATATATAGGCTATATATTTAGGAGGATATTTAGGTTTAAGCTGTTTATTAGTATATTTATTAGTATGTTTACTATTGGGGTAGACCTGTAATATCCTGTATATATTAGAACTGGTAATACTATCTGCGTAAAGTTGCAACAGTGGCAGCATGTGTTGTGGCTGAAACCCCCCCAGAAAAACCAAATAAGACAAAGCCTGGGACAGGCAACTCCCCGGAATTTCGCATCGATCCTTTCACGCTTCCTGTTGACCTTCTTGACGGAAAGAAATTGTTCACATTTCTCGGGCTCTACGCGGCCCTCTCTATCATTAGTTAGCCCTCCGATACTCCACTTATTACCACTGGTCCTGCTTCTCCCCGGGCCAATGGGCGAACAGCAGGCTCATTCGTCAGCGCGGTCGGCCAAGCGGTGCGTCAGCCAGAAAGCGAGTGAACCCCCTGCCAAGAAGCGAGCACCCTATGCTCCAAAGGCGTGCGATGCTTGCCGCAGGCGCAAAGGCCGGTGCGACGGGCGTCGGCCTTGCGAATTCTGCTCGAGCCGCTCCTCAGAATGCTCTTATTCTGATGTTGTCGACGAGCGTGTGCTGCTGGCCGCCAACAACGACGATTTACAAACTTTGGACAAGACTGGATTGACTCCAGAGTTAGTTTTAACTTTCATGATAGAGACCTTTCCCACAATTTAAGCAGGACCTACGTGCTGACCTCGGCCTAATTAATTTAACAGTACACTCTGCAGCACGGTCAAATCCCTTGGTGAGCTTGTGGCCAGCCTCCAAGGACGACTCAACAGCCTCGCAAGCTCGACCGTGAAAGGAGGGCCCGTAACCAGCCAGGAGCAGAGCACGGGGGTACAGCATGAGGCCCATCATCCTATTACAGCGGAGGATTGTGCATCAGCAATCCATGTAGCTGTCGATGAACATATAGGTACCATGGTAACATCCGGGGTAGCACCCGGAGAATCTCCGACACAGCACGAATCCACCGCTAGAGGATCTTGCACTGGTCAGGGCTTCTGCGGTCCGACAAGTCCCGACTACAGCCTCAACGTGGCCCAGATGAGAATGGGCCACGGCAAGTATTCCAACGCGGGTCTCGGCATGAGCCCCAGCCTTGACGGAAGTCCGTCTGATGAGGGAGACAGTCACCTCATGAACCCAGTGGAGGATAGCTGGGCCACACTGGACCCTGCAATGAGGCAGTCTCTTCGACGGGATCTGTTCCGGTTTCGGAGTCTGCTTTCGAAGCGGGAGGCTCTGCGTCTCATTCGGGTCTACCATGAGGTTATCGGGGAGCTGCATCCCATCGTAGACTGTGATCGGCTCGTCGAGCAGACCGAAGGATGGTACAATTGGCCCGTGGATGGTCCTTCAGATCCAGGCAGTGACTCCCTGTCTGAGGAGCACGGTCTTGCCATACTCAACCTGGTACTGTCGTTAACTCTCTGTGCTGAGACTGGTAGCCAGTCAGAACATGCCAGGACTCTGTACAAGAGTTGTCATGGAATCATCAGTCTCTCGATGGCCGTCCCAGCGGTAGGAATACAGCACGTGGCCTTGATTTTACTTGCTGTAGGTAGGACCCTGAGTGTCCTAAAGTTAATCTCTGATCTCACGTTAACCGATCTTGGCATGAACAAGGGAATCAACCATTTCTTCAACGACAGACCGCGGCTTGCATGGCGAATGTGCGGCCTAGCTGGACGCATGGCTATGGAGATCGGTCTGCACAGCCGAGATGTCTATCACCAGTTCCTGGAGACAGAGAAACAACAAGCAGAGGCTGATATCATTTCGACCAGTCTGATTGTTCTGGACCGTCAGTGGAGTGCCGCAACCGGTCTCCTTCCCAACTTTCAGATGTCTGATTTCGACTACGCCAATGCTGCTACGGTATGTCAGCCATTTTCCCAATATGGCCCGATTCGCTCGGGTGAGACAGTTTAAGTCTATGTGTTACATCTGACATGCCATGGTTTTGTGTTACCAGGTCCCAAACATGTACCTGAAAGCCATGATGTCCTTCACCATAATAAGTCAAAAGTTTAACGAGCCAATCTGCCGCGTGGCTACTGGTGGAACTTACGAAGATGACGATGCTTTTGAGACCACCAATTTCCAGATCGAGCAGTGGCGCAAGCGCTCCCTGGAAAAGCGAAATTTCTCCCATCCAGGGACCTGGCAGGCAGGTCCTCCAGCGAACATGCCCTTGTGGACAGTGATCCTATACCTGCGCGCCAATGCTGTCCGTTGCATCCTCCTTCGACCTTTCCTGCTATTTAACTCCAACAATACAGATTCCAGCAGGAGAAGCATAGAGCCCGGACTGGACACTGTTTCCGATACCATTAACATCTTGTCCATTTTGGAGCGAAGCACAGATGTCTATCGCAAGCAACACCCATTCCTGCAGCACTTCCTGGCTAGCTCCTGTGCCACCCTTGCCCTGATCATTGCTTACGTGGATCAGAACCGCGATAATGTCTCAGGAGAAACCCGGGACGCGGTGGGCAGGAACTTTAAGAAGGCGCTGGCCCTGGCGTCGGCTTACAGTGACTCATCTCGTGCATCTCGCAAGCTCTACGAGCGACTGGTCATGATCAAAGAGCCCCTCATGAACCTAGCAATTCTTTCAGGTGAAGAAGCATATCCAGGCAACGGAGGAAAGATCGGAATGTCTGCTGCAAACCAACAAGCTCCACCAGCTGGGAGCATGTCGAGACACGTAAGACCATCGAAAGACAGAGATGCTGGAGTGCAGAATTTTGAAGCTGCTCCATCCGGTTTTGGCGACCAGAACGCCATCAACATCACGGGTCGCCTAGCATCTGAGGGTGCTGAGGATAGATCCGGAGGCCCTTCGGAAGCATCTACTTACGTCAATATGAACATGGGACTGTATGAGTCTTTCTTGGATGACTGGACCGCTGGCGACATGAATTTGTTCTTCTCTGATAGCGGAATGTGAACAAATACCATAGTAATTTATTGGATTTACATGAGTTGCTTGACCTAAGGTGCAATTCCTCTCGCTGCTTGGCCTTCCGATAATCATTGTGTCCTAATATTTTTCAAGGTAGCTAACGCTTGGGCTGGCATACTCAGCAGTCTTGACTGTTGTGAGCAACGTGACCATGGTCCTTTTCAAAGCCATTCCATCTGCGAAAGCCGTCCGTGTGAATTCCCAAACAGTCCAGAATCCTCCCAGCGCTTTGGTCGACCATCTCCTCTAGGCTTTGTGGTCTGTTATAAAATGCCGGCACTGGAGGGAATATTGTCGCCCCAGCCTGGCGCAGGAACAGCATGTTGCTAAGGTGAATATCGCTCAGAGGTGTCTCCCTCACCACCAGCATCAGCCTGCGCCCCTCCTTTAGCGAAACGTCCGCCGCCCTTGCGATAAGATCGTCGCAGATGCCTATGCGAACAGAGGCGAGGGTTTTCATACTACAAGGTACGATGATCATGCCGTCGTGCACAAAAGACCCGCTAGCAATGGGTGCAGCCACGTCTTTGAAGGAGTATACCTTCGAGGCAAGCTTGCAGATCTCGGCGGCCGTGGTGACTGCCTCATACTTGAGCGTGGCTATAGCCCACTTGCTCATAACCAGGTGTGTCTCGATGTTGAGCTGGCGTAATATCGCTAGGATGCGGATCCCATAGATTGCCCCCGTGGCCCCCGTGATTCCGACAACTATTCGCTTCGGGGGTGGTTTGGCGAGGGAGTGTATCGAGAGGAGATTTTTCTGCTGCGAACTTGGCAATGATGTGCGCAAGATGTTCTGAGCCCGCGGCCGCTTGAATGGAAAAGCCATCGAGCTTGCCACCATTTTCTGGAAGCCTGCGACCTTGTTGCTGAGCCGGCATATCTGAAACATCTCGGATTGTACGCAAAGACTTTTCTAGCCGAACTGACGATGAGCACGTTGTATACTGACTGCTACGAAGATTAAATTACGATGCCATTTGCCTGGTCAGGTGATCGATCGTTGGTCGATCCGCATGGAGTCATCAAAGAAGCTCTCGCACCCGGCGTTTCCCCTCGGAACTTCCGACCCGGACCGGCTGTACCGGGTTCCGTGTTGAAAAGTATTCCTGATGGCCTATTTTACAGCATATTGTTTCTCGAAAGACAATGATTGTCTGTTTACCTTTGCGAAATTCATCACGCTGAAGGCAAACTTGTATCACACCTTAAGAATCAGGATATTTTCGAGCGAAAGTCATGTCTACCCGAGATCTTGGCAACAGCAAGACCAGCTCAGTCGATGAGGTGGCCGCGCAACTGGACTTTCGCACCTTCATCGAGCTTCTACGCCAGGACGGCGACTTGGTAGAGGTGACTCAGGAGGTGGATCCGCACCTAGAGGTCGGCGCGATTGTCAGGCGAGTGAGCGAGACCAATGATAAGGCGCCCCTGTTCTCAAATGTCAAGGGAGCTCACGGCGGGCTCTGGCGCATGTTTGGCAATGCCGCAAGCCTCCGGAGGGGCAACTGTACGACATATGGCCGCCTAGCTCGGAACCTGGGGCTGCCGGTTGATTCTACCTGGCGGGTGATATCCCAAAGGTGGCAGGATGGCAAGAAGTCAAAGCCTGTGGCTCCAAACGTGGTCGAGTCTGGGCCGTGCAAAGAGAACAAGATTTTCGGGGATGATATCGACCTTGACAAACTGCCTGTACCGCAGCTGCATATGGAAGACGGCGGCAGGTATCTTCAGACATATGGGATCCACGTTTTGCAGTCGCCCGACGGATCGTGGACCAACTGGTCTATCTTCAGAGGCATGGTCACTGATAGGAACCACATCGTGTGCCTTGTCAACCCGGGACAGCACAACCACATGATGAAGGAGAAGTGGCTAAAGCAAGGTAGCAAAGAGGTGCCATGGGCTCTTGCCCTCGGGGTCCCCCCTATTGCCACGATAGCAGCTGCCATGCCTGTCCCTGAGGGCGTCTCCGAGGGCGAGTACGTGGGTGCAGTGGTGGGCAAGCCATTGGACCTGGACCTGGTAAAGTGCGAGCTGAGCGGCCTGCTCGTCCCTGCGAACAGCGAAATAGTCCTTGAAGGAGCCATGTCCCTTTTTGAGACGGCTGAAGAGGGCCCATTTGGTGACTATCTTGGTTACGTGTTTGACTCAGATCGCCGCAGTATGCCCCTCTTCAGAATTGATGCTATCACATACAGGAATGACGCTATCCTGCCAGTTTCAGTGCCTGGAAGGATCACGGATGAATCTGTAAGCAGAGTTTAGTTGATGTATCTGGGCTCAGTGTTCCCGAATATGAGCTAATATGTTTTGAATAATAGCATACCACGGCGGCTCTAGCAGCCGCGGAAGTCTTGCACTTGTGCAAACAGCAAGGTTTGCCCATAACTGAGGCATTTGCCCCTCTCGAGACAATGGCAACATGGTGTGCTCTGCAAGTCGACAAAGAGCAGCTCAAAGAATTGAAGACCTCGTCTGAAGACTTTTGCAAGCGACTGGGCAGGGTCATCTTCCACAATAAGAGTTCCATGCTCATCAATCGACTTCTATTAGTCGGGGCTGACATCAACGTCTACGACTTCAAAGATGTGCTATGGGCGTACACGACACGCTGCCGACCAGGGCAAGCTGAATACGTGTTCGAAGATGTACCAGGGTTCCCGCTCACGCCATACATGTCACACGGACGCGGGGATCGGCGACGTGGAGGGAAAGTTATCTCCGACTGCCTCCTGCCAATGGAGTACAGGGGCGAGGCGACGTTCCAGCGTGTCGATTTCGAGAACTCGTATCCAGAGGACGTCAAGGCAAAGGTGCGGGCAAATTGGCGTGACATGGGCTTCGGAAGAATTTGAGTTGTTTCTATCTGACCTTGCCCAATATTGTCGCATCGATGAACGAGCCAATAGCCGGGCGATCCAATTCTGAACTCCATCAATCGCACATGATTTGTATGGTCTTGCAATGGCGGCATACCAGTACTTGTGACTTTCATTTGGTCTAATTTTCGTATATGATAACTTGTGCACGACAAAGTCAAATATCACCAAACGGCGGGAAGAGTTAGTTGCGCTGGAATTAGAGGACTTTCGTATTATGATTTTCCCCCTCCATATCAAGTCTTCGTTGCAATTTGAGTTATTTACTGTGTGTTGAATAGTAGCCCAATCCTCAGGGCTACCTTGAAAGAAGCGAGACCTGTTCCATTGGCTGCGCAAGTCTCGGAACTAGTTCCGATCATCAATGCTTGCACTTCACGGCTCACAAAGTAGATAATGAGCGCTTCTCAAAGCAGACACAATCAGTACGAGACTCTAGGCCTCAGAGGGCCTCATACTACTTTGATCCATTTATGCAAGCGTCTTTACAAGTTACACGTACTGAACACGGCCGGGCCTGGTGACTATGAACATGGACAACAAATACGGTCCACCTCCAGCCCTACCAAGGACAACACTCAAGCAGATAACTCCCAATATCACCCTTCTTGAGCCACTCTCCCGTCGTGGCTGTGGCCCTGGGCTCGTACTACTGGTCTCGGAAGGCGGTTCGGTCGATGGGACATCCGCTACCAGAATCGAGCATGGGGTCCCGGCTCCATTGATGAAGTGGGCGGAAGAAAGCTATACAGTTGTCGAGATTACCCAGCAGGCATTGTTTTGCGAAACCGACGCGCTCAAGCTAGCCCTTACAGCGCTAGCAGCCTGCCAGACAACGGAGCCGAAGGATGCAGTTGGAATCATAAGTACTGAGAACCCAGTCATTCAACGCAATATCCCGCCGTAAGAACAGTGAAAACTAATATCGTTCTGGCCTTATCCAGGTTATAGCCCGATTCTCTGGAACAATGTCGCTGACAAGCTGGCATTGTACCCACAGATTGTCGGTGCTATTGTCTACGCCGACACTGGTCTGTCTCAAGCTGGGCCACTCGAGCCGGCAACAGTCCCCCAGCTTCATCACCTGGCAGGAAAATTAGACGGGCCATCAAAGAGGGACAAATCACTATCCGTCTACAACTACCCAGGTGTAGACTCGTATCTATTCGCTACACCATTTCAGTCCAGCTTTGCTTACAACGCGGAGTCTGTTTCCCACACCCGCAACCTTGCGTTTTTGAAAGGTCTCATGCACGGCCCGCACTTTGACTTAGAGTCAATATGGGATGAGCACACGTACTACGAATTCGAAAATCGCTCGGTGGAGTGCACTATGGCTACAATGGTCCAGGAGCCTTATGTGAACCACGTCCCAACGGTGAGCCAACTTCTATACCCATTCCATTGCTCCTAATTCCATGCTTTGTATCTGGTCCCGAGTTGACAATGATTAGCTGACTGGCGGTGTGGGGAGGGAAAACCTCACGGCCTTTTATCGTGACCACTTTATCTTCCAGAATTCGGAAGACACAGAGACCGAGCTCATAAGCCGCTCAGTGGGAATAGACCGCGTTATTGACGAGTTTATTTTCAAGTGCACCCACAAGTCAAGACTTGATTGGCTGTCAGTATCTCTACCCTACAACCATCACTTGGAACCCCCACTGAAAAGAGCCTTGGGTGCTCAGTCTGCCAGGAATACCGGCCACGGATCGCAAATTAGAGATCCCATTCACTGCTGTGGTGAATATTCGTGGGGACCGTCTGTACCATGAGCACATCGCGTGGGATCAGGCAACTGTGCTGATGCAGATTGGGCTCATGCCTCAGAGCCTGCCGTATCCACTTCCGGTCCCCGGTCGTCAAAGTCTGGCGAGTCCGAGTTCAAGGTTTGAATTCCGAGTGCCAGCTGCGGGCGTGGAGGCTGCGGCCAAGCTTCGTGACAAGGACTTCTGTAACTCAAATGAGATGTTTGAGTATCAGATACGAGAGATATCGGAGACTTGAAGGTGTATGTAAGCGAGATGGTCAAGCCCGGTGCCTCAACCAGTTTCAGCAAGCAGGGATGCAGGTGTGCTCCGATCAGGAAGAGCAGTGTTTGTTTATGTGACTGTTATGTCCTTTTCAACAATGGTGGCCCAAGAAACGAAGTATGCTTGCCCGACTGACACTTAGGTAGTGGCGGTGCTAAAAGGGGCAGAGGTGTAATAGAGTTGGTATATGTTGAGTCCGAGAATAGTTACATGACCGTTGGATCCTAAATACTAGGTTCAGCGCCTTACTCTCACACAGTCAGTGTACCTAGCCCAGTCCACGTACCTAGCCCAGTCCACATACCTAGCCCAGTCCACGTACCTAGCCCAATCCATGTGATTTCGGTACATATTCTTGTCAACCATACTGATAAAACTAGAAACAGAATTGAGAAAATGACAGTAAAATTGCAACGGTTCAAGCTCAATCCGAAACCAGAGATTCAATGTCACCGCCATCTACACGATAGAATCCTAGCGCCCTGAGCATGGGCTTGTCATCAAAGCGATAGAGATAGACCTTTTCATCTTTGTCAGCAAAGTGCTGATATTCCTGCCAAGCCGGAATGCAAAAAGTCGCGCCCTGTGTCCACGGGTATTTCTTTCCATCGATGGTCGTGTAGCCGGATCCCTCGATGACATGGTACACAGATGAAGCTGTCTCACGGATGGAGGGAGACTTGGCTCCGACGTTCAGCCTCTCACACGACGCCCCAATCACCCGACCAACTACATCCAACCTGTCAGTACTGCCCGCGTTGTAAGGAGGACTGATTCATTTGTTCTGGTCAATGTGAAAATTTGCAAGTTCGGGGAACCTACTCTCCCTTCCATCCTCCTTCAAGTACGGCACCGAGGCCCAGTCGGTTTTGGCATCATCCAGCTTGGCCTGCATTTTCTCCCATGGAAACAACACTGCCGACTCGGCCACATCGTTTGCCGGGTATTGTTGCTCCACGAAGTGCTCTACAAAATGGACTGGGAAATGCATGAAGTTGGGTAGGTCCAGCCCGTCCAGCCAAATGACGGGGGCGTCGTCTCCGCCCTCCTCCCCAGGGCCCTTCAACTTTTGTTTTGGTCTCAAGTACACCGCAGAAACGTACCCAGAGTTGATCTCACTGTGACATTGAATCCAGAGACCGTATATACAGGCCGGTAGCTTTCGCTTTGGAATTGTCA
The DNA here is from genome assembly GCA_038088505.1 of Diaporthe velutina. NCBI lineage: Eukaryota > Fungi > Ascomycota > Sordariomycetes > Diaporthales > Diaporthaceae > Diaporthe > Diaporthe velutina. The sequence goes on along the minus strand of JBBWSJ010000002.1, from coordinate 1,418,930 downwards.
GCGGCTATGGCTGTCGTTGTGGAAGAGCCGGAATCGATCCGGAACGGCAACAAAACGGGTTCGTGCGATCTGCAGATACTTCGGCACTCAACACGACTGATCGGAACAGGATCCCTTGGGCACGTAACTTTCAAGTTGAACGAGATCCTAAAAGTCGCCTCCGCGCTGTGCTTTTCTTTTCTCATGGCTGTCTAGGAACACACATATGAGTTTCCGCATGTCCTCTATTCCTGCTGAGCTCCCGTTACGCAAATTCAACCGAGTTCCGCAGGGTTCCGATCCCTGGGATACTCACTTCCATGAGAGTTCCTGGCCTCAGGTACTCTGGTGGTTTGAGGCCCGCGCCAACGCCTATCATGCGTGGTCAGTGAATAAGCTCCTCGGGTAGTCTCTTGACGAGGACATTCAGGCAGGCTCTCTGAAAGGGCGCCCAGTTCTGGCTTACCTCCCGGTGTACCAGTCATGATCACACTCCCCTTCTTCAGCGTAGTACCGGTGGAAAGTCTAGCTATGCGATACCTCACACTAAACACCAGGTCGTCTATGCTGGCATCTTGACGCAACTGGCGGTTTATTCTCGTCTGGAGGTGCAGGCTCGCCGGGTCGCCGATCAGCCTGCTTGACACTAAGGCTGGCCCTAGGGGAGCAAAGGTGTCGAGCCCCTTGGAGAACCCCCATTGCGGCACTGAACCTGCCAAACTTGGGTCTCTCTGCAGCTTCCGGGACGAGATATCGTTGCCAACCGTGTAGCCAGCCACATAATCTAGGGCTGTCTCTTCAGAGACGTCCTTTGCATCTCTGCCAATTATGACACACTGCAGTTGTTCCGAAGCAAATTCGTGTCAGTAGAGCGAGTTCCAGTGGTAAGGAATTTGGCATTGTGATACATGCTAGAAGAAGAAGTGAAAGACTCACCAGCTCACCCTCATAATCGGCTTGGTCGTCTTGGGCAATTTTGGGAATGATGATATTTTGTCCATGACCAATCACAGCAGTGAAAGGCTTGAAAAAGACAGACGGGAAAGGCGGTACTTATCTTCCTGCCTCGAGGACTGTGTAGAATTAGCATTTTAGTTGCTTGGAAGGCAAGGGTTCCATGAAGCACGAACTGTGCGTCTTATAATTCAGTCCGACACAACGTAAAATAGGCACATCATCGGATTCGAGTGGTCCAAGTAGCTCCTTGACCGTCACGACCTCCTCAGTCACCGTTGTTGCGCCAGTGGTGTCGTAAATGTCATTGCCACGCACCACCTTCGCTCGCAAACGAGTGCCCTCGGTCGTGGTCCCCAGATCAAAGCCAGCATTGGGCAGTATTGGTTCCCCCCAGAGAGCACGGCCATCTGTGCTGTTGAAGCGAACAAGTCGGTCCCAAGCTACATACATGGTGCCTCCGTTTTGTTCTGCGCAAAGTAGGACGGTTGCAATTGAGTTGGACTCGCGCAATATTAACAGGATGTTTTTGTTGAAAATATATTAGTCAGTATTTCTCTTTCTTATGGTACAGGAAGGCCTAGAGAAGTACGAATAAAACCAAATTGGCAAATCAGACCTCGGTCTGGAGTCGGAAGCCATCTGGGACTCATTCCCGCTTAGGCATTCCGGCTCTCGGATCGAACTGGAACTTCCTGACCGACAGCACGAATGTCACCATCTTCGTAATTAATGAGGTCTCCATTTCAGAATCCCTCAAATACAAGAGAAACCTTTGTAATTTTCATCCTCCCAACGTACAAAATGCGAACCTGTTACCTAATGTAGAGCATATAGAAATAACCAGGTCATTATCGGAGGGCAGCTGTACAGGCATGTAGATTCATACGCGTTGCCCACATGTGGTAGCCCCCAATGAAATGACAAGCGTTTGAGGGAAAAAAATGTCTTTACATAGTATCGGACCTAATATGCCACTTCACGGTCTTACAGGTGGTCCAATCCGCCAGTGCTTCCTTGCCCATATCCCTACCAAATCCGCTTTCCTTGGTCCCGCCAAATGGAGCGTTGGGGCTCACTGCAGCGTGTAGAGTCAGCCAACGGAGGTTTTATCAATGATTCTGTAGTACCAGAAGCTGCTTACCATCGCCCCAAGAGTTGATCGTGACCTGGCCGCTCTCCAGCGCCTCACTGACCCTAAATGCCCTGTTCACGTCATTCGTGAACACAGCAGCGCTGAGGCCATAGGCAGAATCATTTGCTTTAGCAATAACCTCCTCTTCCGAGGTGAAACTGGCAATACTCGCCAGCGGGCCAAAGACCTCCTCTCTCATGATATCAGCGTCTTGCGCCACGTCCGCAAAGACCGTGTTCTCGATGAGGTAGCCACCAGCGGCCAGCTGTTGTCCACCGTGTAACAACCTGGCACCAGAGGCTTTTCCCTTGTCTACGTATTCGACGATCTTGTCGAGTTGCGCCTTACTCGCGACGGCTCCCTTGGTGGTCTGGGGAGAGAACGGATCACCCGGAACAGAGTCCCGGAGGTGGCGGGTAAAATCCGCGAGGAACCGATCGTAGATGGTAGCTTGAACGTAGATCCTGCTTCCGGCGGCACATATCTGGCCATTGCTGGCCGTGATGCCCAGCGTCGTCCAGAACAACGCATTGTCCCAGTCCGCATCCTCGAAGACGATGCTGGGGCTCTTGCCACCCAGTTCGAGGGATACTCTCTTCAAATTTGATTTTGCTGCGCTGGTGAGGATCTGCCTACCCACTCCTGGGCTTCCAGTGAAGGCGATCTTTCTGACGTCCATATGCTCGGACAACGCTTGACCTGCCACGGAGCCGTAACCACACACGATATTGATCACACCTGGTGGGAAGCCGGAATCCCTCACCAACTCTGCGAGCTTTTGCCCCCAAAGAGGCGTATTCTCAGGCGTCTTGAGGACTAGCACGTTGCCTGCTGCTATGGCTGGAGCTAATTTCCAGAATGCAATCATACTTTTTGCATTCCAAGTGATCATCTATTAGCTCTCTACCTCATCCGTGGGACGGTTGACGCCTACCATGGAGGAATGGCAGGATGGGCCACATGGTTGATTGAAGTTACTTACAGGGTATTCCATGGCACAATTGCCGCACAAACGCCAATGGGTTCTCGTCTTGTGTAAGCCAGCCCACCCGACAGATGAAGAGTCTCCCCTTCTATCTTGTCGGCCCAGCCAGCGTAGTATCTCAACGTATCAACTGCTTGAGTCACGTGTAGACCAAGAGACTCACGATACAGCTGTCCCGATTCCAGCGTCTGCAACGACGCGAGATCTGGCGCACTTCGCTCGACTAGGTCGGCTAGCTTGTCCAGGAGGGCAGCTCTCTTGCAGGGGGCGACGGTTCTCCAAGACGAATACGCAGTTTTTGCAGCTTTTACCGCAATATTCACGTCTTCCTTTTGGCATGCTGATATAGTGGCCAGGGTCTGTCTTGTGGTTGGATTCTCCACGTCGAGCGTGGCATTATGGGAGGCGGGAACGAATTCACCGTTGATAAACAGCCCCGTTTGCACTGCGGCATCCTACTATTAGCCGCATTTTCCGGCCGGGTGCTTCCTGTTGGTATGACGGGGTACAGATAGTACAGACCTTCAATCAAGCGACCTTCGAAGCCAGTCAATTTCACAGAGCCCATATCGTTTATCAGCTATGTCCGGTGGTTGTACCGGAGTAGAAAAAAACTAGCCTAGTTCAGGCAATGCTTCTTGCCTCCTCCGTAGTTCTGCGAAGGGAGAACCGCAAAATCGAAAAGGGCCACACCTCTCCTTTAGAACTACACAATGTTCCTGTGCGTTCTATGTGCTGCTGAGAGTGAGATTGTTTCAAATATGGCCCAGCGGAACGAGCGGGATGAACGCTTCCGATCTCCCCGGAACCACGTCTAAACTCCCAAATCCAGACCGAGGCGGGTGTTAAACGAAGTCCACCGAGGAAATCAAACGTGCTCCGTGCAGTGTCCAAATTCCGAAGAGGCTGATCGCCTGTAGATGGTGTATTTGCTGGTGGCTGCACAGCAACGACGCAACTAACTTTCGGACCCTTACAAAAAGAAATCGAAGATTCGCACCAGCAAAAACGGAGGGTACACCGGTACATTGCAATACAAACGAACCCAAGTTAGAAATCCACCTAACCACGCCCAACACCCACACCCAACACCTAAAGTAACACCCACTCCCATAACACGTCCCACTTACCTATACCTACTACCTACACCCACTACCTACACCCACTATCTACACCCACTACCTACGCCCACTACCTACTGCCTACGCCTACTACCTACGCCTACTACCTACACCTACCTATACGGTGTGGAGTGATGTACTAGTGTACCCTCCCTTTTTACAGGTGCGAATCTCCGATTTCTAAAAAAAAGTTTTAACGCAGCTTTCTCCTATGGCGGAATTATGGCGGAATATTCATGCCGGCCTCGATAGTTTGCCTCTCATATAGAGCAGCCCAGCCTCCTAAGCGGCGTAACTAATAGTGCTCGCAAGCGACAACGACTGAAGTAGATTTTGTCCTGCCTCGGTCCACCGCTGCCATGGCCGCCTTGCCCCATCCCCTCTCCGCGCTGTCCATCGACGAGACAAACCTTGCACGGGACATAGCTTTGGGTTGCCACCCGGGAGATATCCTGTACTTCAGGCAAATCCTGCTGCATGAGCCGCCTAAAGACGAAGTCTTATCTTTTCTCGAGCTCGAGCATTCCGGCAAAGTCTCAAAGTATACTCCGCGACCGCCGCGTCTAGCTAAGATTCAATATGACCTTATCACGAAAGGGAAGAACCACCCGCAATGCCAGGAATCTATCATTGACTTGCGGCTGAAAAAGCGAGTTGGCAACAACGTCGTAGCCACAGGATATCGGGCATCGTTGACAATGTGAGTCTTAATCATTTTGGCAAGCACAACCCACAAATTCTCCTATACATGCTCGTCGCACTCAGGAAAATTACTAAATATCTACTTTTGTTCCATCAGTGAGGAGCTCAAAGAGGCCGCGGACGCATGTGCCAACTCGCCCATGCTGCAGAAAAAGCTCAAGGACCTGAAGTTGCCTGAAGGCTTTGAGGTCGTCATAGAGCCGTGGCCTTATGGTGCACCAGACCCCGGAGATGAGGGCAAGCGCTTCTTCCAAGGACTCATTTTTGCTCGCGACACCAGGAGTCAGAATCCCGACTCCAACTTTTATGCCTATCCACTGCCCTTGATACCCGTGATGGATGCACTGACCAAGCAAGTTATTCGCGTGGAAGAGCTCGCTACCGGGGGCCAAGACGACCAGTACCGGGGTAAGACACACCTTCCTGATGTACTCGCCCATTGTAAGTCTAGCGAGTATGTCCCCGAGCTGGTTCCAGGTGGCACAAGGGACGATTTGAAGCCGCTATCGGTCGTGCAGCCTGATGGTGCCAGCTTCACGGTGTCAGATGGGAACCTCATCGAGTGGCAAAAGTGGCGGATGCGGGTGACTTTCAACTCAAGAGAGGGCGCCGTTCTCCACGACATCCGATATCAGGGGCGTAGCATCCTCTATAGACTCAGTATGAGCGAAATGGTCTGTTCCCCTGGCTCGATTTGATGTGCTGAGTGATTGTCAACTAAAATGAAACCTGGATCTAGACCGTGCCCTATGCCGATCCAAGGCCTCCTTTCCACCGGAAACAAGCGTTCGATTTCGGAGACGGTGGACTAGGCCACACGGTGAACAACCTAACCCTCGGATGTGATTGCCTCGGGGTAGTGAAGGTATTTCAGCTGGATAGATCCCCTACTCCGTCCCACATCTGCATTTACAAAGAAGCCGGAGATTCGCACCTGCAAGAACAGAGGGTACACCGGTACTTTGCAATCACATATCACCCACTCCCACGATACCCAGCTACCGTCACCCAAACCACTCCCACACACAATACCCACCACCTATACCTACTACCTACACCTACTACCTACACCTACTGCCTATACCTACTACCTATGGGGTGTAAGTTGGTATTTAGCGTTCGGAGAGGCCCTGGGTGATGTACCGGTGTACACTCCGTTTTTACCGGCGCGAATCTCTGATTTTTTTACAAAGGCATCATGAGTACTAATTCTTGGGTCGAAGTATCTGGATGGTGTGCTCATAGACGCAGACGGCACCGGCCAGAAGTCTGAGAATGTTATCTGCATACATGAGCAAGACGACGGCATCGGCTGGAAGCACACAAATTGGCGCACCAACCGTGCCGTTGTTACCCGTCGCCGAGAGCTTGTCGTCCAGTTCATCATCACGCTTGCCAACTGTAAGTACCATTCTTCTGCTACAGTGCCCCGATCTTTGTATCTTGGACTGCTCCAGAATATATCACTTTAGGTCCCATAGCAGGTCATTAACGGGCAGCAGACGAGTACATCTTCAATTTCAAGTTCGATCAGGCCGCCGGCATCACTGCCGAGGTCCGTGCGACTGGGATTGTGTCAGTCGTCAACATCGACCCAGGCAAGAGTAGTACTACTTGGGGCAAAGTTGTGAGCCCGGGCGCTCTTGCGCAGAATCACCAGCATATCTTTTGCCTGCGGATTGACCCAGCCGTCGACGGTACGAAAAATCGACTCGTACAAGAGGAGTCACTACCGCTCGAATTGGACGAGCGAACTAATCCAAACAGCAATCTTTACGAAGTTCGCAGATCGACGATTCGGAAGTCTGCCGGTCTTGACGCTTCCCCGAGAAGCAATCGTATCTTTAAAATTCAAAATGTTCATGAAATAAACCCCATCAGTCAATCGCCAGTAGCATACAAGCTAGTCACCCCTCCAACCCAGCTTCTCCTGGCTCATCCCAGCAGCATCCAGTCAAACCGCGCCAGGTTTGCGCGCCATCATCTGTGGGTGACCAAGTACAAGGATGATGAGCTCTACGCCGGCGGTAGATACCCCTTCATGAGTGAAGCGGAAGTGGACGGTCTGGCTGATGCTGCGGAGCGGAACGACAACGTCGAGGACGAGGACCTAGTCCTGTGGAGCGTATTCGGCCTCACACACAACCCTCGCGTAGAGGACTGGCCGGTGATGTAGGTCTCGCATGGCGCCAGTGCTTCTTCGTTCATCCGCCTACATGCATCTTCGCTAATTTATCTGAATCCCTAGGCCTGTCGAATCTTTACAAGTTCATCTCACGCCATCAGACTTCTTCACCCACAACCCGGCCATTGACGTACCCTCCGACAAAGACGCTGGATCTGTGCTCGCCTCGACATGTTGTAGTAGCTTAGAAGTGTCGAAGTGATTTATTTGAGAGTCTGGAAGTTGTTGGATATCACATGTCTTGCCGGAATAGGCAAACCAGCGCTATATACCTAGGCACTCAATTGCACCACAGCGGTCGAGTTAGTTCATCATCTGCAAGCATTGCGTATCTCTTTCTCATCCCAGCAGCATCCCCTGATCTTGATCTTTTGCATAATCGAAAGTACATTCTTATTGCTAATAGTACTTGGCTCGAAGTATTTACCTTAGTATACACAGTCACTAGAATTGTTGCTGTACGAGCACAATATCAATTTCATCAGCGCCGACCTCAGCAGTCATGTCAAACACATCCCCGGCCTTCACTTGCTTGACCTGTGTAAGCTGACCTGATTGATACAACCCGTAGAGTCCAGCTGGGAGGTTGTTGATCTTGAGGTCGATTCTGGATGGATGTCAGTAGTTGTCTGTCGCAACACCAATTAAACTGGGCGCTCTTGAATGGATCTTGTACGTACCGGCTGCTGCCACCGTCCCAAGTCCTCATCGTTACAATAAATGCTCCCACTTCCTCATTCCACTCACCACGGAGGAAGTCGACTCCACTGGACAAGTCCACTCCCTCGACAAATGGGTATGTCCCATGATGTCCGTCTTTGGTCCAGGGTTGTTCCCACATCTTCTTCTGCCCGTCCCTCACGTTCAAACGGCCGTACGCGATAGCGGCGTTGCCGGTATAGACGTCCATCGCAATCCAATTCCCTTTGTCGTCCTGCAGGTTCCCGTCTTTTCTCGGGTAGAAGAGCCCGCCTTTCTCCCAAGTTGGGTCCAGGTATGCGTCCGCGTGCTTCAGCAAGCCCGCGACAACATCCCTCTCACCCTCGGCTGGCGGCGGCGCCACCTCAGAAATCCATTGCACGGCATAGCCGAAAGTCGTGGAGTCATTTGACGGGCCCATGGGAGTCTGAAGCTTTCCTCCTTCCAGGCCCTTCTGGACTTTCGAGGCTGCCTTGGCGAACGTCTCTGTTGAGGCGGTCGAGCTGCGCTCGTCCAGCTCCTGCTCCGCGTTCGTGAGCGACGCTCGGATCTCGTTAGCGACGAGTATGTTATTCAGGTTGACTCGCCCGTCCGGGTGCCACGTGAGATACCCCTTTACCAGCTTGGGATACCACGCGTGGACGAAGTCGGAGTTCCACGAGTTCATGAACGCGCCAGCCCAAGCGGCGCCGGAGACTCCACCCAGGTTGACCATCGAATCCTGCTTGATCTGCCAGTAGAAAATGAAGTTGTCCTCTCCTGTCATGTCTGGGCCGGTGAACCCACCATTCTTGGCCTTCCAGGCGGCTTGGTACTTGTCCAGCACGTGAGACACAGTGTCAGTGCCGTTCCGCACGTCGTTATACCTAATCGCGATGATTGGGAACTGGTTGCAGATAATAAAGACGCAGTTGGGTTCACAGCACACACCCATCCAGCCGGTCTTCTCCATCTCATTCACGATCGTCTGCTGCAGGGTGGTGCGGTTGTAAGGGAATTTCTCGGGACCCAGGCCGAAGAAGATAGGGTTCCAGTCGAACGTCAGCGCGCCGGGCTTGTCGTGCCTGTCGTCGTCGAAGAGCATCCCGTACAGGCTGACCATTAGCAGGAGGTGCCCTGAATACATTATGTTCTCCCTGCACACAGGGTCCGGCCAAGGCTTCCGCAGCTCCGTGATGTCCGGGTCTACGAACTTTCCAGACTGGCTAGTGAGATACCAGTAGCCCCAGACATCCCGCAGCAACATCTTGTGGATGAGTTGGTCAAACAGGGTGCGGAAGACGGAGCGTAGGGCTGGCAGACGGTGATAGTGCGCTAGCCCGGCCGCGTATGCCATTGTCGCAATCTGGTAACGGTAGGCATCGAAAAGCTCCTGCCCTGGAATGGCGCCGCCCACTGTAGCAAATAGAGTGAGTTACGAGATCCATACCCTGAGGCGCAGTGCCGGCCGTCATCTGAGCATGGCCTCCCACGCGGCCACAGAGAACTCGGCGGCCAGCAGTGAGACGGCGAGATGACATGTACCCCGAAGTGGGATGATGCCTGAGTTTCTACTTACTGTGGCGCCATTCTCCATCTAACTGCGTTGCGAGATTGTGAAAATGTCGGATATGTCCAGCCTGTGCTTGGTCGAGTTTGCTGGAGAAGTGCTGGGCGATGTGCGATGGGAGCGTCGGTGGGAAGGAGGACGTCGAGTCCAGGGTGAGGCTCTGCTCCACAGCCGTGGACGTCGAGCTCGTGTGCACTGCCATATTAGATAACGCCTCGGTATGTTGTGTTGGTGTGAGAAATTTGGCCCTGGTGAGTATTTCTCAGGATAGATGCGATAGAGTAGATCACTTCATATAGGGACCCTAGAATGATACAGCATCGGTGTGATACGACAGCCCCGAGGTCTGTCAACCCGACGGGAGCTCCGTTGGCGCCTATTCTAATCCGGACTTCCGTGCATATAAGGACCGTGCCGGTAGGATTCGGTCAATGGCGTGGGTCGTCGCGAGTTCCCCTCTCGGCCCCGGGTTAGGAGCAAAGTCCGAGGCTATACCGAGGCGCTTAAAACTTTCGCAGGCAAAGCACATATATGCCGGTCTCCAAACACCTACACCACATAACTCACGTCAGAAAGTCTAACGGTACTGGCTTCCGTCAACCTTCCCCTCTCTGTCTCGGCTAACCTAATTGGCGTGTTAGACCATCACATGTGCACATTGTCAGATACGGGGCAGGGATGAGCCAATCCTTAGGGATTGTGGATGCAAGATCCCGGTGTTGATGGGATTGGCCGTCAAAAGGTCCTTGCAGGAGGCGTCCCACGATTGCGAGATTCTCTATGGCAATATTTTGATAGGAATGCGGTTACCCAACTTTTGTGATGTTCTACCCCATCACCAGGGATGCCTGGTCAAGTGCGCGTGTAGGGTTGGCTAAAGACATCAACTTGAACTAAATTGCCATTGCCCAATCCATTCCAGCTTTCATGGCCTTCGTGTCACGTTTCAGGAATTGCTCCGGGATGGCGACCCTGGTTGCAAGACTGCTTGAGACTCGGAAGTTACAAATTATGTGCAAGCCCCCGTCAGAAGAACAGCATAGCGGATCCACTCTTGCCAGATGGTACAAATGGCTGCAGTAGCCACCTAGGTAGGCTCAACAAATTGTTGCAGGAGTGCTAGCAAGGAGAAATCTTGCAGGCGCGATGGTCAGTTTCTAAGTGTGGTGGAATGTTAGGTTCTCATTCCATCATCCAAAGAGCTCGTCACAAATTTCGAGGATTCGACAGTCGCAGAAGCACAGTAAGTAGCTCAATTCTGGAATACTAGACCGCAAAATATTAACCAGGCCCATTGGAGCGACTCAATTAAAGGTTAGACTAATGAGGGAGGTAGATTTTGAGAGGAAGAGCTAGGGACACATCGAGGTTGGTTAGAGCCAAACAGCAGTTGAGGGGCCACTTCGCTATTTTCCCGTACACTCTGAAGTTGAGGCCTAAGCATCTTAGTAATGCAATAAATCCTACCAGCAGCCACTTCCCCCGATTTCCGCTGGCGCGTTTGCGCCCATTATCAACCTCTCAAAACCCCCCGTATAGGCAACTAAGCCGATATAGTAGGCGTCCAAGCGTATCTGGGCAGCATTGCCATCCTCTCCTCGGGGCTGAACTCGGTATCGGAGTACACCATGCGGCCCTTCTCCTTCTTCGACTTCTTTTCTCCTTCGGCCGGCGGCGGCGCGGTGGGTGCGCCATCCGTCGGCGTCTTGGCCGGCTTGATGCCAGCCTCAGCCATGCGGATGAGCTGGTCGATGTCATCACCTTGTCTCGCGTTGGCGACGAGCTCGTCCACTGTTGAAGCGCCACCAGCGGCAGGGAAGCCTGGAGCGCCGGGCTGGCCGGGATAGTAGTTCCCAGCCGGATAACCTGGCCGTTGGGGTAGGCTTGGTGCAGTCGGCAGACTTGGCGGGCGAGCGGGGAGGGACGAAGCAGGATACTGCTGGAAACCGGCAGCAGGAGGAGGACCGGTTGGCGGGTAATTGGGGAAGCCGGGTTGGGCGTAGGGTTGTGGAGGGGCGAAGGGCGAGTTCTGGCATATACATGTTAGCACAATCATGATGTTGATGTCGCCTGCAGCCTATACTTACGAAGGTGCCCGGGCTGCCATTCTGCGCGGGACTCTGTACAGCCGCCGGTGGCGCATTCGCGTTGCCGTTTGTGCCTGTTGGTATTCCTGCCGCTTTCTTGGCGCGGAACTCGGCGAACCTCTTCTTGAGCTCCTCCGGGGTCTCTATCCTGATCTTCTTGGAAGGTCGCTCTTGGCCCGGGGGAGGGTTTCCTGTCGCCTTAAAACGCTCGTCCTGGGCCGCCCAGTAGTTTTGGTGGATTCTTTGTTTGTGCTGCTCCCTGACCTCCTCGGGGACACCTTCCATTCCGAAGATCTCGACGTCCAGAGCCTGACGATTGGGGAGGGCATTTTCGACGTGTGAGAGCGTCTCTTTGTGGACTTGGTTCATGTGGACGGAGAGACCTATGTGCGACAACAGTCAGCGACGAACCACACGAGAACCGACGGTGGACTGGGGTTGGCTGACCTCCTGCTGTGTTTAGCCTACGACCACAACGATCGCATTTGAAATGCTTTGCCTTCTGATGGGAGATCAATAGCTTGAGATCTTCGAAATCACGCTCGCCTTGAAATGGTCAGTCGGTATTTTCTTATAGAGCGCAGTCCGGTCCAGGGAGCATGAGCTCACAGTAGTAACACCAGGGGCGCTCGAGGAGCTCCTCGATGTTAGGGTGTGAGCGCTTCTTTTTGCCCATCTTGTCTAATCAACACAGCTGCGCAGGCTTTGCGGTGTGTCCGGATGCTTTTGTCACGAGCAAAACGGGTGCGCCGGTGGGATTGATGGCGGCAGGGCGGTGGTGGGAGCTGAGTGATAGCTTGGGCGAGGTGGTCGTTGAATGAACCCAGCTCGAGACGTCGAAAAGTCCAGCCTCACAAACCGCGGAGGGAACGCGACAGATCTGCGCTAAGACAGATAAAGGCTAGCGCATCTCAGAGGTACCCAGGTACCATCTGAGGTGGGTACGTCACCGACAGAAGCCGCCCCGGAGAAGGACCCCTGATGCTGAGTGACGGCACACCAGAGCTCATTGTCTGAGATGCAGCGTCATCCCATGATGACCTGCACTTGACTTCGCGCTGAGTGTCCTGGACCTGACCGTATGCGAGAGCTCGACCACTTTGTGAAATTTGATTCTAAACTCGAGCTGTCTTTGGAATTTGGATCCGTTGCCAATCGCATGAATCCCATGCGCGCTGAATCGGCCAAGGACCGGCCTGGCGACAGCACGGCAGCATCATCCAACGCAAAGAATTCCCTGTTTGGGCAACAACCCTGGCCTTGAGGCTCGATGCTCTGGAAGCTACACGGACACGAATTGTTTTGCTGATCTGGTCAATCTCGGCTCAGCCAGAAACGAGCTAGAGTGCACATGCTATTCACAAGATCGCCACGCCACGGACAACCGCAGTTCAGAGCTCATGTCCCCTATTTGACTCGTGCCTATCTGATATCTAGTGTGCCGGGCCGCCCTTCAAATCTGCCTTGACTTACCACACCTCCAGCTCGAAAACTCGCCATGTATCGCATTTGACGTCTGATATCCCGTCGTGGCACTGGTTCGGTCGATTAGCATCGTTTCAATTTTTTTTCTACACTTTCAAGTCCGCTCGATATTCTTGGACTCGTTCAGCTCTGCGAGTTTTTCATGCAGGCTGCTTGAAAATCTGATTGCGTCACTCAGTGTCAGCGACAGAAAGCTTGCCCACACAGTACCTGGAGTCGCATATTCGCAATAGTCGCAGTGACCGGGTGTGAGAGGACGCTTGTTACATATTTTTATAAGACATAGAGAGTCTCTTCTGTGTTTCTGCTCACGCCTCGCACACCACTTGCGAGCCTACGTGAACAGCTACCTCATCGATTCTAGCTCCCGCGCATTCATCGAAACTCACGACACGTTTCCAAGCTCCAAGATGGCTTCAGACCCACCACCAGCAGCAGCGGTGACCCTCGACTCAGCACAGCTTCACGCCCTATTCGACATCCTCACTCACGATGAGACTTATCGTGAAGCCGAAAGTTTCAAATACCCATATGCCATCAAAGACTACGGATATCCGTTCAGTCACGACCCATCACAGCCTAGCAGCCCAATCCACAACCCCAAGTCCGCCTCTCCCTTGCTTCAGCTTCTTCTCACCCAATGCATACTACCGGTCCCCGGGCTAGGTGACCTGCCTCCAGACTTCTGGCCTACAAAATTCCAGGGTATCTTGACCAGGTTGGCAGACGCGAACCTCTCAGAATCTTACGACAAGGGCGCCCCGGGCACTAGGAAGACTCTGGCAACCCTGGCATGTGTGATTCATGAAGCCGTCACGCGAGGTCTTCTGGGGGGCGTGGCTAAGACTAGTGAGAAGGTCTGCTTGCAGGACGCCAAGTACGACGGCACTCAGGCGACAGAGCTCGAGAGGGCATGGAACGAGTGCGTCCGTGAGCTCGTCCACGGGAACCTTGCCGACGAGCTGTTCAACCACTGCGCCAAGAACGAGGACTTTGAGGCCCATTCGCCAGCAGTTAAGACAGCAGCAGACTACGCAATCCTGCATATTGCATCACTGCTTCACCACATCCTGGTACTCTCCGCAGAAGGACAGTACATGGTCAAGTTGATCGAGAACGTGCATAAGCTAGTGCCTTACACGATGGTTCGTCAGACGCTGAGGGTCGGGAACGCGGCGACGATGATCAATGGCATGATGCGTATATTCCTCGCCAAAATGAGTGTTGCGGCGATGACCAACTGGATTGGATGGACGAAGGAGGCCGACGACGGTATGAATTTGCTGCAAAGGTATGGCTATGCCACTGATACAAGTTTTGTTCTAGCGTGGAAAAGACAAAGTACTGACCGACTGATTTGCAGGATAATAAACCTTGTGCTATCTTGGGACGCCAGTGACTTCCGAAAGCAGGCCGAAAAGGTCGAGTCCTCCAAGGACAAACCGAGCAAGGAACAGCTAGCTGCGCTCAGGGAGCACATCGCCTTGCCGCGGGAGGCCCAAGAGGAAGTCCGCCGGACTAGCTTAACAGAGCAAAAGTCTATTGTTGCAGTGATCCTCGACTCGACCGACTCCAAATTAACAGCCTCGATGAGTGAAGCTCAGCACATGCAATGCCTGGAATGGTATTCAGCACAGCTGTCAGTGCGCGACCGGGATGAGCTCAGCAATGTATTTTGCAAATCGACTCCAGACTACTTGACGGGCGTGATGCGTGATGCCGTCTCTGCATACGAGCCATTCATCAGGAGTCTCCACGGCAGCTTGGACCTCCGGCCGCACATCACGTCGGTGGAGACCTTCCTCAACGACTTCATCGAGACGAGCAAGCCGAAACAGGTGAAGACGAGCAACGGCGGAAGGTGGAAGAACCTAGCGCCCGGCAGTGGCAAGAACACGCCCCTGCAGACGAGGCCGCCCTCGGTGGAGGACTATGTGGCCCTACTGCGGCGGAATCGGAATCTTCTTTACAAGTACCTGCACCAGGTCGCCAAGAGCTGCACCGACCTCCGGGAGAAGTTTCGCCAATGGGCCAACGGGACGATACACAGGTTCAGAGACGCCAATGAAACGACATCAGAGAACAGCACAAACAGCACCGGGCCCGGCTCAGGTGCAGCCGGCGCCATGAGTAAATCATTACAAGATATATTTGGCCAGCTCTCCCCAGACTCGCAGAAGTCGGTCCTGGCTAGCCTGGACTCCCACGCAGCATACCTCTCCAAGGCCTCAAACATATCCACACAGCGCATGCAACGCATACTCGATGCGCTGAATGATGGCACGAACAAAAATGGCGAAAAGGAGGACAGCAGCAAGCGCAACACCCCGCGGGGCAGCGCGGATGGCGACGACATGTCGGGACCAGGAGTGTATCTGATGCGGTGGGAATCATCCCTGGACAGCACGCTCATCACGCCCGGGACTGCCCAGGGGCCGGTCAGGACAGGCAGGGACGTCAAGGGCGAGAAGGTCTCGGGCAAGACTGGCGCCGACGGCGTCAAGGACACTTGGGACGCCGGTGCGCTGGCCAGGCAGGAGGACAGTGCCGTGCCCCAGGCGCCGGACGTCAGTCTCGTGATGCAGGCGCTGGGCGAGAGCTTCCGGGAGGTGGTGAGGGGGGCCGTGGGCGATGTGGGCCCGCCGACGCCGCCGGAACCTACAGTCTAGAGCGGCGATGGTTCGGCTCCGAGGCGGGAGGGCCGGAGGCGGATATTTCGGCGCAGGGGTTCGGGAAAGTCTGGTTGACGTCTGTGCCCCAGCCGAGCCTGGTGTGCGGCGCATGGGCTGTGCGCCAGTGACATGTTCTGCATTTGGTGCAAGAGGCTTAAAGACAATACACGGTAGATCTTTGTCAAATAAATCCGCCTTTTCCGAAGCAGGTCGCTCATGGTGCTCCAGGTTTTGAAGTTTCACAACGAAAATGCCAGACGCTATTAGTATGAATATATACATTATGCAATTTTCAACAAGGTGGCCCCCATATCAGCCCTCGTAACCGTGTCTCCTCCTCCGCATTAAATCCGGCCACCCTACCGATAGTGCTGAGCAGGCAACTCAACGGGCGGTTCCTGCTGTCCATGCTCTGCCAGCTCCTGCTGCTGATTTCTCACGCCATACGACCCGACGCCGGACACCTCCGAAGGCGCAGCCGGGCTCTTCGGGTCGTAGTAAGCACCTGCTCCCGGGGCCACGGCGCTGTACCCAGTCTTGCTGTAGTCGTGCGGCATTCCCGCTGCCCCCTCGCCCGGCTGCTGGGCCAGCTGGGCTTGCTTGCGCTTGCGTATGAAGAAGAGCCCCGCCGCGACCGCGAGGACCACTACCGGGATAATGACCGCGATGGCGATGATCACGCCCGTGGAGAGGCCGGTGCCGGTGTCGTCGCTCTCGTTGCCGGCGGCCCCCGTGCTCGTCCGGCCAGTGGCCGTGGCAGTCGACGTCCCCGTCGACGCCCCCGATGCGGCGGCGAGGTCGGAGCTCTGGTAGACCATCCTGACACCCAGAGCATTGATACCCCCTGGGCTGCTCATGCTCACCGCGGCCGTCGAGGTCGTTCCGCCCTCCTCGTCGGATTGAGTGATGCTCACTACGGTTCCGGACTCGGGCGCGATCCACGTGCAGAAGAGAGTCTCCCACACGTTGGAGAGGGTGCTTGGCGTGACGCAGCCCAGCGTGATGTCGCCCCTGTACGGACAGCAGGTCACGGTTGTGATGGAGCTCACGCCCGCGTTGTCGTTGCATGCTGTGACATAGCCGGCGGGGCATTGTATGCCGGGGGAGAAGTAGTTCGTTGACAGTGAGGTGAAGCCTTGAGGGAGGCAGGCTAGGTCCGCATCGATGACGGCGACGCCGCCAGAGGTATATATGCCGCTACATGATGCTGGAGGCGTGAAAGTTGTTGTGAGGGCGTCCAATGGGAAGGAGGACAGTATTGGGGAAGAATATGTCGATGTTGTTGTCGTCATGATGGGCACTATCAGTCCCAGTATGGAACACTGAGGCTTGCGATGGATGGCCCAGTGGCTCGGTGAGAGCACGACTCGAAAGATAGTTCGGCCCCCGATTGCTGTACTGGGCAGATATACTGTAGCCCGTGGAGTTGTATATAAAGCTGGCGTTTCTCTGGTGATCGCAAGTCTTCGACAGATGCTGGAGACTGCCAAACCTAACGAAAGATGTCGCAACGGCCCCCGACAGGAACAAGTGGAAACAAGAGAGGGATCTTCAGGTGAAAAGACGAGAAACGGCTTGTCGAACAGCTCGTTCCACAAGCAAGAGAAAAAAAGAGTGGCCCAATCCCCAGGAGACCAGATACCTCGCAGTAGATCTCACCACAGTACGCGCCCATGGCTCCTGAACGCAACGCGCAGGGTTCCGAATCCTTTGGGTATCAGAGCTCGCCCTGCAGTACCAGCACTGGCTGATAATTACTGGCTCTTTTTGGTAATTGCCAGAAAGGCGATGCGATCCATGCCTCGCAGGCTGTGGGGCGGCGGCCGCTCGGGAACAAACCTTACACGTTGCCGGCGGGCTGTCAAACCGAGCGGTGCAGCGCCTGCGCCATCCTGCACGCGCGAGGGATGAGTCTGAAGAGGGATGGAAACGACTGCTCGTCTCTGTGTGACCAATTGACACGTGCGGGCTGAAGCATGTGTCGCATGAAGGAAGCAGAGGCTGATGACGGCCAATCTCCCAGCAACGTCGACGAGGTTCGGAATCGTCCGACCCGGGCTGCCCAGGTGCTGCCTCCTCTCTCTCTCTCTCCTGAACAGTGCGGCTGACGTGCGTGCTGGCTGACACTGGCGGCCCACTTCGATCCTCTGCACTCGGAGGCGGTGACCGCTCACTGACTGCTCAAGGCTGGCCCGAACAAAGATGGCCACGATTCATCTTCATTTGTTGACCGTCAGAGACCTCGACGTGCATCGGATGAGAAATGGTGCTGGAAGCAAGCGCACAAGTGTCGCGAGGCGCAGATCTCGCTTAAGCGCTCCATGCAATGCGGCGGCAGTGAGTAACGAGTGCCGACGGTGTAACGGTAGGCAACCGAACTCAGGCGGCATACCTAGGTATGTTGCAGGCTAGCCCTCATGGAGCAATAACAGGCTGCAGGTGCCCCTGTCAGCCTGGGCAGGCTGGCAGGTCGGCACCAGCCAACTGTGGCTAACAATCAGCCATCCAAAACCCGACACGAAAAGCAGCATGCGAGCCGCTCGAATTATGATTCTGATGTCTGTCCTTGGCTGTCAGTCATGAGGGTCGACAAGAGACCAACGACATGATGGACAGCTCCGTGTGTGGGTGTGTGGGAGGCTGGCTCGTCCTCTCGTCTTCACGTTCGACATTCGGAGTCAAATGGTCCGGTCGGGGCACTTACGAAGAAGCCCAGGTGCAGAAGCAGCATTTCAGAACACGCGCAGTTGGGCAACTGGGCAGGTCGTCCCGTTGCCATGGACCCCGCTTAAGGAGGGCGGTCGGGTGATCGAGGCCTAGGTGTCAGGGTCAAACCCTCACATCTTCAAAATCTTCAAGCTGCCAGACAGGTCGAGCTCGCGACTGCAACGACGTCTTCAGTAATTTGTATTTGGATAAAAACGAGGTCGCGCCGACAAGTTCCTGTACGGCAGAGTTTGCTACCATTCCAAAGCCGGTCAAGTGGACACCTCCTTATGCCTGTACAGGAGGCTTGCTTCTGAAAGGATTGTTACATTCGCTACGGTTCATCCTTGCAAGTCTCAAGCCATTTTTCTTCTTTCGGAGCACGAATTGTCGCTTCGGAAAAGAGAGTCATACACCCAAATTGTGTGGGGGAGGTGTTGCTTCTAAGACAACTTTATTGGAGCAATAATGAAAGGAAACAGTCCGCGCCAGTGAGTAGGTTGGGGTCAACTGGTGGACTCCAGGACGAGAACATGACAATTCACCCCGTGTTGTAATGACTGCTGTATCTCCCATTTGAAGAATCGACATGACATGTAGTCTTGACTTTCTGGGGCAGCGAGAAATATCTCATTAACGCATCGGATAAGAACACATCAAGATGAAGATCACATCTTGAAGATATTCTTATTTCTATGCTTATATTCGTGTCAAATTTTCCGAGCCAACCCAAGGCCCCTAGCTCCAGGTCTCCTGTCTGGCGTAAGGGACTTGAAATTAGTAGCGTTACGCTACGTACTGACATACCAGGTTTGCCCCGCCATCGATGGGACCCAGCCGCGGAGTACGTCGTTGTCAACAGAAAAGACATGGTTGTTTCGAGCAAGGCGAGCCAATTATGTTGAGGGATGCCACCGTGCAAGCGTCCTTACCAAGACTTCTACTCCTCCTGCCAAGTCCACCACAACGTCTCTTAGATTGATTTCCTAGGAGAAATATGCTCGAACAGGTATCAAAGGAGCCTCCATTCCGACAGCTACCTTCCATACCTGCCTCTTTCAATCTTAATGGTCTCCACTAAGACGACGATGTCACTGATGTTCAGCCAGATCCAGAACTGCTCCCAAGATCTCTCAAAATACGGGCCCCTGAGTCGGAACAATTCAAAATAATGCTACTGCATGGTCGGAGAAGGACTATTCTCATTCGATGACTGGTGGAAACATGCAGCATTGACAAGCAAAATGTTCAGAATCCATCTAAACGTGTATTCCGACAGGCCTGATCCTATACGGACCGTCTTGAGAGCGCGAGCCCAGAGTCCACAGCTTTGGCATGGAAAAGCCCCTGGCTCTCGTATCTTCTTGTTCCGTTTCTATAAATGAGAAAGATCCGCCATCCTCGACGGCCGTGACAATTTTCTGTACCGGCCAGGATCTTCACTTTTGACCACCTCAGTATTTCGCCAAGATGCGGTTTTCTGCTCTCGTTTCGTCCACAGTTCTGGCTGCTGGCGTGGCCAGTGCCCACAACAGCAGTCTCTCTGACTCTGATGGTGCAATCTGGGAGAATGTCAATGATCTGCATGTCCGTTCGGACATGGAGGAGCGTCTTGCTAAACGCCAGACCACTTGGGCCCCACCGTCGAACCTCGTCACGCCCCTGAAGCAGGTGTGGGACCACGAGATGTCTACGTACAGCAACCCTCTTGGATTCAAGAACTACGGATACGATCAACTGATCGCCAATAAGGGGTAAGGGAACTTGCGCCTTGCCTACTGAGAACAGCACTGACCCTGTCCTCCAGACAAGTCAACTACTGCGTCCGCTGGGAGTCCGGCACCGCAGTGACCGAAGCTCAGCGCAATCAGATCGCTACCGTCCTTCAGGCCCAGCACGACAAGTGGATGAAGTGGCTGATCGGGTTCGACAAGTTCCCGTACAGCAGCGTCCCCGTCAAAGTTATGGGCTGGGCAGTCCGCGACAAGAACCTCCTCCAGGGCTCGACGTCAGGTATCGATGTCTACACCAACAAAGATGCCGATGGGATTCCCGAGTGCAACCCAGCGTGTGGGCGCTTCTTCCATCAGGATAACAACTACGGATCCTGCCCCGGCGGTGCTGCTCGCCACTACGACGTTTCGCTCTGGCTCACTGATGGCTTCTCGGGCGGTGCTGGTGGTGACTGGGGCCAGCGTATTGGTCGCGAGTATTTCATGGGTGCTCTCGGAACGGCCAATATCCACATTCTTTTGCATGAGATGGTGAGACTCCTCCGTCAACTGTTCCTCGTCTTGTGCCCGTTCGGTCTGCTAATTGTTGATCAGGGTCACACCTACGCTCTCGATGACTGTAAGTCGCTCCCCCGAGTACAACCCGTATACGTTCTGCCTATGTCCATTTTCCGTATCTGCCCGCTACCGAATCGTGCGTGAGAAAGAAACTAATCTTGATGTCCTTTGTTCACAATACTATAGTCTATGGTAAGCACTCCCTTGATCCTTTTCGCTTGAAAGACACTATTCTAACACTGATGCAAAGACTGGACGCCATCCGGAGTCACGAACTTCATCATGCTTGCTGGGTCTGCTACCCAAATTACCGACTTTGACGGGTGAGCAGCTTCCACTTACCATCCTGACCTTCTTCAGAGCACAAATTCCCCATCTATGTCCAATGCCTCGGAGGCCTTGTGAGGCTGCAGGCTTTCAAACAATATTTTGGCATACTTTGACCTGGTTTGACCCGGTTCTCTTCACAATCAAATAAACCCTTCCCCACCGTGATTCAATAACTAACTATGAATGCCGCAGGTGGATGATGCGCGATTGGTGGCGTAACCTGAAGAGCCGCTATGGTTTCTAAGTGTTTGTGGCCAGCGTGGCCACGTGTCTCTTCACGAGAACAGGGTGGAGGTGAGCATTGTACATAAATTAGCTGGAGAGCAACAAATACTAGGACTGGGTGTATCTGCCTCGTGTGCCCCTCGGTGTTGATGTCCCGTGCCTAACGTAACTAGATGACCATCCGTAGCTCAGCACTGCTGGGTTTGTAGTCAAGCCTGGTGCTCTTGTAGGTGCTCAACCTTCAGGGCAACAACAGCCATAAGCTGCCAATGTATTCATATTGATGCGAGAGGTTACTACAATATGAATAACTTGGTCCGGCAATTACCTAGGTACTAATTAGAAAAGAAATGTAGCATGAGCGCTACTGTGACCCGAAGAAACGGTTGTCTTTCTTGGGTTGACTCGCTGCTCTTTGCTTGCCAAAACTCAAAGACGGGTAAGCGCTCGCGTGGGTTATTTTTCCGTTGGGGTCAGGGGAATCCTTCGTCGTTGTAGTAACTCTACGAAGTCTTGAGGATAAAGATCAAGACGTTCTCCATTTACAATCGACAATCTGGTCGAGACCTGGTACACCACCTCACACATCCAATCAGACCCCGCAGGTGTCCGACAAATAGATTGCCCATGCGTGCCATGTTTTCTGCTGGCAGCCCAAGATCCTGCGATATGCTGATGCAAGGCCAATACCAACATCTTGGTTTCAACGCAGACGCACTGCTCGGTACCATTCTAGGAACTGCCCGCGGTGCATGCGCATGCAGGGTGCACCGCATCCCTTTACCGTACCTTCCACTGTGGTTGGCCAATTAAGCGAGCTGCACGGACCCGGAGCTGGTGCTGTTGGTGGGGAAACGGCGACCCACCCGGGGACGTGGAGTCCAAAATATTGACAGGGCCAACTGGCAGTGGGCAGGCACGGCCCCTTGAAAAGGTAAAGGGACCTACCTGCATGTAGCCCAATGCACTCCGTGGAAGCTTGAGCTCGACAAAAGTCAAGCCTCGACAGCTTATATGCCGACTTCGACGTCACTAACCCCAGCTTAACTGTACTTGCCGGCAGCTTGCCCACACGGTCGCTGTCAACAACAACGCTTCTGTCCGGCTGCTTTCCTCTTCTCCATTAGCTTCGCGTATCGAAACATTTGTTTGTTCATACTACGAGCCAGCCTCGCCTTGCATTTTCCTGCCCCGAAGGCTAACGAGTCTCCTATCTTTTGTCTCCTTTCTCGCGTCCAGGCGTGGCTCCTCCGCCCCCCAGCTGCACTCCTTCTCGTCTCACGGCTGATCGAATTCCATCCCATCCATTCACCAAACCCAGACCGAGTCGAGTCGAACCGAAGAAAGCTCCGACTGCGGAACGAGGCAGCATTCTAGCTGTTCATGAAACTTCAATCCAACCGACATGTCTGCAGTTGATCCGGGAGCATCTTCAATCACCGTCGCAGGTCCGTATCCAGCCGCTGCCACTGTCGGTCCCACTCCAACTACGCAGCCTCTAACCTTTTGCATGTAGTGCGAGTGCGTCCCTTCACTATCAGAGAAGCCGCCCAAGTGTAGGTCCCGTTCCCTCGAGGAACAAGCCGCTGTCTGTCATGCACGATCCCACTGACCCCTTGAAGAGTAAGGAAAGACGATGGCGCCCTCTTCCTGGGTGACGGCTCATTGGCCGCGGCGCCAGCACCCAAGCTCCATCAAAAGGGGATTCGAAACATCGTCAAAGTAGTCGACCACCGGTGCCTGTATGTCTCCCCCGCCCGCCCGGCTCTCCTCACCGCTTCCCTGGCTTCTTTGGCTGATCACAGGGTCTGACAGCGTGTTCGATCCTCCCGAAGATAACCCTATGCAAAAGTTTTCGAGATCCGTCGTGCCCGGTTCAGGAAAGAAAGTCAAGGACCAAGTCTTCGCCTTCGATCGAATCTTTGACGACAATGTCACCCAAGCCGAAGTCTACGAAGCAACCACAAAAACCCTGCTGGACAGCGTCTTGGACGGATACAACGCCACAGTATTTGCGTACGGAGCGACAGGATGCGGAAAAACACACACGATCACCGGCACGGCTTCGCAGCCCGGTATCATTTTCATGACAATGCAGGAATTGTTCGAAAAGATTGCCGATCGGCAAGAGGAGAAGACCACCGAGATAACTTTGTCTTATCTTGAGATCTACAACGAGACAATCCGCGACTTGTTGGTTCCCGGTGGCAGCAAGCAGGGACTGATGCTTCGGGAGGACTCGAATCAGGCCGTCACGGTGGCTGGGTTGACAACCCACCGTCCCAAGGATGTGCAGGAAGTCATGGATATGATCGTGCAAGGCAATGAATACCGAACAGTGTCTCCGACAGCAGCCAATGAGACCTCGTCGCGTTCTCATGCAGTCTTGCAAATTAATGTGGCACAGAAGGATCGCAACGCCGCTGTCAACGAGCCGCATACTATGGCAACGCTAAGCATCATTGATCTTGCTGGCAGCGAACGAGCCAGTGCCACCAAGAACAGGGGAGAAAGGTTGCTGGAAGGAGCCAACATCAACAAGTCCTTGCTGTCTCTGGGCAGCTGCATCAACGCCCTGTGTGACCCCAAGAAGAAGAATCACGTTCCCTACCGCAATAGCAAACTCACCAGGCTGCTCAAGTTCTCGCTTGGCGGAAACTGCAAGACCGTCATGATTGTGTGCGTCAGTCCTTCGAGCGAGCACTTCGATGAGACCCAGAACACTCTCCGTTACGCCAACCGCGCCAAAAACATCCAGACCAAGGTTACCCGAAACGTATTCAACGTTAATCGCCACGTCAAGGATTTCCTTGTCAAGATTGATGAGCAAATGGAGCAGATCAAGCAATTGCAGGCGGAGAAGAAGACCGCTGAGGCCACTTTCTTCGCCAAATTCAAGAAGAATCTTGAGAAGAGGCAACAGGTCTACCGTGAGGGCGTTCAGCGCATCCGAACTGCTTATGACAACTCATCAGGGGAGAGGCAAGAGAAGATCAACACCATGATGCGTTTGAAGCTCTTCGAGCGACGAATTGGGATGCTTTCCGCTTGGATTGCTGCTTTCGATACCATTTGTGACAAGCGAGAAGGCGAGGGGATGCCGCCGAACTTGGAGGCGATGCGGAAGACTGCACAGGGCATCTTGGTTGAGTTAGAGTCCAGCCGGCGGCATCTTCATCAGAAGCTGGAACGCTCGAACTGGGAACGGGCTATCGACTCTGCCTTGCAGCATAGCATTGTCCAGCTTCCAGCAGGTGATGGCATTGCGGACTGTGGGGAGGCAGCAAGCCTGGCCCGTGAAGCTGACCTCCTGAAGGCCCAGCTGATGCGGGAGGCAAACCAGCAAGTATTGGAGCAAGAAAAAGGCGCCGATGCTGCTACCATCCAATCGCTTCTCACTGCTCAGTTCGAGATGCTGTCTTCCATGACGGAACTCGTGGCTATGGATGAGGAGGAGGCTGTCGAACACGCGAAGAACATTATCAAAGGTCTGCTCGAGACGGGATACTCTGCGGCATCTCACGTCATCAAGCCTGACGGCTCTGTGATGCCCGCTGAGATGTTCCCACCTTCCAAGCGAGGAACACCCAAGAGAAAGAAAGGCTCCAGCATCCACGTCAAGCCGATTCCCGCGCCGGCACTGGCAGCTGAGCCGCCCACGCCCGTCCGCGAGCATGGTTCCCCATTGAAGTCCCCCAGACGCCGGAAGGCGGTGAACGCGAAGAAAGGAGTTTCCTTTACCCCTGTGAAAAAGAAGTCGACACCAAAGCGTGTCCTGCGCTGGCGAGACGAAGAGACCTCAGGCACGCTCGCGGACTATGACAAGACGCCCAAGAAATTCGAACCTAGCCCCATCACACATACCCGGGAGGATTCTCCGGATGTAGCTGTGCCTCCCCGCCCAGCAGTGCCCCCATACCTTAACGGAGCAGGCGACTCTGGATCGGACTCGAGCCCTTCACTGGTGGTGCCAAAGACCGCCAGCTTTCCCTTGGCTAAACCCAGCAGGTTCCAGGCAGGTTTCTTGGCCAAATCCCAACCCTCCCAGGACGATGGGTCACCGCTCTCAGCTCCCCCTTCAATGCGACTGAATTTAGCCGGTGCGTCAGACAGGATTTCTCCATTACGAGCCCTTGATGTGGACAGAGCGGGTAACCACCTTTCTTCTCCACGATCCACTGGATCCTTGCGGTCGAGTCCAAAGCCACCCAAACTTACACCGTTGGATGAAAATAGCCCTCCCGCTGCGAATTTCGCCAACACCTCCTTCTCGCCTGCCGCTTCGAACAGTGACGCCGAGCCGCCCTCGAAAACGATCGATCCGACAAAGCTCCGATCCGCTCTTCACCTCGCCAAGAGAAGAGACCGCCTATCCTCGATGGGGAGCACTACGAGCGCCAACGCGAAGCGTGTCTCTAGCGTCGGCTCCTCAGGTAGCGGCCTCGACAGCAGGCGACGGTCTATGCATCGCGTCTCCTCCTCGTACTCCGGACCGCTTGCCTCGTCAACAAATGGGATCTCCCGAGACCGAAGACGACGAAGCGGATCTGGAGAGGGATTCGGAGCGGGTACCGCAGCCTCCGAGCGTCGAAGAAGTCCTCCACTCAGCTGCGGCACCTCGTCTCCCGGCGGTGGAGGAGCAGCTCGCGCCTTCACCGCTGGCCAGGCCAGACGAATGAACATGGGAGGCAGCATGAGGCTAGAAGGGATGGTCAGCCCCAGAGGGGTTGCGGCCAAGTCATCAGCAGCGGCCCAGGGCAAGCTCGATAGTAAGGCTAGGAGAATTACCATCGGCA
Source organism: Diaporthe velutina (assembly GCA_038088505.1). Taxonomy (NCBI): domain Eukaryota; kingdom Fungi; phylum Ascomycota; class Sordariomycetes; order Diaporthales; family Diaporthaceae; genus Diaporthe; species Diaporthe velutina. The sequence goes on along the minus strand of JBBWSJ010000002.1, from coordinate 1,393,029 downwards.
GCGCTGCTGGTCTCCCAGGGGCGGGGCCATCGAAGCGACCGAGCGTGGTATGGCGATAGGATCATCAGCGCCGCAGAGCTTACCCGTCACTTTCGCCTGAGAGGCCGTCGCCAGAGAGACGGTCACCGTTGCAAAGGCCTCGTGGCGGTGACGATGTGGTCATGTCTCCTCCAGGGGACTGATCTGGCTGGTTCAACGTGTGAGGGGATAACAAGGTCGAGCGAGCGGTGACGTTTGTCGAAATATGGTTGTTTATCAGGCGAGGTTGTTTTGCTGCGTCTTGCCATCAGCCGATGTGTGGTGGTTGGTGGTGTAGATTGTAATGGCGTTGCTGGTCTGCTTTTGGCCGCCTTCTTGAAGGCATGTCCGGTTGGTAAACTCCAGGTTGCAGTTGTATCTGTACTTGATGATGGGTAGCATGTTGGTTTACGTGCTGGGCTCACCCGCACATTCTGAAAGGCTAGCGCAGCACTTCTTCAAATGGAGTAGGGTTGTATCAGGCATGTACACATATGATCAGGATGAGGAGATTGCATATTTATAAGTGTTTCCAACCCTCAAGTCGTCGGTCCCGCTGAGCATGGTCGTTATGCCGTTCCTCGATAGCCATGATAGTTCAATATGGCCGGCTAAGAGATGAACCCTTTCGTGTGTCTGACGGGCCTTAGCTGGCTGCTAGGCAGCTCCGACAGGTACCGGCTAAGCCGTTGAGGCGGTCCCTCAAACCGGAGCTTTTGCGTCGAAACCAGGAAATGGGGCAAATGAGAATCTGTGCTGTGCAGGCAGAGGAACCACGCAGCAAATTCAACTCACTTTGATCTATCTATCTATCCCTGACATTTCCATTCTCTCCTGATGACGACCCTTTTCCGGGTCTCTCCTACCGGAGCAATCGTTGCACCCACACTGGCCAGCGATATCGCAGCTCTCGAGACGTTGTTCGTCATCTCGATGCGCTCGAAACAACAACGACGCCCTTGACGAATACCCACGTAAACCTAAGATCATCATACAACCATGCGTTCAAATTTGAATCCCGGCTGCCCCCGCCCTATTCGGGGGTCTGGGTGAGGGCATTGTGCAATCGGCGGTCGCGCCGAGACGCGGCGATACGGAGCTGAGCACGCCATCGGCAGTTCGGATCTCGTCAATGGACCAGCGATACCCAGAGCAGCAGCCCGACGCAGCAGAGTTGCAGAGCCAGCCGAAAACTCATTGTGGACAAGACCTGTCACGTCATTGACCACTGCGACATGCTAAGAGGGCTGTCGAACGTGGGAGACCCCGCACTGGCGAGGTCGCCGCCAGTATAAGAGCCATTGGGGCGCCCACCTCATGCCCGACTCTCCTGCGGAGGTGGATGTGTGTAAGAGCCTCAAGCCTCCATTGACTGTGGGGAAACAAAACCAACTACCGTAGCATCTCGATTCGGACCAGTGATTACTAGTCTTTCAACATGGCACCAGGAGCACTCATTGACGAGCCGGTCAACACCCCGGCGGTCCGCTCCAAGAACTACGATGCCCCAAGAGACATCTTCCCAGACGGCATCAGGACATCAGGCCAGCACCCTCCTATTTACGACCAGCTGAAGCCGTACTCCGAATTCCCCAAGGAGATCACCGGCCCAACACTATGGCGGAAGGAAGACTACGTCAACAACCCAGAGAAATGGATCCACCCCTTTACGGACGAGGAGATCCAGGAGCTGAGTGACACCGCCGACCAATTCATTGAGTCTGGCACTCCCCTGACAGGCATCACCAAAGTAGGCCTCCATCAACTGTCTCAGTCCAATACCCCCGAACCCGAGACAGCCAGACTAGTAACCACATGAGCTAACCCTTCGGCTTAGGAAAACTTCCCACTCCCCAAGCTAGGCAAGGTTCTCCAGGCCCTGCGGGAAGACCTCCTCAACGGCAAGGGCTTCATCCTGTTCAAGCGCTTCCCGGCCGGCGAGTGGGGCCCACACAAGAACGCCGTGGCGTACATGGGCCTGGGCACCTACATCGGGTACTTCATCTCGCAGAACGGGCGGGGCCACGTGCTGGGCCACGTCAAGGACGTGGGCGACGACCCGACGCAGATCGACAAGGTGCGCATATACCGGACGACGGCGCGGCAGTTCTTCCACGCGGACCCGGGCGACATCGTGGGCCTGCTGTGCGTGCACCGCGCGCAGGAGGGCGGCGAGAGCGACATCGTCTCCATCCACAACGTCTGGAACACGCTGCAGGCCGAGCACCCGGACGTCGCGGAGCTGCTCGCGCAGCCCGTGTGGTACTTTGACCGCAAGGGCGAGGTCAGCGACGGCGAGGAGGAGTGGATCCGCACGTCCGTCTTCTACCTCGAGCCCCGCGGCAAGGGCCGCGTCTACTGCAAGTGGGACCCCTACTTCGTCAAGAGCCTGACGCGGTTCTCCGACAAGGGCGTCATCCCGCCCCTGAGCGAGGCCCAGTGGAGGGCCCTGACCATCCTCGAGGAGACGTGCCAGAGGCTTGCGCTGCACATGGTCCTCGAGGTCGGCGACATCCAGTTCGTCAGCGACGCGCACCTGCTGCACGCCCGGACGGCTTACACAGGTATGTTGAAGACAGATCACCGCATGTTTCTTGGATTGAAAAGTTGAGAGCTGTTACTGACAACATGAATCACAGACTTCCCCCCACCACACCCTCGCCGTCATCTGCTGCGGCTGTGGCTTGCCACGCCCGAGTCTGAAGGCGGCTGGGCGCTGCCCTTCCACGACAGTGATGAGAAGAAGCGCGGTGGTATCCAGGTCAACAACAAGCCCCCGATATGCCCCCTAGACGCCGAGTAGGCAAACATGAGCGATTCAAATTCTGTAAAAGCTGGCTGGTTTATATAAAAGCATGAATAAAAATACACCAGGTTCGAATAACTTGTCGGCGTATATCACATACAGCCGGTCCCGCTCTCAAGCAAAGGCCCATCTCTCAAGGTTTCCCAACCCCATTTCAACCAGTTGCCCATCGGTACCTCACGGCGTACTGTCAGCGTGGTTTTAGGGGTAACAGCCCTAAAACGAGGACTTCTATGGGCAAGCGGCCCCAGTCCACCTGCGAAAACTCTAATTGTTGTAGCGCAGACCTAAATGCTTGCGACGCAAAATTTAACTATGTGCCTATGCCAGGTAGGTGGAACAGCCAGCGCCAATCTGCATCATCGGACAACCTTGTGAATTTGCTACCATAGCTACTGAGGCCAGGTTCGCGTGTCGTGGCGGTTGGCGTCGAGCTGATCCTCCCCAGGTTACCATAGTCACCAATGGAATAGTAACCAGGTAATACCAACGCCGCAACAGAATCCCAAAAAACACGAAACACCGAGGTCCTTGTCATCGAGCTGTGCACCAGTGTTGGCAGGTTGTCTTGTCTCCTGCCGAGTTGGCGGGGCCCCCCGCGCCGACTGCTGGTCTTCACGTGCGGGCTCGGCGGGACGAGCTGCCTCCATAAGCGGTGTGCTCGCGGGTGCCTCTGTTTGGACGGCTGCAGCGCCGCGGTGGGCGGCGCCGCCCCTTGTGCCTCGGTGTGTCTTCTTTGGCACCCCTTTGCCACCTTCCTGCTGGGATGCTGAAGTGGCCGGAGCAGCTGCCGCACGGTCTGGGAACAGGGTGAAAGAGGCGGTCGATGTGGATGCTGACGAGGTGCAGGACCCGTAGCCTCGTGCCGTCTCGGTGTGCGGCCCCTCTAGTGGTGGTAGATCCGGGGAACTCCAAGTGGACTCAGCCATGGTGTCCAGCTTCCTCAGGTTTCGGGGGTCGCGGGGTTCTTCAGCTTTCAGGCGGCTCAGCGGAGTGCTCTTGGCCCACACCTCCCTCATCGCCTCCGGAGGTAACGTAATAACGTTGGAAGCGCGAGTAGACTCTGCTGGCCCTTCCTTATGTCCCTGCCTAGGCGCATTATCCGTTACTTGAGGACCCTGATTCTGTATATTGCGTGAGGACGAGGCAGACGTCTTGCTGTCATGGATTGCGCTGCGGTCCTTGGTGTCCTGGTAAGGTTGTGAGATTTTGCAATGACAGAGAATTACTAACACGTTGTGCGCACCTTTGACTCCTCCTCACTCGAGCTGGAAGGAGTAAGAGGGACCAGTTCGTCATCCGAGTCGACTACATGAGCCTGACGAGGCAAGCGTCCTCTCTCGAAATTATCCAACAATCTCAGGACCAGATCTTGCATGCCGTCGTTTTCTTCAGCAATGCTGCGGGACAAATGTATCAGCTATAAAGAACAGGCATGCAGATGGGAGGTATACGACTCACACTGCCATAACCTCCTCGGGCTCCATATTCAGCAATAGACTCCTGAGGTCTTCTGCCAGCTCCGGATTGGAGCGTAAGAACCGTGGGAGATCATCGCGGAGTTCTTGTCTACTATTCATGTTAGACATGGTTTCGAGGTTCTGCCGTGGTAACCAGATTAATCTGCGTGGATCAGGGCGGTATTCAGAATGGTGTGATAGTGCTTGCGTGTATGGGATATGGTGTTGTGTGGGTTTGAGAAGGTCAAACAAAATAATCTCTCCCCATTTAGTATTCCACAAAAGTTGTTCTGTTTACAAGACCCGGGTTTAAAACAGATAGTGGATGGGTTCGCTGCACTCTAACAAAAAGAAGCGACGTGGCGCATGCTGGACCATTTGCCTCTGGTGATTTATTTCCAGGTCCGTTGTCTCCCCAGGCTTGGTCATCATTGTTACTATCAATGCAAAGGAGACAAGTTATTTGAACCATGTTTCGCTCTTCTTGAGACGGCGACTGGTCTTGAACGACCGGCACCGCCCTTGAGAGCAGCGGTGGCAGCGCTAATGGGTTTGAGGCAATTCATGGCTGGGACCAACTCCGCACCAGAATTAGGCCAGAAAAAAAAATCACCCTATTCATTTAAACGCATGGCACTTTTTTTTTTTGAGCCTGACCTTGTCTACGATCTCAGCTCATCTACCTACATTTTTGGCGCCAATTCCGAGACGCGGTGCTGCAGTCTCTCTAGTATGGTCCTAACGTATCGTGCAACACGTGATGGTTTTTACTCTATATAATCATCGATCTAAATCGATCACGGCTTCTTTACGATTATAAAGAGCGCAAAATCTGTGATAAATATCTTTCGGAGCCTGTGGCAGCATACCGGGCCTTGTATCATCGGAATGCAGAGGCGAGACCAGGAGGGTCATACCCTGGACAGCTTGCTGCTCCCTTGATTGCAGCGGTAAGGATGGAAGATAATTACTGACACGTCCCTGATGTTATTCCGTATCTTGCTTCAATGTAGCCCGTAGTCTTTCCAGGATCCAGGGCCCCGCTTGAATCTCCTCGGCCTCTGATGAGCTCGTCTCTGTGGGGGAAGTCGGCAGCGTCGACACCTTCTGGTCGTAGTTCACCGAAAAGAAGAACGGGACACTGTATCTTTCCTTTTCGGGACTCCTGTTGACGACTCTGTGAACAGTACTCCTGAACTGCCCATTCGTCCACCTTTTAAAGAAGTCCGCAATGTTGACTGTCAGGGAGTTCGGTGGTGCTGGTGCTGAGATCCACTTGGGCCGACCCGACACCGCATCTGGCGTTGGCGAAAGCACCTCCAACCCTGGATTCGAGTCGGATAGGAGCAACGTGAAGCACTCGTAATCTGTATGTGCGCCTAGACCGATCTCGTCTGTCTTTTTGGCGGAGTCGGTCACCGGTCTGGGCTTCTGCGGAGGATAGTACAAGAGCCGCGCGATAGTGCCCGGGTGTGTTGTCATTCCATCAAAATACGATTCTTCTAGCCCCATTGCTAAAGCGAACAGGCTGAGCAGATGTCGTGCGAGCGTGAGGACCTAGGACCTCTTGTCAGCGCAAAACTAGAGACCGTCTCGTTGCCGGGTGCTACCTACTTCGCCGTGGTATCCCCTGATCTTCTCGAAGAATCCTGGAAGATCTTCCTCATTTGCCCCATCTGGGTATGATTCCAGGTCTAATTCCACATACTTCCCATCGCCACCAGTGGGATCGAGCCTGGGCTCGTAGCCCCAGTTGAAAGCCTCTTTGGTCTCCTTGCTCGTGTTGTTCCAGTCATCAGGATTGACCATGGAGGCATCGCTAGGCTCCCAGCCGCGGAACAGACGCGAGTTGTCGATATGCAGTTCCTTCTTCTTAGCCAGGGGCAACTCGTGGAAGAAGCGTCTGGCCTGCTCCAGGATGCCGTCCTGGGCCTGCTGGCTGACCCCATGGTTCGTGATCTGGAAGAAGCCTATTTCACGGCATGCTTTGCCGATATGGGCAGCGACGGACTTCCTAGCCGCTGCGTCGCCGTTGAGAGAAGGGCCTATGTCAATCAATGGGATCGACTCTTCGCTGGTGGAGTATACGGCCTCGTTGATTCGGCTCATCAGCGCGGCCTGGTTCTCCTTGATCTCCCGAAGGGTGACATCGCTGGGAGGCCTTTTGACTGTGGCCATGGTTCTTTCTCAAAATGGTCGACGAAGCTGGAAGACTTTGGTGAGCGTGAAATGGTGATATGTCAAACTCGTCGCATGATGAGATGGGCAAACTTGGGCGGGCCTGAGGAGATAAGCACTGGCAAAGGTGGGGTTGGGGTTGATTGGGCGGACGAAGCTAATGTGCGCCTACCCAGGATCTCTGTGCTCGTTCATGGGCCCCTCGACTTTGAGACATCCTATTCATGTATATCAATTTTATTTAACAAGCAATCAAAGCCTATTCGGCATAAAGTTGGGCGCATTTGTGATGGCTTGAGAGTCCTTGGGGATTGAGCCATGGCCTGGAATTGGTACCTAGGCACAAGTGCCTTGACTCAGTGCCCTACACAGCATACCTAGCGAAGCACTACATGTATGAAGAGCTTATGAGTTCTGTGTTTGAGCAGTATTTGTAACGAAATTATGAGGAACCCTGAGACAAGATAATGAAATCCGCGGTAGGGACATCAGTGATTCGGTTTCTATCTGGCTGAGCGACTTGTTCACGTTGATCTGGAGGTAACCTTGAAAGGTAGTTGAGATTATCGTTTCACGGCCTGGGCTGAATTTGACAGACGAAATTTCAACGCTTGCTTCTTGCTTCACAAATATCTCCCAGATTAGCTTCGCACTTGTTGGCGATGATATACGTGTGAGTCGACAGTAGAAATGGAGCAGACGTCGTGCTGTATCACTGCAAAAATTTGCTATAGTTCTCGAGGTGAACATGCGCACCAGATAACCGGGTCCACATGAAGTCATCCCGAATAATAGTTTGCCGCTATGGTGCGCCACAGAAATCAACAAAAGGTTCGAGGAGGGTCAGCTTCCGCAGTGCTTAGTATTGTTCTTATTATTGTTTGATTGCAGAGAAAGGACCAGCCTACGGCATGTTGACGTGTGGGCCGACTGATAAAAGCGACGTCCTGGGGAAATCTCCACGAACATCATGTGGTACCATCATCAGACAAATGAGGAACCTTACTAGAATGTTTCCTTCCATTCGATCGATACAGTCCTGAAAGTATGCAGAGCGGGATAGGCGTAAAGAGATTTTGAAACAACCTCTTGGATATATGGCCGCAGGAATATAGGACTCTTTGAGGAGCTGCCCGAAACGTCAACACAATACCAAGGCACAATACCAGCGCAAATCAGATCACAGATGCGCAGACAATGCTTCGACTTGGCACACGGCGGCAATAAGTCTTATGGAGATGAACGTAATTGCCCCTGGTCGTTCGGTGCGCAATCTCCGTCCGACTATAAGATACCACTGCGAGTCGTCCGTGCTCATCAACAGCTCCTTTTCGTTGGTCACCAATAACACACAACCCACTTCATTTCATCATCAATCTTTCAGGTAAACCCACAAATTCATCACCTACTTACAACTCTCACTCAAAATGGATTCCAACAACTTTCAGAACGCGCCTGGCTCGCTGAAGTCTAGGCCTGGAACCACGGGTACTCCCACCTACTGCGTCGTCATGTAAGACAGACTCATGTAGAGAGAGCATCGACCACGGGGCTAGGGGGCGCGGGTCCATCGCACATAAGATCTGCACTCCAAGGATCTTATTTCGGATTTCGGGCATAGCGGCCGAAAGGAACTCCTTCGAACGGCTGCAACAATACATCAGGATATCTATCCACTGAGTCACCCGGAGTCATAAAATCATGGCATGGCACCCTCTAAGTCGACAATAAGGCCTGGCGCACCTTCAGGGACGTTTACACCTGACACCTGCTTCAACGGGCCACCAACTTCAACATGTCAAACATCATTTCCGACGTCTTATTTTCTTTTTTACACCTTTCGTTAACTTTCGATCTATCCTCGCTTTCGCGTGCAACCCTCAACTCGGCCAATTCACTTGGAAATGAACGTTCCACATTTGACGGGGACTACAAACGGACGGGCGGCGCGGTTGGCTTGGACAATTCAACTCCTGGAGCGCAGAATGACATACCCTTTTTGACTGTCATTCCTAGGACCAGGGGTTTAGTAGGCTTCTAAGTCAGTTTAGTATTTACTTCTATACAAATCAGAAAAAGGCATGTTGTGGATGGAATCTTGCTTGATACTTATTGTGATCACGTTGTTTGCCCGTACATAGAAAGTGCGGCTCCTTCCTCATCCGCTCTTGTAAAATTATCTTCTGCTACCGGGGTGAATTTCCCTCTTCTGATACCAAAGCCAGGCGTATTTCAGTCCTGAGTATGTGGCACGAAGCTACTCACGTGAGCCATAATTATAACTGTCCTCAACGCACGTTCTCACTGAGAATCCCTGTACCTAAATCGACGGGCTGTTTACTAGACTACCCTCACGATACACGCTCTCCCGACTATAATTACAGTAAGGCTGGTAGAGAACTCAATGCTTCTAGAGCAGAGTGTGATCGTCATCCGACGAAGTGCAACGTACACGGAGCAGAATGATGGCGACGCATGTATTTATATTCCTAGCTTAGTGCCCATTAATACCGTTCCTGGATGGCTTGAGCATGTCGTCCACCATTAGCTGGCTTGCTCCAAAGTAATTGATCGGGTTGCAGAGTGCAGCCAGTCTATCCTTGTCCATCTTCAATGCTGTATACTCCACTGCTTGTACGCTCGGTCTGACGGTAACTTTCATATAGAAAAAAAGTCAAATGCGACGGAGCTGCACCGATGGTAAGTCTTCTCAGCATGCCTCATGAAAGTTCGTAGTTACCACACACGGGGCACGTTGCCAGATATCCAAAAGCTGAATATGACCCAGTGCAGCCCATGCAGCGGTGCCGGTGTCGCCTGCGTTGTATCTACTCGCCTCCGAAGGAAGACAAAAGTTCGTGGCTACCGCCCGCCGACTGCAGAGGAGTTCCAAAACCTCACTGCCGACAATGCCGCGACGAAACAAAGTCTGCAGGCTTTGCAGAATTCGAATCAACAACTACAGAATGAGATTTCCCGTCTTTCTAACCGCCCCTCGAGTTCGATTGCCGAGCGCTCACGGCCTCGAAGTCCAAACCATGCCAACCTCCTTTTACGGCATATGGGCCGCATCGTTGTGGATGAGGCCAGTGTCGAGCGCTTTGCTGGCTCTACGACGGGCGTCCATTTCATCCTGTCTGTACAGCAGGCTGTGCAGCGGCAGGAATTATGTACAGCTAAATTTTCCCGATAATTGCTATCGCTTGCATCTCCTGGCCCCGACACTGGAGTTGTCTCTGACATCAAGGCCGGCTCGGGAGACTTATTCTGGACAGCAGACCGTCTTCCAACAAGCACTCAGCCACGCGCTGATTTGTGGCGTCTTCGCTGATTTCGGCAATAAAGTCAGAGACTTCGCTGAGGTTTGGGAACCACTCTGTCCAATTGTTGCCGGGGCCACTCTACAGCGCCGCTTCTCCGCCTTTCTTACCCAGTTACAGAGCGGTGGCATCGTCAACATGGAGGCACATTCCGAGCGAACCACACTCTTCAGCGCGTGCACGATCCTCATGATTCAGCGTCTGATTTCAAGTGAAGAGATGGTTGACGAGAATCTTCGTGCCTTGAAAGATATACAAGAGGCGCTGTACCCAAGCCTCCTGTTACTGGCCAACCTCGATGCACTTCAAAGCATAGCGCTATTCTCCCTTTATACGATTCTCACCAGTCAATATAATGAGATGGTAAAACTCAGCGGCATAATGGTCCAAATGGCAAAGTCTCTGGGTCTTCACCGCCATGCCAGGCGCTTCAAGTTTAGTGTTGGCGAAGTCCAGATGCGGAGCAGGTTGTGGTGGTGGATATATATGTTTGATATGTATGCGATTCGCAACCCCTTTCCCACCTATTGTTGTTTTTTTTTTGGTCCCGTTGTGTATCTTCGCCCACTGCCGAAAGCTGCTGACGTCCTTTCCATCGTGTAGGGTGACAGCTACGATCCACGGTTTGCCCAAAGTAATACACGATGCCGACGTCGATACAGATTACCCAGTCGACTGCGAGCTCGCAGAAAGCACAGCGGCTGAGCTTACTCTTCCTTTGCCAGGGGAGTCGACCTCAATCGGTGTTTATATCACCCTGGTTCGCCTCAGTCGGCTGCTCTCCAGAACCCTCGCAGAATTATACACGACTACCGAACGACGGGACAGCGTCAGAAAGATGGGATTGCTCTGCGATGAGCTCAAGGCGTAGAGTCAGAGCGTGCCCCATGATCCGTCCACATTTTTGACAGTCCAGGGTCTGTGGATATCCCTGTCGGAAGACTACATGAGGGTGCTAATCCACCGACCGGGACTCACTTTTGATCCCACGACGCGGCCTTTCTCTGAATGCTTACGAATATGTACCGCTGCTTGCTCCCGGATTATATATTCGGCTACGAGCCTGAAATCCTTCCGCCTTGCCCCTGGTGTTGGCGCACCTCTGAGCAGCCTGGTTTTCCAGTGCGCACTGATGGTTGTCCTCAGCCATTGCCACACTGGCACACCACCTCAAGAACTCACAAACAAAGACGATGTTGTTCGTGCCATCTCTCTCTTAAATTAATGCGACGGAACGACTGCTTTTGCGCACTCCCCACAATTGCTGGCGGCCTTGTCCGACGCGGGGGCCTTGCTACAATCTCTGTCACAGGCCATGAACGGTGGCCAAATTTCCATCGCTCCAACCAGCCACGGCAATTTTCTCATTAACTCAGCTCTGAGAGCGGAGGAAGGAGATATGGGAAGAGAAATGCAACTGGAAACCTCGACGCCCATGTTTGGCATGGATGTTGATGGATCTGGCTTGGAGGAACTGGGTCAGCTTGATTCCTTGGACTGGATCTTTGACTTTAGCCCGGAGATCCCGCCTACTCCTAGATAGTTGCCCCAAACCAGGCCGCTTGACGCTCGCCCTTGTGATCAAATTCAACAAAGTTGAGTCTTGGCCATGATCAAATTCGAAGTCGAGCGTGGCATTGAATAAGCGAAGAAAGAATCCATGTCACTGACAACCCCAATGGAAAGGGGTCCGGCCGGGCGGGCGTCTAGGTCCGGATTAAGGGCCCTATTCCGGGCCCCCATGGGGAATGGCCTGACCACCTTCTGAGGGCTACGGTGTGTTTGGGAGAAGAGCCGCCAAGATCTGGGGAAACATCTGGGGATACAAATATCTGGGGAAGCACCGTGACATTGAATGGACTGTCGCAAGACAAATGTTTGAATCTCAGTCTCTCGAATTCAGGGAGCCGTTGCCCAAGTGATACTGGACACAAAGGTTCGGCGACCAACAACCTCAAGAAAACGGAGTCATTCTCTAACAAAGTCATTTAATTACAGATGGCAGGCTCCTCCCTATTCCTCGGCCTCCGAGGCAACGCCCTTACGACCGCACAAACCCTCCTCGTCGTGCTCCCTGCCTTCGTACTCTTCGGCTACAACCAGTCAAACCTAGGCGGTCTAGTATCACTGTCCGACTGGACCGACCACTTCCCCGAGATCGACACTAAACATTACACTGGCGCTGTGAAATCTCAGCATGCTACCGTCCAAGGCGTCGTCATTGCTACCTTCACACTGGGAGCAATGTTTGGCTGCCTTTCATGCTCTTATACCGCTGACAAGTTTGGACGAAGAATGGTCATCTTCGTGGGAGCATTGTTATCACTAATTGGAATGGTTCTCGAGTGTTCTTCCTTCCAACTTGCCCAGCTGGTTGTCGGAAGGACTGTTCTCGGTGCCGGAGTTGGCATGCTCAGCGGAACTGTCCCAACATTGTATGGCTTCTCATTTGTTGTCTAGTATTTCCAACCAATACTATGAGAGACTATTTACTAACGCCAACTCCTCCACAGGCAGAGCGAGTGTTGCGACCCCAAGCACCGCGGCCGCCACGGATGGTCTTTTCATCAGCCTGGGATACATGTTGCAGGCATGGATTAATCTCAGCTTCTACCAATTCAAGACCGGCCCTGTGACATGGCGGCCCGCGGTAGCCATCCCCATCTTCTTCGCCCTCGTCCTCCTCGGCAGCATCTTTCTCATGCCCGAGTCCCCACGTTGGCTCGTTCGGCAGGGGAAGCACGCCGATGCCGAAAACACAATCGCGGCACTCAAAGGTGCAGATGATGAAGCAACCGAGCTGGCAGTCAAGGCGGAGCTGGTCGCCATCGAGCGCGTCCTCGAGATCATGTCCATGCAGAAGACGAGCCTGGCAAGCCTGCTCTCCATGGGCGAGGACCGCCTGTTGTACCGTTTCGGGTTGTGCATTATGCTGCAGTTCTATCAGCAGATGAGCGGCGGCAACCTGATCTCGATGTACAGCACCGTCATCTTCGAGCAGGGCCTGGACCTGAGCTCCGAGACCGCCCGCATCCTGAGCGGCGGCACGCTGACGTGGAAGTTCCTGAGCTGCTTCGTCTCGTTCTTCGCCATCGACCGGTTCGGGAGGCGGGCTGTGCTCATGGTCAGCGGCACGGGCATGGCGTCGTGCATGCTTGGCCTCGCCGTCGCGACCAGCTTCCCAAAGAGCGTCTTCGGCGCGCAGGTGGCGAGCGTGCTTTTCGTCTTTTTGTTCAACTTTTTTATCCCGATCGGAATCCTGGGCGCGAACTTCTTGTATTGCACCGAGATCGCGCCGCTGGGGCTGAGGGTGGCTATGGCAAGCATCTCGACTGCCAATCATTGGTTGTGGTAAGTATCACACACTTCAGCTCTCACCTGCTGGAGGTTTGTTTGAAAAAGTCTGACAGTTTTATAGGAACTTCGTTGTCACTATGATAACACCGGTTGCTATTAGTACAATCGGACATCAGTATTACATCGTTTTCACAATAATTGGATTCTGCATCCCGGTGTCTGTGTATTTCCTATACCCAGAGGTGAACGCTCCCAAACAGATCTGGCTATCTATTGTTGTGTGTGTTCGTTCAGAAGCTAACAGCAAGCCTGGTTACCAAGACCATGGGACTTCGGCTCGAGGACATCGATCTCATTTTCCGTGAAAGCCCGTCCGTGATGAAGACCGTGGCCTATGCCCGGAATCGGGTCTCGTCCACAGATGAGGAGGTTCTGGAGAAGGACAAGCATGAACACAAGGAGATTGCGTGAACTTGAATTCCGGCGGCTGAAGTGAATAGGATAGCAAGGTCTCACATTTACTCAGGGGTTATGGATCGTGGGCCATTTACGATAAAAACAGCCATACAGACCAATTCATATATGTACCCTGGGGTATGTAGCCACCAAAAATACCGTGCTCTTCGAGTGCATCGTCCCGCATGCCATCTGTTGTGTCATGAAAGTTCGCCCTTCTGTTTGTACAGTGTAGCCCAGAAAGCATGTCCTAGACGCTATGTCGCAGCTGTTGTGGGTCAGCTTTTCGTCGTACTGTCTTTGCCGTGGATGCGAGTTTCAACGAGAGGATTTGTGAACATGCACAATTTCGGCAGAAGGCAGCATAATTCCCACATCATTCCCGTACCCCTGCCGTCAACCCCTATTCTCGGCACTTTCAAACAAGGCGCTTGCACGGTAGATTGACTGTGTGCTGCGCCGTAGTATTGCAGTAGTTTAATGCATGTTGGTTGAGGAATCACTTGGCCCGTTCCGAATTTAAGTCGCGATTTTCCCAGGCGCGCAATTGGAATGTGAGGGGGTCCCAAATCTCCATCCCCTGTGATGGAAATTCTCGTCTCTCGTAACAAAAACGAACGAGAAAAAGAAAGAAAACAAAATGGCTGGACGAACCGTTAGATCGGATGGCCAAACGGCACACGAATGGGACCAGCATATGGGAACCATCCGTCGGTTGTACCTGGACGAGGATATGACCCTGCACGAAGTTATGAGGATCATGGCTTCGGAATATGGTTTTGTTGCATCGTAAGATCAACCGCCCTGGAATTGTGGACGCGAGACTGATCATGATCCAGGGCCAAGATGTACAAAAAAAGATTGAGGGATAATAATTACCGGAAAAATGTCCGCTCGACACAGTTGGACGCTCAATCTTATCAGAACATCTTCTCGTCCAGACACCGGCCAGATCATGTCACACTATCCAACGGCCAGGTCGTCGCGACAGATGTTCTAGCGACCCACATGCAGCGCAAGATGAACCGCCATCGAATCCCAGCCACGCTTTCAACTCCACCTAGGTACCACTTCATAGAAGCAACTTACGTCTATACCGGCTTGTATTTGGTCAGTCCCCTCCACCTCTACAGCCACCAGTTTGTGCTTTGCTGACTTCAATTGGATTCAAAGCTTGCTAGCGCTCAGCCCCCGGCCAATTCTGAACCAGCTCCGGCCGACCCCCTAGAGACCGATCCACACACGCAAAAATGGAATGATTTCGTTCAGACACTCAGCGCAGCACTCGACATGTCCGAGAGCATCCAGCTGAGTGAGGCAGTCGTGGTAATGCGGCAAGCCCCTCAGGAATTCAGCGCGATCCTTGAGCAAAAGTCGCCCAACATAATCGGCAGCCTTTTCATATTCCTGGTTGTGGCAACTCCACGCCGACCCGGGATATCGGACCATGAGCTGCAAACATTTCTCAGGGTCGTGAAGAGCCTTCTTAATTTTGGGGCCACTGTCGTGCCTTCTGCCCATCCGCTGCATCAGTTACTACAGAGTCTTGCCAGATGGGAGACTGAGGATTTGGAAAGCTTCGCGAGGAACAACTCTGCTTCATGTCATACGATAGGACAGTTCTTCCCACCAGGCTCACCGGGGCACGCGGTTTTGACCAAGGAGGTGGAAGTACACAAGTCCATCAGTCACGCACCATGTCATTTCCCGCAGTGGGGCCCGAACAGGCTTAAAAAGTACCACGAGTGGCTGGACGAGCAATCATTGTTCAACCTATCTACCTAGGTAGGTAGATGCGCTCGCAAAGGTTCCGCGAGTAATCCGCAGTATATTTAGCTGCTTATCGCCATTTCTCGACCCAGAAGTAACAGCTCATGGAGAACCTGGGAATAAGCATGGACAAAGACATAACCAAACTGTGGGCATCGCTGAAGAGATATTCTCATCCAAGAGTCGAGCACTTTAAGATGTGCGTAACTTGTTTAATAGATACGAACAGTTAATGATCGCTCCGTCTCGATGTGCGCCTATTTGCAATACCTTCGTGATTAATACAGCTGATGGTACCGGAACTCCTTCAATGACTCTTCCTCGTCTCCAGTATCATCGCAACCCATCAACTTCATGTCCCCCAGAACCGAACCATATCCGTATCAACATGCCTCTGTTGGCACTCTTTGTTGTTCTGATGTTCCTGTCGCCCATAGAGATCAGCCTACTCTATACTTGCTGCTGGGAAGGGTACGAGCTTACGAGAAGCAAGTCTTTGTCAATGTACGCAGCACCGCAGCCGCAACGAAACCTTTGGAAATGCGTTGTCTTGTGCCGCTTCAGCCAGCTGCTGCTTGTGAATGCTTCATGGCACTCATCGCACTTGTGATATTGGACCACTTCCGAGTTATCACTAAAAGTACCTCCAGCTGACGGGCCTCCGAGTACCGAGGCATACACTTCACGACCGGGCGGGAAGTGCGTGCCAGTCGTTGGCGCATGCCACTTATTTGCTGCCGGTTGTGGAAGACGTTGATTCCCAACTTCGCAGGAGAAGGAACGATGGGGTGTGATCGGCCTCTGCCCGATCATGTTGTCAAGACTGGGATGTCTTGTAAGTTCTGTTGTGGGAACGGATCCTGGGTGTGGCATCATGGATCCACCTGGCTGGTACGGATTCACTCCTGAAAAGGCCCAGGTGCTGGCGCCTGGGGCTGAGGACTCCGGTGCTGATACTCTCGTTGCTAAATCTGGTTGATCCAAGCTTCTCGTCGGTGATGATAGAGGCCCAAGTGGCTGTGGCAAAATGAAAGGAAACGGCTGCCCGCGTGATGGTACAGACGGTAGCGAAGTTGGCATTGTTGTACCGTCTCCCTTGAGATTTTCGACAATTTGAGCAGTGCTTGGTATACTGTAGGGTGATTTTGCATGAAAACGGAATGATCGAGAATGCTGTGATGTCTCATTCCCGCTGTCACTGCCAACCTCTTTGGGTGCTTGTGATTGAGTTGCCTCGTGCCGGACCATGCTGATAAAGACGAAGCTTTGCGACGGACCTGCTGACAATTTTCCCCCAGATTGAAAAGATTGAATCAGTCTCGATCGGGGTGGGACGTCAGATTGACTTGCATGGCCTCTTGATTTAACTGACTGGATGTGTGGGCACTCGTAAGCGAGGAGAGTGAGCAGCCACCCAGCTGTTGCCGCGCTACTCCTCCTGCAGCTAACTATTCTAGGCTTCTCAGTTCATCTATTTGCGTCTAGATCCATGGCAAATGCCTCACCGGTAAAGTCCAATGATGCAAGTATGTGGTGCTCAGGATTTGGAATTGTGGGACCCTCGCTCTTCGGTAGGGCCTGGCTTTGCCGCATTCATGCAGCCATGGCGACTCACATGAGCACAATGGACGCCCGGGTATGCCAGCTTCTACATCCGGAGTCCGTCTCTGCGGGTTTCTTCGGGTGATTAAACGCCCCCTCTTTGTAGTTAATGCATCCCCACAGCAACATCCTTAGTATGATCATGTCCAAGCATAATTTACTTCCAAAGACGTGATTAGATCTGGCTCAGGCCAAGTAGTAGGCATATATATTCATGTATATCTCTTCTCCTTCGTCAGCTGATCCCATACTTTGGCATTAAATATAGTTTTCTGCCTCTTTCTTTGCTATGCCTATTTGTAGCATATGTCCTAATGATTTGCCCTGTTGTTGCTGCACATGGTCTCAATGTGCTCTACTTCCCCGTAGCACAAGAACCTATTCTCAATTTGTCTTCTGTTTAGCACCAAAGAATGATGAAAGCCACAGCTAACTGGATTGGTTCGGACTTGCAAAAACTGAGAAGTGTTCTCCGCGTTATGATGAATCTGTATTGAGGTCCGTTGATGTGCTCTCAAAGCTTGTGTACCGTAGAATCTTGAGCAGTCCGTACATCCACATGCCGCATTTCATGATTCCCAATAAAGTGCCGACATGTGAGGTAGTATCGACAATGTCTATTCAAATGTAGGCTTGGACTTCTTCCACCTGCAGTCCCGCAGGCTTTTTGCACCTTATTCGGTCTAGATAGCCAGAGGCCAACTCTCTCTGAACTATTCTGTTGAAAGCTTATGAATGCAGAAGTTTTTGGAGGCAGACTCCTCAACTTTACTTCAAGGGTCACGTTTGCTTGTTTCCAGGTTTGTAAGCAACACTGTAGCAAGACCTAGAGTCTCTACATCAATGAGCTTTGTCTATCTGCGAGATTGGAGGCTTCTGTATACAAGCAGAATGTCTCTTTGAACCGTTTGCACTTGTGATAATGATTTGTGTGGAAGCACTATCTGTTTGAACAGAGCCCATGCATTCCACACTCAGATTCGGTTGGGATTAGTAGCTTTCAATAGACTATGGTGACTCACAATTGTGTAAAACTTTCCTTCAATGCAGGCTGTGGTAGAAATCAGTGACTGTATAATTTCCATCTCATGTTCGATCCACTACCAACAACCTTTACCTAGAGCTTTTGATGCACGAATAAAGACCTGCCATCGCACATTGATATTTCGCAATTTACTGTTCAATGGACTTTGCCGCATCAAAATTCTGAATACTGGATAGGAAATATTGACAGCCATAGTCTCATTGGAGGAACCATCTGATTTGCAAAAGACTCCGCTGCACAGGATACCATTGTGTCTTGTGTTTGATAGTGTTGAGCCCCAGAATACAATACCATCCAGGGCAGGCGACGAATTGTCCCTCTCAACTCAATTGATCAAGTACAGCTACCAAGATCATCATGCTGGGGTACTTAAGACTGCGGACTTTCTTACCTTTCGTGATCTCATCTTCGCTTCGATACGCTGCATAACCGACCCCAGGGAGACAGGGCGCATCTATTACATATAAACCTTCATCATGTCTTCCATAGTCACCAAACAAGACGCAGCAATCCTCACCAACCACGCCAAGCGAGGCGACGCTCAGGGACTGAGCAGAACGCTCGATCACCTAGCCTCACAGGCCCCTCACGGTATCGATCGCGCGGACATCCTGCTCCTCGCCAAGGATGATACCGGTGGAAACGTTGCTCATTGTGCCTCCGCCTTTGGCAACACAAGTGAGCTGCAATCCAGCTTGAATCTTGACCGGCCAAGAAACTGACTCTAGTTTGTAGATATTCTCTCGTTAATTTCCGGACTCAACGACTTCACGCTCAAGCCTGGCGTCCTGCGATCCATCGTGAATGCCCGAAACAACATCGGCAACACCCCCGTCCACATCGCCGCCCAGAACAACCAGATGGCTTGTCTGACCACCCTGCTCGACCACGGCGCTGACCTCAACGCTGAGGGATCGTTCAAGTTCAGCGTTGCCCACTTCGCAACCAGAGATCGCTACTCGGAGATGCTCCGCTACGTTCTCCAGCGCGGCGCGGACCCGAGTGCTGTCACCATGTCAGGCGACACGCCGGGCCACTTTGCAGCTCGCAACCGAGACATGTTCTGTTTGAGGGCTCTTCACGACGCTGGTGCCAACTTGCGCGGCCACAACAGTAAGTATTTCTCAAAGAATATCCTGTTTACATAAAGACAAAGTCTGCCGGGTCGGTAGACTATCTTTCCTTCTTATTCTATGCTGTCTCTATACCCCACCAGATATTGTGTTCGCCACTTTAATTGCTTACTGACCTTGACTCGTGCAGTGGCGGACGACACCCCGGCAAACATTGCTGAGCGGCTGAGCAACGAGGAGATGATGGTCTGGATGCGGGAGCGAAACATCTTTTGAGCAAGATTGGTGTCACGAGCAGACTTGGAGGCAGAGCTGAGGATGAGGCAGAAAGTGAAGCCCTGGGTATAGGAAAGGCAAGTTGAGCTTTCGCCATGGCGAGAACTAATACAGGGAATGCCTCATGGTCACCAAGACGAGTCAGAAATCTTTCGGCTCGAGGATATTCGGTTCGCAAATTGAATTCATTGCCGCCTCTTCATCAGCCTCACTGCAACAACCATAGCCTACGACCCATATGTGACAGGTTCAACAAATGTACATACTCTTCGACGCCGTATCAATCCCTGATGCAGGCCAAGAATTCGACAGAAATCTTGTCTGTCCCCTCATTTACCTCCCGCAAACTGTGAACCACTTTGTAGCCATAGGTTTTACGAAGGTGGGCGCAAACGTTGTCATAGAACTTCCACACCTCCAGAGGTATGTGCCACCCAAAGGAAGTGTCTTTGCTGGCATGAAGAGCATAGAAGGCCACTCCGTGACCGTGGAATTTGCCGTCGTATGTGGAAGTGTGGCCTGGCAGCCTGACGGCCAGAGACTCAAAGTCGTGCTGCTCTGACCCACTTGAGGGTCTGACTCCATCATCAGCCGTGCCGGGTTTGCCTGCGGCAATCGCATATTTTGGCTCGATATCGTAGTCGAGAACATAGATAACCTTCGGACTGCTTCTTCCTTTTGGGCAACCAAGTGCTCTAAGAAAGCCAATTTCGTTCCGCCAGTCCCCGGTGAAATGTCCGTTCCAGTCACACAGGGCGGGACTTTCGCTTATGTTGCAGTCATCGAACAACGGCCGACGCTCGAAGGCGATGCGTATGGGACTCAGTTCTGGTAAGTAGGGGAGGCGTGGGAGGCCGTGCCACGGGAGGCGAGAGGTGGGATCCTGGATGCAGATGATGTCTTCAGCCAGGTCAAGGGTACAGTGGTGGATGGAGACAACGCTGGGAAGATCACTATCGTGAGAGTCGGTTGAGGTCGCATGCGCGAGACAAATGCGGCGCGAGGCTCGACAGGCATGGAGCAGGGCGAGTCTGGCGAGATAAGACGAGTAGCGGGCTTCAGTGAGCGCCGAAGTGCTCGGTTTGGGGTCTTTATTGGCGTTGATGGCGCGTATTGTCTTTGAGTTGGAAGTTTCGCTTTGCCACTTGTCCGTGAGGTACCACGCCACATAGTAGGACTTTCTTGGTTGGGAGAGGAAGTGGACAGAAGGAGATTGAGGTATGGCTGCCTCCCAGATGAGATACTGCAGCTCTATGGGCAGCTCAACGAAGCGACTGAAAACCGCCATGGTGGTGCGTAGAGACGCCGGGGAGTCTCACGAGGGACCAGCGTCCTGGTCACAAGCAGGTGATGTTTTAGCATTGCCTTGAGATGGTGGTGGCGATGAAGTTGGGAAGGCAGGAAAGTTAGGATTTAAGGGAGGAGGTCATTGCCTGGAACGCTGGTGTGCTCATCATGACTGTCAAACGGGGCGACCAACTGCAGCTCCCTTGAGTACTTAGACACAACAGAGGTTCCAGTTTCGATGCGTACATAATTGTAGTGCACCGTCCAGGCCTCAATCACCGTGACATCACTTCGTCGTGCTCGAGCTAACTTACCGACTTGCATGTTCATACTTGCATCATTTCAATCGCCCTCGCTGTCGTTTGACTTTCTATGATACAAGCTGTTGGTTCTTCTTCTCGAGTAACCACTCGAAGAATTACGGTAGTGGTGTAGTTCGGTCCATTGGATGTAAATCTCGAGTGTCGCCCACAAGGTCGGCTTTAGTCTAAGTGAGCAGCTGGTCCCAGCTGGTCGCCAGCTGACATGCCCCATAGCTAGCACGATGGCCCAGCTCCAGGACTTATAAGGAGCATTCGCTAGCGTGATGCGAGCATCTCGAACAGCCGCAAGAATTGTGCTGGCAGTTCCTTTGGATGTGCACTTTCGACGTATGTAGATAGTGGCCACAATGCAATGCGGAGGGCACCACTCTGAGGCCCACATCCCACCGAGGCATGTCTGAACTTCCAGTTCCAAAAATAATTCAGAGTCATTTGTCCTGCCCTCTGTTGTGTAACGGAAGCCCATTTCGGAATAGCGTGTAGGCAGCCACGGTGGTGAGCTCGTACCATCCAACGCTTAGCCCCCAGGCAACACAGGAAGGATTCCTACTAATTTACCGGCGAGGAACGACAGAAATTTTTGAATCATATTTCTTTTTCCAAATGTTGCTTTCAAATATGATAACGCGTGTGAGAGCTGTCACAAGAATGCGCACCAATTTTTGACTCTTCCGGTCAGTTATTGTACAGAATCCTATGAATACCTTGAAATACAGCCTGCCGCAGGGGAATCCTCAACCACTTACTGGCATCTCGTAATCACCAAGTACAACTTAAAGCAAAAAAGACCGAGATGGCCTACAGCCCCACAATTCAGAACGGCCGCCTAATAGCCCACCGGCGTAATGCCTACTTCAATGTCCGGCTCTACCGCGTCTCGGAACTCATCCAGCACCCGAAGCGAATTTCATACCGCGAATTCTGCTTCTTGATTTGGCTCATATATGCCTCGGTTCGTGGTTTCTTCTGCGCCAGGAGCATTCAGACTTTGGTCGCTTATGTGGATATAAGCCGCGTGTGCGGCACTGGGCAAAGCTTTTACGGTTGTAGCTGGATTGTGGCTTGGAAGTCCTTTGACATCGTGTGGATCTGGCTGGGAGAGGTGGTTCCCTGGGCCATTTTCTGTGTGGCAGTAATGTTCTTGGGTGAAGTGGTCATGAACTTGAAGTGACTGATGAGAGCACTATAAGACGACTCGTGCGAACACATGCGCCAGGGAAACTTGGCTTTGATTTAGTAACTCCCTGTGAATGATCGAGGACAAAGACGGATATTATTTACTTAGACCTAACTAAGCGCAGATGATGCAATGGCTCCAAAGTTGCAGTGATATAATGACACTCACAGTGCTCTAGCTACAAAGGGAGTGTTTAAGACAACTGTGCGCTGAACAGCATTCGTACAGGATAAAGTCAAAAACGCACACCAAAAGTTGCCAGCAATCTCTTCCGTCATAATGGTTGAAACTCACACATATCCTCGCCAGGTCCGCACTAATTGCATCAATCGTCAGCAGCCCTCATGAACTCAGTAATAGTCGTCGTGACCAAAACAATGTTCCCGTCATATCCCATGGCGGCTCCCGTGGTGGTCGTGGTTTCGTCTGGTGCAAATTCCTGGCTTGGCCAGTCTGCATGCCAATCCGCTCGCACACCTGGATCACCGTACTTGGCTGCCAGATCGGCTGCTACGTTGTCGATAATATTTGCTGATGATGACCTAACCAGGGAAGAAGAAGAAAGACCGGAGAGACGGCCACTGTCGAAGCCATGCATGGCCAAGGCCGGAAACTCCAGGCCTGTAGTTGTGCCAGGACCAACCGCGTACGTGCTTGGGGAAAACCATCCTTCACCAAGGACATGCGTGACCGTAACTGTGGGCATTTCGTTATAAACCACACTGTGTGGGGACGCCAAAGTCGTTGTCAAAGTTGTGGTTGTGAGAGAGTCGTCAGTTGTTGGCATTGGGATATGAACCATGCCTGTCTCCTCAATGCCAAAGATGCCTAGCGTTGGCAGACCATGAAGCCATGAGTTGAAAGGCGCAAAGATCGACATGAATTCGGTCGCGATCTGTAAGAGGAAGTTGTCGGTCGGATTTGCCTTGCGACGAGGCAGTTCGACGATCGACGCTGTTGCAGACGCGGCAAGATTGATAGCCAAGGAAGGCGGCGGCTCGGTGATGAACGAGCCCAGAGTCTTGGTCCCTAATGGCCCGCTGTCCTCAATGACTAGATCGTCAGAGTCAAAACCATGCATCACGTTGCAAGCCGCTGCTCCGACGTCGCCGACCGCTTCCTTGAGTGCATCCTCAACTTGCCTCATGAACGTGAAGCCAAGGCCAAGAGCGGGATCTGCACCAGGGAACAGGCCCGCCAGGGAATCCCCGGCCAAGGCGAGGAATGGGCTCAGCGTTGCCAGGACTTCAGTAGTGTTGTGAGGTGCTGTTGACGGGGAGTTGATGTCGCTGAGCCACGTGCCAAGTCTGGCAGCGCAAGCGGCTGCTCCGCCTTCGGGCGGAGGATACAAGCAGGACCAGGTAATATTGTCCGTGTTCTTTCCTGCGGCGCTGGACACCACTGTACATAATGAATTGCCGAAAATGAGACTGGGACCGAAGTCTGGGGTGTTCAAGTAATTGTCCACAGATACATCCACTGTGAAGGTGCTTGAATTGAGGGCGTCTTGCTTCACCTCGAAACTCGCGTCTGTTGCACGTTTCGCCGCACCTCCACCGATGGCACTGGCTTGGCTGTAAAAGTCTTCGATCAGAACCTCAGAGAGTAGGCTGCAGTTTCCCTTGTACAGTGACATCCCTGAGCCCTCAAAGACCAGCGCGTTGTCACCTGGCATTTGCAATCCAAGCTGACCACTGATGGGGTTGTCTGGAGATAGGTCCAAAATATACGACTCTCCGCTGGCGAAGGCCCCAATGTACTGAGGGTTCGTGGCATTCTCTCCGAATGAGAGGAACATGGGATTGGACAGGTCGACCGTGTCTTGCGGAGTGACCGCCACAGCGACCAGATCCATGGCAGCCGGGGGTGTCGGCAGTGAGTAGCACGATGTTGGCGAACGGGGAACGAGGACTGTGACGCTAGTCAAAGTAAGACTACTCAAAGCAATGGTCGAGTAGGTTGTTAGAATTTGCGACGACGTGCCCAATGAGACGCCCGAGGGAACTATTGTCGATATGACTGCGGGTGAAGACGTGCCAAAACTAATCAGTGCGGCAGTTGAACCAAGGGCCATTTCAGAGCTGTCAAGGCTGAAGTTTGCAGGCAAGGCTTCCGGGATGCCCGAAGTCGTCAGGGCCGAAGAAGCAGCGGTTGGGGCGATTGTTGATGAGATCACCTCGATGCTGTTGTCTGTATCCGGAAGGAGGGAAATAACAGCAGAGCTGCTGAGCAATGACTTCGTGATGCTTGAAGACAGCAGTGGTCCGAGGCCTCCGGACAGAGAAACGGCAGATGCAACAGTGGGCACCGCCGACGTCTCTGCCAGGGGATTGGTTGGGAAGCTTGACATTGACTCCGGCCACGGAGAGGACATGATGGATGGCGAGACTAGACTCGAAAGTTCAGATGGCAGAGCTCCCGGGGGCAGGAAAGTGCCGGTAAGAGTCGAAGTCCATAGTGAGGGCTCTATCATTGCCGGTGTCGAACCTCCGAGGATGGAAACAACCGCCGGGGAAGAATCCGTGCCGGGAGTTGCAGTGGGAATTGAGAGTGGCTTTGCTTGCTCAGCTACAGAAACTTGAATGGGTCTGACCGTCACTTACTGGAATTTCAGGTGACACCAAAAGAGATGCCGAAGGAGACTCGGAGCATTCGCAGGCTGTGAAGACTGTCTGGGTGATGTAGACGGTTTGGGCATCTGCAAGCCAAGCGAGGAACAAGCCTGCAATGATCACCGAGAGAGGCAGGCTGCACAAGGGTGCCATGATAAGCATCAAGGTTAGCAACACCATGTTGATGGTCACGATGTTGTCAGAGGAAGCAAGCAGAGGTGGAAGCAATAGCAACAAGCGACGGCAAGAGTATGAGAAAAGCCAGGACGACTCATTGAGATAGTGTGACAGGCATGAATGTGTCCCAGACGATGGATCAAATGGTCGCCTCAGTATGAATGGTTCAAGGTAGAGACATGCAGCTTCCTGGATTAGGCCAAAGGCACTCCAGGAAGCTTCGCCTCATCGATATATCTTCGCCATGGAAGGAGCTCCCCAGGGTTTACGTGCGCGTGACATTGCGGAGCTCACAACAGCTTGAACGGAAGGCGAAGCAGGCCACATTGGCGCATATGCAGATTGACACCTGGCAGCTACCTAGGTATGGAGAACAACTCGTTTCGAGTCACCAAGAGAGGAGAGGAAGGCACGGGCTTGACGACTGCGCATAGTGCACGCCAGGGCAGGTAGTTCCGCAGAATTTCATTATGAGTCAAGAAAAAAGAGAGCAAGCCTCCCTGCAAAGAGGGTAGGGGAAGGATGACCGATTGTGAGGTGTTATCGAACGCCAGCTCCTGTGGTGTTAACATCTCTGGCTGCTCACTTGATGTTTTCTTGTTTTGTCGCCGAATCCGTTCTAGAGCTATGTTAGTAGAGCAGCAAATGCGGGTCTCGGATCACACCGAGTTCAACCAATTGGGCCGGACGGAGTGGGGTCCATCTTATCTACACGTGCTGATTGCACTAACAATTTCCAACAACCCTACGAAAAAATCCACAGCATAGCCAAATTTCTGCTGCATTGCGTCTTGAAGCGACCGGCTGCCCACCCCCACACCCATTCGACAACGACATCGCGACAAAGTACCGAACCTCGGCCATTTTCTCCCACCGACAAGTCGATACCCTCACCAATAACTCAAAATGGCCAAGATCTCGTGAGTGCGAACCTAGTTCTGGCGGAGGTCGTCCATGGGCGTAAATCCAAGCTGTACGGGCCGAACGAACTGCGGTCAATCGGACAAGGCGCAGAACCGACAACGAACCGAAGAAAAAATTTACACGACATGAGGCAGACGCCCTCCGGAATTCGAACTCACTGCTGCCGGACGACCGTAAACAGCTTGGACAGACGACCGAAAGAGATGGAACGCACTGGACAATTGGAATTGAGGCATTCGAGGAATGGTTTACTGACGGAGGTCTTCTCGCAGCCGTGGTGCCCCCGGTGGCAAGCTCAAGATGACCCTGGGTCTCCCAGTGTATGTTGTTCCGGCCCTGAAGACACCGACTCGCGATCCGACGAATTTCACATGATCCGCGGAACGATCCAGGGACAAAGATGGGGAACTGACAGGATTGTAGCGGTGCCATCATGAACTGTGCAGACAACTCCGGCGCACGAAACCTGTACATCATCTCCGTCAAGGGTATCGGTGCCCGCCTGAACAGGCTGCCCGCCGGTGGTGTCGGTGACATGGTGTACGTATATTCGAGTCCGACACGCAATCAACACGCTCCCCCGAACCGTTGAGACGTTCGACGAACCGCAGTCACAGCCGATCATTCCACCCCCACACCCTCGAAGTCGTGAACTTGGACGAAAGCGCATTGCATTTTGCTGACACTGCGCGCTACACAGCATGGCCACCGTCAAGAAGGGAAAGCCTGAGCTCCGAAAGAAGGTCCACCCCGCCGTCATCGTCCGCCAGTCCAAGCCCTGGAAGCGCACCGACGGTGTCTTCCTGTACTTCGAGGACAACGCTGGTGTCGTAAGTACACCCCCGAGGATCAGACACAGAAAGCCGAGCAAGATGGTTTTGCAGGAACAACAAAACAATTGCTAACAGTGGTTCTTCCAGATCGTCAACCCCAAGGGTGAGATGAAGGGATCTGCCATCACTGGCCCCGTCGGAAAGGAGGCTGCTGAGCTCTGGCCCGTGAGTTTGGTCCACAAATTATCAGCGACTCGACCCCGTACTGACAATGCCAACAGCGTATCGCCTCCAACTCTGGTGTTGTGATGTAAATCGGGACGGTGGCGACGGTGGGAAGATTTCCGTGTGAGGATCAGCGACGAAGGAAACGGGTCATACAGAAAGAACGATCCAATACGAATCCGAGACCAAATAGGCTCGGCAATGAACGGGCTTTTACGGCGTGACTGGCAAAAAGAGAGAAGTCAGGCTTTGCATTTTTTTTTCGCTGGCGTGTAACGGAGGTTTCTACCAATGGCATGAAATTCACCGACCAAGGGGAAAAGGTCGGTTCAGCTGGCGCCCGTTCAGTCCGCCCGATGCTGCGAAGGTGGGCTCACGCAGGGTGCACCGGTGACCCGGTGCCTGCGACATGTCCCAATAGCACAAGATTCCAGCGTCAATGACCAAACACGCTTCACGATATGTAGACGATTATGCGGGGTGAGGACCTGTGTCCGTAGTTGGTCGAGACGTGTCTTGCTTCTTCCCCGGCTGAGCCAATGCGGCAGCTTGGAGAACGTACATGCGGATCCCGAACATGCCGTACCAGGTTGCACGCATGCCCTGGAAGGAATTCGTACATCAAGCCTCGCACTCGCCCGCGGAAGAGAACAGGTACCGTATTGCCCCCGGCATCTACTAGTCGGCGCTTTGACGGTGCCAAGACGAGGCTGCAGCCTTGTTGACTACATGCTCTGCCCTGCCCACTATTTGCTGACCGCAAGTGGAGTTGGTATGCAAATTAAACTTTGACATGAAGCATTGCGTGACCTGAAATGTCTTTCACCGAAGAACTTTGAGGCTGCTGAGCCAAGAATTACTGTGTGGCAGCTATTAAAACAGCAGGGCAATATCCGCGCCTGTGGGACTTGAGGTCGGTGTACAAAATGTAAGCAGTCATACATTGTGCCACATTCGGAGCCTCGATAGAATTTTTAGCATGAGTCAATTAATCTGCTGCGCTACTTTGAGGGCTCGGCGATATGATTCGGACGCCTCAGATCCGGGGGTATGGTCAAAGAAAGTGGTTAAAAAGCTTAGCAAGCTCCACCAGACACAGAAACGCGCAGCTGTTTTACAAGGAGCGTCTTCCCTATACCATGACGTTTGGAAGTGAACAGTAAATGTTGAATCAAGGTAAGCGTCATACGATTTCTGATTGAAGGGGTGTGGCAATAGTATGCTACTTACCTACAATGTAAGCTACCGAGATACCCAGGCAGGGATGGGTAAAATGCTCTTATACCGAAATACGGAAATACCACACGTCAGAATCACCGAACTCCTTCCTTTTTACTTCAAACAGTAACATTGATTCTTAAAGATCCTTATAAGTATGTTGACAATTTGAGCTACGTTGAAAATACTTTCAATCAAGCTTTTCCCGGCTTGACGTGGTCATTCCAGACGTGTTTATGTCAACCTGAAAGGCAATGGAGTCTTATCAAATTGATAGGCAAGTGAGGAAATGCAAGACATACCGCCCTATTTCCAGTTGATAACGAGGACGAATGTTTGGTCAACGTCGCATTAGTCTGAGCACGGTAACAGAAATTTAAAAGCAAGACACCATCAGATCAGACCAGCACATCACGTAAAATAAAAAACTTGCAAATAGCATTGATTATGTCGACTAAAACTCCCAGGACTCGTTTTCCGCCTGATGATGCAATGCAATGCAATGCCATGTACTACCGTCGCTATGCTGAGCCAGTAACTGTGTGTGCCCTCGTGAGTGTATCGTATGTGGGGCGGGAACAGCAGGAATCCGTGAAGCATCTCCCCACCCCTTTTTGGCCGCCGATCCGTGCATGCAGCTTGCAGTACGCTTCCTCTTACAATTAAAAATACACATAATAGAATGGCAACTATACAATCCGCCCGTCTCATAGCTGGCTGGGTCTCTCCCTTTAGGGCTGCGGCCCCCATCCGGGGCCAGGCGCTCCTCCTCCCCCACCTCCGCCATGTCTGTCACCGTTCAGCTCCTCCCTGGGCCCTCCGTTGGCGTACGACCGCGCGTGAGCCTCCCAAATGCCGCCGGGGAGGGGCATGTGTGGCGGAGGCGGCCCGTCTGGCATGTACCCGAGCACCTGCCGGTCATCGTGCTGCAGGGCTGCCTGTGGCGGGGCGCGTATGCCGCCAGGGAGGCCCGGCGGGCCATTGTACTCTCCGCTCATGAGGATGCCGCCGAAGTCGCGGTGGCGCTCCTGAGGTGGCAGGTTCTTGTTGCCCATGTCGACCGGGCTCGGCTGTGCGCTGCCTCCTGCTGGCGGGTGGGGGAGGCTTGGGGCTGACGCTGTCACTGGCGTGCGGGACTGCGATGGTGGCATCTCTGGCTGGGGGGTGGGGGTGGATGTCTTTGTCGGGTTCTTCTCGTCGCTCTGTTTCTGTTTCTTGCGTGCCAGGGTTTCTTTACGTTTGTTCACTGCTTGACGCATAGAGCCATTGGCCCATCGAGCTGTGCAGGAGAAGACGTCAGTAAACAGTCAGTGTCACTTGAGGAAATAGGGTCTCTTCAGCAGGCTTACCCTTCATGCTAGCGCTCATCTTCTCACTCTTCGTCATGCTCGCATAGTCCTTCTCACTCAAATCTTCTCCTTCAGCGGAAGAAGGCGCGGGAGTAGCGCGACCCGATCCCGGAGGCTTAGAATTACCCCTGCTGTTTGTCGACGGGAGAGACCCTGGGCCACCTGGCAGGCTACCCATCGGCGGGAATGGAGGTCCATTCGGCATCATAGGTGGCATGGACATGGCCGCGTGCGGAGAAGAGTTCACGGGGAACGAGAATTGTCCTGGCCCGGCTCCGGGCATCGAGTGAGGTTGGAGAGGCGCGCCGCCGTAAATGTGTTGCTCGTAGCCAGTCTGTCCGTGGAAGCTCGGGGGCGGCTGAAGCGGCGCGAGCGGAGCTTGGTGTCCGGAGTGAGAATAAGACTGGTGGGGCGGTGGGGGTCCGTTAGGCTGGGGCGTCGCATTCTGGCGGTTTCTGTTAATAATCTTGATCCTCGGCTGCTTCTTCCTGGGAGACTGGGGAGGTTCGACATGGGGAGGATATTCGACAGGGGCGTTGGTGTGAGGGGCGGAGAAGGGGTTCTGGGCACCAACCGGGTGAGGCGGAGGTGCTTGCGCCGGTCCAAGCCGCACTGGAGCAGGTGCAAGTAGTTGGCCAGGACCGCCTCCCGTCACGTTGATGAAGGGATTGTTTGGTGGGGCGAGAACAGGAGCGGCTTGCTGATGCATGTATCCGTGGCCGGGTGGCCCATACGAGCTTCCGTCGAGCTGCGACGGCGCGAAGTTGGACGGTACAGAGGTAGGCTCCGGTTCTTGCTCCTTCTTGGCTCTGCGACCTCTCTTCGGTCGGGAATCAGCAAGCATATCTTTAATCGGGTCGGCCAATTCGGAGTAGTTCTTCCTTGGCCGGTGGCGGAAGGAGTAACTGCTTCCAACGGTGTGCATCGAGCTAGTCGACGACGACGTTGAGGGCCGGAAGTCCTCAGTGGGCGTGACGGTATCGTCGTTCGTGGGGACGCTGCTGCCCGCGCTGTAGAAATTGTCCGGGGGGATCTCAACCTGCTGCGTCGCGGCATGCGTCGCGGCAGTAGACTTCCGGCCGCCGCGCTGCCTCTTGGGGGCTGGGAAAGACGCCTCGCCTCCTTGCAGAAACGCGGCTTCAGCGGAAGGCGGCTGCTGCTGCTGGGCTCCATCGAATGATGAGGCAAGGTTATCTGCCGCGGCGCCGCGACGACGTTTGCGGGTCTGCGGTTGCTCGTCCTCCACGCCATACAACTCACGGTCTCTCGCGGCTTCGGCATTGGCCAGGGCTTCCTGCTCGGCCTTCTCAGCCGCTTCCTTCTCAGCCGCTGCTCTGGCCGCTGCTTCACGCGCAGCCTTGGCGCCAGGTTTCGGACCTCTTCGTTTCTTGACCGGCTGATCTGGCGGTGGTGCCTCGGGGACTTCAGGCTTCTGGGCCGGAGTGCTGTCTTCCGCAGCAGCTTGAGCCTCATAGTCGCTATCGAAGTTCTCGGCGCCCGCGTTCTTTCTGCGGCGGCGGGTCTGCTTCGGCTTGACGGGCTCCAGAGGAGTGGGGGCTCTGCTAGCTTCCTTGCTCTCATCAGACAGTATACGCGGCTTACGAGTTCGCTTGCCTGTGACGATGCCCACCGGATCGTCTACCGCAGCCTCGGCGGCACGCTGACTAAGTTTCGGCCTGTTGCGGAGTCGGTTGTTCTGTAGACCATCTCGTTGCCCGATGGGATCTTGCCTCCCGACCATGCTAGGCCGTGGGTCCCATTCGAAACCATACGCTTGTGCTGCAACCTGATCCTGATTCCTCTCGTATACTTCGGGGTTACTCTCTGGGTGCTTTAGCTTGTTGTCGTCGATCAAGTTCGCACGAATCCCCTTGACCTCGAAGTCCCTCTTCTCCACAGAAATGGCGCCGTTCGTCTTAGCCATATCCCTGGCTTCTCGGGCCATTAGAGCAGCATCGTGAGCTCGGCGACGAACAGCGTTGTCTTCATCTTCAGTGACGAGCTTCCGCTTCTTCCACTCATCCTGCCAGGCACCCAAGGCATTGACAGACGCCTCTAGGACATTGAAGAGATCTTCAGTAGACATATTCTTGTGATCATCGAGGACATTGACGAAGTCAGTGGGAGACCTGATGCGCGTAAACCTATACTGTTTGCGTGCCTTGACTTTGCGGATTGGCTCAATCACCGGCTCTGGTGATGCATTCCTGCTAGCAGGCAACGACTCAGCAGCTGGCGTTGGCATATCCGAGATGGGCGCAGGAGTAGGTGCGTTGGACCCTGAGCCACCATCAAGCCGAGACTGTCCTTGCTCTTGACTGCCCGAGTCCCGCTCCGGAGCTAGGGATTCAGCATCGTCAGCAGGTTCACCTGGATCCTCAGAATTCTGAAGGTTCGGGGTTTCGCCAGGGGTCGGAACACCATAGTCTTGGGCGACTTCGGGGTATGCATCTTGAGCATCCGTATATGGCGTGAGGAACGAGAAATCCCGAGGAGTGTGGGCACGCATTGGTCGAGGCTGCGCGATAGTCTGGACAGCGGCTCCGCCACGGCGCTTGCGAGGCACCCGAGGCTCTCGAGGCTCCTGTTCAATACTCTGTCGAATCTTTGGAGGCCTTCCCGGTCTCCGCTTCTTAGGCGTCTCGGGGCTTTCAGGCGTTGGTACAGAAGACACGACAGGATTGACGTCCGTCTTGGGCTTTTCAGCTTTCCTAGTTGTGGACGACCTCCTTTCTGTTTGAGTGGGCAATTGGGTTGAGTCTTCTTCGGTTGCACTTGAGTTTCCGGCTAAGCGGCCCAAGCGCCTCTGAATATAGCTTATAGTCAGCGATTGCAACATAATCGATGCGACAGCAAATTCACGGCCCACAAACTTACGCGAGTACGAGGCAGCGGCATCTCTGTATCTTGTTCGTTTGGAAGAGACTCAGTTGCGGGATCGTTCTGGCTATCAAGTTCCGAAATTTTTGTCGTTTGCTCAGGCGGCTGCTCATCCACAACCGAGGAAATAGTATTTCTCAGTTCTCTGGCAAGTGCTGAGTTTCCGAGTGGCCCATCAGGAGGCATGTCCTGGGTGGCGTCCGAATCAATTGATTCCTGAGAACTTGGTACTTTTAAGCCCTGTGAATGGTCTGGAAATGAAGTGGCAGCCATTTCAGTGCCAAAAGTCCCAGATTCTGGATCCTGAGAGGACTGAGCAGCAAATCGAGAGTTATCATTCTCTGACACGGCGGAGAGGGCCGAAGTAAGTTGCTGGCCGAGATCTGGAAGACTAGGCGCAGACTCCAGACTGTCCTTGTTCTCCTCTTTCTCCTTTACGTCTTCCTGACTGGGTTCATTAACAGTTGGAAAAGTAAGTGCTTCTGAATGATTTGGCTCGGATCCATCCAAATTGGGTAAGACAGGCTCCTCTTTTTCAACAAAACTTGCTGAAGGTTCGTTTTCTTGTCCCATAGTTGTCGGTGAGGCAACCTGAGTCCCAGTGAAGGTTGACGACTGACCGTGCCTAGTTTGAGATGGCGACTGGCCAGAAATATTGCTTGCAGTTTCTGAGCGTTGACTACTCGAGGAGCCAGTGAATTGCATGGTAAGTGGTGCGCCAACCTCTATAGTGTCTTTCAGCTCCGTATCGGAGGGCTGCTGATCGGGTGATTCAGCGGGCCTTGCGACGGGCGCAGATATTGACTTTCTCTGCTGGGTCCTGCGACGTTGAGGTTTTGGCGAAACAGTCCGCTGCTTCTCCGGCCTGGCCCGTTTGGCCATAGCAGTGGAGGGTGGCTGTGGCCCCTCGTCGGCTATGTGAGGTTCGACGATGGACCGTCGCTTGCGGCCGCCGCGAGCACCGCCGCGAGCCTCGGAGACAGTTATCTCAGTCCTGTCGTCCTGCAACTCCTTGGGAGCCTGGTCTTCTTCATGGTCGTCGTTCATTTGGGCATAGTCAATACGTACCCGCTTCCGGAGTGAGTGGCCGCCCTTGACTTTGGCTTCGTCCTGGCGAGCAGCACCGTCGGAGGGATACTCCAGGGTCCGGGCTCGCTTGCGGCCGGGCTCATGGCGGGGGTTCTCGGGAGTGGAGAAAGTGAAGGAGTGATTGAGAGGCTGTTTGGGCACACGGTCTGAGCGAGGAGCAGCCCGGTGATCGTCGAGGCCCATGGCGTCCGAGGCGACTGAGGGAAAGTCTTGTGAGGTGGGAGATGAGAGGTAAGGATGAGACGGGGTGTGGTGGTTGGCGGCTCTCACGCGACCTCGGCTGGAGGAGGGCGTGCGGGCGTTGATGGAACCGGGCTCGTCCCCAAAGTTGATGATGTTTGTGAGCGATGCAGGCGAGCTGCTGTGGATATGGTGGTTGCCCGAGGAAGAGGAGGGCCGTCCTGCTCGAGATGAGCCCCGAGGCCTGCCAGGACCTCTCCTGGCACCGCGCTGTTGCTGAGACTGATGAGACTCCATTCTGGTCTGCATGCAGCCAATCAGACGGCCCCGCCCGGGGCAGAAGAAAGGACAATAGGGAGAAAAGCCGGCCGCTGCTATTCAGACTGGATCAGATGCCAGAGGTCAGCACCGCCCCGCTGCGTTTATTCCATCGACGTCGGCTCTGGGGGACAGGCCAGGTGCAAGATGCAAATTTGCAGAGGCTGCATCAATGGGTGAGCACAATGTGGGCTGCGCAGTCCAAAGCTGAGTAGAGGAGTGTGTGGTGAGTAGGGTACGGTATTTACGTGTCAGATGAAAATAGCAGTTGAGATGACATGAGCAGGATTGGCTGGGCTGGGCCACTACCACCTTTTTGCCGCACTGCAGCACTCACTGCAACTGCCCTGCGCTGGCTGCACTGCACTGCAATGCAGGCCAAAGCGCTCACTCACTCACTCCTCGCCCCTTTGGCCGGCCACCCGGAATGTGACTTATTACGCACCTCTGTAATACCAGAAAATAGAATATGTGTTTCTTGCTGTAAGTTAAAATAAGCCGGCGTGCCGTGCAGGAGGTCGTCGAGGGCAGAAGGTGCCAATATCCCAATGCGAAACGCGAGGGTTGTCGCTTCTGGTGGCTCCTGATCAAGACGGCTTCGGAATTTTTGGAGCCTCTTCTTGTCATGGGCTGCAACCTGCAATAAGCCCCTAGGGCGCTCGGGCCACTCTGAGCACTATGAGTGCGGAGGTACAAAGTGCTGCGCGCACCTCAGCGAACAAGAGTAAGTACTCCCCGTCTGGCCAATCATCTTTCAAGGACTCATGCTAGCCTCATGCTAATTGTTCTGGGACTAGCGTCTTTTTACTGCTTCTTCCCTCCCATTGTCCTGGAGCCCTGCAAGCCCCGGTCATGGCCCTGGTCCCCTGCTGCTGCAGCTTGAAGCTGGTCGTGTTAGGGAAGAGGGTTGACGTAGCGCATTCAGTGCGGGCGGTTCGTTTGACTGGAAGCTCAACACCACCAACAACAACACCCCTTCCAAGTGACACCACCGTCTGCAACGACTTGCCAACATCGCCAGCTTGAGGAAAAGCACCTGCGAACTGCGATTTTCCATCTTTTATCCACGTACAGTTCTGCGAACTCGTCTGCTCTCTGTCGCTGTCAGCCCCCAACCGCGATAGCAATCCACAATGGCTAGCAAGCGCGGCACCAAGTCCTCCGCCGCCGACGAGCTCGATGAGCTGTTCGAGGGCATCGGCGACGATGCAGCAGCCCCCAAGAAGCCCGCAACCAAGGCTGCCCCAGCAGCAAAGCAGAAGCCAGGCGACGACATCCTGGCCGAGCTCGAGAGCGAGCTGGGAGACAAGGTCCCGTCACGACCACACACCCCGCGCGTCAGGGACACCTCAAAGCCCGCCAAGCGCATCGGAACTCCTACCACAGATGCTGGCCGTCCGTCGACAGAAGAGCCCAAGTCCGCCCTCCCTCGAAAGTCAGGAGAGAGCGCCCGATCACTCCACGCGAGCTTCACCCCCAGCGCCACCTCCTCCGAGCTGCAGGACACTGAGAAAACCAAGGGCACTGTCGAGCAGCAGCAGACAACAGCAGCAGGTGGCGGCGGCGGTTGGTGGGGCGGGATCCTGTCAACAGCTTCGGCTGCTATGAAGCAGGCTGAGGCCGCCGTCAGCCAGATACAGCAGAATGAGGAGGCCAAGAAATGGGCAGACCAGGTGCGAGGCAACGTGGGCGCGCTTAGGGGCCTGGGTAAGTTGGAATCCCATCACTTTATTCTACACGATCAATGAGGAGAAAGAAAGAGGAAGACAAAAACTCGCGCCGCGATGCAATCCGCTTCGAATGATCGGGCCCTACACGCGCTGTCACAGTCAGACCACACGGGTGTACCACAGGCTCTCTTGATAGCACTGCAGAGGGTCATAGGTCAGACCAAGGACCAGCGACACTGATAAGAGGCTACATTGGAAGCGCATGTGATGATAGGTCATACGCATTGCGCTCCGTCGGACTCAGGGCCGGGAGGTGTTGGTGCTGGCTGAATCGGCCATAGTACACGCACTACATGATTCTCATCATCTCAAGCGGGATGGATGTTGTGTCCGTGGGCTTGTACCACCAAATGGCCGCTTCGAGCAATCGAACCATTCAGTCTCCGGCCTCAGTGGGTACTGAGATGTGGGCCGACCATGCAGTGCAGTCGAGAGACCCGTATTCCACCTCGATCCCCCCCGTTTCCACCGACACGGCTACCTTAGCGCAATTGATCATGCAAGGCTGACACTTACATCTAGGTGACGGTATCGCACACAGGGCACTCCCTACCCTGACTGATATTATGAACACACTCGCGCCTCCCATCTCTCAACACGAACGGCTTCTCATCCACATCACCCACGACCTCGTCGGCTATCCATCGCTCGACCCTATCATCTACGGCGTCTTCAGCCGTGTTATGGCACAGGTTGAGGGCGGTGACCTGATGGTGGTACAGCGCGGGCACGAGAACACTATCAAGTCCCCATCCAACGAGAAGAGCGGCTTCTTCTCTGGCGGCCATAGCACAGCCGGCTGGCGCGATGGCCCCTGGTGGCGTGATGTCGGCTCCCCACGTGATCTCGGCCTGATTAAGGGTCTGACTGAGGGCACGAAGCTCTGCCGCGCCAGCGCCGAGGCCTACTCCACGGAGTACTTCGCGTCGTCAGGCGGAGTCGAAGGCGCCAGGGAGCGCGCCAT
The DNA here is from genome assembly GCA_038088505.1 of Diaporthe velutina. Taxonomy (NCBI): domain Eukaryota; kingdom Fungi; phylum Ascomycota; class Sordariomycetes; order Diaporthales; family Diaporthaceae; genus Diaporthe; species Diaporthe velutina. The sequence goes on along the minus strand of JBBWSJ010000002.1, from coordinate 1,356,502 downwards.
CGAGCCCGTCAGCGAGAGCAACCCGGTCCGCAGCTCCGACCTCTTCCTGTCCGTCCAGGCCATCGTCACCGACGAGGACAAAGAGCTCTTCGCGGGCGCGTCATCTAGCGAGAAGGAGAAGGAGGAGTCGACCGTGGTCGAGGAGGGCAGCAACGACGCGCAGGTGTGCTTCGCGGTCTTCATCCTTGACCCCGTGCACGAGATCCAGTTCAGCGCCGTCAGCCAGGCCGTTCCCGCCCGGTGGGTCCGCTGGATGGACGCCCCAAGCCCGCTGACGCCTGCGAGCAGTAACGACGGCAGCGGCCGTGGTGAGGTCGAGAATGTGCCCGAGGAGATTAGGGACATTGTCGAGAGCGGCGGCGTCGACCCGCGTGAGTGGGTGGCCGAGTGGGTCGAGGAGGTTCTCACGCTGTCCGTTGGCGTGGTGGCGCAGAGATACGTCGCGCGGCGGATGGGTGTTGGCGAGGGTGGTATCGGTAAGGGCAAGCGCAGGATGGAAGAGGTGGTTGGCGACGGTGGTGGTGAGGCTGCTCGGGCTGGTGTTATCTGAGCACACATTGTTTACACTGCGCAATGCGAAATCAAGAGGGTCCTGCTCTGATTGCGACAGTATTGGTTAGAAAGCATCATGGCATTGGAACGGACACTAGGTAGGGTTCCGGGCCTGTCATCGACTATGTGATAATATGGATGTTTCGCGGGAGTCTGGTATTAGGCCTCAAAGTATTCCTACAGCACGTCTCAATTCCAGATATTATTCTGTGTAGGGTATGGTCGGGTTGGCTTGAGCTTTCAGCTATGCCCATGCCACATGCTTCCATCTGTGATGCCTGCAATCGAACCACTCAACGCGATAGACTCACAATACGCTGGGACTCCTTTCGGATCGCCCGTGAGATACGTTATCCCTGGGTGCTGTACGCTCGTAGATCTCCCACATATCTACCCTAGCCAACACCGCCACTAAATGGGTCAAAATATGAGTCCTGGCTAAGTACTAAATTCACGGAACGTACGAGTCAAGTTTCAGGCTTAAATATAATTTCCCACTCGAAGCACCGAGTGTCCTAGATGTTCTTTTTGGGTGTCTCATCTCAATGTCCCGTCGCTGGGATTGGTGTTGTTTTTGGAACGCGGGTTCCTGCATATAAATGCATATCCCGGAACGGTTGGTTGCAGTCTCTAATCAAGACATCACAACAAGGTGGCGCTCGCCAAGATCTACCAGGCAAAATTAGAATACCTGTTCAACTAAACCTGCCCATTGTTGAAACATATACAACCAAAACTACATGGCCTGCACCGAATCGGTCGTCGAGCGGCTCACGAACACAGTTCAATTTAGCGTCTTGCTGAGCTTCGTCCACGCCGCGCCCTTCTTCTTTGACCTTGCCGTCCAGAACCTTGCCGAACAGACCCGTGTTCTCTTCGCCTCTCTGTTCCTGGCTCAGTCGCGAGGCCCCGCAGGAGAAACCTCCACTGGCTCCTGTCTCCATCCGCTGACAGACCCTCAACGCTTCTGAACAGAGTCACTCCCTTCCAGCGCTTCATTTCTTCATCGTTTGGCGTGATCCCAGTAGAGAGGAGCAACTTGCCAACTGCCTCAACTGCCCACGGCCCATCGTAGTTATGATAGCTCGGCTCTTCTCGAAAATATCGACCCAGGCTCTCAAAGGCAGTCGAGATTGACTCCCTGATAGCCGTCCTTTCGGCTGTGCTGATGTCCTGGGACATGGAAACAGTTGCCTTTCCAATAATAGTCTTGACAAGCCGTCCCCACCCCTTCCGGGTCTCACGGTACAAAGCCTTGCATTCATCCAAAGCCTCCCATTCCCATAATCCATCCAGTTCGGGCAATGAAGGATAAACGCCATACCAACCATCATAACGCGTGACGGTTCTGTCGACGCAGAGCCCCAGAATACCGTATCTTCTTGCGCCCGTGAAACTTGGTCGATTCCAAACAGCACCCATGGTGACCAAGACCTCGGCTGCATGTAGCGCGGTGAATACCGCAGTGTCGTTGAGCTCCGTGTTTTGCGCGTAAATTAGAGCCGCTTTCAGTGCTGTGATTCCACTCGAGTCGCTTTCATCCAAACCCACGCCGCGCTCGAGAAGGAACGCGACCATTTCTCTGAGTCGCCCATTTCGAACATCTTCGCTTCCAGGCTTCTGCCTCATGAAAGGCACAATGTGGATTAGGGTCTGTTTCCACCACGGTAGTTCATTCCAGCGGTTTGTATCGCTCAACTGGCGGCTGTGGATAAGACTCGGGTCGTGGTCCAAGAGGGTTTTCACAAAAGGGAGGTTTCCCTCAACCACTGCTTCGCGGATAAGAGGATGCAACCCCAGGTGGACATCCAATCCATTTTGCAGAAGAACAGTCAGCATCTCGGCCTGGTTGTATCGGATTGCGACATGGCCGGCCATCTGACATCCGGGAGCGTCGATATCGTTGAAGCACTCGGGTTCCGTCTCCCACTGGCAGACGCATTTCAAAGCGAAGTCAAACCTTCTTTTCAGACGCATACACTTCTTGTGGATTTTGAAGCTCATTTTCCAATGTGAGGGTTCTCCGCAGACGGCCTGCCCCTGCCTACAGCAATAAGAGTCAGCAAACAAAGCACCAAGGAAGAAATTCCATTCAAAATAAGGCAGGACCATGCCACAGTGTGCCCAAAGCCTGTCTCAAAACCTGCAGCCTGATTGGCCTTTGAGCCACAGGCTACAGATAGGGGTTGTCTGTTCTCAAGGAGGTTAAGATTGTATCCTGAAGCTGCTTACAATATATTCACGTCGCACCCAGCCTCGATCAACGCCTTGCACACCGCGACGTTGCCATGCGCAACGGCGAAAAAAAGGGGAGGTGGAAGATCCGCGGGGATGTGATTTCGTACATTATCGTAACGTGGGTCTCGTCTGTACATTCGCTCTGTGAGACCCACGCCGTCAATATAAGACGGTTGGTGGGTTTGAGCCGAGCGGAGAGCCTTCAGGGCCACCGGGAGTGCTGAAGCGCCTCGTATTGCGGCCCAATGTAGAGCGGTCAATCCTGGGCGATTGGTTTCCAATAAGTCTTTTGGCAGCAGACCGTAGAATACCCTCCTATCGATGTCGATACGTCTTTCACATTGATCGCACTGCCCGGTAGCACTTCCCTGCTTGCATCCCGTATAAGATGCTCTACGGGCTAGGTTGATTTCTGCATTATTCTCGCCGCTGTCGATGTCGTTGTCACTGTCACCGTCGGTGTCGCTGTCACTGTCCCAGTGCCAATCGTGAGGATCATTTCGGGCGCTGTCAGCTGCCCTTTGGACATCAAATCCGTAATACTCTTGCAACGTGTAAGAGGACGCACCGCCGCTATACGGCAGTACGTGTGCGATTCTTGCCTCGTAGGTGACCTCACACTCATAGAGGGCCGGTTGAAGGTATGCCCAGCTCTCTTTGTCAGCTCTTGCGAGGTTGAAGATCCATCTTGGTTGTGGAAGTGCCTGGGCGATCAGATAGAGGATTTGCACAGGCAAACGTGGAACTCGATGAGGAGCGCTAGGTTTGACGACCACTCTCGCGTCGTATCGAATCGGTACGGAGTTCTGTATGATGGGGGTGCAGGGCGCGACCTCTGTCGAAGACATATTGCTTGCGAACGCTTTATCCGGTTCTGGTAGTTCTTGCCTCAGATGACTGATACAGCTTGATGAATTCTTGTTTATAGCAATGGTCATCAAGCTATATTTAATCAGTAAATTGTGATTTCTATTTAGTTCAGGTCAGAAGCTTCCAATTTGGTCATCATTTTCGTGTGAAAGATTAATCTGGCGACAAAGGAGTATGGCCCTTTGTCTATTCATTTCCAGTACAAAGAAGTCCGTTTCATGATAGCCACGATAGCCTGAGCCAGCCAGCCACTCAGTCCAGCTGCAGTAACCCAGCCATGCTGTCATTCTTAGAGGGCATCCACGTTCCTTTTCTCGCAACTAGACTGCCTTTACTAAGTAAGACAAGCAAGGCAGACATCTGATTCTCGTTGTGTTACACGTGGGAAAGCGGCGGCAGCAGCTTTAGGCCTTGTAGCCTTAGGCATTTTACAAAAGTTTTGTAGATTTTAACCCAGTCCAGGAAAAACTACTGGCTATATGGCTGATAGGTGCCAATTTTAGAAACCAAGTACCTGAATAAACAGACTCATGGCTGTACATAGAGGTACCCACGGCCCAATCCTTTAATGAATGCATAATTATAAACTACGTGCTACAGTACTGTAAATTTAGAAAGATCTCTCAAAAAAAATCGTCTTGCTACAGTCGCCTGACTAGGGTGCAGATCCAAGCAGGGGTTTATGACTTAGAGAAGACTTAAACCTAGACTGTGCCCTCTTGCGCCATTGCGGATAGCTTCGACGTGATATAAGCTTTTGCACTCGTCGATTCCACCCGATTACGTTTCACGTCGCACTGATTCGATTCGATATTTTCTATCTCCGGTCCGAACGAACTAAATCGCGAGTTCTTCTCGGGCATGGTCACGAGTGCGGGAACAGCCGATATGAGTTCCAGCGCCCGCCTGTGATACTCCCACGGCCCTGACCCTGTTCCCCGTCCCTAGAGCCGTGGCGATTGTGCAGGCCAGTATGGTGAGCTCGACTGCACCCCAGCTGCCCGGCAAAGGACCGAATGTCCACGACCACCCTTCCCGACTCAGCATAAATGCTGGAGTTTTCTTTGGCCCAAAGACAAGCTTTTGAGCCGAGCGCGTGCAGCGCCTTGGCCAAAATTAGGAATGAGTGGGCCCCACTGCCCGCATTGCCTCCACAATTCCGACGTCCACTCTGCCTCCTTCGGTCATGCCCATTCTGATACTACGGCGCTGCTTATCTCCTTCGAGATATCTCGCACACCTGCCCCGGCCAATGATGTGCCCATGGGTCAATGATGTGATGCCGTGACATGCGAACCGCACCTCGCGGTCCAGGGGTGGGAGGCAAGCATTGCGCGGCAGTGCCGAGGCAATGGAACCTACTGTAGTTCCCCCTGCTCCTCGACTGTCCGGCAGCATTATATCTGACCATATAAGTCCGCTTGTCTAATCCTGGAATGCCGCCGTGTTGTTCTCTGTGGTTTTTATCCTCCTGCAGAAATACCTTCCTGCACCTCTCCCCATCCGGCTGCCCAAGGATCAGTCCGCACATACGGATGATTTCCTGCCATGGCCAGTGAGATTCACCAGGTCGGGTCCGAGACCCCTCCTTCGTCGGAGAAGGACCGTATCGACGAGAAGAACACTGCGATCTCCGAGGACGTCGAGGGGAACTTTGACGAAGAGAACAAGCGGCTCGTGGCAGACCGGGCAGAGGCGACAGAGCTCACGCCCGTGGAGGCTTTCAAGTGGAATGTTGAAGGCGATCAGTCACCATGTATGCCTACTGAAAGCCCGCTCTTCCATACCATAAGATACTGACTTCTATCCCCAGTTCCAGAAGTCGCAGCCTGTGTGCCTAATACAGATGACCCGAGTCTGCCCTGCAACAGTGAGTGCTTCCACCTCCTTCCCACCATTATTGTCTTTGACAAATTGACTGAGCCTTCCTCAAGCTTTCCGTGCCTGGTTCCTGACTACTGTCTTCGTGATTGTCTTTGCCGGCGCCAATCAGTTCTTTGGATTACGATACCCATCCTTATCCATCGGCTATGTCGTCGCTCAGCTTCTCGTCTTCCCCATCGGTCGGGCCTGGGAGATCCTGCCTCGATGGAGACTGCCCCTAGGTGCTCTCTCTTTTGACATCAACCCGGGCCGTTTCAGCATCAAAGAGCACGCCCTCATCGTGATCTGCGTCAATATCAGTGCCAGCACAGCCTACGCGTCGGGCGCGCTTGTTTCGATCATCAGCCCCGTCTACTGGGACCGTGACTACGGCGCGGGCTTCTCCTTCATCTTCCTCCTGACCACACAGATGCTTGGTTTTGGCCTCGCCGGCCTTTCCCGTCGATGGCTCGTCTACCCGGCTGCTCTGATCTGGCCGTCGACTCTGTCCTCGGCCGTTCTCTTCCGTGCCCTCCACGAGCCACAGGATAACTCACCTGCAAACGGATGGACGATATCCCGGTATCGATTCTTCTCGTACTTTACAATCTTCGCTTTCGTGCTCTTCTGGTTTCCAGACTACATCTGGACAAGTCTCAGCACCTTCGCCTTCGTCACCTGGATTGCACCGCACAACCAAAAGGTCAACACCATCTTCGGAATGAACTCCGGATTAGGTCTCCTGCCAATCAGCTTCGACTGGACGCAGATCAACTACGCCGGCTCACCCCTGATCACGCCGTTCTACATCACCTGCAATGCATTTGCGGTGGTGGTGCTCTTTTACCTGTTCCTCTCGCCGATACTGTACTATTCAAATGTATGGCAGAGCGCATACCTGCCACTGCTCTCCTCGAGCACGTTCGACAACACCGGCTCGTCGTACAATATCACGCGCGTCGTTGATGACAACCTCAACTTTGTGCTGTCCAAGTACGAAGAGTACTCACCAATGTATATCTCAATGTCTTATTCACTAACTTATGCCCTGTCTTTTGCTGCCGTTACGGCTATCGTAGTGCACACGTATCTGTACAATGGCGCTGAGATCTGGGCCAAGTTCAAGAATTCGAGGCATGGTGGGGAGGATATCCACAAGCGGCTGATGAATAACTACAAGGAGGTTCCGGACTGGTGGTACGCTGTCTTGACCGTGGTGATTGTGGCACTCGGCTGTGTGACTGTCAGCCATTGGGACACCGGGCTGCCAGTCTGGGGTTTTATCGTTGTGTGCTTCGGTATGGGAGTGGTCCTCATCGTACCCGAAGGAATTTTGGAAGGCACCACCAATCAGAGAGTGTAAGTTTTGCCCTCTGACACCGCTGGGGCTATGGAAACTGACGAAGGGCATCTTAGCTTCCTCAACATTATCGCCGAACTCATCGCCGGCTACGCATGGCCGGGCCAAGCCATTGCCAACATGTGCGTGAAATGTTACGGTTACAACAGTGTAAAGCATGGGATGGACTTTGCGCAGGATTTGAAGCTGGGTCAATACATGAAGATCCCTCCGCGGGTTCTTTTCGTCGGCCAGCTATATTCGTCGGTTTTGGCGACTACCACGCAAACCGGGGGTCAGTCTTCACACCCAGCCCAGCCCTTGAGAATTAATTTTGTGCTGACAAATGCCTAGTGCTTCGCTGGATGATCGGAAATATCCCCAAGCTCTGCCACAGCGACAACACGCAGCGGTTTACTTGCGCCGGCGCCAAGGTCGTCTACAACGCCTCGCTCATCTGGGGGACGATCGGACCGCAGCGTATGTTCCAGGTCGGACAGATATACCATGCAACGGTTTACTTCTTTATCATCGGCCCGGTCGTGACCGTCTTGGTCTACCTGATCTACAGGCGGTACCCCAACAGCTGGGTGCGCTTCATCAACGTGCCGATCTTCTTCAACGCGGCTGGCAACATACCGCCGGCCAACACGACACAGTACAGCCTGTGGTTCATCTTCGGATTCCTGTTCAACTACCTCATCCGCAAGAGGGCGTTCGCTTGGTGGAAGAGGTACAACTATCTCCTGCAGAGTGCCATGGATACCGGCACGGCGATTGCCACCATCGTCATATTCTTCGCCCTGAGCTACCATAACGTGAAGCTCGAATGGTGGGGAAACACTGTCGGATCGGACACGGATGATGCCAACTCTGTGCCGTGGCTCACTGTGCCGGACGGCGAGATATTTGGGAAAGGCCCAGGACAATTCTGATTTATTATGGTTGTAGTTGACTTAAAATGGTAGATAAATATTGTCGGGGTTCAAATAGACAGAAATTCAGACCACTGTCGCCCTCACGTATATCCTGTCGGTGAGACAAAAGCATGAAATCCTTCCACCTAGACTTTTGTCCAAGGCTCAAATTGCTGTCAAGAAAGGCAGTGCTGGCTTCGTGTACTCGTTGTTCCTAACCTACAGTTCTGCACTCTACGATCTTGACCGTCTTGACCGGACGATCCTGCATCTCCGTATTCACACTCCCAATCTTCTTCAGCGTGTCCATGCTGCCCTGGGCGTGCGCTGGAATCTTGCCAAAGATGGTATGCTTGCCGTCCAGGTGGTCGCACGCGCCCAGGGTGATGAAGAACTGGCTCCCGTTGGTGCCAGGCCCTGCGTTAGCCATGCTCAGCACCCCCGGCCCGTCGTGCGATAGGCCCCGGACGATCTCGTCCTCGAACTTGCCGCCCCAGGCCGACTTGCCGCCGGTGCCATCGTGGCGGGTGAAGTCGCCACCCTGGATCATGAAACCCTTGATAACGCGGTGGAAGATGCTGTTATCGTACTTGCCCGCATTGGCGAGTGTGATAAAGTTGAGGCATGTCTAGATAAAATTTGTCGGTCAAAAGAGTACGGCAGATCAGAACTCCGCCAGGGCGAGGAGCGTAGTATACCTTGGGAGTTTGTTCAGTATGCAACTCAAGCTCAATATCGCCGAGATTTGTTTTCATCAGTACGCGTTGTGGCAGCGGGCCAGTCGGCTCATTTCCTTCCACCAGAAGTGGGGGCTCGGATTTGAAAAGCTTCTTGAAGAAAGACATTATGTATGTAGTGCTTTAGTTGCGTCGAAACCTGGAAGTCGATCTGCTATTCCGGCGGGTTGCGAGTTGCCACGGAGAAGTCCTTCACCGCCTATCGTCCGACGCGATAGTAGTTGCCTACCCGTGAAGTCAGTGTTGCATTATGTAAGCCATTTTTTACAGGACCCCAGAACTCTGCCGAAACGAACCAAAATGTCGAGCAACGACTTTCCCCTTTCGATAATCAGCAGGAGCGAGCCCGAATTATGCGACTGGGACGGAGATCCCCAGGCGGTGCTTCAAAGCTGTGGATAAGACATTTGCCGGACCTGCCGGCGACCTGGTCCAATTCACGGATGGTAAACCCTCGCGTGCTTACGTCTCCAGCTTGCATCTTCCCGGCGGGGCTCATGTCGCCGGCCTGCAGCCCATATATATCACTTGAGCAGTCGCGGGCCTTTCATCCATTCTACTTCTGATACCTAGGCTCATGAGGACCTCGGTCAGATTTTCCCTGCAGTGTTTTGTAATTGTTTTCAGCATGATGTTTGGGTTCAAGTACATCTTCCCTGGCCTCCTTGCTTCACAGACAAGCGTTTCGAGGGCCACGCAAGTCGTCTTCAGCGATGCCTCTGCTGAGCAACCCCAGACCGGGAACGTCGCTTATACGCTTCCTACTGAGCGCAGCTTTCTGTTGGAAGTACCAGTTGCCTATAAGCATGAAGAGCCACATCCTCTGGTGCTCTCATTTCACGGAGGTCAGTCGCCAAGAATGTTGTAATCAGACCGAGAAGAAACATTTGCTCACAGGTCCAGCAGCTGGCGGGTTCAGTGAAAAGCAACAGCGCATCACCGAGCTCTCTGACCCGTCTCTCAACATCGCAGGGAAGCCATTCCTCACAGCCTACGCACAGGGCGTGAACAACACGGAATGGAATATGCGGCACATCTGGAAGGGAGCGCCGTATGAGAACAGCTCAGTTGACGATATCGCCTACGTCTTCGACATCATCAAGACCATCTCATCCACATACACCATCGACCGGTCTCGCATCTACGCATGCGGCAAGTCCAACGGCGGGGGCTTCACAAGCCTGCTGGCATGCCGTCCAGACACCTCCAGCATCATTGCGGCGTTCGCGCCCGTCAGCCCGGCGCTGTATCAGGGCACCTTCGCCTTCCACAATTGCACGCCCTCGCGGCCCGCGCCGATCTTCCACGTCCACGGCATCGAGGACGTCATCACCCCGTTCTACGGCCGGACGCCCGAGGAGGGCAGCTTCGGCCCTGAGCCGGATGTGAGACTCTTTCGGCGGCAGTGGGCGGAGCGCAACGGGTGCTCCAAGGGCGCCTACCCCGGCCAGTTCCCCCAGCCCGACAGCGTCGAGGAGGTTCACCCGGGCGCATGGGAGGAGGTGTGGGACTGCCCTGGCGCCGAGGTCAGGGCGCTGAGCATCGAGGGTCTGGGGCACGCGTGGCCCTCGACCATCGGGTTGGACTTGGCTGGGCGGCCTAATCATACTGCGAACTTTAACCTTACGAACCAGCATCTGGTGCAGTTCTTCTCGAGGCACTCGCTTGGGAAGGACTCTGAATGAGCGGAGACGTTGTCCTCAGCTCAGTCTGGTTTCCCTCTACTTGCATCGCTAAGTGTCTGGGTACCAGGGTATGTGGTTGGATAAGGCATTCACTGCTAGGCTATTACAATTATTTCAACCTTGGCAGGATATTATAGAGCCCATTCATGTCTTCTGGTGTCACGGTCTGCTAGGAATTAATTAAAAGTGTGCTACCCCTTGCTTTCGGTACCTAGGTAGAAATGGTGGCTGATTCAGTGCTTGGTGCGCCTAGCTACAGTGCATTTGTCAGTAAAAGATATGTTTATCTACTAACCACTAACAATTTGGTTCCCGGAATCGATCGCCAAGTGTAGTCGGACTTGGGTGTCCGAGTCCGCCACACTGTTCTTGCCTTAGTCGCTGTCAGCAAACCTGCGGGCATGACTGTCAGCCTTGGATGTCATTCCCGGCCACTAGTACCGGTCCAGACATCCAAGTCAAGCAACCCAATTGAATCATAGAGAAATTTCGTAGTGGTTGAAAGGCAGAATCGTGACGTTGAAGAGCCAGTATGGTCCAGAGTCCCTGACATCTTCGGCTCCCGAGCTTCATCGAGTACACGGGGAACTCTCAGGTATTCTATGGTCTCGTCAAATTAGTAAGATACATCGCCGTGCGATATTTCCCTGTCCACAAAATGTCGGACTCGCCAAGAAATCTTGGCCTTCTCTAGAAATCCATTGTGCTGTGAGGCGTCCACACGCTTCAATATTCCGCCCAATCGGCACAGTTGGTGATGGACTCTCTTCAGCGCAGCCTTCTCGGAGGCCTTAAACTACTTCCTTCGTTCGGGCTCGGCACCTTGGCTTTACTGGTTGGATGTGTCGTCTTGAACGAGTACCTGCGGCGAAAAAGCATGGTCCCGGGCCTCCCGAGCCCACCGCAAAATATTGTTTTCGGACACCTACCGCATTTTGCGCACAATGGGGTCGCAGAGCCATGCCGAGAGTGGTCGAGGAGGTACGGACCTGTATACCAGATCAAGCTGGGCAATATCACCGCGATCACGGTGAATACTGCGGCGGCAGCCAAACGCATCTTCAGTCACCAAAGCCACGCCACGAGCTCCAGGCCTGAATTGTATACTCTGCACAAGGTACGTCCCAGATATTGTCAAAATGCGATACGCACAAAACTAAAGAGATCGAACTCGGGTCAGAGCTAAACGTTCTCTCACAGCTCGTCAATAATGCCTCAGGGACGCCCATTGGACAGACTCCGTACAACGACTCATTGAAGAGACGCCGCCGAGCTGCGGCAGCGGCTTTGAACAGGCCGATGGTACAGACATATGTAAGTGATTAATCAGAAGAGCCTTTGAACGCCATGCAAAGAGATCCTCCGGACTGCTACTCGAATTTGCACGACTGACTTGAATGTGCCACCCACATAGGTCACGCATCTTGATGTTGAGACTCGGCATTTCATCAAGGACTTATTGCATTACGGAAAAAATGGCACCGTTGCCATAAATCCAATCCACGCAATTCAGCGCATGTCACTCTCCCTGGTCCTGACACTCAACTGGGGCGTCCGCATGCGATCACAAGACGACGCCCTCTTCTCAGAGATCGTGCACGTCGAAGAGGAGCTGAACTACTTCCGCGGCTCCAGCGCCTCCCTGCAGGACTACGTGCCGCTCTGGCGGCTCTTCCCTTCCAAATCAGCCCAGGCCATCGCGCTGCGGGACCGCCGGGATGCCTACATCCGCAAGTTTGACCACGAGCTACGGGGGCGCGTGAAGTTGGGCACGCACGCCCCTTGCATCCAGGCCAACGTCATGGTCGACCCGGAGGCCAAGGTCAGCGAGGAGCAGGTCAGGTCCATCAGCCTGTCGATGCTGTCCGCCGGCTTCGAGACGGTGGGCGCGACGGTCGCGTGGAGCCTGGGCTTCTTCGCTGCGCACCCTGAGATCCAGGAGAGGGCTTACCTCGAGATCAGCAGGATGTATGGTGATCAGCAGCCGCTCTGCGACCCGTGGGAAGATATGAAGTGTGAGTACGTGGCGGCCTTGGTAAAGGAGTGCTTGCGGTATTTCTGCGTGGTGAGGATGAACCTCCCTCGGTCGACGATCAAGGAGGTGGAATACGAGGGGAAGATCATCCCGGCTGGCACGCTTATGCTCTGCAATAATATGGCTTGCAACTTTGGTATGTCCCTAATCCACTCCTAACGACTTGTCTCCCTGACTGATTTCCAGACCCTGAGTTGTGGCCTGACGCCGAGGTCTTCCGGCCGGAGAGGTGGATTGAGCACCCTGATGCGCCACTTTTCACCTACGGGCTTGGTTATCGAATGTGCGTGGGTGCGACTCTGGCAAACCGCGAGCTCTACGTGATTTTCATGAGGTTACTTCACAGCTTCAGGATCGCGCAAAACGGGGACCTCGACGACAATCCTGTCACAGGCATACGAGATGCCCGTGAGCTGGTGGCCATGCCCAAGCCATACAAGGCATATTTCATTCCCAGGCACCAAAGCTTCCTAGAGTCCGCCCTGGCTGAGTGAGATTATGAAAAGTGTAAGGCACGATGTGGCCTGTGTCTCCTCGCTTATACCGTCTCGAGCGTGGGAGTGCTGAGGGCGGCGGTGACTGTGGCGTACTTAAGTGACCGCGGGCTGATTGAATGGGGGATCATCTTGTCGCTTCAATCCTTCGATACTAGATCAGGATTTCTACTCGTATACTCCTGAACCTACTTTGGTATGGACCGACTGACTCGTTCGGGGTGAGATAGACGCAGCTGTGGGTCTGGCGCTAGGGGGTGGCGGCAGCGGTGGGTAAAGAACCGAAGTACATTACGAGGAGCGACAAAAGATCCTCGACAGTAGGTAATTCAATCGATTCTAGAAGGTTGTAAGAACCTGATTTACGCTATTTTCCTCTTAGCTATTATCCCTTCGACTGCTGTAGCAGCTGCAAAAGATTAACACTCTTTATAAGCACTTTAGATTAGCTATATTCTTTTTGAGGCCTTAATATTACGGAGTACCTCCAATTCTAAGGGCTTCCCGCTATAAAACTTATACTAGTAGATATTATTATTATATATTAAAATTTTATATATATTGCAGCTATACCTTATCTGCTTTAAATACTTTAGTGCTATATTATTAGATACTTTACTTAATACTTACTATTTAGGGGGTATCTATACCTATAGCGATTTCCCTTAATAAGTAGTATATTTAGATATTTTACCCCTAAAAATAAGTATATACGGGTTTATTAAAAATATTATATTAAGCTTAGTTATACCCCTTAAGCCTTATTAATATATTATAGTATTAGGGGTATATTTAATAATAATAGCTTTAAATAGGGCTTACTATTAATTTAATTAGCTATAAAAGTAGTATTAAGGTAGCTAACCTTTAAATTTCTTTTATAATTAATATATATTAATAAGAATAATATTAAGAAGGAATTTAAGAAAGAGGGTATTATAGTAGCTTAATTTAATATAGTATTTCTATATATTATATAAGTATAGTTAGTTCTTATAGTTTATACCCCCTTTTTAAAAGTTATAATTATTAGTAAATATTAATAGCAGTATATTTCTTTATTAATTAAAGCTTTAAAAAGCTTTTAATTAATAGGTTTTAGGTTATTAATAAAGTTGCTAAATATAATCTTTTTTACTAGTATAATATATACTAAAAAAAGCGTTAAAGCGTTATTTTTTTATATAAATTAGTTAACTTTACCCTTTAAAAAGGGGGCTATTTTTAATTAATTTTATTATATATAATTATAGGTATTATCTTCTTTCTTAAGGGTAATAAATGCTTTATTAATACCGTTATAGGTATAAGCTATACTTATAGTAGTATAATTAATATAAATATATAGGTATATAAAGAGGGTAAGGCTTAAGAAAAGGTTATTAAGATAAATATAATATTAAGTATAAGGTAGTTTTTTAAGTAGGGTTATTATTATTTATTAAGTATTATTTAGCTTTATTAGCTATTATTTAGCTAAAGGGGTATTATATATAATTTCTTGCTTATTAGGGTATAATATACTTACTAGCCTAATATTATTATAATATTATAGCTATAAGATAAAATAGCTATTATACTTATAAACTTAAATTTAAAACCCTTATAGTATTAGCTTATTTTTAATTATAATAACTTTTAATAATTAACTTATAAAGTATATTATAGCTTTATTAATAATAACCTTTATATTAAGGGTAATTAATATTTAAGAGATTTTTTATATATATTTAAAAAGGGTTTAAATTTACTTAAAGTAATAGGGGTAAAAGGTTAATTTATTATTATTAAGGTTAAAAGTTATAAAGCTTAAATTAATTATTTATTAATAATTATATAAGAAAAAGTAGCTAATTTAATATAATAGCTTAAATAGATTAATATTTTAGTAATCTTTAAGTTAATTTTCTAAATATAAACCTATATAAATAATAGATATTAGAAATAGTATAATCTCTAAAAAGTTAGGGGGTTAATAGCTGCTTAGCTACCTATTATAATAAGAATATAGTGCTTCTAAATTATAATTATAAGTATATTTCTTTTTATTAATAAGGGGTTATAATTAATTTTCTTATTATTAATAGGTATTATTAATTAAAGAATTAACTATTTTTAATATTAAATATATTTTAAATAGGGTGAAAAGGGTGCTAGGGAGGGTATTAATAGTAGTTAGGTGAAAGGGGTTACTTAAAGGGTATAATATAAATTAATTAGCACGCTTTTAAGTAGGTAGTATGATTAGCTGCTAAATACCCTAATTATAACCCTTAGGGGTAGTATCTTCTTTATTTAAAAGCTTTTAAATATTTATCTTAATTATTGTATTTAAATAGTATTAAAAAGAAGTTTATAGCTACAGTATTTATAGCGTTATAGGCGTTATAAAAGGGTTTAAATTAGTATTAAGAAAAAGGTATGATATAGTATAATTATACTGTGATAGCTGTAGAGGTTTAAAGTAAGAAAAGTGGATCTGTAGCTAAATTAAAGCTTCTAATTGGCTGTAGCGTTGTGGCTGTGAGAGTGTCGATCTTTTACAGCTGCTACAGCAGTCGAAGGGATGCATGGTACGGGGAACATCGGTGCTTCCAGCGGGTGTCGAGTGATCACTCCCTTCTCGATATTTATTGGCTTTTAGGTATATAATGCTAGAGTAACGCAAAGCCCGGTGACACACGAGCACGAGCTCGTCTGTGGTGTTCAGAATAGTTTGAACGTCAGAAGAAGGCTATCATGACGCAGAGTCGACTTTGAGTAACAAGCAGCCTGCAGTCATGGTACCACGAGATTTCAGCGCAGGCTCTTTTGACTCGATGGTATGAGTCTCGATCCACAAAATACGGTTACCTTATGCCTGAGGTGATCAAGTACCACAATGAGAAGATTAAAGTCCATATCGGGGGCTCGGTGTGGGATTTCTGTGAGTTGTAGGACAATTCGGTAGTACACTTTTGTGCGCCGAAGCAAAGTGATTGGCATGTCCTTCTGGTGAAGTGCTGCAAGACGGATAGATCCAAGCAGCTGGAGCATCAGGATGCCACAGGCATGGTCACACCCACGTCAACGAATGCACTGGCGCGGGAGGCCTTCCGGAACTGGCATATTGGAGAAGCAGAGAGGCTGCTATATCTTAATTTTTGTACTACCCACGCACCCAGCCTGATAGATAAACATCGACAATATTACTCGTCCGGCTGATGTAAACAGTAGGGTGAGCACCAAAAGACGGGCGTGACTGGTAAATAGTCTGCCATTTTAAGGCTGGCAGTATGTAATAGAAGAAGTAGGGTTGGACCCTGGATCGGCCCAACGTGGGGAGTGCGGAGTTCTGGAACTCCAGAGCTGCAGTTTCGCGTAGAAAGCCTGCAGCAGCTGTGGAATTCTCCTTTTTACACTTTACATCCCCAGGCATCCGACAATGCAGGCTGTCCGTCTGTCCACCGCGCAACGATCGAGGCTCACACGACAGGAGAGACAGGAACACGCAACAAGCACACGTGCCCCATGACATGGCCAGTGAGAGGTCACCGCCGTTTGGGTTGCCCATGTCCAAATCCAGGACGGCGCGACACATGTTGTTACCCACGACTACGGAGGCGCTGCTTGGCAAAGTCTTGGACACGCGACGGTGACGAATGCTTGTGCACAAAGCCAATATTAGCCAATTTCCTAGCGTCAAGCGGCCCCTGAGGACTGGCTGGAGAGGAGATGTGGAAATGGAGACTGCTGAGCAGAAAAACAAGGCAGACAACAAGGCAGATAGTCGATGTGCAGGCGCGCTCTAAGCAGGTGCGCTCACCATCTACTTGCCCCGTTTCTGGCTTGGGCTGGAGGCGCCCTGCAGCAAGCCGGTGAGATTCCCCCGCCCCCACAGGGCCTCAGGGCCACGGGGCCACAGGGCTACAGAGCCACAGAGTCGAAATATAGCTGCTGGGGCCATCTATCTCCCGCGCCCAGTAGGCAAGGGAAGCTGCACCTGGGGCGTAATATGCGATGCAGTGCTGCGCCAGTCCGGGGAAGAGCAAAGGAGGTTTATTTTGAACCTTTCCAAGGGGCATCGGGGGTGGTAAATTTGGAGGCAGCCCGCCAAGCGGCCATGGGTAATCGCCAAGCAGCGCCAAGTTGGGCCCGAAAATACCTGGAATCAGCCAACCCCCATAGGCGTCCAGGGCCACACACACACACAGCACAACCGCAGGCTTGCTGCTGCAGTGCCGCCGGAAAGTGCTGCTGCTGTGGCTCCAATCAACAATGTCGGCGGGTCAGGCCTGTCAGAGTAGCATGCCAAGCTCACGGTTGACGAGCAGGATGTCAATCCGCCCATCCATGGATCCTGAAGAGATGAGCTGGCCTTGGAATCGGGCCCCCTTGAATGGATGAGATGGATACGGCTGGCGGAGTCAGCAACGGTGAAAAGGGATCAGGATCAGGTATGTTCAGGTACGGTTCAGGTACGCCATTACGGCAGTACGCCCAATGTTTTTGTGTACGACGTTCCCCCCTTCGGCAGACGACAGCAGCCACGACGCACAACGGCACATACAGACAGGGAGAGGGCTGATATTGTCTCAGATATCACACCTTGTTTCCCTTTCCTTCACTTCGTCTTTCCTTTTCCGATCAAGACTCACCTAGATCTTGCTTCGTCTCGAATTTCTAGTCTTGTTTCCCCTGGTTTTCCCTGTTTGGGTTGTTTGTTTTTGTTTTCTCCCTTCCCTTCCCTCCTTTGCGCCTTCCCCTGGCTGCTCTCACCTCGTCACTCCTTCCTTCCAAACATCCCCAGTTGCCCTGCGACTGACGTCCACGGGTGCCACTCACTGCTTGGGAACGTGTGACACCTTACGCTCTGGGCTTGATGGGCTTGTGCAACCCACCTGCTTCTCACCTGCACCACCCCTCAACAAATACATCATCGAATCAGCTGCTCTCAGCTGCGGAGCTGTTCTGTGGCCTGATCATTTCGCACCACCCAGGCGGACAGCCAACGTCAACCACCAGACTTGACCTGGCGCATCTTTGGAGCGCAACCACATAACTTCAGCGGCATAATACCCAGCATGGCTAGCAACGCAGGGTCCGAGTGGGAAAATGCCACAACCGTGGTGGGAGAGGGCGCGACCGCGAAGGCCGACGCTGAGAAGGACCATGCAGCCCCAAAGCATGTCAACTTCCACGTGGACCTCAGCGATGCCCTCACGCCCGACCCGGGCACCGAGGACATGTTCAACCACCCCAAGAACAAGTTCGCCTTCTCCCCCGGCCAGCTCTCCAAGCTTCTGAACCCAAAGAGCCTCAACGCCTTCTTCGCCATGGGCGGCCTGGCCGGCCTGGAGAAGGGCCTGCGCACCGACATCAAGAGCGGCCTTGGCTCCGATGAGGACATCCTGGACGGCTCGGTGGCTTTCGAGGACGTCGCGACCAAGGGCGCGCCGAAATACGGCGCCCTTGGTGACACCGCCCCACAGCCGGGCGAGGAGAAGTCGGCTGCCGCTGCATCTGGCGCGCATCACGCGTCGACTCAGGGCTTCTCCGACCGGCAGGACGTGTTTAATGACAACAGGTAAGACTATCCCTATGCGCAATCCGTCTCGGTTGGGAGTATGCCAGTGGCAGCGCGCCAGTGGGTCCATGAGACTGGGGTGGCTACTGGGAGGTCATCATGAATTCTGGCAATGGGGCTGCATACAGCCTCGCAAATTGTCTGAGATTGGTAGCTAACCCAACATCGAACAGGTTGCCCGAGAAGAAGAGCAAATCGCTCCTCGAGCTAGCTTGGTTGGCATACAACGACAAGGTTCTGATCCTCCTTACAATCGCAGCGATTGTCTCATTGGCACTCGGCCTCTACCAGACCCTTGGCACCCCCCACGAGCCTGGTGAGGCCAAGGTTGAATGGGTAGAAGGTGTTGCTATCATAGTGGCAATTCTGATTGTCGTCGTCGTGTAAGTGAATCTTGGGAGCTCGTCGACGACTGGGCTACTCGTTGGTGGACCTCGGTCTTGAGCAAGTGCTAACTCACATTGCCCATTAGCGGCACTCTCAACGACTTCCAGATGGAACGACAGTTCAATAAGCTCAACAAGAAGCACAATGATCGCACGGTCAAGGTGGTCCGCTCCGGCAAGTCCCAAGAAATTTCCGTCTTCGACGTCATGGTCGGGGACGTGGTGCACCTTAGCACTGGTGATATGATTCCTGTGGACGGTATTTTCATTGAGGGATACGGCGTCAAATGCGACGAATCTTCCGCGACTGGCGAATCGGACCTCCTCAAGAAGGTCTCGGGCAACGACGTTTTCGCTGCCATGGCAGACGCAGCTGCATCCGGCCAGGACCGACCAGAGCTGGAAAAGCTAGACCCTTTTATCATCTCCGGAAGCAAGGTCCAAGAAGGAACAGGAACCTTCCTCGTGACTGCCGTCGGTGTCAACTCGAGCTACGGACGAACCGCAATGGCACTGCGTACCGAGCAGGAAGATACCCCTCTGCAGAAGAAGCTGAATATTCTGGCCGACTGGATCGCAAAGTTTGGCGCCGGTGCTGCACTACTCCTCTTCATCGTGCTTTTCATCAAGTTTTGTGCGGGTTTGCCTGGAAATGACGCAACCCCCTCGGAGAAAGGCCAGGTATGTTTGGCCATTAACCATGCTCAAATTCTGACTTTGAAATTGGCCTTGTCTGACTCATTAATAGCAATTCCTCACCTTGTTAATTGTCTCTGTAACGGTGGTTGTCGTGTGAGTATTCCTGTTCCTCTCACTAAATTCAGCCACTGATAAAGTGTCTAGAGCTGTGCCTGAGGGCTTGCCTCTGGCTGTCACTCTCGCTCTTGCCTTTGCCACCACGCGAATGATGAAGGACAACAATCTTGTTCGCGTTTTGAAAGCTTGCGAAACGATGGGCAACGCGACAACCGTGTGCTCAGACAAGACCGGAACTCTGACCCAGAACAAGATGACCGTGACCGCTTGCACACTAGGCAGTTGCAATAGCTTCGGTGGAACGGAACCGGTGCTCGACGACACGGGGAAAGGCGATGCTCCCGAAAAGCAAGCTGTCGAAACCGTTCCAAACGTTCCCGTTAATGAATTTGTGGCTTCCCTGGGAGATGAGACAAAACGACTTCTGATCCAGTCAAATGCGGTCAACTCAACGGCTTTCGAGGGCGAACAAGACGGGGAACAGACATTCATTGGCTCGAAGACCGAAGTCGCACTGTTGACTTTCTCACGTGATCATCTCGGTGCTGGGCCAGTCCAGGAAGAGCGATCCAATGCCAACATTGTGCAGGTCCTCCCATTCGACTCCGCGAATAAGTATATGGCAAGTGTTGTGAAGCTTGCCGACGGTAAATATCGGGTTTACGCCAAAGGTGCCTCGGAAATCCTTGTCAGAAAGTGCAGCCACATACTCAGTGATCCCGAATCTACTACTGGCGTTGAGTTGAAAGATTCTGTACGCGAATCGATTCTGAACACCATCACCTCCTACGCTGGCCAGACACTGCGGACAATCGCCTCCTCTTACCGAGACTTCGAATCGTGGCCACCGGCAGGTATGGAATCCGAGGACGACCCGAAGGCAGCCGACTGGTCGAAGGTCCACGAATCCATGACCCTCGTGGCCATCTTCGGAATCAAAGACCCTCTCCGGCCCTCCGTCAAGGATGCTATCAAGGACTGTCAAAGAGCCGGTGTCGTTGTTCGCATGGTCACCGGCGATAACATTCTCACTGGTCGCGCAATCGCAAGGGAGTGTGGGATCTACCACCCGGAGGATGGCGGCATTGCAATGGAGGGCCCCGACTTCCGGCGGAAGGACGAAAAGGAACTCAAGGAGCTGGTTCCCAAACTTCAGGTCCTTGCCCGCTCGAGTCCCGAGGACAAGCGCATTCTGGTCCGCACACTCAAGGAGCTGGGGGAAACCGTGGCAGTGACTGGGGATGGTACGAATGATGCTCCTGCTCTGAAGATGGCCGACATCGGGTTCAGTATGGGGATTGCAGGGACAGAAGTCGCAAAGGAAGCCTCTGCTATCATTCTCATGGACGACAACTTTGCTTCGATCGTCAAGGGTATGATGTGGGGACGCGCGGTCAACGACTCCGTCAAGAAGTTCCTGCAGTTCCAACTCACGGTCAACGTTACTGCCGTTGTCCTTACGTTTGTTTCGGCTGTCGCTTCGGGTGAGGGAGAATCGGTACTCGTAAGTAAACGCTGGAGCAATACCTGACCACATCCCCTTTCCGGAGTCACCGAGTTCCCCCGAAAACATCAAACCTTTTATGGAGCCTCATCAATTTCAGCCGCTGACGTATACAACAGAACGCTGTGCAGTTGCTGTGGGTGAATCTCATCATGGACACATTTGCAGCTCTAGCGCTAGCAACAGATCCCCCGTCTCGATCAGTCCTGGACAGAAAGCCCGATCGGAAGTCTGCTTCGCTCATCACTCTTCGCATGGCCAAGATGATTATTGGACAAGCAATCTGCCAGCTGGCGATCACTTTCTGTCTCAACTTTGGTGGCAGAACTCTTTTGGGCTACGGTACATCTGAGCACGAGGTGACGAGGCTGAAGACCCTGGTCTTTAACACCTTTGTGTGGCTGCAGATCTTCAACGAAATCAACAACCGCCGTCTTGACAACAAAATCAACATTTTCGAAGGCATCACACGCAACTGGTTCTTCGTTGGTATCAACTTGATCATGATTGGCGGACAAATTCTAATTATCTTTGTCGGTGGCGAAGCCTTCGAGATTACCCCTCTCAACGGCAAGGAATGGGGCCTTTCTGTTGGTCTGGGCGCCATATCTCTGCCATTTGGCGTGCTCATCCGCAAGTGCCCCGACGAGTGGGTTGCCGCATGCCTGCCGTGGTTCATCCGGAAGCGGTGGGCACCCGAGAGCATCACGCCAAGCAAGATGGAGGCCCACAAGCGCAACACTTTGGAGCTCGAGGAGGGCATCCGGCCGCCCCTGCGCACGCTCTCGACACTCCGCGGCGACCGGGCCAGGCAGAATATCCGCGGTGGGAGCGGTTTCAGGGCGTATATGCACGAGCAAAAGGTCAAGGCCAAGAAGGCAATCAAGAAGACAGCGGCGCCGTCCCATGCCGTCGGCCCGAAGACTGTGGAGAGTGCTTCTGAGCAGGGGAAGAGTTGAAGGATGGGCGGATTCGTTTCGAAGGAGTAATGCATTGACGCGTAAATTAGATAATTCAGTAGGCAAATACATATTCTTATTCTTTTCTTGAATCGAAAGGGGCCGTTCGAGGGTGAGACCCAGGCCAATTGAATCCATTCATAGAGCCAGTGGTTCTAAATACTGGGTCGCCGGAGACAGCAATATTTGCTAACATGCCGCAATGGCTTGTGAAAGAGGTTGCTAGGTGAAAGCACGAGTTGACAGAATATTGCAGATCTGAGTACTGATTTTGCGAAGCTCAAGTCTGACAAATGCTCTCTTCTTTACTCACATACGCTATCCCACACCCGCACATACACTGTCACACACACACAGTGATATATACATACACTTTCCTGGCTAGGCAGGGGAGAAGCTTCAAGTCTCGTTGCGGTAGTCAACCCATTCTATGCGTGAAAGCGCCTGTTGGGCGGATACACGGCTTGCAGGCTCCCATTTCAGTAACGCAGGTATTGTTAGTGATAGCATTCGAAGCGAATCGAAGTCGTAATTCGAATACTCATCCGCTTCATAGTCGTCCCCTTCTTGGCACTTTGTGATGATGGCTTTCCTCCTCTCTTCGAAAGTGTCTATGTTGTTTCCGCCGTGGCCTGTGAATAAAATATGCTTGGTCAGATTGGCCTTGACTTGAATATAGTATAGTAGGTGGATCACACTCACCATTGACTTGAGTGTCCGAACTTCTCCGTTGCATCTCCATCCACAAAGAGTGCCATTGTGCCGGCAATGGACCGAGCTTTGATACCATTGCCCCAACGAACGCGCTATCGGAGCCGTGCTCGAATGGAAATGGTGATTGCTGAAAGTACAAGGCGTAGATCTATGTGGAATGAGTCATGTAACTAACGTTTAGGGAGAGACAGATTCCATTCCCTCGGTTGAGGTGTTGCGGGAGGGGACTTACAACACAGCCCGCCCTCCACAGGTCATGGCGGAAGTCTATCGACGCACAGAAGAACGTCTCTGGCGACCGGAGGTCGATGGGCTGGGGGAGTGTTGTGACTGCCTGCCCGACCGGGAATGCCAAGCCCCAGTCCAAAAGCCGGACATCCTCTTCGTCTCGGTCAGTCCACATATCCCAGTCGGCCGTTTTGACCAGCATGCGAGGCATGTTAGGCGGGAGTGTCTCTCTGCCACTGTATGTGGCTGTGACAGGTTGCCCGCCCAGGGCAACGAAGATATCCTCTTCGCCGTTTAGTGCTACCTCGCATGTGAAGGCAACGTTGCCGAAAGAAATATCTGTCGATAGCTTGTTTAGACACCGTGAGGCGTACTTTTCGAGCTTGGAAGAGCAAGTACGTACCTCCATGGACTACGCCGGCTTGGTGCGCAAAGTCGACTGCCTGCAGTACACGCCTTGAAGCTCGGAGTACTGTGTCCGGTCTCAACGTCTCACCGAAGAGACTACATGCACGCAGTACCCTCGCAACTGATGGTCCGACCAATTCCGTGACAAGGCAGTTGTGAGTACCATTAGGCCCGTAAATTTGGTAAGAATCCAATAGCCGAGTGAAAAATCTCGGTATTTTCTGGTCACTGCTGGCGTAGTACTTCTCCAGGGCCAGCAAAGCCTGTACCTCCTGGTCTTGCTCTAGCTGGACTTCACTGATACGAGACTGTTTGATCTTCAATGACACCCATTGGCTGTCGTCCAAGATTAGCTGCGCCCAAGACGAGTGATAGGGGCCCCGGTTGTACCTCTGTCGAGTGTCGTGCGCAAGCCACACGGTCGCCTGCCCGCCAAAGCCTAGCTTGTGCCTAATCACAAATCTCCCTTCTTGGAAGGTATCGCCAAGAGTAACAGGGTGGAAGCCTCCGGGTCGGTAGTCCTCGGGGGGCTCGTGTGGTTGGATGTTGGTAGCGTTCGGGTATAGATCTTCAGCCCATTCCACCATGGTGGTTTGATGAGTGACGGGAGTATTGTCCCGGTTACGCATACCTAGATAGGTATCAAGGCTGGTCTTGGAAACGAAATGCGGCCGCCAGTTGTGTAAGTAGACGCGCTAGAGAGAAAAGTTTTTCTTTCTCTTGCATGAGATGGGACGTTACTCTTGAATTAATTCTCGACACAGGTGGGCTCAGGTAAAGTGCGTGCCGTGCCGAGCAGATACTGCCAACATGAATCTGCCAACGGCCGGGCCCCTGGCATGCGGGCGCTGCGTTGCGAGCAAATGACAGAGAAGTATGTCGACACCAACTGCCTAGACAACTGGGGTGATCGGGCTGTAGCCTGTTCCTGGGGCGACATGCGTCACGTCGCACAGCACGCTAGATGCTGTGATGTGAGATAAAAGCAGCGCGAGTGTCAAGGGGTTGCAATCGGGTTCGGGCTGATTATGCGATACCGGTACCGTGGAGTTGGAAACGAGACCTCGCAACAAGAGAATGTGCCTTTTACGGCGTCCATTGGCTTGTTCGGAAAGGCATTAGTTCGCGATACGCATGCCAGCTCAGATTTTCATTGGCGAATAGCTCAACAAAACTGCTGCAGTAGTACGTGCAACGATGCTGCAAAGAGTCGTGCAAGATCAGGTCATATCATCCTCGAATTCACCAGCCACTGATGTTTCCTGTCTAGATATTTTGAGCATGACCACTTGGACCCTTGCTGCGCAGCGGAGACACCGCAGTCCCAATACGCCGGGACTGTTATTGGTGTAGGCCAGCGCTGCAACTCGAGTTGCATTGTGGCACGGTATGGATTGATATTTTTCTCGTATATGAGCCCTCCGATCCCGAAACCCAGTTCAGTGAGCTTTGCGTCGGTAGAAAGTGACTACTGCACGTGCCTGGGAAGGATCAAGATAAAATCTCACCCGTCAGCATTGCGATACCGAAGCCGAGGGGCGCCACGCTAGTATTCCAAGTGACAGGCAGTGGCCAAAAATGAGAATCGGTTAACTGCGCTACTCCACAGGAGGGAAACACAAGTGCCAGGGGCGATGAATCCTGCACGTTGGAATGCATCACGTTGGGCCTGGCCCCCAACATAGCCTCTACCCATCCCGCCAACCGGCATGCAGCTTAGCCTCCATTTGTGTGTACTGTATGTCTGGCTCTAAGCTCTCGTTTGAGCGAAGGATTCCGAGGCTAGGCGTCTTACGCCTCCTATCTCTTTTGCTTTCCCCCCTGCCTCTGCCTTGTGCGTAATAATCATGCAATGCCGACCAAGAATCAGGTCTTATTTTCTCATTCTGATTATTACGTATAGCAGCTTGTGGAACTAATTATTGAGAGGAGGGTCCAAACTTGATTTTCCTGCGCATCATGACCCATGTCTGGCCCTAGAGCCATATCTGAACGCGAGAACGTGGATTCGCTCAAAGTCAATATGTATTCTGCAGAACATTTTAGCTAATTAAATGCCTGTAGTCACCTCAGGAGTTTAGGATTTTTCTTTTGGTGCCCTAGTCCACCATACACTAAAGGTCCTGAATATGTTTGTCTTGTTTCAATGTTGATGGACCACGGATTCAAGTTGGTGCTCAGAACATTGAGCTTTGTGTTCTTTTGCACATATATGATGATGGGCTTCCGAGTCAGATACCTCAACCTTCCAGCTTTGGGCCACTGACATTAAGATAGTGGGTCATCGATGAACCCTCAATGGTCCAGACGGTACTCAATTGCCGGCAACCACAGGTATCGCACTTTGGTCCCATGCAACTTGTCTTACGGCAAGACGTCTGAAGAAAAAAGGCACCGTGCATGTGTACCACTGCGCGATCTGCACGTTATGGTCGCAAGCCGATGGACATCTAACACGGGCGCGGGTTACACAGGATCGACTAGCCTGCTGACCACCCTAATGTTCCTAGGGTCCATGAGAAGGAAACTCTTTGCGTGCGCGCAAGATATCTACGTGCCAACCAACCCATTGTTATCAACAGTGGCTGGCCAAAAAGCTTACTTTTGCACCCTGCATTAGCCGCTTGCTCAATACGGCGATGTGTACACCCGGCGATGGGGCTGGAAGTATCGTGTACTTCCAAGTAGCTCAAATGAGAGCTCAAGCTCTAGGTTTCCCAATGAGTTGTGAGCGGGTCTTGAGTTACGAGGCTTCGATGACTCACACAGTTCTCCTGGAACCGCAAGCTATTGGCGTTGATATTGAGGCACGAGTATCCGGGTCAGAAAGTACGATGGCCGCCGTTATTTCGCGCAGCCGGGTATAACCGCGATTGAGGCTCAACGACCACGCAAGCAGGAGACACGATGATTCGATCCTGATGAGAGGAAAAGTGGCGACAAGAGGCTTGTTTTCTCGTGCTCGGGCAGGGGTGGGGGCTCAGGCTGTAAGTCCAAGTCGAAGCATCTCGACCCGCTTCTCCGCGTGACCTCCGAGCAGCCCGGTCGTGTGCCGAAACCACGAAACCTCGAGGCACATAATTCATCCCTGAATCAGGGGCTCAGGGGCTGCTCCCCACGTCAGAGTGAATCAAATGTAGTTGTTCCTTGAAACTTTTTCCAACTCACGAGAGGCTTCACGTCGAACAAAGATCTGGCACAAATCACTCTTGCTTTCAATGTAAATCCAGGGTATCAATATTCAGTTTTGCACACGGATACCAAACCTAACCAGTCTATCTAGCCGAAGACATGTCATGTCATGTCATGTCATGTCGCATCGTTCATTATCAAAACAAAATAAAACAGAGCAGGATTAGACCTGCCTGGACCCGCAGTTTTTCCAAGCCGACCCAGTACCGAGCTGGCCAGCCAGGCGCCGTTCATCGAGATGCGCCGCCCCTTTGGCCCGGCGCGCATTAAGTCCCGTCTATACCTGCCTCATTCAGACACGACCACAATTTTCGATGAGGTGAGCAAGGTGGATTTCCGGTCCACGATCTCGTTAAGCCCTCGTCCGAATAAAAATAACAACGATGCAGCGCGTGGCCCGAGCCGGCCGCGACCCCCGGCCCCAGGTCCTCTATATCCCGTGTGCACTCCAAACGCCTCCCATATTCGCACCAGTCGACTCCATGAGGCTTTGTCCCCAGTCCGCCCAGTTGAAGTCCTCATCCATGTTCACATCGATATCCTCGGGCTGGACATCGTTATTCCCACCTTGCAGCGGGAAGCTAAACGCCCTCGCCGGCGTGTTCGCACTCATGGGGGCCCCGCCGCCACTGCTGGCCGTCGTCACCGAGCCAGGGGTGCCTGCAAATGTCTGAGCCGCTCCAACCGACGTGTCGTTCCATAACCATGGGGGCAGGTTGCCCTCCACCTTAAGCGCGTCGACGAGAGGCGTCTGTTGCATTCTCGGGTCGGCTGCCATCGACGTCCCGGGGACTGCGCGGTTGGTATCGCCGTTGCCGTTGGCAAAGTTGGCCAGTGTCGGGTCCTGCCTCGGTATGGGGTCGCTGCCAGACATGAAAGGGAACCCCACGTTACTCGTCGCAGCACGGGCGATATCCGCATATTGGGGTGAGAAAGCTATTGGCCAGAAGCTGTCGGGCTGGAAATGGGGCTGGTTCATGACGTTCTCAACGATTTCCATGGCCCTTTCGTCACCCACGTTCTGACTTGGCATACCACCACCAATGCCCATGTTGTTCGGCATTTGTGGGGGCGCGCTGATAGATTCGCCCTGTGGTCCTGTTGGTTCTTGTTGACCTTGGTGTTGTGAGCACGACGGGTAAGGTCTCGTTTCCCGTTCCACCTCAGGTGGCAGGCGCGGTGCGTTGACGAGTTTTCGCCATCTCTCGTTGGCTACCGCACTCTTGACTGACCCAGGCATGGCTGCGAAGCTCGCCGGCGCACCGGCGTTCCTGCGCTCTTCCAGCTCTAGCTCCTGCGCAGCCTCGGGATCGGCCTTGAGCCGAGCTATCTCTCCATCACGGTGCTTTTTGGCCTTGAGGTAGATCTTCTTGAGCGGCAACCAGACTGATTGATCTCCTGCTATACGGTTCAGGTCCTCGGGATTGGGGCTAGCAAAAGTGGCGTTCAAGGCCGCCCATGCTCGTTCGACAGCAGCGCTCCAAGGGCGACGGACGACCTCCATCAGCACATATGCTACAGCGTGCCATGCAGTATAGGTCTGGAATAGCCAGCGCCATGGCCTGGACCGTGGGTCTGAATTGAGCTGGTGGTTGTATTCGAAAATTTCCGTGGCGGCGGTGAAGATGCGATCACGGATTGCGCTAGAGAGGATCTCGCCATCGGGCCCAGGGAAGAGCATGGGTTGGTAAATAACAAGCGTCATCTTCGCGACGATGACGCGGGCTATGTTCGCCGCCGTCCACAAGATCGGGTCCTGTGAGGCGTCCGCGCCGCGGAAAAATTTCCCTTCCACGCTCGCGTATATCTCTCTGACCATGTTTTCACGCTCTTCGAAAGATATTGCTGCATCTCGAGGACATGACCCTGCATTTGCTGACGACATGGTGTGTAAACGCCTCGCAAGCCCGCATATCTCGTATCTTATCAGGGAGAAGGTCATGTCCGTTGAGCCCTCACGGGATTGAGGCATCTCTGTCGTTTCTGGTGAGATGTCGGTGTCGTTGATGTTGAGTGGAAATTCGGTGTCGAAGGTCCGGTCGACAATCGTCAAATCAGTGCCCTGGTCCTCAGCTGCTCGGAGGTCCAGAATGCAAAGCGCCCAAAACAGTCGCCGCCGCATCTCGATTTCAAGCGGAGTCAAACCCGGAAATGAGGTCCCGTCGCGGTGAAGGCCCATCGACTGACCCATACGGATGGCGAGCCCTGTTAGGGTCCAGGACACTCGAGTATCATCGTGGCGTCTGACCAGAACCAGGAAGAGAATGAAGGCCTGAAGGACAACCATCTCTGATGACACCAGATATTCCGCCTTAGCAAGGGACTGTTCCAACGCAAAGCGATATTGTGAAATCAGCCGCGGCCTATCGACTCCAAAGTTCTTCTTGGTCTGTTCCTTGTCAGCGTATGTCAAGAGTGAAAGTGTCCGGAGGCTCGGGCACTCACATCTTCCTCGTCCATGGAAGTGATGGCCGCGAAATAGATCGCAAACATCAGAGCCTCATTCCCGGGTGTGAGGCTGTCCAGATTTTTCCGCGTCTCTTTGACTAGAATTTCGACTGTCGGCACGTGTAGTATCTTGACAATAGGATCCACATTCTCTTGATAAACCTGCCACATGTACGGTATTTGCGATGGTAATGGATGCAAGGGTCTCAAGTCGACATCTGCAGACCTATATCCAAGCACAAAAGCATGGTGGTCGCCGCCTGAGCGATTGTTCGCGGTGGCTATTATACTCTCGTCATCTGAATCACTTGATTCTGCATCCGTGAGCTTCTGGGTCTCGTTCCGCAGTTCGTCGAGCTAGGTAATCGGTCAGCACTGCGTACTCGTGCTCTACAGGGCGTCTGATCAGTGACTGTACCAACCTCATCTGTGATCTTGGACCAGAATGCACTGCTGACATATCTGGTCTTGCCGTGGTCATTAATGACCAGCCTCCCAAACTTCTTGTTCACGTTATCTGGCCGCTGGGCCACGTTGCCCGAGCTGGAATTGAAGTTGTAGGGGGCCGCCATCCTGCCGTCGCCGGGCGCTGAGGGCGACCCCTGACTGTGTGTGCTGCCCGCCGTCATGCTTTCTGACCTCTCGTGCCGAGGCCCAGAATTAGGCGTGTGGAAATCGGTACCGGCGTTTGCGGTGGTGGTCTCGGGGGAATTGCCGCTGCTGGAGTGATTCCTCGCAGTCTCGACCTCGATCTGGCCGCTCAACTCCTCGACAATGCCCTCCAGCTTCCGCAGCCGCTTCATCAGCTCGATCTCCCGCTCGCTGGAAGGCTGCTTGGGCGGCGCATTGGGGTCCTTTGGTCGTGGGCGGCGCGGTGCGCGGCCGGGAGCGGGAAAGATGCATGGGATCTGGGCTCGCCGGCAATTCGAGCATGGCATGTGCTTGTCGCAGCGTACTTTTCTCCTCCGGCAGGTGACACAACTGCGAGGGTTCAGACGATCGGAGGGTGTGGCGGTCGGCGTGTAGACCTGGGCGCCCGGAAAGGCAGGGTGTGAGTGCGGTTGTGGGGAAGTCGTGTTGTGGTTGAATGCGCCGTTGTTGTTGGGTGAGTCGGTGGTTGACGGCAGATGGAAATCGGCGAAGGACTCGTCCGGGCTGGTCGGATTGGACGGGTTTGAGGCAGAGGTTGGGGGGCCCAGTGGCTGTCCTGAGTTATCCATGGTGAAGCTTTAACTCTGGTCCGAACCTGGATCTGCCTCGCAGGGACCGTGCAGGAGGTGCACCGAGAAGGAGAGAGGCGTCAAGTCGCAGCAGGACCAGACGAACAGTCAGGCGGGCAGACGGGCAGGTTCGCGGGTCAGGATTGAGCGTGGAGGTGTTTGCCGCGCTGAGATTGGGACTCTCGAATAGTAGTGGAGTTCCCGAGTATGTTTGCCTCGAACCGAGAAGAGTCTCCAGGCTGGGAGAGCAGCTTCTGAATGCAAGGCGGAGAGGCTGGGTTGGGTTGCGGTTGTTGCGGTTCGTGGGAGCTGAAGCCGCCGAGCCGTGCGGCGCGGGCGGTGCGACTCAAGCTTTGGGAGGATGGGCAACCCGGACCTTGCCCTGGTCTCGGATCGTCGATAGGCGAATGGTTGCTTATTATTGTTACTGGCGAGTTGGGATTGGGAGTCCTAGGGCTGACGAGGCTGAGGCACCTGAAATTTCGACCTCGAGGGCGAGGGCAATGCGATAAGGCAGTGCAGGGCCGGCGAATTCCCTCATCGGCTACAGAGTTCGGACAAAGGGACAGGAAGGAGAAAGAGGGTGGGTGCGTGTGCGTGTGTGATATGAGAAGTGAAGACCGGTCTGAGTGCACCGGTCGATGGGTCTTAGAGGAAGAGAACAGCCCAGCAACCAAAAACCCAACCCCTGGGCCACTTGGGCAGGTTTGAGCTGAGGGCGAGTGAGGGTCGGAGGGTCCAGTTCTTGTGTCTGACGCTCCCAAGCTCCCAACTCCGTTTCCACTCCTTCCTCCCACCACCAGCTAGCAGCCACCGCCGAAGACCGACGGACGGGCGAGACCGTTGCATGGCGTTGCGCTCCCGTTGCGGGACCGGCTGGCCCTGCAGCCAGGTAGAGCCCAGGAAAATTATGTCAGCGCGGGGCAGGACGGTCTACCCAGTCTGGCCTAGCACCGATCCGCGAGGCTTTATTCCTCATGAGGCATCTCATCATCGGCACTGCAATCCTTGTCCTGCTTTTAAATACTTACCCAGGTACTGCGTGTCTGTATCCTTTATCGAGATCCAGCTCAGCATGTCCCATATTTTCTGTTTCTGCATGCGTCCTTCGAGTCATGCCTCTCCAAAAACAGGTTCGCGAACACTCGCCTGTAAGGTCCATCACGTTGTTGCTGTTGTGCATGCATCATCAAACTGAATCTCAATTGAAGACCGGTCATAACCCGGTCATTGCCCACTATCTGCTCTAGTATCTGATTGATGCACGGCGGAATCCTCTCCCGCCTTACCCCCAGTGCTACCTGACTGCCCGGCACGAGCCAATGGCTGGACGGAGCCGAGTTGGCCGAAACCGTGGTCTGCATTAGGCTATGCACCTCCGTCTGTGGAATGCTCGTGGCTGCCGCTGGTACGCTTGCTGCTAAGCCGACGTGGTCAACGGCGACCCTTGCATTATCATAGCAGCGTAGTGGTGACGGTCTGGCTGCCTACTCACCTGCAAAAGCCTGAGGCTAGCCTTCACGGCAAGCTAAGCCGAGCCGAAACACTCGGCCGACGGCTGACATTCTCACCTCAGTGGTTGGAAGTCCCTCAACGCCGGTCATGCACGCCCTACGATGGCTGTCTTCGGTGCCGAAGCGCCTCCGATCTCGCTTGACCGTCTGGAATGACAAATCCAAGAGGGCTTCTAATATGAAGCTGGATGATGGCAGGTGGCCTAAGCATATTAAATTTACACCGGATAGCCTGGGTAGATGTCATGTGTGACTCAAACATATGATGACTATTATACCATCCAAAATATGTGCGTGACAAGCATAGATAGGACTAACAGGTCAATGTTGCCGAGACGCTTTTTGATGGACTGGAATAGGCGATCGCAGGTTCCTCTCCACTTGTATTTAATCGACTCAATTGACGTCGGGCGTTCAAGAATATGCGTAAGATGCCACTAGCAGAGACTACTATGCATTTGAGGATCACGAGAGTTATAGGTTGAGTAATCTTCTATTTGACCGCGGTGAAGTATGTTGGTCCTCGCCGGGGAAATGTCATCCTCGGCCTGCCCGCAGCCCAGGATGGCTCGTCTCCATGGACCTCGGCTCAGCCAAACACCACTAGACATCCTGACCACCCTCTCCGTCTCGACACCGGAAGGACGCGATTGCTGAGACAATGGTTACAGTCCTGTGCATCCGTCATGGGTTCAATGGAACACGCATATCCTTCCCCAGATCGACAAGCGCTTCCCAGGTTCTCGTAACTCAATGGTCTCGCAGTGTTGCGCTCCGCTCACTGTCAACAACGACATCACCGGGCAGAGTGCGTCACCAGCCCAGGAATTTGGTGCCACCAGGGCTACACATGTCCATGGCCCCATCACAAAGCCACAGCCGCGGGGTCAAATCAGCTAGATCACCTAGGCACCAGAAAGAGAAACCGTCCATGGCGGAAGCACGGCCGAGCTCCAGCATCATCTTGCTATCCCCCACAAATCAGGTCCTGCTCCTCCACCGCGTGCAGACGTCGTCCTCCTTCCCCTCAGCACATGTCTTTCCCGGCGGGAACCTCTCCCCCTTCCACGAGCCCCCGCCTCCGCCGGCGGATTCCCTAGACCGCCACCGCGACTCCCCGGCATACCGCCTCGCCGCCGTCCGCGAGACCTTCGAGGAATCCGGCATCCTCATCGCCAAGCGCTCCCTGGCCGACGACACCCTGCTTGTCGTCCCCGAGGCAGAGCGTGAGAAGGCGCGCCGGCAGATCCACGGCGACAAGCTCAGTTTCACCGAGTGGGTGGAGGAGACCCTCGGGGCGACGCTATGCGTCGACGACCTGGTCCCCTTCACGCGGTGGGTCACGCCGCCCAACATGCCGAAGCGGTTCACAACGCAGATGTACGTCTATTTCATGCCGCTGGCCGAGTCGCCCAGGACACCTGTCGCTGAAGGCGGGCCAACGGTCGACGTGGACGTCCACCAGACGCCGACCCCGGACGGCGGCGTCGAGCACACGGCGGCCACCTTTGCCGACGCGTCCGAGTGGCTGCGCAGGCAGGCGCGCGGCGAGATCGTGCTGTTCCCGCCGCAGTGCTACCTGCTCACCCTCGTGGCGCAGGTGTTCGCCTCGGTGTCGCTCGAGAGCGTCGGGCACGACCTCGAGGCGAGGTATGCGGCCCAGCGGCGGGCCCTGGTTGAGTTCGTGCGCAGAACGCCCACGACTGGTGAATCTTCGCCAGGAGCAGGAGCCAAGGCGCCGCACCCGTCGGCACTGATACCGTGGTCGGAGAAGGTCATTAGCCCGCATACTTTGTTCATACGCGATAGCGATGACAGGATCGTGTTGGGGGTTGACAAGCCTGGCCCGGAGCTGAAGGGAAGTGGGGCTGGCGGTGACTTTGAGAGGGTCGTTTTGGTCAAATTCGCCAAAGGAGGGCCCCAGGACGTCGAGGTCAGGGGAAGAGAAGAGGTCTTGAGGGAAGAGAAAGCCCTTAAAGAAAGGGCCAAAGACGCTGGGAAATTATAGCTCTGACAGAGAGAAGTAGCTATACAACTTCGGAGATCACCTTCTTGGGCGCACATCTTCTAGGATGGTTCACTCTTGGACACGTTCTCTGCAATGCATCCAACGAATGAGCACTTTCGAAGTTACCTCCGCGTGTAACAGCTTACATATGCGCTTATATATACGCAGACCTCGAAACCCAACATCGGTTGTGGGTCTTGTATCATATGATGTACACAGATATCCAAGCCTCCTTCCCGTTGAACCACCTGCCAATGCTATCAGAGTCGTTTCCTCTCCTTGCCACGCCAAGTCCCGCGCCATAGGCAGCAAATGCTCCTTGACTCACACCACTTCTTCACATCCATGGGCGACGCCTCACTATCATAGCCCACCCTTGTCAGTTGACCCTCGTTCAGCCAGGCAGTCAAGTCTTCCAGGATGACCGGGTCATACATGAGCATCTTCTCATGCCACGACGGGTTTTCCGGGTCGGTTGTTCGTGGCGCAGACGTGACGGCTCTCGTTATGTGGCCGAAGAGCACAAACTGCTGTGCAGTAGGGCTGAGATCGAGGGTGATTTCTGTATCCCCATTGATAGACATGTCCATAGCCCCACCGCCAGGAGAGTTGAAGATCTTTTCAGGCGAGGAGAGGCTCGCAGAGACGTCGCTGTCAAGATCGGAATCTACTGTCTCTTTGCTTGCTTTAGTAGTTACTTTTCTACGTTTCGGTGTCGAAACAGCAGGCTGCGCCTTGGGTGGTGGGGCCATCGCGGTATTGGTCGAAGGACCTGCTGCCGCCGATGCATCCTTGCGAGGACGACCTCTTTTCTTCGGTGGAGATGCAGAACTTGCCCCTTCAGTCGCCGCAGCAGGGTCTTTGATGGCTACATCGGCTTTTTTTGTCCTCGCACGCGGCCTTTTGGGTGCCGGTGAAGTCGCTGCAAGATCTGCAGCAGGTGCCGTCTTTCTCCCTTTTGGACTAGGTGAGCGAGCACTTGTAGAAAAAGATGCTGCTTTTATCGGAGTTCTGCTCCGGCTTTCCCAACACTGGTTAAGCAACGCAAGCATCCCACTGCGGCTCTTGACAGCCTTGAACCCAAAGGAAGACACCTCTTTCGCCAACTTGGCGTCTGTGAACAGCTCATAATTTGGCTGTTTCTTCTGAATCTTTCTTGGCATCGTGGGCGAGATTTGTTTGGTGTCGTCTTGGCTTTGCTCTTGATTACTGGGTGGCGGTGGCTCGCCTTCTCGGACCAAGTCTGTGATGAGCTGACGCGACTCCTTTGATGATGAGTCGGAAGAGTCCTCGGCGGCGACGGCAGCAGCAGCAGTATTGATGGTGACTTTTGGCTGTGTCAGAAAGAAATGCGACTTGGGAACGGGTGGCTGTAATGATGTACTTGAGATCGCCACAGGCATGCTCTCAATCTCAATGAGGGATGGCTCGGCCGTCTCAGCTTCCGTCCCGCTAGCAGCTGGTAGCTCCGGCGGCAGGTCCTTCCAAGGATCCAATATCGCAACCGCGTCGTCTTCAGCGAAAGGCGAGCCTTCAAAATCAATGACCTGCGTGTCTACCATTTCGCCAGCTTCGTCTCTGGCGCTTACCGACCAGAGTCCTCTACCGCGTTTCGTCGATCCCAAGGCTAATTCGCCTGCGCGGGAGAGGCTCTCTAACGACTGGTCTTCATCGGTCGTGATGTGTGACGCTCGAATGGCGGCCTCAAGGTCCCTCAGAAAGGTAGGTGATTCTTCCCGGACGAGCTGACTCGATGTGCCAAACACGAAGTCCTGTCTGGCTGACTGGAGCATCGCAGCCTTGGGAGATAGTAGTACTGGCTGCTTTGGCGGTGCCTTCTTCTTCGTGATCTTCGTAGTCTTTCCCTTCCCCTTGCCTTTCGTTGGCTTTGAAACGTTCCCGTTTTTGTCGACGGGGAAGTATTCAAGAATCGAGTCCTCTTTAAGTGGGTCTTCCGGGGGCTCAATAGGCTTAGGGGCGTAGGCTGCTGTAGCCAGTTCCGTGATCGTTCGAGGCTTCTTCTTGGGCGCTTTTTGCTTTACTGGGGAGACTTCGCTGGGAGTTTGTTTCGATGGCTGATCGACCGAGATCATCTCAATGATTTTCCTTTTTCCTAACATAATAGGCTGCGGATTGGTCGGAGCGCATTCCGTCTGGGCGCTGACTTTGTGGGCGTATGCATCGTGGAGATTCTTGAAGACATCTTCCCTAAGAGGTTCCTGTTCTGTTGAAGTGGGCCCCGGTGCAATGTGAAGTGGATTGGTTCCTGATGGAGCAGGTGGTGTCGGAAATGTCTCTGGATGGCTATCTTCGCGAGGAGGCGTCCAATCCCTCCTCCGTGGAACTGCCGGCTCCAGACTGATCGGCTCCGGAGTCAAATCCTTTGGTTTTGGCCTGGTGGCAGCGTCCTTTTTTGTAAAATGTCTACTGCTTGTCTCGCCGTCGTTTGTCTTCTTCCTCTGTACCTTCGGCTTCGCCTGTGGCTCGACAGCTTTAGCTGACACATCGGTGTCTCCTAGTTCGGCGGGCGCCTTGTATCTCCTCCACGGCTTGGCTTTCAATGGACTGCCCTCATCACCATCATGGCTCTTTTCGTCGTGTCTCGTATTTGTACCATCGCTGTCATTGTTGCCGTTGGGTGTGGCTCCGTCCGAGGACAGCACGATAACCTCCTTCGCCACTCGCTTCGGTGCCTTGGTTGTCTTGCGCACCCGCTTACTGGCAGCCTCCTTCGGCGCAGGTCGCTTGGGCTCATCGATAAAATCGGCTGAGTCGTTCACATCGGCCTGTGCACTACGGAGGAGATCCGCAGCGCTCGTGAACGTCCTGGACGCACTCGCGGGAATCGGTATTGCAGCACTTCCGCTGCGCAGTACTGTTGCCTTAGACTTCTTGGTGCCAAATTCTGATATATCTGGAAGAGGGGACGAGGACAGCATAATGAGCCGTTCGAGAGGCGCTTGAGCTTCCGGGGAGGTCGTGATAAAGCTGCTCCTAGCCATTGCTGAAGGTCCCAGGGCGGTGCTCGAACGAGGGAAGCAGATGCGCCATGCGCATCGTCGAAGGCGCGGGAGCGTCAGTGTGAACGGAGAATGCGAGTATATACGATGCAGCCTATAGGACGGTGTCTTTGACGTCGTGAATTTGGATATACGGCCGAGTTCTGAATTTCGCGTACATATCGTGCAGAATTGCTCCCGCATAAGCCAAAACAAAGGCGCGGCCGCTGGGGGCGCAGGCGACTCGATGTCCCGAGGTTCTTGGCGCAACGCGTTGGTCCCGCGAGATCAGCTGGGCGGCCGGCGGGGTGCTCTGCGCCGGACATGCTGACTAAGGTGGTACATGGGTACATCCAGCACAGACAGCAAGCGTGGAAAAAAAGCGGGCAGGCGCTCGGACCAGCCCACCAAAGTCGAGAAAGTTGGTAAATTTCAGCAAACACCATCATCACCCACAGCTGGCGAAACGGAGACCTCGACTGGACGACTTTCTTGACCCCCGACAAAGCCCCCTTCAACCCGTTTACCCAGACAACCCCCCAAAACCACCGCCAAAATGGAAAACGACCGTGGCGAGATCGTCGATCTGTAAGGGCAAACCCCCTCCGAGCCACGACTGCAGATGGAAGGAAAAGGGCTGCGAAAATGATTGAATGCATGTACATGTGTTCATGGGCGGAACCAGACTGGCTAACCCACATCTCTCGCTCCAAACAGCTACGTCCCCCGCAAGTGCTCTGCCACCAACCGCATCATCAAGGCCAAGGACCACGCCTCCGTCCAGATCTCCATCGCCAAGGTTGACGAGTCTGGCCGCGCCGTCTCCGGCGAGAACCACGTCTACGCCCTCTGCGGCTTCGTCCGCGCCATGGGCGAGTCCGACGATGCCCTGAACCGACTGGCCCAGCGTGACGGCCTCGTCAAGAACGTCTGGAGCGGCCAGCGATAAATGGGAAGCCAGGGCTGAAAAGGCGTGAAAGAACATGGGAACATGGAAGGTATGCTCGGGCTCAGTCTACGACTGCGCGGTCGCATCCGCCAACGGGCACAGCGCAGCACCACACATCGATTCACGTTATTCTGACAACTTGTCGGTTCACAGGGCTACGGTTGTTTGTTTTGGTATCTCGGAGAGGCTGGACATCGGACATCAACGATGATGCTTCATGGAGTTAGACGGCACGGAACTGCATCTTGCCAGTATTGAGATCTCACGAAACCAACGTCCCCGGACTTTTCTCGAAACAATTCGATACCCGGACGAGCCAAACATGAATGTGACGAACATCCCTTCGAGTCCTGTGCGCTCCATCGTGCCCTGCATCATACGATCGTGTCATCGCCGCGCTGTGCCCACTCTCAGCGACAGCGCCCCTGTCGAACGTGAACTGCCTCGGCTGGCAAAGTCTGTCCGGATGCGCCTGCGGGAGCAATCCATATCCGGGGATTCTGGGGCTACCTCGATAGCTCCCATGCCGTAGATCGACCAGGCCTTGAAAAAGCCGCGGCGCTCAAGCTGTACGCTGTGGTACAGATACGGGTCTGACATTTACACCCGCCTTTTCGGTTCTCCCACGAATGGAGCTACTTTTCGATGGGATGCTCTCTGTTCTTTGTAACTGTCAGGAATGGCAGTCTTGATCCCTATATTTCTCTTACGCCTCTTGTGACAGGCGA
Source organism: Diaporthe velutina (assembly GCA_038088505.1). NCBI lineage: Eukaryota > Fungi > Ascomycota > Sordariomycetes > Diaporthales > Diaporthaceae > Diaporthe > Diaporthe velutina. The sequence continues at coordinate 1,318,193 of JBBWSJ010000002.1, read as the reverse complement.
GTTATCGTAGGCGAGCGGCCACCAACACCACAGCCAAGTGTCTGCAGGTCACCGCGCGCCTGGAGGCAGCCGCACCTATGAACAAAGCCAGCGCGTAGACTCCAGAGTGGTAGCTCGAGTGTGATACTCACCGTAGGACAACTGAGGTTGCATGGGGTAGGTCGTCTCCTACTTGCCGATATACATCGAGTTTTGTAACTTCGCCAGAGCTCTCGCAAAGTGTCTGGCACCACCTTATGGATGATGCACAGCAACGCCTTCATCGCACGAGAACTGCTAGGTGACCACCGCTATCGAGCCGATGGAATCCTTCACAGACGGTATTTCCACTCCGTGACTATAATTGTACTTTTCTGTAGCCCACGTCTGACGCTTGAATCGCTTGAATTCCTCGGTCCCCACGATCTTGGGAATTCCGGATTGGGACGGAGAACACGGCACGGTCCTGGGTTCTGTAGCATTCGAGGCACGTTTGCCCGGTCAATGCCCAGGGATATTCGACATGTGTCAGCACGCCTGCGACGCAACCAAATAATTAATGAGTAAACAGATTTCACTACCATCCAGGGATACTATGTCTATGTATTATCAATGCTCCCAGCGTCCGGCCCCAACTCGCCTTAGGCATCCTGCTTCTCGAGCCCAGTCAAGCACAGTGCCGAACAGTTGGTCGGACTCTCAATGTCACAGACGACCCTGAGCAGACGCTACGCCAGCTAAACTCTCCCAGCGTACAAGAATGAAACATTATTTGCAATCTCACTTTTCAGACCATTGGCCGGGACTACGAATATCGTTGTCGGCAGATTTCAGGAGATATTTAAAGTTGTGTTCTCCAATTGCTAAGGAGAAAGCGGCCATTGGTGCCCGTCTGTCTTCCACGCCCGCCGGGCTGCCAACCCTGCCCTAAGCACCAGTCAGTGCAGCGGGCTGGGGCAGGGCACCGGCAGAACGCGCTAGCCAGGAACAAAGATCGATCTGCAGGGCCATTATCTGCGTCATTGGGGATCGAGAGATCTGGAGGAGTGCGACCAATCCACTCTATTACCATTTGGGCGGGAACATGTGAAGGGGGACCGGTAAGTCTCTGTAGATTCTCAGCCGGCCAATCTCTCAAGCTTGAGTGAAATCATCACCACCTTTGCCATGAACTCTTAACGCTCATGACTGTACGTTGTGTGTATGCTACAGCTAGATCGTGCATTGGACAATCCTTCAGAGTCCGCCAACTCGCGACAATGGCACCCAAACGCAAAGCACCAGCAGCCACCGATCTGGCCAACGGGGCCACATCCAAGAAGCTGAAGACAGCGTCCCTCTCTGAACCGCACCCCTTCTACAAAGAAGCAGAGGAGCATGGCATAGTGCTAAGGAAATACTACCCTCACGAAATGAGCAATGCGCGCGCTCTGGCATATAACGACAATGCCCTTACTCGCCCCATCGAGGAGCTTCAGTCAGCCATGCAGCAGACCGCCGCTGCTCGCAAGAAGGTGAAGGTTGTGGGATCCGTAGTACACTGGTTCAAGATGGATCTGAGAGTAAAGGACAACACTGCCCTCTCCATGGCCAGCGAAAAGGCCAAGGATGCCGGCGTCCCACTGATCGGATTGTATATAATTAGCCCCCAAGACTGGGAGGCACATTTGACAGCCCCCATTCGTGTCGACTTCATGCTGAGGACACTGGAGGTTTTGAAGGCCGACTTGGACAAACTGGATATTCCGTTACATGTCGAGATGATCGAGAAGCGAAAAGACGTCCCCCAAAGGATCACCGAGTTGATGGACGACTGGGCCGCGAGCCATCTCTATGCCAACATTGAGTACGAGGTCGATGAGCTACGGCGAGAAGCAAAGATGGTGAAAATGCTGGCTGGCAAAGAGATGGCCCTCGAGCTCGCTCACGACACGTGTGTGGTGCCCCCGGGTAAGCTCATCACTGGATCCGGGAGGCAATATGCCGTTTACTCTCCGTGGTATCGCTCGTGGGTTGCACATGTTCATGCAAATCTGGACCTTCTGGAAATTTTCGACAGCCCGGCAAAGAATCCTGCATCTGCGAGGTCAAAGTACGGCAAGCTCTTCGACAGCAAGATTCCAGAGGCACCGACAAACAAGAGGCTCGCAGCAGAAGACGCCAAAAGATACGCCTCCATCTGGCCGGCTGGGGAGCATGAGGCGCACAAGAGGTTGGAAAAGTTCTGCGAGGAGAGGGTCGGCACATACGGCGCGAAGCGAAACTTCCCTTCGCAGAATGGCACGTCGACGCTGTCGGTTCACCTCGCCAGCGGCACAATCAGCGCGAGGACCTGCGTGCGCACGGCAAGAGATCGCAACACCACCAAGAAGCTCAACGCCGGGAACGAGGGGATCCAGACGTGGATAAGCGAGGTCGCGTGGCGGGACTTCTACAAGCACGTCCTCGTGAACTGGCCGTACATATGCATGAACAAGCCTTTCAAGCCCGAGTACTCCAACATCGAGTGGTCATACGACAAGGACGAGTTCGACGCCTGGGCTCAGGGCAGGACTGGCTTCCCCATCATTGACGCCGCCATGAGGCAGGTCAGGCATATGGGATACATGCACAACCGCGCCCGCATGATCGTTGCCTCGTTTCTCTCGAAGGACCTGCTGATTGATTGGAGGATGGGCGAGCGGTGGTTCATGGAGAACCTGATCGACGGCGATTTCGCGTCGAACAACGGAGGCTGGGGCTTCTCTGCCTCGGTGGGCGTTGACCCGCAGCCTTACTTCCGGGTGTTCAACCCGTTGCTACAGAGTGAGAAGTTTGATGCTGATGGGGAGTATATCCGGAAGTGGATCCCAGAACTCAAACATGTCAAGGGCAAAGCGATCCATGATCCATATGGCAGAGGAGCGGGTTTGATTGCGAAGAAGGCTGGGTATCCGAAGCCAATGGTTGAGCACAAGGGATGTAGGGAGAGGGCTCTGGCGGCTTATAAAAAGGGAATCGGGGCTGACAAGTAGACAGTTACTGACAATTGTCAGAAGATATCATGACCTTGTTCAAACACAGGCCTGCTCCGTCGACTGTCTCCTTAGGTTCCCATATGGCTCAGCCGCGAGACGGTGTCCCATGTTTCTACCTAGGTAGCCAGTGCCTCAAGCCCTGACGTTTGAGATAATATCCTTATTCGTGTGATTCAGATTGGTGCCCATCAGGACCTCAGGAGCTTGTGCGTACTGCCTGTAGGCCTGGTTGCTGGCCTTGGAGTGGCACCTCCTCAAGAGGGAAGTAGCAGCACCAGGGTGGTTGCGGGCACTCCGGCCAGCGCACCTTCCCATGAAATGCCCTCTGTATTTGCCTGCCGTTTTGAAGCTTTGATCTGAATTCCAGCTTGTACCTTGAGCTTACCTTGTCGAAAGCAGTCCCTACAGGCCACTCGCGACCATACGCGTCAAGCTACACTCGAACCTCAACCTCGACCTCCACCACCCTGACCTCCCACTCCCTCGTTCAACCTCGTCTCCTTATCCTCGAATCCTCCCGTCCTGGTCCTCCGATCTCAAGTCTCGACAGCTGTTTCCCCGCGATCCCCCAGTCGACGCCACCATGTCTCTCAAGCGAGAAGCTGATCCGTTCATCAAGCCTGACCCAGACGCAAAGCGCGTCAAAACGGAGGGCGGCGATGGCAACTTCAGCCTTTCCTCGATCCCCATGGCCCCTCCCCCGGCCGCATCTACATCTTCTAACCCTTTCGCCATTGCGCCCAAGATCGAGGGCGGTGATCGCAAGCCTCTTGGTCCCGTAAGTGGTTTCCGTGACGTTTCTGTGCGTTGTCTTTGCCTCGAAAGCGCCGCAGCATGCAATCAAAACCTTCAACCTCTCATTTCCTGCACATCAGCTGCCACTTCAGTACAGTCGCAACATTTTGGTCCACCGGCATGGTATCGCATTTCCCCCCCTAGCGCGTTGTCCACTAACACACGTCATGTGTTGCATGTAGGCTCCCAACTTTGGTGCAGCTCCTGTCAACAATGGCAAGAGAAAGTCCTTCGGCAACGCCATCAAGGCCAGACGGGGCACTGACTGGGTCTCCGCCCATTTCAACAAGAAAACCATGGTTGTGGAATTCCACATGCATTGCTCGACTTCAAAGATATGGTGTTCGATAGACGTGGAGCAGGAAATTTTCGAGAGGCTCAACAAAGCGAAGTTCGACGTCCAGCCATTCGAGGACTGGGGCTTCCTCGACCGCAGGTTCTATAAAAGTGTGGACGACGTATGTATTCTGACCCAGCGCTCGAATGCAAGCACAGCTAACTGATTATCTCGATCGCAAGGTCAAGGACTTAGGTCTTCATGGCCCGCGCACCATCGATGTTCGATTCCCACTGGATGTTCAGAACCTGAGCATGACGAAGGTTGAGAATTCCCCTTCCCACTTCAAGAAAGAGGAGCCCTTCTTCCAGCCAAAGAGTGAGCATTTCGGCTAAACACGTGCGGACGTGGACAAGATGCTTGACTTTGGCATACATTTGGGAGGGCATTGGCCAAGAAGGAAAGTTACTATTGTACATGTGATGGTACTACACCCGTGCCAGCTGTGGTCCAAGCGGCAGGAAGCCAGGGAGGTGTTCATTGAATTTATCAGAAGATATGCGTCTCCTTTGCTCTCGAGGTAAATACCGGTCAAATCGGTGTTAATGGCTTCACAGCTAAAGGGCGCAGGAGGGGCGAATCGAGAGGATACAGAGTCTGTAAGAATGACTGTTTGTCATCCGCAGTTAAGAAACTGTCAAAGATTGATCGAATCAAAAATGAAGTTGCTCGGTCTTACACTCTCTGCTGACCCATGACTTCGACGGACATGGTATTTCAATCAAATAACTTAATCACAATGCGAAACCATGTAGACTTTTGAGGAACGAGTTGCAGATGGAAGAACGCCCTTGCGCAGGGGTAGTGATGCTGGGGCACTGTTGTTTCAAACATCGAGCCACCGCCGGGGGAATGCGGTACGTGGCTGAAACACCTGCTGTTCTGATGCGACACCGATAGTGGACCACCAAACTATGAGGCTGATCAACCTATATAATCCGCCACATTCACTCCTCGTCTTCTTCCCAATGCAGAGATTCTCTCTCCCCAGTCCCCTTGTACTCGGGGATCCGGCTCCTCGGCGATTGTTACGCTTCGCCCAAACCTAGCCCATCGAACAACACGGCCACGGCCCCGAAGCTTGGCCAAAACCCAACTGCGGCCGAGGAGCCATCGACAACGACGTTCTAAGTTCCGCCTCTTTGAGCTCCGTCTCCCCTGCGACGGATGATCGGAGGTGTAGAGCACAGAGAACCATCCTATGCGATCCGCATCATGATCGAGCAGGACCTCAATTCCTGGTCGTCATGATAGTGTTGAGCGCAAAACCCTCCGTCGGCTGACTGGGTCCCATCTGCTGCCCGCCTCCACCGCTGCAGATGTCAACAATACGCAAATCTCCCAGTCAGCCAGATGTTGAGCCCCCCGTCCGGCCCCCACTGAAGATATCGATCTCCTAGCCGCTTGGCTGGGATTTCGATCTGGAAGTGGCCGCGTTGTCGGATCAGAACCTGTCTGACCCACACTGCAAGAGCTTCGCCTGTGGTCATCTGTTGACCCACAAGCATGGTCTTGCAGTGGTCGTGTCTGTCGGACAAAGCCCGTCTGGCCCCGCTGGAAGGCTTCGTGCACATCTCTCTTCACACACACACACGGAGGGATGAAGCACGGCCTGGAAGCTGGAGAAGTCGGATGGGCGCCCATCTTCCGCGAACAGTTTAGACGACGTCACGCCCGGTTCCCTTTTATTCTCGCCAGGGGAGACACACACGAACACACACACATTACCAATGCAATCTGTGTCTGAGAAAAGGCATACGATAACCGAACTGGAATCGCTCGACGCTCGATCTCGCGCGCCCATGGAAGTGTCGACTCTTCCGCCGGAAGTATTCCCCCTGCCCCGCCACGGCTTAGTTCCTGCATCATCGCAGTTGAGCCCCGTGGCCTGCGTGGCGGAGGGAGCTGGAGGTGATGCGAGTCCACTGGAATGGAGGCGCGCGGATCTTGGAGAGAAGAGCGATGGGACTGTCGTCCTGGACGCGTTGAAGATGGAAATTAAGTCAGCCCCTCAAAATGCAGAGAGTGGGGCAAAATCATGTGCCTGATGAAGCACTTGGGAAGAGACTGTTGAGATCTGGCCATGACTATCTTGTGATAGATGGGAAGACTGGTTGGCTACGGCCTCAGAAACTGTGTGGAGGGTCCCTTGTTGGAGTGCCTGGACCTTTACGTGGTGCAAGGGATAAGATGCACCGATTTGATCAGGGTGTATCGACAAACACAGGCAGTAGAGCTTAGATAGTGGAATATATGTTCATGATCTACTCATCGTTGAATTCTCTCTGGATTTTGGCGAGGGAAATCGAATGGCAGACCAACTCCCGATGACTGGCATAGAATGCATCTTGTTCAGTGGTGCCGGACTTGTGCGGTCCTGTGACGGCTATCGAGGGCACTCTGGCAGACAGCCCAATCACATCCAGGACTGTCCCGACGTGCAAAACGCTGGCATTAGAATACAGAAGCTGAGGCCGCAGAAAGGCTGCCGGAGGAAATTATTGAGTAATACAGCCGGCAATGTCTAGTCATGTTGATCTGGAGTAGCCAGGAAGACCTGTGTTCAAACATAGACATCGGCCTCCACAGCAGATTAGGCACGGAGTGCTTGTGAACCCCTGCCTTCTCGCGTTGAGTCAATGTTCATCGCGTCTGTCGACAACATATACAATTGCTATTCCAATCAGTCCGCTGAACTAAGCCAACATAGATGCAAGACAAGGCACAATTCAGAGATCAGGGCCAGCATTGGTATTTGACGAGGCAACAAAGCAGAGCCTGCCCACAGTGGTACGTACCCCGTCACCTGTAGGTTGCCTGCCCGTTTTTGGAGCTAGCGCAGTCCACGGCCCGCTGTCTGACCCGTGCCAGCAGGGATTATGAACCGCGGCTCTGCCATTTGCAGCCAGCCGCAGCCAGGGTGCCCATGTCCATGCCGCCCGGCCCACTAAAGCACAAATTTTCTTCATGTGGATGTCGCATATAACCTCCATTTCCACGACCGAACCTCAACAAGACAACAGGCGTCTTTCGAGACGCCCGGCTAGCTCAATCGGTAGAGCGTGAGACTCTTAAGAACCTCACGATTCTGACAGAGATCAATCTCAAGGTTGTGGGTTCGACCCCCACGTCGGGCTCAATTCCCGGCGATAATCGCCTCATCTTTTGCCTTTTTGTCTGTCATGTCGAGGCCGGGCATCGTGGGTGATGCTCAGAGCGTCCTGGGGCTGTATCAGTCTTCCAGAGTTGGGAGCGCACTCAGACGGCTCTTGCTGAGTGATCCTTTGGTTTTCTCAGGCGGAGTATTTGCTCGAGATGGACCAAACGTCGGGGCTCCTGAGATTTCTGTAGTGTACGAACAAAACTTCGTCCGACAGGATCTCAGAGCACTTGGTTTGGTCGGGATAGAGAGTATGAACACCTGGAGGGGTTCGAGCCTGCATCGAGTCAGTAGACGGTTCTCGACCATGGACATTGGAGGGTGTCCGGGTGCCCAAGCCAGACACTTGTTTTGTGCGCGGAAAAGCTGAGAGGATACCAATGCTAATGTATGCTTCGCCGTCTCCGCTTCGTCAGAGCTTGATGGACTCATCGTGACGGAGAGAGCACCCCCAGATTTCTGCTAAACGCCCTCATGAAGCTGAGGCGGAGGCTGTTGATGAGGGTCGGCATCTGTACACTAACACGGCATGGCTGAGGTCAATGCCACCGCGAGCTGGAACCTGACGTTAATTCTCATCCGGATTGTAACACCCTCTGTAGTCTTTGTGACCGCCTGCGAGAACATATTCTACCATCAGGCGCATTGGGTGTCGTCGGTGTTGCATAAAAATGAGCCCATCAGAAGACGTGGACTGTACCTAGGTAGCATAGGTACTCCCCAGTCTTGAAGCTACCTGCAAGTTCCGAGGTAGCAGTGAGACCTCTTGATATCAGGGGAACTACCTGGTGATGAGCAAAGATGGAGGCGGTAATCTGGCCAGGACAGATTGACTTTACTTCATGGTGTTCACCCGGTTGCCTGGGACTCCCACGGGTAGGTTATGGTAACATCGGGTCCTGTCTAATGACGTGCACGCGCGGTGTGTATCGATGTCGATACGCAGGTCGCACGATCCAACCCATGCGGTTCGTCGTAGTCCAGTCCCTTGGGATATGTGCAACCACTGGGTGGAGCAACACTGTCAGGCTGATCTGTAGCAGTGCACCGTATTCAGCGTTGCACATTGATGGCTCGAGGACAGACAGTCGTTTGGATTGAGGAGGACGGTCTGTCTCAGGGGCCAAGGTGGTGCTCACAATCGGCCGAGGTCGTTCAACCCCACCAAGCTACACTGGCCCTGGACCGCTGGAAAAGCGCCGATTGGCGTGGATGGCCCCTAATGAAACCGACTTCCGGCCTGTTCCACACGACTGTCAGATGCACGATGACCTGCAACGAGCTGCACCCTCGAACCCGAGCCCCGCCCCCTGTCCCTTGTCAGCTCGTCTGCCGAGAACACCTCTCCGGCTCGACCCTTTGACATTGGCATTTGTCCATGGAAGTGGCTTAGCTTGCTAGTCCCGTCCGATTCCACTTCACTTCACCTCGCTCTCCGGAAACCATGGTGGCCGACGAGCTCCAAGCTTCCTGTACAGCATTCCTATTGTCTCCGTCCGCACCGCAGGATGGATAATCTGACCCAGCTAGCGACCGGTGCGTGTGCTTCCTCCTGGCCCCTCCATCCGCTCTCCCTTCCCAGCGATACAGACCCTCCATCACTCGTCGCTGCTGGCGCTGACCTTGACCACGTGTGTGCATAGACATCTCCTGGTCTTCCCTACCGACCGAATGGCTCCTGGCTGAGCTCGCGAAGCGCGACGATGTGGCCGACACGAAGCCCGAGTGTGGCTCGGGCAAGAAGGGCTCCTACAACACATTCATACACGTCTTCGCATTGATCCTGATCCTGGCACTGAGCACGATATGTACGCACCCAGCATTGCGTCTGTTACCGATGGACCGACTTTGGCCTTGTCGCTAACCATCCTGTCATCGTAGCTTGCGGATTTCCTCTGATATCCAGCCACTCCCGCAGTCGACGCTCCAACAGTATCGTCTTCTACTCCCAGCACTTCGGCACCGGCGTTCTGATCGCTACCGCATTCGTCCACCTCCTCCCGACTGCTTTCCAGTCCCTTACCGACCCATGCCTTCCGTACTTCTTCAGCAAGGGCTATAAACCCTTGCCGGGATTCATAGCAATGTTTTCGGCTATGGTGGTAGTGGCACTCGAGTCTTACCTGACAACAAGAGGTGCTAGACACTCTCATTCCCACATGTGGGAAGACGACGAGAGCGACGACGAACATGCAGCCCGTCCTGGGCAAAGCGGAGGCATCTTGGCAGCTAGGCGCGGATTGAACCGGCCTACCAACATCGCATTGGAAAACTTGGGTGCTTCAGAAGGGCTCTTGGCTGGCGCGTCTCCGCTTCCAGAATCAACACCGACTCTGCAAGTAAACGGGAAGAGCAATGGCGAAGCCGACGAGTCGAGAGGGGGGAGGGCGCGCGACGACGATGATGACGACGACGCGGATCGGGAGTCAATGGATCTGGAGCTGAACATGGACGAGCTCTCCTCCGTGCCCCTCGACGGCGGGAAACCCAATCCTGACCCCAAGAGCCCGACGGTGCCTCATATGCCGAATTCAGAAGAGCAGAGGCGTCTGATGCTACAGTGTCTGTTGCTCGAGGCTGGCATCCTTTTCCACAGCGTCTTTATCGGGATGGCCATCTCTGTTGCCACGGGTCCGCCGTTCGTGGTATTCCTCGTAGCAATCGCCTTCCACCAAACATTTGAGGGCCTCGCGCTCGGATCTCGGATAGCGGGTCTCCACCTCCCCAAATCATCGCCTCGCCCATGGCTCATGGTCCTTGCCTATGGGACGACGACCCCAATCGGCCAGGCGATCGGGCTCATAGTGCACAACTTCTACGACCCAATGAGCCAGACAGGCCTGCTTATGGTCGGCTTCATGAACGCCATTTCCAGCGGTCTGCTGCTCTTTGCCGGGCTAGTGCAACTCTTGTCGGAGGACTTTCTGAGCGAGAAGAGCTACAAGACCCTGCATGGGCGTAGGAGGCTCAATGCTTTCGTCGCGGTGATAGGTGGAGCCTTGCTGATGGCGCTTGTTGGTGCTTTTGCATGAGCCTAGATCAGGGCTGGAACTGTGGATTTAGAATGTTTGATCTATCTGAAGCATGCATGGCGTTGGTGGTAGAACCAAATACAATACTTGCCATATGTTACCATTCTTTTTGGTGGGACACGGGCTGTAATTGATGGTCTTGCTAGCCTTCGGGGATGACGGGGATGACGTCGCCTGAAATAACCTTCTCGGTAACCTTGAACAGGAGACGCGCACTCAACTGGAGCACGTCCTCTACAGCACCTGGACCCCTACACACAGGCCGTACTGAGCCATCTACTCGGTACTTACCTTCCTGGGACTTCGTTCCAATTTTCCCGCAGGTGTAAGTTAAATTTGTGGAGCCCGGGCAGCCGCAGCGATAGCCGTATCTCAAGCTCAGCTATCAGTGTGGTGTTCTTCGCTCTCGTTCGCACTCGTTGCTGATTTGTGGTTGTGCTTGTGCCTTTCGTCTTTTCTGCCATCATGTGTACAGCTTGGAGCGAGTTGTCAGTGATTGTTCGTTGATGATAATAGTCTACCTCGAAAATTACCGACGCCTCACCCAGGGAGCGGAACGACATCAAGGTCCTACCCGAGCATCCTCCAGGCACTCCCGGGCTGGCTCCCTGCATGAACATCACAGCACGTCAGGGGCCAGGGGTGGGCACGTCTCCCCGTGAGCAGCGCACTGCTGCACATCACAGTCGTGTTTCTCAGATATATTTGAAGAGGCTCGTACGTAAGCGTTTTCCATTGAATTTATCTACGTCCAAAAAATGATGTTTAGAGACGGTATGCAGCCCGGCGCCAATGGCAAGTGGCAATCGTGTCAATGATACCGCGGAGACTCAACGAGCATGTGCTATACGTGGTGCACACAGGAGAACCAGGGGTCTCTCCAATTCTGTAAATATTATTGAGATAGATTGGAATCAATGCAAAACTGTCGATTTGATTTTCGCAAAGCAGACCATTCTGGAAAGGAACGCGTCACCTCGTCGTCCTGTTTCGATAGCACCAGCCGATTAGAACGTGCCAGGTGCCGGAGGCGGAGAGTGGGCAACCACTGCGAGCCGACCAGGCCAGCACATACGCATCTGTCCACAGCACACAAACCAGTTTTTGGTGCCGCCTTGAAATCGACATGATCAGGCGTTCATACGAATTTATTCTATTTGCAGAAATTTAGAACTTCTTCTCTTCATCCTTCGCTACTCATGTAGCCCATCTATAAGGATATCTACTCTACTTTCTCGTACACAACATCGGTTCTCATGGTATACTTGGTTCCCTTCGTAACCTCACAACCCTCATGAACCATATCTTTCTGCTGAAATATAAGCACACTACCCGTCTTCGGGTTGACTCTGACGCCTCCCGCGTCAGGGTCCATGTAGTCAGCCAAGAAGCTCGTAGCACCACCCTCCAAGCCCTCATGGTTGAGATAGAGATGCACAGTCAGGAAGCTGAACTGGCCTTCACTGTACATGGCATCGCAGTGAGGCCGGAAGTAGTCGCCGACCTCGTACTTGAGAAACCGCAGGTTATCTTTCAGCCCCGCGATGCGCCACGTCTCCTCCCTCAGCGCAGGGTAGACGCCCGTTATCTCCATCGGGCCGTGCCTCAGCGTCACGATGTCTTCCGGGAGGAAGGGCATGATGCGGCGCAGCAGTGCCTCGGCAAGCACGGGTGACTTGTGGAAGATACGACCGCAGCGCCGTGTCTCGTCCGAGAACACCTGCTGACCGCCGTACGTCGTGATGGTCGCTGGGGGCCACTGCTGGCCATCGGTTGGATCGACGAGCGACAGGAGGTTTTCGCACTCGGTTGGTGTGAGTAGGTCATCGATGGTGATTGCCCAGTTGTCTTCCATTGGTGTCCCGGAGAAATCGACCTTGTTCGCCTTGGCCGTCGACGACGTGGGGCCGCTGAGGATGTCGACTGGCTTCATGGTTGTTGGGCTTGGTAGGTAATATTGACAGCAATACATCTATAATAGCACAGAAAATACTGGTAGAAGTGATTGGAGTTTTGAATGGGCATATCATGATAATGACATGAACTGCACAGTCTCATGTTATATATCATTTGCAACTGCTGCCTAAACCGGGGGCAGCTTCGGTCTGAACATTTACATTTGATCGAGGGGACAATTTTTATTGAGTCTCATGGGTCATATAATATCTTATGGGAGTAGAAAGATCCGAAAAGACTTATTTTGGTGTCTTCTATGGTGTAAACAATGTAACCCTCCCCTATAATACTTCTTGGTGTCTGCCTGTACACCGCCACAGGCGAAGGAGCATGAGTCCATTTCTAGGCACACATCAGACTCACTTCCCAGTTGGTTGGCAGACTTTCGGATGAGTCAGATCACCCCAATAAATGGGTTTTCTTAGTGATGTGGGAGCGTTTGCAGGTCTTAATGAGTTGTTGCTCCCTGGGTATGTGAGCGCCACCTGGCGCCAGCCGCTCGCCAGCCGCCCCAAATGCTGCACCTCCAGTGCGCTGCCACAAGTGATTGCTACATACCTATGTATATGTATACGATGGTGACCCGTCCAGATGACTAGATGTTTCCTGGTTACAGGGTTGTATTGGGCTAAGCAGCAAGTGCTAGCTGTAGTACTTCATAGTCATGCTGTCTGTGTAAGCGACTTGGCAACCATGCTGAGCACCCAAAGTATCAGAAGCGGGTCTTGAGCTTAAATTTCTGGGACTTTCAAGTAGAAGCATTCACTAAATCTGAACTTCTTTGATAGAACTGACTTTGATATAGTCGGCCAAGTCCAGGATAGGCAAGGGCTTTCTATCTTATCGTCTGCCACCTCTTCATCAATAGCCAGCCACGGAAGTGGTCTCACATACTTCTGAGACCTGTGGTTGGTGGAATTCAGACACAAGACAAGACCACCCAGCCTACTCTACGACAAAGTTGGGTGTTGCATAGGGCATACAGCATGCATAGGCGCTTCACCACGGATCTGATTAGTCCCTCGTGATGCTCCTAGCTTTGCTTCAGCCATACGAGCCAAGCATCATATTTCTCTATCGGATTGCGTGAGAGAACAATAAAGATGCGCTGAAAGATGTCGCAGTCCCAGGAGGATGAGTGCTGGACTGGTCCGGGGGGGGGGGGTTCAAACCTTAGTAGGTGGCAGCTTATGCATGTAATTAACTCAAAAAGTACAAGCCAGGAGCAGTTGTCCATTTGCATGTGCTATCAAGGCACGCCTCTGAATGGAATGAACCATGTCTCAAATTGTGAAAACTGAAGCGGGGTGGGACAAAAGTGTGAGAAAATGTGACCACCAACAACCACCAAAAACAAGTGATCTGGCCCGGGCTTGAACCGGGGACCTTTAGTGCTCACATTATTCATCTCAATTGAGCTAATTTTAATGTTAGACTAACGTGATGACCAACTACACCACCGGACCATGTTGTTGAAACATGGAAAAGTTGATAATTCATATCGGAGTTTTGCGTGAAAATCTCTGCGGGTGGTGGGGCACCGGGGCAGCCAGGACGGGCCTAGTAGGTGCCCCACCAACTCAAATCGGAGACGCCATGGTTTCTTTGGTCAGAGATTGATTTGACCACAGAATGGCATAACTACGGCTGGGTGATCCGCAAGGGGTATTGTTACTTTGCCTGCATCGACATTTTAGGAATGCTGTATGCCTCAGGATAAATTGATAATGTTATCGGGCATTTGAACATGTCATCACCGTCTTTATCATGGTACATCTGTCCATGGCTGAAGGCGCTGACTGGCAAGGTGCTTGTGAACTCAACCTCCACACCACAGACTGCTCGCATAATACTTCATTGCTTTCAGAAGTTGTGAGTGACGCGCCAAGACAACGCGCCCATTGACGGTAAGTCTACTGTGCTTCCAAAAATTATTTCAAAGCACTTGGCCCTGTCGTCGAATGCGTCTCACAACTAGCCACCATCCACCGGCATTCCCGGAGGCCTGGGCGGTTTTGAGACAACCATAACTTGGCGTTCGGTTGAACTGGCCAGACTGGTCGACATGCTCACTATTACTAGATCGTCCGATATGCTACGTTCTGCACGTCAGCTTTATGTTTATTAAAGTTATTTTCAACCCAAACACTGGGGTCTTGTCCTTCCCATCTCGTCGGCACAAACACTCAATCTCCAGATGCCCACCAAACCTTGCACTTCGGGACGGACAGAATTGGCAGTCTAAGCCTTACCGCATGTCGCATAGGATGCCTTTTGGTGCAGGAACCCGAGGTCCAGCCCTTCGATTGATTGAGGTTCTTCTCAAAATCGACCTCGTCTGATGTTTCGCCCCTTACATCGAAACACATGACCTAAATCTTCCATGTTGCTATCACGGCGGGACGAACACAATTGATGCATCTGACTGACGACGACTTCCATTTGTTCGAAACAGCGCCAGATGTTTCCATTACTATTGTGAATATTCCAGATCGTTCGCATTGCTCATGCTGGAGGCACAGAGCGTTGCTCTAGCTGTGCTTCATCACACAGCATTTCACGATCACCACAATGACCGGACTCAGTGTATAAATAGGAAGGCCAGCCCATCTACATTCAAGTCTTTTCTCAACACATCATCCTCAGTCAAACACAAGCATCTTCACTTCAGAACAACTCTTCAACTTGTGCCGGTACACGCCATAACTATTTCAATAACAACTTAGAAATACCTCCTTGTTGACCAACCCTACTATCTATTACCCACACATATTTCCAGCAACCATGCAGTACTCAAAGAACGCCATTCTTGCCCTTGCCCTACTCAGCCCAGCACTCACTTCATCACTGGCCCTACCACGCGTCGCCGTTAGAGACAACAATGCAGTCGCCGTGCCAGGTTCTTCTCTTGTCTCGCGTCACCTGCCGGGCGCCATGCCTGTGAAGCTTAGGGGCCGCCACGCAAAAGGAGGTGGGGCATCTGAGGGCGGAGAGACCAGCGGCTTGATTGGAACAGGAGGTTAGTCACCCACTCTTCAATTTGCTTTTTAATAAACCAAAGTTTACACATGCTGACTTTGATGGACAGGTGGCTCTTCTACAGGGGGCACCGGGACCGGGGAAACCGGGACCGGAGAAGAAGAGACTGGCACCGGTGGGACCGGGTCCGGTGAGACTGGCACGGGTGAGACTGGCACAGGAGAGGAAGAATCCGGTACAGGAGGTTCTGGTACCGGAGAGGAGTCCGGTGCTGGAGGGTCTGGTACTGGAGGCTCTGGTACTGGAGAGACTGGTACCGGCGAGACTGGTACCGGCGAGACTGGTACCGGAGAGACAGGCACTGGAGGAGAGACAGGCACCGGCGAGGAGACTGGTACCGGGGAGACTGGTACCGGAGAGACAGGCACTGGTGAGGAGTCTGGTACCGGCGAATCGGGTACTGGGGGAGAGACTGGCACCGGAGGAGAGACTGGTACCGGAGGGGAGACTGGTACCGGGGAGACTGGTACTGGTGAGGAGTCTGGTGCCGGAGGAGAGACAGGCACTGGAGGAGAGACAGGCACCGGAGGGGAGTCTGGCACAGGGGGAGAGACTGGGACCGGAGGAGAGACAGGCACAGGGGGAGAGTCTGGTACGGGCGGAGAGTCCGGTACTGGAGGCACTGGCACAGGTGGGAGCGAGACCGGGACCGGGACCGGGACCGGATCGGGATCGGGATCTGGCACAGGGTGCTCAGAAGGCGGCGCATCTTCATCTGGCCTACCGGGCGCCGGAGGTGGCAACAACACTTCTGGTGGTCAGGGTGGTCAAGGTGCTGATGAAGAGTCTTAGTCTGGGACGTTGGACTTTACTGCAATATTCTATTCTCGATTGTACTTTAAATATGTATCTCTCTTTTATCTGGACCTTCTGCACTTTGGCCGTGGTGATGCGGACTTTCGTCTACTAGTGCTAAAATGTTGACGGTGATAATATTCTCGGACGCAGAGACTACCCAAATAGGGCATTCGTTTGCGGCTTATTCCTACCTCTCTAAGGAGCGGACGTTTTCTATGAGCCACTCACTTGGCTTGGTCGTGTTTTTCCCCAGCGCGACGCTGTCATACTCGGGGCCCATCACCATACGCTCGACCAAGGTCTCTCTCCGCTCAACAGGCGCGCGGCGACCCTGACGCACTTCCCAGAGTACTTCTAGGCCCCATTTGGTACAGTCCCAGGGCCATGAGAAGTGGGCAAACAGCCGATGAAGACCCCGGTCTCCCCATCTCTTGAGAGGCGCCGTCATGTCCTGATAGGTCTGCTGAAGTGTTCTACCCTGCGCCTCGGTCATGGTCTCCCGAGGTCGCGGAAGGGCGAGACCTCTGAGCCGGCGTACCCATAATCCTCCATGTAGATACGCACAGTAAGCCGCGGTAGATCAAGCTTATCTTGCAAGACCTTGATGGCGTGCTCCCAGTCATGGAAGGCAGGATCCACACGCGGCTCATATTGGTCGAATTCCGCATAGACTATTTCCAGGAAGCGGAGGTAGCGAAGGCAGCCGTCCGGTACTACATCTTGCAGAAAGATGGAGGCGGGATACCGAGGGTGCTCGCCCACCGGGAGGTGCTTCCCAAAGACTATAAAGCGGTTCTTGGTGAAGAAGACGGCCAGGGCACCGCGGCGGAAGGCCTGGCTTACGAGAAAGAGATAGGTCGGCGGCTCCCAGCAACAGCATCCTGGCGACTGCGTTGTGCACTCTGAGTGATAACGCTTGCAGAAGCAGCCACGCTTGGAGTAGCGTACGCAGTCGCGGAAGTTACAGCTGTAATGGCCATAAAGGCTATCAGACCAGTTGGAATTCGCCCCGAGGAGACTGCTGTCGAGCTGTTGCGCAGGAGGCAGCAGCCCGTCACCGCATGCGCAGAAGCGCTGTTGGATATGGTAGCCAAGATCTGGGTCCCAGCACACTTCTCTCATCGGCGTAGTGAGATCCGTAAGGTTGAGGATGAGGAGGCGTATTTCCGAAGGGAGGTCCATAAACCAAAAGTGCCCGCGCTGCTGCTGGGGATGCTCGCGACCAACCGCCCAGAAGGCCGCATGCTCTGCGAGGCTCTGCGTATCTGGATTCCGGTGGCGGCCTAGACGGATGCGTGCTACTACGACTACGAGAAGGAGAACAAGCAGACAACTGGCAACCCGTTCTTCCCCGGGGGCAAGATGATTGCTTCGCACGGGTACTTGAAACCGAGCAGGAAGAACAGCCCCGGGCCGGTCAATAACCCGTGCGACGACCCGAACTCCGCCAAGCGGCCATCTTGCTCGTCTGTGGCCAGGAGCCTGCACGTGAAATGGAAGGACAACCAAAAGTACGATGACGGAGAATGCAGTAAGACCTGGACGTACAACGAGCTCGACGGCAACATGTACGACGAGCACGGCCAGGTGGTGGGCGAGAACGTCCTCGACGAGTCGACGGGCGAGGTATTCTTTTCGACGAATGCTAAGAAGCGCTCACTGGCCGGTCGGATCGAACTAGAACGGCGCGCGGGCACGACCACGGTTGCTTGCGTGACAGCCGTGTCCTCGTCCATGAGTGCTGGGACGACCAACACGACGGCGACAACGTCTTCGGGGGCGGCGACCTCTACATCAGCGAAGGACTCGTCCAATGAAAAGGCGACGGTCACTTCTGCGGCGGCCACGACTTCGGCCAAAGCCAAGGAGACTCCCAAATCGGAGGACACGAAGAAGGATAAGAAAAAGCACAAGAAGAAGGGAGGTAAGTAAGAAGGGTAGCGAGCTATAGGTGGCTGCGACCAAGGCCATGACGGGGTTTATTACGATAGATACTGTTGTTTAAGTAAAGCCGCGCTGGATCGCGGAGAAGCTGTGGGAGTTGTCAAAGGTCAAGGGTATTCTATGGACAAAGTACCGTAGAGATTTGCACTATCACAACATGATAGAGATATAGTCTTATTCAATCAGAACGCATGGCAACACCATTCAGACAAATTTCTAATACTGCTCAGTGGCAGTCTCATCCTTTCGCCTGTGAGCATTGTGGGTACCTAGGAGAACACGGTCTCAGAGTCCTGCGACGAGACCATCGACATATCATTTACATCGTAGTCGGGCTTTTCAGTGCTGCCGGTATACTCGCTATGTCCGACGCAGCCAATAAATCTCTTGGCTGTGGAGGCCAAGCGAGAATGCTGCTCAACTCGTGTACCGGTAGTAGGATCCAAAGACCCACATGATCCTGGAACTGGAAGAAATCTCCGATGGTATCGTAGTGAGAGAGGAACCTGCCGAATTCACGGGTGGGGAAGTCTCAGACCGGAAGGAGGATTGCATCGAGAATGCTGGAACTGGTGGGACTTTCTTATCCCGTGCTACTTCAAAAGATTGAACAGGATTTCACGATTGGTATCTCACCATTGGAAGTGGGGATTTTCGGCTTCTTCCACATTTGCTAACTGTGGATTGCGCCGCGGACCAAAGCCCAGCCTGTGCAGAAAAGGATGAGTGGGGATGCTTGAGGAAGAACCCTAACAATACCTCTGTGTACGATGTGTACCACTCGCAAGATGTAGCGCTGGCTAATACCCTAATATCAGAGATCGCCTGTGGATGGGACTACAGGTAACGCCCCGGTACCACTGTCCCGGTACATGCAATATAGCGGGAAGTAGTGGCTGAGCACTCACTACATGCCATCAGCCCTATTCGCAACGTTGTTCAGTCAAGACACGCAGGCCGCACGTGGGTGACATGAGAGCCTTCGCCGAGGACGTTGTGAATACCACTTTCCTGTTTCGTTGTCCTCGCCTACGAGCCTCTGCTTCACGGAGGCGTCGAGTCAGGTTCGTGTCACACTCGAACCTTAACAATCGTTCGAATCATTGCTGTTGAGTCCGGACGCATCTCCTGCACGTGGTCGTCGCGCCGAGGCAAGTTCCACACGCCCGGGACAATGTTAGACATGCAGTACCTAGGTACATTTGTTGCACGAGTCGGCCAGGGCCGGGGCATGGCCAAGTATACGTTTTTGGAGTTCGAAATTCCGCGGGAGTTCTGGTGTGCAGACTGTGCACTTCCAGGGATTTTTTGCAAGATGCGCTTTATTGAGGGGGACGCACTGCTTGACATATAATGCTTCGTTCACATGTATCATCGAACTGAAGAAGGGCGGGCCGAAACATCGTGTCTCGAGCACGAGAAACGAGAGCACAGACAGTAATCATATGATAAACAAGCTGAAGCCGACAGCAGACCACTTATATCACTGCGCGCCGTGTCCCGAGCGCTCGGCACCGCAGAGTTGCAGGTGACACAGACCCCCTAAGCCCGCCGTTGTGCAACTGTCCGAGATGAACACACCCTCCCCCCCAAAACGTCGGGACATCGCCTGTATTCTAGTGTATAGGGCCTCGATCCGGACGCATGTAGGGAAATGCACTGACACCGATAGAGCCTACTGCGCACTAAGTAGAACCCAGTTGGGACTACGAATCTGTCGGATGAAGCCGAGGAGTCTAAGCGGATCATTTTCCAGGAACACTCATCTTCAATTCTCCTTCGGGCCCCTTTCAATCGGGCAACACTCTTCCACATAACTTGGGTTCCGGCTTCCTTCCTGTCGGGACCCTTTCTTCTCCCTGTAGTTCCTATCTTGTCCCTCCCAATCCTCCTGGTAACGTCATGGCCGGCTTCCCGAGCTCTCAAGTGCTGAGCAGAATCTTCAGTCGTGTCGACTCATCAACGTCGACGTGTCTATGTGGCGAGCGCGGCTGTGGCGCCACCTGCCAGCAAGACCCAAGTGCTGCGCCCAGCGTCTAAAAAAACCCCGGTGACGCGGTAGTTAGGTGTTACTAGGCCAGCTTGCTAGGCTGCTAGGGTGGTCTCCTTGGTACGACGGCAGGATAGTGGCGATGGGCCAACAAACGTCAGACCTGGCAGAGAGACCCCTGCCACGCTCACCCCACTAGGAAAATAATCCGATTCCCACTCCCGTAATGAGGAGAGGCATCCAGTGGGATCCTGGCATTGCGAGAGGCAGCCGCCGCCAACCAGAGTCGCAATGGCTGCTCAAGCTTCCTGGACCCTGGCTGCCCCGCCAGTGTGCATTGCTTGAGCAGTGGCGCAATGAGTGGATGTCAAAGTCTGTTTCCGGGGCTGCATCCCCTTCCCATTCGCCGCGTGGACCAGGACAGGCCCGCAACTGCTCAATATTTCTGGGCCACTCACAGCCAGAGGCCGCCATCACGGCTTGCTATAGGCTGGACCCCCGATCCGGCCAGGGACCAATCGAGCCTCTGACCTTGGACGTCGGCTGTGATCGCTTCACCTTGTCCAGCGGGTAGCCAGGGGCCGCCGCTCGTAGTCTTTTCCAGCACCCTCCTTGTGTGACTCCCATTTGTCCTCACCTTGCGCAGAGATGTGGAGATGACCGAATCCGGCCATGTCCATCATGGATTGGCACGACCGGCATCCGTCCTCAAATCTCGACGTCGAGCCAGCCGAGCCTGGTCCCTGGGCTCCGCTCCTTGGTGTGGGCTCGGCCGGGGCTCCGCGGTGCTACTTACTGCATCTTCGCTTGCCGTCCGCTGCTTGATCTGTGGACTCGGTCCGTCTTGAAGGTCCCTTCGCGCTCACTTCTCTTGCTTCCTTTCCTTCCTTCGTCAGCTTTCGTGCGCTCATGACAATTCTTCGCGGACGACCAGACCAGACAATGCGCCAATGAGCCTCGAACCATACCCGTCGAGAGGAACTTGACCCTGTGTATTGATTGCAAATACACAGCGGCAGGAGGATATTTCCAACCAGTGCACCAAACACAAGGTCAGCTGGAAAGATGTGGGACTACGGTGACGACAACCGGGGGCCCGAAATGGCGGCCATTGCCCTCGTCATGACATCCCTGAGTGTCATCGCGGTTGCGCTGCGGTGCTTCACCATGATCACGATACTCAAGCGCTTCTTGGTCGAGGACTGGCTAGCCGTTCTCACATGTGTCAGTACTATCAATGCCTGTTTGCCGTCGAATCCGTGCTGACATTGCATCTCAACACCAGCTCCTCCAGTGCGCCTTCTGTGCCTTTGTGATCCTCGGTGTATCCCACGGGCTCGGAGCACACGTCGAACATGTACCGGAGGATCAACGGCCTCAGGCCTTGGTCTTCAAGTGGGCGGGCCAGATTGCTTACATCGTGGTGTCGACGATGGTCAAGTTCGTCGTCGGCATTTTCCTGCTCCGTCTCTGCGTCAACAACGGATGGCAGCGCATTACCATCTGGGTCCTACTGGTTCTCGTTGGACTCTTCAACGCCTTCTACGTCTTTGTGGCAGTATTCCAGTGCCAGCCTGTGCCATTTTATTGGTGGCGATATGCCGAAGACGCGCCCATCACTGGCACCTGCAACGGCAAGAAAATGGCGACTATACCGACATACATTGCCGTCCTCTTGGGGATAGCAGGTGATCTGATCCTCGCCCTACTACCAATCACTCTCATCAAGCATGCGAAGCTGGACAAGAAGACCAAAATTTCTGTGATCTGCGTCCTCTCGCTTGGTTCACTGTATGTCACACCCTCTTCTGGCACCTTGACTTCATCGCACCTGTGGACGTGCTTCACTCAGTCTTTCTCGGTCCAATTCCTGCCGCCCCCTGTCCCGTCCCTCCTCGACTAACACCAGGTTAATCACAGGGCTTCGGTGGCTACTATTGCACGCATCCCATACGCTCAGCAACTTCTCTCTAACCCAGACTACCTTTACAATTTCAGCGACTTGGCGATATGGAGTATTGTCGAATGCGGAATCGCCATCACAGCTTCTTCACTGGCCACACTGCGCCCGCTCTTCGTCAAGATGAAGCTACTCGCAACCAATCATTTCACCAGCCGCTTTACTTCGTCCATGGGTGGCAGCGGAGGCCTGCCCATGTTCACCAACAAGACGAACAAGACCAACACCTTCGTATCATCGGCGCAAATGCAGAACCCGGACGTGAACCAGTATACTACGGTGACAGAAACAACGACAGCGAAGAAGGGAGCCGGCATACTGAGAAGCCCATCCGAGTCGAGTGATGGCATCCAAGTCAAGAAAGAGTTCGAGATGTCCGTCATCACGCGGTCATCTAAGGATAGCATCGATCAGCTTGAGAATGAAGTGGACGAGGTGATCAGCCCGGGCACTGCGAAGGGCAGCAGTATTCACAGCAGGGGCCAAAGCTTCCATCAAAGCATTCGCTTGAATCCCAGCCCCAGATTGAGCCCGGCTCCTTCTCGACCGATACTCCAAGATGCGCCCATGATGATGCCATCAACCGCGGCAAAAACATATGTCACGGATGGACAATTCACTTACAACAACTGGCAACCAAGCGCGTCTCCACAGAGCTCACGTTCTGCCGAAGCTGCCAGGAAGGGGAGCTTCGGCCAGGTTGCAACCCCCTTCGGAGGTGTTGCCGTAGATCATACAGACATGGAACTCCGCTCACCTCCGCCTATCTTGACCCAGTCACCTCGTCATGGTCACCAGTCAACCGGCTCTCAAGACAGTTTCCGATCATCCAGAACACCAAGATCCACCGCCACGAGCTTCCACCTTCCAACAAGAGTTCAGCACTACAGCATGGCTTCAACCGGCTCAGGCCACAGCAGGTCAAGCACGTCCACCAAGGCCAACTCCCGCGGGACATTTGGAGCAGACGGCTTGCCACCACCTGCGCGCATGACAGAGTCCGGTTATGGCGAATATGCTCCGGTCGCCAACAGCAACCCACCAAGCCTCCCTGGGAGCCCAGACTACCACTCAGCAAGTCGGTCATTGAACCACTCCCCCATCACACCCTTACCAAACACGAGCGCGAACATGCGATTCCCCTTCGAGAAGCCGCATCCTATCCCGGAGGTGAAGAAACCGAAGCGGAAAACACGAGTGAGCGCCTTCCTGGCGGACAACTCGTCAGCGTCCAGTGTGGACACCGGGGATTGCAGCGACGAAGAGCTCACCAGGCCGCAGTGGACGGGGCAGGACCGCGAAGCGCCGCCGAGCCCCTTGACGAGCCACCCCCCTTTGTCTCCGAGGGAGAATTGGGTATGAGCCACGAACCTCATGACGACAGACTCCAACATATCACCACACCATTCCCTATCCCTCAAACAAAGAATAGAGGACCACTCCACCGTATCTGAGAGATCGCGCAAGCCCTCCCGCGATGCACCCAGCACTCTCTGATTTATCCACACTACCACTACATACACTTAATTCCTCATTGTACATCCACTCACCAGCCGTTGATGGGGACAGCAGAGAGAGCCTGCTGAAGGCGTTTAAGGCGCAGACCGGCAGCGAATTGCTTCTTTTCAAAGCGTGACTCCATTATGCAGGGCATGGGTCTCCGTTTCTGTTTTAGCATGCATATATACCCCATAGAGAAATTAAAAAGAAAATTTGAACTGAACGAATGATTGCGGCCCATCAATTATTGTTGTTTCCCCCGTATGTAATGTGCTACATGACGCTCTATAAGTTTGTCTCTGCGTACTGTCCGGCGTGACCAAGACACCATTCGAAAGAGAAGGGGAAGTGAGCCTCAGAGCGTGTACCTTAACTTGGATCTCTGAGATATTCATGACAACATCAGCCGGCAGTAGCGTCCAGAAGTTTCATCAAATTCTCCAGAAAACTTGGTCGGACGCACATGTACTCCCACGTGGAACCGTCAAGTACCTAGGTACCTCACGTGGGAGATGGCCGAGTTGGTTCTGGGTGACGCTAGTGAGGAGTGGGGTCCCGGTGCGTGGCCGGGTCACTCCGCGTTAGAGAGGGCACCCAAAACCCCGGAAATCGCTAACACTCACTAACAGCCACAACCTCCTGCCCGACTTCGGTGGTCTTATCTGTCAATCTTATCAGATCATCGAGATAACGGTGATCCCCATCTCCTCTCTGGTTCCACGACATCCGAGCGGCCACTTGCGATTCCCGCCTCGCTAAGATCCACCATCCCTTTTGGAGGCTCCCCAAATCCCCATGGACAACAATGCAGCGAGCGCTGGCCTCGGCGATCGCTCACACGAACAATGGCTCGCCAGACTTGTCGGCGAGCCCGCGCGGCTTGCAAGACTGGGCGGTTTGCTCGATGACATAGACGACGTCACCGCTGCAAGCCGCGGCCGACAGATCCCACCCGATCAGATGGACTACCTGCGCAACCTGCTCAGGGTCTTACTGGATGGTAGAGACATAGTTGCATCCTACAACATTGTCATGCTCATTCTCCTTGCTGGTTTCACAGCGCTTCATCTGCTGGAGAAGAGGAGGTGCCGGAGAAGGTGGCAGTCGAGGATGCGTGCATCCTCGACGACAGTCGACAGGGAACCTAAATCTGACGATAATATACCGGAGGCGACAACTTCTTCGTCCTTAAGTAGCTCCCAAGGGATCACAACTCCATCGGGTGCAGTAAAGGATATCGTTCAGGTCGATCTCGAAAGACTGCCGCTGCTCGGACCACGTCAGAAGCAGGCAGATACAAGCCTTTGGGCACGCGTGAGGAGACGTGTGACCTACTGGCTCGGATATCAACCAAGACCGCTCCCAGTGGTCAATAGGACTTTGCCATCAAACGCAACATCCCTCTTCGTCGCAGTCTGGGGCGGCATTAATATCTTCTTTCATCTATATCGAGTCAATCTGCTCGACCTGAAGTACTTCTTCTGTTTCGCTGACCGAGCCGGCTTCGTGTTTATCGTCAACCTCCCCCTGCTATACCTGCTGGCTGCTAAGAACCAGCCGATCAAGGTTCTCACAGGTCGCTCATACGAGGCTCTAAACGTTTTTCATCGCCGAGTTGGAGAATGGATGTGCTTCGAGGCAGTCGTCCACTTCGCGAGCATGATCATCTGGCGTTTTTGCCCCATCAAGCCGGCCTGGTTGGATGGCGAGGGTGCCAGTGCCAGGGTCTACTTCACTCACCCAATTATCCTATTTGGCATCGCTGCCTTCGCCTCATACGAGCTGCTGTATTTCACGTCCTTGGGAAGCTTCCGTCAGCGCTGGTACGAAATCTTTCTCGCGTCTCACGTGGGGCTACAGGTCGTTGCGCTTGTGTTCCTGTATCTCCACTTCCACACTGCAAGGCCATACGTCCTTGCTTCGCTGGCCATCTTCCTCATTGACCGTGTCGTGTGGCGGTTTGGACTCAAGACTACCACGATGACGACGGACCTTACTGTCCTACCTGACGGCGAGACGATCATTATGTCCGCCAACTGGGACAAGCCATCCACGAAAAGACCCTGGTTTTCATGGAATCGTCCGAGCATCAAGCACGGATGGAAGCCTACCGATCACGTCTTCCTTACTGTACCAGCGTTGGGCCGAAAACACGCACTCCAGGCGCACCCTTTCACCATCGCATCCGCCGCGCCGCCTTCAAAACACGGACCCGGCGGTGATGATGAGCAACCGACGCATTGCTGGATGAGTCTGCTTATCCGGGCCCAAAAGGGTTTCACCGCCGACCTGTTGTGCTACGCCCACCGCCACCACCGCGTCTCCGTCCGCCTCGACGGGCCCTACGGCTCATCTCATGCGCTAGACATGCTACGTGCAGCCGACAACGCGGTCCTCGTTGCAGGGGGTAGCGGCATCGCGGTCACATTCCCCATGGTCTGGGCTTTGTTGATGGGCGAGGGGGCTGACGAAGATGCAAACAACGGGCTGCTTGCGCTGGGAGGGAAGAAGAAGAATCAAAAGGTACGAATGATGTGGATCGTACACTCGGACGAGCACCGATACTGGATCCCCGATGCCATGCTCGACAAATTAGTCGCTGCCGGTCTGGACCTTGTCGTCCCGCCTTCAACAGCTGTTGCTGGACGGCCAGATGTGGTTGGGACGGTCGAGGGTTGGATCGAGGGGGTTGGTGACGGTATTTCTCATGGAAAAGAGACAGCTGTGGTTGTCTCCGGACCCGATGGTCTGAACCGCATGGTCAGGAACACATGCGCTGAGGCTATGGGACGAGGAGCAAATGTTCAGCTCGCCGTGGAGAAGTTTGGGTGGTGAGAATTGTTTGGGATTTGCATGGCTGATATCAGCTATAAGAAGGCGTTCTGTGGTGAGGTCGTGATTTCGTTTCGTTTTCTTTTGAGGACGAATATTGCCATGAGATACATTAGAGTACGCAAACATATCGTCCTAGAGCGTGCTTTTCGCGGTTAGGATAGTAGTGCCACACATAGAATCTTCAATATGCTTGGCAAGTAACAAGTAATGCATACTACCAATACATCTTCTTCCGTACTTCAAATTGGAGCAGAGGAAGTAAACTGATCAAGAGGATTGGTCGTGTCTACCATGATGGGCACAAAGATTTGACAAGATCTGTCACAGGTGCAGCTGGCTACTAGTAATGCCATTTGATGTGTGCACATACTCGTACTAGGACTAAAATTAAGTAAAGCGAGACGCCCGTTTCTATCAAATTAAGTATCTCGCTGTGAAACAGGCGCCCTCATCTTTCGCTGGTGGCTATTTGCTTTCACGTGCCACCTAAACCCAGCTCTTCTTGGACTCCGTGCTGATAGTTTTCCCTCCAGCATCGAGGTATTGTTGCCGAGCAAACTCGAAGTCCGAATCAAACCGAATCCCGTTACGACGCCTAGTGAATGGTATAAGACGAGGAGTGGATGACCTTGAATCTCTCCAAACGAAGGATCGAAGCTCTGGCAGAGAGCCTGCTATGAGTATTACAGACGGCTCAATGATCGCCCACACGATCAGAGTAACGATGTCAACTGTGAATGAGACCGGCTGTTAGTATTCTGAAGAGCACCGAAAAGCCATAATTTCGGCACGAAAGATTGTGGAGACTCACATGTGACATCATCTCCGATGAGGATGTGCATCACCGAGGTCTTTACCCAACTAGCGATGGCGGCACTGGCCACAAGATTAGCCTGGAAGTGAAGTTGAGTGAGAAATGAGCTTACAAAACTGCAAGTCCCGTAAGTACTAAAGCTCCAACCCAGTCCCTCTGCTTCGCGGTGTTTTTACGGACAATGTAGAGCCCAACCAGGGCGATAAACACGTTGAGGAATCCACCGACAGCTAGCGAGAGGTTCAGCTAAATTTCTAGTCTCAGGTGGTGAGCAAAATCGCGAAAACTCACCTGTGTTCATGATGGGAATAGCCACTTGAACCCGAGGAGCCCAACAATACCCGAAATTAACCATGTCCCAGTTCTTCCTGATCGGCGTACATTGTAGCCAGAGGAAAAGACCAGAGAGGCCGGAGACAATATTCGAAGCGAAGATGACGGCCCAAGTGAAACGACGAGGCCAGCCCTCTGCGATGCGGAGCAGTGAGACTGCGAACCCTATCCTAGCCAGCGCAGTGGCCATGATATTTATTGTTGAAGCGATGATGGCCAGCAGGGCGAACTCGCGAATCGTTTCAGGCTTCAGGTTCGTGACA
Source organism: Diaporthe velutina (assembly GCA_038088505.1). Classification (NCBI taxonomy): domain Eukaryota; kingdom Fungi; phylum Ascomycota; class Sordariomycetes; order Diaporthales; family Diaporthaceae; genus Diaporthe; species Diaporthe velutina. Next base: position 1,290,441 of record JBBWSJ010000002.1, on the reverse strand, counting down.
TGTCTGCCGAGCCCGACACGCCCTTCAAATACAGTCACTATGGTAAAAGTGAGGAACAGAGTCTGCACGGCGGCACATTGTCAGTATCATTCTCGATGTATCCGACGATAGAGATGGGGCATCCATACCCAAGCAACAATCACGATGTAGTCATCCCACCACAGCTGCAGACGCCTCCTGAATTTGTTGTATATCCGCAGGCCAACCACAGTGCCAGACAAGACGGTGAAGACCCAGGCCAACACGTCGATCTTGGGTTCTATGTAGCGGTCCTCAGCCGAAAGCTGGACGACAACCGTCGTCGGGGCCTGCGTCTGGGGCAGAGGGGGCAGCAGCGGGTTGGCGAGCGTGGCGTTCATGATGTGTGGTGTTTTCCCTGAGAGGAATGGCTTGTGGGTGTGGAGCGAAAACGAGGATCGATGCGAGCTGCCGAAGCGTCTGCAGGTCGTGTATATACAGCATGGACTGCCGACCTCATGGCCCAATCACATGGCTCCGGGATATTCGCACTTCCGCGCAGCTGGTGAATTCAGCAGAGTTCCCAAGGAGGTCGTCCTGTTGCACATCGACTCCGCAAAACGGCCCAACCCCAAGGGGCGGTGCGCGGGGCCGCGGCACGCAGCCAGTCAAGAACCGTTGACTTTGGTTTGAAAACACCAAGTGCACCATGCCCAACTATGGGACAGAGTTCGGGCGACCCCATCCGCCGCTGCCAAAGGCCCTGAGCCGCCGTCATCCAAGGAACGGGCAATACGAACTCCGCCAACATCAGTCCGGCAGCTCCCAAGGAGGCGTTGGTTCGGGGCCGAGCGTATTGTGAGACGTAGGTTAACTGTCGTAGAGTATAACTTTAAATATGATATGCATAAAATCCCACGGCCCTCGGATAGTGCGGGATAATTCTTGATTGGCGGGACCGGTTTCGAAACAGAGGAGTGCATGTTGCGATTGGAAATTCCTCCGCTATCTCTGAATGTGACGTTGGGACGTTCTGGGGTCGCCGTTGCGGATGGACCGTCGGTTCACGGCCCCTGGCGGCAACGGTGCAATCAGCGTCGTGGCCAGCAATGACCCCAGTCACACATCAGTTTTAAGATATGCAAGCCGAGAAGTATAATATGTCAGTCAATGATCGATGAGTAATGTCAGCCCTGTCTCGCAACTACGTCGCAACCTCACTAACCAAACCTATTGGTTCAGAAAGGAAGGTACCAAGTAAACAGCCAACAGATCATCGATTGTCATTCACGGTAAGGATATAACAAAATTAGGAAGAGCTCCCAAAGTCAACCGAGTCAGAGAGTGAGACATGCGGATTGCGAGTGGTGTTTTATGGGATAGCCATCCGGCAAGCTCCTTTAAGACTCCCTACTTGGGTAGACATGACGGGCAGCTTGCAGCCTGGCTTCAGGATACTCGAACTCTTTCGTTTCAACAAAGCATGTGAGAACATTTACTAGATGACAGTTCGATGGTTTCAAACTTGGGTTAGACGGTTGGGCGGAGGCCGAGAGTTCGTGAGCAGTCGACCGTGAAACGCATCACATGAGATTACAGAGGTGTTCAGACCAGGTTTGCGGTGTCCTCATCGAACAAATCAAAAGCAACGTGCTCCACTAAATGTATTGAAGCTCATGACTGGCCATTTTGAGTTAATGTTGAGCTTGGTGAACTCCCGTCGCAATTGCAGCCATGAGTATTGTAGGAATGTTCTCACATCGCCGAGGTGCCAATTTCTGGGGTGACTACTGGTGATCTTGCCGATACTCACACGCGTTGTTAAAGAAGAAATCTGCTGAATTAAAGAGTGACAGAAGTATTACTCGGCCGACTCTGTGCTCGGCCACAGAATGCGGAAATTCCACCAACCTTAGGGTCCATATCGTCAGAGGTACTGTAACAAACAGGTCCCATAAAATCATCAACCCTGAGTACAGAAGTTTGTATTGCAGAAGATTCAGACTCCGTTGACCCATTATCGAGGATCAAGTCGAATATGCCATTTGACGCAGGGCCCTCTTCTGAGCCAAGTGATTTTGGAGTAACGTGAACGATGAACAGTTTGCTGCAAATTTTCGTTCTCGTCTGTTGGTGTGGGTGTTTAGAGATATTATTGTCAGCGTTGGTTTCAAATTCGTATCACAAAGCTCTTCTCGACGCCTAAGCGCTCGAAGTGTTATGCATCTGATTTATTCAAAGGTTTGAATAAGAGGCCTTGATGAGTAGGATAGTGCCAAGAACCGGCGTCAGTCTCACACTCTAATGAGTCCTTGCGCAGTATTACGTATCACAATCTTGGGCACTTGTGTTCATTCTTGAGAATGAAGACATGCAGCAAGATCCTATCAGTGACCTCGCCGCCTTCTATAGAAGTGACTGTTTCAAATGGCCCAGACCCACAATGACCACACTCTTTACTGGACTGGATCGTTCTTCGATCAACGACTCGAAGCAGACAAATAATGCGCAGCAGACCGCGAGCCGCCTCGCCATATCTTCAAAGCTTAAAAGGAACAGCAACGACGTAGTGTTTCATGACCTCACTCACAAGCACTTTGACCGCCTATCATGAGTCCGCAGAGCATGCCAATGCTCGTCACCGTGTGGTGGGCAAGCGACACCGGAATTCTTACAAGCTGGCGCGATCTCGAGCGTTGAGCACTTAAGGCCTGCTTACCGATTACCGGCCCTGGATCTCGAATTCTATCAGTCAGTGACTCATAAGCACATTGACTACGGTCATCCAGCATCATTCCCTACCAGGGATCTGAGAAGCCAGAATCAGATTCTTGCACACCTGCCTACATGGGCCAGGGGTCATCGAAAAGGTCTGTCATCAAGACATACCAATTGTGAAAACAATGGTACAGGGAAGCCTAGTGAATCAAAAGAGCCCAGTGGAAAGGAATAGCACCCCACGATACTCAATGAGCGTTCTGCTTCAACCCCTAAAGGTTGCCACAGCGTAATTCGGCAATTAAAATGCGAAAAGTGTTCCATGCAAATCTAGTTGTCCTAGAAACAGCCGCATCCAGGAAACGAGCTGATACCTAGGCTATGCGGAGCTCAGCTGGGTTGTTGCTTTCGGTCTCAAGGCTTTCCTTTTCTTGTATCTGAATACGAGGAGGTATCCCGAGGTCTTCAAGACCAATGGCTTCAACTCCGTAGATGAACAAGGATTTCGAAGGACTGAACTAGCTCGAACGGCTCAGATAATGGCATTGTTAAAGCATTCGTTACAGAATGGGAAGTGTCTTCAAAGGCCCTGCGTCAAGTTTGTGACTGGCCGTCACCCCTGATTGTGAGGCACTTCCCGAGCCGCAATACCATTATTGTCACAAAGCTGTCTTCATCCCGACTTGAAGGCTTTGTTTGCAGTTGAGCGGCTTCTGTGTTTAAATGTGGTTCTAACCTCTACTCAAAATCCTCATACCTCTCAAACTCTAAAGCATATCCACACAGAACGCACAAACATACACAAATAAGCTCAAAAAGCACATACAAACACAACTGTTTGATATAACCAACCATCTGGAAGTCACCCCGAAAACATGATGCAAAAGCCATACATTTGCCTGCTTCTGCTGGCTGGTGGTGTTTCGGCACACACCTGGCTCGAAGCTCTGCGCTTGATCGGTTCAAACGGTGCTTTCATCGGCACACCTGGTTACCCCCGCGGCTTTGTCGCCCGAGACGATCCCTCTTTCTCAGACGACTCCTCTACTTACCGGATCACGGCGAAGGACGCTGCCACCCCACTCTGTCACCCATCTCAGCAGGTTGCAAATGGCTATGCTAACCCAAAGTTCCCACGTCTCAATGCTTCGGCGGGCTCTTGGGTCGCTCTAACGTACCAAGAGAACGGCCACGTCTCGGCGCCTCAGGTTCCTGAAGGCAGACCATACCGTTCCGGAAACATCTACGTTTATGCCTCGACAACACTCCGAGACGAGGAGTTCTCGGCTGTACACGGCAACTGGACAGCCGAAGGATCCTTAGAGTCCGGTAGGTTAATTGCAACGAGGTTCTATGACGATGGAAATTGTTACCAGAACCAAGGCTCGGGCCCCACAACGATCAATGCTGAGCGCAAAGCTGCCTCAAATGGGTTGGCCTCCGTCGATTGTCAATCTGATATCCAGCTGCCGCAGGAAATAGATTCAGATGTTCTGGCACTTTATTGGGTGTGGGACTGGTCTTTGTGGCCAAACATGGAGGGAAAGACCGCATTTGAGGCATATACAGCCTGCACAGAAGTCAATATTTCCCAAGGAGGTAGTGCCTCTTCTGAAATTGCCTTCGATGATTCCCTCCCCGCTGATCAGAGGGCCGTGCAAAGCCAATTAGCCACGCAGTTTGAAGTTTTTGAACTTGGGACTGGCACTGCAGCGCCACCTCCGGCCACCAGCGCACCTTCCACCACTGCAAGTGCAGTATCGCCCACTGCTCCGCCAACCAGCCCGGCTACGCCTACAGTCAGCGAGACAAATGAATGTTCGGGATTCACGACGATCCTCGTGCCTAGTGCCACTGTCACTGTCACTGTCACGGCTGTGGCTTCTGCTTCAGCTTGAGTAAGTGTCTTTCTAGAAGACACCATAGTGGATATCCTTATCGATTTGACTTGAGGCAATGGCGTACTCGGTATTTGTGAATAGAAAAATTATAATCAACTTTCTGGACAAAATATGAATGACCCAAATTCTTTTATATGTATTATGAGCCTTCTTTGTTATGTTAGTCTCTGCATACATTGGTAGTGTACTTGTGATACATTCCAAGTGCAACCAAACCCAAGGTAAATCGTCACCTGATCACGCCCAACACACTCCCATGACACACACTTTCATAACACACACTACCATAATACCCACTCTCACAATACATACCCACACTCACCATCACCCGAACCACTCCCACACCCCACACCTATACCTTACACCTACTAGCTATACCTTATGCCTGGTCTATAGCTATTACATGAGTGGTATACTGATGTACCCTCCGTTTTTACAGATGCAAATATCCGATTTCTTATTTTTTTTTGGTTTGGGGGCGGGCGACGACGCTCGTATTTAAGTAGATTAAACTGGAGGAAGTCGCGCTTAAGGTAGCGATCACTAATCACATTCAGGGATATTTGTGACTTCATATTACGGACAAGATCAACTACATATGTAGCTATACTGCAAAGAAGAGTCAGGATTGAGTGGAGCAGATCACTCGTCCAGCCAAAAGGTGAACAAAGGGCATTCCCGCGTGAGACGTGTAGTTGGACCGAAAAATTCGAAAACCTCATAATTTATTCACTCTTGTAACCTGAAGTGACAATCAGAGTCACCATGTAGCAAAGAGGATATTTGAGAAACGTAAATGAAGTGGGAAAAACGCTTGATTGCTCAACAGGTATTCCAAAACAATTGTATAAAAATGACGCCCATATTTGCCCTCGCCGACCCCTTGAGGCGAGCAAATGCTACTCTAAACCATCAATGAACGCCTATCTCCTGGTTGAAGCTCAAGCGCCCGGACGCGTTCGAAGGTATCCTCCGGAGGCTTGGACATGACCGGACCAGGTCGGCCTAAGCTGTTAGCATAACTCACGAGATATTGCAGAGTAACATAGAATAACTCACTAGCTTGAATTCTTTCGATGTTTTGATTTGGTAGCAATTGTGCCTCATCTGTGTATGCCTGCAGGGTTAGACTGAAAAAGCAGACCTTGAGTTCAAACTCTGTAATTGACGGACCTCCACTGCAAATTTTCCTTCTCCGAAAAGCCGTTCCAGCTCTTTTGTGAGCAGCCTCGGGTCTAGGACATATTTTGCAGGCACTGCACGCTCGATAGTGAGCTGCGACTCACAAATCTCGTCCGTCTCTGTGGCCGTCATGGAGTTTGTAACAAGGATACCTGCGACGTGTCGAGCAATAATCTGGGCCTGAGCTCAAAGGTAATATGTGATATCGATTCAATAACGAAGTGCTTCACGACGAGGCAATCAAGCCTTTGTCAAGTGAGCCAGTTTAGGGCTCTTTCATTCTGGACAATCTTCCATGAGGGGGGATATATGGTCGATTGTCTCTATGGCCTGAGGGGCACTGGGGCTGAAATGGAAATGGTCTGCAGGGAGCCCGAATCTGTGATTCCATTGATTGGTGCCGGCAAATTGGGGGCTTAGCTCTGGCGAGCCGCTGAGTTTTTACACTTGCCATCTGCTGTACCACACACAATAAGTTACATCGAGTGGCCCGTTTGGGAAAGGCCCTGGAAGTTTCTTCCATGACCACTCACTAAGGAACACACAGAGGGTTCGGTGAGCCTAGGCGTATTTCAACTGAACTGCAGACGGCCTGAACTAGAAACCTCAGAGTATGGGCGAGATTGTGGAGGCGACCTCACCGCCCTGCTTTATGCAGTGCACACAAACAATGGCATGTGGAAAAATGGGCGGCAAGGTCCATGCACCGCTCATTCAGACCATATCTGTCAGAGTCTACGCAGCATGTCAGACTAAAATTTGTGCGCATTGCCACCTCGGTCAGCCCGGGAATCCTACGGTTTGGGGGCGTAATTATCGGGGCTTGCCGCACGCACGCACGCACCAGTTGAACAGGGACGTCGAACCGGACGGAACACAACTAATAATTGGACAATCAAATATTATAGCAGGTTACACAATACATGTTGTGAAGAAGAAGAAATCCAATGTGGTTGAGAATCGGCAGGAGAGCATTTGTGTGTCGAGTCAGATCAGTGACAGCACGGAGCACCACATCCGGCATTGATTGTGGTTGGGATCTAAATTCTTGTGTGGTTGATGCATTTGGCTGCATAAGCCCGGCCACAGGGGGTGGCGCTTCTTCAGTGGGAAGCAGTCTGCGGCTGACACTGCTGATCCGTAATCCGTGAGGAGGGCGACACACGCTGCTCTATATTCGGGACAAGAATTATTGCGTGCTTGTCGCTTTCCTATGAGAACTTGACAATTGTTGCCGATCGTGATATAATCATCGCCAATATCGACATTCGAGGATTTCATTCTGCGAAATCTGGTGTCAGGATGCCGGAGCCCAAACGTGTGGTGACGCCATGCTGCTGTGCTCTCACCTGTGTCAAGGGGGCCCAGGAGAGCAAGATGAATTTGTTATGGCGCATCTGTCGCAACATCAACATATGATTCCTGGATACGGGTGCAAGACTTGCAACACATATGTGTACGTACTTCTATCTGATAGTTCCCAAGACCAAATCTGTGAACGAGTTTTTCATGCAGCTTTTGGGGGTCTATCAGTCGGCTGTCGATGACCTGGCTCGATGGTTGCCGGCTGCGTCGCGTCTTGGGCTGCCCACGAGGCACATTGCGCCTGGGAGAGGATGAGCTAGTGTATCGCCTGCATGCAGGCATCAATGATGTTTTCCAACTTACTCCATTTCTTGCTTGTCTAGGGAGCCTAGCAAACAAGGCTCTGCTGTCCCTCGCGCCCTCGATCTTCTGTGAACATGTGGTTGATGAGAAGCTAGGAACCGAAGTCAGCCCCGGGGAGGGGAACGGTAGGCATACTTAGGTAGGCAGGTTGGGGAACCTGCCTCAGCAGCGCGTGCTGTGGAACGTAACATATCATTTTTCTTGGAGCACCATGTGTTGGCGTAATTTCCCTGCTAGCTGCATGCGTGTGCTTCTGCTGCAGGCCAACGTGTTCGACTTGTCCAGGCCGATGCACCTTTTTTCCACAAGCGCGCATGGCAGCGAAGGCGATACAGCCACTATTGAATTTCAATGCACAACACGTATTTGTCTACTTCGTAGGGAGGGCAGACTTTTGGTCTGCATCTGGAAAGGCACCCTTTACAATGTTGAAGGGCAGAATCGCCGTTTATGGAAATGGACATAATGTTTGGATTTATTACACTTCGAGAGTCGGGACATTTGCCCTGGGCACACAAACACACTGGAGAATCAATCGCGTGGTCGATTCAATCTTTTAAGAGTTGCGGGCCCGCAAGGAAAGATCTACCTTGCTGCGATGAAGACTAGTCGCCACGACCTGAGACCCGATTCCTTGGCCCTTGTTGACAGGGCATCGCTTGACCCTGGACGAAGCGTTGAGGCCTAAAGTAAATGAACGTGGACGAGTAGATTTGGGCAACGTTTAAGTAGCTCAATGGGTTTTCAAGAAGTCCAGCTGCATAGTGTGAGTTGTCTCCAGGGATTCGCTCCACTCTTTAATTATTCGACTGACCATTTGCAGAGCTCAGACGGCGGTATCGTCAACGCGTGGTCTAATGAACTGAAGGTACAGACTGAGATTGATGACACCGGGTCCCCAAGTTCTGAGGCTGGAGGCAGCAATGCAGTCTACGACGGTGGTGATTCTGGCCAATTGCACCAGAGGCGGCAACGGAATGCATCATCCCCAGTCGCCACGGATAAGGAGCAGCTTATCAGAGATGTTGGATCCAAATTCCTCTCCATCGGCCGTGAGGTAGGGGAGGAAGACTCTGAATCGAAGGCTACGACTTTGCGGGAACAATCACTGTCTGACGACGAACCAGCACTCCAACTGGAAACTAATCATGAGACCAATCTCGAAACCAGAATTCTGGATGTGCTTGAGGTTTCATCTGGGAGACTCGGAAGAAAATTCCTTCCTTTCAACCAGATAGACAAGATATTCACCTACGAAGCTATCTTCAAAGAGCTGCAAGCCAGTTACCCAAGCCGGACGGAAGAGGGATTACAACGTCTTGCTCATCAAATACATGATGAGGTCAAACTGCCGAACTCATGTCTAACGACGCGGAGGAAGATTTTCGGGACATTGGTTCGAATAAATAAGACGGCCTGCATCATTCACTTCATCGACGAGGGTCTTTATGATTCTGATCTCCCTTTCTACTTCCCAAATTCCAACGAACAACACGAGCCGGTACTACGAAAGACAAAAGACGAGTATGTCCCCGTCCACTGTTTCACAGTCCCTCGATGGAAACCGTTCGAACGAGAGTCATTTGCGCAATATCAATGGGAGTTCCAAGCTGCTTTCTTCCAAGTCACGCCTACCAACGGTCAACGGAGGCGGCCTCGTCATTACGTCTTGGGCGATAACGCTGTCCTCCCATTTATCGAGGACTTCGAAGGAGAGGGAAGTGGAGACTTGATCTCGGCCGGGTATTCAGAGGTGTGGCGTATTCGCATACATCCTGCCCATCATAGTCACCCATCGGTAAGTGCATGATCCCTACTAGTTCCACAGCCCGTCTCCTCAACTATCAATGAAGACCCATAGCTAAATTGAACTCGTACAAAATCAGAGTGAGAATCCTTACTTTGCGGTGAAGCGCCTCAAGCCCAACAATCGAAACCTGGAAATGTTCCGGCAAGAGGTTGCGACATTGAAGCGGCTGAGTGAACGGGACCATGCTCATTTAATGAGGCTTGAGCTCACCTACGAATACCAAGATCGCTACCATCTTCTCTTCCGCTGGGCAGATGGAAATCTGCGCGACTATTGGCAGAGGCATCCTCAGCCATCTGACATACCCAAAACTCATACATTCGCAACTTGGGTCACTCAACAGTGGTTAGGGCTCGCTGAGGCTTTGATGACAATACATGAGTGCCCTCCTGACAGCGGCGTTACCGCAGACGACGAGAGCGATGATCTAGCACCTCAGCGGACCAACGGTCGACACGGAGATATCAAGCCTGAAAACATCCTGTGGTTCCGGCCTCATGAGTCCAGTGGCGATCAAATTGCATTTCAAGGCCGATTCGTCATTTCAGACTTTGGTCTGACAGAATTTCATCGTGATGAAACAGGTCTGGTCAGCCCAATGAACACCGCAAGATCGCCGACCTACCGTGCTCCTGAGTACGACGTATCCGAGACTATATCGCAAAGCTATGATGTCTGGACGTTGGGTTGCGTTCTACGTAAGTAACTCGTGTCCCCGACCGGAACTTTTACATGGTTCTCCGGTATACCTGCGCTGGGGCTGAAATGCAATTTGTCAACCGGACTGTGTTTGATTTGTTTCTAACTGATTTATTTCACTAGTGGAATTTATCGTCTGGTATTTGAAGGGCTTCCAAGCATTCGACCAATTTTCCAAGGATCGCACCACTGAAGATAGTTCACCAATCAAGGAGGACGTCTACTTCAAATTGGTCAAACATGCACAGGGAACGAATGGGACAATATCGAGCGCAGCTGTGTTCAAGAAGGCAGTGGCATCGGTGAGTCAAATGGACAACAGTGTTTCTCCCAGAGAGCTACTAACACTGTTCAGCAATTCGAAAGCTTGCGTGAGCAGCCCAAGATCTCTGAACTCTTCGTCGACGTCCTCGACTTCATAGAACAGAAAATGCTTCGAATGGGCCCGGAGAAGAGGGCAACTTGCAAGGAAGTCGTCGACAAGTTCTTAGATATTCACGAAAAGGCTTTGATTGATGAGAATTACTGCCTTCAACCAGTCCCCGGTAATCCAAAACGCGTCAAGACCGATCTGTCGACACTCTCGCCACACGTGTTTGACCTCAACGACTGTGAAGAATCGAGTTCCTGGTCCTCGCACCATGTTTCCAAGGACCGCCAGTCCATGCCATTTTCGGTCTTCAGGGCAGTCGATGAGCGTACAGCCGCCAACGAGGATGGTTTTCGGTCGACGTCGAGGACCGAAGAGGCAGCTTCTCCACAGATTCTTGCGGCCCCACGAGACTTCCGGGGAAACAGACAGCTGAATCGTTCGACATCAACCAAGAGAAGCTCTTCAAGAAGCTCAAAACATGCTGGCTCTAAGCTTTCGTTACATCCGGAAGGTAAACAACCGCGCGATGCGAAACGCCGTGGCCTACGCAAAAGATTCCGGTCATTGTTCTGCTGGTGGGCTTAAGGACTATCTAGTTATATCTGTATGCGCTTGATTTCAATTTCAAACGGAAACAGGACTTCAAGGACTCTGATACGGAGGAGTTCATGGAGTTCTTGCTTGTAAGGGGTTTATGGCATGCGTGCTTTTCCGGCGTTGAAACCGCTTTCCGATATACCCCCACCCACCTTGCAACATTGCGCCACGATGATGGTTGGAAATAGCCTCTTCTGTCCACTGGAGGCATCGAAATTGGATAATTTTCTTCTTGTGCATGTTTTGGAAAGTGTCTCCATCCAGATGTTGAAGTAATTCTCGGGTCTAAAGGTTAGCTCGTCGAGACCACTGCCGAAGAATACCGTTGTACGAAGAGAAACAAGGCTTCGGGTAGGAATACTATCGACAGTAGCCTCTGAAGAGACCAGTCTTGTTTAATATATACTTACCTGAGTACACAAGTAGGACGCCAAATGCAATTTCTGAGCCAAAGGTTGCGGACACTTGTCCTGGATACCTGTGAGCTCAAGGTCCGTTATGTGACGGTATTTTTAGGTAGGACCCGAGGTGACCCAGAACTCTATAACCTCTTTCTAACTCCAGTGAAAAAATTGTAGGGTTTTGTGTTTAGTAAGTCCGTGTCACACTGTGAATTGTAATCAGCCATTCCTCATCTGCTGATGTCAGGCGCACCACAGTGGAATGCTCCTCTCCATACATTCAGACTTTTTGGGCATCCTCTTCATCAATTGCTCCAAGGAAACCTCCATCCCAGTGCGTATCGAAGACGTGCGTTGAGTCCAAGGGCATCCCACATATAGAGAATGCAACTTGAATTTGCTCCCAGGCCTAGAATGCTTGCAAGCTTTTTGCTTGTTCGCATGCGATGGCCACATGAGCGAATTGCAAATTTTTCAGCACTGCCTCCTTCAGCACTGCTGCATGCATGCTGCACAATGCAGTCACACCGATCATGATGAGTTTGAGTCTAGCCAATTCTGTCCGTAGCCGCTGCGAGTGTTCCGTATACCGAGGCAGGCGTCGCACAGCGCGCTGAGCGCCAGGCCTCAGGTAATACATCTGATTTCCAAGGTTCTCAATCTTCGTGTCTTTGCTCGCGCAGAAGCAAGGAAAAGCCCGGCGGCAATCAACCAGTTTCGTGATCATGGTGAGACACCACGTCGCTCAATCTCTTCCACCCGTCAGCAGCAAGCCGTCTTGTGGGAATGGTGGATGATCTCCTACCCAATCGATAACTTGGGGCGGACGACTGCATGCCCGTGGCTTTAACACCAATCTCGTGCCAGCCCACATTGGCCACCGCTCAGTCCGAGGCAATAGTAATCGATATCCGCATGTTGAGCTCGCTGGACTTCTTGGAATCTACACGTCTCGAAAACCAACTGACTCGAGAATCACTTCCTCAGGCCATGGCTAATAACACGGGGAATCGACGGCACGAAGCATTTCCTAGAGTTCTAGCACGTTCAAAGTTCCGACTCCCGCATCTCCCACTGTCCGCTACACCCGACTTGGCGCATCGTCGCACCGAAAATTCCTCACAATGTGCGATGACCACAATCAGCATTCGTGCCACGTACACCGAACAGACCACTTTGGACGCCTTTTTCGGTCGACTGTTCGGATATGGGAAGGCCACGGTTCTGGTGAGAAGTCATGCTACCAAGTCACAAGGACTCGAGGGACTACACTGACCTGGAACATGCTCATTTCAGTGGAAGCGGGGGCGTTTTCATTGTACGCTTCCTCGAAAACTGAGCCCCGTACGTTCCACATCGGCTGACTGTCCCTTGGCCGCCTCAATTGCCGTCATGGAACCAACGCTGGCAGTTTCGAAAAGCTGATGCATTGTAGGCCGAGCAAGAATTATTGGATAAGACCATCTACCGCGAACATTACAATTGACTCGAGAGAGGAATGCAATCAGTGAAGGTCTGGGGGATTTGTGATGCGGAAAACCCTCAATAACCTCGTGCAAATTATGGGAGTGCCTATCCACAACGACACATTAGCACGCCGAATTCAACTCGCATACCCATAATGAGATCTGGAATGAAATTGGAGTCTGGATGCCTATCATGAGCGGCAACAGCATTCAAGAAGGAGTTTATCACGACAAGCATTTCTTAACAATACGTTTCGTCTTGGAGTTTGCACAGAGCTAGGGCATCAAAATGGAGTTATGGTACATCAATCTACCAAAAGCTAGATCAAAACACATGCAATTCACTCGGACTTTAGTTCCGGCAAGCAAGATCTTTAAATGGTCGCGAAAAGAGGTGCACGAATCGTTGTCTATGAGAAATACAGCATCAGATCGAGGTTATCACAAAAAAAGACCACCAGTCACAACTTATAACCATATGTCATAGTACGTGGCGTAAAACACTCAGTCCACCATCAGACAAGAATAACTCTCACACTTGGCTCTCCTTCGTAGAACTTGCGCCAATTGACGAAAATCCCCAGACGCCGGTACCTCACTTGTCCGGTCTCTTCAGTACATGTAGGCTCCATTATCAATCCCAACTCTTCGCAGATGAAGACGCACAAGACGGAATGGCCTCGTCTCTCTGCCTCTTCTTCTGCAACATCGAATTTGGCGAGGCCGAAACAATCCGGGAGTCCCCCAAGTTCGGGTGCGGATGACAGGACTGTGTTTAATGCACTAAAAAGGGGAGGGTGACCCAAATAATTGTGCGTCTTTCCCTTGGCCTCTAGTTCCGCGCGCGTTCTCAGGATTGAGCTGACATGCACACGCTTGGTAGGTGCGTCCAGCACGATTTCCCAGTCTCCTTTTTTCCCAAGGAAGTCGTCCTCCGATGGGAATCTTACCAACTCCTTCACCAGCAACTTGTGCACAAAACGCGCCTCCCAGTTGTAGTAAATGGGACCAATTACCGCCGCCCAAGACCAGGACGGTGCACGGCAATGAGCTTCTGCCCCCGAGGGACGAAACATCAAGTCCTTTTTGTAGTTTTCACGCCATGCCTTCTCTATCTCGCGTTTGGGATATGGTGTTTTCTGGAGTCGTCGGGTGCTCCAGAGGAGGCCCCATGGCAGGTCTCCCATCCAAAGACCCATCTGGTAGGCCCCGACGTGTCTATTCTGACTCTGAATGACCTTGGCAATGCCGGCAATAGCACGCAATCGGTCGACGTCATTCGTTACTATCCGTGGAGTATAATCAACAACCAAAATATCGTACCAGAGTCTTAGAGAGTCAAGTCTGGGATTCGGCGTCCGGACCGACAGGGGAACTCGATGCGGTCGGATGTTCTTGAACCAGGGCATTAAACTTGTCCGCCTCAGACTACGTGCATCTTCGATTGGCACGCCTGATGGTCTATTGCCTTCCCAAGCCGTACCCTTCTCGCAGCAGTAGTACATCTGCGGTTTTGCCATGACCAATAAGCGCTTCGGCAGGAATGATTCCTCGTAACACCATGCCCGAGTCTCTACAAGCCCACCTTGCTCAGTTGAAAGCTCGGCTGGCCTCATGTAGATGAATTGTGGTCTGCTTGTAGACTCGTTCTGACTGTATCGAAGTCGTTGGTCAGGAAGCGCGTGACCGCCTCGCTTTATCAAGAAAGGATCCATGACGGCGCTTGTACAGGCGGCTTGGATGGTGAGGTATGAGCCGATGTAAATGTCATGCATTTTCATTATTTCTTTGTCCTTGAGATCCTTGTCGTCTTGAATTATGCAAAGAGCATCAATCCAGAGATATCGTACTTCAAGCCCTCGAGAGATGAAGATCGCGTCCTTAATCGTCTCGGGTAGGTCGCACTCAGGAATATGGTCGAGGTACTTAGTCCTGTTGCCCGTATTGAGATACAGCTGCTTAATTTTCCCGGGAACTTTGCCCCAGACGTAACTGAGAGCTATGTAGGAAACGGTTGCTGCTTCGTCGTTCTCAACAAGCCTCAAATGCGGGTCTTCTGTAAGTCCAACGTCCAAGAGAAGAGTTGGTCTTTGAATGGAACTATCTGCCTGGCTTTCGTGTTTACGGGTGTTGTCATGATTATGATTTTCCGTGCAGTGCTTTGACCAGTCCCTGATGCGTTGTAAAGCCTGATCTGATTTCAAATCTGAGGCAAGGCTTCTTCCAGAGACGTATTTCAAACCAGGTTCCTCTGCAAACGTTATTATTCTGAAATTACACCACAGGGGACGGCTTGCCTTCCTATCAGGAGTGAATACTTGCCTGGTGATGTGTACATGGGCAGCATCAAGATGTTGTTCACGCTGCGGCCTAACACCGCCATTGATTGCCCATTTCTAAATTGCATTGTTAACTCGATCGGCCAAGGGGAAGAAAGTGTTATCCTTTTGTATTGTTCAATGCTCTCAGCTGACATGTTTACACATATCGCGTCCCATAGCCAGGTGCAGAAAGAGCATGAGCAGGATTCTAGATCTTCTAGGTTGTCGTGAATTTTGTGTACCATCTCGTGGTCCTCGTCGATCAGGGGCAATTCCCGGCATTGTTGACAGAGAAGCGAATAATCAAGGTCAATCAGAGTGTGCTTTTCGTTGGTCATATTAATGAAGAAAGTGCATTGAATGCAAGTAGATACTGCGGAATATTGTGGTGATGACTGAGGGATCGTCAGGATAGCAGCTGATACTTGGACAAAAGACGGCAGGGAGAAGTACCTAGTCGTCACGCGTTTTGTGGTGTGGTGATTCGTATGGACCAGAACACTTAGTACACGCGAGAATTTTGGGCTAGTCGACGGGAATCATGCTTGTGCATTGTCTCTGTATGAAGACCCATCTCGGGATTTCGGCTTGTGTACAGAACTGGTGGGCACCGTAGTGCCGATCGTGTCAGGTGACAATATCCCACCCTTATTATTTCCAGCACTAGCACCAGTCGGCGCTGGCGACCCCTGGCAGAGGTGTGGTCACACAGCAGCGGGGGTGAACAGCGCCCAAGCCCCTCGCCCAGGCACCCAGAAAGCCATTGTTAACTAATGAGGATAATAAGATGCAACTAATGAATATAGCAGAAACAGAACCGACCTTGCGAGGCTGTCTGGAAGTTAGGTATATAATTCAAAGCCATGACTGTATCGTACGTTCAATATTATGCTATAAAATTGATCATGTATTTGGTGTGCTTATGATTTTTTCCCTTTTCACTACGACGCCTGTATCACAGAGCAGTCCCAAATAATGAAGATGCCCTCATTCAATGCCGTGTAAGAGATGCGCACAACCATTGCCCTGAAAGGCAGGTTGTATCCCTATGGAACACGGACGCCCCTCTTATCTTAATGTTGAAGTGTGGAAACACGAGCGGGCTAAAGCAAACAAGGAGAATTTCTTTGCCCTCGGATGGGGGCACAGTCTCCACAAGCCACATGGGATGGGAGCTTTGCATGGTCGACTTGAAAATCAATGGTTACGAGCCAGCCAAACATACGTGTGTACATTCCACTGGTTCGAAATGTAACGCGAGCTGCATGTAACGGCGGCACGGAGACTCCTCCTTTGAGGTCGGGGTCCGGCCCACACACTTCCCAATGCAGGTGTATGCACACCATCTAGTTGCAGGTGCGCTATGAGGATCTCCTCTTCACGAAGGCCACTTTACCCGGTGTCTTGCATGAGCCAAGACATTTCATACTAAGAATGGACCTGCTCGCTTATCTTGGGGGTGACCAGGGAAAGCCAGCGTCGGGGCCGGAGTGGGATGGAGAACCTGGGGGGTCAGCTAGACACTGAAAGATGAGGCTCTGCTGGCTGACAATGGCGCGCCGGCTAGACAGCTTCATCGGAATGGTGATACAGCTGATTTCTACCCCTCCCATGGTACGGATGAACGCTTCTAATTCGTCTAATTTTGTGGCTTGCATGACAATCATACGGTGAAGGCCACCGAAGATGTGGTATCAACAGCAAGTAGCCGCATTTTCTCTCGGTCGATGCGGTTTTTGTGCTGCTGGCAGCGGACTTGCTCGGCCATTAAGTATTCTTCGGTGACCGTGCCCTGGAACCTCTTTTTTTCTACTCTTCCACCGCATCCCATGCAGACGTCGATATTCGAAAGCATTCGACCCATGGTCCTACCTGGACCTCGACGCTCGTTGCCGTTATGGCTGCGTATTATGGTGACAACAATATGCCCAGAGCGACGGTTCCCAAGATAACGTTCGACTTGGCATCTGAAGACCAAAGTGAGAGCACAGCGAAGCATGGTTGGAATACAGCATATAACAATTCTTCGAGTCCAGAATGGCCCTCCGAGACCGAAGAGTCTGATATGTTGGGAGAACAACTTTGGCAAAAGGCCGTCCAGCATGCGCATAGCGGTACCCCTTCGTTCTGGCCGTCGAGCGTCTTGAAAACAACAATCACTAAAGAGACTATTGCAGAAGAGATACTGCGAGCTCGCCCAAAATATGGTCCAGAGAGAGCTGCAGATATAGCGCAAAGGATATGTCAGGATAGGAGCGGAAAGTGTGTCCAAATTTTCACCATTCTTGTACTCATGGACAAGATTGGACTGCTTATGGAACACATCCTTGGGTGTCAACAAGGTGTACGTGATCACGATCTCCCTTTGGTTCTGAAGAAACGGGGCCACAGAAGCAAACTCTGCCGAGCAAATTCCGAAACAATTTGTTGCTTCAGTGCTTGGGGGACTTCAGCTCTAGAGCAGTTTGAAACGTTCCAACGGCGCCTTGCGGTGCCTGTCTTCAGATTGGACAGAAGACAAAATACCCTCATCCATCTTGATCTGGACGACAAGGATATTTTGCCGTGGTGCGAAGAAGCAGAGGTCCCACCAGTCAATGCCATGTCCGGTGGGTCCGGCACGGTGATGAGAGTGAGGATTCACCCGAGATGCCACGATTTCCATGACACACTGAGGGCGGTATGTTCTCTGTTTCTCTATATTTTATTCCCTGATTCTGGTCTGATATCAATACCAGATCAACGTTGCCGGCGGTGTCTTTGCTGTCAAAAAGCTGCGGCAGAGAATACTAGTCAAATTCCAGGACGAGGTCAACGCATTGAGAAGATTCAATGGAAAGGTCCACCCACACCTCGTCACTCTTTTGGCAACGTTTACTCAAGCGGAACACTACCACATGATCTTCCCTTGGGCCGAGTGTGACCTCGATCAGTATTGGGAGGACCACCCGATACCGTACCCGGGCGATGCCGATCTTGTTCGCTGGCTTTCTCGACAGTGCCTGGGTATCGTGGAAGCGATGAGCGTAATACACAACCCTAGCCACCTCACATCAGAAAAGAAATTTGGGAGGCATGGTGACATCAAGGCGGAGAACATCCTTTGGTTCAAGTCCCGGCCAAATGATCCCAGCGACCGCGGTATCCTGGTTATATCCGACTTGGGCCTGACAGCGATCAATAGTGACAAGAGTCGATCGATGCAGCCAAATACGGGCTTGAAGATGACACCATCATACAGGCCTCCAGAATGTGATATCAAAGGCGGGAAGATCTCCAGAGACTTTGATATATGGACATTGGGCTGCCTCTATCTCGAGCTGGTGTGTTGGTTGCTGAGGGGCAATCAGGGGAAGGTCAATTTTGATCAGGAACGAACGACGCCATTCATATTTGGTACCAGGACGAACATATACTTCGATATCGAAGAGAGGAAGCATACCGCCCCGGGCATGTTTGTATTCAAGGTGAAGGATGTCGTGTCTAGGGCAAGCTCGATTCCCGTCTCAGGTCTACCATCTTACTACTGGATTTACTGACCATTCCGTTTCAGACCATAAGCGAACTGCATGATCACCCATATTGCTCACAATGGGTACACGACCTGTTGGACCTGGTAGAGAATGATATGCTGGTGGTGCTATCAAAGAACCGCAGGCGAAAAACCTCCCAAATTTTGCTGGACAGGATCCGGCAGATGGATAATGGGGTCCAATCGAGTACAAGATACAGCACAATGCCGGCGCCTCAGAATAGGACCCCCTACTGGAGACCACAGGTTGGAACTTTGGCTGAGTTGAACGAATCAGCGCAGAAGAATGTTGTCAACCATGGGGTTCGTACACATAAATCTGACGAACGGCCACTGCTGCAATCGGAGGATATGGCGCGACTGGATTAATAGGAGTCCCATGGCTTCTGGCTGACTTGACCTGCACAGCTGCTTGGAACTTTCACAGTTTCCATACATGGGTATATCGCAGAAGCCTGGTCTTGTAGAAGACACTGGGTCTCCAGCAATCTCTGGTGGGAAATAATTCCATTGTCTAATGGAAAATGGTCAGGGAAAGTTGGATCTCCACTTTCCCAAGTGTGTTTTCTGGAGCTTGAATAATTGTCGGTCGGCTAAGGTTGTGTCTATCCAGGCTCAATGTGTTGTTTTGCTGGCGATTCTGGCGTCTGGCTTTTGAAACGGGGGGAAACGGGCGGTGTCTTGTAATCAGGTCAGACCTGAAGGGGCCTCAAGTGGGGCCGGCGACGTCCTCCCCTTATTTGTTTTTGGAGGCAAGGGGGTGTCAATTTCCCGAAAAGATGTTGGCTCGACTACTCCGTATGATCTTTTTCTTCAACTTCGAGTTTGAGTGCTGCATGGAATCCAGGACTCGTAAATCGCGGGAGTTGCGCGGGTAAGGAAATATCCCGCGTATTAATAGCCGGATATCACCATCCGGAATGCGGGGGCTGATTGACGACATCTCGTACCAGTACCCGGCTTCGGAGCATCCGGGTAGACAGGCGACAACATTCCTCACTCTAGTTTTCAAAATTTATCTCCGGGGCTAAGTCGTAACATAATTCAAGCACATACGAGATTCAATCCCAATAACAGCTCAAGGATCACCGACCGGTCAACATGGCAGGACGTCTCAAAGTAGCCGTGCTAGATGACTACTTCGGCTTCGCCGGGCCAATCTTCGAGAAGCTCGACGACAGCAAGTTCGAAGTGACCATCTTTAAGGACACGCTGCTTCCGTACAACCACCCCAGGACATCTCAAGATGAGAAAGACAAGTTGGCAAAGCGGCTTGAGCCGTTTCAAATCATCTGTGAGCACCAACAGCCCTGCACGGGAGCGCCCGAGACTGACCAGCATCAGGCACGATGAGAGAGCGCACTCCATTCCCCAGGGACCTCATCTCACGTCTGCCGAGCCTCAAGCTCCTCCTCACGACCGGCACGCGCAACAAGGGATTGGATCTGGACGCCTTCAAGGACCACGGCATCCCCGTTGCCGGCGCGGTGAGCTCTGGCGACAGCACCACGCAGCATTGCGTGGCGCTGATCCTCGCACTAGCCCGCAACATCGTGCCGGACGATCGTTCCGTCAAGACCGGCGGGTGGCAGACCGGAGTGGCTGTGAGGCTATCAGGGGCAGTTCTCGGCGTAGTCGGGCTAGGGCGGCTTGGTGCTGCTGTCGCGAAGATCATGCACACTGCATTCGGCATGAAGATATTTGCCTGGAGCACCAACTTGACGCAGGACAAGGCGGACGAGCAAGCCAGAGAGGCGGGCCTGGCTGTCGAGGGCGCGGACGGGGAGAAGACATTCAAGGTGGTGAGCAAGGAGGAGCTGTACAGGCAGTCAGACGTGGTGAGCGTGCACGTGGTGCTGTCGGACCGGTCGAGGGGCATGATCACCAAGAAGGAGCTGGAGCTGATGAAGCCCGAGGCCCTATTCATCAACACATCGCGAGGGCCTCTGGTGGTGGACAAGGACCTGCAGGATATCCTGGAGCAGGGCAAGATCCGGGCGGCGGCGATCGACGTGTTCGAGCTGGAGCCGCTGCCGCTGGACAGTCCTTGGAGGACCACCAAGTGGGGAGAGGACGGCAGGGGCGAGGTGATCTTGACACCTCATACGGGCTACGCGGAGAAGGAGACGCTGGCCAAGTGGTATGAGGAGCAGGTCGCAAACATCCTCAGGTGGGAGAAGGGAGAGCCGCTAGCCCATATCATGGCCTAATCAGTTGAATGGGTGGGCAAGACAGAAATGGATTGGCTGTTTGCTAAAAGTGCCGCCCATACCTTCCTTGTTCAGGCACCTGGGTATTTTGCGCCCTCCCAGTCATCTGAATCCGACTTCGAATTGAACATCCCTGGCATCTGCGCTGGTGCCTTCCCATTTTGTGTCAAAGGCACGCACCTACCCTCCCACGCAGCCTTTGTTTATTGCACACAACTTGATGCACGCCTGCCTGCCTTCCTCCTTACCTGGCTGCAAGAGTGCCTCATTTGTATGTATCCAGTCCGTACACCGCGTCATAACGCGCTGCATCCGCCTCCGTTGGGCCATCCGGTCAGTCACAGCGAGTCACTACCTGCTTGCGACCACATTCCTGCTTCGCTCCACCTACCTGAGCAACCATCGTTTACGTGGTCGACTCAGTTTTCCTCTCCCACGCTTGACTTTCCACAGATCCTGCAGGTCTCCCTCGGACGTGTGCTTCTTTTTGGTGGTAGCGCTGCTGCTGCCGCTGCTGCTCCTGTTTTTGTTGTACTGCCGATCTGCTTGACTGACACGCCTTCCAAATGCCCACAGACCTCATCGAGAAACTGCTCGCCAAGATGAGCAAGACTGGATCACCAGACATGTTGCCTCCCAAGGTGGAGCCTGGCGAGGCACCAAGCTCTGGTGAGTATTTACTGTCCCGCTCGTCATGATTTGGCATCCCGACAAGAGGTCACTAACCCGTTCAGCAGACATACCGCCCTTCCCCAGCTACTCCATCGAAACCGAGCGTCCCGCCACAGCCAAGTCTCCCAGATACCCATTCCCCATGTCATTTACCGGTGGCCCTATTCCAGCCCCTGGGACCCCTCAAGACCGTTTTGCGGCGGTTCTGGGTCATCCTCGTTACAGTTCCATGCCCGCCCCTGTGATGGGCATGGGTATGAGCACAAGCGCGCCGTTCGCGGATCTTTCCCTCCAGCAGCCTTCGGCATTCAACATGCACTTGGCTGCTCCGGGCGTTGCTCCTCCTGCGCCCCAGCCCATCGCCAGCTTCATGACACCCGCCGTGCGCAAGTCGCAAGCGACTTCGACTAGCAGGTACAGCAGCGGTGGGGGCCGGGGGCCGACCTTACCTGAGCCAGGCGCCCCAGTGACAACCTGGTAAGTGATCTGACCGCAGTATCTACATCCTCCCAGGCCAGCCTCGAGAGAGGCTTTTCAGAAGGCGCCCTAGAGGACAGCTCCTGCAATCACACCTGATGTTTATCCTTTGTGAGACCATGTGCAAATCAGTGACTGAAAATGTCTCGGCAGGCTGAGCTTCGAGTGTCAACGTCGTCGCTTTAATCCCGAGTTCAAGGTCAAGGAAACTTTCACCAAGGACGGAAGACCGAAGTACCAGGCGACGGTGATCATAAAGGATGTTGTCATTGATAGCAACACCTTTTTCAACGACACTGCAGACGCCAAAGCACATGTAGCCGACAAGGCCCTCAAGTACATTCGTCGGGAGTGGCCCAGGACCAGCTTTCCCACTTCTCAAGGCGGCAGTCTCGGACAGGTCACTGTAAAGAATCAGGTGGAGGACCTTGCCAGACGCCAGGAGGAGCTGCGGCGGATGCTCAAGCAGCGTCACCAGACGAAGAGCGCACAGCCGCTCCAGAGCGGCCCTCCAGTGTCTCCGAGCGTCGATATGTCGGATCCCGCTCAAGCACGAGCCTTTGTGGAGGGCTTCAAGGTCGGCCAACTCGCGGCTCAGCGGGAAGCTGCTGGGTGTGGCTCTTCGCCACCCAGCATCCCGCAGTCACGCCGCAGGTCTCAATCCCCAGGCCGTGGCCGAAGCCGCTCACAGAGCAAGGCAGACGAGGCCTACCGCCAACGTTCCCCGATTCGTGATGCAACCAAGACAAGCCATGGAACTCTCTCGCCCCCTCGATACTTCGATGGTAGTCGCCATGGTATGTGCCCTTAAGTGTCATCTCTCAATCAAGCTATTTCAGCAGCTTGTGTTCTCCGAGCAAGCTACAGATCCCGGGCGATATTTCACGAGGCGTGTCTGCTGACGAATGACTCGGCAGATTCCCGCTTGCCCTCGACAGATAGATACCGGCCCCGCAGCTCTCCTCCAAAGAAGTGAAGGGGAATGATGGTGACCGACGAAGTGTTTGGCCCCCAGGGAATGCACGTGGAATTTCATGATACATGCTCACGGCGAACATAATCAGTGTTGCTGACAATCTGCTTTCTAGCAGCCAACACCTGGCTGCTTATCAGGGTCTGAAGGCTTTGTGTGCAAAGCCCTCATCCCGTTTGGAGTAGCGGCTTCAGGTCCATGGCTCCCCTAGCCATCTCTTGGACACAGCCGTCTTGCCTGGAACACAGGCAAGGATTTTGCCAAGCTCGGGCTCAAAGAATCAATTGTTCAAAGTTAGCAGCATGCAAGATTGCCGGGGACACTCACTATCATTTTTGATGTTTCCTTCCTCTTGTTGCCCCTGAAACGAGCGGAGGCGGTCGGAGCTTGTGACTTCGCATATGTCTCGTTGCATTGAAGTGTCGCCGAGGGAAACTGAGTGTCATCTTTAGGGAGCGCCAATGTGAAGGAACTCTGGACGAAAAACCTTCTGCCATTGTGGCACTCTATGAAAATTGACTTCTTTGGGGTTGAGATACTTAGGAAGGAACATTCTGTGACTGCATTCGAGTTGATATGGAGCTTCGGATGGGGTTGACTGTAACGTTGATTTTAAATTACAGATAGACCTGTTGCGAGCATATGTGTTTCCCCAGCTATACTGTCACCTGATGCTTACTCACGCTTGCAAAGCCCGTGATTTTCATGTGCCTGTCCTCTCAATGTGCGATGTCTCAGAGGCGGCTCGGCATCCTTGCTCCACCGTCCAACCGGATCACACACCCGTTTAGCATGACATTCTCAATGACATGCTTCGTCAGCGCCGCAAACTCCTCCGCCGTTCCGCCCCGTTTGGGAAACTCCATGGCCTTCTCGAGGCTGGTGCGGACCTTGTCGCTAAGCACGCTGGTCATGGGCGTCTCGAAGGTGCCAGGGGCGATGGTGACGACGCGGATGCCATGTCGCGACAGATCCCTCGTCATGGGGAGGGTCATGGACGCCACGGCGCCCTTGGAGGCCGCGTACGAGACCTGGCCCATCTGGCCGTCAAAGGCCGCGGCGGAAGACACCATGACCACGACGCCGTGCTCCTTGTCGCCCTTGGGGGTGACGGAGGGCGGGGATTGAGAGAGCTGGGGGAGGAACTGGCGCACCACGTCGATTGTTCCGCGGAGGTTGATGCTGAGGACGAAGTCTAGTGATTGTAGGCTCAGGGGTCGGTTCTTGCCGTCGAGGATCTGGGTGTGGTGTTAGTTGGCCTGTAGGGGAGGAGGGTTGATATTGCGCGTGGGTGTGTGTGGGTGTGTGTGGGTGTTGGTCATTGGGACAGTCTCCATGGGTTGGCGATGTGGTCTGCATTGCCACCAACACATGTTTTGCGACTCCAGAAACAGGAGTTGGAGCACCAACAACCACGTCCCTCGCTGCAAGAGGGGCTGTCTGCGCTACGTAAAAGACTCGTCTTACCAGTGAGGGATTCCCAACCCCAGCGGCGGGAATGATCCCACCCAGCGGCTTGCCCGTCTCATGCACCCACTCGGACGTGCCATTGACGGCGGCGGCGATGCTATCCGTGTCTGTGACGTCCACGGCAAAGAACTTAGCCCGCGACGGCCCGCCAAGCTCCTTGACCAGCTCGGCGCCGGCATCCTCGTTGAGGTCGAGGATGGCGATGTTGCCGCCCTCCTTGTTGAGCTCTACGGCTGTTGCGCGGCCGAGGCCGGATGCACTGTTTTTGTGGTGGCCAAGTCAGCGAACATGAGCTGGGCGAGGTGAGCGAGGCAGTGGGGGACGGGGGTCGGTCGGCCGGTGATGTCAGTCTGGCATGTGATCGTGGGTGGAGCATGTCTAGTCCTCTGATTCTGGATACTAGAGATGTGTAGCTGAGACGACTTACCCGCCTGATATCACGAATGTGCGCCCCGAGATCTTCATCGTGAGGACTGAGGTTCTGGTGGTGTAAGATGCAGGCAGATTGTCCGTAGGTGTTGCTGCAGTACACCTGCCAGGCTCGTCTTGACCACCAGGGCCGGGTTGTCATCCGTGGACCTCGGCCCAGATCCCTGCCAGCCGGACCACTCGCATAACTCATCACTTAC
The DNA here is from genome assembly GCA_038088505.1 of Diaporthe velutina. Lineage (NCBI taxonomy): Eukaryota > Fungi > Ascomycota > Sordariomycetes > Diaporthales > Diaporthaceae > Diaporthe > Diaporthe velutina. Next base: position 1,265,384 of record JBBWSJ010000002.1, on the reverse strand, counting down.
CAACACATGTATCTCATGCCTCCCTACCTCTCATCACATGGCAAGCAAAGAAAGACGACTCAAAGAATAAAATAAAGAAAAGACACAAAACTGAAACGAAAGGCATAAAGGTCCAACCGCCGGGGCCCCACTCCTACCAGCCTTAAAACTCCAACTTCAACCCACCATATTAAATCCAAATAAAATCCAAAAATTCTGAAACTTTCTTAGTATCTTCTTTATTGCTTAAACAATAATATAAAATTATTTTAAAAATTAAAATTTGAAAGGTTCTACCCGGGCTCGAACCGGGGACTCAAGAACGTCTTAATGACACCATAGTGTCCTCAAAATCTTGCGTGCTAACCGCTACACTATAGAACCGACATGAGTACCTTTGCTGTAATGCTAATTATGACCGTGGCTCAACCGGGTTGCTAAAGGCTGCTCATCCTATGTGAATGCTTCGCGCTGGTATCTATCTGGGTGCCCAGGCGTCCACCTGGGCGCCTCAAAAGCTACAAGTTGAATGGAAGGTAATGTGTGAGTTACTGAGTACTGTTTTGTCTGTTGATGCTGTCCACGCTCCATTATTGCTCCATGTCTGGTGCTGTCAATAACAGAAATTAGATATTCGCGCCGGCAAAAACCGAGGGTACACCGGTACATCACTCTTACCATAGTAAGTGTAGGTAATAAGTGTAGGTAGTAGATATAGGTAGTGGGTGTAGGTAGTAGGTGTAGGTAGTAGGTGTAGGTAGTGGGTGTGGGTAGTGGGTGTGGGTAGTGGGTGTGGGTATAGTTTGGGTGATAGTGAGTGTACTTAGATATTGTGGGAGTGGGTGTTATGGGAGTGGCAGTGGGCGTAGGTTATGGTTAGGCGAAATTCTTTCTACCTTGCTTGCATTTACCGGTATAACCTCCGTTTTTACCGGTGCGCATATCCAATGTCTTGATGATACGCCCGCGTGTGGTGACTAGAAAAGCTCTCTACCATGATATTGATTCCGAAGAGGTGGCGTTGCTTCTCTGATTCGCACAATGTACGAGCACACTTCGCCGATAGAAATCAGCACCATTTCACGTCTGGTAATCTTGTCTTGCATTTTGAGTTGTGGTGATATCTAGCCTCCTAGCTATTTCCATGGACATGCAGCATCTGTACCCAGCTTTTCCGTATCTACCAAGATGGGTAGCTATGCTTTAAGTGTAGTGGGTTTCTCGCTACGCAAGCGTTAGTATGAGGAGTGTAGTAAGGAATAGTTCAGGCCATTCTGTTTCACGTACGCGCAGATATGGTAGCATCCATGTTCGTTTGCGTCGGCCTTGCAATACAAGTTCGGCGTAGCGCAGCACGACGTGTCTCCTGCTCCACCACAGCAGTCTTCCGAGGGCGTCAGCATACAACAAAAAAATCCAATAGCAATGGGGCCGGAGGTATGGTCGGAATATGTGAGGGAGGTAAGAGAAGGCACACTCACTTCCTAGCCCGCGGCAGATCTGCGCCGAGGTGCCCAAGGCCATCAAGGCAGTCGCGAAGATTGTGATGAATCGCATGTTGTTATTGTCGCGAGGATGTTCATGGGAAGATGGGGGTGTGTGTATTCAAATGAAGTCTTGAACTGATTATTATAGAAAGATTTGGTTTTGATGGTTGCCCACTTCTCTTTGCCAGCGATTGGCACTACACATTTTATACATGAGAATGCTGGCCGTGCGAAGTGGTCTCCTTAAGACTATAGCTATGGATACAATAGCACTGTCTCGTGTTCTGCAAAATGCCAAGTCCGAGACTCAGGCATATACGTCTCAATAAGGCAGGCCACCGAATAAGCTCGGCCTAGTCTGTGGGCGCTGGGTAAACTTTTCCAGGGGCCTCAATGCAACACTCGCCGCTGGCACCAGCCGTTCGCCTACCATGAATAAACCGACATCCGGAGCATGAGCACCCACCCTTTAGTGACGGAACATCGGTATATTAGAATGTAACAATGATTGATATAAATTTTATCTATGGAACTGGGTCGACCGTAATTCTGCCGGTGCTTACAAACCAGAGTTCCTTTGCCTTCGGCACGATGTATCTGAAGAAGTCAAAACCCGTGGATGACTTGCCCATTCTAGCCCGTGACCACTCTGAACAGGCCCACCTTCCAAAATCGGTGAAGATTCAGAGATTACATGAGATAATGCGCAGGGCTGTTTACAATGCTGACTTGACTCGGCGCTTAGCAGGTCTTCCCATTTTCAGCCACGCATGGGTCATCTCCCCAAGGGAAGGCCTTGAAGACGACCTCGGTGCAGTCGGTCAGCTTTGAGATATCGTTCTCCAAGGTGATCAGCTTCTTGTACCTGCAAGGGCGTCAGTATCTCCTCAAAACCGGTCTAGGCCCAGGGTCGGGGACTTTGAGGTCGGAGGCATGTTAAATGATAAGTGAACATGAATTGTAGAACACATACCCGTCGACATAGTCCTTGACCCAAGCCTCCTGGCTTACAGAGTAGACGTTCCACGAGTCACGGGTCTCGCCGTACTGCGACAGGAAAAAGTCGCTGGGCAGGGTGGTCGGGGCGCCGCCGTCGCGGGTCTCGGTGTAGTAGGTCGACGAGTCGAGCTCGCCGACGGTGGTGTCGAACGGCACCCCGGTGTGGTTCTTGCCCGCGCTGTGCGCGCCGACCAGGGCGACGAGCTCATCGGCCGTGAACCCCTTGCGACGGAAACCCTCGATCAGCCGATCGGCCGGCGCGGTGGGCGGCGGCAGCTGGCCGTCCAGGGCTGCTGTCGGGTTGTCCGTCCGCCCGACGTAGAAGTGCGTGTAAGGCCCACCTGGGCAAGCCTTGTTGCCGATGGCTGAGAGGCGTCAGCGTCTTGCCAATTCTCCTGCTGACATGATTGAGTGAATCAAACTTACCACCAGCCAGGTTGATCAAGTCAGCGACTCCGACCTTGTACCTATTGGCCACATCGCGGAGCTTGGCACAGATAGGAATGAGTCTCTCATTGTCACGACGATCGAAGCACTCCTCGGTGAGAACGATGGAACCGTCACAGCCTCCTCCCGGGAAGCAATCATGGAACGGCAGGCGGATGGACTGGCGAGCGTAGTTGTTGCAGAAGCCATAGCTGTCGATGAATTCATACTTCAGCTCCTTCGCGATGTAGTTCCAGACCTCGGGGCACTTGGCATTGTCCGCACTGGCATCTGGGGCGCCAATGACCCCGGCGGCCAAGAGCAAAGAGACGAGAGCACCCTTTGCAAACATCTTTATGTGGGATACGAAGACAGATAGATGCCTTCACGAGTTGTAGAACAAGAAAGTTGAAGAAGAATAATCACGACCTGAAAGTCTGATCAAGCTCGAAACGAATGTGCCCAACGCGGTACGCCCTTCTAAGAGTGAGAGTCCGAAGGAGAGAAAGAGGCACCAACGGAAGCGCAGACCAAAGAGGGCGTCCTCATCTTATGACTCCTCCCCCTCCTCCTCCCAACAATCGCTTGGACCGCCGGCAATGACGATGCATCAACAATCGACTTCTCCATAATCGCCATAGCTGATGTCAACTACCATCCTCCTTCACCAGCTGGTGAGATCCATCGTGGATGCCCAAGGCCGTTAACCAGATGAGCTAGGGGCGCATTTACGAGGATGGACGCTTGTCCGCGTGAGGCTGCCGCTGTCAACAATAGACGGGCTATGACTAGCGTTTCTCGCTTTGACGATAACTGGCTGTAGTGTTTACGCGACACGTTTTGGGTGCAAGGCGAACACGCCACACAGCTTGACCGGTCGCGAATAACATCCGAGGCTGGCATCGAGTACGAGCAATGGGATCGACCGGATTTCCAATGACGAAGCGGGCGGGCGACAGTGTTGCGGGACTTACGTTGGGTAGCTCGAAAGCTCCCGGAGAAACGCGCAGCATCTCAAAGAAATTTTTATCAATGTCTGGGCGAATCAGAAATCAAACATTTCTAATCTGTCTATTCAACGAGACCGTGGTGCTGGTCAAGTACAGGAATAGTGTGGTGAAGGCTAACCACATTACTGGCCCGAAAGCGTGATCACTCTCAGAAATATGGGCATTAGCAGTTACCCATAGGCAGAGGAGCATCGCCGAGACCCGAAAATGGGAGAAACATTGTACCATAGTGCGTACAATGTGCAATGAATGGGTAGAACTTCTCATACGATTAATCGGTACTATCTAACTATTCTATAACTCCCGAGGTCGCTCACGTAACAGACAATTGAAAGAAACGCATTTGATCTCAGTTTTCATTAATCAAGCTTCCTTGTCCTTTGATTCGACAACCACCCCGCCCGGCATTTCTTTTTGACCGACAACCTTTGGTCGCCACATGTGTGCAATTGCTGTCGGCACAGTAGCTGAGACCGACAGGGCAGCCCAGAAATGCCAGGAGAGCAGAAGGCTGCATACAGGCGGCTCCCTGGCAAGGATCTCGGCGGCGGTGAAGTCCTTATTCTGGATCTCTGGGGTCTGCCCGGTCGAGACGAGATAGAAGATGTAGCCGACCCACCCCGATGCAGTAAGGAGCCCGATTGTCCTCAGCCTCGGGAGGCCCGGCATCCTCAGTCTGTTCCACTCGATATTGCACAGGTAGTCCATGGTGGTGTAGAAAAGCACGTACAGGCCTCCAACGACGAACATGTCCTTCAGGAGAAACTTGACCCAGTGTGGCAGAGTAGATGGCTCCTGGCTGAACAGAAGTGTGTCAATGGTCTGGTTGTCGAAGAGCTCAACGCGGGATGCTGGGTGGGAGATTTCAATCTGACTGGACCGCCAGACGGTCATGAGTGCAGCGAGAGAACCCAGGCAAATGCCTGTGGTGGTCTTGGTCATGGTAGAATTGGCGGCTGCTTCGACCACCATTTGCACCAGGAAGGTCTTTAGCGCAGCACTAGCCATCGATGAGCGGCCAGTGGCAAAGAGAAAGACAAATATGATGTACTGGCAGAGGTTTATGATGCTGCAATTCATCATCTTGCGTGAAGAGTTGAGCTGTGGCGTTGATCCCTCCGGCTTGGTCTGAAGGTAGGCTAGGTGGGAGGCATATTGATAGATAGCCTTGGTGAGCGAGGAGCTGAGGACCATGCAGAACAGTAGGTTCGTTTTGTTGACGGAGCTCTCTATAGTCGGCGACAGACACAGCACGGAGGCGGCGACGGCGAGGTCGCACTGCATGTACAGTAAAGACGTCCTATGCCCCCTGGAAAAGAGCTGCAGAAATCCTGCAATGAGCCTGGAGCCAACGAGACCAACAATTCCTGCCAAGATCGAGTTCCACATGAGGTTGATGAGTTCCGGCGTTCCGACGGACTGCGACCCTGCGTTTTTCCAGGAATATAGAAGGACGAGAGAAACCTGGGTGCTCATACACGCCATGCCAGCGAGTACGGTGGTAGAAGTGAGGTTGAGGCGGTCTCCGACTTGAACTCTGAACACACCGGACTCCTCGACTTGCAAGACACCTATTTTCTTCAGGCGAATGTAAGTGATCCGTATGATATACGCCAGGTGGAACCCATAAGCCATGGCGATAACAAGTGCTGGTCCGCCCTGGAGACCGTTGGCAGGGATCATGGCCAAGGCGGCGATGGTAGTAGGTGCGCGAGTGACGAAGAGGAACAGCGTGCCGTAGAAGGTGAGGCGCCAGTCCAGATTCGGACGTGTATCCAGGTGGCCGGTCCACTTGAGGACATTGCGAAGGCTGTAGACGATTTCGGACCACAACGCGGCCAGGGAAAGGTCAAGGCCTCGCCGGGATATGTGGAACTTCGCGATCATGCTCATGCCGAGGAGGGTCAAGAGGTGGTGAAGGACCATCTCGGGGACGTGCAGGTAGTGAGGCAGCTCAGAGATATAGATGACAGTCCGTGAGCCCCAACAGAATTGTTGAGAGGGATTCATTGGGCGGCGGAAGCCGGCGATGTCGTCTTCCGGCGGTGTCTTCCAGACTGCTAATCCGCACCCGACCAAAGGAATGGGCTTGACGATGAGGCCGAGAAGCATCCCAAAGAAAAATAAGTATTTTTCATAGTTGCCCCGGAGTTTGTTATAGAAGGCAGGGCTCCACCATCTTACCATTCGATCGACTGCAAGACGGTATAGGGACCAAGCTGCGAGCCCGGTAAGAAAAGGCAGGAAGGGGACATCCTCCCGTGCGAAACCGAGTTCGCCCATGGTGGTTCAAGAAGGTAGAGACACTCGGTTGTCGTTGATTCGAGTTCGTAGCCGATATGTTGTGGAAGGCCTGCTGTCAAGGAAACGGCCACGTAGAATCTAACGAGTGGAGATTCATAAAGATGAAAATATGGTTGTGGGACATTGAGCCAGGACAAAAAGGATTTATGCGTCCTCCAAGTTTCGGCCTTCGCTTGTTCAAAAATATCAATCAATTGCTCGTCCGAGCCAAATTCCACTATTTCTGGCAATACGCCTTCCACGCCCGTAATCGTGGCACACCGGTGGTCGTGGTTTCCTCATGCTCTTCGTATCGGAACGAGCTGAGCTCACAAGGCACGATTTGGCATAGATCCGCAATCACCGGAACTCGCTATACAGTTTCATCCGTCTGTAAAATTGAAAAGTTTAAATCAGATACCGCACCTGTTCATGAGCCATGTTTACGAGGCGGAGCTTAGATGCGAGTATGGACTTGTTAGCGCCGCGCCGCGGAGTCTCGAGCCGGATGGACGTGGGACTATGCGCACACCGGACGCAGTGTCCTCGAGTTGCCCGAGGCAAACAGCGACGGCTTGATGATCTAACAACACGAACCAGAGCATGTTCTGTACCAGCGGCGAACGGATCGATACGTGGATCTCTAAAAGCTCTTTACCTCAGATATTATGGTCGATATCAACCCCAAAAGCTGTTCCTTCCTTGTCCGATCTGCATCATAACATTGTCATACTCACTGGGAGCCACCTTCTGTCCAAGACTATTGGGAGATTTGGACAGAGGAAGGCTCGTGTCGAGGGACCAGGACGGTTGCGCGCCAACATTAAAGGAAGCTGTGTCTGTGTCACATATGCAGAGAGCAACGAGGCACACCACCAGAAGTGAGCCTTTTCGTTATTCCGGAAATTGATGTTTATGGTGCTCGATAAGTATTGGTGACTGCATTCCTATCAGCAACACTCAATTCGGTGCTCATACAGCCTCACATACCTCCCTCATCGGCCAGAGAGCTATACTCAAGCTTAGAGCGATGTCGCAACCCGCCATGTCCAAGCCCCCCGATTCGACGGACCTACCACGGCAAGAAATCATCCCACTGGAGGGATACCTGGAGTACGCCGTATCAATATCACCCGAGGCAACTAGAGATAGCACCGCGCCGCCAACATCTCATGGCGACGAGACGAGAATTCATACCCCGGACGACGGGGCGCAACCCATAACAGAGCAGATGGACCAGATGGACCAGGGGCGAAATGCACTGTTCAATCTCCCCAAGTGGAGGAAACGGGCGCTGTTCTGCTGCTCATGCTGCCTCTCGTTCCTCCTCCAGTTCGACATGGCCGCCGTGGCCGTGATTCTCCTTGTAAGTCGACGACACCCCTCTCAAACAAGGCCCGTCCCCGGCACAAACGACACCAAAGGACTGAAGAGGCGCACGTGAAACGAAGCACATCGCTAACGTATAGCTTTTCACGGCGCACAGGACATCGCCGAAGACCAAAACGCCCCCCAAGTCAAGACCTTCGCCCTTGCGACGGGTTACCTACTGGCGCAGACGGTCTTCCAGCTCGTCTTCTCGCACGTCTCGCACGCCGCCGGGAGGAAGTTCATGTACATAACCGGGGTGGTCCTGTTCCTGGTGGGAGCGAGCGCCGCGGCGATGGGCCCAAACATAAACGCGCTGATCGCTCTGCGCGTGGTGCAGGGCATCGGGGCGGCGGGCATGTTCCCCATGTCGGCCATCACCCTCGTCGAGATGACGCTGCCACGGCAGCGGGCCGGGTGGACTTCCATTTCGCAGGCGTTCGGTGCGCTGGGGAACATCTGCGGGCCGCTGGTCGCGGGGCTACTGTGCAAGCGCGTTGGCCTCCATTGGGTGAGTGCTCTATGTTGAGATTTCTTTGCCGGCGGTTTTATTTTGGTGCACAGGCATGCTGACGTGGGACAAAACACAGTCCTCCATCTTCATAATCGAGGCCGTCGGCGCCGGCGTGCTCCTCGTGGCCCTCATGTTGCTGCTACCAGGTGAGAGCCGCAGCTACAGGGACAGGCTGCGCGAGCTCAAGAAATGCGACTGGTGGGGCATGTTCTCTTTCTTCACCTGCTCCGTCGCATTGCTCGTGCCTACCAACATCGGCGGCACGAGGGAGTCGCTGGAGTGGAGCTCCGCGCCTGTCCTCACCTGCTTCGGTGCAGGGGGCCTCAGCCTCGCCTTCCTCGTCTACCACCAGCGGTGCGTGGTAAAGGTGCGGCCGGCGTTCCCCCGTGAGGTCTTCGCCCGGCCCGCCACCAACGTTGCCTTTCTCGGGAGCGCGGTCTGCGGCGTCCTCTTGACGATGGTCTTCTACCACCTCGTGCTATTCTGGGAGGGCGTCCGGCAAAAGTCAACTGTTGGCGTGGGCGAGGCGCTGCTGTCCGTGACGGTGACGTACCCGATAGCCTTCGCCATAACGGGTGTCTCCATCAGGCGCTGGGGGAGAATCAAGTACGCGACGGCGGTTGGCGCCTTCCTATCGACCCTCGGCCTAGGTCTGATGCAACTCATGACGGAGAGTGCCCCCCAGGCGGCGCTTCTCTTCATCTGTGTGCTCGCGGGCGCGGGGTGCGCCATCTTTGCGCCCGCCATGGTCAACGCCGTCATCGCCACGACAGACTCGCGCTGGCACGCAAATGCCATCGCCAACCGCACCTTGTTCTACACGGCCGGCCAGTGCATCGGCGTGTCCCTCGGGCTGGCCATCTTCTCGGGTGCGTTCAAAAACCGCTTCAACGCCTTCGAGGGCGACGCCGCCTCCCGGGCTGAGGTCGCTAGGGCAGTCCTTGGCAATCCGCAGGAGCTCCTCAGCAAATTCAAGGACCTGCGGCGCCTCTCTCCTGACGGCGAGCTGGTCAGGATGGTCGTCGGCGCGCTCCGGGCGGTCTGGGTATTTGCTTGCGTGCTGGCCGGTATCACCGGCGCCGCGGCCATCTGGATGAGGTTCCCTGACCTAGCTGAGGATAGTCCGAGGGAGAGAGTCCTACCGGATGAGGAACAACAGGAGAACAGTACTGAGATGGCATCACGGCTCTAGGATGGCGCTGGTCCCGGTCTCAAGTTTCTCGCAAAGCGGACGCTGAAGTTGTAATGGGGAGAAGATGTCTTGTGTGTGGCTGAGTGACGCACGTCTATTGTATTGGCAGTGTTCGGTTGCTCTTCGTGTCCCTATATTCCCAGTCCCCTTACATGACTTAGGTATCTTCTTCAGTATCTTATATCCTCAAAAAAATGCATAGGCAGTCCACAGTCTAAATCATGCCGAGGTACCGTGTCTCGAAAACAGTATCTTTCGTAGCGCCCTTGACCCCGATGTAGACGACCTCTCCAGGTACTATGTCCACAAGATTGTCATCGAATTTGACGTTATCATCGTGGCATTCCACCGCCAGGCCTTTGATCGGAACCTCCGCGCTGACCTCGACAGCGGTGCCATCCTTGTTCAGAACGGCCTTGAGCTCCTTGGGCTTCTGTAGGTGCAGGTACTTGAGCGGCTCTGGCCAGTTGACGTATCTAGCCAGCTGTTTGCCAGTCTTCTTGCATATTGTGTACACAGCAACCACTGTGCGCGCCTCCTCACCCTTGCCTGGGTTCTTGACGGGTACTTCCACGGCGAGTATCTCGGTCGACCTATTCTCGGGTAGCACGATGTCCTTCTTGACCGTTTCGCTGTAGGTCTCCTTGCCTGTCTCGACATCCCAAGCCTTCATGACAGTATCTACAGTGACGTCCTCAAGCGTCAGGTTGCTGCCCCAGACCTCGATGACAGTCTTGGTCTCGATGTCGACTCGGGTGTATTTGTCCTTGGGGTGCTTGTGCTCGCGGCGCGTGATGCCGATGCTCAGGGGCGCCATCTCGCGCTTGACGGTGTAGTACGCATGTTTGGGACGCAGGTAGTAGTCCACGATGGACCACGAGGTGACAGGCCAGCAGTCGTTGATCTGCCAGACCAGGGTGCCGCCACAGTATTCGCGCCCAGGGCCCTTCCACTGCCGCTTCCACAACCGGTACGCAGACGCCAGGCACTCGGCCTGCATGAGCTGCGTGCAGTAGACGAACTGCTCTATCGGGTCTGGTGCATAGCGGAAGTTCTCGACGAGATATAGGGCTATGCGGCGCTCGTGTCCGTCGGCCTTATTATGGAAGTCGATGGTGCTGGACTGTGGGTACCGGTCAGGGTCATCCTTGCCCTTAGGCAGGAAGGCGTCGATTGTCTTGAGGTTGGGGAAGGCTTCCATGCCGAACTCGGAGACGAATCGCCCGACGAGCTTATCGAAGTCTTGATATTTCTCTTGAGAACCATGCCAGACGTTCCACTGGTGTAGGTCGCCCACTGTTGGATCTGAAGTGGGCTTGCCTGCGCCCCACGGGCTTCCAAAGTGGTAGTATGTATTGGGAATTAGCTCGGAGCAGGCATCGGCGAGGATCTTCTCGTAGATGTACCGGGCGGGGAAGTCAGTCTTGAGCCAGGACTCCGCATCCTTGTTCTCGAAGTCGTATGTTAGGTTTTCTGACTCCTGATACTGGTAGTCCTCGTTGTTGCCCGCCCAGATGACTATGGATGGATGGTGTCGCAGGAGCTTGATATTTTCCTCGGCCTCACGTTTGATGGACTTGAGGATGGAGGGGTGAGCTGGATAGTTGCCACAGCCAAACATGAAGTCCTGCCAGACGAGAATGCCATACTCATCACATGCGTCATAGAAGGCCTGCTCCTCGTAGATGCCCCCACCCCAAACACGGATCATGAACTGGTTGCCGTCAGCGACGAGCTTGACCCAGTCATAGTACCGTTGACGGGAGATGCGTGGCAGGAAGTTGTCGGCCGGGATCCAATCGCTCCCGCCACAGTAGATGGGGATGTTGTTGACCTCAAAGAAGAACGAGGTGCCAGGCTGCTCTTTCAGGGCCCGCTGGATCAGCTCGGCCCGACGCAGTCCGATTTTCTTTGTGACGCTGTGGATTTCGTCGTCGCCATCGCCGAGCAGCGTGGCCTTGACGGTGTATAGAGGCTGGTTGCCGTAGCGGATGGGGTACCAGAGTGAAGGGCTACTGATGTGGAAGGTCGCCTGGAGATCAGCGCCTCCCTTGATCGTCTCGGATGCCACGCTCTTGCCGTCCAGCGAGACGTCGAAGCGGATCTTGTTAGCTGGTCCCTCAACATCGGCATGTGTGACGACTGTTGCGGTCTTCAGGTCCTTCTCGACAGTGGTGTCAAAGTACAGGTCCGAGACCCGAGATTCGTAAATCTCAAGGTTGACTGGCCTCCAGGGCCCGCAGGTGTTGAGGACTGGACCCCAGTCCCAGCCGAACTCATATTGTGCCTTCCGCACGGCCAGTCTCGAGCTGTCGCCGTTCCAGCAGCCCCATTTGTGGTCTGGGTACTTCTCGACCTCCTTCCACCCCCTCAGGTAGGCACTGTCAAAGGTGATGACCAGCTGGTTGTCGCCCTCCTTGACGGTGGATGTGACGTCGACGCGCTCAGGCGTGAACATGTTGTCCGACTCCAGGATGGTGGTGCCATTGAGGACAACGGTGGCGAACGTGTCCAAGCCGTCAAAGGCCAGGACGGCTTTGTTGCCCTTCTCGACTGCTGGGGCAGTGAAGGAAGTCTGGTAGATCCACTGCTTCTCTCCTATCCACTGGACCTCGAGCTCGTTCTTGCCAATGTAGGGGTCTGGGATGAGACCATGGTGTATGAGGTCGAGGTGGACGTTGGTAGGGAACTGGGACACGGGCAAGAAGTTGTCATTTTCCTTGTCAGCCTGCCTGAACTCCCAATTCTTGTCCACGGGTATGACCTTGGCTGCCATCCTGCTCGTTGAGTGGTGGTTTTCTTTTTGATGTTGTTGAAGGAGGGAGGGCCTGGGAGGGGCAAATGGTATGGACTCTGAGGTGTCAAGCTGAGGGACTGTATCCCGTGGCACAGGCGTGAGTCTTGTCATTGCGAGACCTCGGGGGGAATTATCCCATGAGCAGGAAGGGACATCTGCTCTTCTTATACGCAGACGTGGGGAAGCGACGACCAGGTGGTGTGGTGTTCTTGTTGGAGAAGCTACTGCACCGCACCGCATTCATGCAGCTACCTTCCCCAATTGCCCAATTGCCTCTCCAAGTGCCAGGGGTGCCGTGCAGCCTGGGCAGAGAACCGCAGTACCGTGGGTAGGATGCCCACGATGGAGACCCCTCATCGAGGCCTATTCCCTGTACCGCGACCCTCACCACGCTGAAGCCGCACGCAGGAACGCGGGGGAAGAGCCGCCGAAATTCATGGGTCGTCCGTTGCGACTTGGTAGCAGCCCCAGCAACCCTGGATTTCATTTACGATGTCGGAGATGATCAACCATAGTCTTGCTGGCGCTTTACTACAGCATATTCTGACTTTTCGCAGCACGTGTTTCTATGCGAGCCTTTTTTTTTTCTCAAGCCCAGTCACGAAAATCTAAACTACATGATGCATTGAATGAAAAGGCCATGGAAGCTTGGTGCTCAGAAGGTAGACTCGACCGTCTCATTCCCACCACCAGCTAAGCCGTACTTGGAGGCTCTAAGGCCGGGGTGTCGGCCAGCTCTTCCACCACCGTCCCGCTGTCGTGTTGCTCTTGCTTCCTCTCTCTCCCTCTGTCACGCTCTCCTGACAGTATCGCGTGGGCAACAACTTTCCCGAGGATTTCCCATGTGAAATACACGAGGGTAGGAAGAAGAATCATCCCGGGCATCTGCATGGGTAGTGACCCGCATCCATCCTTGCCGTGCAGCCCCTCGGGACGTGCCTGTGCTGTAAGCGGGCGGACGAGGCATCTCCGCCCCTCCCCTTCCAGCCTCTGGTCTGCCGTGGTCTGCCGACCGCACGGCTCGGGATGTGACCACGGCTGCGCAGCCTCAGCTCGATGTCGTCGTTCGTCGTCTCGGCCCACTGCGTATCATGCGGCCGAGGCATGTGGTGTACGTACCGAGTGGCAGATACCCTGGACTGCGGTGCGTCGAAAGCCGTCATTCCAGTCGTGGAAGTGCCCCCACTTGGACTCGACAAGTGGGGGCCATCATCAAAGTGGATGGGTAGAATGACAAGAGCAGGGTGCTTGGGTTGATCTCTCGTCAGTAGTATTATTTCGGACACTGCAGCTCGAGCCGGCTACCTTCTCTTGTTTCCTCCCTCAAGAATGTCTCTAGGCTCGTCGTCGACCTTGTCCCTCCCAAAACAACAGAAGAACGTGAGTGACCATGGATACAAGAGACACCAGCAACGCCCGTACAAAACCCAGATGTCTCTTCTCCGATATATATAGATAGAGCAATTCCTAGTCATATGTCCCAAAGTAAACAACACCCCGTGCCTCAAACGCCACATATCTATCTATTGCTGTCGGCCCGAACCCGCTTCAACCGCTTCAAACAAAATGGCAGTGGTATCCTGGAAGCAAAACGTATCAAAGTCGCCACAGAACAGGAGGGAAAAGTAGAACAGAGCACAACTGAGCAAGGCAAAACAGGGAAAAGGCTCCTGGGCCTCAACAGCAACCTCTCCTGCTTCTCCGGTTGCTCAGCGTGAACACCTCTTCCCACTCCCTCATTCCGCCCATTCCCCACTGGCTCCTACTCTTGCCCCTGCCTCTCCCTCTCCGCCGTCCGCCCCCGGCCCCAATATCGTCCGTGGTCAGGGAGCTCTTGATGCTGGCGCCATCGGTGCTGGCGCCGCTGTGCCATAGGCCGCCGGCGTCGCCGTACTGGATGCCGCTCATGGGGTCGTCCGGATCGATCTCGCCCAGCTCGATCTTGGTGAGGATCATCCTGGCGAGCCGGCCAAAAACCTCGTCGACGCCCTCACCGTCGAGCGCGCTCACTTCCATGGTCACAGGGACGTTGACCCCGCTCGCCCACCGGCTCGCCTCGCTCGCCGACACCTCGCGGCCCTCGAGCGCGATCGTAGCCCGCTGCTCGTGGCCGGTTGCCCCTCCACCCAGGGACCCGCCGCCCCATGGGTCCCGGTCTGTCATTGTCGCCATCGTGCTTCTGCTCGTCGTGCTGCTCACGCTCGCTGCCGAGTACGCGGGGAAGCTGCTGCCGCCGGCGGTGATGGTATTGGAGGAGGCGTAGCTGGACGGCGTGGGCGGCGGCATGGACGTGTCGACGAGGGCATTGCTGTCGGCGAGGTCGAGCTTGTTGCCGGCGAGCACGAGGGTCAGGTTCGGGGAGGCGAGGGCGCGCGCGTCGTTGAGGAAGGGTTGCAGCGAGTGGAAGGATGCATGGGATGTAATGTCGTAGACGAGGATGGCGCCGGCGGCGCCGCGGTAGTAGGATCGAGACACGGATCGGAAGCGCTCGGTGCCGGCTGTGTCCCAGAGCTGTGTTCTCGCATTGAAGTGTCAGCAATACTGCGGCCAGCGCGGGAATGCGCCGTGGCTGGCATCGGTAGCACTGCGATAAGGGGGGACCGGATGTGTTCTGACCTGTAGCTTTATCCGTTTCCTCCTTGCACCCGTGCCGACTTTGATGATCTTGGTCGCGAACTCAACGCCGATGGTCTGTGACGAGAGAACCCTCCACTCGTTCTTGACGAAGCGATGTAGCAGACAGGACCTGGAGTTGCGAGGTAAGGTACAGATCAGCGAGTGGTTCTTGACGGGAGGACAGCGCGCGTGTTCGTATCACCAGCACACGATATTCGAGGTCGAGTGCATCCGGCTGGGGGTCTATTCAGGGGGCTTCGGTGTCGATGGCATCACTTACTTGCCCGTCCCGCTAGGCCCTAGCAATATGATCTTGGCCAGATAATCGTACATACTACCCAGCTCCTAAATAGCTCGCCATGCCATGTCAGCGCTTTTGCCAGCCAGCCAGCCAGCCCAGGTCTCGCTGCATCGCGATGGTGCGTCGTACCTGGTCACGCGCGGTGAGATTGCTCTCATCGCTTGCGGCGGAGGAGCGCCGCGGTCTCGTCATTGTCGCGTCGATCAGCCAGTCGCTCGGTGTGCAGTTCGATCAGCTTGTCGTGTTCAGTCCAGGTCGAGTTCGGGTCGAGTTAGAGTGTGATTTTGGTGGTTTCAAGGGTCGCCGAATCGATCAAATTGCGAAAACAGAGGAAGAGCTGAGCAGGTTGTGGAAGTGGTACAATAAAGTGTCAGTGTCGCACGAGGGCATTACCATGCTATGCTATCTACCCACCTGGGTAATGATGTGGTAACTTTCAGCGGCCATTATTAGACCACCTGCAGCAGTGACGAGCAGCCGCAACATCCCGGCCGCAGGCCTTGGGGAAGAGAGCCCTGAAGACCCGCCGGTTTCATGTGCTCCCTGCAACGTGCTTATCGCCCGCGGCGATAGGCCTACGCAGGGATGGTCGCCGGCTCAGTGGGCCAGTGGGCAGCGTGCATTGTTGGCAAACGGCCATGTCGTCAGATCTGCCTCGAGTGGGGTCTTACCTACCCTCACTGCCTCTGTTTCTATGGCTCTGAGACCTCCGCAATGCAGGTTTGGTGTGTTGTCCGTCGCGGCAATGAGGGCACATTAAATTCATCAGATAATTTTTTTCCAAGAAAAATCGTACACTCGTGATCATATCAGCATCCTCCAGCTATATCCACAGTT
Source organism: Diaporthe velutina (assembly GCA_038088505.1). NCBI lineage: Eukaryota > Fungi > Ascomycota > Sordariomycetes > Diaporthales > Diaporthaceae > Diaporthe > Diaporthe velutina. Next base: position 1,249,575 of record JBBWSJ010000002.1, on the reverse strand, counting down.
GTATTCTCAGATATCCCAAGCACAGATACACGTCGATGTTGATCCTGAACAAGGAGCAGGCGAAGACATGAAGCGTCCAGAAACAAGAACGTATTTCAAAATGTTCGACCAAAACTGGTAAGATAAGCATACAACTCGTAGCTGATTTACGTCTTGGACCCCAGTACTGGATTTTATGTGTAACGTATCTCAGTAGGCGAACACAGAGATACCGGCATTTGGTCGGCTTATGCGAAGATGACCCAACGGACACCACCTCCGCACCTCGGTCTGTCTAATTTCACGCCTTGGCCGCCGCTTAGTTCTGAATAAGTGCGACAACAACGGCAAGTGGGAGGAGTGAAGACCTCCTCTCGTGAGACATCGACAGACGAACACTCACGCAGCCAACCACCACCATGTCCAGCTCAAAAGTTCACGTCGCCGTCACTCAGGCCGAGCCCGTCTGGCTAGACCTCAACGGCGCCGTAGAAAAGACGTGTAAGCTTATCAGGGAAGCCGCAGCAAACAAGGCACAGCTCATCGCGTTCCCAGAATGCTTTATACCAGGCTACCCAGCCTGGATATGGTCTGTCCCTCTCTCCTGGCTCTGCTTAAGCTACACCCTCCACTCGCCACCCCCTACCAGCCTCGCTCACCATCTCTCCACATAGGAACCGCCCCGTGGACTTCGACATCAACGTCAAGTACATAAAAAACTCACTCCAGGTAGCCTCACCCGAGATGGACACCATCAGGGCCTGCGCCCGCGAGAACGCCATCGCCGTCTCGCTGGGCTTCTCGGAGAACAACGACGACTCCCTGTATATTGCCCAGGCGCTTATTGGCGCCGACGGCGAGATCCTGGTCCACCGCCGCAAGATGAAGCCCACACATATGGAGCGCACCATTTTTGGTGACGCAACTGGGGGTGGCTCGGGCGACGGCGGCAGCGTCAGCGGCTCCTGCCTGGCCTCGGTGGCCCAGCTGCCCTTCGCCCGTGTCGGTCAGCTGTCGTGTTGGGAGCATATCCAGCCTCTGCTCAAGTTCAACACCATTGCCCAGAAAGAGCAGATACACGTCGCCGCCTGGCCCAGCGTGACTCCCCATTCAGGGACTGGGCCGGACTTGTGGTCCATGTCTGCAGAGGGTGAGTGTTCCTACCTTCTTATTCAGAGCTCACAATGGGGCTGACAGTAGTCCAGGCTGCCAAACTCTAGCTAGAGTATATGCCATTGAAGCTACCGCCTTCGTCCTACACTGCACTGCTGTCTTGGGCGAAAAAGCCGTCGAGGCAAATGGAACCGCTGGCTCGCCTCTAATGGGCGCGCCTGGCGGCGGCACCTCTGCCATCTTTGGTCCGGACGGCAGAAGACTAACTGAGCCTCTGGGAGACACGGAGGAGGGCATTATCTACGCCGACTTGGATCTAGATGAGCTCACGAGGATCAAGATGTTCGCCCATTGCACAGGTCATTACAGTAGACCTGACCTCATGTGGCTCAGTGTGGACGGTAATGCCAAGAGCCTCGTCAGGGGTGCAGACGTGTCAGCTGTCAAGCCCGATGGAATCGCGCGTGTTGGCAAGCAAGATTAATTCTGCTAAGTTTGAGCAGAACGGTTGGGACCATCACGCTGTGCATCAAGCTGTGTATATATGCCTGCTGAATGAATCGTCCCTCTTCTCACCTTCCACAGCCTCCATGGGATGTTCATGCTCAGCGTCACTGCGCCATGGTACAGACGACTCAAATCTCATATCCGCACGAGCAGCTAATAGCAGGATCAGGGCCAAGAGTTCCGTCCCCAGAACAAAGGTGTAAAGACACGCTCTAGAGTGATACCATGCGGGGTCGAACAGCGGCTTTGGCCGTGCCCACAGAACCCCAGCCTTGAACCCAGTATTGACAGTGTAGAGCAGACATGAAGAAAGCACTATTGCTAATTTAGACCTCCGTATTCTTGTGCCTCGTGGCATTGGCGCGGTTGAGAATAGAGAAGAGACCAGGAGCAGAACCACGGGAGCCACGGCTAGAACCAGCAAGTAACACGCAGAGGCGCGCTGAACATCCCGACACTTGTCGATTGTGCGCTGGTCCAGAGAATACACAGACACGATGATAGACACAACAACCATGATGAAAGCCGAGACGGTCATCGCAGACATCGCCCTGACGAAGACCTTCATGTACCGGGTGGTCCGCGGTCCAGGCCGCCGGTCGAGCCAGAGCCTCTCGGCCAAGATGAGGTTCAGAAGCAACAGGAGCAGCACGCCGGCCTGCAGGAGGACCTGCGAGGCGACGGCGACGCGGACGTTGTCCGGTCTGGTCGCCCAAGCTATGCGCACCGCGAACGCCAGGACGCGTTCGCCGGAGAAGAGGAACGTGATGATCGGAATGACGCAGTTGTGGCCTCTACGGCGGTGGGACTCGGCCAAGAGCATGGATATGACTGCCGCTATGGAGTGCAGGGCCAGGAAGACGGCCAGCGGCGGGACGTCGATGGGCACCGAGGGGATGCCTCCTATCTGCGCGTTGTTCAGGGGATAAGGAGGCTGTGACGCATCAGTCAAATGCTGCTCCTTTCCTCTTCAGGTCTGGGAGCTCACCCCTGGCATCAATGATGAGAGTTGCATGTTGGGATAATTGAGGTGGTCTTTGCGGTCCCAAAATCGGGTGAGCTGGCGGCATGGGGCAGCAATGGTCGGGGAAAGAGATGGCAGACAGAGCAGTTCCAGTGATAGAAATTACTTCAAAGTACGGCTTGACCAAGTCTCTCTGCGCATTTTTAAAAAAGGTGACTGCATTGCTGATGCATTATCTACCGAAGCCAGCTTTTGTTGGAAAAGAAGGCCCGAGTATGGCGCAGCCATGTGAGCACACAACGCTGTTTCTTGTCTGATGATCTCCTGTTTGGTTGCACATGAGCTCGCGTATGCGCAATCGTTTTCGTGATCTCCGTATTAATTTAAGTCAGTGGGGATTCCCGAAAGTCAGTCATCTCTGGCAATGCAGTCCGTGGCTTGCATTGAGAAAGCTGAACTCGTGACACGTCTGATGCCAATTTGAACTAGCTGCTTGTAGTGGCGCTCAGGGCAGGAGTTTTGAATCAACCCTTGGGTTTTTCTGCCGACTTTCGACACCGATCCAAAATTATTATTATAAACATGTTGAAGGGGTTGAACCGAGTGAAAGCTGCGGATAGTGGTCGGAGAAACACTTGGATTCTCTTCAGATGTTGTAACAACGCTTGCAAGCACTAGACCCAAGAACTTCACGCTTCGGTTGTTGATAATGATGACCCTAACTTTCGCTGTTGCTGTTGTTCTCTGGGCATACTGCTATATCGCGTACTCAATCTTCCTGAAATGTTGTTTCAGCCCCTACCGTCGCTTGCCCCTTGCGAGTCAGCCCTGTATATTCAAGCGTCTCTTCCACGAGCCGTCAACCTTCGAGCTGGAAATATGGGCCAATAACATACCCAACGATGGCATCATCCGATACTTCGGCTTCCTCAACCAGGAGAGGCTCATGGTCACCACCATCGAAGCTTATAAAGAGCTTCTCCTCAGAGACGCGGACAAGTACAACAAACTACCCGGCCTCTCAGCGCTCCAATCACCTGTTGGCGTGAGCGGCCTGGTGTCGGCCAAGGGTGCCTTGCATAAGGTGAGATCCTGCTATGGAGAAGGGAATCATCTAGAGTCCAAAACTGAACCCACTCTGCCCCAGCATCATCGCCGGCACACCATTGCGGCATACAGCGCCTCCTGGGCACGGGCGTTATGTCCTGAGATTCTAAGATCATCACAAGCAGCTACGAAAGCATTGAAAGATATGGTCTCCACGAACCCGCGAGGTGTGTTCAAAGTCAACCGGTTCCTTCGAGCGGTTTGTCTGGACATCGTAGGGAAAGCAGACTTTAGCATGGACTTCCGTGCGGTGGCCGACCCCGACCAGGAAGTGATTCAGAGGTACCTACATGCATTCGACGTGGGGGAACAATCCCCTTTGTTTCTCAAACTCCTGCAGGTGTGTCCTGTGGGTCTTCAGCTACCCGCCACCACGATTGTCTCGAAACTGATCGGTATTGATATCTCACTGATGAGACGCGTCATTGGGGCGAGTTTGGCTTCAAAACTCGAGAATCTGCAAGAATCAAAACCAATGGCTCAGACGTCAGGGTATGATGGTGAAGATCTTCTGCATCGGATTTGCTGCCGTTCATACCCCCATCTCTCTGAGAGAGCGCTGGCACGGCATGCACTGACAGCCCTTGCCGGCTCCGTCGAGATGGTGTCGAACCAGCTCGCCTGGGCCCTATACGCACTTTCGCTTCCAAGATACCAGTGCATTCAAGATAAGCTTCGAGAAGAGATCCTGGCACACTTTCCCAGCAGCCCAGAGTCACTTACGTGGGAGGAGCTAAAGGACATTCCCTACCTAAACGGAGTGGTGAATGAGACCCTCAGACTGTTCCCGTCAGTCGCCCACAGGTTCCGGGTTTGCAACACACCAACGAAGCTGCTGGGCCGGGAGATACGCAAGGGCACGATGATAGTCTGGCCAACGTACGCCGTCAACCGCCGGTCTGAACTGTGGGGAGATGACGCGGACGTATTCCGCCCTGAGAGATGGAGTGAGGACAACAGCCTAGATCTCAAGGGTGGCAAGCGCGATGCATACGCTTTCATGACCTTCGGCCAGGGGCCGCGAAAGTGTCCCGGGGAGCACTACACACGAGTCGTCATGGCGTGTGTGCTGCTGATGTTCATTGGAAGGTTTAGGTTCACGATGCCGCCTGGTCATGGTGATGTCCTCGAGGGTGCTGATAAGAATCAGGTCAAGTTTGGTATTGTGATGAAAGCTCCCATTTATGTCCGGGTGGAAGAGGTATTGAGCTGGGGCTGTGCTTCATGAGGAACACTGGCAGTAGCTCGGGTTCTGCCGAAAGTCTTGCAGGGCAAGAGCACAAGTTTTCGATTCGAACATGCCCAGGTGCTAGGAGGAAAATAGTTGCGAGGTCCTTGGGAGCTACCTTTGTCTCAATCTACGTAGTTACACGTAGAGGTGTTGTCCCAGAGAATGATAGGCAACCTTGCTGTTGACACTATTCAATTACTACTATGTACATAGCTACCGAATCCTTCCTGGTTTAGAACTACTGTTTCCTGCAACGTCAGGGGAGATCCTCAGTGTATTTTGCGAGGTTGCGAAATGCCACCAACTCATGTTGACGTCGCTCCAAGACTAGTTCCTGCTTGATCGCGTCCGCTGATACGAGGAGACTCAAATTCCACTGTCATCCTGCTGGTATGCAGATCCGGGGGGAGACGAATAAAACGAGTCCCAGGCCGTACATTGCGCGTTCATCTCCGTGTCGTCTCCGACCACGGAAGGGATCTGAGACTGATTCTCGATAAGCTGCATCGCAAGCCCCTGAGAAGCGTGCCACGCAATATGGCAGTGGAATAACCAGGCGCCAGGGTTATCCAGCTTGAATGCAATCACAGTATATCCCGTGCCGTAAAGAGTCACAGTGTCCCTGCGAGGTGGGTTGTCCTTGTTCAGCTTCGTGATTCCCGGGATGAAGACGCCGCGCCCTTGTGCTAGGATGTAAAAGTCGTGGCCGTGCAGGTGCATAGGGTGGTAGGCATTCGTGAGGGTGAGGTCCTGGATGACCCAGTATACCCACTTTCACGGTGCGTCGATGTTGGCTGTGTTGCTGTTGTCTGGATAGTCGTCCTCGGAGACGCCGTTGTACGCATATGAAAGCGTTGGGTCTGACCAGTTGACACTCAGGTAGCCATCGTGCATCGTCCAGTGCAGAACCAGGCTGGTGTCGTAATACCATCCCACATCAAGGTAATTCTGCTCCTCCTTGTCATCCACAGTATGTTGAACCCATGGGACGAGGTTATCGTAGTCCTCGTCCCCACATGAGTTGTCGATCTCGTCGCTGACTGTCGTGGTCGGCTCCGCTGTCGAATTCGCGCCCTCGTAATACACAATGCCGAGGATATTATCCTTATTATCATTATCATTGAAGTTACAAGCCGTCTGGTAGATGGCTCGTAGCCAGTACGATCCGACTGGCCGATCTGCTTCAACGATCACGTCGTAGCGCTGTCCACTTGCCAATATGACATTATCCGTTGTATATGGCACGATTGGGACAAGATCAGCCGCGACAACGGTCAGGGTATGTCCGTCGATGGTAAATTTCATGTAACCGTCAGTCTGTGCACCGACAATGCGCATGAGGTGTTTCTTGCCCGGCTCGAATGTTGTGTTGTAGCGAGCGGTCACCCCGCCGACACAAGCCGCATCGTCGGAATCAGAACAGTCGTACGGATTCAGGCCATTGATGAGCCCATTGGGGGCTACGACCTTGAAAGGCCCCAGCACGTTGAAAACACGTTGGTACTTCTCCCAGACATGCCACACGTTCTCGTGGTATCTGTCTTGGATCATGACGGGCCCAAGGTCGATGTCGTAGTTGGCGGTTGCTGGACCGTGGATAACAATTGGACCGAAAAGGCCATTGGCCATTTGCAGAGAGAAATGGGCATGGTACCATGTTGTCCCATACTGAGTGGCTTTCCAGCGGTATGTCATCGTTTCGCCTGGCGGTATCGGGCATTGCGTCACTCCTGGCGTGCCATCATTCTGGCTGTTGTTATACTGGCGAATGCCATGCCAATGTATGGCGGTGCTTGACAGTATGTGAGTCCAAAGTTAATACTATAGTGTTGTTTGATCTTTGCTTACCCATTATCAGGAAGACTGTTGGTGATGTGCACGACAATGTCATCCCCCCAGTCTGCCTCGATTGTAGGACCTGGCAGAGAACCATTGAAGACCTGTACCGTTGTCTCATAGCCGTCTGGGCTGAGAGTGATTTGCTCAGCATTCAACCAATACTCTCTGATTACCCCGGTAGCGGGCCAAACTTCGTAGTAATCGGTGTTGATATCATATTGACCCCAACAGGTACGGTTATTTGCTGAGTTCTCACACGAAGATGTTTCAGTCTGGTTGTATGCCGAGTTGAGTTCGGGCAGAGGACTTGGCATACAATGCACCAGTTGGGTTGAGAAAGTGAGAGCTAGAACAAATTTGCGGAAGACAGAAGTCATTTTCGGAAGGAATGATACATGCGTGAGCTGCCAAATGAATGACCAAGGAGTGAAAGACCGAGCTGGGCACGTCAAGAAACGACTGAATTGCAGAAGGCGGACAAATTCCAAAATGAGTGACGTTGCAGAACGCAATCAAACTATAAAGAGTGACAGTCTGGCGTGTGACATGTAATAGAGTTCTAAAAGCACAAGCAAGCCATGAAATATTAAGGTTGCTGCTTCCGTGGGCTTTGATCCCGACTGCTCAGCCTCGTGAACAATTTCCTTTGTTCTCCTCCTCCCGCATCCCGAAATTTGATCTGTGTCACTGCATCAAGTTGGCGGCATGACCCCGTTCATGGAGCATGCTGTAAGGCGGATCACGCAAGACGTGTGGGTTTGTTTCTAAAAGAAGGGTCTGTCGGGAAATTCATGACTCGTAGAATAGGAGAGCAGACGCGATTTTTTTTTAAACCTTGGACTTCAATACGCGACCAAGCCAAACCCGTTGTTAGTACGAACTTGACAGCCTGTGACATATTCTCTGTCTCACTTGGAGGCGTCAGATTGGAAAGAGTGTTGCGGAATAAACAAATCCCGGCTTAACCTTGAGGTACATGATGACCAAAGACCAATTCGACTAGATGCTACATTGGACACTAAGGCTGTAGGTCCCCCATCTACGTAAGCAATATAAGTCCTATCAGACACCCGCAGAGCCTCATCCAGGCCTCTAGGCACCTGTTTAGTCAGATATAACACATCACATATTTTACACGTGTCCTCGTTGTGCCTATCGTCACTTGAGGAGCACTTATGCATACAAGTGCGATGATCACCGGTGAAGCCCTTTTGATGTACAGTACAGTATTGGCGGGCAAAGAAGCAGAGACACCGCTTGTCACTATGGTCTCTGGAGACTTTGGCGACCAGTTGCAAGCAATGGCGACCAGTTGCAAGCAATGGCGTCCAACGTCCGACTCATCAAGTCTCCCGAGACCACACAACCGCGAGTACCACCCCGCAAGCTGAGAACAACACTACCATTGAAATGCCGAGCAGGAAAGGCCTGTGGAATGACTTGATCCTTTTGGGCATGTAGAAGCTGAGGCAGGACAACATCTGGAATAGACCCTGATCTCATTGTCGCCTGATATGTAGTGCCTGACTGAACAGTCCTTAGAACCACATTACGAGGCATTATCCTACACATGGGTGAAACCAGCCACATCCCACACACCAAGGCTTACCAAGCATCGAGAAAACATTGAAGGTATCACAACTTCAAAAGTGGCCTTTTTCTTACCCACCAGAAGCTTGGTTTGTTCAAAATTCCTGGGAGAAGGCACGCTACTGGAATTTTCGCATAGTGTCACGACGGGCGGAGGATAAGCTGCAACTGGCTTTTATTTGTCTTGCTTCTTGCACCCAGGTGCGTGTGATATACTGTCGCGAGGATGTCTAAAGGCAGCTGCTTGTATTGCACTCACTGACCCGAAAACCGCACTATACATAACGTCAGTCCAGGTATTTCAACTTGCAAGTCCCACTTCGATCATACCAAACCAGCATGAGGGCTTGACGCAGTTCCCTGCTTCCACTTCCGCTCGGCCGAGGTCTACGTACAAGTTAAATTGTACCCACCATGGCCGGGCTTGGAATATGCATCAACAATTGCCCCAAATCTGTCTCTCGTCCTCCCGTGTCGACAACATCATCAATCTCCTTAGCTCCACCTCCAACAGCTAATGCGTCAAGCCGCGAGATGAGGCATGTGGCCTGCTGGATCTGACGTAGCCTAAACTCCCAGGCAACTGGCAATCTCGCTATGCGCTTCCGGTGGCCGGTGGACTACTATCACGGGCATACGTTCATAGCTATGATGCACTAGAAAAGAACAGCTTGACGCGTTGGTGAGCTGCTTGCTTATCGATGCTTGCACCACTAGAATGCTCCATGGTTTTATGAGAAATCATTGGATCAAACTGAATGGTTACTATAGGGAGCCACGTTTAGCATAAGTCTATATAGTAAACTTTCCTCACCCTGCTCGAAGACCTAATTAACTAACTACGTATACCCAAGAGTGTCCCTTGGCAGTAGAAGCAGGTTCTGATATTCCTTCTATCACACGAATTCTGGAGTGTTGGTACCCATTACCCTTGCTGTCGCCTACCTAGATACCTAATTCGAGAACCACATCTCGGAACTCAAGCTCACTACGAAGTAATTTCTTGCATATTTGTGAAACAAAGCCAGACAGATGTGTAACGATCATTGGTGACTTCAGGAAGACAGATGTGTAACGATCATTGGTGACTTCAGGAGTGCGGCATGTTCCGGGCGACACAAATCTAGACACGCAGGATGCTGGGCGCCAGGCTGATTCGGGGGCTGACCGTATTATTGCCATGGCGCATTTTAGTGCATACCGGTAGTCGCTTTGGGAATGGCGCATGCAGGTCACGAGCGCCACCACGCTTACGACTCCAACCATCCAACTTCCTCTTTCAGCCCATCCCATCCCACGTCGCGGGGATGTCCACGGGTCTCTGGAGCCATGTCAGAGGCACTTACCGTGCCCCGACGCATCCCTTTCTGCTTTCTCTGACTAGGAACTTTGACGGGCGATGTGAAGATCCAGAATAAAACCCCAAACTCCATTCGTGACTGGCATTGTGCCGGTTCTCCAGGATGTCAGGAGCAAATAGCACAGCCTCCGTCCTTGCATCACAATGGACGAACCCAAGTGAGGTAACGACGGTATTGATGATAATCGGAGGAGACGTCGTCCAGAAAGCACTCGCGCAGACCACTGGATGCTGGTACACCCCGGTGTGCTTCTCATTTGGATGGGTGCCGTACTCGTTTACAGCTCTCATCAGTGTCCTGGGCGATGGAAGACTTCTACCAGAGCCCGATGTGGGTTGTAAGGTTATCAATCTTGACAGTGGATATTCCAGGGACAACAAGAACTGGGTGATTGGGCGTGTGCTCCGCGACAGTGAGGCACACGTGCAACGACTGAAACCACCAGGCAATGAGGCCATTCGAATCTCGATATGGGAGGCTGTTGAGAACCACAAAAAGCCCGTTGAGCATCGCTTCTGGTCCATCCACGTCTGGGGCCTCGTTTTCATGACTCTCCAGCTCGGTCTAGCTATCGTCCCACTACTTTTATATAGGGACTGGGGCATCCTGCTGATAACGGGATGTGGGACCATTCTGAGCATAATAATGGGCGCCCTTCCCCAATGGACCGCCGAGAAGTTGCCGAATCGACAACATTCGAAATCAACCTTTGCGTTGACGGTAGGCAACGGATCCAGAGATGTGATGGTTGTGATAGGGGGTGGGAAATGTCTTGATCTAGAGGAACTGAGCGTCTCAGAATCACCTCGAAGTGGGCGGCCATGGGAGAAATTCAACAGTCAAGAGCCCCTTGGTTCCAACAAAACTTGGGTGAAGCCACGCCAAATACGTCGGACGACGTCAGACCTCATGGCCACGAAGCTGAGAGGCGGCTTTCCTATGGGGTTCTTGGTCACGTATGCCGCCTGTGCCATCCAGTCGATACTGTGGCTGGTGCTGCTAGTCTCCGTCTCCGCACTCGAATCACATACTTGGTTCCTTCTTGGAGTTGGCTTCATTGGCATGTTCCAAAATGCAGTCCTGGCTGCAGTCGAGATCAAGTCCGAGCATCGGAACTTGCCTCTTCGATATGTCGAAACTATAGTTGGGAAGCGCAAAGTCATGGATGGTCTGATGGACTTCCACGTCCACTATGACTGCGGTCAACATCTTGTTCGAGAGTTCTTCCCAGGGAGCATGAAACCATACGAAGAAGCGTGGTGGAAGGGGGAACGCGATGCATACGATGACGATAGAGAAAAGCACACGAACACACGCGGACCTCCACGATCCCGCCTGCTGGACTCAAAGTCAGACTCATCGGTCCGACAGTTTACAGAGCTTGATGAGCCAGCGGCAACAATAAACAAATCGCTAGCCACATTGCAACCCGTGACATCTGGAGCCACGTCACCTCTCTATCAGTACCAGCCAGACCGGCCGAGGGAACCCAGAACTCCTGAGAGCTTGTCGGCAATTCTTGCTGAAAACAGGCTGAGTGATCCAGCCATTCTGAGGGTGCTTCGAGACTCCCACAGCGTCTCAAACAACGCGTTTCCAAGGCCGATTCCTGCCCCTTCTACGCGCAACATCAACATTTCGTCTCCTCGTACCATTGATCAAAATGCTACTTTAATCCCACCAAGTCGGTCGCCATCAGCGTCTTCAGGGAGGCCATCGTCTCTGTTGTCCAAACCTCCAGCGACAGCTCAAGACATAAATAGATCTAGTACGGCGCACCAGAGGACAGCATCGGATGATACACCAGAATCAACATCTGCGACGCATCGCGGGAAAGCAGTCATGGCTGATGAGCTACCTGAAGCTGCTGATTGGGTCTGAACTCGATTCGGTCGAATCAGGAGTGTATGAGCGCAGCGCGTTAGACTGATCTTAAGCAAGGGGCGTCTCTTCTTACGTGCGGTTGAGCCTGTGGAAATTTTATATGCAATTCTCATCATCGCCCCAAGGCAGCACTGAGGTGATTATCCATAGTGATTTCTACCAGCAAGTATGGAGGGCTACACGTGCAGTGAGCAGCACATTTGAGTGTCTGAAATATAATTATCATTATTTGCGGAAGTAGCTGGAATAATTGCCAATTGTTGAATGCGATGAACTGAGAAGGCCAAGGAATGAGACCAGGGCTCAAGAACCCAGTCATTTCTTTCGACTTCCAAGACTTTTGATGGTGGCCCAAGTCTCATTCCTCCTAAATCTTCTCCCGGGTTGATGGGCTGGGGCATCTGAAGTCTCAGGTTGTGTGCCCGCGGTACGGCCCCGTCTCATCACCAGTGGGGTGTCGGATTCAGTTTGTTGGTCTCCTGACCGTTCCATACCTGCTCCACTTGCATTGCGTGATCGAAACATCCTGAGCATACGATTTCCGCGTTTTGTAGACGGTATAGTGTCCTTGGATGCCAACCCGATGGAAGCCTGCTCTATAGGGGCGGCCTGGGTCCAATCCGCCGCGGAGCCATCGACGTACCAAATCTGGTCAGATGTCAATGTCTCGCCGATGCAGATGTCTGCATCGACGTCGCTCGGAAGCAGTATGCTGGGCACTCTATAAGGCTCGGGCGTATCACCTCCTCCAACGACGGAATCGCTTTCCTGGCCTTCTAAGAGGCCCTCTGCGCGGTGCCTGTAACCCCCCGAAATTTTCGTGACCCTGGAGACCTTGACTCGGCGTAGTATCTCGCAATGAAGTGCCGGCTTCGTGTATTCGTCGATGGAAGTCTCGATCCTTTTGTGATCGCTTCGTTCTCTTTCCCTGTAGACAGTTTGCGTCTGAATACTTTCATCGGACCTATGGTAGATCTGAACAAGAAGGCCAATCTCCGGAGGGAACTCTTGCGGCCGTGAGCGGGACAGGATGATTGCGAATGGCTTGTCTTCGCCGTTACCAGTTTCCAGAAACGAGTTAGACACTTTATCGTTCGTGGATTCAACTTTGTACCACTCTTTGAGGCCCTGATCAACCGGGAATTGAAAAGATTTGGACTCTGCATTAGGCATCAAGAGAACTTCGCGGCGCTTCGCAAATAACAGGAAACCAGGGAAGCAGACCCTTAAACCCCTGGTGATGGCACCATTCGGTGACGGGGTATTTGGGTCATGTAGTTCGGCTGTCGAATCAACAAAGCTCAATGGATCAGGAAAGTCGACTTCGTGGGCTGAGAGCCATGTCCTTGGAGCCCAACCGAATCCTGGAATCTGCACTCGATCCCCGGGAAGAAAGATGATTCCTGGTGGAATTGCATCACGCCATTTGTGGTCAAATGATGCCCAGAATTGCTTCATTGCCCGGTCCTTCTGTTCCTCCCTAGTCTTTGTAGCCGTCATGTCCTCAGTGTTGATTTTCTCAGGTTGTGTCAGCCCGGCGTCCTCTATCGACGTCTCTTTGAACTCCACATCGAGCAGAGATGCGAGCGCTAATGTCTCGTGTAGCTCGTTGGCGGTTGCCTGATATTGCAAATAATGTCAGCCCATGACATTCTGCCAAAGCAGCATTTCACAATCGCCAAGGTCTTGATAGCGAAGTGGAGCCGAAACATGAAATTGTAACCTACCCTCCAGCGCACAGCCTTCCAAGCATTGACGACAAGCACCGCAGCTTCTCTGGGGGACCATTGAGCCCCTTCATTGCCTTCCCTGGTCTCTGGGTCCGACGCCATGCCCCTACTAGACGCTCTTTTTTGCTCGTGCATGACGTGACTCTGAAGCTGGTTCTTCACGGTTGTGATAAGAGTTGATGTGAGCCCTTCCGTTTTGTCCTCGAGATCTTTGTAAAGGTCATCCAAGTAATGCAAGTTCTCCGCATCTTTCCCCTGCGAAATATAAAGGCTTTTGCTCACAAATGCCTCTTGGAGCGTCCAAAGGCGCCTCATCCAACCGCTAGCAATGATTCTCATTGCCGTCTGAGCAGGTTTATCGGCGTTGGGATCGGTACCGTGCAGTGCCCAGTCGAGCACGATTGTGTGCGAAGCGTCCTTAAAAATATTCGGTATCTGTCGAATAGTTTTGCGTCTCACATTTTTGACATCTTCAGCGCTGCCCACAGGAATCATAAGAGTGTCCATCCAAAACGGGATTGTTGCACTTGTCGATTTCGGCTTGAGCTTGCCAAGTAGGTCCCGAATGAGCTTCAGCTGGCAAACAAGCATTGTATTTGCCTGGGGATTTCCAAAACCGTCTGTCCATACATGCGAGATTGTTGCGTACTCCGTTGATGGTTGCCATTCGATTACCTCGAGTTCGAGCGAGTCGCGAGATCCGCCGGGCGTGTTCTTGAATTGAAGCAATGGTCTCTTGTTCTCATCCTCAGCGATCTTGGTCTTGACACTCTGGATGACTGAATCTGAAGACTGAATGCACGCTCCCGGAGAGGATTTGTTCGGGCAGAACTTCTCGCAGTGTTGTTGGGAGTAGACGCCTGGTTTGGTTTCCGGGGTGACGAGGCACATCCTTTCTGAACATTTGTCGTGTGCACTTGAGGCCAAATTGAGCGTGCTATGCCATGCTGCTAACAAGAGCGTCGCGTTCGACCGTAGTTGCCCACGAAGGAGGCAGATCGTTCTTGGACACAACTTCTTGTCCTCCATCTCCTTCAACACCCACCTTGGAGGGCCCCAGCCGCTATCATCCTCGTTTTTCCACCCTTGCATCTCCATCCCGGTCTTCTTTGCAATTCTTGACTTGACGTCGTGGAGGGTTTCGCCCAATACCATGATGGATAGGACGACAGAGTCAGGGACGTACAGAAGATCGCCGCCTCTGCTACCTATTAGTCATCTGCTACAGACCCTAAAGTGATACATTTTGGAACATTGCAAAGGACAAATACCGGGTGACTGTAGCAGGAGAAGGGTGATACTGACTCGACGGAGTAACCGGGGGGTGGCGTTTTTGAGTCCACATACGCGAGGTTTTTTTGAACAACCCGCCTGGCAAATTGTAAGACTGCTTCCAAGCGTATCATCCTCAGACGCTGGCCTTGCGGGTTTTCAATCTCCCATGCAACCCATTCCTGCAACTTTCTTGGAAGTTCTTTCGTGGTGATGTATCCGTACTTCTTTACTAGGTCGCTGTACTTCATCAGGGGGCCGTTGTCATCTTGGACAACAGTGAATATCAAGCCAAAAAAAAGCCATGCTTGAAGAAACCGCCTCAGCTCGGGCTCGAAATCTTTCTTATTGGAGGTGCCACTTTGGGAAGTCTTTGGGAGAGCTGAGAGAATATGGAGCCGAAAGTTATTGTGATCGATGTACCACCCTTTTCGTTCGGGAAAATTGTAAAATTCCTTGATAGTCTTTGGTGGCCCGATTTCCTCGTCGGTTACATGATTCACCGAAGGTACTTTTATTCCGTGGTCCTTGGAAAGATGCTGCATCCTTGATATGCTGCTCGTTTTTTATCGTGAGTAGGTCCTTCGACACTTTGCCCTCTGAAATCCCTGGAGAGTGAAAAACGAGCTCCGTAGAAAGCGCTTATTTCGTCCTCGACACCCAGCCAAAATGTCACACCTTTCACCTTGATAAATATGGGCTGTCGCGGCAGAGTGGTCTAGACCCTGTGCAGGCGGCGTCGCGGAGCCTCATGGACGGAGAAATTGCTGACCATCCTCCATACCCCCATCATCGTGGGGCCATACTACCCCAGAGACCGGTGGGCGTCCCACATCAGGACCGTGGCTAATCTTGCAGCAATAGATCGCTGCATTGTGGCTAGCAGCATCCAATAACAACCTCCTGCGACCCTCACAATTGCCGGACAGGGAAGACTCGATAGGGAGTGAGCTGCGCGGGATGGCGCGGTTCTATTTGACGCCGCTTTTTCCCGCTGACCTCCCAAGCAGCCTTTTATGCATCATGTGGCCCGATCCTTGCAGAGGAACTAGGCTGAGCTGAAGACGACGCCACGGGGGTCGGAGTGGCCTCCGAAATCGAGAAAATTGCCCACGTATAGCCAATTACTCGGGTCGGGTACCAGATTGCCGGGTGTGAAGAATACCTAGGGACAACGTTCTCCTCGTGTTATATTCAATAATTGTGGACCCCAAATACCAGGTCATGGGCGAAAGTCTGAGGTCTTCGCTGGGATCCGCTCCATGTTGCACAAAGGTGTGGCAGACTTCGTTTCAGCGGAATGCGAGTAGAAAAAGTACCTCTCTGGCTGCGCCCCAGGCCCCCACAGGGGGTGCATGGTGCCACATAGACTGACTGCCTTGCAGCTCAAACCTCGGCCAAGGAGCGACGTATATACAGCCCAGCAGGCCGGATTCTTCTTTTCGCCTAAGACTCTGCATTACCCCATTCTAGCCAGTCTTTCCCACGTACGCGTGGCCCGCCATAGCCAGTAATGAAGGTAACAACACCCTGTCCCTTGGGTAGGCGTGCGACAGACTTACCAATGATTCTCAGTTCAAATTTGAAGTCGTTCAGCGGCAACCGCCATCGAAAGCTGCAACTTATATGTAGGAAACCAAAGCTCACGTGCTCAGGCAAAATTTTAAATGGCCAAATGATAGAAGATTGACTTTTCAAACAGCGTAGCTATGGTGATACCCTTTTGGGCGAAGAGGGACTATGCAGTCTATCCTCGAAATGTCTTGACGAGAGACCTCCGCGATCTAAAGAACTTGGAACATGCTGAAGATGCAATATTTTGTACATGTCACTTTGATGGGACCGAGTTATTGTCTCCAAAAGCCTTAATTGAAGGCGCATCAATTCACAGCTTGTCGGAAATGCTTCTTACGAATTTGGCAGCCGTCAGAGGAGATTTCGAAGTGGAGTCCAGAAAACCAAGCTCGAGCTCGGTAGACGAGAAGACCAACGAAGTCACCTCAGAATCTGACGCCAAAGACCGCGTCCGCTTGCCTATCGTTTTCGTGGCCCACAGCTTAGCTTCCTGGGTCGTTCGACACTTGCTAGCCGGTAGACCGTATGATAACTGGAGCATTATGTTTGCTACTCGAGGGATTGTCTTCCTCGACACACCTCACGAAAGTTTTGTCACGTTACCTAAGGGAGAGCATGCGGAGGAATATTTGAAAAGTCTGAGCTATTTTCTGCGAGGACGAACGGACACGCAGTCTTCTATGGCAGCACTAGCCAAGGAGCTTACAGTCATCGATCGTGCATTTGAGCAGTTGCAAAATTCCGCATTCGTTCGAAATAAGAAAGCACATGTTATGGGGGGGCCAGCCATCGCGGTGTGCTTCAATGAGGTCTGGACAACACCCTCCGCCACTGGTCTCGTAACATTCCAAGAGGTAGATAGCCTTTTGCCTCAAAAGGGCAGCAAGTCTTTCGGCTAACGGCAAACTTAGGAGAGGAGCAGCAATAATAAGAAGATCGGGTCGAGCAGAATACGCAAGATACTGCGAATAGACCCAGAGGGAGCACAGCCTGAGAAGACGAAGGCAGGCCAAAGCAGCCACATCGTATTGGGAAGACTTGATTCACTCTTGAAGGACGTTCTTGGAGCACACCGTCGACTGCACGAGAATGACACCGGGACAAAATCTTCTTTCAGAAATGATTCGGTGATTCTATCCTCGGGCACACTATCGCAGCCCCCAGAAGCTATCCTGGAAGGCGTCGAGACTTCTGCAGCCTCATTTGTGAGAACGCCGTCGCCGGCCTCATGTGAGGATTCTAGATTCATGAACAGATCTGCATCACCGGATTCCTTGGGTGACCGGGTGAGATTGGCCGGACAGACCTCGCCGAGTCTTGGACTCCGCTTGATGCATAGCAGGAGGGACTCATCCGGCGACTCCGTAACTTCGGACAGATCAGACATCACGCAACCTGCGGCTCTGAAAGTATTTGCCTACGATCCCACGTACGGAAAAGCATATACAAATACTATTCGACTGGCGAATTCCTATTACCAACGAGCCGAATTCGTCAACGCCGAGGCTGCTTTCCGCAGAAGCAAGGAGCTTTTAGAAGCGGCCATGGGACCGAGTGCTCGGCAGTCCTTCGAGTTCATCGCAATAGACATCGCAATAGACGAGCAGCTGGCTGCGATATCATTGTACCGCGGGCAGTACTCCAAAGCCGAAGGTGACTTTGAAAGTCTTCTGAAAAACACTCATCGTCTGGAGCAAATCCCTACTGCCCAGAGGAGGGACCTCGTTCAGGACCTGAAGCGATGGACAGCTGTCGTGATGCTATATCAGGGCCAGTACAGAAACGCAGTTCTCGAATTCAAAACCCTGCTTCAGGATGGACAGGTCAACGAATGCTGGGGCGTATCAAGGATACTTAGGATCCATATCCACAGAGACCTCAGCCTCGCCTTGGCTCATCTAGGACCTTACTCACAGGTTCGAGAACAGATCAGGTTCGCGGAGGAAGAGCTCGAAAACTACATCAAAACTCAGGAGGGTGTCTCGCATAGCATCAAGCCTCAAACCTCAACAAAAGCCGAGACGGAAGTGACTGCTCCGGAGGCTGTCCGAATCAATTCCAACGCTCAAGCTTCGACCACGGAGAAATTTAGCAGGAGTATGCAGCGAAAGCTAGCTGTGAAACGCGCGTACCTTCGTTTTGTGCAAGCAATGATCTACCATCTCTGGGGATTTTACGACAAAGCCCTAGAAAGATGCGAGGAGGCCGCGCATGGGCTTGAAGAGATGCTCGGAGGAAGGCATATGAAGACCCTTGAATGTGCAAGTCTCAAGGCTTTGTTGCTGGCCAAGAATTACCACTTGTCTGCAGCAGAAACTTGTTGCAGCCAGACTTTGCACACTATGAGAAAAGAGCTGGATCCACGCCATCCCCACACACTAGAAGCGACTGGGCGCCTGGTCTACATTTTCACAGCACAGTACCGACTGGCGGAGGCCACTGCCACGGCCGCCTCACTAAAGAAATCCACGAAAAAGACCTTTGGAGACGATCATCCCCAGACCCTCAACTCGCATTTACTGTTGTCTCAGGTTAACCTCGCAACTGGAGACTATATCGATGCTCTGGGGCAGCTCCAAGAACTTGTCAAGGCATCCGAACACTTCTATGGCGAAGAAAATCTGATTACTCTTACCCACAACGCGACTTACGCTCGTGCGCTTTATCACGCCGGAGCCCTCAAGGAGGCTGAGGAGGTCGGTCAGTCAACCTTACGCAGGCAAAGAAAGTTCTTTTCTCTTCCGAGCGGCTTGGATACCAAAACACAAGAAATCTGCCTATTCTCACGCCGGTTGATCAGCCAGCGACTCGAGGCAATGGAACAAGAGGCTAATTACTCCAGGATTCATCCTTTGTTTCTGACTACGCTTGAAACCATCGCGCTCATTGAAATGAGCAAGACAAATCCAGACCGCGCCTCAGCAAGAGGGATCTTGGAGTGCTGTTGGAGATGGAAGTCGCGTGTGTTGGGCGAGGACCATGCTTTTACCCTTGCCGCTGAATACGAGTTCGCGATGACCTTCGAGGACGAAGATGATGACAACGGGGGGTTTTTGCAGCACCAACAACACATGCGACATATATATTCGCGCAGGATCGCAATGCTGGAGGGAACACATCCTGATGTCCTGGCTGCCAGGAGAGAGCTGATAATCATCAATTGCACACTTGACGCTTGGATGGACTTGCCAACTCCATCCGAGGCCAGGTCCAACGTGCACGTGGGAAGAAAAGGTGTCGACGATGGTTCCAAGCTCACCGATAACGCAACGACGAGCAGAAATATGGACGACGAGGCATGGGCTGTGGCAGAAAACGACTCGCAGATGATATTTTCAATACACAAGATGAAGCTAGGCGGAACACATCCCGAGACTTTGAAGTCACACCTGTGGCTATTCCAGTTACAGGTTCAGATTGGAAGGGACGTGGACACACAGACTTGCATGAAAGATCTACTCTCCGATCTACGTGGGCCCAAAATACTCAGCCAGCGTCTCGTCGACTCAGTACGAATAAGGCATCAAATGGCCTTGGCGTTACTTTACAGTGGCCATCTTCGTCAGGCGGCACGTATTCTACACCAGATACCTGAAGAGCTGAAGGCAACGCCCCTTGTCCAAAACTCGTCGTTCTCTGATTCGTTGGAGCAACTTCGACGGGCTACTGAACAGAACATCTTTGAGACCATGCGAGAGGCCCAGAGGCACCCAGATTACAAGGCGAGGTTGCACGAGCTTCGTTCCAAGGCCGAGGCTATCAAGAAAGCGAACAATGAAACCGACGAAGCTCGAGAATATCTCTCCGAGGCCCTTGAACTTTGCGAACTGCTCTACGGACCAGACCATCCGAAGACTCTCAACGCTCGCGAAAAACTAGTGCTTGCAACCTGGAATCCGCAAGACGAGAGCAAAATGAGGGAATCGATCAAGCAGATGTCAGAGCTCATTGCCTTTCTGAACGCGACCTCAGGCACTGTGCAGGGGAAAGAATTGACCAAGACATACGATGAGTGGGTCCAGGAGTTGGACGCGCGGACCAAGGACATTGACCTGGAAGATGAGCCCGAGGAATGAGGACATGACAATGGCTTTTTCCTACCTGTAAGATACTCAGGTAGTGTTGATGTTGCACGTTGATAGCGCGTCATGCTGTCAGCTTGATTTATGGCAAATTATGATACCCAAAGAAAGGTCCTTTTTCACCTTCTCTGCTCCATTCAATGCTCGCAAGATATAAATATGTACCTTGAATGTCAGACAATACAATTTGAAGGTCAAAGCCGAGCCCACCCTGGCCTGAAAAGACTGTCTTGGATAGTGGTGGTTGTAATGCCTCAGGACTTCATCTTGGGAACCCCTCCTCATTATTCGGAGGCACCATCCAGCACAATGACCTCCGCCGCCGCCGACCCAAAGCTTTCAACATTGAGTGTGTCTCCTAGAACAGTGCCTTCAACAAAGGCGCCATCTCCTTCATTCAGCTCAGAGTATCCTTGGCCGTTGATATCAATTTTAACCCTCCCTTGGCCGTTCTTTGCCATAGTGAGATGTACGTAAACCTTTCGTGTTTTTTTCTCTGTGGCATCACCGCCAATCACCCATGACAACTTTCGCTGCGGGTCGATAATGCCAGATGCCATGACAAAGTCAGCATGGATAGGAATGGTACCATCTTTGACCGGCACGGCCTCGCTCTCCTGCTTGGCAGTAGCCTGTCGGCCTGCTCGGAGAGGAGTGATCAGCGGTAGGAATCTCTTCTTCTTCTCTTCTTCATCAGAGCTCAGAGTATGGTATCTCGGGGGCAGTCCAGTCTTCCAAGGGACCACCCAGATTTGAAGCAGATGGACAGTCTCCGAGGCATCCTCGTTCATTTCAGAGTGGTCTATGCCCGTCCCTGCTGTTGTGAACTGTATGTCGTTGCGGCGTATACGGTAAAACTTGGTAGACCTGTCGCCTTCCTTCTCAGCATCCGCCGCGGTGAGCATCGAATCCCGATGTGTCAGTTCGCCGCTTAGGACAAGAGTGAAAATTTCGAAGTTTTCATGGTGATGCGTTGGAAAACCCGATAACGGTTGAACACGGTCCTCGCCTAGAGCTTTGAGGGAACCGAAAGGCGAGTACGCTGAACGCCGTGTAAAACTTTGGTAAGAGCTGAGCCAACCAATGTCGGTATGGTGTCTGGCGTGCGAGGGGTGAAGAGTGATTGTCGGTGCGGATGTTAGGTGAGACATTTCAGCGAAGATGCTGAGGAGTAGGCTGTTGGTCACTCTATATTAGCGACGGCTCTTAAGGACGGCTCCCAGACGAGAGTAAGGGCTTTGCTTACTTGAACATAAAATTGACGCTCGAGATTCTGAACGTTGAAGAGTCCTTGCTAGAGCTACTTCAGAGACTGGATTAAGTCGATTGGATTTGGAGTCTCCATTCACAATGGAACAATTTAATTTAAAAGCAGACATAGGGTTCATAAGAGGGAAAATCCGACTCGGATTTCCCGATGTGTGGAGGTTCAGCGCCGACGCATGTATCAATCGCGCGCGCGAGCGTGCGGTGACAACTGCCAGTCTAACAGCGCGGCATGGGCTCCCGCGCGTTTGGCAAAACAGGTTTAGCTCCTAGAAGGCGGGCCAATAACGGTATAAACGGCTGGTTTTGGCTCAGCCTTTCCAGTGTGCAACCCGGAAGTCTAAGCCAGCGGCTGTTATATCCACAGGCTTGGAGCTGCCGTGGTCCTGTTGAGCCATGTTGAACCACCATGGAGCTTGAGGTTTCATTTTGATGATCTGCATATGCGGGACACACGGCGTGATTGTTCTACAAGGATATAAAGGCAGTAAGTTGGAAAGAAGACCCACGTCTTTAGGTGTCAGATTGGGAATGGTTCGAGAGGAAGTCTTGAATTTCCGATACTCCGGACTTGCAAGAATCTGAACCGTTTTTACAAGTAGGGGCGCTGCGGAGATGAGAGTGAATCTGAGGGCCTCTCGGCTGATCTAACCTTTTCCGAATATACACCTGGGCAGTCACATCATTAGCACATATGAATGAGAAGCCATGTGAAACGTTGCATACATTGGTTCAGGACGACCTTAAACCGTTGCCGAAGGCATCAGCCATGGCCACTGTGTAAAGTAGTTCAGTCTTCCGACACGGGTGGCCTTCAATGTTGTGGGATCTTGGACCGCAGGTACCATGCCCGTCTCTGTCTGGTCCCTGGCATATTCACGGTATTGGTCAACTAGGGATAATGTACGTTAGAAACCTCGCCAACCCCCGGCCTCAAATGAAGTATATTTACGCGCTGGTTCCGCTGGTCCCGACGAAGACGACTAACACCGCGGCGTAGGCAGCTGTCCCAGACAACACATCAAAGGGCTTTTCCAGAAAGCGCGCGATGCCCAGACCGAAAGCAAAAACACATACAGATGTTGTCACCAACGAGGTCACCAAGCCCGGGTGGAGGACCATGACCAGCATCGGCCCAATAAGAAACGCTCCTCCCAAGACCGCCATACCCACTTTCTGAACATATTCTCCGTGCTCTAGAGTATGGATGATCTCAGTCCTGGTATCCCAAAATCGTTTCACGTCGCCTTTGTCGAGGAGCCCGCCTAGTTCCCGGTCCCGAAGAGGTTTTAGGTGATTTTGCATTCGAGAAACATTCTTCTTGTGCATCAATTTCGACTCTGCGTCGAATATATCCTGGATACACTCCCGCTGAAGTGCCCATTCTGTCGAAACAAGGAATGGGTCATGTTTTGGGTACCGCCTCCGCAGTTCTGTCATGTATTCAAAGTCTCTGAGTGCCTCAGCTGAGAGCAAGCCCTATTAATTAGCATAAATGAACATGTTCCACGAAGGGGGGGGAGGTGTTTTGGATATAAGGGGCGGCATCAGGGAAATCAAAAGTGAAGGACATTTGCACGTTACCATATGTTCTGAAATCACGAACAGATCCATCCGGGTCATAGCTCTCGATATTGTATCGCGCATTGAAAGCGTGTGCCACTAACTTCCTCCTGAAGAGCTCCAGATTCAGCTGCTGTAGCTCCGATAAATGAACGGTAATAACCTGATCTGCGTGAGACTTCATAAGACTCGTCTTATAGGCCTTCCGCGCTGTTTCGAGAAAACCTTTATCCCGAGCCAGGTCAGCAGTTGACAGGACCGTCCTTGTGGTCACGCGTATGTCACCCTCGCTGCCTCGTGAAGGGGAACGCCTCTGTGCCTGATGAGCTGGGAGTCCTTCTGCTTCGTCTCGAGATCTCGCCCTTCTTCTTCTTCCACTGCGACTGCGAAGTCGGTTTGCGGGCACCTCGGTGCGCCTGCTGGGTCTAGGTGTATAATATGCATCCCTCTCTATATCACCTGACCACATGTTGTCTATCCTGCGAAGCTGCTTAGTTCACTGGTTCTAGCGTGGCCCTCTCAATGAAATAAATAAATCAGGAGCATTTTACCTTTCTCAAAAGACGGAAACAACAAATCCATTCCGAGTGTGATGTGGATGGAGTAAGGAATTAGTAGCACAAGGCTCCGAAGCGACAGGTCACAATGGATCTGAATAATCTGGCTGCTTATTTGCATATACGCTTAACCATTTTTGTACACATTCAATCTATTGATTTCCGGGCATGCATCAATACGAGTAGTCCAAGCCTCTTGAGGCTGAATCATTCTCCGTCATCATACCGCTGAAGCATGTTGCACAAAGGTGATTGTGTGCTACGAGGTGCAGCAGCAGGCTTCTGAGCAAGTACCATGATTCTCTTAGTCAAACTACAACAGATAGTGTAGTTCCAAGACCGCAAGTTATTGGCTAATGATATTAGTAGAGGCTGCGGCTAGGATACAACATGATGTTTGTATTTATGCAGTACATACTGGATGCTTTTGTAAGACTTCATAGTTATTTACCGTGATTCCTTGACGTGGAACAGGACAGATTACATATGTAAT
The DNA here is from genome assembly GCA_038088505.1 of Diaporthe velutina. Lineage (NCBI taxonomy): Eukaryota > Fungi > Ascomycota > Sordariomycetes > Diaporthales > Diaporthaceae > Diaporthe > Diaporthe velutina. The sequence goes on along the minus strand of JBBWSJ010000002.1, from coordinate 1,225,462 downwards.
CGTGCCTTTGTGCAGCTATCACAACTTGAGTATCTTCCATCACCTGAGCCACATAAAAGTGGTTTCTTCAGTCCCCTACAAAGAAAGGTAAGTGGAACAGTCAACTGTCAGTTTATTGTGGTTTCATAATACCTGAGACAACCAGAAAAGGCTGTCCAAAGCAAGGATGTATGTGGGAAAACAAAAAAAGATGGATTTTTCAGTTGTGCCCCTACTTTCTTGTTAGATTGAACTCTTTTGAAGCAATTTGGTGGTAATTCTAACCCAGGCCGATTCGAACGACCGATCTTCGCATTACAAGTGCGACGCCTTACCACTTGGCCATAGGGGCTGTGGTTTGGTGGCGAATTTTATTGGCGGCTCATCAAGAAAGAAAAGTTGGCCGAGATTTGGAGAACTGCCACAACTCATGCCGATGGCTTCAGTCTATGATTCATTGACAGAATTTCTCTTTCTATGATCAAACAATTCTGCCATAACTGATTGTACCTGTTTCTGACTTTATGGTCCATTGTAATATCGATCATGTTGCTGTCCATGATTGACTGACGCTGTTGATTGCCGATTTTGCCCATGCCTGTGTTGTCTGTGGCAGTAAAATAGATATCTATCTGCCAGTGACTTAGTTGGTTCGGAGGCTGATGCAGCCAGTGACTGCTATGACTGGGTTTTTAATTCCTCGTCAGCCATGACAAAACTGGTCCTTGGCTCTGAAGACTCGTGAGAATGGCCGCACTGCTAGGATTGACTTGCGAGGCAAATGTGGTATTGCCTTTGCGATTGTTGGTGTTGATAATGGACAGAAGCGATGGCAGAGCCGAAACTTCCATTTTCCCAAGAAGGTGGTTGTATGATGAGGACCCGGGGAGAGCTGCCAGAAGTTACAAGTTCTTGTGTGTATGATAATGGCCCTTGAGCATCGGTGTGAAGAGATTGAGATGCAAGAGCAACAGGGCGAGAGTATGTGCTCTCGAGTGGTAATTGCAGCCAGACATAGACATGTCCTGTGATGTTGAAATAGCCCACTCCGCAATTATTATATCGCAGTCGTATCGGAGACTGTTGAGGCGAGGCAAACCCCTATCGCTAGGGTGAAGACGGAATTTGATCTCATCTCCCAATTGGGAGTGCAAGTGACAGTCAGACCAGCTACCAAAAATTGAAACGCATGCCGTATTAAGCGGCAGCTCTCAACCTCTGAACCTCCTCTCCGTCCATGCTGACAACCTGGACACCTCCGCCGGCGAGCCCCTCCCTGCACTTATCCCAACCCTTGGCGTCAACCGCCCTTGTACCTTCTTTCACCACGTACGTGACGAAGCCCTCTTTGGCCGCGTCCGCCGCCGTGGCACTCACGCAGTAGTCAAACGCCAGCCCGACGACGTACACGTGCGTCACGCCCCTGTCCCGCAGCGCCTGCGCCAGGCCCGAGTCGCTCACTCGTGGGCTCTTAAAGGGGGCGTAAAAGGCGCTGTACATCTCAACCCGCGCATCCTGGCCCTTCTTGACCACCACGTCGACCCTGTCCGCCGCCAGCTCCGGCACTAGCTCCGCGCCCTTGCTGCCCTGGACGCAGTGGACGGGCCACAGCCGCGTCTCGGAGCTCTCGGACGCGTTGTCTGGGTTGATGATGGTGACGCTGTCGACGAACGGCTGCTTGGGTGGCGAGTGGTGGTTCGCCGCGAAGGAGATGTGATCCGCTGGGTGCCAGTCCTGCGTGGCTATGCGGACGGCGAAAGACGGCAGGGATAGGAGCTCGTTGACGGTCGGCGCGATGTCGCGGCCCTCCGGGATGGCGAGCGAGCCGGAGGGCGGGCAGAAGTCCTCCTGGAAGTCGACCACAATGAGTGCAGGGACAAACGGCGCGGATGAGGAAGTCATGATCGCCAAGTTTGTAGCTGAGAATTTCAGCTGTTCTGGTCGGTCGATCGGCGACGCAAAGACCCTGTAATGAAAACCGAAATGGGCTGTCCGGACGATAGTCGATGCCGCTTGCGTTTGCGTTGGGTGACGTAGGCGGGGCTTTGAAAGCTCTAGGGTTTAGGGCCTGCAGCTAACGCTAGTAGAAGATATGCCCGAAATAGCCTGTTGCGCTACCTCAGCAGGTGATCCACGTCTAATAACATAATGCCCATCAAGGTGTGTAGCTGAACCCACAATGTGAAGCACATCTTGATGAAACAATGTAAGGCATAATGTTGCTTTGAGCTGCTTTTAATTTGAGTGACTGCGGCAAATGCGGCTTTCAGTTTCTGACCGCTGGCATTGCACTGTCTTGTAAGGTTTTCTGACACTCCTTGTGTGTTACGGTGATTTGGTGGGCAAGCCATGTCTCTTTTCTGGAACGACGTTGGAAATTTCCCAGGCTTGATCAATGTCTCGGTACTGCAACCGAGCACATAGATCAAATACAGGAGTGATCATGCCGTGACATGGGGCTCTCGCCTGATATGGCGATGTAGTAGATTCTTTGATTAATGAGTCGCCAACTGGTGGTGGGTATCATGAGATTGTTGATCCGAGGACCACATCAATCGGGCTTGGACAGCCCCACCGCTGTGGAGGATTGACCATGGCATATCAATGCCCTTGCAGCTTCAGTAGATGGTGTACCTATAATACGGTATGGTTTGACTGGCCTGTTCCAGCACCTTAAGCCTCTTGGTTGATTTCCTGTCACGATGCATGCCTGAGAATAACATAAACGATGCCATGATGACAGTTGCAATTCCTAGTCAAGCTTCCATTCACTGACATACATATTCAATGCTTGCCCACCGTTCAAGCGCAGTATCGTTCGCTCGGTACATTTTGGTAGAACTGTGTTCTGTCTACCTGGCAGGTATTGGCATCCTTCGTCACTATTGACTCGTAGCTGGCTGTATCAAAAATCCCCGAATTGATAACCGCCAGTCAGGCCAGCCGGCCCTGGTCCTAATTGAAGTAATATGTACGAGGTGATCCAAGAGCGATCGTGGCCGTGCCACGAAGGCTGACTCAAAGCATCCATGTCCACATCCGCGGACCTGAAATGCCTCGTGTCTCGACCTTACCATTCGGTGGATCTACTGAGCCCATTCAGCTGCCCAAGTGATCACAATCGTACGACTACAAATTCTAGCACAGGAGCCTACGGCTTACGTTCAACCACATTACGGTCGTGTGAGCCTCAAGTGCTTCCAATTGCTCTGGGCACATCGAGTAAGTTACTGGGAAGCTCGTTGAGAGGTATGTTAAAGGGTTATCGAAGTCTGTGATCATATTTGAACCACGAATGATCATTTCTGAGTCCTAAAATCTCACTATATGACCAGGTAGCTGGACGCAATTCCCAACAGAGACCTGTGGAAATTTCGAAAACTTGCACAGCACTTGAGGGGCATCAATACTACTGATTGGATAAGTGGACTCGTGATACTGCCTGCTCACATACTTGACCAAACGCCAGCGCCGCGCGGCTCTGAGCAGATATCTCGAAGGAAAAGGGTTTCCCTCAAGTTGAAGGTGCAACTAACCCAAATATGACCCACGTCACACCTCGGCCGAATGGTTAAGCAGTGCGGCAAGTTCGTTAAACGCATGACAGCCGGAATCTGGGACGAGATTGTGAGTTGATCTAGAAAACAAGCAACTGGCGAGAAATTAAGTTCACCGACCCGCATGGTCTCTGCAGATCCGCTTCGTGCCGCTGGGTGTTCCCGGCTCGGGGAGGATCGACAGCCAGGAGAATACAACATAGCTCCCGCAGCGACGATGCACAATCTCCCAGCTGAGCTGATAGAGGCACTTGTGCCCGACCGGATGCTCCCATCTCAACGTTACGACGGCCTATAATCTGCATCCCGAGGCCGAGCTCAAAAGGATCAGCCTCACTTACGATGCAACATGTAGGACTGCCGCGAAGATCTTGGGGAACCTAAATATGACGCCTGTTGGATGCTTCACATGCGAACTGGACTGTGGCAACATTCAAATTCTTGTATCTTAACCGAGACTCAACCCCTTGTGCCTATCAACCTTTCCATGTTTGAGCAATATAATGCCCTGCCATTGCCCATGACTATTTCTGCTCTTGCTTCTTGATGGAGTTCCTGCCAATTCTCTACAGCAACCTTTTACTCCTCGCCATCACATTGTCATCTTGGTCCCATCTGCTTTTCATCAAATGAGTATTGAATCTAGGGGAGACGGAGGGTGTTAGGCCAAGCTAGAGCTGTCTCGTGTACATTCATCTCCCGGACGCCCATCCTTTATTTGCAAGATCGCAACGCCAGCTGCCGACTTGGCACTTCGGAATGCCTCACAATCAGATGACAACTCCACATCTACTGGCTCAGACGCAATCCGGTTTGAACGATTCATACACCTGCCGCACAGTGCCTGTGTAGATACTAGATATCCGACCGATCAGATACCGGGATGCTCTCCCATCCGGTTTTGTGGGCTTAATTAATAGGGGCCGTCCGATGACTGCTTCTCGGCCGTACAGGTGCCACTGGCGGCTAATAACGGATGGCGCATGGACGGCTGACTCGCCCGTTCGCTGTATCCCAGGAAGTTTTCTTTATTGCTGTAGTGGTGCCGGCTTGTACGGGAATCTTGCTGAGTGCAAAGATTTTGCTGCCATCACAATTAAGGAGGACTTTGCGCTGTTGTCGAGCCGTGATTCGCCAACCAAGTGCCGTTGGTCACGTAGCAGCAACCCAATTCAAAGTTATGCACACCTCAAAAGTGGTCCTAAGCTTTTCCTCCACCCGATCGCGGGTGGGCCTTTTCTGCCTTGGGCTTTGTCGCAAACAAGGTTACAGGGTGCATTAGGACGGGCAAGTAGATCCGGCTGTGCGCTCCGCCCGCTCCGCGAAGGGGCTGCTGACACGGCGCATCCAAAAATGGCTTTGCCCCGGTGGTCAATGTGGAGCGGCGCAGATACTTGATACATTGTCATAGTGGCCCAATGACGAAAGGAAAGATGTGCAACTTTACTTTTGCAAGCAGGAAATATCTTGGGGGGCGATCCAGCGAAGCCTCTCGACTCTACTCTACGTTGAGGCAACACCACGTCAGCCCCCACAGCCATCTTTGGACCACTGCATAAGCCGAGCCGAGCCTGGCAAGGAAGGCCAAGATGTCTTCCACAATGAAGTTGATATCAGAACCTTCGGAGAACACAGGGCCTACTCTACTGGCAATCACTGTGTTGTTCACAAGCTTGGCCACAATCACCGTTGCGACACGAATTTGGGTCAGAGCCACGATGGTCGGGAAAGTCGGATGGGATGTTAGTAGAAAAGCTACGGTCCTCACGTCCTAAATTTTGTTGCTAATAAGATGGCGACAGGACTGGGTTATCTGTTTGACAGCTTTGGTATCGATCGTGGGGATGGGCGAAGTTAGTAAGTGCTCATTGATAGGACTACTATTTATTCGGAGCTTCCGTCCCCAGATATCCCCTAGAATTTATGCAGATGTAGTAAAAATTTACTAACAACATCGTAGTTGGACAAGTCCAGCACGGAGCGGGACGCCACAACGGCGATATTCCCCCAGAAGACCTTCCTATGGGGCTTATGCTCAATTATATGGGCCAGCTCACGTACTTGTACGGTATATGCTTTTGCAAACTCGCAGTCGGTGCATCTCTGCTTCGCATTGCATCTACCAAGTTCTGGAAACACTTGGTCCTTGGCGTGATGATTTTCGTTTTCGCATACACAACCGCCGGTTTCGTGGTAAGTGAAAGTGGCGATCATTCCGGTTCACTTATCCTATAGCAAGAAAGTCGTCAACTACAGAAGCTGATTTCAAACAGACTCTGCTGGTTCAATGCACCGATATCCGCATTCTATGGGATTATTCAACAAAGGCCACGTGTTGGGGACCGAGTACTATGATGGCGTTGGGATACACAAACTTCTCCCTCAACATCGTCACCGACTTGATATTCGCTGTCTTTATTCCGGTCCCGATGCTCTGGAATATCAATGTCACACGCCGAACACGGATCTCTCTTTTCGGTGTTCTCGGCCTGGGTTGCTTTGCCTGCGCCTGCGCCATCACCCGCATCACATTTATAAGCACTTATGGAAAAGAAGGCGACTGGCTCTGGGATTCGCAGTATTTGACCACATGGAGTGTCCTTGAGATGAACGTCGGCATCATCGCGGCTAGCCTACCGAGCTTACGGCCGCTGTTCAAAAAGTTCCTCGGCAGTATGTATGGGGCAGGCACTAATAAAGCGAAGGGCTATTATGCCGGGGGTTCGCTGGGCCGGAGCAAGAAGAACTGGCAGAATCTTTCCGGAAGGAACGCAGACAAGCGGAACAGTGTATACGCGCGCCCGATTGGCATTGACGAAGCGTTCGACGACTCGAGCAGCCAGAACGCCCTGCACAGGACGAACGGGGGTCCAATATCCAAGGAGTCTTTTGAGATGGCTTCATACGCGCCGATCCTGGATTCAGTCAGAGTTAGCAGGAAGCCCAGTGTGAAAACACATGTTGAGGCCCAGAGGAGTTTCGAAGACATTAAGACACCGACGGATGTACATCTGAAGGGGATCACCAAGACCACGAGTACGACGGTGACGTATCAGATCGAACAGGCGAGGTTCGCTTAGGTCTGTAAATTCAAGTTATGACGCCAGAGGGCTGCTCGGTGTCTGGGTTTCTCCTTTTCGGCCTGGTGTCAGGCAAAAGCAATCAAGATGAAAAGTCACCGCTGCTGTTACTTGAGAGCATAATTGCGATTGTATATACTTTAGATGGCAATAGGAAACAATGGAATGTGAGATCCTGCCGGGGGAAGTCCTGCCCATATCAATTGACTGGTACGCGGTCTTCGTCAGCCTCGAAGACGTGGGACAATCAGGCTCCCAAAGTTTGGCCACAGAGTTGTTGAACTCCGTGAACCAGGGTGGATAGCTCTTTCCTTCCTGTTATCCTTTAAGACTGGCTTAACCTTGCCGGCCTTCCAGAGTTCTGGATTCGACACGCAGATCTTTTGCAGGTGTCCTTGCCCACTGCGACTTGATACTGGTTTTCGAAGTCAGCAGTGAACATTCAGTCGATGATAGATACCAATATGGTAAGTACTGGAAAGAGGAAAGGGCCTAAAACTGACAACAGTAGTCAAAATTCAGCTCGGTATCTACACAAGGGAGTTTGAGGGCGATGATGCGTGTTTCTTTCGCCTGATTATCTGGAAACGATGCTGATTTCTGCCAGGGCGAGCATTCGTTTTTGAGATACTGAAAGGGGTCAAACCAGGCATCGGATGAAATTCGAAGACGGCTTTGTCTGGAAGCTCGAAGTTTTTCACAAGTCAGACTTTTCTTGCACTCAGTTCTGCAGCCTTGCTGGGACGTTGTCTCAAACCTCCCTCCCCTCCCCAAAACCACGCGCGTCCGATAGCACCAGCCCAGCCCCAACTTTTCAACTCACCACAGGCGTCATAGAAAACATTATCCGAACTGAAGTCCAGAAATCTATCGAGTAGCGGCACGCCATACCAACATGGAAGGGGCCTCGAACGTCGATGCCTTCGGGCTGCCGAGCTCCGTTGCAGTTACCGAGCAGGCAACTTTCGACCACAATCACCAAGCGACTGCTACCAACAACGCTCAAGGCCAGATGGATCGCCTTGAGATCGAAGAAGAGCTTCCTGCTGCCATGAATGGCACCATGGAAGACTCACAGTCGAATGTTGTTTACCACCTCAACGCCGACTGGCATAGTGTGGCCGAGGACGTTCATGTGACACGCCAACCAAACAACACGGTCAACTTTCGCGCAGGAATCCAGCACTCCGAGGTCAATAGGGCCTCAAGCGAGAGTGGGAGCGAGGGAGAAATACAGGAGTCAGGCATCGGCGGCGGCCCCGTGGACGACTACGGCCTTCCCAATAGCCATGAACGAGCTTACGACGATGTGAATGACGAGGAAAGGGGCATCTTCGTTGACTTTGACGAGGAGCCCGACGTGGACGAAGATGACAAGAAAATTGAGGAGGAAGAAATCACCTTCGACTTCGATTGTATCAAGGCCTTTGTCTACCCTCAAGCAGGCCAAATCATCAGCCAGCACCTCTCAACTCCAAGCCAACAATCTTTCACATCACTCAACGACCTGCTCTCTTCTCACAATGCTCCAGGCCGAGGACTTTACAACATGGAGAAATTATTGGAGCACGAGGAGGGGAGGGTTGCGGAGCTGGAAGAGATCATAAAGAACAGCGAGGCCGAGCTTGAAAAGGTCAGCGCGCGAAGGGACAAGGCCGACGGGCTCGTCCGGAATGCACACACTACCTTCTCTAAAGCTCGTGGTGCAGCTCGAATCCACGACGATCTTTGGAAAGAGTACGAGGTGTTCTGCGAGTCACTGGAGCCAAAGTTCGGAAGCCGCGGAGGCTGGTCTGTGACGTGCTTTGAGAACCACAACGGCTCCTACGTCAAGTGGGACCCAGACCTCGATCTCTTTATCGAGTCGGCGGAGATGTCACTAGGAAGTTGCAATTTCCGTTGTGAGGCCACCGCGATCGAGCGTAAGGGACGCACAGAGTACGTGGTTGAGTTTTGGCCTCTTGCCAGTCCTGAGCCTCGCAGTGAGATTGCGAGGACCTGGAGGCACCAATACGTGAGTAATGACCTGCGTCATTTGTGACCTGATTTATGTCTGAGCAACGACTGACCATTGTCATACCTAAATTTAGCCCAAGCTCTACCGACTCGCAGAGCAGGCCGCAAACGAGACGTCTCAGGGCAACACCTTAGCCACGGCGCTTCTTCGGTCACTGCCCAACCCCAACCTGCCTTTCTCTGGCGGATGGCTCTTTGAATACGCCTTGGAGCCTGGACGGGCCCAACATCCCACCGTCTCACGGAGGTGGTCCTATCGGAGCGCCTGTAGGATTCCCATTGACGGACAGCAGGACGAGGACGATGTTACGGTCCAGCCTGAGTCTGAATCAGCTGAAAGCCAAGATGAGGAGATGAGTTGCGATGACTCTGAGGCGGCTGAGAACGGGGATGTTAAGATGGAAGACACTGAGTCTGGATCGGATGAAGGCCAGAAGGTGAAGATGGAAGAGGATGATTGGATACTTGCATGATGAACAATTCCAGGGGCCATCTGCATGGGCACAATTGCTGGACAACTTCGGGGTGCAGCCTAGTGTGTGCTGCTGGGTAGTGGGTTCTCGTGAGTCCTCCCGTGCTGCCCCTGTGGAATCAATGAGGCATCGACGATGCGAATTTGCTAGACGGTAAGGTCGACATTTTGGACTGTGGCATAGAAATTCAACGAGGGTTGATCGTCGGCTGGACTTAGCCACTAAGGGATACCATAGCCTGACAGACGGGCTCAAGTGGAAGAAAATCCACCTCTAGCGTTGTCCTTGCTTGATAATGACTCAACGGTGAACACATCCTTCAGCTTTCCACTGAGTGACGGAATATGAGACTGTTATCAATACCATTGCAGAAACATTTTGTGTGCAGTGATACGGGGAGACACGGAAAATGTGGCATTGGAACCGCAGAGATGTAGAGGAACTGCTGTACACTAAGACAGGTCTGTTCAACCGCACTCCTTTCCATCGTCCGTCTGGAACTATTACATTGAAACATAAGACAAGGCACCCATGCCCACAAGACTCACTGGAAGTTTTGACTTTGTTTCTCATATGTTGTAAATGCGGCATGTTTCTGGTCTCGATACCATTCAAGTGCTAGTGTTTCCTGCTAGTGCCTTTTCTCAGCTGGAAGTTTCCCCAATGGCTGCTCTTTGTCCGGCTCAGCCCGCACAGATGGCGTAACTTCGTATAGCACAGCCACCATGGCTTAGACCTCACCTCACCTCGCACTCATAACATCAACCCACTTCAGCATCCCCGTATCATTCGAGACCTGCTCCGTCGATGTATTCCATAATAGACTCACACCGCTGAGAACACACTCGCCACAAAGATGAACGCACCGCCCCTCCCACCCAGGCCCTCGGGATTCCACCGGCCGCTCTGGCAGCCCCCGGCCCACACCTCATGGAACTACGTGCTGCACCACAAGGTCCAGCTCGACCACACCGTCGAGCAGCAAGAGGTCTGGATAATCGACCTCTTCGACAACACCGTGGACGAGGTGGCCGCCCTGCACCGGCGCGGGCGCAAGGTCGTCGCCTACTTCTCGGCAGGCACCTACGAGGACTGGCGGCCCGACGCAGGGCGGTTCCGCCCGTCCACCGACCTGGGCCGCAAGATGGACGACTGGGAGGGCGAGAAGTGGGTGCAGACCAACTCCCCCAACGTGCGCGAGATCATGCAGGCGCGCATGGACCTCGCCGTGCTCAAGGGGTTCGACGGCGTCGACCCGGACAACGTCGACGCCTGGGACAACAGGAACGGGCTGGGGCTGTCGAAGCGCGACGCCGTGGACTACGTCCTCTGGCTGGCGGGCGAGGCACACGCGAGGGGCTTGTCTATCGGGCTGAAGAACGCTGGCGACATTGTCCCGCGCGTGGTCGACCAGATGCAGTGGTGCGTCAACGAGCAGGCGGTGCAGTACGGGGACGAGGAGCAGTTCCTGCCCTTTGTGAGGCAGGGAAAGCCAGTGTTCCACGTTGAGTACCCCAAGGGAGAAGACCCTGATAGTGACAGGCACAATGACAGGAAGGAAGTCACTGGGAGAAAGAGGGATAAGTGCATGAGAGGGAAGCAGCATGGGTTCTCGACTATTATCAAGAACATCAGGCTGGACCAGTGGATCCAGACATCTTGATGAGGCTTGGTATTCAATAATCAAGTCTCCTGAAGCAATAGAGCCAAACACCTCATATCTTATGCGGCAAGACTGGGCAGATTCATAAGTCACTTCCTCGGGCAGGCCTTCGTTGGGCCCCTAGTATGGTCTAACGTCTCTGTACGGGGTTTCGGTGTCTTTCTAGGTTTTCGTATGCTGCACTACACGAAATGGGCATCAGGTGGGTGAAAATGACCAGTAGTTGGCAGGACCTAGCCTGATGGGTATCATTGTTTGGCTAAAACATTGTAAAATGTAGCATCGCCGTGCGAGGTATGTTGTGGATGAAGCAGTCTCCCTTTCAACTTAAACACCAAATGATTCATGCAGCTTATCCTCCTCTACGCGATGCTTGACTCTGGGCCTGCCAATGCCAAAGTGCCGTATTCCTCATGGCATAGCATGAAACCGAGTCTGTCGTTTGAATACTGGCCACACAGAGCCCTGGCTCGTATGTTATACCTCTGGAGCTCTTAAAAGTGACCAATGTCGGAGTTGTTGTCTCAATTGTGAGCTATGCTCCGCTGACCCTCTGTCCTTGTGCTTCCGGGGTCATTTCATGTTGGAAAATGGGATCTAGTAGTGTTGGCAGTCATATCGAAACAGGCAGTCCACTTGCCCAAGAATATTCGTGCATGTGAACGGCCATGATGTCGAGGCTCGAGTGGATGTTCGGAATGGTCTCAACACCAGAGAGTGTTGCGTGATCTTGAAATCTGCTCTGTGTGTTAGTAACGTGTTAGACAGTAGGAAGACGAGAGTGGATTTGGTTTGAAAGATCTTAACAGAAGTGCTGGGGCCTGTGATGGATATGCGTACTGAGCAACATGAGTGTGTATTCGTTGCTATAGACGGCAAGGTCTGGATTGTATTGAAATTACCCACCATCTGTTCCTGATGATTTCAGTCGCCTCCGAAGACTCAGTGCCCACGCAAGCAAAGACTGTTAAAGAAAAACTCCTTTCCATGAATTGTGCCGCTGATATCTTTGTTTCGTAAATTTCCATCGTGATTGCGTCATAAAGCACTCCTTATTCTTCTTTCTCCGCCACCACTCGTGACAGTTCCAGCATGACCTGGCGCATGGTGATTCTCTGTTTCGGGTTCAGGACCAACATAGCCGCGACAAGTCTCTCCACTTTGTTGCCCTGGTCCAGCCGCATCTTTGCTTCATGAATGTCGTTGAGCCAGACCTGCATTTTTTGGGCAGCAGTTCGCCCATCGAAGTTTGGAAGTTGTCGTTGATGTTGCGGTGCCGTGTTGATGTACGCAATCATCCAGTACAGGTGACGGGGATGATTCTTCTGGCCTCGGGCATCCGGCAGACCGATTTTCCCGAGGACATACAGCATTGTCACACCCAGAGCCCACACATCTGCGGGCTGGCCTCGGAGCTTCTGGCCGATAAACTCGGGGCAGATGTAGAATGGTGTGCCACCTATCCTCTCTTGATTCGCATGAATATCGGTAATCATGCCATAGTCGCATAGAACAGCCCCCCTCTCCCGATTGAAGAGGATATTGCCTGGCTTGATATCATTGTGGACCATGTTACGGCTGTGCATGTAGTCCAGCGCACCGGCAACATCCCGAAGGATACGCTCAGAATCTTGTTGGTTGCCGAGAAAGAAAGTGGTCTGAGAATCCTGCCAGGCGCCTCTTGCCGAAAGGTCCCTGGCGTCGATGTACTCCATGTACAAGGACAAGTATCTTGCGTCGCCACCGAACAAGCGTGGTATCGACTTGTGATCCAGTACCTCGTGGTTGAGGAACTCGCGCAGCCAGATATCAGCTTGGCGGATGACGTTCCGTTCTGCTTCCTGTGGCTTTGCCGTGGCCAGTGTTTTCTGATTCAGGCGGGTTTTGAGAACCTTGACCGTGATGATGCTGTCGGGTTCCCTTGAGAACTCGCCCATGGCCACAGCACTTAGGCTTGTCGATGCGATGGGGCCGATTTTCTTGATCGTGTATTCGTCAACGTCGACCTCGGCGCCAGGTATCTCGGCAACATCGCCATCTTCGAGCTCCAGCAGAGGATTGCCGTTGGTGGTGATCAGCTCCTTTCCCTTCTCTGCCGAGGGGAGAGGGAAGACAAGTGGATTTGTGGCGCTTCCTGGTCTCATAAACATTACCACGCCATCATCACTTCGTGCATCACTCCGAACCATAGAGTCGTCCGCGCGGATTCGCTTGTCGGGGGAGGACGCAGTTTCTTCAGCTGTAAGGGTCCGTTTTCCTGATGAGTTGAGGAGGCTGTTGAGGGACTCGTTTGACGCTGACAAGCTCAAAGACGACCTCAAAATCGCGGGACGCTTCTCAACGATCCTGAAATCAAGGACGTTGATGTTTCTAACCTTGATTCTCCATGTCCCAGGGATCAAAGCCTTGGTGGTGTGGGGATTGATGGTATACTCGATGCTCGGGCTGGAAGCTGGGAGCTGGGATACCCTGGACAAGAATAATGGAATTCCAGAACGATTGAGGAATATCTGGTTGTCGCTGGCTGGGTCGTAGTAGAGCTCGCACCAGAGAGGCGGCCTTGTGTCATTTTCTAGCTTCTCTCCAGGGATACGCACGGAGAATTTGATGTCTCTGCTCGTTTGCGTGACCGCGAGGACCTTCTGCTCAGGTTGTTTCGGTTCCGCAACTTCGGCTGTCAATTGCAGCCACTCACAGCTATCAAGATTGCCGGGGCTCACAGAGCGTGCCCGAGTGAGAGGTCGTACGAGGATGCGAATGTCTTTATCCTTTGGAACAGCTAGGTCATCCAGGTGGATCGCGTGGTTCTCCGCCGCGACCGCCTCATCGATCTCCTTCTGCTCCTGGAAGCTTCTGAGGCGAGCATCGATCTCGCTCTGAGAGTACGGCTCAGTCTTCTCCTCGGTTGCCACCTCCGAGGGCGGCTCGACGTGTAGGCTTCTCATGGCGAAGGCGACCCGGTCTCGCCGGCTTCGCCACGGCAGCCTGGTCAGGCACTGGCGCTGCTGACGATGTTGGGGACGAAGCGACCAAGTCGATCCGGAGAGGAGTCACACAAGGAAGCTAAAGGCCAGGAGATATGTACGCGGGTATATGCGGCCCAGGTGCCTAGTCCTAGGGCATGGAAGACAGCAGCGAGCGGAGAGATGGCTGTTATGACACACAGAACACGTTCCCTTAGGTCTTCGTCGGCACAGGTACAGGCTCCAGATAAGGTCAGGTCCCAGCAACGGATGCTCCCGAGAATTGGTTTCGGTCGTTGGGCGGCCGCTTGAAGTGGGCGTACGAAACCTTAAATGGGGTCGCAGAGAGATGAGAAGGGGAGATTCCTAGAAAATCCGACAGGAACAGGCAAGACAAAGACCAAGGCCACCTGGCTTGCTGGCAATCTGGCAATGCAAATGATGGTGAAAATGCGGTTCAAAAAAAGAGTCAGATGGGGAATATGGAAGAGCAGTTGAGCAAGAACAGGACGGGGGAATGAGCCCTGCTGACCGGGGTCTTGGGGTGCTTAGCAATTCAGCCTCAACTGACCCTAGCAGAGGAACAGGTGAATCGCAAGTCCTAGGGTCCTCCTAGGGTCCTCCAGCTGGCTACACTGCCTACTATGAGGGGCAGTAGGTAGGTAAGTGGGAGCGTTTGTTGCATGCAGGGGTGTATTTGGAGTGCCCCGGAAAAGACGAGGATCAACAGCACCCGGGGTTGAACTCGCAGGAACGAGGTGAGTTGCAGCTGCCTAGTCCTTGTGATGGAGGCCGCCTGAGTCACCACGATATGGATGAGAAGGCTCACAGAACAGACCAGCAGTGAGCTTGAATTTGCCGTCCTCTGGCTTCAGGGTGCAGATTTTGCAGATTTTGATCAGAGAGAGATGAAGCCTTTCTCTGGATTCCGGTGTGCTTGGCTGGTCCAGTGGATCCGAGAAGAGTAGCCCAAGTGTCTCCCGGGTGGCTGATGGTTCTGGTGGGTTGTCTGTTGGCAGACAAGCTTGACACGCCGAGATGCAGGCCCTGGGTCCCGGGCACGATGTCCAGAAAGGCAGGGAGGCCGGGAGGACGAGCAGGAGAGGCAAGGCCAGCAGGACACAACAAGGACCGTAGTGTGACCAGCCGGAGCCAAAATTCAACGGCGTGATGAGCCCTGGTGAGGCACGAGAATGAACGTAGATGGAGCAGGCAGACGTGAAGACCAGGAGCAGCTGACACCAAGTCTCACCTGGCCTGGACTGGACAATCAAGAGCAGTAAGCCGGGCTGCCTGCCAGCCTGCATGAGCCAACCTCAGAAGTGTAAAAAGGATGATAAGCAGAACAGCTGTCTGCCGGCTGGCCATCTGAGCTCTGCAGCTGGCGGCACACAGCCTAGGTCGGAGACCTAGTCTGTTCGTTGGGGGCCGTTTTCCATGCGAGAATGCGAGAACCATCATCATCGGTCACTTGCGTTGATGAGACGGGTGTCAGCCAACATCAGCCGGCCAACTGGAGTAGAATAGACCCATATTACCCGCAAATGGCTGCATGGCCATGACCGCCTCCGGCTTCGTGTTGTAGGCCGGGGCTGCGCTGGTTGGCTGCTCGCGAAGCCTATTCATTGGGTGGCTTGCGCCTCTCGCGTTGCGCCGCGCCCCTCTGAGGATGCATCCTGAGTAAGGACCGACGACGGAGGGGGCGGGCGTTGGGCAACAGCCCACCGTGTCTTGTCTGTCAGCTTGTTGGGGCGAGACAGACAGCCTTGAGCAGCCATTCTCAAGCGGACAAGGCTAGAGCAGAACTAAATCTGAGTACTGCGTACCTAGGTAGTCTTTTAAGCGAGGAGTTATAGTACGATGAGTAGTAGATGATGTTCGTGCTCCGTATTCTGAGCCAGGCTTCAGTCCTCCAGCCTTCGGGCGCGCCCGTACTCCAGGTCGGGTTTCATCATCGGCTGCGAAGGCAGCGGGCAGAGAGGAACACGTCTGGGAAAGGGCCAGAGGGCCAAGAGACCAAAAGATGCAGGGGTCGGGTATCCATTGCCCGGAGAAAGAAATCGATCTGGGAGGGAGGCCCATTCCTATCTCGGACTAGCTTTGGTGGTGCCACACTGCTCCTGCAGGTTGCAGTGCAACCTCGTCTGCATAATTGGCGGCATGTGCCACGGCTAGCGCCTGGTCTGCCCGCCCGTGGATGGCTCTGAGTGGTCCGGATGCAGACATGGTGGACCCACTCCTTCCAGGCGGGCCACGGGCTTTTTGTGGGTGTTTTGGCCGTCGCCCACCGTGTGTCCATCATTGTGAGTCCAGCTTGACTCTTGGTCTCGTCACCGTCAGAAAACCACCACAGACCCCCGTCCAGCCCGCCTTCGCTGCTCCCTTTCCCTCTCTCCACCAAGCCTCTGCCCACGTCCGACACCAGAGCACTCACCGAGACCGCCCGTTTTCGACAATACTCCCCTCACCGATCTCAATCCGCTCGGGAAGGCAAGAAACAGCAGTCTACGACCCCCTCAACTCCAACCACTTGACCCTGTTGCTCGTGTTTCTCCCCGAAAACGAATCAACAAACAAATAAAATCAACCCACATCAAAATGTCTTGTTGTCCCATCATCTTCGTCTAAATGGCTTTCAATGACAACACAAGCCACCACCCAACCAACAGCAACCAAAGCAAGCGGCTCTTTCTTCTCGGTTCCTTCTTTTTCGGTCTTCGATTCAGCCCACATACGACTTCGTCCTTATCGCATTTCCTCTGACCAAGCAGCTTCTACGTGATACCCCCTTTTGATACCCACTTTCGGTTTACTTTCTGGCGTCATCGGAACGCCAACCCTGTGACAACACGACCTCGCATACCATGGACGATCCTGCCTGTGCTTGGCCCTTTTGGAAGTTTGGCTTGCAAAAGGACGACCTCACAACTACTTTACACGACCGGTACAACACCATCCCCTCTGCCATCCAGGACCCAGAGGCATTCCACCATGATGTCTACGAACTCTCCACCCGAGCCTCAACCCTCGACGAATTTGAGCGGTTGATGGAAGAACGCAAGAAGTTGCGCCTGGAGGAATTGAATAGTAAGAGCTTTAGAAGATGACGGACAAGATAAGGAGGTGGGACCTCGTTAACACTTAACTTGACAGGCATGTTGGAGGATGCTAGTTTTGAGATTATCGGCAACCCCTCCCTCATCGGCACCGAGCAGTGGCAATATGCCATCCAGCTCTTTCGCACGAAGTCACTCGACTCTCTGGTCCGCTACTTCTCCTCGTACCTGCCTCAGGAACACCCTTGGCACAACGAGTCCGGGTCGCCTATCAGTAGCACCGACAGCTCGCATCCTGCGATTTTCGACTGTGACGGACCCATGTTCTTCGACGAGCCCGAGGAGGACGACACCTATTACACTAACGAGCACTCCCAATCCTTCGACATCACCGAGCTGTCGCTTGACCAACCTACACGGTCTATGACCGTACGGTCAGAGGATTCTGGCGTTTCGGTTTCGGAACGTGTCCAACACAAACACCAATCTAACGCCCGCACCTCGCAACGGGCAATGTCCTTCTCCGAGTCGGAGCCTGACCACGTTTCCGCGGCCATGCACGATTCAATGCCGACCCTCCACGACGACGAGGCCACATCGCAGTCCGATGACCCGGAGACTCCATCTACGTCCATATCTGATTTATCAGATGTTGACGAGTCTCCAGGGAAGGACATGTTGGTGACCACCATTGTCGATGATGACGCCCATAGCGAATATCTCTCCATATCTCATACTTTACACTCTTCGATGGACTCGATGGAATCTGAAACTCCGACGCCCAAACCCGAACATACTCGCTCACCGGCAGCACCTTTCTTCGACACGAAGCTATCCCCCCTGCAGGCTCGTAGTCTATCCTCCAGCCGTGTACATCCTCACCACGCCCATCCCGCCCATGAGGATTTCCGCAGACAGCATTCGACTACCCGACAGTTGCGACGGAGGGACACAAGCCTTGATCGCGAACGACAGAGGTATGAACCGCGCGGAAGGTCTAGTCGGGTTCAGAAGTCTCCGGTTGAGCTGCGGGTTTTCCGTCAGCGAGGCAGGAGACACATCGGTGCTTAGGTCTGTGTGGTTTGGCACGATGATGGTGGCCGTTGGTGGCCATTGGTGGATGGGCCGTTGGAAGACCCATAGTTGTAACGAGGGCATCCAAAGCCATGTAAATATGCATGGAGGAAGCCGTTGTACATACTGTAATGACTCTCGCAGAAATGCACTAACGAAACAAACTATTCTTAACACTCTGTTGGCGTTCATTTCTATTGGTGATGGGACAATTATCACTCTCGTGGAGGTAGTTGTCGAGGGCTGAGAAACGGGTACCGCTTCGGCCCCGTCTCCTGCCTGTCTTCTCGCCCAAGTTGTCCAAGCTTTATTCGGCATGTCTCCTCCTTGTCGTACGCCTTTGGAGTGACCAGGTTCTTGATGACGTACGTGTCGGCTAACATGACTGGTTCATAACAGGTTCGAACCATATACTGATGCTCAGTCAAGCTGAGCCACAACTGATATCTGACAGCGATAGTGTTCACTTGCCGAAGCACATCTGATTTGCTTGCTTCTGTGTAAGTTACGTTCGATCCTCATAGCATGGTGTGCCGTTCGCACGTGCTTTCAAGCAGGGCAAGAAAAGAACAGGGGCGGAGACCCGTGCTCGGCTCTCAGTCCTCTTTTAAGTGGAAGGGCTATGGATTCTCTTCAACCAGATTTACCGGTAAGTTCAAGTAAGTCAAACATGTGAGTCGAATCTTCCAACTCAGTACCAGCGGGGTGACGATGTAAGACCGCGGATGCGAAAGATGGGCAAGGAGGTCCCTACGAGTGTAACATGGGCGTCGTTGCAACCAACACACTAGGTTGATTTCCTTCCCACTAATATAAATATCACATCCTCGAAGACCTGGGGGTTTATGTATTCCGAAAATGGTATGCTTTTCAAGTAGCAATTCGCTGCAGCGAGTCCTGTATACCTTGGCCTTGGAGCCGCTTCTAGCTGTCTTCAAAAAATCTACAACTCAATTCCATAGTCCAGTGGTCCGAAAAGTTGATTTGGGACTTGACCCGTACATTCCTTTTTGCGAAGTTCTCTGCCTCGTAACGTGAACCCTCCCTCTGCTCACGCCCCAACTCTTGTCTCAATGCATGTACTTGAACGTGTAGGCCTTGTCGCCCATCTCAGACAACTCCCGGCTGTCATAACCACTCTCGCCGCCCTCGGCCAGCTTCTTCTCGCGTTGCTTGTTAATGGCGGCGTAGCTGACGTTGAGGATGACTGCGGCGATTATGCCCAGGCATACGAATCCCAGTTCCAGCCCGTGCCCGAGGATGTAGCGGGGCGAGTCTGGTTGGCGGTAGAAGTTCGACGCCATGGCTCCCCCGAGATTGCCCACCCCGATCTGGATTGCCATGCCTGCGCTGCGCTTGTAACCTCCGGCGAGGTTGTTGGACAGCCATGCGATGTTGCCCGGGAAGCTTGGGTAGATGGCACAGACAATTATGAAGACCCCGCCGTAGACCACGCGAGGGTGCTTCGTTGGGTCCGTGGAAATACACCTGGAAGAAAAGTCAGTCTTTGTGTTTGTGGGGAGTGGCAGGGGGTTGCGAGGAAAGGGTTACACACATGGAAAACCCGATAATCATCACGAACAGGAATGGGATGATGAAGGGACTCCTCTTTCCCGCGCGGTCAGACAGGTAGGCGAAGATGACGGCCAGTATGGCAGCAGTGACGTAGATTGGAACAGTCATGAGTTGAGCTGTGCTCGAGGTGTAGCCCAGGTTCTTGATGATCGTTGGTAGGAAGAGGCTGGTTCCGTACAGCGGACATACAATCTGGCAGTAGTTAGCGCACCAGTGCGAATCTGTGTAGCGAAGAAATAGACACTCACGCCCCAGTAGACAAAGATGTTCACCCAAATCTGCCAGTCCATGAATGCTTGCCTCACATACTTCCACTGGAACTCATCAGCCTCAGCAACCTGGCTCGCTCTCGCATTCGCCCCGTCCAGCTTGGCGGACTGCCCCTGGTACTTCAGCCGGAAGACCACAAAGGCCCTCTCCTCCTCGGTCAGGAACTTCGCCGTCTCGGGGAAGTCATGGAGCAGGAAGAAAGCTGCGATAGCTGCGATGACGGTCGCAATACCCTCCAGGATGAAGATCCATCGCCATCCTTCCAAATTCCCGACGCCGTCCATCTTGGAGATACCAAAGGCCAGGAGGCCGCTGAACGCACCAGCAACTGAGGCGGCAGAAAAGAATAGGGCTTGACGGAATTGTATCTCGTGCCTGCAATACCACATAGTAAGATAATAGGCAACACCAGCTACCCATTCATAAGTGTCAGTCTTCCATCGGGCTTTGAGAAATGTCTGAGGGCCGAAGTGGGACGTCTCTGAACATAATATCATGAGAGAATCTCTTGCGGCTCGATTCAAAGCAACATCCGGGCCATGACCATCACTCACGATACAATCCAGCCTCAGTAACACCTAGGAATATGCGTGTAGCCAAAAGACCCTGGTAATTTCGAACAATCCCCATCAGCGTCATGACTGTACCCCAGGCCACCATGATGATAGGCAGCCACCTGCTGGGGCGGAGCTTCTTGAGCAGGAGGTTGCTGGGGACCTCGAAGGCGGCGTAGGTGAAGAAGAAGGCGGTCAGGCACCAGTTGTACTCGTGGCTGGCCATGCCGAGGTCCTCCTGCAGGCCCTCGATCTTGGCGTTGCCGATGTTGCCGCGGTCGAGGAAGGAGAGGAGGTACAGCAGCGAGAGCATGGGGATCAGGCGCAGGTCCATCTTGCGCAGGATCGCCTTCTCGTCCAGGTGCCTGAACGAGTCGAGCGTCGTCCCCTCCGCCGTAGCCAGGGCGTCGATGCGCTCAACCTCATCCTTGCCTCTCGAGTGCCCGTGCCGGCTGTGCGGTGGGAGGGCGGACACGGAGCCGGTGCCGAATTCATTCTGGGCGATGTCGGCCTTTTCGGAGCGCGATCTGTCGGACGAAGTCATCTTGAATTCGTGTGCTCCCTACGAAGCTGTGTCGAATATCGAAATGCTCTGCATACGGAAAACGCTCATTTGTCGAGAGAAGGCTAGGGAACTCTTAGGAAGCTCGTGGTGGCGGCAGGACTTCATAGTTCAAGTGCCCAGGTGATTACTCCTCCCCCGCAACCGCCGTTTCTTGTCCCCATAGTAATCCCCAACATGGGGCGGACGGCCCAAATACTCGGTATTCGGGGAGGCAGTCCTTGAATTGCTACTCGCTGTTGACTGCGGCTCTGGAGACGGTTCGGCCAAAAAGCTTAGCTCTAGTTCTTAATTCCCCGCACTCCAAACTGCTTGGCAAACGACTTACACAGTCCACCACGGACTGATGATGCAATAGCGCCCGACGGGCCAAGGCTTCAGCGACCTTTCCTCCATTTCTCCAGGGGCATTGGGCCGGGGAGAGGTACGGGTCTCAGGTGTAGGGAGCCAGTCTCGGATGGTCTAAGCCAACGACCTTCTGTACCCTGGTTTCCTACGTGAGTACCCGCAAACAAGGTGGCACCTGTATTGATGCGCAAGGGAAACCTTCATAAAATAGGTAGGCCAATGAGTGGATGATAGGCAACGAAATCTGGATGTGAACACAGCGAATCAGGCCGAACTCTTGCAGAGCCATAAGCATTCCTGCAACTGAGATAAAGCAAAGGACAAAGACATCGCGGTTTATCTGGAGCGGATCAAGCAGGGGGATGAGCGCATTGAGGCACTGGTGATTACCGCCTCAAGCATCCTCGTTCCGTAAAACCGCCATTGCGTTAAACGATCTTGTACTTGGGGTGATGTAACCACTCCTCGTCAAGCTCACCGTGGCCGCAGAGAGTAAAATTGGATTGACCACATGATTGTAGCTGAGGAGTGCAGTGAAACTTCAATGTAGCACTCCTACCATTTGCCTTGCACTGTGTTGTCGGCTATCTACCAAAGCCACCCCCCTCACAATGTGGTGGTCACGAACTCCTATGACCTGCTTGTAGCTAGTTGCCCCAAGTCTTATCAAACGTATAGCACATTTTTATGGTTGCGCTTATATTGAGGCATGCTATGGCTGTCCCCGCGGATATTGTTTGAGAAAGTTCCTGTGCCCTTAAACATTGAATGTAATTCTGATGTAACGTCCTCTAGCCAAACATGCACATGTGATTGCGCTAGTAGAAAGCTCGTTAACTATACAGAGCCCAAGGGAGTGGGAAGTATGAAGCATTGTTCTCTTCCAATAGTCCGGACGTCACTGGCTACTCTTCTTGTCACATAGCACATGTGCAAGAGCAGAATTCTTGCCCTGCGGTATTTCTGGTTCGTTTTGATGCTCTGACGCTAGGTTGAGGAATTACTAAATGGCAATGTTCAGGACTGTGATCAGTATTGCGGCGTTTGCTTACGCTCTATTTGACCGTGACACACCATGAGGGCATCAAATTCTACGTCACTCAAAGTCTGGACGTTTGGCAAGTAGTACTTAGGTCATCAAGTCATAGCGTGGCTTCATTGCAGGCTACAACTACCCAGGTAGCCACCACAGTCCAGCTCTAACCTCACAAAGACTCCAAATGCCCTGCGATGCCTAGAAGAATGATCTCGTGTGAGAACGTGTGCTTGGGCACTGTTTAGAGACAACCCTTAGAAGCAGCCGTCACAAGCTTTGGGCTAAGCCAAGCGTGTCAGTATTCAGGCACACGCCGTCATTCAAGGAAAGAGGCGAGACTCACAAGGTTGACACCGGCGTTCGTAGCACCTGCAGCGCAAGCAGCGTCGGCAGCAAGGTCTGCGGGCGGAGAAGAGTTAACAACAGATAACAAGACGTTTGGTTTCTCCGTCGAGGAGCAAGATACAATATCGAAGGGCTGTTACGTACTGGTTCCGAGAGAAGCAGCGGCCGTGGCGCAAGCAACCACGGCGGGGGCCAGAGCGGCGAGGCATTCTGTGATGCGCTGTCAGCACTGGAGTTTTTCTTTTAAGGAGGATTGATTAGGTTCCTAAGAGGTTGTTGAAGGCTGAACACTCACGGCCGATGTTCCAGCAGAGGCGGGTGACCGGAGCAGCGAGCTTCTCCGGATGGTCAACATCCATGGTGGAGTAGGTGATGCGCGCAACATCAGCGCCATCGTCGATCTTGACCATCTCCACAGTAGCGGTGACGTTTCCCTCGGTAGCGACGCCGACGGTGGGCTGGTCGACCGGGATCGACATGATGCCGGCGACGAGGGAGAGAGCAGTGAGAATGGTTGAGGTACGCATCTTGGTAGGTATCGGATGGAGTGTACTTCTCAGACTGTGGAAGAGAGAAAATGGAGTGAAGACAGAGATTATGGAAGAAGATGAAAGGAAGATGAGATCACAAGACCTCAAGTGAGGTCTTAAATAGCTTTTGAAATGATCCCAGAACGTCTGATGGCAGTGAATGGAACAGTGAATGCTGGAGGTCGCTGGATTAATCGGTTCTGGCAGTCACTGGTGGAATCGTTGTTTGAAAAGACTTCCAGAACCACACATTGTGGCATGGCAGCTGACCAGTTCTCCAGCAAAGTAGCAAACGTTACTATGCCTAATTTGCTTGTGTGGGAGTAGATGTATGCTCGAGCACTTGAGTAGGTACATGATTTGAGTGTAACTTATGTCTGCTGCAGGAAGTTTCAAGGCTCATGGCCAAATGGTCAAAGCTCAGGCTCTAGTAAAGATAATGGAGATTAATCATTGAATAGCAGCCCTTTCATCGAAATTGCCCTAATGTATTTGACTTTCCCATCTTGCTTTTCCATTTCTTTTCAACATTCTCCTTCACTATAACATCTTTCCCTATTTGTACTTTACCAAAGCTCTGGGAAGCGACTCCTTTGGCAATTACCAAGGAAATGTCTCGCTTCAAACTTCTCGCAAGTCTTGTCTCGTTGGGCGGTGCTCTCATCTAAACTCAAGATACGTCAAAACCATGGGTAAGAAACCACAAAAGGGAAAAAGGGACTAGAACTTCGCAGGCTTCACTGCTAAACAGAGATTCGCCACCAGGCCCTTGGTACCAAAGTGAGCATCATGGCGGCAAGGAAGCGGACGCGTCGACGACCTGCCCTGCGAGGCTCTCAGATGCCCGAGCGGCGCCTGCGGAGTTCGCGCCAGTCCAAGTCAACCTTGACCTGGGCATCGTTGTCGCCAGTAATTCCAAGTCGAGTTCAAGCTCATCGAGTCCTGCTTGACCAATGGCGTACCGCTCAGTGCACATGCCCTGGAAGACGCTGCTACGCACCTAACCGCTGTGGTCCCGGCACCCGAAGCACACCCAGTCACCTATAGTCTGATATGAGACCTATTTCTAATAGGTTGGTCTCGGCCAGTAACATAGGTGCTATGCAGGATCCCTGAAGCTTCATGCTTAGTGGTTGAGATGCTGCCTGATGGGGTGATACAGAAGTGGCGCAGTTCTTGGGTATCTGATGCAGGCAAGTCCAGTCTCATCATCAGTGAGTGAGGGGTTTTCCAGTTCTATCTTGACATGTATGCGTCCCTTATTTGAACGCGCCGACTTCTTGCTCTGATTCACCGTACCTAATTGTTTCAAACCAGCACGGCTATCGCGATAGACATTCTGTAAACTGGAGCTTGCCCCTACACTTTCACAATGAGCATCATCAGCACCATCTTCGACACTTTGGACAAGACCAAGAACCTGATAGCAATCGCATCGAGGCCCAATATTCACCCGCAGGCTGTCTTGGCTGCCGAGCAATTGCGAGTACCCCGTGGCAGCCTGTATTACCGTGCTTTTCGGTCATCTCACTGACCGTGTGGAACAGGGGTGCCGCTCTCGATGCCTCTGCGGCTCGCATCGCAGAGGCCCAGAACGAACTGGACGTGAACTCCTCAGTCAGAATTGAAGCCATACAGGCACACGTTGGACTCCAGTCCAGAGACTTACACAAAGTCATGCGGTCATCAACAGGACTTCTGCAGTTCTTCCTCGTCATCACCGCATGCAAGCCTTGCTTCCTTGACTCGGAGCTTGGGGCTCTGGCCTTCTCCATGTGCGACGAGTCCGGGGTCCTGAAAGGTTACCCGGTCTCCTCGGAGCAGCTCCAAGCATTCGTTCAGCACTTTTCAGCCCACTCGGAAGCACTTGTGCCAATGGAGATGATGCATGAAATCGCTGGCGAGGTTGCCGCCACTGACCCGGGCAGCGGGGGTCTCTATGGCCGATTGGGTATTGAGACCCTAGCTGAATTGCTCGTGCGGGTACTCGAAAAATTCCGGGACGAAGAGATCACCGAAATCGTTCTTCGAGGACGGACCCATGGTGTGCTGATCGCGACAGTATTTTCCTGGCTCCTCCCTGACAGGTCGTGTGTGATGGTAGGGCAGAATATCGTAAGAGGGAGTCCGGGCGCGAAACTGACTGTCCAATTGGTCCAAAGAGAGGAAAGATGGAATTTGGAGGTATTTAAGAATGAGCAGAATCTCCCGCCTTACGTCTTCGACTATGACCTTGACGAAGAGGACGCCAATTACCTTCGGCGATTACCCATCAACCAAGCCAGACAATATTTCGGAGACTCCTATTGCTCAACCATCGAAGACCGTAAAGACAGACAGCGTGCGGTGGGCGTACTCGGCAAACTGACCCGCATCCTGACAATCTTCTGTATAGAGCATGGCACGCTCTTCACTGACAAGCCCTGCTGCAACCAGAAAAAGTCTAGGTGCCAGACTGTACCCTTCTGCAATTTACTCGGGAACGACAGATTGCAGACCTACAACGAAGAACTCGCAGACTATGGCTGGGACTCTGGTGACGACTCGGTCTTCAGGGACAACTTACGGACAGATTCGGAAGCCCTTCTGGAAACCCTCCGCCGGCATGGCCAGGATTTTCGACAAAGCAATTCACCCGAAGAGGCATTGAAACTTCTGAAGAGCATCTGCTCGGACTGGTTTTCGACAATTATGGGCGGGTCTTACCCAGAAGTGTCAGAAATCATGATTGACCCCGCATTGTACATCGCGTTAGATAACTTTCTGACTTCGACGGTACAAGGCAGCCATAGTCTTTCCATCAGCACAAGGAGGGCGCCCACGTCTGTTACTGCCAGCACGTCGGAGCTGGTTTTGAGAGAAAGCGGAGGTGAATTGACAGAGTCTGGTCGTCAAACACGACGCTACTTCAGCCCCATGTCCGCGTCCCGATATAACGATATCGATGAGGTGGTAGGCGATCTCCTGAGGACCGGGATTAGTGTGACGAGGTTCAGGCAACTGGCCTTTGCACATCTCCTCCCCGGTGTGGAAATGATTGACCCACAGGACCTCGTTGTCAGTTATGGTGGATATACTGCAGGGATGGAAGTCCTCCGCAAGCTTTCCACGCAACAAAATGAAGTGCTGGTCATTCGTTATACCCGAGGAGGCATCGAGAAAGATGGCAAGCCGATGTCTCGCGTGCGGGAATCAAAGCTCTCCAGCACTGCGGCTTATTTTGCATTCAGTCCTCTGAGAGCGGAGCTCTTCGACAACCAAGCCAACATTTACTCAGAGCCGTCGCCTCCAGAGGGTTCCAAATTCGAATCCGCTTCATTTGACACGTCTACTTCGATCAGAGGAGACAAGCTTATTGTCAAGCACTACATGATGGGGCCTACAATACTGCAGTTCAGCTCTCAGCCCCATGAAAAATTACCGTCTTCCTGGACTTCAGCCGTCGATATGCTCGCAACAGCCACTCATGCGGGTCGGGGTCAGGAATTGACAGTCCCGCAGGAAAGATTGTTAGCCAAACGTCTGCATGAAGCAGGAGTCCAGGACCAAATGGCTTGTTTCTCGGGCTTGCCGGAACTCAAACGTGGAGGGTATTGCAAAGCACTTCTCACGCCGAGCGGCAACGGAAAGTTGCGCTTCTTCTCTGCCAGCTGGGCTGCCGGGGAGAAAGTTGCGCCAGGTCGATGCTTCAACCTCGTTGTCCGTCACAATGCTGCGCTTTTACGCTGTATTGCTGAAGCAGAGAGAGTGACTCAAAATCCGGGAAAGCTGTGGGTCATGATATCCTGATGAGAGATCTAGCAGACACAGACTCTTATCATCGGCGTTACGGACACATTGTGTATCTGTTTCCTATCCTTTCTATTCCAAACCTTCCATCACAATTGGTGCCTCAATATTGCAGATCTCGACAGGCAATAATAAAACTCACCTTACTTGGTAAAGCAACATTGAATCGACTCACAATTCAGGACACAGGCCATTTATGTACGTAGCATTGATTCATGAATTTCTTCTATACCGTCGATAGGGGACAGAATAAGATTATCATCAGGACCATAGATTAATGGTACCCTTGTTAATGGTCCTCGTCAGCATATCTCCAAGATGTACGAGTGGCAACAACTCGTGAAGTTCAGATTACGTTCTGAATTAATGCTTGGGGACCTCTGAGTTCACTCATAAAAGGCTAAAACCCGTTTCCAAAGGGCCGTTAAAGATCTCGAACGGCGTCAAACCTACACCACTTGCTATCCCTCACACCACGAGAGAAATTAGAGACGACGTCAAAGCCCTGGTGGCCATAGGTCTTGCAACAAGGACGGGTATTTATTATTCTGAAACTCTGGGTAAGGTCTTGCTCATAACCTCAGCACAGTGGATACTATGTAATCAGAGAATTATTTAAAAGAAACTTGCGCTTCTGAAAATTTACTGACAATTGCACAAGAATACTAGGCAGATAGTTTATGCCAAGTGTCTAGCCAAAACATCTTGTAGTGTATGCGCACATATATGATAGAATACATCTATTAGAGGCCACCCCAATACAATCAGTTTGCGGAAAACTTTGTCCTTGTAAGACCTGTCCAGCATCACTTCTAGGCAAGATGTAAATACAGATCTCACTTGGTGCGCTTCGACTTCGCTCTATGACCAGCTTGATCTTGATCATCTCGTGCAAGTAATCACTAATTATAGGAGGCATCTAAGACATTTATGACTGTGAGCAGGTGATTTGAGCGCCAGGGCTTGAGCCACACGATAATTACGAGGAAGGCGTTATCGTACGAGATAGACATCCATCACGAAAAGGACACTCGAGAGTGGTTGCCACAGACATGCTCACTCATCCCTCAATCCCTGAACCAACACAGCCTCCACATGCACTCTTCCGATCTTGGAGTACTGCTGAGCGGGCTTGCCCTCTTCAGTTAGACCAACCACCCCTCAAGCATTCATAGCAAATCGACTTCCCGAGAATTTCAATGTTACACTATGGCGGGTTTTCTGCTCATTGAGCCAGAAAACCAGGTTATTCTGGCCCACTTGCATTTCCTTGGCCTCAGCTACACCTCGGACTCTGTCGTATATAAACCCCCTACTTACCCGCTGCCTTGCTCTGCGTATTTGTTGTGGAATCATACTTGGCCAAGCCATCATTTGCTATGCCTGGGTAAGCATCCTTTGGAATGCAGAGATCGGCCTGCATCTGTACACACTCAGACCCTTTCTCTTCCTCTCGGTATTGTTGCAACTGATCCGATTGCTAGGCTACACATGAAACTTTTGGGGAAATGCTTATCAACCTCGTCTCATGGCCAATGGCTAATCTGGGGGCGCTCTCTCTACTCATAGTCGCCACGCTCTGCCTTTGGTACACCACCAGACGGGGCACCTTTGTCGCACGCAATAAGAGCGGTGATGGAAAAGGAGTGCCCTCAATGTTCCCCTATAATTTCCCACTGTTGGGCAGCCTGCCAATTATATATCTGTGGAAGCCGAGAGCCTTTGTCTCGGACCCAAAGTAAGTCACACCATCTGCGAAATGGCCAATTCGCTGTCACAACTGATGCTTCAACAGTAGTTTCTTCCAAGGTGATCAGCCGGTCCTGGTCAAGATTCTCACACGCGAGTTCTACGTTGTCCGCGGGCCGGAGAACGTCAAAGCGCTCTTCAGAAACTCGTGGGCGTGCACGTCAGTCCCCTTCGTCAAGTTCGCCCTCGGGTACGCTTTTGGCCTGCCAGCCAGAGCACTTAGCCTCTACGACAAGGACGACTCAGGCGGTGGCCGCGTGCCTCACCCGGGCAGCAGCGTGGAGGCTCACAATCGCGTAGATTACCGCGTGTTTGAGTCCATGAGCCGTTTTCTGGAGGGTGGGGGGCTTTGGCCCTTCCTAGGCAGGTTCGTGGACAGCATCACGCAGCGATTACATGGGCTGCATAATCGCATCGGAAGCTGCAAGGAGGATTGTGCTGACCTGACGAAATTTGTTGGGGATGAGGCAACAGTTTCGGTTCTCAATGCCCTGTGCGGTCCTCACCTCCTAAGCCTCAACCCAGGCTTCTTGCAGGACTTTTGGGATTTTGACCGCAACTTGCAGACCTATCTACAAGGTACATACATTTCAATATCACTAGAAAGTGCACATAGAATTTCTAGCTAATAAACTTCCCAGGAATTCCCTGGTTTCTCGCTCCCAGGGCCTACGCGGCTCGCAAGAGGGTGCTGGACGCCGTCAAGATCTGGCAGGAGCATGCTAGAGTCCACTTTGATGACTCGGCCGTTGGTGCTGACGGTGATGATCCGTTCTGGGGGAGCAGCTTTTTCCGCGAGAGACAGGCGATGTTTCTCGAGATGGACGGGTATGACCACGCTGCCATCGCATCACAGGACTTTGGAGCAATATGGGCGTGAGAGATAAAATCTGCCTCCTTGATACGGGGCAATTTCGAGCTAACATTTCGTGCAGAGTGAGGAATTCCATCACTGCTGGTTCGTGGGCCTTGCTCGAGATATATCGTGACCCCGAGCTTCTCGCGAGCGTGAGGGCTAAAGTAGATGCTTGCGCTCTCAGAAACGAAGACGGGAGCATCCGGTTTGACATAGACCAATTGCTTCGCCTGCCAGTCCTCCAAGCCGTCTATGCCGAGACCCTGCGCCTTTGAATGCACTTCTACATCATCAGGATGCCAGACAGGGTGGACATAAATACCTAGGATTGGATCATACTGAGACAAAAGGTCGTTGTGACGACTACAACAGTTGCACACATGGACACTGAAGCATGGTACACGGGCTTTGACAATGAACACCCCCTCGACCAATTCTGGATCGGGCGATTCCTGAAATATCGGCCAGGGATTGGCAAGGGCAATTTAGAAGAAAAAACCCCTGCTTATCCTCCAGAATTCTCAATGAAAGGGCTCGAAGGGTCCTGGATACCCTACGGAGGCGGGCCACGGCAATGCCCAGGCCGCCACTTTGCGAAACGCCAGATACTACTTATCACTGCCTTGATGGTGAGCCTGTTCGATTGTGAGATACTGAAGGAGGGCATGAACATAAAGGAGGACTTTACTCTCATGGGATTCGGAAGTGGCGTGTCGCATCCAGCTGGCAAGGTGCCGGTGCGGATAAGGCGCAGAGACATAGGTAACAGGTGAGGCTTAAGCATCGGCGTTGAGTATATTCTGAAGTTTGACTGAGAGAATGCATAGCATAATTAATGAGACAATCCAAGATCTGAATTATTGAAGACGGCAGAACATCGATTTGGAAATCCCGCACCAGCACACATCCTACACTTTATATATGTGTATGTAAGTATGTTGTACTTACTACGAAAGAGTTGTGACTATAAGTGTAGCGAAAAAGCTTCTGCTCCCTACCAACTGTATACCGCTCAGCACTGCGATTCTATATCCTCGCACGCAGTTTCTACACCTTTGGGGAGTCATCGGGTTCCGCCTTTGTTCCGCCCACAGTCTTGTTCTTGCTGGCCGCCTTCTCAGCCTTCTTCTGAGCTCCCTCTGCCTTGCTCTTAGCTGTAGTTTCCGCCTTCTTTCTCAAATTGCCCCAGCTCGTCTGCATATGCTCCCTTGCAGAATCGCATCTCTCTGGTGGCTCCTGGAGTTCCCCCTGATAGCTCTCACGCCACACATAGTCGGCCTTCTCTAGGCCCTCTATTCCCTTATTCCAATCTGTTGGATTACCAGTATCCTCTTCATCCCAATAAGCGCGGTTCTCCTCCGCCGTGATCAGGCTTGCGTTCTTCAAGTTGGTCGCTGGCTTGACCTTATAGTCGAGATACTTGGTCGCCGCTAGGAGGATGCCGATCCGCACTGTCCGCGCGTCGAAGGGCGTGAAGCTGCGTAGAGGTGCTTCTTGGCCCTTGGAGACCTTGCCTGTCCTTTCTACCGGGCTCTGAAAGACCAAGTCTCCGAAATATCTGGATGGCACCAGCGCTGTACCTGCGTGTCGCGGAATAGCGTAGTCGACGTTGATCCTTTGGAACACGTTGCCACCCAGCTTGTGCATCCGCCCTTCGCCGATCATGTCCTGCAGACCCTGTTTTCGATGAAGAGAGTTAGTGTCTAAGAAGTACGGTGGAGCCGTGTACGCAGTCAATGGCACATCGTGCACTCACGATCGACACAGTGGGTATCCCGAGGAACGTCATGTTGTCCAGGGCGCCGCTCCTCAGGCCAACGACCAGGGCGAACCTCTTGTTATAGTACGCATGCTTGACCCAAAGTGCCTCGCGATCACGTGCCGTGGACTCTGGCCACAAATTGGACTTTAGAATGGCATCCATGTAGTAAGGGTTTTCGCCGCAGTGCACCCTCAGCTTGAGGACGCCCGGCTCGAGGACCTCCGGTATATCTTTTGCTGCCACATCGATGAAGGCAGCGTCCATGTCGAAGGAGTTCAGCATGGTGATTATTTGTCTTGCGCTTTCAATGCCGGTGTTGAGCTCCGGGTAGGGCCCTCCGGACGCCAACGTGTCTCGCCAGAGGATGACGGCCACCTTTCGGCCGTTACTAGTGGCCTTGTCTGGAAAGAATGTCTGATAACTTTGGTCCAGCTCATTCAGTAGATCTGGGATATTGTCCACCTTTACCTTCACCATGTTCTCCGGTATCACGGTGAACTCCTTTTTCTGGTGCGTCCGCTGGCGGTCGGCGGAGTCGCGAATGGCATCTGTGCATTCGCTCGGTCCAATCGACAGCTCCTTGTTTATACTTGCCCACTGTAAGGTGCTATTATCCCTGGGGGCGCCGCGGTCATACTTTGTAGCCTCGTGCGGGGGAGCTTTGACGCTGTGTCGGGTAAGCTCTGCCCATGACCATGTAGTGACAAATTTCCATGTCTCCCGGGGGATGATCTCGGTGATGTACTCGACTGTGGCTTCGTTCGACTTCTTCTGTCCTGTTGTGGTTGGGATGTAGTTGTAAATGATGGTGGGAGGGTGCCATGTGCTTCCGCCAGCCTTGCCTTGTTGCAATACCTGCCATGCACGGATGTGATACATGTCCCCTCGCTGTGTTGCGTCGAAGAAGCAGTACTTGCCATCCCATGGACTCGCCTGTACCTCGCCGACAAAGCCGCGTGGCAGCCACATAGAGACCTGGGAATCATCCATGGCTTTCAGGTTGCCTGGTCGTGGATGAAACTGCTCGAACGAAGTCTGATCGAGACGTGAGTACAGAGAGGGCTTTCTCGTACAAGATGAAACGGAATGAGAACTTGATTACCAGGCAAATTCAGACTGAGGGCGGATGAGGAGAATAAATAGGAAACAGCCTCGTGTAAGAGGCCGTCTACAGAGATGGCCACCCATGTTTCTGCCTGTCTACGGTCGATTTCAAAGTAGGGTGGGTGTCGCAGCGTTGCGCACACCGTATACCACCTCGTCAGCTGGCCCTTTGTCAGCTAATTGTCAAGTTCAGCCACTCCGATTTGGAACGGTATAAGCACCCCTGGTTAGCAGTGTTGTCGTTGTCGATATTGCTCTACTTTGCCAGAAGCTGGTGTGACTGCTTGCATCCTCTGGAGTGTATGGTTGGATTTTAAGCTACTCATCTACAAATGTACTAGTACAATATGAGACGGCCACCTATCCCTTACCTCTTTATCCCCTACTGCTTCACAGTGTCACAAATCATGAAGGTGACTCGTGCACACTGGCTGCCACTGCAGCCCTCCGCCAAATGTCTTCGGCGCCCAAAACGATTGGGGAGGCCAATTGTGGCTGCGAACTTAGCCCGTCTGTCCTGCTCACCAGCTGACATCAGTTGACGAACAAACCACACAACCTACACACCTGCATAAGCCACATTACTAACACCCCGCATGTTGAAGGAATGAAGGTAGTAATGAAGTCTGAGTGGATTCCATTCTAAATAACAAATGTGGACACATGCAACGACCTCATACGTCCTGTATTGCTAATGTTGGTATATCTTTCGGGGGGGGGGGGGACTAGGGGATGGGCGGCTTTCGGCGTTAACCGACGGCTGAGTTGCACTCCCTCCTTGACTTACCGGCTGGGAGCCGTTCCGCCCATCGTGTTGCAGCCTGTAGTCAATATCTTTAGTTACGAAGATCTCGTTCCACCTCAAATCAAATATAGTAAGCCGATAGCGGAATACCGAAAAGGTGAATCTTCATCAAGCTCAGCGAGGCTATGTACGCTGAATTGTTGAAAGAAAGGATTGTTTTCATTAGTTCATGGTTTTCAGGTGGGCTAAAGTAGTCGAAATGATAATTGGACAAAATTAATAAGATATAAATGTACCCCGGTAAATTGCCCCCTTGGGACCCTTCTCACCTAAGTCGCTCATCCAGTGACACATTCACGCATTTCATTTCCAATCCTCACTAACCATCATACTAGCTATTTACGAGTCTTGCTATTAGCCGAAACAGTTAAGACACCACAACCTGCGTGTCTCTTCCCTCCTCTTGTTGCCATCGGGCTTTACCGGCACAGTTGTCGCCTCCTTTTTGCGGGTAGAATGGACCGGCCGGAACTGCCAGTGTCTCTCCCCTCGAGGCTCCTTGTCCAGTACGAGTCTCTCAACACCCTCCCAATAGTTCCTTACGTTCTCATCACTCAGTTTTGACGCCTTCTCTGCTCGGTCTCTCAGCTCTACCCTCGAGCTGGGCCAGTACTCGCGAAACTCTGTGGGGTGGATCCCTTTGTCTAGTAGAAAAGCCACCGTCTTTCGCCTCGACTCCAGAGGCACACCAGCAGCAGGCAATGTCAGCTCATGACCAAAAATCGCATTGTCCAGTGCAAATTTGATCTGCGTCGCCTCTGGTTCCAATCCCAATTTCGCGTCCAAGTAGGGAATGAAACAGTATCTCGCCATAATTCCCAAAAAATTGCATTGGGGCCCAAATTCCGTTTGATAAGTCCACTTGAGTGTGCGAAGCGTCTTGTAGGCCTCTTTTTGAACGGATTGGTCCACATCGTCGAGTGCCTTGATAAGCCCTGTTGTGAAGTCCCCGGCGGGAGAGTCGATGACATCAAACGTGTATCTCAGGACCCGATGCATTTGATCCTCAATCGTCTTTTCAAGACTGTCTTGAAACCACGACTCATTCACTCTCTCGGGAAACCTGAGAGCCTCTGCATACAGGAGACTCAGGCAGGGGTCAAAGTCTTCAGGCAGATGCGAGCTGATTTCGGACCACACATCATCTTGAGCCACCCAGTCGGCAGCCGTGCGGTGGATAAATTCAACATTGCCCTTCGGTGAAATCTCCACCAGACCCCGGGTCTTGCTGTCCAGTCGGCGAACCATCGTACCACGCAGGCCAGATTTGGCCTCATCGGAAAGAGCAGCGATGTCAAGGTGCTGTCTAAAACCTCCATGTGCAAGCCATAGCGTCAGAAAGTGGAGCTCAGGATAGGCTGCTTTCTTCAGCGCTATCAACTCTGCAGAGGCCGTCTTGTTGCCCTCGATGCTTTCCCACAACGTGGTGAAAAGCCGTTCAATATCATCCGGCAAGTCTTCGAGGACCATCCTCAGGTGTGGCAATCCATCACCTGCTGAGAGCGATTGCAAGAGTCGCTTGATGACCAGGGCTGACCACAGGAAGACACCGCTGGATTTGTCGACTGTATCTTGAACCAATGACCGTGCTTCCCAAGGGAATGTCTTGCTCAGATCAGAGAAACCCCTGTTAGCCTCGAGACTACCTTGGACGAAGTGAGTCATGTCTTTCTCGGTCAATTCCTGAATCCTCAACATCGGATATTTGTCCAGTGCATCGTTGAATTCGGTCCATTGACGACTCGCAAGACAGATCTTGATCCCTCCCCGATCGGAAATGCTGTGGATCAATTCCAAAGTCTGCTCAGGTGGGAGTTTGAATTCATCCAATCCGTCAATGAAGATTGCAAGCCTTTTTGACCCTGACTTGTCGTGTTTGGCTAGCAAAACATCGAAGCATTCCTTGACTTCCCAGTCCTCCCAATGCGGCTGCTTTTTAGTGCTTCGAAGGGTATTGAGTAAAGACCATCGCCTTGGTGCGACTGACTGTACCATCTCCGGGTCTGCCTGCAGACACTGGAAAAGAATAGTCTTCATGAAACCCAGGTGAGACTTTTGCATGTCTGATCCTGCGATCCATGCATAGAAGCTTGTTATTTGCAGGGGATGGCCCTCCGCCCATCTCGCAAGACAGACTCCCAGTTCGACGCTCTGGAGGATATACTTCATTAGTGTTGACTTTCCAGAGCCGGGCTTTCCCGCGATCCAATATAACGGATCTGTCTTGCTCTCAAGCCAAGCTGGGAAACTCGACCACAAAGCTCTCCCATCTCGCTCGAGGGGTTCCTTTTTAAATATCCAATGAAAGGTACCCTCATATGAGGCAGCGATAGCTTCTCCACGGTCGTCAACATTTTCGAACACTCCTGAGACTAGGCTGTCAATAATGGCGGTCTGGAGCTCTCGGCTGTCAGATTCCATTCTAGCTTGTGGTCGAACCGTCGGCCGAGTCCTCGGATTCCACAGACCCTGGACTAGTTCTGCATATATCCTCGCGCTCCCTTCGTCATTGTTGTCGTTGAGTAGATCGACCACCCGCTGATCATGAACAGTTGTCGGAGTTTTCTGGCCCATTCCAGCGTCGCTTGCGCAGGCTTGCTCTCCTCCGAGTTGGAGCTGTCTCAAGCTTGCCAACAAGTCATCTAGCTTCTCCCCAAACCGCGTTTCTCTGTCGGTGCTTTCCTTTGAAGCTTGCCTTGGGCATAATTAGCTGTTGTTCCCTTTAAGAGTGACCCGATAGTATTACCACAAAGCCGACAAGGTGAAACTACATCCGCGACGCTGGATGAGGTCAAGGCGGTTCAGCGCCGCCTGAACCTCCTTTTCGGTCCTGATGCTGTCAAGACCCACATAGAGCGACTTCATTATGTTTCTGATCTTGGAGTCCGATTCCTCTCCAGGGCGCGGCTCAAGCCCTGCCAAAATACCATCAAACTCCCGTGCGGCAATCTCGACATCATCAAAGATTCTGGCCAGAGTCAGATCGCTTCGTACCTCCGGGTAGCGATTGAAACTCTCTTTGGCTTGGGCAGCCAGCTCGCGCAGCTCATTTAAGCTCTGTAGTAGCTCACTCTCTTGCTTCGTCTGGCTGGCAGGGGATGCATAGATTTTGCGAGCTCGCGAGACCAGGCGCTTGCCAAAGTCCGCAAACTGGACTACGGCAGCGGCCACTCCTATCGCGCTCACTGGATCCATGCTGATGACAGGGGCGTCGGAAAAATTCTTGCGGGGTGGAAAGGAAGCCAGAAAGGATTGAGAGTAAGTAACGAGTTGAGGCTGAGCTCACGCTGCACGTGAGAACGGGTGATGCATTGGTCTGAAAAGGGCCTAGCAGCTTCTGCAGGTGGATAAATATAGCAGGTGTATCACTATCGAAAGGAATGCGTCCACACCATATGAAAGAGACCACACAGATGAAGAAAGATATCTACCACAGCGGTTTCGGGTGTCAGGAGATACAATGTCCACAATCGTGTTGAGATCAGCTAGACAGACACGCCGCCCATCATGTCTAAGTGGTTTCGTTCTTAGCCCGTATACGTGCTCTTGTGAAGCCGTAGGCAGTCCCTTCATAGAGTAGTAAACGCTAAAAGACTCAGCGTTAGATACGTATACAATGCCGATAACAATAGATATGTGAATACGATCGTCTCCATCATGTCTAAATTCAAGGGGAATTCCAAAAAGAGAACTGAAGAAAGAATCCTTCTGGGACGAAATCCTTACGCAAGCAGGTAAGAGATAAAATTTCCATATATTATCAAGGAGTATTCTATTGGGCCGCCCTTTCCGTTGCGGAATCTCTTCTGTCCATAAATATCGCTTTGCCCCAATTAGAATCCGGTTTCCACACTGGCCTTCTGATGCGGAAGGGGGCAACGCTCTTTCAGCTTACTAGAATTGAGGTGATCTTTCTGAAAAACTCTGGTTAAACTTCAATATGCTAGCCTGCTGCTCGATATATGCCAGATATCGAGTTCCCCGGTTTCTCAGGCCTGCATGGTAGTTCGTGGTCTGACCCCAATGTGGTACACAACCGGGTCGACCAGAGCCCCAACATAGGAATTTCACTAGTGGTTAATAATTTCATGTAATAATCAAATAAGGATCAACCATACTGGCCCGATCTACCGAGTCAACCCTAAACATTGGGTCCCAAAGAGGTTGAGTATCGTCAAATGCTCAAGGAACCACACTACAGTCCGTTTTCCGCGGGCAACTGTAGCGAGTCAATGGTGCCCGCGGGAAACTCTCCAGCCAATTACCAGCGCCGGAGCGCTATCAACACCACGTCTTAGGCGACCGACCAATTCAGAAGCCGATAGCACATGTGGTGTGGAGAGAGAGAAGTATAAATCGAGGAGCCTCGTATGGAAAAGAAACCCGGTTCATCCACGTGCCATCAGAGTCTGTGACGTTGACACCACTCACTTGGTACCAACATTTTTAATCACGTTGTTTTGGAATCATTTTCGAGCTCCAAGCGAAGCATTGATCGATCTAATTCGCCATGGGCTCTATCAGCCCCAACGAGGCCTTCTGGGCCAAGCACGACAAATATGTCATGTCCACAGGCGTTCCTCCATGCCCCGTGGTCATCACCAGCGCCAAGGGCACTCGCCTGTATGATGCATCCGGCCGGTCAATCCTGGACTTCACATCAGGCCAGATGAGCTCCCTGCTTGGCCACTCCCACCCGGAGATCGTCGAGGTGGTGCGGCAATCCGTGGGCGAGCTGGATCACCTTCTCTCGAACATGATTACGCAGCCGGTGGTCGACCTCGCAGAACGGCTCGCGGGGTTCCTGCCCCGTCCGCTCGAGAAATCATTCTTCCTCAACACCGGGTCCGAGACGACCGAAGCCGCTATCAAGATGGCCAAGATTTACACGGGCAAGTTCGAGATTGTGGCGTTCAGTGCGTCCTACCATGGCCTGACCTACGGGTCTGGAAGCGCGACTTATTCCACCGGCCGGAAGAACGGTGGACCTACGATGCCAGGCCAACTTGCTTTTCCAGCACCTTATGCCTATCGGTCGATATTTCGCA
The DNA here is from genome assembly GCA_038088505.1 of Diaporthe velutina. Classification (NCBI taxonomy): domain Eukaryota; kingdom Fungi; phylum Ascomycota; class Sordariomycetes; order Diaporthales; family Diaporthaceae; genus Diaporthe; species Diaporthe velutina. The sequence continues at coordinate 1,187,268 of JBBWSJ010000002.1, read as the reverse complement.
AGGCCGACGGGAGTTATGACTGGGAGAAGGAACTGGAATTCGGCTGGGCGATGATCGACAGGCAATCCGTGGGATCCCTAGCGGCCTTCATCTTGGAGCCGATCCTGTCCACTGGCGGGATCTTGGTACTACCAGAGGGCTATCTCGCACGCATGGCCGCTGAGTGCCAGAAGCGCGGGATGCTGCTTATTCTGGATGAAGCACAGACGGGAGTGGGCCGGACGGGGAAGATGTTTTGCTTCGAGCATGAGGAAGGTGTCGTGCCGGATATCCTGTGCCTATCAAAGACACTGGGATGCGGCTTGCCACTGGCATCTGTGAGCACGACTGCTGCAATCGAGAAGGGACTCAGGGAGGCGGGTTTCCTGTGGCTCACCACACACCTTAACGACCCGCTGACTGCAGCAGTGGGGTGTAAGGTTCTAGAGATTGTGGAGAGGGACAACATTGCGGAACGAGCCGCCGAAAGGGGAGAGCAGCTTCATAAGGGGCTGCTGAAGCTGCAAGAAAAATATTGGTGCATTGGTGATGTCCGGGGAATAGGGCTGATGCAGGGCATCGAGATTATCTCAGACAAGGATGCGAAGACGCCAGGGCCAGCAATTGGACAGGCTGTTAGTGACACGGCGATGGAGAAGGGACTGTCCTGCAACGTGGTCAACCTGCCTGGTATGGGAGGTGTTTTCAGGCTTGCACCTTCGGTAACTGTGTCGGCGGATGAGATCGAGGAAGGTTTGAGGATTCTGGATGAGTCTTTCGGATATGTTCTCAAGCAAAAGGGACTGCTGGGTCAATGATGGGTGACAAGGACTTGCATGTAGTCCAGTGCAAGGGGAAGCATGTTGGATGCGGTTGAATGGACATGATGAGAAGTCAATACTGAACGGGACAATGTGATGAGCGGGCGTCGTCCACGGCTGAACTTGATTGTGGAACACAGCATGTCGGGTCACACAGACGGGTTCGCTCTAAACATAGTCGGCTGGAAGCATCTACCATCGCCATTTGCAGTCCCAATACTCCGTACCGGGGCGTGTCGCTGGACACAGGTTCCGCAGATGTGGGGCATTTCGCGTTGTCTAGGGGTCCATGTATCCACCGCGAATGAACGGGGGCAGCGGGCCGCAGGTTGAGTTTGCGATTGGGTTGACAATGCCCGAGGCTCATCAGTGTTGCAACGGGGCGGTCTTTGAGCCAGTTGGGCGGGTGCAGGACGTGCTCTGCGAAACGAAACAAGGGCCATACGTGCTTGCGGGCATAGATCACCGAAAGCATGTGGCGGGAACTTCCGCGGTCAAGCAGCACTGGGTTAAAGGCTTTCAGACGAAAGTTCGGACGGCAACGTGAACCGGCTGACAGCCCATCGTGAGTGGCGCAGCACAGTTAGTGTTTAGTGTTGTTGGTGGTGGCTCCATCGATAATGAAACGGCGCGTCAAGCGTCGAATGCCAATCAGCCTGGACGCGATGTGATGGAGCAGAGATCTGAAACCAGCCCACCGATTTTGCATATGTGGAGTAATATCAACGTCGCTGCGTAGTCCAGAGCGCCTGCAGTCCACCAGACCACGAGCTGCCGGCAGGAAGTGTGCCGTGCTAGGCGGGAGATCTTCGACGGGTGGCGTCTTTGGAAGGGAGGCGCGGAAAAGCCTGTGGGAGGCCAGGGAGAGAGGCCTAGAGGCCGCGAGAGAGCTCTGCACAGCTGCCATCCCTGCAGTGGGGTGCCTCCCCCCGGTGCTGGCCAATAGCACGGGGTCAGCCAACGCCAAATGACGTGTGCCTTCCTGGTCCTCAGACCTCGACGGACAAAGCAGCAGTCGACTTTTGGGAGGAATGAAGTCATGGGGTGGTTAAGACGGCTTCGTTAAGCCACCAGAAATCCAGGAATCAAGGCCTGCCCGACCGGCCTCTGTCATCCTCTGTCATTTAGCCCAGTCGCCATCATAGCAGGTGCTGGGGTCAGGGAATACCAATGACGGCAGGCCAGTCTCCCTCATCCCTCTCTACTATGTAGGCACAGTCGAGTCTCACTTGGCAAGCGCCGCTGCTCACCCACTGGCTTGCTGCCACACCACGTCATCTTGCTGAGCCCACCCTGGCGCTTGAATCTGCTGCCGGAATGTTCTCTCTGTGTTTTTGCCGTATATGAATAGCCCAGCCACCAGCCCATACTCTCTGCGTTGGTGAAGACTGTCCCTCTCCTCTGTATTCGTGAAGATCGTTGCACACAGCCACACAACACCTGGACTTTCAAGTTCAACCGTCAAGACCAGCCTGCCCGAAGTCGTCCAAGTCTACACTGGTCAATCATCTTATTTGACCTCCAGACCCACCTTTGATCACCAGCCTGCTACCTCTACGCTCCCCCCACAAACAACCCAGCTCCTCCAAGATGGTGGCCCTCGGCTTCGTTCCCATCGCCCACATCGTGGCTGTCGTCTTCACCATAATAGAACTCGGCCTCACAGGCTACATCGTCAGCACCTATAATGGCAGCTACAGCGCTGGAAATGGCGTCTATTATTCTGGGAACTTCTCGCCTGACCGCGTCAACTTTATGCTGTTCAACTCGGTCTGGTCCCTGCTCGTCCTCGCGTACATCGGCCTCACGCCCCTCTACCTGACCAGCATCTTCCACCGCCTCGCTGCCCTCGCACTCGAGGTCATCACCATGATCTTCTGGTTCGCCGGCTCAATCGCATTGGCTGTCTTCATCGGTGTGCCCAGGTGCCACGGGAACAGCTGGTGCGGATCTATCCAGGCCGCTGTCGCGTTTGGCTTCTTCTTGTGGTAAGTTAGATTCCTGACTGGAACCTTCTCAAACAAATACTAATTCCTTTTCGCAGGGCCATCTTCCTCTTCCTTGTGGTCCTTGACGGTATCGAGGCCATGAAGTCCCGCCGCCACTCAACAGGAACCGGCAAGCACAGCCACACCAAGCCTTACGCTGGCGCCTAAGCATGGTCCTTAGGTGGCCGTCGCTTCTCTGTCGGAAAGGGCGTCCTATTGCCCTGGTAATTCACAGTATGTGCACGATTTGACCGTGTTAATTGGACGGAGCGTGGGGGGGATCAATGGTCTATATTGGAAAGAACAATACTCCAGGCGTTGTACGGTTTACGTAGCGGGGCTCTGACTTACAGTCATTATTTATACCCTGAAGATACCACATATATATTTGTTTTACATTCTTGCCTTGAATCATATTTTGCATCCTTCCCGTCGCCAAACCAATCAAGTGCGGCTTACTCGATGTCTTGCTCATGTAGGTAGAACCTTGGCACCGTCGCCGATATTAGGATACATGTATATGTTGTGCAACCTGGTTGGTAAAACGTTTACCCTCTGCGTTTCTAAAGAAAGTGCAACGACGATCCGCTGCTATTTCCATACCGCAATTTCAACAACTCGCGTCGCGACTCAGGTTGTTAATTAACTTTGATGCTCAGCATGCGGTTCCCCTGCAAAGCAAACATCCGACGAACCGCGGCTAGACTTGGCATTGGCTTGGCTTACCCCGATGGATTGGATCCGCTTGCCGGACGGAGCCAGATAGCATCCTCGATCGCCCACACGTGCCTCGCTAGCTATCGATGGACCCGGAGCTTAAGCAGGCTTTCGGTGCAAAAAGAGGTGGGGGACGGGGGGTAGACCAAGTATATAAACCACCGGGGAGCGAAATCGAGGACGATTGATTGATCTGTCTGTCTTGCCTTGAGAGTCACTCCAGGACGCCCGCGACCTTGCACCAAGGGTTTATCGAGGTACTCATCCTGGAAGCCCGCGTTGAAGGTGCTTCTCTCGGTGCAATTGGGATACCCTCGGTAATAGCTCTGCTGTCAGCCGGCACAATGACGCTTGGAAACATCGCCGTCGCTGGCCTGCTGGCCTCAATTGGCTTGGCAACACCTATCGTGCCTCACTCGCAGTCCGACCAGCAGCACGGCACGCAGCAGCAGCTAATCAAGCAAGTCCAGCTGGGCCCGCGGCCGTACTTCCTCGTCAACGACATGGACCCCGGCCCGCTCAAGGACGAGCTCGAGGCCTGCTCCGAGATGGAGATCCAGCCCTCGCGGTTCTCCATCGGCCACCGCGGCGGCGGGACCTTGCTCATCCCGGAGGAGACGCGCGAGTCCGAGCTGGCCGGCCTGCGGATGGGCGCCGAGGTGCTCGAGTGCGACGTCGTCTTCACCTCTGACCGCCAGCTCGTCTGCCGCCACGACCAGTGCGACCTGCACTCGACCACCAACATCGTCGACGTCCCCGAGCTCAATGCCAAGTGCACACAGCCCTTCTCGCCGGCAGACCCGGCCACGGGGTCGCCGGCCAGCGCGAAATGCTGCACCTCCGACATCACGCTTGACGACTTCAAGACCCTCTGCGGCAAGATGGACGGCTTCAACGCCACCGCCGAGACGCCCGCGGACTTCTTGCACGGCACGCCCAGCTGGCGCACCGACCTGTACGCCACCTGCGGCACGGTCCTGACCCACCGCGAGTTCATCTCGCTGGTAGACGAGTTCGGAGGGCCAGAGGTGCAGTTCACGCCCGAGCTCAAGACGCCGCAGGTCCCCATGCCCTTCGGCGGGAACGGGTCCGGGTACACGCAGCAGGTGTTCGCGCAGCAGATGGTCGACGAGTACGTGGATGCCGGCGTCGACCTGAAGCGGCTCTGGCCGCAGAGCTTCCTGTACGACGACATCTTGTACTGGATCAACGAAGTGCCCGAAATCGCGAGTCAGGTCATCTTCCTGACCGAGACCGAGGGCGACATCGCCAACCTGTCCAGCTACGCCGCGGCCGGCGTCAAGATCATGGCGCCGCCGCTGCCGTTCCTGGTCGCGGTCGGGGAGGACGGCAAGTCCATCGTCCCGTCCGAGTATGCGGCCGAGGCGAAGAGGCAGGGGCTGAAGCTCGTCACCTGGTCGTTTGACCGTTCTGGCCCGCTGAGCCAGGTCAAGGAGGACGATGATTACTACTACACGTCCATCGCGAACGTGACCAACAACGATGGCGACGTCTATAACTTGCTGGATGTCCTGGCCAGGGAGGTCGGAGTGTTGGCTGTTTTCTCGGACTGGTCTGCTACGGCCACATACTATGCCAACTGCTTCGGCCTGTTTCCAGCGTATTCCGACTGGGTAGACTAGACAACCACTACGTATACACTAAAAACTATTTCGAAAGGCCCTGTTTAGAATATAAAGGTACACATTAATGCTATTTTCAAGCAACATCCTAAATTCTGCTACCTTTTTTGTGCAAGACGAGTCGCACTTAAACTGGGCTTCTTGTACACAGTTAATTCACTTAGGTCTCACACTTACATATTCAATGTCCGAGCGTATCCATGGATATTGAGCACATTAATCAGGCTACATGATGCTACTGGCCTATTTGTAGGAGATTGCAAAACAGAACTGGCCGCTAGTGTCACGAAATAGATCACCTACAAACAGTATATTGCATTGCCCATGCAAGTGTCGGCTCACTAGTAACTGTGGCGGTACAATTGGCATGGCTACTCACCCATTGCTCAAGTGTTGATGAATCTGTCCGCATTTGTCCTCATGGACTCACTACTAATCATCCGGCAAGACCCGAACTGACTCCGTTCGATACACAGGAATCGGCTTTTACCAAAGCACTCTGCTAACCTTGCACATATATGCACATACCGTTATCATCCACTATGGCGATAACAAACGCGATCATGTCACACGGGTTGTTCCTGGAGAATAGAAATAACAATCGTATTCAACTGCCTCGTAGAACAATTTCTGGACTGGCTATACTCGAACTTTTACTCCCTTAACCACTTCACCCCTGCCACGTAACCCTCTTCTCCCTAAGAAGGCTGACCATGCCCATGGGCAACAGACCCGGATCAACGATATTAAGCCCACCAAACCGCTCAATGATTTCGGGCCCGTATAGGGCCGTGATCCATCGCCACGTGGCTTCCATGGAGTACCATTCCGGCTTGATCGACTGGCCATCAGGCTTGAGTTGAGCCAGAGCCGTCGAGAGCTCGGTAACCTCGTCGATGCTCTCCTCCTCCGGCTGCGCCATCAGCTGCTGGAAAACCCACAGGATGTCTTTGGGCGTGTACTGGTCCGGGAAGACGCACAGGTCCTCGCGGTGCGCGACGAACTCGGCGGGGCTGAGGAAGTTGTCGCGGTCGTGCTGCTGCTCCGGCTGCCACGGCGGCTGTACGCCGTCGTAGGGCCGGTCGACGTTGCCGCGGTCGAAGCTGTGCTTGTAGCGGGCGTAAGCCTGCTTCTCGGCGTCCAGCATGTCCTTGAAGAGGCTGTCGTGCGAATCGAGGACCGAGTCCCGGATCTGGAGCAGGGATATGAACGGCGACTGGAGGTCGAGCCCGCCCAGCTCCACGGGGAAGTAGAAGTAGCCATCTGGGATATCTGCAATGCCGAAGCGTTGCTCGATCGTCTTCCTGAGATGGCCGATAATGCTGGACGACGTCCCCATGCCCCCGCTGCCGGTGCCAGAGGAGAAGATTTGCTGCTGTATGCGCTTGTGTGTCGCGAGCATGTCGTCAACATGTTGGCGCCCAAAGCAGTTTGCCGACTTGCCAAAGTTCGAAGAGAAGAATTTCGCCGCAAATGCGTTCCAGGTCTGGATGAAGCTAAAGACGCTGCTCTTGTCGCTGAGCTGCTTCCTTAGCTCGTCGATATGAGCGTCGACCATCTTGTGATCGATCTCGAAACGGCCAGTCTTCGGCGAAAGAACGAGGAAGCCCCACCGGATTTCTCCCCGAGGAAGAGCTTCGTCGATGTCGAGCTGAAATTCCTTGTCCTTGGAGACACGGACAGTGCCACTCTTCCTGTGGTTGATCGAGGTGCCCGTCGCTTGCGCAAAGTGCTCAACGGCCTTCCATGCTGCAACTGCCGTGTTGTGATCGGGGGACCAAAACCACAAGTCGTCACCGTACCGCCACAATGGCTGGCCAGATCCGGCCTGGTTGACTGCTAGGTCTAAGCAGAAGAGAACCGTCTCGCCCAAGGCGTCACTGAGAGCGTGTAAGCTGGGAACACCGCGGCGCCGAACCTTGGATGATGCACGGTCCTCATCCATGAAGCGGAGCGGAGCTTGAAGGTACTGTTTGAAAAAGCCAAGCCAGTACTTTGAGACTCCGAGGAAACTCAGGATAGTGCAGATGGTTTCGTGCGGTAGAAGCGACTCCCAGTCCTCGAACACGGCATGAAAAGCAGTCAACTCGCCATGAAGCCTCGTGTTGATGGCGAACTCAGTGGAAAGGAGGTGAACGAGCTTCTGCTTGAGCTGCATGAGTGTTTTCGCGGGCTCAGGTGTGTCACTTTCGTCGTCGTCGTCATCTACGTCGGATTCTGGTCTGGAACTAGAAGGAGCCGATTTTCTGGCGGCCCTGGAAGCGAGCTGCTTTCTGGGGGCAGCACCGTGAGATACCCTGGCTCTCTTGAGCCTCTTTTGCATCACCGGCGATGAGGGTGAGTACGATGAGAACGCTGCAAACTCGGCCTCCACCTCTCCATCCGCGATCTCCGTAATCTCATCAACGCGCTTCAACAACTTCGCGACGAAGTAATCACTGCTGTGGATCTTTTGGCGCTCCTTTTGAAGGCTGCGGCGGTGAGGCACCGATCCAAGATAATACTCAAGACGTCTCATCTCGGGCTCTGGTATGTCTTTGTAAAGCGAAGTCCAGGCGCTCTCCGCTTTCCGGAATGACACAAACGCTTCTCTGAAGAAGACAGACCACTTGACGCCGATGTATTGGAGGAAGATGGCCTGGAGAACGTCTTCATGCATATGGACGGAGAATACCCCGCTGATCTTACGGCGCTGCTCAACGGGGACACCATCAGGCCCCCATTTCCAAGATCCGAGAGCCGCCAGACGCAGATTTAGCACATCGGCGATCTCAGACAAGATGACAGGATTTCCCAGAAAGTCTTTGAGAACCTCACGTTTCTCGTTAGTCAACAAGTCGGAAGACATCAAGCCTCGAATGGTCCAGCCGAGACTGAAGCGGTCTAGCTGGTCAGGACGAGAGATGTCAACCTCAAAGTCGCGGACTGCTTCTCGAAGGTCTTGAATAGCCTGCCATTTTTCCTTGCTGTCTTCGTCCTGGACTGAGGTGTTAAGGCCGAACAAAGACTCGAGATAGCCATTGAGGAACTCGACGTCGATATGAGCGGGCTCGAAGGCCTTGCTTTCCCAATCCTCCTTGGACTTGAGTTTTGCCGAGCTGCCGACATCCTCGAATGCGTCGCCCATCTCGGTATCCTCACCTTTGTCGGCTTCACCCTTCTGATCACCCGAGAGCCACTCGGTCACCAGTTGCCCATAGAGAGAGGCATACTGGAATTTGAGCGCCTGGACCTCAAGGTGGCGGAGTAGACCCTTCTCCCAGTCTGAGAGGGTCTTGGCCGAGACTGACGGATCTTGACGAGCCTGTGCTAGGAAGCGGTCGAGATTCTTGAGCTGTACCTCGAGGCGTGGGTGCCTAGTCAGATGCGTGGTGACCTTGCCATCTTTGTCCAGCTTGATGCCGAAGGACTTCTTTACACCATTACTGAGAAGGACTAGTCGCTCGATGGGGTCTGACTTGGACTCTATCGATGATAGAGTGGATGCCTTGTCTGCCTCGAAGGCGGCGCGCTTTTTGGACAGCTCATCGAGCTTGGTGTCCGTGATCTGCTGCAGAGTCTCGGAGAAGACGCTGCCGCTCATGATGTCTGGATACGAAGGGCTTTGATAGACGAGATTCGATTGGTATCCTATGGTGAGCTGAGCAACAGATATTTGTATTGCGGCTCACGGAGAGGGGAAGAAGCACTCTAGGTTGAGGGGGGAGACCAGATGGCCTGCGGTCTAAGTAGGCTAGGAATACTCAACAAAGTGGTCTGTGCTGAGAGGTCAAGTGAATGCCAGTATCCACCGGACAGCAGTAATGCGATTGTGTATCCGAGAAAGATTTTGAATTTACTTTCCAAAGGAGTCGAGGAAGTTACTCCTGATTTATATGTCCTTTGGTAGGAGGCCACCCAATCGACCCACTTGGCACTTTCCAAGCTGGGGTGGCACTTTGGTCACCGCCCAATGAGAGAGCACTGGAGACGACCAGGCAACCACCCGAAGTATGACCAGTGACTCAACCTTAACAAACGCCTCTTCGTCACACCTGAGATGCATCTTCGTACCAGCATCGTACGTGATGAAATTTGTGTCTGTTTCTGATATGCCTGCCTCGGGTGCCATGTTTACCCCGCCTTCAGGCGCTCACGGGCAGCCTCGTGTGGAGCTTCTTGCCACGACCAAGAGTGGCTGTGCCTCAGTATTTATACATTCGGACATCGTCTCGTCCCCCAGACTCTCTGAACAGTTTTCGGTTCTGCAAGCCGTAATATAATCTGAGAAGCGCACACCCGGCGGCCACAAAAAGGAGCAGACCGGCATTGACCCAATGCCCTGTGGGATATCCCTTCTTGGCCTCATCAGCCTTGTAGATCCACACACCTGCGATTTGTCCTGGTGCGCCTCCAAGACCAATGTTTAGAGCAATCGCAAGACCCACCGAGGCAGTGCTGAAAATGTTCGACGACAGCCAGCCCAAGAGCGGAGGTATACAGGCGAACGCCCCGGCCGCTGCGACTATCAAACACCCGTAACGATGAGAGTATGCATCTGCTGGAAGAGCTGCAGAGGCTATAAAACCACATGCGCCAACTGTGGCACTCACAGCAGAGTGTAGACCTCTTGAGTTGAAGCGGTCAGCCGACCATGACACCAATATCTGGACCACGTATGCAACGGCGTAAGGCGGTACGCTCATCAGCTGAGCCTGTAGATCCTTGTAGCCGAGACCAGCCGTGATGGAAGGCGTGAACAGGGATAAGCTGCTGAAAGGCGTCGAGATCCCAAAGTAGACAGCGTAGTGGCCCCAGAGCCTCCAGTCCAGGAGCGTCGCCTTCGTGTCGTGCCACCAGTCTGACTGGTGCAGTCCCTTGCTGCCCTCGACGTGCAGGCGACGCAGCGCAAGTGCCCTCTCTTCCACCGAGAGCCAGTGGACGGTCTCAGGAAAGTCTGGCAAGAAGAAGAGCACGAAGAACGCAGACAAGCACGAAGGCACCCCTTCGATGATAAATAGCCAACGCCACCCTGACAGTCCCTGGGCCTGGTTCATGTGCCCTACTCCATAGGCGATGGCACCACCGAAAGCCCCGGCAAGAGTGGCGCTGGCGAGGATGAAGGCAACACGTATGCTTCGCTCGTCCGTTTTGTACCAGAAGGTCAGATAGTAGACCAAACCCGGCTGTAGTATGTTAGTTGCTGCATATTAGGGACGACATGAAAGGTTGGGTCATGAGTGATAGGCCAGGGGACAGCACAGAAAGTAGTCTTTACATACGAATAACCCGGCCTCGAAAACCCCGAGAAGGAAGCGGACGCCAGTAACAGTTCCGTAATTATGAGCACCCGCTAGACCCGTGGAGCAGGCGCCCCAACCAAACATGAGGATGGCGATCCATCGCGACGGCCGGAGTTTTTTGAGCAGCACTAAACGGATCGGGCTTGTCAGCGTCCCGCCGGGGATCAATCATCCTGGGATCTGGGAGACAGCTAGATCAACGAACCATTAGAGGGTACCTCGAACAGCCCGTAGGCCACCAGGAAAATCATCAGCGCAATCGTGTACTCGTAATTTGTCATACCAGTCTCGGACATGAGGTCGTGGTGGCTCGACGCGTTAAGAATCTTAGCATTGCCGATGTTGGACCTATCCAGGTAGCACAGGAAGTAGATGGCGGCCGAGAGAGGCACGATGCGCTTGTCCTGCTTCCATAGCAGGGCCTTCTCTGCCTCGGGCGAGATGGCTATCTCGTCTGTTGCATAAGCCTGTAGGGATAGCGTCGGGTCAGTCCGTCAGAGCCAGTCATATCCAGGGTGCGATCTGGTGTGTTACCAACCTCTTTGCCTCCATACTCTACGTCTTCTACGACATCCATCTGACCACCGGGCTGAGCCTCGGCGGCCTTTGCCTGTGATGCGTCCATTGGGTCAGCGGCTTGTAAGTTGCACAAAGGTTGAGTCCTCAGGTCGTATGTGTCGGAGAGATGTAAAGGTACTAGCCAGCTTGCACAGCAGATGGGAGCAAGTAGTCGTCTCTCGGTGCAAATCTAGCTGCCGAGGAGCAGACAACCGGCAGTCTGTTCGGTCGCCGTTGTCGTAGCGAACACTGGAGAAGGCATGGGCTCATCCGGGGTAGTACCCAATCGATTCGGCCCGTTACACTTTGGCCCGGGAGGTTGGGACCCCATCTATTTCCAAGTTCGGGGCAATCCCCCGCAGAAAGGATGCACTTCGCTGACCATTTCCCCCGCCGGCCACTCCCCGCTGCACGACGAGGGGCTCCGCTTGCGGAGCTACCCACTGCGAGCGTGGAGGGAATCCGGGGCCCCGGATAATACAGCGGTGAAAAATATGGAGGAGGGTGACTATGTCCAGACACCCACTTGTATTTTGTTGTGTTTCCGACATGGCACTCTGAGCCAAAAGAAGGCGATCAAGCTCGAGATGCCGAAACGAACTAAATGGCTTAGACAAAGCTTGAGACAGAGCATCTATGCTGTCAAAATAAGGTTCAAGCCCCGAAATGCTTAGCTATCGGCTTACACACAGGCGGGCGTCTTGGGCCGTCCACACTGCTCTAGGCCACGATTCCAAGGGGAATATTCCTGCAAACCTTCCTGTAAGTCAGCTACCAAGCAAAAACCAGCCGTTTTGACGACCATGAGGCCAGCTTCATTAAAAACTATATATAATCTAGCTGTATGCTATTTACATCCTTGATCCGGCCAATATGTGCTTTCCATTGCCATCATGTCCCATATTTTGCTCTTGGCCTGGGTTTTCCAGACTCGATGTAAATGCTCGCTCTAGGACGCAGATGCTTTTGAGGCGCCGTAAATGCATGTAGATAGAAACCTGTAGATATCTTCATACCATTGTCCAACAGTCTAAGATCATGACCTCGCGTTGTGAGAATCAGCAGCCGCCTCCCGGGCTCCGGCCTCACGCGCCCCAGAATCCTCCGTCACGCCGCCGGCAGCAGCCGCAGGCCCATTCACAGCGGCGCTCTTCTCCTCGTCCGCGACCGGAGCCCGAGCGGGCTGCAGAGTCTGCAGCCCTGTCTTGTGTTCGGTGTGCTCCTTGCTCAGCTTGCGGCTGCCCACAAAGAAGCTGAGAATAAGGCCCAGGCCCGCGAAGGCCACGTAGAAGATGAACATGATCCGGATGGCGCTGAAGTATGCCCCCTGGGCGACGCCCCTCTGGGGTTGCGGGAGTTCAGCCACAGCCTCCACGCTCGATGCCGCGTTGGAACCGCTGAGCAGGCCGGCGACGTCCGGGCCGAGCTGGTCAAGAAGGCTAGGGTATTGCTTCTGCATTTCGTTCTGGAAGATGACGCCTCCTATGACCACACTCATGGACGTCGCAACCTGACGCACGAATCCGTAGGTCGCCGTTGCGCTTGCTATATCCTTCGGTTGGACGGTGGTCTGCAGCGCGATGAGGGGCGATTGAAAGTTGGGTCCAACGCCGAGGCCGAGGATGATTTGGTATATCACAATCTTGGCCCAGTTCTCATATGGGTCGAGGTTGACGAACAGGCCATAGCCGAGCGTCATGAATACGAAGCCAAAAACGATGCAAGGAACGTATTTCCCTGTCTTTTTGATGACGAAACCCGTCACTGCTGCTGCCGCCCCCATGACAAATGTAAAAGGCAGGACATAGACACCAGAGAGCAACGGGTCTGCGCCCAAGACACCTTGGAAGTACAGAGGCAAGTAATAGCTCGCGGATATGAACACAAATCCGTGGCAGGCGCTGAGACCGACGACGGCGAGGTTGGACGGCTGCTTGAAGATGCGGAGCGGGATGACGGGGAACTTGGCCACCCTGAGCTCGACCAAGAAGAATATGCCCACGAGCACGGCGCCAAACACGATCAGGCAAATGACGGTGGCAGAATCCCAGGGGAATGTCACACCGCCGAACTCAAGGCCGAGCAGGATCATCAGAGTCCCGCCCACGATAGTGAGCGAGCCGAGCCAGTCGATCGCTGCGAGGCCCTCCTTGACGCCTGTGCGCGGGTTGTGAAGATGCAGGCTGAAGAAGAGTACAATCATGGCGAAGCCTGAGATCGGCAGGTTGATGTAGAAGCACCACCGCCAGGTGGTCTGCTGCGTGAAGACGCCGCCAAGCACTGTGATGAGGTCAGTTTCCAGCCATGTCTCAGCCACCCTCGCGGGGATGTAAGAGTCGGCTTACCCGGTCCAAACCCACCAGCTAGAGCCCATACTAAGCTGATGATCCCAAGGAATTGTCCTCTTCTTCGCATTGAAAACAAGTCGCTGATGCAGATATTGACCAAGATCAGAATTCCTCCACCGCCGATTCCTTGGACGGCCCGACCGACTATAAGCATCCCCATGTTGACGCTCACACCCGCCAGCAGCGAACCGACCCAGAAGACACCCACTGCAGTCAACAACACCGGCTTACGCCCCCATATATCAGATATCTTGCCCCAACTTGGCGCCGCCGCCGCGTTCGCGAGCAAATAAGCGGAGCCGACCCATGTGTAGCCAGCGGTTGAGTTGAAGTCAGAAGATATCTTGGGGACGGCCACAGTGACGATCGTCACATCTAGAGCGGCCAGAAACACTCCTAAGCAGAGTGAGATCATGATGAGGGTTGTCTGCAGAGTCGTGCGCTGGTCCTCCGGCGATCTTGCGCCACCGACTGCCTGCCCCGGGGTTGGTGCCGCATCGTCGCTGGGTGAAGCATGCTGTTGTGGTGGTGCAGACGTCCCGACATCATCTGCGGTGTGATCTGAGCGCGGCCTGGCGGTGCCATTTTCTTCTGTGTCACTCGGGCCTTTGTGGCTTCTCGGCGCGGCTGTAGTGTCCACGTTCAGAGAGCTTGCGGAGCCCAACGTTGTTGTGGACACACTACTCCCGGAGGCGTGATGAGCCTTTTCGTCGTCGAGTATCCCGTCGTCAGCGGCTGGGCTAACAGCCATATCAGCGCTGGATTATGGTTCTGACAGCCTCCGTGCGACGGTATCCCAGGCGCGCTGGCTTTCAGGACAGAGTTAAGCTTAAGTTCGAGATCGCCTAGCAGGGCGGAGATTGCCGAAGTGTCGGTAAAGCCTGCACTTCTACGCGTGTAACAAGATGGCGGCCTCTGGGCGGCAACAATAGGCTATGGATGATAGAAGTGAGAAGTAGGAGTCTGCTGCAAAATGGGAACAAAGCGAACAAAGTGACAATTGTTTGCCCCTCGAGTGAAAATGTCCCGAAACGGCGGCTGTTGGAAGGAATTGATCAACGAGGCGAGTCGATTACACCTAAAAGTGGAGACCTCACTTGAGCAGTAAAAAGCACGATGACTGACTGACACTGAGCGGGCACGCGATGCCGGTGGCGGGTGCGTTCAAGAGCGAGTGCCGAATACCCGCGTACCGCCGCTAAAACCGCACCAGTCTCCCTGGAGAATTAATAATTCCCTTGCCTTGCAAAGTCCATCCATGGGGAAACCTGCGGCTTGATTGTCTTGGCCGATTTACTGTGCTTGCACTGATGACGCTACGAGCCTGGCAGTGTCGCAGTCATCATCATCGGGAAAGCCTACCTGAGGACCACGTTGCATTTCGGTTTGTGCGAAAGGAAACCTGATCCCATCATGGTTTGCTTGGTGAGAAGACAGACCTGCACGACAAGGCTCCTGTTCGATTGTTCGGGGCAACTGGGCGTCTCGAATATTTCGGACTCGGCCGTCCGATAGGGCGGATCCGCGGAATCGATACCAGAACCCTGCAGCGCCGAAGGCCCAGAACAATGACAGTTCGGCTCGTACCGTATTTATCGGAGCTGTCTGCAGATGAGCCCTCCGGTCTCATAGATCATGTGAGGGATGTGAGGCACAGCTGCCAACGTTGCTCCAGCCAAGTATGACTCTGCATGCGGCGTTGAAAGTCGGATCCGAGTAAGGGAATCTCGAAACGTCGCAGTTCGACCTCCTTCTTGTCGGAGATAAGAGCCAAACAAACCTTCCGAGCCGATCGAGTTGTGTAATACAATTCCTCAATATGCTCGACTAGAACGATTCGACAGGGCCGACTCAAGAGAGATCCCCGCACACCGCGACTCTCGATAAAACGTGTCAAAAATCGTGGGGCTTGCCGGACGCCCAGGCGGTATGGCCGTCTTTCCACGTGGCGCCCCTGAGATTGAAAAGGAGCTTGGAGCCTGCAATGCCGGTCCAGACTGGGCCTTTCGAGACATGCGATGCAAGCACGTGGTCTTTGGATGCCAACCTCTTGCTCTCTCCTTCGTTTGTTGGATGCAATTCGCCGTGGCAAACCCCTCCTGCCACCCAGGCGACGTGCTTCACGATATGAAGGATCCCACGACTTGAGAGCTTGACGCACCTGGAGCTCGAAGGTCTTATCCGGTAGACGGTGAGGTCGCAGACGACTGCCTAATTTGGCATGTCAGAACACAGCCCATGTCGCTCGTGAAGGCATCCATCAACTAATAGCTCCTTGATCAGCTGAAGTTGATCCCAGCCAAGGCCGATCGAGCGCGAAGCCTCGAGGCCGCGTTGACTGGGTGGCTTGGAAGGTTGCCATCGACCTTGCCAATGAGTGACTTCTGACATCTGTTGTCATTGGCCCATCTCAAGGTGTTGGACATGTTGCAGGAACCGTCCCGAAGGTTGACTGCTCTTGCAGGCCGCGAACATTCCAGGTCGAGCGAGCCTCGCTTCGTCTGGTCTCGTCATGTGTCGGCTGCTGCCGATTGTTTTCCCAGCCCTTTCTCCCACAGCCCTACCGGAACGCTGGATGCTCCGTTGAAAATGTCGGAGGCAACGAGTTCTCGCGAAGGAATCTAGCGACCGTCGTCCGAAAGCCATCAAAAGGTTGTGGTCATCCACAGTCAGCACGCGAAACTGCTGCCACCAGAGGGCTGCTTCTTCTTGAGAGGCAGTCACTGCTGGGGAAGGTTTTCGTCAATGGTCTTGGACATGCAAACAATGTGCGAAACGGTCTTGGAGACGGAGACAACAGGCAGCAAGCAGGCAAAAAGCCACGGCACGTCTGTGTCCAGGGCATAAGCAAAGCCCAAGGGCGAGCTGACGAGGCTTGAGGCTTGTGCTACGATGGGCAAGTGCCTCGGACAGGGAACTCAGCCGTTGGGAAGGTCTTACTGTAAAGCCCCGAAGCTAAAAACGTACCCCACACTACGACCTTCATCGCGCAAAACACCATGCATCACCATCACACAGCAAGCCTGATGCACTTAAATGTAAGTTTTTTGTCATATTTAAATTCGAGTAATTGAAGAAGAGGAGCACTCGGATATAGGTACAATACTTGTAACATCCTTGATCTTGCTGTTCAGCTCGGAACTATTGACATCAACTTTCGTCAGGACTGATAGAGCACATGGCCTCAAGCATCAGTCTGTGCCTCGGCTAGTCGACATTCTCATGACCCGTTCGGGGTATTTGATCGGGTCGCAACTCATCCTTGCCTTAGACCATTGCTTCGCCTCCCACGAGAGCACCTGACCGAGGTGCGATGCTAAAAAAACTTTCCCCAGGTTTCCGGCTGGGCGGACTGTCCCGGAGTACTTTGCGGCATACCGACAACAGGGACACAAGCCGCATTTCTTTCCCATGTTTCACAGTGTCATCTCGATCTTGTAGGGGTTTGTGATGTTTCACTCGTCCGATGGGACGCAGCAAAGAGCCAAGCTTTGACGGCAGGAACTCCGATGGAGAAGTCAGTTATCCTTGCTTGACCTGGCAGTCGGCAGGAAAGAGCCGTCAGAGATGCCAGATCAAAGTGATGAGGCTGAGGGCAATGTCCCGCGGGGCTATCCCGGCCTCTGAGCGATGATGGTGGGGAGCATTTGGGCCCCGACTGCGTAATAGAATACCATCGGTTCTAGGTAGTACTGGTCTAGATGCTATCTATGGATATTGTAACAATGAGACAATCTTGGAAAACTTCCCATGCAGGAGGCGCTGTGTCCTGCAGCTGTCAGTCAGCGCAGTCCAGGCTGTCGAGTCAGCCCAAATGCGACACAAGCATTCAACCATTTGGTCGGTGGCACCACCGCGCATGTAGTTGTTGCGTTCTTGCTCGCGTGCTTGCTAGGCACAGCTCGACACAGAGCAACAGAGCTCACAGAGCTCACAAGTGACAGGTGCACGGATGCACCGTGGACTAACTCCGAGCACTTTGACCCCTGTGCAAATTCTGCGCGAAGGCGTACCGCACCGGCGGTCGAGAAGCTTTGGGATGCGCGCAAACCCCAGGCACAGGGCAGTAAATGTCACGTAACAAACGGCAGACGGCCGCAGCAAAGAAGAGGGGATCACCAAGCCGCCGCCCCGACAGTTGCCCGAATCCTGCCGTTGCTCACTTCTCGCTAAGCACCAGCAGCCCGCCCGGCCCACACGGCCCCCACAGCTAGGAATGTCCCCGTTGGGCGGATAAGGCGATAAGATAGCTAATCTTGCAGCGCCAGCTCTTCACCGCGATTCGAGTCAGGGCGACGTCGGGTAGAAGCTGATGAGTTGTTGTTTTGGTCGATGCAGTTGGTTGGCGCCATGTTTGTTGGCGTTGACCGCGGGCCATCGGGATGCAAAACAGTGGGATAATGAGACACGGCAGGTGGCTCCCCTCTAGCTCCCCGTCCCCGCCTGCTGCTCAGCGCGTCAAACTGACTCTGCGAGAGAGCCAAGGTAGGTATTGCGAGTTTCTGAAAGAAACACACAGATAAAGGGGGAGGGCGGACAGCACAATATCAAAGCCAGGTCGGGACAATCGCAATCACGTCGGGAGTATAGCTGATATAGTGCCAAAAGTACATGCCTGGCAGACCAGCAGGTCCCGAGTAGAAAGGCTCGCGGGAAGCTCAGGCCATCAAAAAGTTGGAAGTGACAGGGTATGTGGTGCTACGTACCAACGATGCCACGGCAGGGTACTTGACCACCACCCATAGTTACCCGGGGCAGTGGCCATATTGGCCCCGGCTAACATGTACTCGCGCCAGCCGGCAGGTACCCGCGCGGAAAGCCAGAATTTGGAGCAGAGGCCAGATAGGGGACCTCCCTTTTCCTCCCCACAGCTAGACCAGGAACCTCTGCCAACGACTCGCCAATGGCAGCCCGCGCCGTGCATCGAAATTGCGTAGTGTGGGGCATCAATTGCCATTTCGGGGCGGCTTCGCCTGCCTGCAGGAGCGTGGAGCCACTGCGTGGTTCGTCCTTGCCAAGAAGCTCTGGGATCGTTCTCGAAATTCTTTCTCATCTTTCCGCTCCCCGGACTCTCTTCGCTCATCTGCCTGCGCCGCCTGGTATTGGTTTGTCGAGTCGGCCCATTCGCAGCATATAGCCTCCTTGTCTCACTCTGACCGACCTCCTATGTAATCTGCAGTGAGAGGGCCTTATCTCCTCCTCCCTCCTCCTCCTTCTATCCGCCCACCCTCCATCCGACTGTCTCTCGTCAGACGGTTCCCACGCCCCCACCGCACACACGACGAGAATCTCACTTCTTGAATCCTTCCGGCATTGCCTTCTTCCTTGTGTCTGCCTGTCTGACACGAGCGCAACGGCTTGCCTTGTCTGTATTTGGCCCGAGGCTGTAGCCGCCTCTTCTTAATCACCCACCTACCTCATCGCTCTCTCCTCCTCCTAGCCCCTCGCCCTCGACTTCAACTTCGACCTGGCAGCACAGGACCAATTGCCCCTCTGCTCTGCCAGCCAGCCAGCCGTTTTCATTATTCGCAGCGTATTTGCACTACGAGCTTCGCGGAGCACTTCGCGCGCCAGCATCAAGAGCAGGCGCGACTTGGTAGGCCACATTTGTCATATCCGCCGTCCTCTCATACACCGCCCCGGACTTTCGTCGATTACTCCGAACACATGGATGTGAATCAGCGATCGCACACCCACCTGCTGGGTACGGTCCAGCGACCGACTCTTATGCTGTAGCTCGCGCTGTTTTCACCCAGCATTCACAATTCCAATCCAATCATGCCACACGTCTGTTCTAAACCATAGCTCACAATATCTCTCGCCAGGTACACATCGTCCAACCTTCAGTAATCCTCGACACGAGCATCTGCCAGTGGTTGCAAATGCATTCCATGTAGAATCGTCCCGCCCAGTACCTGTCCGACTTCGATTTATTCAACATGATTGCCTCCTCCCTTCTCCCGTCCCGGTTCCGGGGCGAGCAGCCTGCCTCCCAGGCAAAGCCTCCGTCTTGGCTCAACACCAAGATCACGCCCTTCCTCCGTTCTGTCTCCGCGATCACGGCCTCCCACCCGATCCACACTATCGTTGTAGTTGCGCTGTTGGCCAGCTCGTGTTATCTTGGTCTGCTGGAGGAGAGTCTATTCGATGCGACGAGGACCGTCAGGACCGCCGACTGGTCCTCCTTGACCGAGGGCAGCCGTAGTCTTCACGCCGGCGCTGATTCGGCATGGAAATGGCAGACTTGGGACTCGGATGCCAGCCTCGCGAGTGATGTTGACCACTTCGCCCTCCTGACCTTCGTGTTTCCCGACTCGCTCTCCGATGATACCGCAAAGACCGCGCCGCTGCTGGAAACTATCCCCCTACCGGAAAACATATCTATCATGTCGCTGCCATCTACCTCCAATTCCCTGACCACCTATTCGCAAGAGACCTCTGTGGCCCTCGCTGTCCCTTACAAGCAGGCGCCCCAGTTCCTGGCCGCCGCGCAGGAGATTCCCAATGATATCCCAGGCGAGGAGACACGCGAGACTGAACATGGCAGGGAGAAGAAGATGTGGATCATGAAGGCAGCCAAGGTCAGCCCGCGAAACAGCATCGTGGAGTGGGCCCACAACGCCTGGTTCGACTTCATTGATCTGCTCAAGAACGCTGAGGCGCTCGATATCACTATCATGTTCCTCGGGTACATCTCCATGCATCTGACCTTCGTCTCCTTGTTCTTGTCGATGCGTCGTATGGGTTCCAACTTCTGGCTGGCTGCGACCACTCTGTTGTCCTCGGCTTTCGCTTTCATGTTCAGCTTGGTTGTCGTCACTAAGCTTGGCGTTCCGGTTTCCATGGTTCTGTTGTCCGAGGGTCTACCATTCCTGGTCATCACGATTGGTTTCGAGAAAAACATCACTCTGACCCGAGCTGTTCTCAACCACTCCATCGAGCACAAGGCTGCTCAAGAAAAGAACGGCAAGGGCAATCAGACCACGTCCAACTTCATCCAGTCCGCGATCCAGGTCGCCATCAAGGAGAAGGGCTACGATATTGTTAAGGACTATGTCATCGAGATTGTGGTCCTTGTCGGCGGAGCTGCTTCCGGTGTGCAGGGAGGACTGCAGCAGTTCTGTTTCCTTGCCGCATGGATCCTCTTCTTCGACTGTATCCTGCTTTTCACCTTCTACACTGCAATTCTTTGCATCAAGCTCGAGATCAACCGGATCAGGCGCCATGTTGAGATGCGACGAGCTCTCGAGGACGACGGTGTCAGCCACCGTGTAGCTGAGAATGTTGCACAGAGCAACGACTGGCCCACGGCTGATGGCAAGAAGGCTGGCGCGTCTCTCTTTGGAAAACAGATCAAGAGCACAAGCGTTCCCAAGTTCAAGGTTCTGATGGTCTCCGGGTTCGTTCTGATCAACGCAATAAACCTCTGCACTATTCCCTTCCGAGATACTGACTCCCTGTCCACTATTTCATCCTGGGCTGGTGGTCTCGGTGGCCTCGTTGCCAATCCACCTGTTGATCCTTTCAAGGTCGCCTCCAACGGCCTCGATACCATACTGGCGCAGACCAGCGCCAACAACCGGGGGGTTGTGGTGACAATCTTGACTCCGATCAAGTACGAGCTGGAATTCCCTTCGATCCACTACGGCAAGATCCCTCAGACGAGCGCCGACGATGTGGACGACTTGGGCTACGGAAGAATGGTTGGAAGCATACTCAAGAGTTTGGAGGACCCTGTCTTGTCCAAGTGGATCGTCATTGCACTGGCCATGAGTGTTGCTCTGAACGGATATCTCTTCAATGCCGCCAGATGGGGAATCAAAGACCCCAACGTCCCCGAACACCCAATCGATGTCAAGGAGCTTGCCAGGGCGCAGAGATTCAATGATTCGGATCCCACGACACCTGGCCCATACGAAAGGTCAGCTCGTCCTTCTCCTACCGAGGCCCACCCGCCCACTCCCGCTGCTACCGACGACGAGAGTGATGCGTCGGCCTTTAAGCGCATCGCTTCCTCGGTCTCTATTGTCAACGACGGTCCTCAACGCCCATTGGAGGAACTCCACAAGCTTCTTGCCGAGAAGCGTGTTCCCGAGATGAACGATGATGAAATTATCACTCTTGCACTCAAGGGCAAGGTCCCTGGCCACAGCTTGGAAAGAACACTGAAAGACTGCACTCGCGCTGTCAAGATCCGTCGCGCTATCATCTCTCGTACCAAGGCTACTTCAGACCTCACCAACGTGCTGGAGCGATCCAAGCTCCCGTATCAGAACTACAACTGGGACCTGGTCCTTGGCGCTTGCTGCGAGAACGTCATCGGCTATATGCCTCTGCCGGTCGGTGTCGCGGGGCCTCTTGTGGTTGATGGACAGAGTTACTTCATTCCTATGGCAACAACTGAGGGTGTCTTGGTTGCCAGTGCCAGTCGTGGCTGCAAAGCCATCAATGCTGGAGGTGGTGCTGTGACGGTGCTGACCGGTGATGGCATGACCCGCGGACCTTGCGTGACCTTCGAGACATTGGAACGAACCGGAGCTGCCAAGCTGTGGCTTGACTCTGACGCCGGTCAGACTGCAATGAAGAACGCCTTCAACTCGACCAGCCGCTTTGCTCGACTCCAATCATTGACGTCCACAATCGCCGGAACGAACCTCTACATTCGTTTCAAGAGCAGGACAGGCGATGCTATGGGAATGAATATGATCTCCAAGGGTGTCGAGCATGCGCTCGATGTCATGGCGAATGAGCATGACTTCCAGGACATGGTCATTGTCTCTCTATCCGGGAACTACTGTATCGACAAGAAGCCCGCCGCTATCAACTGGATCGAAGGAAGAGGCAAGAGCGTGGTTGCCGAAGCTATCATCCCTGGGGACGTCGTAAAGTCGGTGCTTAAGACCGATGTCGACACCCTCGTTGAGCTCAACATCAACAAGAACTTGATTGGATCTGCCATGGCTGCCAGTGTCGGTGGCTTCAATGCCCACGCCGCAAACTTGGTGGCTGCGGTCTTTATTGCCACTGGCCAGGACCCGGCGCAGGTTGTGGAGAGTGCCAACTGCATCACAATCATGAAGAAGTGCGTAAACACCCTTGGAACCAAACATGATGCTATATTTGCTAACAAACATCAATAGCCTCCGGGGTTCGCTCCAGATCTCTGTCTCGATGCCCTCCATCGAAGTCGGCACACTTGGCGGTGGCACCATCCTGGAGCCACAGGCTGCCATGCTGGACATGCTGGGTGTGCGCGGTGCCCACCCGGTCACCCCAGGTGAGAACGCCCGTCGCCTCGCGCGCGTCATCGCCTCGATCGTACTGGCTGGCGAGCTGTCACTTAATGCCGCCTTGGCCGCTGGCCATCTGGTGAAGGCACACATGGCTCACAACAGGTCCGCGCCGCCAACGCGTGCCAGCACACCAGCGCCGCCATCCGGTCTCTCAATGACCAACATGAGCGCTGCTGCCGTTGAGAGGGCCAGACGTTAGAGTATGTCAACACACAGCATGGAATTAGAGCGCCCGGGGATATTGCGGTTAGAAAAGACCAGAAGCAAAGAAGAGCATGCGATTGATGCGCGAGCATCATACCATGTCCGAGTCGAGCCGGCACGAGCGAATACTGTCCGCAGCGCTACGCCTTAATTACTCATGTTTGGTATTGTTTACTTCACGTGTACATATGACCATAGAAACAAGACACATATTGTTGTGAATCATCTCTCCAGCCACGATACTATCGTGTCATTGATGTCGGCACAGGTCTGGTGCTGCTCGGTCTTCATCAGTGCGAGCGATACACTTGGACTGAGCCTCCATGCTTGTGCCCACCTGCGAGTCCTCTCTTACCTTTTCTCTCCGTGTAAACTGACCATTTTGCACATCGATTACCCATTTCGTTCGTCTGTAGGTCGGAGGAATTAATCAAGGACTTCAGCGCTGCCAAAATCGCCTCCCATCAGACGGTAGGGAACATTCCGAGAGGGTCAGCATTATCACCGTGCCCCGAGCCCATCGAGCTTGTTCTGCTCCTGTGGTCCTGTTCCCGAGCGGGCAGGCGGGCGTGGGTCGTCGGTACCCGCCTCCGAGCTCCGGACATCAGATGAAGCCATTGCGAAACGCCCACTGGTGCCCATTGAAACATCGGCTCAGCCCACTCTGCTGCTTGCCTCCCCCAACCCAAAAGGCAATTCGATCTCGGTGCGGGGTGGTTTGTTATGTACTGGGCCGGCTTTTATACTAACAACCCACCAACTAATATGCGCTCGCTGGGTCGCTCGCGGTCGTCTCGTCCAAACTAGGAGGTTTAAACATCAAGCTCAGAAACGCATGAGATGCTTCTTTTCATGTTCCTGACATCCGAGTCACAGGTACGCGCCGAACGCTCGCTCTCTCTTTCTGCTCCCGAGACGGACGTAATACGTGCCCGGCAGGGTCATAGGGCGAGCCCTACGACGATGCAAGGCTGGGCGGTGGGCGCTCGGCGAGCGGACCCGTCAGAGGTGGATTGTGTGAGTAAAGTTTTGGTTGGTAGTTGCGTGTGACAGCTTCGAACAAGAAGCCTGCTATGTCCGCCTCGCGGTGGCGATTCTCGCTTTCTCTCTGCCGAATTACAGCTAAATCCCCGTTGCGGTGACTTGGGTTGATCCCGAGTGAAGGCCTGTTAATAATTTCTGGTTCGGACCATTATAATGCAACAATAATATTTCATACGCTCTCTTT
The DNA here is from genome assembly GCA_038088505.1 of Diaporthe velutina. Taxonomy (NCBI): domain Eukaryota; kingdom Fungi; phylum Ascomycota; class Sordariomycetes; order Diaporthales; family Diaporthaceae; genus Diaporthe; species Diaporthe velutina. The sequence continues at coordinate 1,163,207 of JBBWSJ010000002.1, read as the reverse complement.
TCATTTCTATGTTATTGCCACTGCCCTCTAGAAGAGAATGAGGCAACTCGTCTTGACGATATGCCTTGCCCTGACGGCAGCGAGGCTGTCGCAGGCCGTTGACTTTGTCGGTGAGTTCAGTCCGCCTCACACACATATCCACACGTGGACGTGAAATTAGGAGAACGCCCGTGATCACCTCGTCGCAGAACAAACTCATGACCACAGATAAGGAAGATACTAAACTCTTTTTCTGTACCCAGTCAACAGCCAGCCCTGGCCACTCGCGCCGGCCTCCACGCCAAACAACAAGGTCATACCCGTGCTCGTCGGCGGCACCGCCCTGACCTTCACCCCGAACAGCGTGACTGCCAGCCCCGGCGACGTGCTGCAGTTCCAGTTCGCGGCGCGCAACCACACCGTCACGCAGTCGCTCGCGACCTCGCCTTGCCGGCCAATAGACGCCGGCGCCGGCATACCCGCGGGCGTCAACAGCGGCTTCATCCCGTTCGACGGCGGCGCGAGCGGCATGGTGGGGACGTTCAACGTCCCCGTCATGAACACCCAGCCCATGTTCCTGTACTGCGCGCAGGCGATGCACTGCCAGCAGGGCATGGTTATGACCGTCAACGCGTTAGTTCTCCCCATGCGCAGATGCGTACTTAACTTAGCTGACACTGCCCTCGAGAAACAGCCAATCGACAGACCTGATAAACTACTTCAACGCCGCCGCCGCAGCCCCGGCCAACGTCCCCGGGCGCTCCGTCGCGGGCGGCGTCGCGGGGATGATCCCGCTCGCGAACGCCGTCCTCCCCAAGGCCCCGCCCGCCGCGGCCAACGGCACCGCGACCGCGACCGTATTTACGACCGTCGTCGTGCCGCCCACTTCGCCTGTTCCTCCTCCTCCTCCTCCGCCGCAGCCCGTTGTACAACCGCCGCCGCCGCCACCACCACCTCCTCCTCCTGCTCCTCCTGCCCCTTCGCCCCCGCCTGCGCCGCTTCGCGGTGGCGACGGGGCTGACCCGGCGGCCACGACCATGTTCACAATCCCGTCCTAGATGGGCCGGACATAGGGGTTGATCATATGGGGACGTCGGGGAGATTTCGAAATAATGAGTGGGCTTTTGTAAATACTTCACATGAGTCTTGGCGTATATATACATTCATAATGTGGACTTGACGCTATTATCATCCCAAGGAAGTCAGCTTAATAGTGATTAGAATTGCCGAAAGCCTGTAGCAGATGAGATACGTAAAGCGCTGTGTCGCAAACCTCTGCTCCATGGACGCTGTAGAAATAAGCTGTGTGCTGCCCTTGCAAGTCGACTGCTCCAAAACAGGCCGGTGCTAGCGAAGAAGACGGGATTGGCCGTCTGGTCACCAGTTTTCAGTGGCTGAACTGCCCGGCGCTGGTGGTCACATGCAAGTCCTGTTCTTTGGGTGACCTCGTCAAATTCAATCAGGGTATGATCGTTTCATCGTACATTATAAAATTTTCCACCAGCTCCAGCCAACTTCCTCCCCGTTCCTGCCCTATTCTGCTCCCCATTGTCTCGCCTACAGGTCCTTCAAAAAGACCTTGCATAGCCGACGTAGTCGGACCAGACTTTCAGCCAACGCGAATAACGCCAGCTGCAATGAGCTTCTGGATCTTGGAGCGCACGCCTGCGTTTCTCATGTGCTCGCGCAGAGCTGCCGGATCGGACTGGGCCTGCTGCAGGATGGACTGCATGACTGGGTCCTGCATGATGGCCATGATCTGCGGAGAGGGTCAGCTTCTTGTGTCAATTGGAGAACGGCGTGACTGCGAATAACTTACGTCCGGGTCCTGCATGATCCTCTCCCTCGTCTGCTCCTCGGTCTCGCCCTCGCGGCTCTCATACATCTTGGCCAGGGCCTTCTGCTGCTGCTGCTCGATCTCCCGAGCACTGGCGCCGTTGTGGTGCTGGGCGTCAACCTCAGCGGCCTTCTCACACGCGTCCAGGCAGTCTGAGTATCTCTTCATCATGAACAGCGCCTGAGCCTTGCGGATGTAGGCACGGATGAAGGTCTTGTCCTTCTTGATGGCAGTGTTGCACTCGTCCAGGGCACTGGGCAGCTCGCCGAGCTTGATCAGGGCCGCGGCCTTGTTCGAGTAGCTTCGGGGGTCCTCGGGGGCGCGCTTCGCCATATCCTCGTAGGCCTTGTAAGCCTCGGTGTACTCGGCCTTCTTGAAAAACTCGTTGCCCTGGAGACGAGACTCCTCGGCCTTCTCCGGGTCGATGAGCGCCTGCTTGGCGTCTTCGAGCTTCCTCTTCTCGGCGGCGCGGAGCTTGTTCAAGATGTCGGGAACACGGTGCTCACGCAGAGACTCGTTGTAATACTCGATTGCCTTTGTCAGGTCGCCCTGCTTCTCGTACGCACTGCCAATGCGAGCGAGAGCCTTGGCTATCAGCTTGAAGTCGGCGTAGATCTCTCGGCCCTCGCTGACAGCCTTGTTGCAGGACTCGATGCACTTTTCATAGTCACCCTTCTCGAAATAGGCGGCGCTCAAGTTGGTCAGGTAGGTGATGTCCTTGTGGGTGTCCCATGCCTTGGTGTAGTTCTCAATGGCTGCGTCGAAGTTTCGCTTCTTGTACTCGGCAGTGCCCTGAGCCTTCAGTTTGTCGGCCTCCTCCTTTGCCTTCCTCTTGGCAACCGACTCTTCGTCCTCCTCCATGGGCTCTGGCTCCGGCTCTGGCTCAGGTGCCTTCTTAGCAGGCTCGGGCTTCCTGGGCTCAGGCACCTCTTCAGCCTCGCGGGGGGCGCCACCGGCTGGGCCAGCCTCGTCAGGCATGCCCATCTGCATGTCGACACCCATCAAGACACCGAGAACCTGCAGGAACCTCGGGTCGCCAGTGAGCTCCTGGGGGTTCAGAGACTTGGGGTCCCGCTGGATCTGTTGGATCTTGTTCATGAAAACAGGGTCGGAAATAAAGGAGCTCGTCTTGGGGTTGGCAGCGAGCTTCGAGATGAGGTTGGGGTCGCTGAACATCTGGCCGAGCCCGGCAGCGGGGTCTCCCATGGGGTCTTCTGGAGTCTGCAAGGCCCGCTCGATGTTGGCAATGTCTTTCTTGACAGCGGCATTGTTTGGGTCAAGCTCGGAGGTCTTCTTGTAGGCTTCTAGGGCACCGGCGAGGTCACGCTTTCCGTGGAGAGCGGCACCTTTCCGGCTCCAGCCCTTTGGCCAGTCAGGCTTGATCTCTGTGGTCTTCTCGGCATCTTTCAGGGCGTTCTCGTAGTCCCTCTTGGAGGCGTAGGCTGCGGATCGGTTGCTGTACAGGACGTGGTTGTCTGGTGTCAAGGCAATGGCCTGTGTGAATTTGTCACTGCACAGGACGAACAATCAGAATGTGAGGCAAAAGCAGGGGCAGACAGCATAGAGCAGGGTAGGCAGATACTCACACAGCCTCGTCAAAGTTCTTTGCGGCAATGGCCGCATTGCCCAGAGCTTTCAGCTCGTCCGCGGTCGACATGGTGGGGGGTGCGACAGTGGTGGTGGAGTAAATTGATCTCGGCCGATTTCTCACAAAGCACAGCTCAGTAGAATATGGCGCGTTTGGGAACTGCTTGAAATTGTTGAGAGGTGGATCAGAGATATGTCTGAGGAAAAAAGGTCAGAATGGTGGTGTTACTATGATTTGTTGTGGTTGCCTATGGGTGGTGGTTGGTTATTGATGAGGCTGTGGTCCCCGTTTTCATCCCGGCTGGACGGGCAGACTTCAATAGCATGGAGATTTCTAGGCCCTTCCATCAACCTTGACTGTGAGCTCAGAAAACGGCTTGCGCTGCGGGGCAGCTCCTGGACCCTGGACCCCTGCGCAGCGGGAGAAGCTTGGGCCATCCGTGAGCTTGAAGGTGAGCCGTCCGTCTGGCCAGTAAACATCACGACCAATCAACCTCAAAATAACATCAATGAACCATTTTATTGCCCTTGTAAATGCCGCTCCTCGAGTTCTCGATGGGTATCACTTTGAATACTAAGCACTCAGGTGTTGCGCCATTTCTCGTGCTCAATTGCAGCTTGAACTTAAGCCGATCTACCAAAGAGTGTACGAAAAGGCTGCAGTGCAGATTTCTCGACAGACCCTCACGTCTCCCACATGATGTGCGATGGTCTCTTTTCCCACAACAAGGCGCTCGCCCGTTGTTTTCCTGCCAAACGATGCTCCTCTGCATATCAAACAGGAGCAGGCGTCCCTGACTGACCCAAGTCCTGCGTCTTCATCCTAGGTGTTGTGCCCCCCGAGCTGCGGGCGGCGGCGAGGGCGACTGTGACCAAGCCCTCCTGGAAAGCCCCATATCAGCCCAAACCTGATGCACCTTGTCGTCCATGTTGAAGCCGGTAGTTTGTTGCGACTGCGTTTGAGGAACACTAGCTCCCTCCCTTGCCCGAGATGCCTTGAAAGCCAAACCCTCCTCTGAATTGGCTTGGACGATCTTGCCGCTCGGGAGTTGCACCAGCTCAATACTTTCATCGGTCTCGTGTATGGTCTCGCCGCCGGTCACTCGCATCGTCGTCATCTTCTTTCCAACAAATGAGGGCGGCGGGACTTCGTGGACTGAGCCTGCAGCCCGGCTTGATCGCTTTGTTTGACCGAGGTAGAAAACCCGAAGCAAGGGGATCGCCTGTGCAATAATATAGATTGCGACCTCGGCCTGGAAGAGGCCAACAAGAGCCACCCATCCATCTGCTGAGAATTAGTCGAATGCCCTCCTCAATGTCATCCGCGGCCTAGATCGACACTCACAAGTCCAGTCCGGTGTCCCCAGCTCCTCAGTTGCCTTTGGGCTCTGGCTGGCCAGGACTGTTCTGCACCAAATAATACCTGTTAGATGCTGGACCCGGATATTCAGGACCATCGGAAGTAAGCTTTCGTGTTGTCACTCACCTGACCAAGCAGACTATGCCTGCTAGACCAACCAGACTCATCGTGATGCCCACCCCCCATTTCTCTCTGCTTGGGATGTATATCTTTGCCAGGACCCTCCAAGGCAAATAAGCCAAGTACGCATCGGCAAGTATTGTGACAGCGGCGTTGGCCACGTGTATCCAAACTGCAGTCTGCATGGGGACGCAGAAGCCAGAAATTCCCTTCACATCCGCGCGCGCATCGCAGAGATCGAGCCATGTGATCACAGCCGCCGCAATGTTCACAGCACAGACGAACAAGACGACAACCCACAGGACCACGCGTGTCCTACCACCGGAGAGCCGGATCAAGGTCACGGCAAAGGCGGTCTTGCTCAGAGCCATCGCAATGTAGAAGAAGCTGATGGACGAGAAGGCCAGGACCCACCCATGAGATGTGCCTTCGATGACCCTGAAGCCATATGACGGCGCAGAGGCGGCCAGGCCATTGCCACACAAAAGCATGGCCCAGGAGGCGATCACTTAGTGTTCCCATTATCAACACATCCGTTCCAGCTCAGGATCTAGCCCAAGTGCGATTCACCTACGAATATAATCATCCCACCAAAGCCCTTTGTACAAGCTTGTCCTTGCCCAGAGCCTCGTGAACAGGAAAATGGTCGTCACGGCTCCCGAGAGTGAGTGGATCGCCTTGGCCAGCTCCTCAGAACCAGAGCGCAGGAAGAATGAGTCGAGCATTGTCAACAGGCGGTGGAAGACTTCCAGTGGGGATTTCTCCTACAAGACGGCAGTCGACGTGAACTTGATTCACAGAAACAAATCACAAAAAGTATGCTGCGGTCCTGCGACCAGACCAGCATCGAAAAGAGAACGCAATTGAAGAGAGAGGAAACACGCGAAGAAACGAGAGAGAGGAAAAAAAGGCTCTGATTGTGAGCCCTCGCTACCATGCGCAAGAACGGCACGCTTGCACTACCTTCCACAACGGGGGTCTTGAATCGAGCGTCCCATAGGTTGTTGGTCGGGGACCGCATCGGCCCCGGCACCAACAAGACTGTTAATATGGACCAAATCGCTCGATTGGCCAGATCGGTTCGAGGTTCCGGTGGCCCCGTGCCTACTTAGGTGTTTTCAGAGCCAACGTCTTTCCACCGGTGGCCCATTTGATTCGAGGTATAGTGGATCGAATCAATTGGAAGTGTCTCACCTGAATGTGATATATCACTGTCACAGACGCAAAATGGATACCTAGGTTCCATGCCAAGTTGGCTCACGTGCCAAGTTTCTGCCAGTAGAAACTGTTGCAGCAGAGTCTCTTTCAGTCGGACCGCCCTGGAAGATCAACCCTCGTCCCGTTGATGCTAACATACCTCCCGAGGTCCGGTTGTCACCGTATATCCGCTTTCAACGGCGGAACAAAATGCCAAGCAGGTCTCAGACTCCTGGATGGTATTCATGCATGCGATTTTGAACGACGTCCATATAAACCAATTACTTCGGCCATCGGGATTACGGACTTGAATTAATCACATCTTCCGGGGGCCTGATTACGGCCGCAGATCGCACAGCTCGTCGTGCAGGCCATCTTGATCTCAGCCTGCCTACCTGGGTCCACGATCGCGTGCCCAACTTACATATAGGTATGCAGGCGGATAGAAAGGTAAAGCATTAAAGACCATCCCGTTACTTTTCGCTGTTTCCGAACCATATGTCCTATGGTGATGATTGAAGGAACGGGCAGCTCAACCGAGGGTCGTGTCTCAAGTGGAGCGCCACTGTCAGCTGGGTAGGTTCGATGGCACCATTCCAAGGTTCCGGCTGCTCCGCCTGTTCAAAGAGGCAGTTCAACGCAAGCGACCGAAAAAAGATTGAAACCCATGAGCAGAGCTCCACCTCGACGCATGGGGGTCGGAAGGGTCGTGCTGCAGGTTTCCCAAGGGAATGTCTTGGTCTTCTAGCAACATGAGTGATGGCGATTTTCATCCTACAACGTGGTTTCTCTATGGCCAGATATCCTGCATACTTTGTACATCCTCTAGCATAACTCGGTTGAGCAAGTGCCTGCCACTTCGGTGTCGAGGGCTACTTTAGCAGCAAGAGGCATACGATAGATATATGGGTAAGAACAGAGTACCAATGAATTCCACGACAGACGTGTATACTTCGCAGAGGTCGTTTCAATAACATTTGAGTGAACCGAGGAGCAACGTACATGAGAAATTGATCAGTGTAATGCCGAAAGTGAAGAGAACGATTTTTATATGCAATCCAGGCCCATTCTGAGGGTTCAGAACTGAATGACAATCACATTCACATACCAACAGATCTTGGGGAGAGAAATACCAAACCGCGAGCGGATACGGGTTTGCCAAGCTTACAAATGAGTGTCACTAACCGATGTAATCTTGATGGTGTGTTGCCTACAAGACGTTATTACTACCCTGAAACTCACTTCGAGTTGCGGTTCCAAGATGCCTCTTATGACCTGGAGATCGCTCACACTTTTAAGTAAGGTCAGACTAACAACAAAACCATCCAGATTGTCGCTCGGCATGGACCGATCCAAATACATTCCAGCGATCGAGTCACTAGCCTACGGTATCGATTTAATTCAGGATGTCTGTAGTATCTGACTACCTAGGTATTATGTATTTTTCCGGATATCCGCAGATCCAATGTCCTTGGCAAGAGGCATCAACATGGCTGCATCATAAATTTGATCGGCTCTGGTCATAAATCAGGCCTATCGCCTTTCTGATAAAACGTCCCTACGTATACCTCCCAACTTCAAACAACAGTACTCGATCCTCGCCTTGATAAGATGCGAGAAGATAGTTTTGCAAAGTCATGGGCCTCTCACGATGAATCGATTCACTGTCTGCTCAAGTGCTTTCAAAAAAGCACGAATTCACTCTCCACCATCAATTTGAGAGGAAAGTCTTCATAGCTTTTCGACAATCTTCCGAGAGACCCTTACCTCCTACAGGGCCATCAAAATAAATTGGAATGAAGATTAAATGCGAATTTCATGGTGGAAATTGATCTGAACCAATTTACTCGTCAGAGCATATTTGAATTCGTGGGCACAATATAAGTGGCCTAAACCTCGGGTCCATGTATACTATGACCATATCAGCCTGACGGACAGACTCTTCTCAAGACGATCCTCCATCAAACACAGCCTTGCTGGTCTTGAGGTTTGCAGTGCATCTGTATTTTACGCGTTTGTGACTAGGAATCCACGCAAGCACGTCTTGTATCCACCTTCTGTTCACAAGATGTATCTGGAGAGGACGATGGTGAGAAAAAAGACTGGGTCTGATACGCTAAATCCTGATTTAATATCCCATTGATTCCCCTTAAATCGAATGAATCGTTAAACTGCGATTAAGTCACAAGGGTTGCGCTACATTACACACCCTCAGAAAGGATGACGGCAAGGTGTGTGAGCTGTCCCGCTTACATAAGCAAATGCCAAGCGTGTCTTAGGCGTGCCTTGGGTTTGGCGGCGACCTGAAATGATTCGCATTTCCGTCACCATTTGAACTTAGCAAGACCTCATGGCAGTCTCGCAAGTGCGCGCATAAACCAACTTCGAGACAAGTTTTCTCGCCAACAACCATGGACCCTGGACGACAGGCAATGATTGAGAGTGGGCGGTCGCCGCAACGGCAGGACAGGGACATCACGGGCCCGCGACGCGATCCCAACAACCGAATCACCAAGCCCTCGAAACCAAGCCCCTCAAACGCCGCAGCCAGTACCGCACGGTTTCTCAGCCAAGACGATCAGTCTAAGAAGTTCGTAGCCGACGAAGACAAGTTTGTCCTCAAGCAGTCCAAAAAGAAGGCCGACATCCGAGTCCGAGAGGGACGAGCAAGACCTGTCGACTACCTGGCCTTCAACCTCCGTTACATCGACAACGATCGGGACATCTTCGACGATGACGATGGGGATATCGAAATCGAAGTACCGTCACCCGAAACAATAGTGGAGGGCTCGAACACGGCAGAGCTTAAGGAGCTGGAGTCTGATATCACCTCCTTCCATACACTGGAGACGAGCCAGAGAAACCGCGACTACTGGAGCTCTCTCCTCACTCTCTGCAGCGATAGGAGGACGAAATTACAGGGAGATGACCACGAAGGCCGTGCGGTCAGCTCCGTGTCCTCAGATGTTGACAGGATCCTTGGTCCCAAGACCTTCGAGCAACTCGAGAGTCTGGAAAAGCAGATCAAGGCGAAATTACAGTCAGATGAGCAGATCGATACCGACTACTGGCAGGGCCTCCTGAGAAATCTGCTGGTTTACAAGGCAAAGGCGAAGCTCAGGAAGATTTGTGAGGCTATCAAGGAGAGCCGCATCGAGCACTTCAGGTCCAGTGACCCAGCCAAAGCCGACGCTCTTGCATCGGCTGATGCTGGTGGCTCTCGAGCTGTGGTGAGCTCTGGAGGGGCGAATTCACGAGCGCCGAATCCGTCAACTACCGCTTCTTCCTCTTCTGCTGTTGGTGCTGCCGCCGCCACCTCAGAAGATAACAATGCGCCCCCTGGGACTGCACGATTTGCGACGAGCGGAGCGCAGGACTTCTCACAGGCTACTAGGGCTCTTTACGAACGTGAGGTCGCGCGCGGAATCAGCGAAAACGAGGAAATTTTCACCGCGGAGGAGGCTGTCCCCAGCGCCGCGAAACCAAAATGGGCTGACAAGTATCGACCGCGGAAACCGCAGTACTTCAACCGTGTTCAAATGGGCTACGAGTGGAACAAATACAACCAGACGCATTACGACCATGACAATCCGCCGCCCAAGGTTGTTCAGGGGTACAAGTTCAACATCTTCTACCCGGATTTGATCGACAAGACCAAGGCGCCCACGTTCAAGATCATCCGGGAGGGCGGGCGACGCAGAGGAGAGTCTTTTGCCCCGGCAGGCGAAGAGGATACTTGCCTTCTCCGATTCATCGCGGGTCCGCCGTACGAAGATATTGCGTTTCGCATTGTGGACCGGGAATGGGACTACTCGGCGAAGAGGGATCGTGGCTTCCGAAGCAGTTTCGACAAGGTATGTTGCATTATTTTCCCACTTTGTTGTCTTCATGAGCCGTGCAAATTCAGTAGTCTGGACATTTCAATCGAAACTTTTGTGGTCAAGATGATTTCTCTTGGCACCCAGTTGCTGACCACTGTCACCAGGGCATTCTCCAGCTACATTTCCAGTTCAAGAAGGTTCGTAATAAACACTGGTCGCAATTATTTTTGTTGAGGTATACTGACAATTTTGTGTAGATTTATTACAGAAAGTAATGCGAACGATGGGCAGTTTCTGTTCGGCCGCGCATGCAAGCATCGAGCCTGAGAGTACCTCAGCCTAGGAGGTATGGCACTACATGCCAATTCTGGGGGACGGTGGGAAATCAATCCTTGGTTAGTTCTTTGACAAATGCAAAACCAAACATGACAAGGGGTGGATCTACCCATGCATGCTGCTGCGCTTGTATCATCAACATCACCTGGTGGGCGAAATGGCGCGACTTTGGCAGGATGGCCATTTTGAAAGCCTCTGATACTTATGTAATCACATCATACGTTGCCTCTGCTGCAGGGCGCATGGGACTAATGGCAGGCAATAGGCTCTGTGAAACCTCGCCGGCACTATCGCGGCCTCGTCGCCCGCTGTCCACGTCCCGGCATGCTGATCTTGACCGCGCCATCGTCATAGCCTCAGCCGTCGAGTCTGGCCACGCTCGCCCGGCAACTGACTTGTGCAACCTTCAGCTGCCTGCGGCTCCCTGTTGGGAAGGCTGATACCGCTAGTTGCTCTTGTGCTCCCCCATCTTGGTGCCCTTACACTACACTGATTGACTGTTGGCTGCAAGAAAAGAGTGCACGACTTCGTGGTTTCAACCTTTGGGCAAGAGTTGTTTTGTGCATCCGCCTTCGACAGCCATCCACAAGGTAGCTCGGCGGCAAAAGCGGTGAGGTCTAACAGCTCGAAGGGCCGGCCTCCTCTTCTCGTCCCGCGATTTCTTGATGCATGCAACCGTGGCCCAACTGGGACTGATTAGCGATAGATTGACATCGACTTTTCTGGCCTCTTCCAGATGCTTCGCCCTTCCGTCTCATGCAAGCCGTCTTCCTTCTCCGGGAGCGGTCTACATTTGTTGCCCTTGGATACATGGTCATGACCTGTCCCGTAGCCTCCGTCCAAACGAAATCATTGGCAGAGCTGGCGGGATCGAATGCAGCCTTCCGTACGTCTCTGCGCCTCAGCCCTCAGGGCTCTGACAGGCACAAAGAGCCATGACGGTCTGGGGACCAGGAGGAATGGTGATCATGCGGGCGAAGTACTGCTCAAATATACTTCGACCTGGCTGGCCATTCGACAAAGGGATAACGAGGTACCCCCTTCTTTGACCGACCAGGCAGAGCCCTGTCAAGCATCACCTTCCCTCTACCTGACATACATGGCTCTTTATGCTCGCCTCTCGTGCCACAATGATTGCCTCCCCCTCAGGTTTCCTTCCACTTTGCCTTGGTGTCACTCTAGGCTCACTGACCTCGGTGAGACCCCCATGCCAGACCCCCATGCTACCCAGAACGGGCCCCCTTGTCACGTCTGGGGTTGACACCGTGTGCCTGCGTGCGGGTAGGGTGGGGTCTCAACGGCTTCGTGGTTGTTTCGGTACGTCTGCGAATGCTCTAGGCGCTCGGCATCCAAGGAAGATCCTTCTGTCATCTTGAAGCAGTGGAGATTGGTCCTCACATGCAACTGCAGACTGCTGTTGCCAGACGACAGAATGCCATCTGGGCCCTGTCCAGACTGTCTCGGGAGAGATGGCAGTGGCAGCAAAGCATGCCTCGTTTGCGCAAGGCTTTTGCTAACACCCTATCCGCATGCGCACGCGCAACCCGTGGCAGCACACAAGCACGCACGCACGCACACCACCTTGCACATCTGCCTGAGTTCGTGTGCATAACAGATCCAATAGCCCCGCATACCCTTTATGGAGGTACAAAGTAGAAAGTACACGATACGGGGCTCTGCTGGAGCATGTCTGAGCTGGCAGGTAACTTGTCATCTGCATCACTGGACTTGCGTTCGCTAGGAGCACTCCTCGAAGGTTCAGACGGCACCCCTCTCACAATCCTCCCCCTGACCTGCCTCATTATATGCCGAGAAGACGTACCCTTCTACCCTTGTCTGTCCTGATCTGCAAGGAGGGTCTCCATTCGGCTGTAAGCAGGTCTACCACGACCCATGTGCCTTGAGTGACATTAGAAAACCGATCTGGGTCAACCACTGGCCCAGATCGTCTCCTCCATCCTATCAGAGGGAGAGGCAGAGGAAACGACAGTGAGAATAGGAGAGAGAAGAAGATATTAGTGAAGGCAGCGTCCTCCGGACCACAAGTGTTCGAGCAGAGCTTCCTACCTACACATAGCATAGCCTGCAGGCTCCCACTCACCATCAGCTTCTAGATTGTTTCCCCGTGCTGCAGCTCGTCATATCAAGCGCCACAAGCAAGCACCTGTCCTGAACACCCAGATCAATCCCAGAAGCTGTTGTCTCTCGTTTTCTCTTGACTCGTTGCCATCATTGTTTCACTCCATCCCAACCGTGGCCGTCAAACAGGAATGATCCGGATGACTCAACAACATCTATTGTTTCATAGCCGAGACAGCGACCACATTCATCGCGAGTTGCTATCGCCGTCAGCCTTGAGCATTGTGATCAGATATCAGCAAGACGAGATGGCTCAAGACGCCCAGCGCATGGACGGCCTCGCGTCGGTCGCCTCCCCCGACGCCTCTGGATCATACTCACCGTGTAGCGACGTCCCTCTGAAACAGGAGTATTCCCTCTGCACGACGCAAGCGTCGCGAAAAGCTATCACAGACATCAATCCGAGCCTCAACGGTGCCTACTCGCCTACCACTCTCCCGCCCCAAGCTCATGAGACACGCAACTCCGCAGCCCTCACGACCTCGTCTCATGATCAGAATGACGGAACTGACAGACCCGAGTGCGGCGGCTCATCTCCAACACCACATCACCTTGGCCCGGGGCTGCATTCGCAGTACGAAGACTACAGCCCGGAGGACCTGTCGCAACGCATCCACACTTTCCGGGCGAGCCACCCGACCGACTTCGACGGCTACAGCCCTGACACAATCCCCAAGCCAGCGGCTGACAGCGTCTCAACCTCTCGGCCAAGTCTCGTCTATGGTGACAGCACCCGCATCGATGGGCTGCCCTCGTATGATTTGGATGCACAGACTCAGCCCGGTTTAGAATGGGCGAGCTGGGAGTCTTGCGTCCGTCCTCGGAGAGGCGTTTACCGCGGGCCACTCCACGCCGCAAGTAGCTTTGGTCTTCCATCGTCCACGGAAGAAGCACAGACTATTCCCTTCTCCTACAGTGCGGCGGCGAGCAGGCCGGAGCAATCCTACCAAAATATCCGAGGAGACGGTATCTCTTTCCAACCAACGCATGGAACCTACAGGCACCAAAGCCCCGCAGATGTCATCCCCATGACAAGGTTGTCTCCCTGCAGCAACACTTTGGCTATAGGAAGCGACGCCATCTACATCCGTCGGGAGGATACTGCGCCACTCTCCGACCCTGACATTGACATGGAACCCGACATGGTATACAACCCTAGCCTTTACGATGCTGAGGATGTTATTGGATCCAGGTCATCGACTGAGCCTGTGGGTGGTAAAAGTGACGAGCCGTACGCGCAGCTCATCTACAGGGCTTTCTTGTCGCGGCCCAACAAGTCAATGACGCTGCAAGAGATCTACCAGTGGTTCAGGGAGAACACGGACAAGGCAAAGAGTAAGGGAAAGGGCTGGCAGAACTCAATACGCCATAACTTATCGATGAATGGGGTGAGCGATTCTGCCCAGATGAGTTGAGGCGAAGGGTGTTCGACTGACAACTAACTATTTTGCAGGCTTTTACCAAGCGGTGCGCAAATCAGCCAGCACTGAACAACGATGGGAGCCTGTCCTTGGATGCTTCCGCCGCAGACGGGAGGAAATCAACTGAATGGTATCTTGAGCCCAGGTATTACGAAGGTGTGCAGAGCACCACGAGGTACCGCAAGGGAAACAGTAAGAGTGCTCCAGGCGTTCGGGCCCACAGGGGTGACCGGGTGGTTGATGGGAACGTCAAAGCCGCGTCAGGCAGAAAAGGTGGTTACCAAGCCGCCCACAACAGGAAGAGAACGAAAGCTGAACATCGACAAGAAGCAGCTCGGCAGCAAAATCAGCGTCTGCAGCAATATGGGCCTCACTTCTACGCAGATGAGGATGGCCGCTACTACCCTGAATACCCCCCGCAGTTGGGTCCGAACACGTCCACTCCATATCATTACCAAGCTCCGCCCAGCTTGAACAGACACGGCGGGATTCCGCGCGGGCAACAGAGCCACCTGGACATCAACTACGCCCAGCCCCAACTCCCTGAAAGCCCTCCCGACACACACGGGAAAGGACTGTCGAGCGAGCCGACCACGCCCCCAGGCTCCGGGCACGAGTCACAAATGGACGAACTCGCATACGGCAGCAAATTCCACCAACCTTACCTGCCGGGGTTCTTCACCAGCACCGACGGCAGCTACCACCACCCGGCGGCGGCATTGTCACCCCCGATCTACCCGCAACAGCCGGGTTACACGCTCCATCAGGTGGAGGGAGTCTTCGAAACCCCCTCGGGCATCGAGACCCCTCTGTTCCTCAGCGGCAACAGTCTGACAGGCGAGGAGGCCGCGGCCCTGATGGCAGCAAACCCCTCCTGGACGAATGCGGGGCCGTACTGCGGATGAGAAGTCTTCCTTCGCTGGGCCTTTTTTTCGGCAACCCCTCTCGGGCTTTCTTCTCGTCACCCATCCTACTGTTGTTGTTATCGTTTGTAACATGCCGCTTGCAAACCGGTGGGGGTGAAATGGGAGGCAGGCAACATTCGAGGTAAGCAATCCAAATTTCTTCAGGCACACTAGTAGATGCCATGCAGTGCAGGCAACCTTGGGAACGCAAGGTTTCCGTACCCGAGCTGCATCGATCTAGTATATAGAGACGCAGGCTGACGCAACCGCACCACAGCGTGTATATCAGCCGCAAAAGAAAAAGGAAAAAGCAGCGGGAATCCTCTTTGATAACGCGGGCTCCTGCAGATCCCTTGCGGGCGTTCGTCCCGGAGAAACGAAAGAGAAGGACGGAGAAGCAAGAGGTTGCGGGCACTAGTGAGCTGTCAGAGTCCGGGGGTATGTACGCCCAGCTGTCAACCGGACTTCCGGCCGATCTTCCAGTGCAGGGCTCCAGGGTTCGAGGCCTTCTAGGTCGTCACAGTCTGTGCGTTGTATGGCGTGGTGTTTTTACTTTTTCTGCTGGGTTGCTGACATGGGGCTCAAAGTAGTGTGGGGGAAGCAGTGGCTGGTACTATGTTCTGCATTGCGTGGGATATGGAATTTGAGGTTAGGTCTCTTTGTGTCTCTCTTCTCCTTGCTCTTTCTGGACGGGTGATCTGGTCTCTCCTTGCCTGATTAGGTTGCATGAGGTACTGCGTTTGCCGGACATGTTCCTATTGGGCGCCACTCTGCCTGTTTGGTGCGTTCGAGGTGGTTGCACTGCGGGCCGTTTTGGGGATGAGTGTGGGTATGACTGAACTCGTTCGCGTGTGGACGAGGGAAAAATGTAACTTTTTGCTATGATGATGACTTTCAATAACCACACGCTCACTCTCTCATGCTTCGAAGAGGTGTTTCCTTCGCTTGCTTGCGCGCTGTCCGCTTTTGCCTTGTAAACAACTTGGTATCATGTGTGTGGAATATATGTATACACTGATGCACGAGAGAACTCTTGATATTTGGAGTTTCACTCCCACATCTGATCCTCAATTGACTGAGATGCATAATTCGTGCAAATATCGGTTCGGCTGCTGCGAAGTCGATCCAGTTCGTCACAACGTTCCATTCGAAGGGACCAGGCCATGCCCTGTCCCATGCCGCCGCCAACATGCAACCCGGTTTGCCAACCACTCTGCTACCCAATGCACCTGAATGGCACACCATCATATGGCTCATCAGGCCATTTTAAGGCAAAAATGACAAGGGTTCGGCCCGTCTCTGGGGAGTGATAGATCGCATGCTTGCATCCGGGTACACCATCCCCGCCCCTTTTCAAACCCTATTTCACATATCATATGCAGGCTTCAGGCTTGAAGGAGAACTGGAAATTAGGATGGGTGTTGTTGTGCCATGCTGTGCATGAGTACAGCAAGTGATAGCTGGGCTTTCTCCTCTTCGGTAGCCGGCGGTTTCTGCAGGAGAAATATCAATCGAATATCTCGAGACCAGTGGAGCAGCTGCCACGCTGGCCTGGGGTGACAGGTCTGCCAACGGATGGCAATCCTCAACGGCTTTGTGTTGGGGCGCATATGTGCAAAACTCAAACTTTTTCCTACGACTGGGAAAATTCGAAATTTGTCCCAAATGTTTTGCGTTGCGTTACGAAGTTCCCTCGGACTATTCGGCTCTTGAACAGTCTATGGGCGTAACAATGATCTAAACAATACCGGCCCAAGAACTGTTAGGAAATGAATGCACTGAAACTCCATCTCAGTGATCACGGGTCCAGATCGATCATGTCGTGGCCGGCAATCTCCTCTGTGATTCCGACCAGTCCATTTGATATGTCATGGTGGCAGTCATTGGCTAATCTGATCCTCCAGAAACCCGGAACCCGGAAAGATTGAGGGTCGTATTTCGTACGGTAGCATTGCCAGCGTGGCGGTGATAAGTTAGTTATATGTAGGGAGTGCCTTCTCATGGCGTACCCACCTCAGTCCAGCCACATTTTTTGTTCGTCTCACGTCGAGCTTGTCCAGGTATGACTTGAACCATCTCTCACATCCGCAGAAACTTCCCATTTGCCCTTTCGCAAAGGGAGAAATACCTCATAACAAAGGACAGCCTCGGAAGCGGCTGCCTCAGGACTCTCATGCTTCCGCACATCCTCGAAATTCCGCTGCACACAGGGTACGCCAACCGGGCGGAGCTCACGTCCCAAAGCTACTGCAAGGACGGCACTACCCGCGGGCGACCAAGTACCAAGATCGCGCAACCAATGGTCAGCCAATAGAGAATCCAACCATTGATAGGCGGACTTTGGGTGCTTAGCAGGCGTCTCGTAGGCGCCACGGCGCCTACCATTGGCGTCGAGGGCCGCCGTTGGGGCTATCAACTCTTTAAAAAAGTGAGCTCCACCCAGCAGGCTATCTCGCAGGGATACCGCTGCCTGTCAGTCGATCTCACGCGTCTGTGCGCTTGCATGACCTCTAGCGTGCCATGGCAGCGGGTCACGCAGTCTGGATTCGCGGCAAGGACTGGCCTGTCAAGTCTGCCTGTTGGCAGGGGCTATCGGTGCCCCTGCTCGCGGTAGGGAATGTGGAAACTGAGCTGCTGAATATTCTGTTTTGAATTCATTCTAGACTCGGATGCTCCCTGGGCTCAAAACCTAGTGAAGCTATGCAGGACAACAGTAGCCTTGGTGGTATGACCTGATATGTCTAGACGGAACATTGCCTAGGAGTTGATAAGAATAGAACTCCATCAAACATTAGGAATCAATGTTCTTCTTGTCACGAACGTATTTACAGATCTATTGTTATCGACGTAGTATACTCATCTAACGCTGGGTCTTTGAGCGTTTACTACTGTATGAAGAGACCGCCTACGGCTTCAAAAGAGCACGTATACGGATTAAGAACGAAACTACAATGTTCTTCTTGTCGTCCGGACCACGACAGGTAGGGCTCAAGCCGCTGTAGAAAGCTTGGATATGAGCTCCGTGACACAGATCGAAGCACTAGCATCTTGCATTCCGTCTGGCCCATTCACACCTGGGCATCACTTTGCCTTCACTTGAAGAGGCTGCCTTTCTTCATCAGTGCCACTTGGAATTCAAACCGAACACGCGGAATTCGCCTGACCTGCCAGAATCCTGTCATTTCTAAAACAGGTAGAGTGAACGAGCCAACCCCACGTCGGCTAAGGCTGGGCTTCCGCCACTACCGCTGGCCGCGGCAGTCACGGTAGAGACGAGCAAGATTCATAACGTCACTCCTGAGCTGCCAGCTGCCGCGCTGCAGGCATTCGGCTGAAACAGACGCTGTGCGATACTGATCTATTCATACCCGGCAGGTCGAATGTCTCCGCGCGCGCACGTACAACCTCGTCTGCGGATTCAATGAGATGAAGACAGAAATCAGGCAACGGAGCTTCGTTAGTTTGCAAGTCCAACACCAGCCGCCTTGCGCATATCAAGGTGAGCACGTGGCAAGGCTCATGGCGACCCTGGCGCGAGAGGACCGTATGGTAAGCCAGCCCGAAACCAGCTAGGCATATACGGCGATGTGACAGCAGATGCCGTATGGGTGGTCAGACCGAGTGTTCGTGGACCGGGCCGTGGGTGCGTTGGGAATTGCCCTAATGCGTGCCCGCCATCTCTGAACCATGTCACAAACTCCTTGGGCGAAACATCCTTCAAAACCTTTCTATCACTTGTCAGTTGGCGTCATATTCCTTGGTGAATTTCGTTGAGGTTACATATTGCCAAGTTGGAATTAGCAGTGCAAGCGGTGGAAGAAGATTGAGCCCCGGAGAATACTTACAGCGTCACGTATCAGTGACATGGTGAATTGTCTTGTGCTACAGCGAAACGACATTCGGGGCGTGGCATTATCGTCGAGGAGAGTACGTCGACGAAAGCCCCAGCCCACCTTGCGATGTAGGGTCTTTGATGTGTCACAATATCCTGGCCGTGGGAAATCGAAAGCGAATCGAAGCAACGGTCTGTGGAAGGTGAGTTGAGCACGTCGTTGGGCGTCACGTTCAGGCTAGACGGAGTCGGACACCTCGGAAGCTCAGGAGAGTCCATTCCGGCCATCATCTGCAGCAACCCCAAGGTGACAGACAATGACAGATGCATTCACTTGATGCTTATCTAGTGGTCCTCGTTTCCTTACTCTCGTCTTCCGCGTGACCACACCCCACCCGGCCGATCAGTTCGATTCCCAGGGGCTCTGAAGGCGAGAAATGATCACGGATGCCGCCGGGAACATACCCCGCACCTTGGTGCAAGCCGGGGACAGCACTTCGAAATGGCTAGGTCGTAGAGCATCGTTGCAGGATGCAGCCATCACGGATACAATCGAATGTGGTGACGACAAAGCGTCCTTGTCTCCCGCCTAGTCATCCGGGACGAGAAATACTGTCGTGCTTGTTCTGCAGGCGCGTTGCCTGCAGATGACGCTACGGGTATGTGTGCCCTTGTGAGGGATGCCAGGGCGCCAACGAGTCTATGTCGAGGCCGGCATGCTGGACTTGAAACCGGCTTCGGTTACCGGTTGTGACGAGTCAACGGAACGAGACGAGCAGTCATGCGCCGCAGCAGTCGAGAGGCTATAGGCAGCCTCCACCACCGAAATTTTGGTCGAGGCCGTCCTCGCACTGCGCGATCGAGATAGCCGAGAGACCCAAGGACCGGGTTAGGAAGCTGACGACCCAGAAACGAGGAGTTGCTGATTTGCTCAGTCAAAACCCGGGGGAAAGCCACGTCTCAGTTGACCAAGGACAAGGTACACAAATCACAGCGTAGGACTTACGAGTGCTTAGTTTGCGCCGTTCGTGGTTGAGGTACAAAAGGCCGAAATCCCCTATCTGCGGTTTTCTCCTGTAGCATTGTGAGCGACCAGATGTTCGATCCTACGAGTGATCCCGAGATTGCTGAGACAGTTACCGGTCTTCATTTGTTAGGCCGAGACGTTCGATGCCTATCTGCAGCTTTCAAAGAGAGCAAACCACATTCCGCGGATATTCAGGCATAACGACAGCATGAAAGTGGCATGCTGAGTCGATGAACCCCGTCAGCTGTCAAATTCACACCCTCGCTGGGGTGACATCTGCTGGATCAGTCCTGGCAAGACTTGACGACTTGACATTGGCCACTGGAGACCTGCAGAATGCAATCGAGTCGGGGACTCGATCCGTTGACCTGAACACAGTGGCATTGCAGGTTGCAGACTCTAGCCTGACGCGCTGCTTGTTCCGCTGCACACCATGCGCCTACATGGCATTTCAGCAATATCCCTCGGGGCCCGGGACCCCCGACGCGAATCTGGTCCACTCAAACAGCATTTGGCTTCAACGAAGGGGGTGCATCAACAAGAAGATCAGACCAGATAAGTCGACCACGACGCCTATGATGTGACGAGTAATTATTGTGGTTGTCATTCCGAGCGAAGCGCGTCAATAGCGTCCTTTAAACGATGCGATACGTGTTCTGTACGCTGGTACGAGGTCGATAGATGATGGCAGGATGCATGCGACGCGTCTTGAGATGAGGCATATCAGTAGTGCTGGAACATCAACCGGACAAGGATGGCTGTAGCTGGCGTCCTCGAAGGAGATGGGCCCGGAGGTATTAGGCCGGGCGGGATCTGACCACAGAACCCAATGCTTGCTTCTCATGGAGTAGTATCATGAGCAAGTGGTGGCTTCCACGAAGGCCCCAATGCAGCTTTCAACCCGCCTGTAGGCGACCCTGCATAGAGGTGCAGTAGATAGGTGGGAAGTCCTGAGGTTGGAACCCTGCATCATGTGCGGGCTGGCGAAGTGCGTGGGGTGCGCTTGAGCAATCAAGAGGGGTTCCGTCAGCGAAGATTCGGTCGGTTCATCCTGCCTCGTGGCAACAGCAGCAGCAGCAGAAGCAGTAACAACAACAACAACGGCAAAAGCCGGATTGCTACTTCATGCGAACACTATGAGCTGGGGGGGGGGGGGGGCACACGCTCATCCACGCCCATTCCAGAGAAGAAGAGTAAGCCGGGTCAGTGTGATCGTGAAGTGCTGTCAGATGAATTCAGCGTAAGGGACAGCTGTGACATCCCTGGGAGAGCGTGGAGGAGAAGGGCGGCGTCAGCGGTGAGGCTCTGAGAGAAAAGCGGGAAGGAGTGCGCTTGGACTTTGAGCCTCCACTGGAGATGGTTTACAGTAAGGTCTAGAGCTCGTTGACGGTGAGGCAAGCTCGGCCCACAGGAGAGGTCCATGATTGCAGGTTCCTGTGCAGTGCAAGAGCCAGTTGAGTGTAATTCCTCGACACTGCCCAGGTGGTGTCTCGACGTCGTCCTCGTCAGGGATGGGCAAGAGCAATGGCCTGAGTGACTGCCCAGGTGGTGATGGGCATGCCCAGGTGTCAGATGCTACGCCGTGCGATGCCATGCGATGCCATGCCTGGCTGCCCAGACTTCAAAAGTGCTTGTCAAGGCGGCAACACCATCCCGACTTGGCGAACACATGGGGCAAGGCAGGGCAGAGACCACACTGATAAGCAGATAGACGGAGGGTCGCCCGTTTCTGCTCTGGGCTAAGGGCAGCTGCTGCCACCTGGTATGAACTCGCCCGCTTCAAGGATAGGAGGACTGTGTTGGTTAGACATGGTTGTGGGGAGGCGCCCGCCCCGCCCTGCTTGACCTGCAAGGGGCAGCTGCAGGTTGCAGCTAGAAGTCTGCAAGTTGGGGAAGGAAGGATTCCGAACAACCCCATCACCTTCTGAAGCTAGCAGGGCTAAGGGGGAGGCTGACCTGAAGCTCAAGGTTACCCTGAGCGTGAACGGAGGAAATGCCGCTGCAATTCCACCAATAACTCTCTCCAAGCAGCGACGGGCTTAACAGATCCAGCCCAGAACTGCCTGCTCAGCTGTTAGAGGAGCCGCCGTCGCTGGCCCTGCCTTTCCCCAGATTTCCCCTCAGATCTGGGGTTTCTACCCCGAGGCATCGCTCGACATACCACAGTACTCCAGCTTGGGGCGCTGTTTCCGCACCCAGTGACGCATCATCACGTCGGCAACAGCCCAATCCAGGCGATTGTCGTCGACATCCAGACACCCGGGAGCCAGAATGGCCCCCTCTCGGATCGCACGGCCGGACTTGGGCCCGGGCCAGAGCCAATGACAGAGTCATGGAGCGTGGTGATCTTCACCGACCCTCGCCGACCCTCACTGAACCTTCTACCCGCAGTCGCCCCATGGCCCCCCTGAATCTCGCCTTCTCCACCCCGAGAAGGTCTTCGGAAATTGGGGGAACAACCCCTGCCAGCACTACACCTCACGCGAAGGCCACCACGGCCACATGCTCAGAGGCTTAATTGATTACCAGTAGACATATCCTTGCATATCGACCGGATAGCCAGTCAGTGGGCAATCAATACAAAATGGCCTCCTGCCTCGAGCTGTGTCGATCTTGGCTTCTCTCCGCTCAAGGACCTGTTCGCCCGACAATCCCAAAGAGTACCTAGGTGAGTGCTCCCGTCTAGATGTTGTCGACGCGTAACAATTACTGACCGAGTCACTCCGTCGCCGCAGCCCACGGAAAGGAATCGTTAGTGTAGTCACACATCGATCCCACCAGCACGGCAATATCATGAAGTCCTCGATTTGCACGGCCTTGCTGGCCTCGGTGGCTGGAGTTGCGGCTGCACGTCCTCAGATTGTGCCATCCCCAGCTCAGCCCAGACTGCCAGTTCCAAGCCCGCCGGTTAGGACAAAGCAGTGTGTCGTCCAGACAAATGGCGATGGCTCGGATGATTCCGAGTATATCCTGTCTGCCTTCAAGGACTGCAACAACGGTGGCCATGTGGTGTTCAGCGAGAACGCCACATACACCATCGGTACTGCCATGGACTGGACTTTCCTCAAGTCCATCGACATTGGTGAGTCCAGTCACCCCACGCCCCAGGGCTGAGTACAAGAGTTGCGTCTCTCAGGATGGCATGGCTGTGTAGCCCTGCTCACCCTCGGCGCGTACCTGCTGTCACTATTTCAAGACACTGCCGCAAGGCAGCTCGCCTTTAACAGCCGTTCATGAAAAGGGACGGCCCACTAACGAGGAACCAATAGACATCCGGGGCAACATCAAGTTTACCGATGATACCGATTACTGGCAGGCCAACTCCTTCAAATTCGGTTTCCAAAATGTCACTACCTTCTTCAAGTTGGGTGGAGACGACGTCTTCATCTACGGAGGTGTGTATTTATCCTTTTTCTCCCTCGTACCTCGTCTACTTTGCCCTGGCCAGGCGCTTCAGGGCACACGAAGGCAGCTCTCGGCCGTAGACACGACATGATGACGGGTTGGTGGACGAACAGGCTGCGGTACTGCGGTATCACTGCCAACCGTCACAAGTCTCGCCCGCGTCGTAGCGTTACAAGGCAATTACGGTCTGCCGAGGGCAAACAATACCTTGATCTCTCGCTGTGCGATTCGATCTCACGAGGCCGGACTCATCCCTTCCTGCCTCACGGGAGCCGGGCGACAAATCTATCACACATGCCACTCATCTTCCTTTCCCTCGGTCCCACTCCGTCGTGGCTGCCTCGTCCTAGGCATCCCATGCATGGTTTCAGACGATGACTGCCGTCGTACAACATTGTCCCTATGTATACATCGAAGCTGACTCGTTTCATAGGAGGTACCCTCGACGGCAACGGGCAGACTTGGTACGATCTTTACGCAGCGGACAAGTACATCTTGCGCCCAGTTCTGTAAGTAACTCACCTTTCCCCTGTTGTTGTCTGTCTGCGGATCACACGAGGCTGACGGCCCGCCTCTTCATCCAGCATTGGAGTCGATGGTCTTCACAACAGTATTATAAGTGACCTCGTGCTGAGGTACTCGCCACAATACTATGCTTTCATCGCCAATTCTACGAATGTCGTGTTCAACAACTTTGATATTTCTGGATATTCATCGAGCTCCAATGAGGCGAAGAACACGGACGGCTGGGATACCTACAGGTCATCCGATATCACAATCATGAACTCTGTGATCAACAACGGTGATGGTACGTCTGTTCCTTGGCCCCTCTTCACCAGCAGTCTATACAAAGCAACATGCCCTACCGACTCTGTCTGGATTCCACCGGTCTTGCCGAGGGCCGGGTGTCCATCATTCCACGTCATCACGAGGTCCACGTCGAACAAGGTCAACCTTGCTAACACCTTTATCAGACTGTGTTTCCTTCAAGCCCAACTCTACCAACATTCTTGTGGAGTCGCTCTGGTGCAACGGCTCCCACGGAATCAGCGTCGGCTCTCTAGGCCAGTACCCCGGAGAGTTTGAGTCAGTATCCCTTTTACTTAATTCAGACCCCCGATCTTGGTGCTTTAAAATGTTCCAGAATGTATCACTTTAGGAGCCTCAGCAGGTGACTAACACATAGCAGCATTGTGGAGGACATTTTCGTGACCAACATCTCGATGCACAATGCCTCGGACGGCGCCCGCATCAAGGTCTGGCCAAATGTCGCCTCGGAGCTGTCTGGTGATTTGCAGGGAGGTGGCGGCAGCGGCCGCGTCAACAACATTACTTATGACGGCATGACCATCGACAACGTGGACTACGCCATTGAGATCACTCAGTGCTACGGCCAGAAGAACCTCACCTTGTGCTTGGAGTACCCCTCGCCCTTGACGATCGAGAACATCTACTTCCGCAACTTCAAGGGTACCACGAGCAAGAAGTACTCGCCAGACATCGGCCTCTTCGCCTGTTCGAGCAAGGAGGTCTGCGGCAACATCTACGCTGAGAACATCGATGTGCTGAGTCCCGCAGGTGTTGATGATGCGTCTTGCTTGAACGTTAACGAGACCGTGTTGGATGTCACCTGCCAGAAAATGCTCTAGGAGGTACCGAGGGCAATTTTGTTGGATATATTTTAGTTAGCGCTACCAGCTTGTAGATACAACCCCAACCCGGGTCATCTTCTCAGCCATCTTTGACGAACGTTGCTATCTGTGACAAGCTGACAAGTCGTCTTAAAATTTCCGCTTCTTCTTTGCCGGCCCAGCAGCTGCCTTTCTGGCCAGCTCCTTGTCCAGCTCTGCCCGTCTCCGGGCAGCCTTCTCGTCCGCGGTCTCGATCTTGACCTCTTCGACGGCGTCAGGTTTCCCACCTCGCCCGCTGCTCTCAGCGCGTGGCGAGCCCCCCTCTTCTGCGCCGTCAACACCTCTCATCGCCTTCTTCGTCCCTTTGAGACCCCCCAGCTTGCCCTTCTTGGATGTCCCATGCTGGCTGCTGTCCGCCCCGGGCTCAGGTGACGAAGACCCCCCGGCCGACGCTGCCTTCCCTGTCTTCTTCTTTTTCTTGGCTGGGAGCCCTCCCTCTTCGGGCTCCGGCGACGGCGACGGAGACGGAGACGGAGATGGTGATGGTGTGGGTGATGCTGGTGGGGACGGCGAAGGCGTGGGGGACGCGGATCCCCTTGCGTCGCCTTTGCTGGCCTCCTTTTTCTTTGGCTCCGACTTCGTCGACTTCGTCGGACGAGGAGAAGATTCTGGGGATGGCGAAGGGGACGGGGATCCTCCTGTGTCACCTGTTCCGGTATTCTTCCTCTTCCCCGCTGCTGGCTTCCACTTGGACGGGCGAGGGGACGGCTCTGGAGAAGGGGTTGGCGAGGCCGTCGGCGCGTCGTCGTCGGTTGCCTTCTTCTTCTTCTGCCTCGTCTTGTCCGCCGCGGTGCGTGGCGCTGATGAGGTGGCCGTGCGACGGGAGGTGTCTTCCGGCTCGCTCACGTCGGACGCCGTCGTCTCATCGTCCTTTTCTGTGTCACGCTTCATGGCTGGCTGGCTGGCTGGCTGGCAATGGGCCCTGCCAGGTCCCTGAGAACTCTGTGGGTGTGCTGTGGGTGTGTGATGGGCCGCCTCGGGCAAAGAGAGGGGGGAGGCAGGAGACCCGCGACGTGGTAGATCAGCACATACAAAGGCGCTGGTTGGCGTGTCAACCTCCCGTCGGAGTCACTATGGCTGTCACTATGCTGTGCGTCGTAACCTGGCCAGCGCAGCGGTGTCGGATGGTGACAGTGCAGGGAGACACAGCCAGGGTTGAGCGTGTGAGTCCCAAAATAGCGTCTTCGGGAAATAAGGAATGAAGGACAGCGCCGGTGATGCAAGGGCCTTTTTTCTCCTTCTCCAGCCCGTTTTTTCTCCCCGCCGGGTCGGTGTGGCTGGGGCTTGCGCAGGCGAGGGCTGTGTGCGTGTGTATGTTGCGTGAGGCGGGAGGTGGGACGGTGTGAGTTGGAACGGTGTAGGTGAGAGGTGAGGTGAGTGACGGGGCGGTGACGTGAGGGTACCAACGCGCTCGGTACTCAGCACATTGGGGGGTTGTGGTGGTGGCCGTTTTGGTTCGTGCTGTGCACCCCGTTCTGGCGCGGATTGATTGCCGGTAGATGAGACTTTGTGCAACCGGAATGCCTTTGAGCCTCACGATCGCTCTGCCTGTTCCAGCGTCGTCGTGCGACGTTCTGGCTGCCTGAGGGGCGCGGCGGGACGGGAGGCGGGAAATTGTTACATACGGCCGCCCGTTGCTGTGTCGCGCTCACAGCTTCAGGCAGCCATCACGTGGGCGAGCACATGTCTCTGCCTCGTTAGAGCCTGTCACCTGTGCTCCCATTCCTATATACATGCTTAAAGGATGCTTTGCTGGGTAGTTTCTTCAAACATCCTCACTTGTATGCAATATCTCTACTGTTGATATGTTTCGCATCTGTCTCCGGGCGGATATTCACTACTTGCTTGACTTGGTGATAACGGAAAACATCACGGGGGGTTAGGGTTCGGTTTCCCGTGTCGTCAAACAAGACGGAGATTGTCGTTGGTCCAACTTTGGGGAGTCACCTGCAATCTTGTAACTTGTCTTCGAAGAAGAATAAAAGTTCGTTCGCTGTTGATGTAAATATTATATTTCTAGCATGTCTTTCACAAATGTTTACCTCGGATTTTGATTGCAAACATTGCAAGTGTCAGCAGTGAGAAGCATTTAATTAATCAGAGCAAGCCGTCAAAATCCCCCGGTATCTGCTTCAAGTGTCATGGCAAGGACATTTGACGGCACTTATACCGTCCACTTACGGCTCATATACGCAGAAATGTGGAGGTAAAAATTGAATCTGCTGAGTACGGTTGACTGCTTGTTTGAGACCGGCCATGTGAAGTGATGTTCCCTTTGGGTTTGACATTCATGGCTGGACTGCTATGTGACGCTTCGCTGCCCTCAAAATTATGTTGCATTTGAATAAGATGTACTTATGACCAATATGATCTCCGGATCTTCTAGGTAGAGGCGTAGTCGTCAGAATGAACTGCACACGGGATCCGTAATAACTGGATTTGATATAAGATTTGAATACACCATTCCCAAGAGAGCAATCCCGTGTGGCACGATCTCCCAAGAAATGATCTCCTATATGATAAGCTCCTATGAGAGAATCCTGTGTAATGATTTCTTGGAAGAAAATCTGCACGGTTGATGATTACCGTCGGGCCTTCCCTCTGTAAGATCGTCTATCCTGGGGTACACTCCTTGGCTTCTGCATAACTGTTACATGATGATCTGTGTGATCATTGATGATGGTAACAGGGAAGTTTTGTGTTCCTCTCTGTGTAAATCCTAGATTCCTGCAGGAATTTTGGTCCCTATACGTAGCATGCCATATAAAACCTTTGTAGCAGTGCTGGCTGGAGAATGGGTTTCAAACACCTCATGTTCATCATTTGCCCAGCGGTTTGTGGAAGGAGAAGATCGAGGCTGCATCCCAGATTCCAGACGCAGGGTGTAAATAACACACTCTCGGCTCGTGGATCCCCGAGAATTCCACCTGACTTGCAGTCGTCATTACATGAAACATGCGGCTCTCTTGAATGACACCACGAGAAATACGTTGGTTTCTCAGTTTACTGACCACGAGCGCTGTGAAAGTGCCTTCAATTCCAGCATCTCTTGCAGAATTTGACTGCCGCGTCTTGAGGAGACTTAAGCGCATAAATAGAGAGTATCACAGCGTCTCGCCATGAGAGACTTCTATGGCACACGCTGCTGTTCCTAAGGCTCCCAAGGTGACGAGGAGTGGTGATGCTGGGTGTAAACAACTTAGCCCCTGGAGGGAGTAACCAGCCAAGCCCCCAGGGGCTAAGGGGCTGGACCAAGATCGTGTTCTGAAGAAGATTGAAGAAGAGGGCAAATTTGTCGAGGCCATGTGCCACCTCCTTCCATGGTTTCAACGCAGGATCGTACTTAGTAGATCAAACAATCCACACTGAGTCGGGGCTGCCGATCACCAGCAATTGCAGCCTCCATGGCGAGAGACTATTTGGTGGAAGGCAGGTTGCAAGGATACCAGCAGCCTGCAGAGGCCGAAACATGCCCAGAAGAGGAGCTCATGGATTAACAAAAGCCAGTGACATAATGAAATGACCTCGCCACATATGCACCCACATGATGTCAAGCCTCAACTGCAACACTGCATTGTCGAGGAAGGATGCTAGGTAGTCATGGAACATGCTGCTGTTGCTCCCGGCGAGCTGTGAAGCCGAGCGCTCGAGACTGCGACAGCGCGAGCTTGCCATGCCGCCGGCGGCCAACTCCCAAGAGCGCCTTCTCAAGCCCAGCAGACGCAAACGCTGGCCCGATGACTGCGATTGATAAAATTATCCTGCCCAGCGGCTCTGTATATCTCGTAGTGGCTCCTTTGTGGCGCTATCGATGAGCACAGCCGAGTCAGCGGATAGACCTGGCCGACGCCAGAGCAACGCTAGAAACACAGCGCGTTCCAGGGGAAATACTCTGTTCTCAACCTTATTTGTTGGAGAACCCTAGACTTCCACCATGTGATCCCAGGCACGCGCAGCTGGGCTAAAATTCCTAGAGTGAGTCTCTCATTGCAAACATATGCATGCAGTTTACAGACAACGATCGCCGTGTGATCGTGCGCTCTGATGCTGTCGAGGAAAGAAGTGCCGGCTCCAAGACTCTGTATTCTTGGGACACCGCTTCTTCTTCCCCATTCTGCCATCTAAGCCTCTAGTTCATCTGGGCGGCGGCGCATGTTTTGAGGCGGCCTTGAAATAGCTTCTGCAGTGCGTCAAGCCGGGCCAGTCCAGATGACTTCTCCAGGCGAAAGTTCGGATCTACGAATCGCAACCAACATTGGCTCTCTTGGCTTCTACCGCGATACTGGACCGGGCTCGAGAACCAAGCCTGGAAATCAGCGCACATCTGCAAATCTATGTTTGCAGCGACAAGATGGTGCAAACTGGGTTGCCCCAGGTGTTGTGCCGGGTTGAGATGGACAGGAATAGAAGTCAGGATGAAAATCTGAAGACCGGATTTGTTCATCCCGAAAGGCACGGTGTCTGATGTCGGGTGCCAAGATGTCAACATTGGGGAAGAGGGCCTGAGTGCCCAGATCCTAAGCCTATCTGGATCGTCTGGAAGATGCACTAGGGACTTGGTAGCTGCTTGGTAGCTGCTTGGACGCCCGCTTGGCATCCTGTGGCTGTCATGACAGTCATGGGTGTGCAGGCTTTGGAAGGCTGCTGTGACAGCACGCCGACGTGAAACCGCTGGGCATCCCGTTTATGTCAGATCCCCAGGCGTTGAGATGCCCAGACCACACATGTGCGCCTCCTTTCCTACAACGTCAGGAACGTTGCCCAGAGCTTCCAGGCACCTCGAGCCCGCTGTGGCGGGTCCAGCGCGGGTAGGCCCTGACTCTGGTTGTTTCTGGGCCTTCTACTTGGCGGGCCGCTGCCCGTCTTATTGGTGCATCCCTCCTCGGACTTGCTGATCCCACCCGAACGTGCTCCACGGGGTGCTACAGCTTGGAGTCGACCACCCCCCTTTTCCTGTCCTCTCCTCCAGTCTGCTCTGTCCTGATGGCCAAGCTTCCCCAGGTGGGACACCCTTGGATTAACCTTAAATCCAAAGCCTCCTAAGTCTCCGCAGAGCCGCTGCTGACTTCCCGCAGCCTGTCCCAGGATCTCCCTGAGATCGTCCGCTGATCTTATTGGCGGTGGCCATCTCTCTCGGCCGCGCAGAATAGATCCTGAAGCAGTGATCCGAGACAACGCCTCGGACCAAGCAACTGATCCCAGAATGATATCGAGAGCCCGGCCATGCCAGCACACCCCCCTCCCCCCCTTTCCAGCACCCGCCGATGCCTATCCCAACTCAATCAACATCTGACGTTGATCATCCCGTTGATGTTTAGCAAATCGCCAAACTCCCGGTTCTTAGCCATGTTTCGGGTCGACTTCCGCAACAGCGTTTCCAACGTGGCAGGCGGTAGCAGGGCGGGTAGCCCAGCTACACCACACTGATCCTCGGTGACACCATAACTAGGCAGATAGATGGCTCGAGCTTCTACATTCGAGATATATATCAGGAAGAGTTCTGGCCCACACATTCTTCATTGCTTTTCCCACCATCATCAGTCTTCTCCGTCCACAGGTTTGATTGTTAGTGATTCTTCTTTCCAGTCTACCGGCTAGACGACGTTCCTTTCTCCCTTTTCGTCTTTATTCACTTCTTTCGATCTTTTGATAAGACATTCCGCTTTTCGCCGTCAACCAATCCACACAGTCACTATGCTTGTCAACGCAAACCTCTCGTGGCAGCATGCCGTCCTGTCGGCTCTCGTCATGAGCTCGGCCGTCTCGGCCAACTACGGCAACGTCCACGTCCGCCGCGGCGAGCATGCCGTCCGCGACATCCTTCCCAACAACGCACACGCCCTGAAAGAACGGGACCTTCTCTCCACTCTTTCGGGCTTGCTTGGTGGTGCCGGAGCAGGAGCCGGAGCCGGAAACAACGACGACGCTGCTGACGCCGCCGCCGGCCAGGAGCAACAGGCCGGAAAGGGCCAGGCCAACAAGGGAGCTGCCGGCGCGGGTGAAGCCGCGGCTGGGGCCCAGGACGAGGAGGCCCAGGATGATGCCGCCGAGGGAGACGCCGCTCAGGGCGAGGCTGCCCAGGGTGAGGCTGCCCAGGGAGGCGCCGCTCAGGGCGAGGATGCTGAGGAGGCCGACGACGAGGAGGCCCAAGATGGCCAGGCTCAAGGCCAAGGCAAGGGACAAGGCAAGAACCAGGGCCAAGATGAGGGCGCAGCTGCTGCCGGTGAGGCTGCGGCTGGTAACGAGGCAGGCAGTAAGTTTTTTTTAAAAATCCTACAGAGCCTATTGACGGGAAAGCTAACCACGGACACAGACGCTGCTGGTGGAGCCGCTGCAGGTAACGCTACCGCAGATGCCGGAGGTAAGATTACTAGCCCTCTTCATTGTAGTGACAGCTTCACTGACACAACCACAGCTGCCAAGGGCAAGGGTGCCCAAAATGGGGACGCAGCTCAAGCAGGCTGCGCCGCTGCCGCCCAGGGCAAGGGCAAGGGCCAAGACAACGCCGGCGCCGCCAACGCAGGTGAGGCTGCCGCTGCCAAGGGCAAGGGCAACGACAACGGAAACGCTGCTGCTGCTGGTAAGCAATTTGTTCCATTCTCGCCCCGTGTGGCGTGAGACTGTCACGGATATCTTTAAAACAGTGGCTTACATATAATTCCAGGCGAGGCTGCCGCAGCCGACGACGCAGCAGCAGATGCTCAGCAAGGTCAGGGCAAGGGCAAGGGCAAGGGACAAAACAACGCCGACGACGCTGCCAACGCCGACGACGCTGCCAACGCTGATGATGCTGCCAACGCTGACGATGCCGCCATGGCCGGCGATGCTGCCAACGCTGACGATGCTGCCAACGCTGACGATGCTGCCATGGCTGGAGACGCTGCCAACGCTGACGATGCTGCCATGGCTGGAGACGCTGCCAACGCTGATGACGCTGCCAACGCTGATGAGAACGCCCAGGCTGGTGGTGCTAAGGCCGGCAAGAACGCTGGCAACAACGCTGACGATGCCGCCAACGCCGACGATGCTGCCAACGCTGATGATGCTGCCAACGCTGAAGATGCTGCGATGGCTGGAGACGCTGCCAACGCTGGAGACGCTGCCAACGCTGAAGATGCTGCCATGGCTGGAGACGCTGCCAACGCTGATGAGAACGCCCAGGCTGGTGGTGCCAAGGCCGGCAAGAACGCTGGCAACAACGCTGACGATGCCGCCAACGCTGATGATGCTGCCAACGCCGACGACGCTGCCATGGCTGGAGACGCTGCCAACGCTGACAACGAGAATGCCCAAGACCAGGCCGGCAATGCCAACGCCGACGAGGAGGACGCCCAGGCTGGTGACGCCGCGAACCAGGGCGCCGCCGACGAGGAGGCGGCAGCTGGCAACGCCAAGGGCGGAAACGCCAACGCCGACGAGGAGGCCCAAGCCGGAGATGCTGCCAACGCCGACAACGAGAACGCTCAGGAGCAGGCTGGCAACGGCAACGCTGCCCAGGAGGAAGCCCAGAACCAGAACCAGGGCGCAGCAGCAGGCCAGGCTCAGGCCGGCGCTGGACATGCCGCCGCCGCTCAGGGCCAGGCAGCAGCAGCTGGCCAGCAGAGCACCGGAAACGCCGCCGTCGATGCTCTGATCGCGGCTGGCCAGAACCTGCCCCCAGGGGCCGCTGGCAAGGTCAAGTTGATGAAGACCCGCAACGTCATGGCCAACGCGGCGTGGTAAATCAACTACCCACTGGCAAGGGGACAGAGAAATTCATGCTAGGCACGGCCATTGGCTTGCATTCTCCCCGAGAAGGGATGTGTTGAAGACATATGGATTGTTTGATATTGATTAGTGGACTTGATGGCAAGGAATGGAGTAGATCTCCATCCTATAGTTTTTAAAGATATTTGCCACCTAATAATCCTGAGTTTTTCAACCAAGCTGAAGATGATCGTCTGTGCCAACACGACGAGACCACTGTCACCATCTAAGTACCTGTCTTCAAAAGTATGTATACACAACAGCTGTAGCCCTTAAGTTATACCACTACTATCAGCAAATTTTAGCGAGAGTGATGATTCCCATCATACCATTATGGCTAATAGGATTGTCTGCTGCCGTTTGAATTACTACGTTCTTCTCGTGAAATGAGTGCGGCATCATGTTAGTTGCGAGCTACAGTTGCTGCATAACTACTAAATCCAAAGTAATGTACGGAACAGATTATCGTGATCGCCGGAGAAGATGTCTCACGGAGCTTGGATGGCCAGACTGCATCCTTTTGCGGGTGTTAGTCTCGCTGAGGTGTGCATCGCGATAACCATCGACGACGTAGTCAAAAAGACAAGGCAAGACGTCGCCGCACCCGCAACCGAGAGATGGAGAAATAAGGGACGCAAATGTGCAATCCACTCCGACACGTGCAATTGCTCTGTCCTACGATCTAATGGATTTTGGTAATGAGAGCATTGTCAAAGGACTGTGGTTAGTGAAATTTGGCTTCTCGTAATGGACGGGTACATTGGAGCCGCGCGAGCATATCAAGAGGGTTGCGAGCGAACACTGTACTGAGAGGCCCAGGGGTACCCCACTAAAGGTTACCCGACAGGAGGGCTTCCTGCAGGAGGATGTCCCACAGGAGGGTATCCTACAAGAGGTTATTCCATAGGAGGTTATCCTATGGGGAGTTACTTACCTACCAGGAAGGCATCCCATAAGACGGTATCCTACAGGAGGGTATCTCACAGGAGGCTGTCCGACAGGAGAGTATCCAATGAAAGGCTGTCCCATAGGAGGCTGTCCCATAGGAGGCTGTCCCATAGGAGGCTGTCCCATAGGAGGCTGTCCCACAGGAGAGTTTCCTTGGGAAGCTGTCCCATGAGAGGCTATTATATTGGAAATTATTCCCAATTAAGTTACCCTTTAGGAGACTATCCCATAGGAGAGCATCCTGCAGGAGAATACCACAGAAGGCTATCCCATGTGTTGAGATGCGGACGACGAACCTATGTGGGACCACGTGAGACTGCGAGGTAGACGAAGCCTTTGTGAGTAACTGCTCCCCATGGCAGAGCCGGCGGGTACCATTCTTCCACTCAATCACACCAATGCATCATGTGCTAGTAGAAAAATGTCTTATTTGTCAGACGGCCAAAAATCTGGTAAGCTAGACCTATGTGAAAACCTCCGCCATAGTCATCCAACTGGGTCTTTTCTGATTGCCAATCCGCGTACGGCAGTAGTGCCTTCCTCTTTCTTGTCATCATCAGCTGATACGGGGGAAGTCCATGACGTCTGGGTTGATGGTTGGATCCAGTGATCCAGGGGCTGTGCAGTTGCGGACATGATGGCCCGTGTTCTTGCAGAAGAAACACTTCAGAGTCTCACGGCAATCCTTTTCGTGAGGTGTGAAGCAGCGGCGACAGACCTGGTTCCAGTTGCGAAGATCGTTGCACTGGCCTCCGTTGAGGGCCTGAGTCTCTCTGTATCGGTCGATGACCTTGGAACCGCGACCGTGTGGCCTGCGATAGAAGTCCTCATCAAAGATGTCAATGGACAGATACTTTGCCCTCGTCCACATGACATTGAGGCGGTTCGTCTCCGAGAGAAACCCCATGCTGCTGTCTCGCACGAAGCATAAGATGACCTCGTCCCATTCACCTCCAGTGGAGGATGTTTGGGTGCGCACCTCAACGAGGTCATGGCAGATTTCTTTGCTTGACAACTTTCGTAGCTGGTTCTTGGTCTCATCAACCTGGGCGCTGTAGGGAGTGATGATGCAAATCCGAGGTCTAGTCAACTCATCTGAGCCTGGGATGTGTGATTGGTGAATACGTGCTGCTATTTTCACTGACAGGCGAGCGTGCACGAGATTGACTGGGCTCCGGCCTCTCTGGGTCAGCGTAGAGGAGCAAAGGAGTGACACCCGGTTGCCGTGAAGATATTCAGCAACAAGACCGTCGTTGAGTTCCTTGTCGGATTTGAGAGCGCGCATGTCTCGTACAAATTTTTGCGCGAAGTACCTGCGTGACATCCGTAGTGATGGGGTTGCCATTGAATCTGGTGAACCATTCGACCAGGGGTGTATGTTGAAATTCCTTCGTCTTGAGGAGGCCTTGGATCTTGGATTTAGCGGTCATGTCGTCGTCGACTTCGACGAAACGGATTGGGACAAGGTATTTAGCTTTACGCTTGTCATCAGCCGAGATAAAAAAAACCGGCGAGCTGGTCTAGGGTGCCGTGTTTGAGCAGACGAGGTTCTTTGAAGTCGAGGAAAGGGGCTGGTGCTAGGCCAAGGTTTCTCTTGGGCCATTTCATTTGTTTGGGTCTGAAAGCGACGAACTGGAAGTCGCTGACCTTGTCAAGGGGCTCGTCGTGGACCATGCGAACCGCCGAGAATTGCGGAATGTCTGCTGTTATGTCTGGGGGAAGCTGCAAGTGTTTGCGATACCGTATGACTTGTTCGGTTGTCCGTTGCCGGTGTTCCTTGGGCGTCTCGCTCTTGATGTTTTGGTCCTTGTTAGCGCGGATCTTTTGGAGTCGCTGGGAGAGCATGTAAGCGAACGGGTGAATATTGTCGTCACCCAACTCCTTAGCGTCGACATAAGGCTTGATGATGTCTGTGTAAGCATCAACCCAGGCCTGGTCCAGCTTTTCCTTGGACACTTTGGCTTTGTGACGGTAATCCCACAGCTGATTGTGCATTGCCTCGGCAATCATTCCGACGACCTCCTCGGGGGACTTGTCGTGTGTGGGAGGCTTGACCTTTCTGTATCCGATCTGCACTTGAATCTTGGTGGAAGTGTTGATGGCAGGGGCCAGTTCCGCGAAGAGCTTGTCGTCGGAGGTCTTCACCACTGAGAAGGAATAGAGGTAGGGAACCTGGACGTCTTCGTCGCCCCTCTTCAGCACGCATTTCTGGGTGCCGATTGGCATCATCAGGGCGTAGCATTGAATATTTCCAATCTCTGTGGAAGCCCACTTCTCGTATGCGTGCTCGCGGGCAGTACCATCCCCAAGACTTGTTATGCAGTCATCAACGTCTCGGAACTTCATTCGCGCAGGCAACCTGCATGCGTCCTCTGGAAGCTGGGGGACATAGTTGCGGACAGTAATAGGTTGTCCCTTAGCCCTTGTCTTGAGTGTGGCCTTAGGGTCGGACAGGGCCTCGTTGAACAGCCGGTGGAATTCTTCAGACCAGGTTGCGAAGTCCTTCCATTCCTCTGTTACCAGCATTGTGAGGTTCGGGCATGGAGAGGTAAAGAGGCGGTTGATCTTGTATTGCAAGGCTCCCAGTCGCGGCATATTGAGTGATTGCAGGTCTGACAACGCCCTGCGGTTGAACCTGACGTCTGTTTCCTCGTTGTCAAAGATGACTTCCTGCATAAATGCTCCCTTTTGAGGCTCGGCAGTCAGGCCGCGATAGGACAGAAGGGTGCTCAGTTGCTTCGCGTCGAGGGTGCTTGCCTTTGGTTTGACTGTCACGGTATCAAGAGGGAGGGAAATAGAGGCAAGCTCGACGTTGTGTGTTCCGTAGCAGATGTTAATAGTAATGACAAGCTCTGGACATTCGAACAGACGATCGTAGATTCGAATGGCAGTGCTGTATCGGGACATGGGGATGTTGCCCAGGGCGTTGACCGTGTCGAGGGGATATGGAACCAGTGGAGCTCCGTCAGCGATGATGATGCATCGGAAAATAGGAGACACGTCCTTCTTCTTGTCTTTCTCAGCCTTTTCTCTTTCTTGTTTCTCTTCGTTCTTGTCCTCGTCATCGCTCTTGACCTCGGATTCCACTGCCTTCTCCTCAAGCATCGTACCCAAATCGGGACGTTGTGCATAGAGTGGGCCCAGGGGTGCCAAGGGTGCTTTGTAGGTAGGGAACTTCGCGAACCAGGCCTCGTCGATGTCCTCTTCATCACGAACGTCGTCTGTGAGTATGGCATCTAGGGACAGGTGTCGGAGAACGTCGGGCTCTTCCTCATCCGAGTCAGCGTCCGCCATGTTCTCAAGTGTCTTCGGGTCCCAAGGCAAGGGCGTAGGTGGCTTAGAAAATTTGAATGAGAAGAAGTCGTCGAGAGGTGTCGATGAGTCGTCGAAGGATCGACTCAGACCGTAGACAAGTTGTTCCGAACCGTGTGCCTTAGCGGCGTCGCTTGCAGAGGCAGGTATGCGAATGTAGGGAGTGTCTTGAGCTGAGGCGTCGTCTTTCTTCTCAGCAGTAGAAGGCGCTGGGTCGAGGAGTCGAGGGTCAAGCTCGAAATCCGCGGGCGCGGGAGCTGGAACGGCAGGCTAGGCGCTGGAAACGTGCGACCAGGCCGACGAGAACAAGGCTTGAGTGGCATCATTCAGAGGCTTGTCACCGTCAGGGTCAAGCTCTTCGCCACCGGCGACCGGCTCGTCGTCAGCATCGCCGTGTAGGTTTCCATCCCACTCGCTGTCTTCAGACTCGTTCCACGTGTGCCAGTTTCCCTTCACTTCTGGTTGAGGGGCACGGAAGGTCTGGAAACGAACCTGCCGTAGGCCTGGGGTCATGTAAGGAGGCAGACTCGAGGCTCGTGGGCGGGAGTTCTGGGGCTCATTCGAGGGATAGAAACTCGGGGCTTGTGGGTTGAGTTTCTTGGGATCGCTCGAGGGCGGCTGGGTAGGGGATTTGCCATCGCTGCCTCCTGCACGAATAGGGGGAACGGTGACGGGAGTCCAGAGATTGGTAGGAATGGGGAGGTCATTGGACAGAAGCTCCAGCGCGACGGCGGAGGAAAGGGGAGACACGTAGGTCACGGTACTCTTGCTGCGCGCCATGTTGATGTTTGGTATTGCGATGGTGATGAAGTGATTGCGACGAGGATGTGGTCAGTTTCGCCTGAAGCGTGATCAATTTGGGTAGCTGAGGGTTTGAGGTGTGGTGATTGAAAAGGTGTCTGGTGACGGGGAGGTTGGTTGTAGAAAGGCCAAAGGTTTATTTGTTTTTCGAAGGTAAGTGGGAGATAGTAAAAAGTCGAGCTTCAGGCAGTTTTCAACTTTTTGCTACCCCTCCAAGGAGCTGAAAGCCTTAGCTATGGTAAAACCTGCTGTATTGCCTTTTGCACCGAAATTTGTTTGCATCAAGAAAAAAGTGTTTTTTTGCTAGCACCCGCTCCCGTGTGTTATTCTGGCACGGTCGTAAACCGTTTCGTGGACAGGCACGAGCACGCCACCCGTGAGGGATTTTAGGTTGTAGAGGACGTCAGCTTTTTGAGACCGTGATGCTTGCGGTACTCGCTGACGAGGAGGGATGAGTCGTGGAAGAGGTTTTCGTGGGGTTTCGTCGTTCATCCAGATATCATAACGCCAGGTCGGCTCCGACGTGAGCTTTGTAGTCGTAGTTCCATCGGAGCACCCGCTTGACACTGGATTAGGGAACACCGAGCCTTGCCATGCCAACGTCGAGATACTACAGCAGACGAATCCTGGGATGGAGCTGGAAGTTGTGAAGGGAGGGCTCCTGGCCGTGAGTACTGTCCCTGGTGCGCTCAAACTGGGCCGCACGTCGTGTGCAAATGGACCGGGAAAGCACGGTCCCGCTTAACTGCTCGAATCAAATCCTCTTTCAAGGCTGAAGACATATCGAGTTGCGTCATGACTTTACCGCCCTGCTAGACTACGAGAGTGTGGTGAGCGGTAGTGACCATGTGAGCGTATCTGGCGAGAAGCAATTACCATCTGGAGGTTGATTCCTCTTCGATTCACCCGTATGATTTGCGTAAGGGGTTCTCGACAGGGGAGGTGAATGTAATCTTCGGCTTAGGCGATCGGGGACTGATGAATTGAGGGGATCCGACGGCTGGAAATTGTCGGGGCTGCTGGGCTAGTAATGACTTAACGCCCGGTGAGCTATAGTAGATGCTCTTCGATGGTCGTTTAGAACGTCTGACGACGCTCAAGGCCTCCAGCCGACCTAGCCAGGTTGTGAGAGAGTATCGAAGCTACCATGCGATGAGGCACACGAGGGCTTCTGAATCAATCATACAACCAAGAAGAGGGATTTCAACAGCCAATTCAACTAAAGGTATTTTCGCAATGTGTGTGTACGAGTCCAGGATTGGGCTATGTGGTGTTTTGGTCAGTAGGTTGTTGCTCAGTCAGGCCGTCCCCATCCTCACACACACACACACACACACACACACACACAAAGATATAGCATAAACTTCAGATGAGAATGTATGTTCATCTGGTTGATGTTGAACTTGGGAGCTGGGACTAGCAGTTCAAAGAGTATTCATCTACTATTCTTTCCTTTTCATCGGAGGATCACGCTACTACCTGCAACACAGTGATGACTGTCAGCGTGTGTTGCCGTGGGGTAAAAAGGGTATGCAAACCTAGATCTATAGAAACGGCTCAGAGGTGTCCAAGGACTTATCACTTGTGTACGGTGATGAAGTAGGCACCGAAATTCTAGAAGGGAAGAGTGCAGGTATATGGCTCCATCCGCAGTGACGGGCGTCCTGATCTGCTATGGGTTGCTCTGCGTCGCGCAGCGGCCACGCGAGGCTGGCGGTTGCTCTCAGTGGACTCACCCACGCCAGTTTACAGCAAAAGAGAAAGAGCCTGGGATTCCAAACCAGGGCGCACAGGCCGGCCAGCAGGGCCAGGCAGCCGGCGGCTGAGCTGCCCGAGACGGCGAGGCGCATCGTGTCTAGCAGGGTGGTGTTGTTGTTGCCGGCTGCGACCAGCTACTTGGAAAGACCTGTGGCGCTCCAGTCCAGGCAGTCCTTGGCGTCGTGTAGGACCTTCTCCAACGCTTACCCAGGGGCTGAAGTGGTAGTCAGCGCTGATTAAGGCTCAGTCGTGCTTGGTGACGCCGTTGAGGTGGTGCGGCGCCACGCCGTCGCGGTTGCCCTGGAGGAGCCCGCGGTGCGGACAGCGATGGCTTGTGACAGGCCATTTTAAGAAGCTCCACGGGCATAGTAAAATGGTCATGATCGGCCACTGTACTAGGAGGCTATCCCACTGGGGGCTATTCCATGTATTGAGAGGCAGGCGACCAAACTACGTGAGACCAGGCAGTCTGCGAGGTGGATGAAGGCTTCGTCAGTAAAGGCTTCCCAAAGCATGGCTGACGGGCGGTTACTATCATTCTTCCGTTTAATCACGGCAATGCATCATGTGTCAGAACAATGTCTTCGTTGTCAACAGCGAAAAATCCGGCAAGCTAGGCTTTTGTAAAAACTCCGCCATGGTCGTCCTCCTGAGTCTTTCCTGATTTTCTTACTCCAAGTAGCAACCCCAGGCGGCAAATTATCATCTCCGAATCATGAACGCACAACACGGCCGGTCAGGTTTAGTTCCCAGAACCGCTTGCCTCACCTGCTTGGCCAGCCTGCGCCTGTCCCGCATCCCACTGCTGATCTCCACACTTGATCCGGCGGACTCGTGCAGCCATTCCGGCCACCTCCGACAGCAAAGTGCGTAGGCATAAGTCGTAGTCCGGTCGCTTGTTGAATGGGCACTGCTCGCCAGCGATGGACAGGTGGACAAAGTCCATCACCGTCATGAGGCCTGAGTGCAGAAGGCGCTCCTTTGCACTGGCAGGGTTGGGACCCGGGACGCGACTGTGCATCTGCACGTCCACGGCAAGGACAGGGTAGTCGACGGGAAACAGCCTACTGATAATTGCTGCCCAGTGCTTTGCTCGGTCGGCATACTCCATCTCAATCGAACCGAAATGGGCAAGGACGTGAACTGTGTTGACGTTGTTTACCTTACCTCCCTTCTCGAACACAACAAGGGCAAGGCACGAACCCGGGGTA
This sequence comes from Diaporthe velutina, assembly GCA_038088505.1. NCBI lineage: Eukaryota > Fungi > Ascomycota > Sordariomycetes > Diaporthales > Diaporthaceae > Diaporthe > Diaporthe velutina. The sequence continues at coordinate 1,122,774 of JBBWSJ010000002.1, read as the reverse complement.
TCCTCAACGATAGCGACGCTGACGTTGTCACTGTCGGTCCATCGTTGTCGGTTCGCAATCTTTTGCTCGCCACCCAAGTCGCGTGTAGAGGCGCAAGTATCGAGCCACTCAAACACCCAGTACTCGTTCTCCTGGTTGTCAGGCGTCGTCTTAATCCTCAGCGCCCCGATTTGCTTGTTGCAAATGAGCTTCATCGCCGTGACCCATGTCGTGATAGAGTAATCCAACTTAAGGACACCCACGGGCTCAAGCCTCCGCACAACGGTGACGGCGTCACGGTGGTCGATTTTGAGTCGGCCATTGTCACCTGGCTGGGCAGTCCAGTTGCAGCGTCGGCGTCCGCTGTCGACACCAAATCCCCAGGCTGCATCAGATCCTGGTTCGTAGTACATAGCTCGAGCATCGGCCATGTCGGAAGAATGACGTCGCTTCCATGCCTCAGGATCACGCAAATTTCCTTCAATGTGGAGTTGAGGTCCTCGGTCATTTCTAGGCAGATCTGGAGAGCCTTCCAAAGATACGGCTGAACCTTGAGGACGTTGTTGTGGGCTGAAGAGTCGACCTCCCTGCAGAAATCCGCAAGGGGCAGGACAATGCCCCAATGCCGTCCGTAAGGCTTCAAGAGGCTGTAGATGAGCTTTCCCTGGTTCGTCATCTCCTTGATGTTGTTGACGCTGAAGGACTTTGGAATCTGAATTAGAATACCGTCTTGTCACACTTCATGGTAAAATGGAAAGGTGGCTTACGCTGCTATACCCTGGGTTCTCTGACATGAGGGCTTTGCTCACGGCACTGTAGATGTCTCCGCGCTTCCTCTTTGTTCCACGGTGTGACTGCGGCCGATCGACGGTCCATTGGTCAAAGTCCTTAGGAAGCTTGCCGCCAGACTCCTCAGCGGCAACTAGCATGAAGACAGCGACCCGGGTCTCAATGTCCCAGATAATCAGCTGCTCTCTCCCTGCTTCACCCGATGCCATCCTGGTCTTGATTCCCTGGCGGAGGCTCGCAAGTGTTCGTCGCTGATCATTGAGCACGTCTTCACTGATGTCCTCTTCCTTGACTGCGGCAAGCTGGTCGTCATTATATGCCATTCTCGCCAGCACCCGCAACTTCGAGAAATTGGACAACGCGGCTGTGAATTTCTTTGCCATTGCTTGTAGCCCGGCCGGGTGGCCTGTGACCTGTTTGAAGCGCTTGAAAATATCCATGACTTGGTCCGTTGAGAGAAGTATGGCCATTTGAACTCGAGGCGCTGAGGTGACGTTGACGGAATTTCCAGTCCGCGACCGACTTTTTTTGGCACCCCTCAGAGACAGGACGCGCTCCGGAAAGCCATACTTGGATGCTTGCTCAGTACCGTCACTATCGGATTCGTCCATGGCCCCAGACTGGTCAACTACAGGGATACCACGCTCCCTGGCTGCATCATAGAGCCGTTCCTCGTAGAGTTCTTTCAGTGTCCTGGAGACGATAGATACTGACCATGCTGATTTTCGGCTCTCAACGCCATCATCACGGAGTTCCACCTTCCACGTAGTGAACACGCTGCCGAGGGCTTCGTCTGTCAGCTTGTCCATGCCAGCCAGAGCCTCCATGGGAATTTCGCCGAAGCAAACATAATCGTTGGCGGCCATCCACTGGTAAGTCACGACCTCCTCGTGATTAAGGGCTGCGGGGCCCAAGAGGCAGTGGGGTTCGTTGCCACACCAGCATTTGTCAAGAGGGAAGGCTTCACCCTTTTCCATTGCCCGTGCCAGGAGCTGGATGCATCTATTCCGATGGATATTGTCGGCGCTCGACTCCCCTAATATATATTGTTAGCGGGTACCACGCGCGAGTCTGGACTCGACAGATAGACTTGCCTAGTATGTGCAAAAAGAAATCATATAGCTTTTGGTGACACAGGTGAGAGGTGTCCTTCCGCTCATCGTTTACAAAGTCACTGGTCCACATACTCTGCCCAACGGAGATAGCTCTGGCGGAAGTCGCCTGGCGAGACTTCCGGCAGTCCATTAAAGCCTCTGGCAAAGTCTTCTTACACAGGTCCTTTTCACCGGTGTAGCACATGAACGATTCGAGTGGCACAAAGTCACCGCGCTGGATGGCATCGAAGCACCGATCCTTGAAGGCTCTGGTATAGATAGGATGCAGCTCCGAGGAGTCAAAAGCGTCTTTGAAAACGCCCTTCATGTAATTCTCCAGGGTTAAGCGCATATGTTCCATATAAGCCATCGTCTCGAGGGATATCAAGAAGCACTGCTGTCCGTCTGGGGCGCCGTTGTGCTGAGGGTTGCTACCAATTCCGGAGTCGCCATGATCAGAAACCGTTGGTCGCGCAATGACTGGGAACCAATGCTTGAGGGAAGGAGTTGCAACAGAGGGCGCGCTAGAAGCATCGTTGCGTGTTTTGCGCCTGTTGACGCCAATAGGGGCTGGTTGGTCAAGGACAGGGGACGGTGCCGGTGCGAAGCTTGTCGAGGATTGTGGGTCGAAGTACGCAGCACCGCCTTCACGGTCGACACTGTCCGGAAGCGTCGGCGGGGCCATTGCGGAAGGCTCGCCTGCTAAGGAAGCTGGCTGAGGTGCTAGGGTGTGGCGGCGAGTCCCGAAGGTGGTGAATGAGGGCGTAGGCATGGAGAACCAATACGGGCCACCGGGGGCATGGTCCAGGTCGTCCCACGTGACGGCAGATACCTCTTGCACAAGACTAGGGAGTCCTGGGAACGATGACCATCTGTGAGTGTCGCTTCAACGGGAAACTTGGTCAGCATGCGGTCACCATCAGAGATTGTTGAAGAGACTGGACTCACTTGGAAGACTGCAAGGCTACCTGAATGTCATGATAGGCGGTTGTGATCTCGGCCAGCTGCTCTTGAATACGCACCGCCAGTCTCTGAGCAGCAGCAGGGTTGGAAGCGACTCGGAGTCTGGACTTGAAACCCTCGATGGCCTGGAGGCACTGTGGGATGACCAACTCAGTGCAATCCCGCGCGTACTCGTAGCCAGACTGCGCGTACCATCGCAGGCCAGGGCCATGGCGATCCATCTTGACGGGTACGTCGAAGAGCACGGTTGGAGGAAGAGTACGGTTGGAGGAAGAGTACGGTTGGAGGAAGAGTACGGTTGGAGGAAGAGTACGGTTGGAGGAAGAGTACGGTTGGAGGAAGAGTACGGTTGGAGGAGGACAGCTGAAGGGTGGAGGAGGAAGGAAGAGGAGACAGCGGAAGATGAAGGGAGACGAAGGCAACACTCTGTCCTCGATTGACTGAGAAGAGGAAGGTGCGAGACTGTTTTTGGGAAAGTGCCTGCCTCTAGAGCAGAGGAAGGTGCGAGACTGCTACTGTTGGGAAGGTACCTGCCCCCGAAGAAGAGGAAGGTGCGAGACTGCTGCTGTTGGGAAGGTGCCTGCCCCCGAAGAAGAGGAAGGTGCGAGATTGCTGCTGTTGGGAAGGTGCCTGCCTCCTGAGAAGAAGAAGGTGCCTGCCTCCACACTCCACAACTGACGCTGCCGGAGCGTCCTTCGTGCGTATTTTTACTTGATCGACGAAAGTCGAAACAATTGAGGGGATCCGACGGCTGGAAATTGTCGGGGCTGCTGGGCCAGTGATAACTTAACGCCCGAGCCTATTGCTCTTCGATGGTCGTTTAGAACGTCTGAGGACGACGCTCAAGGCCTCCAGCCGACCAAGCCAGGTTGTGAGAGAGTGTCGAAGTCGTGATCGTGTGCTGGGTGGAATGCGGTCGTGGCGACGGTCGCGAGCAGTCAAGGACTGAGGGATCGATTCTCGGCGTAGAAGCGAAGAGAAAGGAAACCAGGTTGTAGCTACCATGTAACGAGGCACATGAGGTCTTCTAGAATCAATCAGGGAACCGAAATGAGGGATTTTGACAGCCAATTCAATTGAAGGTAATGTCGCAGTGTGTGTGTGTGTATGTGTGTGTGTGTTGTAACTTGCCAACTTTGAGTTGGGCAGGCGACGGGGGTGGTGGTGGTGTTTTGGCTACCTAGGTAACTAGCTATGAAATGGGTGGGGTGGGTTAGTTCACCGAGAGCAACCGCCAGCCTCGCGTGGCTACTGCCTGCTATGCTTAAACGGAACCCATGGGCGCAGCGTGACGCTCATTCTGAGAGAATGTTCCATGCCGGATCAGGACGTTCCTTTGATGATGACCCATCACTGTACTCAAGGGACAGGTCCTTGGACACCTCCAACCCGTTTCTGTAGCTCCCAGTTTGGGTAATTTGCGAAAATTCCTCACTCAACGAATTCACACTCTAACAGCCGTCCTCCTGCCAGCAATACTCGGTGACGTGCACCCTGCTAGAGAAGAAGAAGTTTAGTAAGAGTATCAAATGGGTACGTCTTCAACATGACAGCCCCAGCTGGTGAGTTTGGTATAGACCAGGCGGGCATAGATCCCTTCTGTGGCTGGAGAAGGTGGAAGCAGTGCGACAGACAATCTAATGCCGTTGCGTGGTAGTTTCGGCTCGAGTTGGGGCTACTTACCAATGATGGAGTAGAAATGGGGACTCCTTCAAGCCGAAAGTCGACCGAGGTGACCTGATCCAGCGCCCTTGCAAAATGTCGCGAAAGGCTTTTAACGGTATCGTGGATAATTTGAAGAAGAAAAAAGAGAGAAAAGAAAAGGGCCTAATGGGATCAGGACAACCTGGTGAGCGCTGCGTTGCCACCGCGCCCGCTCCCAAGGCTTCATTGTTTGACACAACGACAAGTCCAGTGTACAGTAGTCGTGGGCCTTCGAAGGCCTGGGAACAACTGGGGAACGCCTTGGTCTCCTGCGCAGATTTTGCATTTCCAGATTACACTATACCCTTTGTCCTCTACATTGATTCCAGCAGCAGGGGCATCGGGTGGCAGTCTTCACTAAATCCAGCTGGGTGTAAAAGTCGAACCGTTCTTTGCCTCTCTTGCGCTTTGAGCTTAGCCGAGGAAAACTGTTTTGCGTTTAGATTGGAGACCCTTGGCCTCGTCTGGGCCTTGGAGAAATGCTTGCATTACTTAGACCACAATCACATTTGGGCCATTATGGATCACAAGTCCATTGTGTATTCGTCCAAAGCTGCTGCCCGTTTCCTTCGAAAGTCTTCAGCTTACCAAATTTCGATTTTTTGTCGCCAGATACACTGATCAAATCACAGCTGTCCACCATCAAGAGAGACCTCATGTCAATGTTGATGCCCTATCTCAGCTACCCAAGGTGGAATCGCCAAAACCAGCCAACATGACAACCATAAATAAAAGATGATCTCATATTAAGCTATCTTAGAGAAACTTGACCTTTAGCAGGTTATCCCATAGGAGAGTGTCCCACAGGAGGTTGGGTAGTAATCACTGATTTGCTCCAGGTGATGTGGTCACCGAGCGGATGCCCAAGCAAAGCTTGTTTTTTCGACAAACAAGTTGGAAGATGATCACTCGTGCTGGCATCCATGTGAAAAGATACTTATCATAGTTCACCTGTCTCGAGAATGAATGTTCTAGCTCCAGAAGCCGCTCATGCCTTTCATGCGCCTAGATCAATTGCTGTTTGCCATCTTTAGAAACGTACTGAAATCTGAATTTCAGAACATCTGACACCAACCAGCCCTTCTGCCCCTAAAAGCTGCATATGCCGGCGCGATTGTAGATCCACAATGCTCTAACCCGGGGAACATTACAGAAAACGGGCAAAAGTCTTGTGTCTTGCAGTGGAGGATTCCAAACGTCTCCACAAGGATCATTTTGTGTGGGTCTTCCTTTATCTCGATTCAGTATTTCCAAATTCCTGTCACTATGCCACCAGAGTTGCGTGCTTAGAATTAGCTCAGTAACGTCCCGAAGGCTAGCTCAGTCTGTACCCCTGAGCCCGGCATGAATCATAGTGATCCATCCACGCTAGAGCTCTAGTCAAACAACCCGCCTCTCTATTTGCATGTGGATATAGCTTTGACATCGGCGAACGTACTCACAATACCTGATACTTGAATACTGCTTTCACAATATATAATTCTCAACACCTCCACATGATAAGTGTGGTTGATCGAAGCAACACTGTTTCTGCCCATCTACACACACAGCAGACATGGCCCAAGATCATGCAGTTGTCATCGGTGCTTCCGGACTGATCGGCTGGGGCGTCGTGAATGAACTTCTTTCTCAAGATTCTATTGCGGGGGGCACCTTTGGAAGGGTCACAGCCATCGTCAACCGCCCTATGAACCGAGAGGATACATTCTGGCCCGACGAGCACCCCAGCCAGCCTAAGCTCCTCATGGTTGACGGCGTCAACTTGATGGACGAGGAGGAAAAGGTCATCGCCATGCTCAAAGACAAAATTCCGAATGCCAACTCCATCACTCATGTTTTCTACTTCGGTACGTGCACAGGGACGACTGTGGTACCAATGGCTTTTGCTGATGAGCTCCAAGTTTTCAAGGCAAACGATGAGGATCCGGAGGCAGAGGTGGCAATGAACACCGGCATGATGACCCATTTCATCAACGCGATCGATTCGCTCACGAAGAACCTCAAATTTGTCGTTTTCCCGGGAGGCACGAGAGGCTACGGCATCTACCGACCGGGGGGCATCTTCACTGCGCCGCTCGAGGAGTCCCTGATCAGCACCATCCCCGACGACTACGCCAAGACGGTCGCGTACCCGTCCTTCCGGCGCCTGCTCGCCAGCGCAAGCGAGGGCAAGCCCTGGACGTGGTGCGAGGTGTGCCCCGACGCCGTCGTCGGCTTCGCGCCCAATGGCAGCGGGTGGTCCCTCGCCGCCCACTGGGCCACGTTCTTCAGCGCGTGGCGGCTGAGGCACGGCGAGGGGGGCGAGGTGCCCTTCCCGGGGACGCTGGCCGGCTACGACTCGAGGTTCACCGAAGCGAGTACGAGGGCGCTAGCCCGCTTCGCCATCTACGCCTCGGCGCTGAGACCCGAGGTGTGTGGCGGCGGGAAGACCTTTAACGTGGCGGACGCCGAGGGGCCTGGCACCATGCGGGAAAGGTGGCCCCAGATTGCAGCGTGGTTCGGGTGTGAGTGATGAGCCGATTTACTTCCTTAAAGTTCTTTTGCTGCCCGCTTTTCTGTCCTGCCCATTTCCGTTTTCTTCCGAATATTTGGCACTCAGGAATTTGGGACTGAGATCGACTTTTATTCGCCTGTCCCGCTTTGTGCAACCTTGTGCTCGGGGACAGTGTCTCAGGGGAGCGTGCATATTGATGAACACCCGATGGACTACACAAGGTGTCCGGCTGGACATACCATGTGTGCCCGAGGGGGAGTACCCCGTTCTTTCTTCCCGAGACACATGCCAGCGAGTGGCTATCGAGCGAAAACTTTCTGCATTGAAATGCAAGCCCTCCATTGGCAGTTTCTCAGCCAAAGATTCATCACTGACGATCTTGTTCTGCGTCCAGTGAAAGGGGTGGCTCCGCTTCCCGATGGCTCTCATAGAATCGTTCCTAGTGAGTTCATTCGCGAAAACAAAGATCTACTCGAATCAGCAGGCGTAAAGGGTGCCAATGTCTGGCATCAGAATCAACTCGACAGCTATGGTTACTGGCTCACATTTGATCGCCACCTTAGCCTCCGGCGGCTTCGACAAGAGGCAGGGTTTTCTGAACGGAGCAGACCGGAGGAAGGATGGTGGAATGCGTTCGAGCTATTTAGGAAAGCTGGAATGATCCCATAGCAAGCTAAATATAATTTCAATGTGTCTGATGTAAGATAAGTACCCTGCTGTCTGGGCTGGCACAGAGCCGGGACATTTCTGTGTGACGAACATGTAGCTGTCCAACTCGGAACCTCGCACCTTGTGAATCTGTCATCACTCAAGGCCGTCTCACGAGAGTGCTGTACTGTGTTTTATTTACATTACTGGCATCGAGACTGCCTACGTTCGGTGAAAGTTTCGGTCAGTCATACTGATATGTGCCTCTGCGTTAAATCTTGTCTCGGGCAGAGCCAGACCCGAAGATTCATTGGGCTTTGAGCGAATGATGGTCTTGTTTCTGAAGAAATACTCAATCCCCAGTGCCTAACATTACAATTGCAGCGTATGACTTAATACTCAGGCGAGTAACAGAAGTATATAGCCATTGGACTGGGCTTGACACGCACGCAATATATGCAAATCGGATAAGAAGTTGATTGGATCACCCCAATTGGGAATCAATAAACGCGAAAATACGCGCATACAGATTCACTAGAAGCTGGGCTTAAGAGACATGCGAGTAAAAAAACATTCCGGGGGCTTCGAGCCAGGTGATGGCAAGTCTGGAATTGGTGTCGCATGTCGACCATTTGGTTCTATCCACCAACCAAATTCTATGCTGATGACTGCGTTTTTCTGTCTGAAAATTTTCAATACTAAGAATGAAAAAACACAGACCCTTGCACAAATAACAGTCTGACTACAGAAGGGTATACACCGATGCCGACTTTGTGCAGTGTGAGATTGCCCCACGTCGTCCGTCCGAGCTGACATCAGGAGGCTCCGAGTCCGAAGCAGGCATGCTTCTGCCGTATACAAAAGGCAGACTGCAAACATGAGAATGCATCTAGGTCACCTTTGACAATCCATTTCGTTCTCCGAATCTATACAAGATGGCTGCACGACGTATTACTTTCTCATTACGTCCTCAGCGACTACTCAGCAGTCCCCTACGGCGTTGTGTTCTTGACATTCAGCCAGACTTGAAAAGCTGTCGAGCTAATTCCACGATTGCAAAGCAATCAGAAGCTGGAAAAAGCGTGAAAAATGGCAATGGACATAAAACTCAAGCGACAAATCCACATGCAGCGTGGCCAGGAGAGGCTGGATCGATGACTCAATCCTCTCAGCCTTATAAGAGCTCGCAAAAAAGAAAAACGTACCTGTTTCAATTCTACACCTCACTGGTCATCTGGTTCAGCGCCGACGTAATAGCCCAACAGATTGGGGAGGCAGAGTACGATGCGGCACAGACTGGACGAATGTTGATAATCGGTGGTTCAGCATCCATCCCGATGTATAAATGGTAAATGCCCAAATGAAACATGTGAAATATCAATATGCAAGGAATGCATTGCTGATCGTGTCTCTCAGGTTTACATTCATCTCCACCCGCGTCAAGGCTAGATCCGGACTTCCTAAAGTCATCAACATCATCCTCACCGCTACGATGCGCACAGCTCTCACGTGCTGCATTGCGACGCCAGTCATCAGTACCTATTTCTTTGGCATGCAGTCTATTTTGTCCGGCCACAATGTTGCCAGTACATGGGAGCATCTGCAACAGACTCTTCCACAAAGTTTGAAATCAGCATTCCAGTACTGGCCTGTTGTCAACGCCATCAACTTCTCGGTGGTGCCGACACAATTTAGAGGGGTCTTCCAGGCGTTTGGGGGCCTGGTCTGGCAGACATATCTGGCATGGATGAACAAACACATAATTGACCTGGAGAAGACCGAGAACGAGGGATGTCAGGGCACAAAAGAACGCATCCTGATGAAGAGTCAGGGAGCAATGCCTGCTGAATGTTAATTAATTGTGGGAACACCGGCATGTTGGTCATATACTTTGCAGTATTAATCGTATCATCCGACGGCTGAATCCTCAAACTTTGGGCCGCGAAATGCATGGATACAGGAATATCGTAGTACGTTTCAAGACTTGACCAACTTTGCATCCAACATTGAGTGGTAATCCACCCTCAAGGCAGCCTGATGTCATCCCATACACTTTCGCGGCGCAAATCAAGCTCGCCTATCTAGATTCGTTTTAGATGGCATCTCAATATTATTTGATAGACAGAGTAGTTCGACCCGGACGTCATTTAATCAGCGGCGTAATATCTGAAACTTGACGTCGCTGCCGTGTACCTCTGTCACTGTGCACTCGACTGTCATGTCTACACGCGCATATATAGAGAAACTATCGGCGCTACTTCGAGTCAGTACCTAGGTACCACGCAGAGAATACAGGTACCAACCCACCCTCGTGCAGGGGATCTCGCGTCTGGGTTGTACTAGATTGGCGAAGGCCGTTGCATCGAGGGTAGGTGTATGCAAACATGTGCAGATCTGGGCGTTGGAAAAGCGAGATTGACAGGGCGCCGTGGCTCTGCAGTCAGGGACAATGTCACCTCAGACGACATGTGTTGTCTCAGCCATGTCTGTCTATAGCACATGCTCGCGCACACCACCCCATGATGCATGTATTTCTATTCCTGCGCAGGATGAATTGAGTTTTACCTCCTCATATGCCCCTTGTCTGGTAGGGAAAAAGGACGAGTCTCCCGATGTCGATGACTCGGGTGCGGATGGGACCGAATCTTGTTTTCGGCCGTACCCGTCTGGTCGGTCGCCTCCACCTGGTTCGCATGTTGCTCCACACATTCCGGCCCAGATGTCGGGATGGCCACGGTTCCAACGGCTCGTGATTTAGTCACCGCGAATTGGCAGTCGGGTCCACCACAGAAGAGAATTTTTGCCTGCCGCGGCATCTTGAATGGCGAGAGAATTGAAAGCGGCTTAGCACCAGGGTGGAATCACGCCGCCATGGCGCGCCCTAAGCAGGACATGGGCTTGGCCCCTGGCGCCAGAGCACCTGTTCCAGACTATTCCAGCGTGAATATTATGAGTTACGGTGAAATCATTGTGGGGACGCCTTACTATTTGGCCTCCCCCTGGCTCCCCTTACAACTCCATAAGACGGTCTTTCTTCTGTTGTATTGCTAGCTGCGCCTCGCCAAAGTCCGTCCACCATTGATGTCTTTTGAGTGACTTCTGTCTTGCGCCTTCCCGAGACATTACCTGCGTCACCAATTCACCCCAGCACCCGTCACCCAGGTACATCACCGCCGTTTTCACGTACCCCTTTCGTCGCCCAAAAGAAGTCTGGGTTTCTACTTCAACCATTGTTGCATTCCTGAGCGGTTCCTCACCTGTCTCCTGTCGGACATTCAAAAGAAGACCTGGTCCCACCAGGTTGAATCAAGCACAACACGCGGGTGCAGTCCTGGAACAACTCCGTGGGCAGACGGACCACAGGACGGGACAAACTTGGAAGCTGCGAGGTAGAAAGGACCTGCGAGTACGCTGCGAGGCAACCTTGTAGGACCGGACCTTCCTGACTGCTCCCATTCGTCGCTTCTCCTTCTCATTTCCCCCCGTCTCACAGAGTATGACCTTCGACTCCCCTAATGCAGAGGACACCTGCTTAAAAAACCACCCTTATAGACACACCTTCTCGTCAGCCGTCACCACCGATGAGTGCACGCCCACCGCCTCTGGTGATCTGGAGAAGATCGACTCCCGCCACCATGAGGACGACGACCACATCGACGTCAACAGGGAGCAGCGACGCCGCAGCGGGGACGACTCACAGCACTCGCACGGCGGCAATGGGGCACACGAGAATGACCTGATCCCCTGCTCTCACACCACGTCATCGCCCAGTGTCTACGCAGGCCGGGCGCCCTCGACGCTGCCCGAGCGCGTCGCCTCGCGCATGTCAACGTCGTCGGCGCTGACGTTCCCGGAGGGGGGCCTCCACGGCTGGCTGGCCGTCGCGGGCTCCTTCTGCGCCATGCTGTCTGTCTTTGGCCTCATCAACTCATCGGCCGTCTTCGAGTCCTACTTCTCGGAGCACCAGCTCGCCGCGCACAGCGCGTCCCAGATTGGCTGGATCTTCAGCATCTACCTGTTCTGCGTCTTCTTCGTGGGCATACAGGTCGGCCCTATCTTCGACCGCTATGGCGCCAGATGGCTGGTGGCTATCGGGAGTCTGCTCATTGTGTTGAGTCTCATGCTGCTAGGGCTGTGCACAGGTGAGCAGGACCTGTCAGGGCAAAGTTGCCGAGAAGTCCCGAGTCCAGACTAATGCCAGGCACAGAATACTACCAGATCTTACTTACATATTCCGTCATGGGTGGCCTCGGTGGTGCTATGCTCAACTCGCCGGCATACGGCACCATCGCTCACTTCTTTAATGAACGACGTGGTTTCGCAACGGGAATAGCCACCACAGCCGGAGGAATCGGCGGCATCGTGTTCCCCATCATGCTACAGAAACTACTCCCACGGCTCGGATTTGCCTGGAGCACTCGAATTCTCGGCTTCATCCTCCTAGGTGTTGCGGTGCCCTCGAATCTCTGGATAAGGACTCGGCTTCCGCCAAGAAAACACATCAACAACCCCATTGAACATCACAGTTGGCGGACCAAGATAGCGAGCGTCCTGCCGGATTTCCGGGTTTTCAGCGACAAGAGGTTCGCACTCGCCGCCACGGGCATCTTCTTCATGGAGTGGGGCCTTTTCATCCCCATCACATTCATCGTGTCCTACGCCGCAGCTCATGGTAAGGACGCCACGAGTTCTTACACCCTGCTGTCGCTCCTCAACGCAGGATCGGTAGCCGGCCGGTTTCTCCCTGGCCTATTGGCAGACCGATTCGGCCGGTTCAACGTCATCATCCTCACCATAACTCTGTGTTGTGCCAGCGTATTGGGGCTCTGGCTCCCCGCGGGCCACTCCCAACCCATAATCATTGCGTTTGCCGTCATCTTTGGCTTCGCGAGCGGGAGCAATCTGGGACTCGTACCTGTGTGCCTGGGCCAGCTGTGCGACTCGAGGGACTATGCGCGGTACATCTCCACAGCGAACTTCTTGGCGAGTTTCGGCACCCTTAGCAGCGTGCCTATCGGAGGTGCACTGCTCGGCGACGGTGGCAGAGAAGGCTGGTTGGCGCTCATTCTTTTCTCGGGCTGTTCGTACTGCGTGGCTTTGGTGTGTTATGGCTCAGCTCGAGTTCTGGCCGTGGGATGGAATTTCAGGACTGTCTTCTGAGCGCAGAGAGCCTCTGGCATTACAACATGGTTGTAGTGAAAGGCAGGTAGGCTGGCGCCAATGCCTCCGTCCATTGAACGAAGAATCATCACATAGAATGTTTGGTTCATAGCTGAGCCTCGCGGCACAACCCTCTATTATTTTATAATAAGACCGTACTGAAATGTCTACCGCTCTCGACATGTATATTGCAATCGGGTAAAGAGCGAATGCTCTCATTGGTCATATTGCTACTGCAGCCTGAAACTTTTCAACTGCGAAGCCGCTGTTCCGAATTTTATTCGATCTCAGTTGACTGGACGCAGTAGGGATTCTATGTTTCGTTGATTACCAGACAGATCATTTGGTCAATTGCATTATGGATCCCCATTCGTTTACGTGCATGATACACTGGCGCACTTCCAGTGATCCATCACTTCGATGCCACTGCGCTCGGCAGAGACTGTATCAACTCCTTGATCGACCGTTGAGCACATCATGGTCAGCGTTGATTAGATCTGTTGGCATGTCTCACCTGCCTACCGCATCGCGCATAGGCACGTTGCATAATCCGTGGCACGGCGTTCACTGTCACACTGTGACAGAGCGGCCGTCCACATGGCTTTGTGCCACGAGTTGGTGCCTGTTCCAGTGGTGCGGCCGTATGGACTCGGATGTTCGAGTGGAGGGGGGATGATTCAGATCTTCACTGACAGATGGGCTGGCAGGTTAGCAGGCATGCAGACAAATCATTGTGGGGTAGCATGGACAGGAAATAGAAAAGATAACTTCACTAGTACTTTGACAGAAATGCGAACCTTTGAATTTATTACAACCGCGGAACCGTATGGGATATACATGATGGAGGATAATGCTGGCTCATCAGGTCCGTATATGATTTCCTTCGAAATTTCTACTCTCTTCATGAAATTCCTCCAGTGTCAGCCTGCCGTCCGCAGCTAGTGCTTTGAAGTTTTCGAAATACGAAGCAACAATATACTTTGTTATACTTTGTTAGAACGCAGTGCCAAGCAAGGGTTACAGCAAGGACTGCACAGAATATGACTTTGGAAGCCCTCCTGAAGTCCGTTCAGTCCTGCCTGGATAGCCACACAAGCACTGCATATCACCGAACAGCTCCTTGAATGGCACTCCAATACCTAGGTGTACAGGACCAATCAAAATATCCAACAGGGTTAACACCACATGGTAGGGCCCAGTGCCAACACAGAGGCGAGTACGAAGACCCTGTTCGGAGAGACAAAGCCACCAAAGTCTTGAATTATAATGCAAAGTCCAACACGGCCACATGTCTCTTGCCTCCGCTTCCTTCCACATCACGCGCAACAAGCACCGACAAGACGTTCTCGCTCGCCAGTCTCGGACCATCAATGAGTGGCTCTCCTGAAAAGCCGTTGCCAACCCAGACGTCCTCATACTCGGCGTACCCAGTGGACCTTGTCGCCTTCAATATTCGTATTATTGGCGCGGCTGTATGTGGCAAGATCAACAGCAAGTCGCCGTCTTTTGTGATTGCCAGCCGACCTCGCCTCGGCTTGTCTATCGGCCGCACAGCCCTCGATGTCCAGGAGCCTGCGAGGCATGATTAGCTGCTGTTCCCACGGGACAATCGGCTTGAGCATTGCGAAGCATGGTAGGCAACGTACCGCTAGGAGAACGATAGTAGTGTCTCCAGACATTAATTACGTCCAGCGCGTCCCGGTTCAAGATGTGCACACCACCGTCCTGATCAATCGCTTGCGCCTCCTGGTTCATCAACCCACTCCCTTTTGGGATATCAAAAGCCACGATCCCCTCAGATGAATTGTCTATCGTCTCGCCTTTCCTCAGATCAGCGATCACCTTCCCGTCACCATTCTTCCACGTGTACCCAAGATCCTCGGAATAAGCATAGCAGATATTGTGGTTATTCTCCGCCCCGTTCGGGCCGGCCTGTTGCTTGTGCTTGGTATCGGCGAGGTCGTCCCAGCCCTCGTAGTGGACAAAGCCACGGTACACCCACGTCACATGCAGCTTCCCGTCCCTGAAGTCCCAGCCGTGCACGTACGGGTTGCTCTGCACGCCCGTCAACGGCGTGCCCACGAACTCCCAGAAGCCGGTGGAGGAGCGGTACAGATACAGGTGGTCGGAGCCGAGGCCGGCTTTGCCGTCGCGCAGTGACATGAACATGGTGCTGTTCCCCAGGGTACCGAGGCGCGGGTAGGTCACATAGCTGAAGTGCTTGTGGGTGCTAGGGAGGCCGGGCAGGTAGTCCAGGGTCGGGGTGAAAAGTGACGGAGACCAGGTAAAAGCAGTTGGGTCTTGAGCGACGCCGCGTATCGAGTATCGGTAGCGTAACCTACAAGATAGGCATCAGACTGTCTGAGGCGAAGAGAGAAGCGGTGCGAGACTTACACATCACAGTGGTGGTCATAAGAAAGATGGATAGTCCCGTCACCAGGACAAATCCCTATCTGCACCGTGTTGTGGCCATCATCAGTGGTCTGTGGGTAATCTTGGAAGACAATAGTCTGCCATGGTCCTGAAGGGAGCTGCCTCCTAGCAAGATGCACGAAGAGAGGCTCAGGCGCCGAGTCGGGGCTCAGGGCGCTGTAGAATACTGCATACTGCCAGCCGTCAAAGGACGTGATAGCATCCTGCTGGAATGCATACCCGTTTATGGCATGCTTCCGATGGGCTGGATCAGCGCCCAGGACAGTCACTTCTGGATCCGGTAGCATGGTTCGCGACACCTGACAGGCTGATTATACCAGCGACGTGCAGAGGTGGTGCCAAGCCAATGGTTTCCCTCCCACGAGGCGAGGTACAAAGATGGGGGGAATTTCTGGCGACAGGGATGCTGCGTCGGTCAGGAGGAAGACAAGCGACTAGGAGGCCCACGGGACGGGAGCCAATTGTCTTCGAAGCCAGAGAGCTCCCGCGTTGGCACTTGGCGGCTCTTCTTTAGACTTTTTTAGGGTTAAATACCCAGGCAGACGGCATTGATGGTAATTCGTGGAGAAATAAACCGCCGTCGAGTTGGTCTGCTCCTGGCTTGCCTTGGCATATAAGACCTCCAGACTGCCTCTTGGCCAGGTTTGCTTGATATCGAGGGACGAAAATCCAAAAACTCCAACACGCGGAGACTTGTGGGGCACAGTCGAGGACGCTGTTGATATGGTTAAGGCGTTGTAACAGCAATCTTGCTCGTAGCGATGTTGCTCGCTTTGCCGTAGGCCGAGAAGCCCGACACGCTCAACAGACGCTGGGACAAAAACGACCGAGGGTGTCCAACCTTTGGAACCGACCCCAAATCAGAGATCCCCGCCGAGACGGGCCAGCGTCGTTTCCAGCGTCGCGTCAATCTTCAGGGCAGCATTGTCAGAAGCAATCAACGCGTCGCAGACAAAATCTTCCTTGGTCGGCCTTATCATCATTATTACAACCTTCTATGTGTCTTCCACTTTTCCGGCCCCTTTTCCGAGGCAAAGACTTTCGATCAGAAAACAAGACAAGCAGGTCAATATGCGGAGATGTCTCCGGGGACGATCCACTTCCCCAGATCTGCCCCGGATTGGAGAATGAGATGTGCGGAGACCGGGGGACCATGTCTGCCAAGTCTCTAGACCCCCCTAGGACGCTTACTGACAACCTTTCGGCTAAAGTCGTCTGATTGGCAAGCCAGTCGGGTCTATGGCCCTTTTGATACTGAGCTGGCCGTCCTGTCCCACCTGCTGCCAAGGGTCGACCGCTGAGGCAGACGAGCAGGAATCAGCATGGCTGATCTTCGTAACCCCCGGGCATCATGCCATCTGATCACAGAAGCGCGCTCAGTCGGGGTACGCGTGGTTTCTGGTTGGATCTGGCTTGTGCGAAGGCTCCCCGCGATCCTCCTCGTCCTCCTCGGGGGACCGCGTGGCTCTGGCCCAAACACCCAGCTGGCTCTCCGCCTCGTCCAACAACGCCAAGGTGGCTTAACACTTGCCCCGATCTGGGGATCTCAGCTGGGGTAGCATTCAACCTCCTTGGTGGGAATTTAGCCAGCCGTCTTGGAACGAGGACAAGCTTTTTGCAGGTGAGCGTGAGGATGAAGCCTCTACCGCCCCCCAACGGTCCTCGGATGGCGGCGTGCTGGGGCGTGTGGGGAAGGTTGGCTGGGCCGCACCCCGGGACCACCTTATTAGCACCCAAGCACTGGGCGCCCAAATTCATCCGGCTGCATCGTGGGGTGGCCAGCCTCTGGGGTGGTATCTAGTGCAGGTCAGATACCTTATTCACCGAAGCGAGCTAGGCATGTCCCACTCTCGCATGCGTGGCTATATTACACCACGCCTCTCCGGCCGCATGCTTTTCGATTTCCGACCGCACCTCTCTAGATCCGATTTCCTGTCATTATATTCTTTTTTCCTTCTTCTCATACCTGTCACTGTGTGAGAGAAAGATCGGGTCCTCATCCGAATCTTCTTTGCTCATATATAGTGTTGATAAGAGACATTGATTCGAACCCTCACCTCGACCATACAGACACAACCTTCTCTTAGACCGACCAGCGGCACCCAGCCGCCCACCGCTGCCAAAATGACCGTCGGAGTCAAGATACTGCAAAAGATCGTCAAAAATGAAGCCATGGCCCATGACCCGCCGGAGATATACGGATGGCGCGTATATCTCCTGGCCTTCTCAGCCTGCTTCGGCGCCATGTCGTTCGGTTGGGACTCGTCCGTGATTGGCGGCGTCATTGTGATGGACCCCTTCATCAAGGACTACCAACTCGGGGACCCCAAGAGTCCAGCCTCGGCAAACCTGTCCGCAAACATCGTCTCCACCCTGCAAGCCGGCTGTTTCGTCGGTGCCCTCGCCGCCAGCCCATTGACTGACAAGTACGGTCGGAAGTGGTGCCTCATCGGCCTGTCCTTCATCGTCCTCCTTGGTGTTATCCTGCAGGCTGCTGCGAGCGGCCACCTGGCGGCCATGTATATCGGCCGGTTCATCGCCGGCCTCGGAGTCGGTGCCGCCTCGGCCATCAACCCGCTGTACGTGAGCGAGAACGCGCCTCGTGCCATCCGCGGCTTGTTGACGGGCATGTACCAGCTCTTCATCGTGACGGGTGGTATGCTCGCCTTCTGGATCAACTACTCGGTCAACATCCACATGAGCGGCAAGGTCATGTACATCTTCCCGCTCGCGATCCAGGCGCTCCCAGCCCTGCTGCTGTGCTTCTGCATGCTCCTCTGCAACGAGTCGCCCCGTTGGCTCGCCCGTCAGGACCGCTGGGAGGAGAGCAAGCATGTGCTGGCGCGTCTTCGAAACCTCTCCCCCACGCACCCCTACCTCGAGGAGGAGTTTGGCGAGATCGTCGAGCAGCTCGAGAGCGAGCGCCGGCTCATCGGCGACGCCACCGCCGCGAACCTGCACAGGGAGATGTGGACCGTCAAGGGCAACCGCAACCGCGCTCTGATTAGCATCGGCCTCATGATCTGCCAGCAGATGACAGGTACTAACGCCATCAACACGTACGCTCCGACCATCTTCAAGAACCTCGGCATCACGGGCACGTCGACCAGTCTCTTCAGCACCGGTATTTACGGCATCGTCAAGGTCTTGAGCTGCATTTGCTTCCTGCTGTTCCTGGCCGACTCGTTCGGACGCAGGCGGTCGCTGCTGATGAGCTCCGTCGCTCAGGGCGTCTGCATGTTCTACATCGGCCTGTACGTCCGGATCTCGCCGCCGAAGGAGGGCGATCCAGTGCCTCCTGCAGGCTACGTCGCGCTGGTTTGCATTTTCGTCTTTGCCATGTAAGTAGCCGTCCTCCCGACCTGTTTGGCTAGAAACATGGGAAGAACGCGCATACTGATAACCGTGCCGCAGGTTCTTCCAGTTCGGCTGGGGCCCAGCATGCTGGATCTACGCCTCCGAGATCCCAACTGCCCGTCTCCGATCAATGAACGTCTCGTATGCTGCGGCGACTCAGTGGCTTTTCAACTTTGTCGTCGCCCGCGCTGTCCCAACCATGCTCGTGACTGTCGGTCCCCATGGTTATGGGTGAGTTACGCCCCCGCTAAGCCCTTCAGTGCGAGGAACCGCGTCTAACTGATTCGCGAAAACAGCACGTATCTCATCTTCGGCAGCTTTTGCTTTTCCATGTTCTTCTTCGTCTGGTTCCTTGTGCCCGAGACCAAGGGTCTGTCGCTGGAGGCCATGGACGAGCTTTTCGGCGTCACCGACCACAAGGCTCCTTCTCTGGATGGTACAGGTTCGTCGCGAGCTGATGAGAAGCCACACCCCGTGGCTGAGCAGACAGAGATCCAGAGGTAATGGTTTGAACAGGGCATTAATAAGGAATTACGGGCGCTTCTGGATGGTGAAGCAGTCGAAGTGTTGTTTGCAAGGTTGCTAGCTTCTGGGTATCCATATTCAAAAGAAATGTCTAGTGCAGTTCCAATCCAATGCCGCTGTGTGTTCGACGCCGATGAAAGATTTGCTTCCACATGAGTCGCCCTCGTCATCTTCTCTCGTCGTCCTGACCAACCGTGTACCCTCTTGCCACGCCGCTCCTCCCTTCCTCGATGGGAGCGCTTTTTTCTTCTTCGAAGTCTGTGCCCAGTCCTTGCCACGTCCTCTGCGATCGCAGGTATTCCGCGCCAGGGCTGAACACGCCGTTGATAGTTGCCAGTTCCGACTTTGCCCGCACAGCCAGCGCATCTGACTGCTTGGCGGTTGTGGGGTCCTTTTTCGTGTCTTCTTTCTCGGCCTCGCGAGCCGCCCGAGCCGCCACGCGCATAGGCCGCGCATTTGATACGAGCCTGCCTGTTCGAAGGTCGAATACCGGTACGTCGTCCTCGTCGTCGTCCACTTCTACCCCACTGTCTCCGGTAACCTTGTCATCCGTCTTTTCCGTTTCAGTGTCCTCGGGCTTGTCTTCAACAGCCTTGACACTTTCAATGCCGCCCCACCAGCTCAGTCCCCAGACTCTCTCCTCGTCCGGCATGAGAGCAACCTCCAGCTCAAATGGCGTCAGGACAGGCCTGTAGAACCCGGCGTCTTCCTCCACGAGACTGCTCTCCCAGCAGCCGACGACCACCCAGCCGTCCATTTCGGCAAAGTTGGCCAATTTGGCTGAATTGAGCTTTCCCACCACGACGGTGTAGCTCTTCTTTCCCGCGGCGGCGATCTGTTTCCGTATCGCGTCGATGGAAGAGAGGTAGTTGGCCACTGATAGCGTGTTGACCAAGATACCTATGATGCCGGCGGTGGTGAGGTTGAGCAGCTTTGCATATCTGCGGCCGAGCAGGGCGCGTGTTGTGCGCGCGGGAGAGTAATATGAGGACGGAGAGCCAGGCGTTGAGTAGATGTGGAGGGAGGACACGCGGGAGGACAGTGCCAGTAGCAAGGCGGTTGGTGGTGATGATACGTGGAATATGGAGTATTGCTTCAGGTCGACGCCGTCTGTCTCGTCAATGACGACTTGGTTGTCGTCGGAATCTACGATTATTCGGTTTGGTATGCTTCCCAAGGGATCATGTTTTATCTTGGTAGACAACAGCTCCTTGTACCCTCGTTCCCGGGCGCGTCGATATAGCTCGGGCACATGGTCCTGGTACGTCACGTCTGCCATAAGAACAATTTTCGATTCCTTGTCTGGGAACTCGGACTCGAAGGATTGCAGGGCGTCATCAAGGTCGAGGACATGCTTAGTGAAGACGTAGATGACTGGCAGCCTCGATGTTGGAGAGAGACACGACCGGCCAAAGTGGACGACGACATGTGCGTCGATATGCTCGGCAGCTATCTCATCTACACAGCAGGAGCTGTAAGATGTGTCTGCTAGGATGTATATCTTTTCCTTCTGTTGTTTGTTGTCCCCTGTGGATTCCTTCTCGCCGTCCTTGGGTTCGGCCTGTGGTATACGGTCCAGCTCTTCTTGCAACAGTGACACCACCTTTGGAGCATCACCCAACATATGGTCTGGGAACTGAAGGGCGATCCGCCTATGGCCTCTATGGCGCACTTCTCGAGCGACTCGTGTGACTTCGTATGTTTCTCGAAGCTCGTCGTCGGACCTCGGGCCCTTGGGGTCGGCGACTGGTTCCTGGTACTCGAACAGATGGTCTTCTGGGGTGGAAAGCACCGGTGCTGCCCTGAGTTCGTTGGCCATTTTGCTTCGGGGCCGCCGGGCAGTGTCGTCTCGTCCAGAAGCTGGTCAACGTGGCCGTGATTGAACCGTGTTGAAGCTCTTGGTTACAATGCTGCGTCAGTGGTGGTGGGGGCGGGGTCAGAAAAATTTCAGAGTAATCGGTGGCGGCGTTATTGGTGGAGAGGGGCGGCCTTGGCTGCATGGGCCTGGAGAGCCCAGGGGTCTGCCTACCTAAATGAAAGATACCGGAGTACCTAGATAGGTAGTCCAGGCCTCCCGACTCCCGTAAAGCTTGGCTCTCAGCCCTACCATCTGGTTGGCGTCTCCCGAGCAGGAAATATTGGAATTCTTAGACTACATCTCAGACGTGGACTTGTCATGGCCTGCTGGAGTGGTAGACATGCACCTGATTTTGCCTCATACTGAAGAAGCAGTCTCGTGATCGCTTTTCAATTACGACGATCAGTTGCTTGAAACAGAGATGCTGTCACGATTCGTCCATGGCCCTGCCACTGGTGACATAAGATGCCACCATCCTGGTCGTTGACCCGTTTCTTCAACCCAACGTTTCCTCTTTCTCTCCGTGAATCTCACGCCTTCGTCAGTCACCACTTCTACTCTTTCACTCAAGGTTGCATACAAGAAAAACCCTCCCTCGTCCCCTGGAACCAGGCTGGGCTGTCCAAGTCTTTGCAGTGGCTTGAAAGAACACTTCGCCTCGGCCAGATGCGCCTCACTATCAAACATATCCAGGACTCTCAACGGCAGGCACCATGTCTCCTACAGGCTCTAAATCTCAACTCGGTGTACCCGATGCACCCAAGCGGCAATCATCAGAGACGCCTGGCCGCCAGCATAGCGATACGTCCAACCCTGGATCATCACTTCAGCAACCCTCGGAGCCGATGGGAAATATGAGCCTCGAAGGCGTCTCAAAGGATCAACTGGCATCTCCCGAGCTTAACCAGGACCACCTCAACCAAGATGAGAAGACGAGTGGCCGCGTCACTCGTTTCTTCGGAAATATGATGATTGCTAGGATTGGCCGCGCTTCCTGGCAGTCGATGGAATCAACAGCCCGGCTGCCATTTTACCTCTCCCCATGGGGTGATAACACACCATTCACTCTTCCAAACGTCCGCAAGCGTGATCTTGCACTTGCTGGTGTTTCGCACTTCGGGCTCGACGCCCTTGGAGTCTCTGCCGTCACCATCATGGAAAAGGCCGTGGAGGAGACTGCTGAGCAAGGTGTAGATGAGGGCTTAGCCAAGATCACGGGAAAATACGGCAAGGCCCATGAAGTCGTACGGAAGATTGGCGTCAACAGCGTCACACTGAAGATCAGGCACAAACTCTTTGGCGAGTCCGCCGAGCTGGTGTTCCAGGGAGTGAGGAGTACAGATGACTGGATGGGCTGCTCCAAGGGCTGGTTCTGTCCCTATCTGTACGCCAGTGGGAGGGAGCCTGAGATACCAAGGAGCAAGGATTTTGCTATGGCACAGCTTCTACGGCCGCGTTTGGCGGCGGATGCGAGGATTGCACCTGTGTTGCTGAGCTCGTTCACCGACGCAGACACGCCAATCCTGGCGCCCCTTGGTTGTCCTTGGGAGGACCAGAGTTTCAACCCGACAGCGCCTGCCTACCCGAAATTCAGGCGAGTCGCAATTTTCATTGCAGGAATCTCGCCGTACCGATACATCACCTCACAGTCAGCGTGGTCGCATTCAAGGATCCCCAACGAAGCAAAAATAACCTTCCACTTGTTCACACATGTCCCTGCCATCGTACTGCCGGTTAGAGACGAGTCGCCGATTCTGGCCTGGAGTCCCTGGACGATCGCACGAATGTTGGAGAAGAAGACCAAGTATGACGTTGGGATGCACGTCAAAGAGCTCTTGGGCTTCATCGAGACGACCATAGACGCGAAGACGGCCAAGGAAAATCCAGAATGGCGAGACATCGTGGAGGCCGCCTTGAGATCGATGCTTCGCACGGTGCTCAACGTGCCCGATGCCATCCGGGAGACATCCAAGAAGAACTGTGAGCTCGAAAGGGCCGGGGTTGTCTTTTTCAGGTATTGAGGTTGGTCCATCAAGCGCGTGTGCCCCTCGGTTGCAGATACCTCACATTGGGACACCTGTGTCATGTAACAAGTAGCAAACACAGACCACGGATCACGGCACACCTGTGGCTTGACTCGGGTCCACTGATTCGTGGGAGACTATTCAAGCAAGGCCAACCGTTTCGAGAATTGACAGACATCGTACGGTTACTTACTGCCGGAGCGGCGTTAAAAATCATTGGCTCAAGGGGCTCTCCGTCGAATGACTTGATCTTGATGCGAAGATCTGGCTTGGGTCAGATGCACGAGCCATTTGCATCGGGCGGCCTCTCTACGTCGTCACTACCTAAGTCTCTTCTCAGTCTTCGGAGGCTCTCTCAACGACAGACCCAGGCGTGTCAACCTATGGGTAAACATCGAGCATTGCACAGCTTGGCCGTCGTGGCACCCCTTGGCCTGCAGAACGGCGACTTGCTCGTAGGTTGTTGCGGTCTCGCAGCTTCACAAGCGAGTACACAGCCACCTTGCCATACACACTTGGCACGGCTCCCTGCAGATAGGGACCCTTGACCCACTTCCAGAGTCAAATGCAGCGCAACGTGTTTACCTGTGATCCACATGTTGACTAACAGAGACCGTTCTCGAAACCACTCAACCGTACCCACAGGGCATCACCAGCCCTTGGCGCACCGTGACGAGGCGGCTGAGCCGCAGCTTATTCGGTGGGGACCACAGGTCACCGCCCACGTATTGACGTCAAGATCTCCCCTCTCTCAAGACGAGGCCCCCTGAATCTCAGTGGATTCAGCGCGGGGACGGTCTTGCGATCCGGAAGTCGGTGAGAAGTTGATACGTGGAAAGACGGCAGAAACAGCATATAAAGAAGACGACCTTCCCCTCTAGGAGCTACGATGTCCAGTCCTGAAACACTATTCCAGTAAACGAAACTTCTCTCCTAAGCCAGTTCAAGTTATATCCTCACCAGATTCATCATGTCTAACTTCCACCACACCTGCGAGATCCCTAGCGTCCGCATCGACGATGGCCACATCCTCCGATGCCGCGTTGCCCGTGAGGACGGCGAGTACGTCGACGCTGACATCAACCTGAACCGCTGCATCGGCAACGACAACGGTTAGCCTGACACCCCCTTCCATCTTGTTTGAATATGAGGCTAACAAGAGACAGGCCACTTCTCCTGGGGCGGCGAGAGTAAGAACATGTCTTGACACCACCAAGGTGCTCAACCCCCTGCGTAATAAATACCTGCTGACATGCTCCCTTAGACTTCCTGGAGACCGCCGAGGATGTCCGCTTTCACATCGAGGGCGACACCCAGCCCATCCTGCGTGCCAGGCTCCGCCAGATCGACGGCGAGTACGTGGACCGGGACATCAACCTGACTGAGAGGATCATGAACCGTGACGGACAGCTTTGCTTCGAGCACTAAGCACTAAGCATGTAGAGTCGTCATGCGACTTTAGCTACTCCTTGTATTGGAAACAAGTCCTGGAAGAGAGATAGCATGCTTCACGTTGTGAGGAGGCACAACAATTGAACAGACCTCCAAAAAGACCCTGTCTCCATATGCAGTGTGCTAGAGTGCTTAAATGTTCCTGCTCTGTTCTGATACAATCCGGGCAGCCAATGAGTGACGTTGTGTCTCCCGAACCTGGACCACGACTTTGCTAGTAGTCTGTAATGTAAAGTATTATTCAGCACATTTGCGTGAAGAAGTTGCGCTGCAGGACAGTTTAGATATTACTTTTTTAGCACTGGATACAATCTGAGATGATAACGTATATCAGAAACTCGCATTCTTCAATTGTCTCACAAATCTTCATGACTCGTCCTTCAGGACATAATCAATTACAGCTTTGTTCGGGCCATCCCATGCAGACCTTCCCCTGACAAACCACAGTGTCACGGCGCCAATCAGGACCACCCCAAATACTGGCCCAGAATAGTTCATGTTAGACGCCGTGACGGGCAAGTAATTCGGGAAAGGCAACCATATAATTGCATAGACGGTGTATACCAAGGCGAAAATATTGAGGAACGTCCCTGCCCGGCCAAAATTCCACACACCGAATTGGATCCTATTGTTGAGACGAGCATGCAGCACGACTGCAAGAATTATTGTGTAGCTCAAATAGATCGCCATAGATGACAGGGACACGATAGCACTCAGCGCGATGTAGGAACTGCCTCCTATGTTGAGCAGGGACAGGAGAAGGACAACAATCGACACCAGGACGACGGCGCGGGAAGGAACGCGGTGCTTGGCATCTACATGACCAAAATACTGTGGTAGTCCTGCATTACATTTGTCAGCTTGAGTGCCACAATGTTGTAGGACGCACATCGAAGGGAGCTCCCGGACTTACCGCCGTCCCGTGCCCAAGCCCACGTTAGACGGGATACAGACGAAAGTACGCCCATATTCCCAGAGATACCAAGAATTACTATTCCGGATGTCATAGCCGTGGTAGCTCTTGTAGATCCGGTTGTGTGGAGAAGAATAGTCACAATTGGGCTCGAAGAATCAAGAAGAATGTCGGTAGAGGGCATGCAAATCTGTCACACCTTCCGTTAGCCACACGTCTTGATAATTCTCGTAGTGTTGCACATCCGAGACAAAAATGCGTTTCAACTACAAAGGTCAAAGCAGGCCTATGTGCTCTTGAGTTTGGGTATTGGGAAAGCTTTTGCGGTCCGAAGAAAACCAATAACTTACACCAAAGGTGATGATCATCACCAGACCAAGCCCAACATTAGTTGCAACGGACCAAAATACAGCTCTTGGTACGGCACGCTTGGCATCTCTGGTCTCCTCCCCCATGTGAACAACGCTTTCGAAAGCTGATAGAATTAGCTATCCACCGCTTTTATCAAATTGTAAAATGCTTCGACGACTTACCACAGAAGAGAAAAATGCTTGATAAGGCTCCTAGATTCGCCGCAACAAAATAGTTATCCCACCCTGATGCTATGCTTCTGACGAGGAAAATATTGGGGCTGTTTCTCGGAGACATGACCCAGAGGACGACAAGGTAGATGAGCACTAAGCAAATGTTCAAAACGCCACTGAGGAGCTATTTACATGCACAGTCAGCAAGACTTCAAAATGACCTTTTCCTAGTCTCGCTGATGGATGGATATCAACGGACGAGAGTATTTGAATACTGACCTCAAACCATGGAACCAGCCAGAATGCAAACAAGTTCACTCCCGCACAGAATGCAACCGTAGCAAACATGATGAGGGTAGTATGCCAGCCACCTGGGCTATACTCGGGGTTGCCAATTTGGACTATGCCCTCGAGCACGACGGTATTCCCGTTCAAGCAGCTCGTGAGCAGAGCGACGTATCCGGTCCAGGTGAACCAGCCCTGGACCCACGTGAGAAACCTCCTGTACTTCGGTGGCGAGAAGGTCCAGGTCCAGTAGTACTGAGCACCCGCGACGGGTTGGATAGACGCGAGCTCGCCGAACGTGGCAGCCTGGGAGAGTGCCCCGGCGGCAACGATGAGGTAGCTCCAGAACCAGGCTGCTGGGCCGCCGTTGGCGAGAGCGAAATACATGTTCCTGTGACGAAGCGTTTACGATCAGTCGGAGTCTCTGCTTCTCTCCCTTTGTGCTGGCAGGTGTCCTTACATCGCTACGCAATACCATGTCGCCATGTACACAAGTGAGAATGAGAAGAGCTGGGGCAGAGAGAAGAGCCGCCGCGTGCGCGTCTGCGCGACAAGAGTCGATGGTCCATCTTTGGGGCTGTCGGCAGCTGCCAGCGAGTCTCGGTCGTGGACTTTGACAGTGCTAAGCTCATGCTTGTCGTTGATTTCCATTGTGGGTAGAACGGAGGAAACGGGTATGGCGGGCTGTAATCTTCAGAGTATGAACAGAGATAGAAAGTCAATGGTTGAAGCATACCAGAGGATTGAGGTCAAGCCGAGATGAGATCACTCGAGCGGTGCGCACATCTTGGCAAGCGAGAAACGGTGTGCGATGACCGGAAGCTTAGGTCTTCAAGATCAGGCCCAGTTATCCAGTCGTAGTCTGCCAATCTGCATACGGGGCCAAGTGAACGATGGATTCGGTACTACCATGCTCAAATTTATGCAGGAGAAAGGGCAGCTTTGTTGATGCCTGTATTGGAGCAGGTCGCCTGGTCAATACCTAGATACTTCTGGTGTACGACCTCCTTATCCGGGAATAGTGCCCGTGAAGATCTACTACACGTCACATATGCATACGTGCTCCGCGGAAGAGAACTACAGCAGAAATCCTGGCCTACAGAGTGAAATATGTGAATGTGATAATTACTATGGCTGGGTGTCACAAGAAATGCTTCTCTCCAAGATGTGCTTTGAATATTTTTTTGGCTTGTTTACTCTCTCTCCTTTTACCGTGGTAGCCGCGGGTCACACAACCAGGGGTTGTTCAAGGGCCAGCCGATGATGCAGGTGATTCCTACAGGTAGTACCAAAATTTCGCAGATGACCCTGCTCCTCCAGCAATTAAGACTGGGTTCTGAAATGGTGGCAACATTTGTGGACCTTCAAGCATTCGGCAACCTGCAACTATGGTTCGATTTTCGTGACTGTACCAAAGAACAAGCTATATCAGAAAACAGAACCTCTTGACAAGTAAGCGATGTATCACCAAAATACTAAGATGAGACACCTAGGTACGGACTGCGCTGCACATGTTGCAAATATGCTTGTGCAGAATCAGCAGCACGTCCGTGTGGCTTTACTGCTTCCAAGCAAAGTACACGTTTCTTACGTAGGTCGGGGAGCTAGTATGCGTACGAGGACGGTTTATCTGGCTGTCACATTTGTCACACAATGGCCGAGCCACAATGAACAGAATTTCTTTTTGAACTATCATTAAGGTTGACAGAAAGTGGGTCAAACAAGCTCTGGAGGAGTCTAGCGGCTCCGCGGAGCAACGGAAGCATGCCTTATGATCCACTATGATCTTCTTTCAAGGGTTATTATCGTCAACCTCCTCCTTCTCTCCACCAATACTATTCGTTGTCTGAGTTTCACCGCCCGGAATATCTACTCTACAGTTATTCAGTTGCCCACAAGATCACAAAAGAACGGACATCGGTCCCGAATTTCACATTCCAGGGGATGACATCGTACTCATTGGTCACAGGGTATGGGTCTGCAGAAGCTCCAGGTACTGTATGTGCCTCAGCTTGTCATCCTAGTGATTGCAATAAGAGGTCAATCAGCTACCTAAGTATTGACTAGCCGTCAAATGAGGATGCTACCGGGGACCCTTGGTCTCAGAATCTCAGATGCCCTTGCCTGTCTGCGTCGATTTCAGCTCGAGTACGAGGAGTTTCACAGATGCTCGCTCCCGCTCATCTGCCGAATCAAAGATTGCAGGAGGATACCAGAGAAATACGATCTGAATATGGACATTTAACCCCGAGATACCCAGGTAGCTAATCCTGATAAGAACCCTAAGAAGAGGAAGATCGACAGAAACAGATGAGTAGAATTCGGTGAAGCACGAGTGCGAATCACAATTTGATCTTCATGTGCCTGAGGCGTGGTCTCCACCAACGAGCCGAGGTCGCCATTCCAGCTCTGAAACCGGCCATGGAGGCAAAGTGGTTCTGTAGGATCAGTCGCTGTTGCTGCTTGACCCTTGGCAAAACGATGGGTGAGCTGGTTCTCAGATGTGATATAGCATCTTGGGTAGACAAGTTCCGAGCGCATTGCATCAATTACCCCCGGATCACAATTGTAGGCCCACGAAAAGGAACACTTGACATACTGTCTCACTGCTATAATAGCAACAAAAGGACATATTCCATAACATCAGGTCTCTCTGAAGATCAGTCTCCGGCCAGAACGCCCGATAAGGCAGCCGCGGTACCACAGAACAAGAAATCCATTCGCTTGTCACAATGTTACCTCTATTCGACTCTGGACATGGTGCCAACGCGCAGGACAACGCAGACGTGCTAGACTCGAAGCCAACCACAAATATTGCTCTGTCAACATGTACGTACATCGCGTCATACAGGTTCAGACAAGACCTTTAGGCAGATATCGCACATTTCACCATATATATCTCTATTATTTTCTTAGTTTTGCAATCCCCCCACCCACCCCAACACATATACACTCCCCAAAAAGTCGAGCTCCACCTCATTAACTATAGTGGCTCAGCATGGAGGACGTGACCGTGTCAGAACCACTGGTGGACTCCAACCGAGATAGTCGCACGGCTCTGACCACAATCGTTGCTGTTACATCCTGTCTCTTCATGATCACAACTGTTATTGCGAAAATTTTCATCTGTCGAAGTGCCGGCACAGCCATTCACAGCTTCGACATCGTTCTCTTTGGTGCAGCGCTCTTGATGGTTGCACAAACCATATGCGTTGTGATTGCCTCGAAACTTGGTTTAGGAAAGCACCGCTCGGAGATACTGGATGAAGAGGATGATATTCGCAAGGTAATCCTTCCGCGACAACCACATCACTATCAGCTAACTCTGTACCCCATCAGCTCCAATATGCCGCCTCGATTCTTTCAGTCGTGTCCGTCACAGCCACAAAGGTGTCGCTATCTCTGCTAATCCGCTTGATTCACAATTATGGCCGGGTACGACTTGCAAATCAAATTTCGATGGGACTCATGATACTGTGTTTCATACCCGAGCTCTTCTCGACAATCTTCCAATGCCCGCTTCCTGAGCCTTGGGGTGTGGTGTCAACCCCCGAATGCCCGGCCATCGGGCCTATATACATATACCACGCAGCTGTCAACATTATCACAGACCTGCAAATATACGTCTTAGCTGTCGCCATGGTATGGAACATCCAGTCTGATTTCAAGACAAAATGTGTTGTTATTGCGTTGTTTTCCTTCCGAGTACTGTAGGTCACTCCCAGATTTTTCGTTTGGCAATATTCCTCGAACATTACCCATGAAGTTCTGAACTGACACTGGACCACGTCCGTCTCTAGTTGTCCTATAACCATGGTACCGACACTACTCACTCGGGACTACCTTCAACCAAACAACGACTTCACCTGGTTGGCCGTGGAGCCCACGATCTGGATGCAAATATCCTACAACCTCTCTGTCATTACAGCATGCATCCCGACAATGAAGAACATATTTGACAGCTTGTCCGGAAATTTCTCAGTCGCTATCGACGCACCGTACAATTTGACAACAATCGCTGGGAAGAGTGGGCTTCAGACAATGGCTCTCAGCAAAGAAACAGCAGCGTCAGGATCCCACGATGTTGTGGGCTCTGGCCTCTGTGATCTCACCGCAACAGCATCAAATCATGCGGACTGTACGTCGAACAGGCTGCGTCCGGGAACAAGGCGGCGGAAAGAAGACGGCCGGAGTGAGAGCGTACAAAACCTGACGGATACGGTTCTCGTGACGGATGAAGTCACTGTCCATTTCGAACACTACGGGCAGCCATCCCCAAGTGGTTCACAGAATTCATGGTAGAGCACGGATTGTGGTACAAAAGGTGCAACTTGGTGTCAAATAGTAGAGCCCTCATATAAAGAGAAGTCTATGTGTATGTACCCTAGGAGACTACATAAATTGTTGGGAACGAGTATAGGAGCACCAATCAGCACAACAACTTGAATGGTTCACTACCTGAGTACAGACGATACTTCTGTTTCTATTTCTCGCTCCTTGGCTCTAATTGGTTTACTTACAAGTCATCCAAAGCAGAAGAGTCGGAAAACTTAACCCTAAGGCAATTGTGACCTTAGTATCCTGAAGTCGCCAATGAGGCGTCATTAGCAAGTTTGACTGAAGAAATTATTCTCAGATGCAAGTTGATTCTGATGTCTACCACTTGGTAGAAGCTTCCATTTCTTCGTCTGAACTATACCCACCCAGCATTGTTGGGCTGTGCCAGAAGCCATGTACATTGTGAGTTGCATATGCAGCTTGCCGTGGGCAGTCTATCTGATTTTTGGAACAAACGGATGAAGAAACAAAACACTCCAGACTCACCTTAGCATACTTTTGAGGAAGTCTACACCAACTACCAACATTCTCACAGCGTGGGTAGGTCAGCTGATCGTCGCGCTGGTTGAGTAGACTGATGGTACGCTCTCTGCAACACAGCACTCTATGGTCAGTCACTGATGCGCTGCTGTCACAGCACACACTCCTGTTCAACGTCGCACCAACAGCGACCGCTCAACCAGGAGGGTTCGCACTCCCCACCACATTTCGAACAACATGCAAGCATGCACATCACCAGCAGAAACGTTGACCGATCCGCTAATGGAGCAGTTCTCAAGTCAGGTTACTCACAGACACCCAAATGCAACAGCTCTGGTATCACTGAGAACGATGGCACTGGACATTCACCACCACTGGTCAGTAATTTAATCAGCTGCTCCGGTGCTAGACCGATACTGATAGTCAAAGCCCTGTCTGTGCTAAGAAGGGCAATAGACGATGCGTTAAGCTGGGACACCTCATCGAGTGCGAAATACACAGAGGAAGATACCATAGCCGCATCCACGAGTGCGTCGCGTGCGCTGAGGCTTGTGCCCGCGAGGAGAAGGCCGCCAAGAAAAACCATGGCTCCTGCAGCGCAGAGGACGAGAACAAACAAGAACAGAAAAGTAGAAAAAGTGGCAAGGTGAAGAGCGCCCACGAGAAGACAATGAAACAGCTCAGGAAGGAGAGGCGAGAGAAGAGGACGTCGTCCAGCAACTAGGGATGGAGGGTCTGCGAGGCCGAGTCGACTGCGCCCGTAACGAGAAACACGATTCTGAGACGAGCAAACAATCGACCGGGAAGACGGCACGACTTATAGAATAGAGAAACATTCGCCTCTTGCCAAGAGAAATGCAGGACGTCTAAGCCAGGCCGAGGGCCAAAAGCCAAAGCCACGTGAAACTGCAAGGCTGAAATCCGGGCATGGTTGAGCCACTGTTGTCCAACCCGTCCCACATGCTTCAGTGATCATACCGCAATTCCAATTTCCATGAATTCCAACTGTCGCCTCTGCGGCCGAAATGCGGGCTTGAAACCACAAACTGGGCGTTTCGGTCGTGTTCTAGCCCACCAGGGCCGGAGGTGGCCGCATTCGTGGCCGCCCGTCAACTGGTTCCTCGGCTCAACATCCGATAGATTGAGGGCTTAGCTGCACGATCTCACCCAGCCCGAGAAGTCATTGGCTGGGAGTAAACGATTCTGGGCCGGCCCGGCCATCCAACTACAATGATGCGGTAAAGTCCCTGTGCCATGTTGGCCAAGTGCCCATAAGCCTAACCCAGGCACGACCTCGCTCTCCACTTTCCCGCCCCAAGATGACCTACTCGCAACACCACTGCTTGACCAATGACTGTACGGTTCCTGGATTTTATGGCACTAGGGTGGCCGTTGTTGGCCTCGTGTTTTCATGCAGCGTTTCAGACCAGGGCTTCATCGGATACAACGGCGACTGTCGACATTTTGTTGTTTGGGAGAATCATGGAAGTGTGTGCGTGTGCTCAAAACTATAATAGAGGCGCCGATCCCATCCTCTTCTCAACCTCTCGTTAGTTCTTCACCACCACCGACACTCATTCACCAGTCGCTCGTTCCCTCTTCCCGCATTATTCGGTCCTTCGCTATGTGATTTCATTCAAACTGCAGTCATTCATTTGATCCTGCCACGACTCCATGATTCATCATGTCTCTTTCCCTGCCGTTCTTTTCTACTCGGGAGCCTCCACCCACACTCATTCCAGCTTTCATTCGTTCTCATATAATGCCAACATATTCGACACATCTCAGCGCCTCTCTTTCACAACCACACTCATTCCAAACTAGCCTGTCAACGGCACCAGAACCAACTATTTCCAGTCATTTCGAACACCATCTCAGAGTGTCATCCGATACGAAGTCCTCAGAAACCACCAACTTTGCATCCCTCGGGCGTATGATGTTACAGAAAATCTAGCGGCGTTTCCATAGAGGCATTTGGTTCCATTACCACATATCTGCGTGAGTAAAATAGACACAGAGAGCCGTTCAGTCGCAAGAATTCGCGTGCTAACTGTACTCAAGACTTTCATTAACCATCAATGGGCATGCATTCGCTCAGTTTCCGCTCACTAGACACTCTTTTGACCTGCTTAAGTACATATGCATACACGATTAACGACTCTGCCTGTCGGTGGCCCTTCCTAGTTTGAACCTTGTGAGTCCACTACAAGCCTTTTATTTATGGCCCCGAGCCTCGCTAACTTGTACTTTTCCAGAATGGCTTCATGATTTATGTCCTAAGATTTCGCATCTGGTTCCTAGCATATCTGGATTCAGGCTCTCGATCATTCCTCGCATTTACATTTACTTTCATGGTTCTATGTTTATGGTTCATCGACCTCACGACGCTCCTTCTTGATGGCTGCAACACAAGCATGCATTTTCTGGTCGTTCCTTATAACAGCATGTATCCGCGGTGGAATCTTTTCACTCTGGATAGATCTTGCATTGGTTTCGGATTGATCTCAACCGTACATAACACACTCGCTTTGTACATAGTCACTCCTTACATATACCTATAGGTACATACTTCCTCTTCAGGACTATACTTAAAATGCATTAATGTTTTACGCGCGTCAATCTCCTATTATAATTGCATCCCCTGGATGAGCTAGTGATGGCAGACTTTGCAGTGTACCGCATTTAATTACAGGAACGATGCATCGGGACACAGCGGCGTTGAGCAAGATATGTGCGCTTTTGGAATCAAAATCATTGATAACTCACACGGAAAGTTACAAGTAAATATGAAAACTAGTGGTGTTCGGCATGTGGCATTTCTTGCGTCGTAGCATCTAAGCTGCACCAGCCACGCCGCGTTCTCCAACCCGGGGGGCCCAGCTATGTGGAGTGGAGGAATCTCAAGGGGCCTAGGCGGGTGGTGATGTCGATGATATGGACCAAAGTTCTTTGGCGCAGGAAGACGAGCATTAAGCCACCAAAGGCTTTCCTACCTTCCCGGGGTAAGGTGACTCGTTGAGAGTGCTCAAGTGTGGAAGACTGCTCTCATAACTTCGGTGGCGACACGCCAAGATTGCATTTTAGAATTCAATTCAGCTGCAAGGACTTGAGATCTATTTGAGCGAACTGGGTAGAATCAGTGGTACTGCTCGCTTTAATTAGCCCCTGTTCTATGGCCGACATGAACCGCTTCCAAGCCACGGGGCTGGATATGATATAGTTGGTCCTGAACCAAGGAAGTGTTCTAATTCAAGCCCAGCTTGAGTCAGCCTGCTGTTCCCGGGAGATCGCTTTCCCTATAGGAGATTTAGTTAGGGGTTTCCAACCCGTAGCCCAGGATTTCATATTGATGGGTCTGAGTCAGAGACTCATGCATCAAAGTGTCTTGGGACGTATCATCCTGTGCAGATGGTGCCCACAGCTTTATTTATCCTTAAGATGGAATCAAAATGGGCGGCCGAAACAACCATCAAACACAGCATATATAAGGGACTCAGAAGACACCCCGTACCTCACCTGCTTTAACACTATCCTCTCGTTCACTTGAGATAACACAAGCCTGCACCTTCAACTCAGAAACATTGTAATTGAGTTGAGCAATCTATATCTACGCATATTTGTCATAATGCAGTTCTCCAACCTTTTTACTCTCTTCATGATCACTGCTGGCGTCAGCGCCAAGTGCATCGACCGCGGCGAGACGCTGTGCGGTGGCGATTTCTCATTTAGATGTGCTATCGGTGGGGACCCGAACCAAGACCGCTGCTGTGACACATTGGAGTGTGTCTGCGAGTCTGAAAACTGCATCGACGCCTAAAAGTAAGCTTCAACCCGCACTCTATGCATATCTTGCAAAGTTTATACTGACACCAGGTTGGCTCTAGATATGGTGGGGAGTGTACAGCAATCAATTGAAATCAATACTATGAATAAATGTTTGAAGAGAGCTGGGAAATATTACACCCGTCGGGAACATAATTGTTGTCTCAACACTTGAACTCCGTCCACTGATGGATCCTGAGATTGCTTGTGCATCAAATCAACGCTCGTGTCCCTAGCTACCTACTTGAGTACTTACATACTAGTAGTAGGTAGGTAATCAATTTATTGAGCAAGGCCCATAGCAGCCGTTAGGTTCCCAGATACTTGTCCCGAGATCGGTTAGCTTTCTTCCACTACCCATGGTCAGATATCCTACTTCTTAGATATGTGGATTCATGGCTGAGGAGGTGTTGTCATCTGCACGCATGTGACGCAGCCAATTCCTACCCAAGTACCCAATCCGATACCCACATGCATGCACCCTTGCACACTTTGGATCTGTTTGGCACGAAATTGCAGAGGACCTTCATCATGTCTGCTCTTATATTCCTGGTGGTAGACTCTCCGGCCCGTCCTCACATCATTTTGGCAGACTGGGAACCTTTATTGAACCCTTGAAGTCATCAACAAGTCTGCCATACAACAATTGTATGAATACACGCCAGAAAAAGTACCTTGAAGCTGGCAGTGATTCCTCGTAACGTCCGCAACTTCAGAAATGTCCTCAAGCTGTTGGCATACGTCGCATTGATTGCGTAGCTGTTGCTATTCGCTTATGAATTGTCATTCCAGGGGTTGGACATTCGCCACCTGATGCTGCCTTGGGGGAGCACACGTCCGTCGCCCTCAGTTCAAGTGATTATTGGACATGCCAGATTCGCCCCTGGAGGCTGCAGGAATTCATTAGTATTTCGACGTTGGCAACTCTCCGCGATCTGAATTCGCATCATGTCCTGCCGAATTCCGATACTGGCGTTTCTATCTCTCATTACTGATTGTAATGGGTCCTTGTGGGCCGGCCAGTACTCGCATCGGAGCTTATGATTCCACTTGGAGGTCGTAGTCTCTCCGTGAGTCCAGAAAAGGAGCAGAACAGATCACATTATTGGCCATCATTGGTGGAGCCGGACATGATCAAAACCCTTACTGCCAAGACTGCCCCCATCGACCAAGACAGAATTGATTAACTAGATGCTGCCATTGGTGGAGAAACCCTGCTGGGCCCCATTCAACTCCTGTCTTCACACAGCAAACCGTCCTTTCATTTACAGATTGCGATGAGATATATGGTAGCGTCCGACAGATTCATTGTCTGCCATTGTTGAGCAACTCATCCCAGGCTCTCCCTTTGTGCAGAACAGCAGTCACCATGTTTGAAGCCACAGTCGCCCTCCTGCTGCTCATCCCTTGTATTTCGGGGCACGGCGTCCTTCAGAAGCCAGTCCCTCGTGCTGTATGTTCTGGCTAAATCAACGGAGTTCCTCGCTGGTCAGATCTAACTCAACTTGCACCGATAGGGCGGCGATGCTCAGCTGGCACTTTGTGGCGCGGCTGTCACGAAGAAACTGAAAGATGGTATGCATATCCGTTGAAGATACTCAAACCGCTTTTGAGGGGATCAACAACTGCACAATTCATGACAAAAGCACCGTACTCACCCGGATATACATTTAGACCTAGCTGGCCCGATCGAGAATTCTATCAAGGTAGCCGACGCAGATTACAAGTGCAACCTATATCAGTGCCGCGGTTACCAATACGAGGACAACACCGATAAGGTCCAGGTGTACGCAGCTGGCGATGTGGTGACATTCCATGTCGACCTGGTGGCAGCTCATAAACCTGGCTGGGCGGTAAGGACCCACATATCCTCGAACCGGACATTGGATCCCACAGTGTCTCGGGAACTATCGAGTGATCAAGGCTGACGAGGTGGACAGAACGTCTCTGTAATCGACCTTGCAACGAACAAAGCTATCGGTAGCCCCGTAAAGAAGTGGGATGTGTGGCCAGACGACGTCCCTGGTGGTGGCGACGACGGTGCGTTTACCTGATAACCCTGGAATGTGGTCAAAACCTGCCGGGTCCACACCCAAGCAGCACTTACTCACAAGATCTTCTACGTAGTCGACTTCAACATCACGATCCCAAACAGCCTTGGGTCGGCATGCAGCGCTGGCGGAAAATGTGCCCTGCAATGGTTCTGGTGGTCGAGTAGCAACTCACAGACCTACGAGAGTTGCGTTGATTTCTATGTAAAGGGCTAGCATGGGAACCTTGGAATACGCATCTCCGACTAAAGAGGCATTCCCTGAGCAAGCGCCAGCTCATCTGCACTTGCATCATTGTCGCCACTCATGTTCTTTC
Source organism: Diaporthe velutina (assembly GCA_038088505.1). Lineage (NCBI taxonomy): Eukaryota > Fungi > Ascomycota > Sordariomycetes > Diaporthales > Diaporthaceae > Diaporthe > Diaporthe velutina. Next base: position 1,085,565 of record JBBWSJ010000002.1, on the reverse strand, counting down.
CTTCAAGGTATATAATTAACTTTTTGCCGCCCTAATTCCCATGTTCGTGCCTTAGTGCCAACAGTGTAGCTCCAGACAGCCTGGCAGTTGGTGGCAGTCTTGCCTGTGTCATGGTCGATCAGCTTGTGTTGCAGCTGTACTTCCCCGCGCCCCAACAACCGAATACCGGACACGGTCACCCTCGCCCAGTCCCTTCCCACCGGCGCTGTGAGCTTTGCATGAACACATATACACTTATAAAATAGATCATCTGCGCATCTCATAAATATCGCTTGTTTTGTATCCTCAATGACCGATTAGACCCGAGTATTCACTGCGATCCTTCCCTCTTGAAATCGGTGCTTGGTAGTCGCCGATCATCCTCACCTAGACATACTTGACGACCACGCTTTCATCAGCAACCGGCCGATAAGATGACCACCGACCGCTCTCAGCTGACTTCAAGGGTTATCCCCTCCATCGTTCTCGGCGACGGTAGACCAGGGGCCCTATCGGGCCCGCCTCAGCCCCTCTCACAGAAGGATGCCCGGTCCAGGGCTCTGGAGCGATTCTCGGTCGCCGACAATGCTATCGTCACGGGAGCGACAGGTGATCTTGGTTTCACCGCGTGCCGCGCTCTCCTCGAGCACGGAGCCAGTGGGCTCATGATGTTCGATCTGGACGAAGCGGAGGGCGAGGCCAAAGTCAAACTGCTCAGAGAGAGTTTTCCCGAGGCCAAGGTTGAGTTCATGAAGGTCAACGTCACGGACGCGGCGAGGGTCAACGAGGCCGTTCAGGAGACGGCCAAGAAGCTCGGGTCGGTGGATGTCCTGGTGTGCTTCGCCGGCGTTGTTAGTACCGTGCACGCCGTGGACATGACGCCCGAGCAATTCCGGCTCATCGTGGACATCAACCTGACGGGGTCTTTCCTGTGCGCCCAGGCGGCCGCCCGGGTGATGATCGAGAAGAAGCAGCGGGGCAGTATCATAATGACTGCCTCGATCTCTGGTCACCGGCCGAATTACCCCCAGCCGCAGGTCAGCTACAATGTTTCTAAGGCTGGAGTCCTGGCATTGAAGGACTCGTTGGCTGCTGAGTGGGCAGTCCATGGGATTAGGGTGAACACCATCTCTCCGGGTTACATGAACACCATTCTCAATGAAGGATCCATGCTGGACTGGCACAAGACCCAGTGGTTTCACAAGCATCCGATGGGCCGCATGGGTGAGCCTGAAGAGCTCATGGGTGCAGTGGTTATGCTGGCCAGCAGGTCTAGCACATATATAACTGGAGAAGACATCAGGATTGACGGAGGACAGAACCTCATGATGTAAACTTATATGGTCATGCGTAAAGTGACGGACATATCGGAATGATTTTACGATAAATGCAATATATCGACGATGCTTATCATCTCCTTGCAAAAGCAGTACGCTCCTAAAATAGAAATCAGATATTCGCACCTACAAAAAAAGGAGGGTACACTAGTACATCACTCATCTAATAGCTATAGCTAATTAGAGAGCATCACCTAAGCCCTTTTAAAGTGCTTAACTGATATATATAGGCAATAGGTGTAAGTATTAGGTATAGGTAATGGGTGTAGGCTATAAGTATTAGGTGTGGGAGTAGGATAAGTAAAAGTAAGTATACTGAGGTATTATAGGAATAGGCGATATGGTAATAGGTGTTGGGTATAATAACCTTGGCTTTGTTTGTGCTTACAATGTACTGGTGTACCCTCCGTTTCTATAGGTGCGAATATCCGATTTCCTAAAATAAACGCCTCATACCCATCTCAATCCCTACTTTGCTTTCGCTCTGTCCTCCTTCAATATATCAGCTGCTCTTTCAGCTACAGCATAGACAGTCGATTGAATATTCCCGGAGGGTTCTAGTGGGAAAACACTGGCATCAACAACCCGCAAATTCCCAACGCCGTAGACCCGTAGTCGAGTGTCAACCACGCCACCTGCCTCCCGAGGACGCATAGAAGCACTCCCACTGAGATGGAACACTGAGATTTGGCGATCCCTCACGACCTCTCTCGCTGACTCTAGGTCGTGCACATGGCCCTGAAGTCGCTTGCCGTTGGGCTTTAGGACGCCTGAAAATGGTTCGGTACCGACCAGCTTCTCCACAAATTGGACACCTCTTGCGAGAAGCTCCATGTCGACATTCTCAGAATTGTACCGTGGATCCCAGACAGGCTTATCTTCCACGTTGGGGGATGCGATGTGGCATGTGCCGCGCGAGAAGGGATGGTTGAGAAACACCATCACAGTTATATAGTTCTCGGGCTCAATTGGTGTGACATAATCCGTAACACATCGAGGTTTCTCTGGGATGATTAATTGCGTTGGGAATAGCATCAGTTGATATGTCGGCTCATTGATCGTCTCTAGAACATTCCTGATCACACGTCGGTCCTTGTCGGAGCATTGACCTGACACCGTCGCGGTATTCGTTTCGAAGAACTCGGTGCGAGCCTCCATAGAAAGAACACCAGATGAATCAGCCACTATACAAAACAAGGTCAGCACAGATACTTTGAGTTCACATAATCATGGTATGGAGACACACTTGGCACAAATGCAGAGCTGATGACGCTTTGTCCTAGAGGACCGTCCTGGCTGCCTTGGTACTGGGCTATAATCGCCTTGAGCAGGTCGGGGTCTCGGAGAATGTCTCCTGACATGACACCATCCGCAACCTCAAAGCTCTCACAGACGATGGGATGATCCTGTAAGTTACGTCCGACGTTCTCGTTCTCAACAATGACTGGGATGCCTTGCTTCATCAATGTCTCTCTGTCTCCTATGCCGGACAGCTCGAGTATCTGCGGAGTTTGGAGAGCGCCAGCAGCCAGTACGACCTCAATGTTGGCGCGAATGGTACGCTTGACGCCAGTGTTGGAGCAAACTTCGACTCCTATAGCAACTGACTGACTGGTGCCATCGTCTGATTTGTCCAAGATGACCCGGCTGACTGGGGTATCTGTCAGTATTGTGAGGTTTGGACGGGCTCTGACCTCTTCCGTCAGGTATGCAGATACCGATGATGTCCTGGTCTTCGTGACGGGGTCAATGGTTGCGGCTTGTTGAAACGCCCCCACAGCGGACCCGCTCCTTGGGTCAGCAGCCATCTTCAGACCTAGCTTCTCAAAAGCATCCATCCATGCAGAGTTGGTAGGTCCGAATCCCTCTCCAAACGAGAGGGCCAGTGGGCCTGATTCTAAATCTGAGAGCTCGAGGTCATGATGACCATCCATTCGACATGTATCTCTCGCGACAAGAGATGGTGGATGAGTCCTTGCGAATTTGCGGAAATATGGAGCGAGAGTCTCGAAATTCCAGCCGTCATTTCCCATTATTTCCCATGCATCCATGATGGCCTTGCCAGGATACACCATACACAAGAAATTCAGAGCAGAGGAACCACCGAGCATTCGGCCTCTGGCCTGACTGATGGTGCGATTTTTGAGAGTTGGCTATTTCGTTCCAGCAAGCATGAGACAGGTTCGATAGAAATGACGAAAAGGGTAGTTGACCAACCTGTGGAACAGAGGAGAAATTCCAATCATATTCATCTTTGCCATATAGCGCCCCCATCAGGCCTGGTGTCAAGACAAAGGGGTCCTTGCTCTTATCCCCGCCTGCCTCTATAACCAGTACAGAGACATCGGCATCCTCACTCAGGCGAGAGGCGACCACTAGACCGGCAGTACCACCACCGACAATGATGTAGTCGTACAAATCATCCTCACTGTGTCGTTCAGCCATCTTGCTCATCATAACACGTAGTTTGCTCACGGAAAACAGAATAGAGACGAGGAAGGGGGAGAGGAGAACAGGTAAGCGAAAAGCTTTCTCTCATGTGCCGAAACTAGTTAGCAAATATACCTGTGGGGTTTGTGTAAGCCGTAGCAGTAGCACATCATCTCGGCCAACGAGGCCCTCTGCTTTTCATGCATGTGTGGGTACGAGGATGCCGTCAGCCTGGACTCCTAGTCCCAAGTGTGTGGGAATCCTCACTAGATTCTGCGTGATCTCGCAATATTAGATGCATAAAGTAGTAACGTAAGCGTCTACGGCACAATTTTATTATGTAGTATATCTTTGCTCAATATCTTGGCTGAAGACTGTGGCTCTTGTGATACCCTGAAACGTCATGTCAAGTCGTTTTCGTTCTTAAGCAGGCTGTGTTGTTGATGGTGTATGTGCAGTCTCATGGACGACTCTATGTCATTTGCTGTCATTCAGCACAATCATACAGACTGGACCTGTCAAAATAGCCCGATATTTGAGAATTAAAGCGTGTAGGAAAAGCGTTATTAGTGTCGGACAGCTACGAAGATTGAGAACGTGATCAGATAAGCCTCATTGGTTGGAAATGGGCTCCGGTGCATCAAGACTCGAGGCCCTAGGGCAATTACAGAGGACCCAGACTGTGCAGCTGTACATAGTAGTGGTGTAAGCCGTTAATGGCCCGTGCTTGCGCCGTCGACTTTGTGACGGGCTGGCGGGACACTGCAACCCTGGGGCATCCGGGGACAGCACTGAGCGGGACCGGGGTGGGTTGCACCTCACCTCACACGGCTGCTAGCACATGCCAGCTGCCTCGAGCTTGTGACCACACTTTTCGAGTGGGTGGCAGTCTCCAACACGACCCGACCCTCCTACTCAATTGCCCAACTGGACAGTCGGTCTCTTCCATCATTACTCTACGATTACTGTGACTTCCTGTACTGTTGTCCTCTACGCTCCTCTGTCAAGCCATAAACGGGCTATTAATTCACCATCCATGTGCCCATAGAACTCAGCCATGCGAGCCGCCCTCGACAGCTCGCTGAAGCAGAAGCAACAAACCGACAGTACATCGATGATCGCACTTCACTGAGAAAATAGAAGCAGCACAATCATGGCTACCAAATCTTCCTTCCTCCCACGCCTTTCCCTCTCGCGTACCGACAACTCCTCCGTCCTGCCCTTCCACAACAGCACATCTCGATATCCCGCCCTCCGAAACCAGCACAGCGAATACGACCTGGACGAGCTGTCACCACAGGCAGAACGAGATGGTCTCCTCCCCTACGCATTTGACGGAGCCGCCCCGTCTAGCATGTCCTCGAACCGAAAGCCTACAGGCGCCTTAAATCGTCGGCCCTCCAATTCATCCTCCGGCGGTTCAACCGAGGCCAAAATCCGAAAGGAGAGGGGTCCCGGCAGAGTTATGTTCGCTGGCCCGCCCCCTCCTATCGCCATGTCGAGGGTCTTGTACCGTGATACCGAGGCACACTACGATGACGGCGAGGAGGATGAGGCGGAGGCCGGCGCCGCTTCCTGGCTTCCAGGCACCGCGAGGAAGGCCATCAGGAGCGTAATATGGGACCGGTCAGCCGTTGATCCTTCACGCCGTCCTGACGAGACACCAGTTGTCTATGATCGCAATTCCGTCTGGCGAAGCCTACAGCGGCGTGAGCGTGCCATCGTGCAGGATGTGCAGCAGTTCCTGCAGATCCAGGAGGAAGTCCTGACACGTGTCCGGTCGGGCGACGATTTTGATGAACACAGCAGTGGGAGTGCCACCCCAACAAGTGCGAGCGTCTCTTCTTCGCGGCGGCTTCAACGGTCAATAATCGAGCCAGTGACAAGGTCAGGGCCGGGCGGAGAGATTATTCCTGTGCGCCAGCCCCGGCGAAGGAAAGCTGGGATCAGCGATGCAAGAAAAGGCATTGCGGGAAGCATGGCGCAGCTGGCCAATTTGAAAGTGGAAGAGGATGCATCGATCCTGAGCGAGCTGTCAACGCGGAAACAAGCTCTTGCAAAGTTGCGCAAGCTGTCCACAAAACATGACGGCATCGCGGAGGAGCTGTCCGCCCTGGAGACGGACGAGGCAGAGCCGCTTGCCAAGGAGCTTGAGGAGCTGGGCAGTGAACACAGGGGCGTGTGCTCTGAGATCGAGGAGCTGCAGAAGAGACTTACTGAGCTGAGAACCAGACGGCGTCAATTGGAGCGCAGAATGGATGGTGTAAAGAACCGCCGAGAGGCAGGTTTGAGTGGCTATAAGAATGCTCTAAAGGAAGTCGAAGATACAACAAATAACTTCCTCGCGCGACCACCGGTGAAACCTTTGGATGTGGAGGCACTGGCTGACAGCACTAACACGGAAGAGCCAAGGTCGACACCAGGAGGCGTCGAGTTTATGCATCTTCGTCCCGAGCGCCGCACAGTCGACATGGCGCGCGAGTGGTGGGAAAATGAGATCGGTATTCTGGAGAAGCGCAAGGCACAGGTAGACACAGAACGAGCGGCCCTCGAGGAGGGTGGCCAGATCTGGGAGGAGGTTGTCGGGCTTGTCCTGGACTTTGAGACCGAGCTCCGGAAGCTGATGACCGGAGTGATGGCATCGTCCGTCCACAGCGGGAAGGGCAAAGACCGTGAGCTCCCGGCAAAGGAGGCCATCCTGAAGCTACAGTATGAAAAGATCAACGCTGCAGTCATGGACCTGGAACAACGGCTGCATTTTGCGGAGGATAAGGGCTGGAACCTGCTCATCGCGGCCATCGGTGCGGAGCTCGAGGCTTTCAAGCAGGCCCAGAAGATCAACAGGGATATGCTCAAGGAGTCGGGCATCGTTGTCGATGAGCCGACACCGAGTGACATGCCAAGGGAGAACTCGGGTATAAGTGCGAGCACCAACAACTCCTTTCATACTGTCAACGGCGGCAGTGCGAACCTGAAGGATCTCCAGGAGCAGCTGGTGGACTTACCAAATAACCGTGAGGACGAGAGGAGCGACGAAAGCGACAATGAGGTCCCTGCGGACTTGCTGGTCACGCAAGCGGACAGTCATGAAGGGGAGCAACACCAGGATGACCCACCCAATCTAGACGGGGCGAACGAGGTTCCTTTGCTAGACCGCGAGAGCAGTGATAACGAGGTTCCGCCCGAGTTCCTCGTCGAGCACCATGATAGCAGAGACTGACGAGTACCATGACTTTATGATGTTTGTTGTTCGGCTGGCAGAGGCATTGAATGGCGGAGTTGGGCTTGTCGCATATACCCACATCATTTGTATGAATATGGATAGCATGTAGATTTACCATGCGGAGTACTCAATTCAATGATTTTCAACACAGCAAGGAAAGCGGAGATGTTCTCCTGCCATAATATTTCCAGAAAGTGACCTATTATCAATTGTTGTGAAAGAAGACAAGTACCAGACGCCAACCATTGTAAACCCCTAGACCACCCGAAACCAGGTGTGTTTGTCGTTGCGCTGACTTGAAGGTCTCATCGAGCCAGCCTGCAGTATCCTCGTAGCTGTCATCCTCCCCGATATCTACCTGTTCCGCTCGAACCAGCCGCTCTGGCCGGCGGTCACAACAGCCCAGTCCATAGCCGTCTCACCGACGGCCAGGTACCGGCTAACCCACTTCTGCGTCTCGTTGCTGTCGCCTGCGATCTTCTCCGACTTGAAACTAGGTCTAGGAATCCCCAGCATGGGGTGGGGGTTAGCCTTTGCTGTCTGTCGCCTCGAGGGTGTTTGCCCGGTCCGACTTGGCTGCTGCAGATATGCGGCCTCCTCTGCTTCGGGGTCGTGATATAGGGATAGAGCGGTCTTCACTCACGTCAAGCCTGTCGAGCGTCGGATTCCGGCGAGGATGGTCGAGACTGTGGAGAAGGCAGAGGTGTCAGCGGATTCTATCGTGGCGGCGGCGAGTTATCGCATTGAAAGGAGGACCTACTAAGGATGGCATCAACGCCATAGTGGACAAGTCTTCCCAACTTCGACCATAACCCCAAAGTCAGCAAATCGAGGAGCTGGAGAGATGTTGTTGTTTAGCACCCATGGCGCATGTGACGATGCATGGATGGCCGACCATTGGGGGCAGAGAGGGGTGTGAAGATCCATTCATTCGATGGGGATCCTGGGGCGCGCAAGGGGAGGGGTGAGGGGGGAGGTGACCCACCACCATCTTGACGTGGCTTCTGTCTTGACTCTTGTTTGCTCGAGCGGTTCGGGTGAGGCAGAAGGGACTCGCGAGCCTTGGGATGATACGCCTTGGGGGGACGGGACGCAGGGCAGGTGGGTGAGAGGGTGGCCTGTCTGTCTGGCTCTGGCTCTGACTTCGGTGTTTCTGCCGGAGTTTATCGTTACTCAGGGACAAGAGGTCTGGATGCTCGCTCGTGTCAGGTCCGGATGGCTCTGTCCATATGCCGCCGTGTCGAGTCGTTGATGCCCAGGGCAGAGTAGAAGGCAGGAGGCACGAGACCCTTGCAGCAGGAACCCCCGGCACCTTCCGAAACCGCGGCAAAGCATCCGCGCGCACAAGCTGACGGCCAGACAGGCAGATCGGTGCAGGGACGGTGTAGCTACCTTGCAGCGGGGATTACATAATGACAGGCCGGCAAGGTACAAACAAACAGTACCGTAATCGATACTGCACACATCCCAGCTTATCACCGGCAGGCGTGGGTTATCGAGGGCTGGTGATTGGCGTCAGAGAGCTTCGTCCCCTAGCCCCGATTATTTTGGGGTTGGAGGGGTCGCGACCTGCAGCAGCTGGACCTGGGCAAGCAGTGGGATGTGGCATTTTTGGGGGGCGGGATTTTGGGGGGACATGAGTCTGACACCCGTTGGCATGGCATGTTGAGATGGAAGCCCGCTCCAGGCCCGTACCGGAAGCAACGTTGAGGGACTTATTTTTTTCTCTGTGCATTTTTTCCAACAGCTCCCAGCTCCCAGCCGAGACAAGCCAAGCAATCGCAGGATTGCTAAACTCGGTCGCCCACCTGTTAATAATAGCTCGCCTCGCCTCTTCCCTCTTGAGCTCCGAGACCCAAACCAAGCTCCTCGACATTTCCTCATTCTCAAACCCTACATTCGACAGCCGCGTGTTGAAGTCAGAAAAAGGTGAGCTGATTCTCCATTTATTGCCATGCCCCTTGGACCTGGAACTGCCGGATCAGTCGTGGATGACGTTGGCCTGCGACTGTTGAGGCTCGCGGGCTGTGGGCTGTGCGGCAGGCCTGGACCCCGCCAAACGCCCCGACAGCCTGTGCTGCACAGGCTGCGTGGTGTGACGGTGGCAGCATTCCCGAGACAGCTTTTTTCCTCGCCGATATAGAGGCTGCCCATAACCCACCCAGTCCTCCCTGCCTTTTCATCTTCTGGGTCGCCATCTCCTTTTCTACCACTCGGACCATCACCGAGCACAACGTTTAAGTTACGGGACAAGGCTGACATTTAAGAGCCTCGCTGCACCAGGCAAACAACAACATCGGACCTCCGTTTCCCGCTGTCGACTCAGCTCTTGACCTCGATACGAACCAATATCCCGCAACCCCGAACCCGTCTTTAAAAAAAAAAGTCAGCATCTCACCTGCCAACCTACTTTTCCTCCTATCACCTCGCGTTTCTTTTGCACTTTCAGCTAGAGATACCCCGATCCTAATTCAAGCGACTCTATCAGCCCTATTCACAAGATGGCCACTGCTCTTGACCACCTCGCCCTTGGTGGCAGAATCGACTGGCTCGCCTCGCTCGACACTGCCTTCCAGCCCGAGCAAAACTACCGTCGAACATCCATCGTAAGACTTCACAAGACAAGAAATGCTGCGCCGCGTGACGTTGGTCGAAACTAATCATCAATCCGCGATATCAGATCTGCACCATTGGCCCCAAGACCAACTCCGTCGAGGCCCTGAACAAGCTCCGAAATGCGGGTCTTAACGTGGTCCGAATGTAAGCTTGCTCCAGCTCCAGCTCCCAGATCCAATTCGCTCTGTGCTTCTGAAGGCTAACGTGAGACTCTCAGGAACTTCTCCCACGTATGTGTTCATGACACTTGTCCATGTACCAAAGAGAAAAGGTAGCTGACAACGCTGTAGGGCGAGTACGAGTACCACCAGTCTGTCATCGACAATGCTCGCGCTGCCGAGAAGTCCCAGCCTGGTCGCCAGGTCGCCATTGCCCTTGACACCAAGGGACCTGTATGTGAAGCTCCGCCATGATCGTGGGAAACCAGAAGACTTACCACATCTTGAACAGGAAATCCGAACCGGAAACACAACAGGAGATGCCGACCTTCCCATCTCCGCCGGCACAGAGATGAACATTACAACTGACGACAAGTACAAGACGGCATGTGACACCGAGAACATGTACGTTGACTACAAGAACATCACCAAGGTCATCCAGAAGGGCCGTACCATCTACGTCGACGACGGTATCCTGGCATTCGAGGTGCTGGACATCGTTGATGACAAGACCCTCCGCGTCCGATGCAAGAACAACGGCTTCATCTCCTCAAGAAAGGGTGTCAACCTGCCCAACACCGACGTCGATCTTCCTGCCCTTTCCGAGAAGGACAAGAACGACCTGCGCTTTGGTGTCAAGAACAATGTCGACATGCTCTTCGCCTCGTTCATCCGAAGTGGTGATGACATCAAGTCCATCCGGGAGGTCCTCGGCGAGCAGGGCAAGCACATCCAGATCATTGCCAAGATCGAGAACCGACAAGGTCTGAACAACTTTGCCGAGATTCTCAAGGAGACCGATGGTGTCATGGTTGCCCGTGGTGACTTGGGTATCGAGATCCCGGCCGCTGAGGTGTTCGCTGCCCAGAAGAAGATGATTGCCATGTGCAACATTGCTGGCAAGCCCGTCATCTGCGCCACTCAGATGCTCGAGAGCATGATCAAGAACCCCCGGCCAACTCGTGCTGAGATTAGCGACGTCGGCAACGCTGTCACTGACGGCGCAGACTGCGTGATGCTGTCTGGCGAGACTGCCAAGGGTTCCTACCCATGCGAGGCTGTCTATGAGATGAGCGAGGGTAAGTTGGCCCCCATATCGCAACCTCGACGAAGGAATTGGTGCTAACAAATTGTCACAGCTTGCCTCAAGGCTGAGAACACCATCCCATACGTCTCCCACTTCGAGGAGCTGTGCTCGCAGATCAAGCGCCCCATCAGCGTTGTCGAGTCTTGCGCCATGTCTGCCGTGCGCGCATCTCTGGACCTGAACGCCGGTGGTATCATCGTCCTCTCCACCTCGGGCGAGTCCGCTCGCCTGCTCTCGAAGTACCGCCCCGTGTGCCCCATCTTCATGGTGACCCGCAACGCCAGCGCCTCCCGGTATGCTCACCTGTACCGTGGCGTGTACCCCTTCCACTTCCCCGAAGAGAAGCCCGACTTCTCCAAGGTTAACTGGCAGGAGGATGTCGACCGCCGTATCAAGTGGGCCGTGGCGAGGGCTAAGGAGCTCAACGTCCTGTCCAAGAACGACACCGTCGTCGTCGTTCAGGGATGGAAGGGTGGCATGGGTAACACCAACACCCTGCGGATCGTCAAGGCGGACACTGAGGACCTTGGTATCGGCAAGCTCGAGGGCTAAATGTCAACTGTTGTCTGGGATGTGTTCTCTTTTGGAGTGGATGTTCTAGGGTGAAAAAAGGAGCCGTTCGTGCTGCACAAACAGCGCGCTGCACATGGTATGCATGGTATGAGGCTGTATGTTTTTATGAGGGATACATGGGATAGATTTCGGCAGTATGAAATTGAATGAAAGAAAAAAAATAGAATTCATGACCACGTCTTGTCTCCAGAGACATCATACTCAGCTGCTCGGCCCACAAGCTGCTCGGCCCACCAGCTCGTCGGCCGCATGTCATGTGAGATGTGTCTTTCATACGTCAGGACGCACGAGAGTCGACTTGAATCGGAGTTGAACAAGAGGTTTCCCGGCTCATGATTGACCAAAGGTTTAGAAAAAGAAGTCGAAAGGGTGCAGCCAGAGGCTGAAAAGCACGATGGGGGTCTCCCGTCTCATATATTGCCGACCCGGGCGGGAGGAGCTTTGACCTCGGCACTTTCTTCCGTTCCTGCCCGACAAGTCTCCATTATTAGCTTTTGCGTGACTCCTGCCGTGCCTATCATTGCACTCTTTTGGGCTAATGCATCGAGTTATTTCCCATTTCTTGCCTGGGCACTTTCCCAGCCATAACATGGGAATTTCTTATAATTCCCATGACTGCTTATTATCGACTTTGTGTGGCTGGGTAAACCAGCCCGCCAACAACCACCCCTCAACAAGAGGCCTGGTCCCCTGCTAGATTGGAGCGACGGACGGACATCCTAGGGTCCAACCCTCGAGTTCACTGCCTGATGTGGAAAATCAGTGACTTTTCAGAGTCGACGTCGCACACTGGTATTTGGGTGCGTTCCTGACTCTGCAAGGTGCATGCGTCTCCTGCGGGATGAAAGCTTATTTCTTTTGGGCTGCCAACGACAAGTGCTCCCATGCCCTGCAAACGCATCGATGAGGCTAATCGATCCTTCGCCCGCATCACTATTTTGTCCTCAGCGTGCCGTTGCTAGCCTATCTGCACCTGCTGGCAGCTTGAACTTCCCTTCCATGATCTCACTTAAGCTTGAGTCGTACATAAGGTTGCGCAAGACACTTAGAACATCTCTGTCTACGTCAGAAGTAGAAATACTCGCCGCTTAATTCAATTTTGCCAGAGCGTATCCGTATGCCGGCTTACAGAGTGGTAATTGCAAGGACTTCACACACGACTTTCTCTCAGCCGTATGGTCTGATCAACTTTGTAGCATTATCTTCCCTTGAGAAGGGGTGGTGCAGTCTTGTCTACATATATCGTTTACGCCGCTCACTCGCCAGGCCTTGATCAATGCATACAAGAGGGTTGATTACCAGCACTCCGAGCCTCTGCGCAAGATCGGTCTCATCCAGTTGTCCTGGTAATTACTGCCTAATCTCGATTTATGCACTTTTACATGTGCAGCAGCAGCATGCGCCTTGTTCACTTTGTCTTACAAGTGGTACCACTCCGATTATTTTGTGATGCCAAGCCTCTGACTCGAGCATCTGGGACCAGTTCGCTGGCGCAATTTGTTTATCGCCTGATGCCCTGGACTTTGCGTCCAACACAATATAGGTGCGCCTCTATTGTGGCAGCCTCGTATTGTTGCCATTCTGATGCCGGTGAACCCACATACCCAATGGAGTTTATCTACTTGAGTCACAGTGGCGAGATTCATTGGCACATCACCTCTCTTAGTCACATCACTTGACGGATGAATTCAAGCCAGCAAAAAGCCACGCGAGGGCTACAACGTTGATAATTGGCCACGTGACAATGTAGATCCAGCCCCCAGGAACGTTGTGGCACGTCGGCCAGGGACGATCGTGCAAGAGTTGACGGTATCTGCGGAAACGTGTTCCTCTTTGTGCCAGTTGCTCGCAACCCACTCACCCTGCGGGTACCTAGTTGTACACCTCGGACGTAACACCTACATGGGACTTATCTGATCCCTCCAACGACTCCTCACCTTTAGCGGCCCGACTCCTAGTGACCCAAGGTCTTTCCCGGAAGGTGGCGTATGGGATCGACCCGACATTGGTTGTCAAGAGGCAGCGAGACCGCGTGCATTGCGGGCCAGTCAAGAGCCGTTCATGGTGTCAGCTGGCCAAGACATGCTTACCGGGGCGCGTCCAATTTCGGCTGGTGACCACACGCCCACGCAAACGGCCTTGGACCCCAAAACTGAGACAGCCACCGGGGCCGGAGATGACGGACGCGCCGATAGATCCAAGAATCAAATGCCGGGCCGGAGTCCATATTTGTGCAGCGACTTATGCAGTGGCTTGCACGGAATTCGGCAGCCATGCAGGCCGCAACTAGTTTGTGCAAGAATGAGGGTAGTTGCCCGCGAGGAAGGTGGGCAGGCATTAGAGCTAGGGGTGGTTGCCCGGGTGGTGTGAGGAGGCGGGAACGGGGTTCCGTATTCGCATCCCTACTCGGTCTCGGTCGTAGCGAGGATTTCCTGTCGCATTCCCATTTAGTTGCTGCATTCTCCTGCCGAAGCTGTCGTTGAATTCCGTCCCGTTATTAAATCTGGCACATAAGCTTGCTTCTCGTCAAAAGTTGACGTGACATCTGCTCGGTCGCAGTCAAACCTCATCAAGTCACCCATAAGCTTTCTGCGGTCAGATTGTTTGCGCAAATCAATCCTAGGAACCAGTCACAGCCACAAAACGCACGCACAGTACCACTGGGCTGAATTAAGGTCTCGGAAGCGCCCGCCAAGCTGGGGTAGCACCTGGAGAGACGGGACCAACATTCTGGGGAAAGCTGAGCTTGTTGGTTCGAACCATCCAATATTTCGTGAGACTTTAAACATTTCTAGAATCAAAACACCCAAATCAGGCTACCTTTGCATAGCGTCACAGAATCACCACCACCATGGCTAACATAATTAGAAGTGGCCCAAGGGCTGTCGCACCCGATGGCTGGTGCAGAAATCAGCGACTCGGGCTCACACGATGGAGCGGTGGCAGACCACCACACAACATCAAGCACAACGGAAACCGACAACGAGAAGCACCATGAGCTAGAACACGACGATCCGGATCGGGAGAAGAAGATCGAAGCGGCAGTAGCAGAGGGCCATGACGCAGACACCCCCTCCAATCTGGGCTACCTGCTCGACGAGCGAGGCGAGCTGAAGAGGCAGCGCTCCATCGCCGAGCAGGCGAACCTCGCGCTGGCCAAGAGCAGGAGCAATGCGTCCCACCACACAGGTGCCGGCGGCGACCTGGAGAAGGGCGTCACGCCAGAGAGCGTGGGCAAGGATGTCGTCGAGGAGGGCGAGAGCGATCCGAACATCGTCTGGTGGGACGGGCCCGACGACCCGCAGAACCCCATGAACTGGCCCAGCTGGCGCAAGGTCCTCACCTGCACCATCATCTCGTTCCTGACCTTCGTCACGCCGCTCGCGTCCTCCATATTTGCGCCTGGTGTCCCGGACCTTATGGCCGATTTCCATTCCGACAGTAAACTGCTGGCCTCTTTCGTTGTGTCAGTCTATGTCCTGGGCTTCGCCTTTGGACCATTGATCATGGGTCCGTATAACCCCAAAACATTTCCTTTGCCGAGCTTTCATGTCACAGAAATTCTATGGGGTGCTTTCAGTTGCCTTTCAACCTCTTGCAGGAGACTATCTGAAAGCTTCAGGCGGGAGCATCAGACTCGTTGACAGTGGTTAAAGCTTTTTCAATTATACGATAAGAGAAGTGAATCGCAAGAATTTTACTGACCAAGCTTATAGCTCCTATGAGTGAGCTTTATGGGAGGTCAATAGTCTGTAAGTATAACTCTTCTCCTTCCACGGTCTCCCGATTTCTGTGTTTCAAACTTTCCTACTATACAAAATTTCCTAGAATATATCGCTTCAGATCCGCAGCAGGCGATTGACACTTCATAGATCACGTCAGCAACGTAGGCTTCGTGGCCTTCCTCATCGGCTGCGCGCTGGCCCCAGACATGAACAGCCTTGTTGTTTTCCGGTTCTTTTGCGGCTGCTTCGGCGCCAGTCCCCTCACCAACGGCGGCGGATCCATCGCCGACATAATCCGGCAGGAAAAGCGAGGCGCCGCCATGGCCGCGTTCAGTGTCGGCCCCTTGCTCGGCCCGATCATCGGTCCCGTTGCAGGCGGGTTCCTGACCGAGGCAAAAGGCTGGAGATGGGTTTTCTGGGTTCTGGCCATGGTGGCTGGCGCAGTCACAGTTGCCATGCTCCTCCTCATGCGCGAGACATACGCCCCCGTCATCTTGCAAAAGAAGGCCGCCAGGCTGCGCAAGGAGACGGGCAACGAGCTGCTTCGGTCCAAGCTCGATATCGGGTTGTCCCCGCGGGACCACTTCTACCGGAGCATTGTCCGGCCATTGAAGATGCTCATCAGGTCGCCCATTGTTGCCATCTTCGCAGCATACATCGCTGTGGTTTATGGGTACCTGTACCTCATGTTTACATCCATGACTCAAGTCTTCCAGGAAACATACCACTTCAGCACCAGCATCACGGGGCTTGTCTTCCTTGGAATGGGTGTTGGCTCTATGGCCGGACTGGCATATTTCTCGGCCACCTCTGACCGGTACATTCAGAAAATGGCAAAAATAGAGGGCAAAGGGATGAAGCCAGAATACCGTCTGAACCAATTGCCAGTCGGTGCTTTTCTGCTCCCAGGTGGTTTCTTCCTCTACGGATGGACGGCGCAGTATCACGTTCACTGGATCGTACCCATAATAGGGACAGGTATTATCGGGATGGGCAACATCATCATTTTTATGAGCCTACAGCTGTGAGACCACCGCCCCCCCCCTTCGCCCAAAGAAAATAAAAGGAGACCGCACAAGGTTGAGAGCATCATATCATAAGGCCACGGCTAACCCTGACCTTTCCAATAGATATCTTGTTGATGCCTTCACCGTGTTTGCTGCCAGCTCACTCGCCGCCAATACCGTTGTCCGATCCGTAGCAGGTGCTGTACTGCCGTTGGCGGGACTCTCCATGTACGACGCTCTTGGGTTGGGATGGGGCAACAGCCTCCTGGGTTTCATTGCCTTGGCGCTGGCCCCGCTACCATTCTGGATCAGTAAGTAATTTCCGGATATGAAACCCTCTCTCAAGCAAAAGTCTCTGCAATCTTCTGTGGTCATCGCCACAAAGGCTTTGTCAGGCTGTATCTTTCGAGACGTATATGTCCACACTGCGGCCTCCTGCTCCCCATCTTCATTGTTAGACGCTTGTGGTACTTTGATAGCTGACTTGAAACGCTGCAGTGGCCAAGGGAGAGTGGCTGAGGACGAAGTATGCCCTCAAAGATTTGTAGACGGATTGACATTTTCTCCGATGGGTTTATGCATAAAGGGACTAGAACGTGTTATACAGTCTCCAGCACAAAGGCGTCGCATGCAGCATATTGACCGTTGCTCTTGGCATTTTCATTTGAAGATACGGGCCTCTGCCTAGCTATCTCGTACACTTTTGTTAATTACTATCAGTTTCGGGGCTTTTGAGCATAGCTGTTGGGTTAAAAAGGAATTATGTGCATCCGGTCAGAGACCACTGACAAGATTGCGAATCATTGGAGCTTGTCCATTCACTGTTGTCACTGTCAACAGTTTCAGGAGCCGCCGTCGCATCGAACCACCGCGTCTGCATCCGAGTGATGGACTCGTCTACTTCCGCCGGCACGTAGAGGGGCAAAATTTCCACAGACTCGGCAGAGGAACAATTGTCTCGTCTCATCCATTAGCCGACCAATCTGGCTTGATAGATAGCATACCTGTTATTGGAGTCGAGACTCAGCACCCCTGTATCACCAACCCCCGATTGTTTCTGTAGTGTTTCTCTCATCTGCACAAATGTTTCCAGCCAATTGGATAAAAACCCCGCAGGGCGCTTATTGTCAGATCTGGTGAGCGGCTCTGGAGCCCGTCTGCGCGGGGTGGGGGAACAAGTTTCACAGGTACCTGCGTTCTGTTTCAAGATCGCCCCCATCGGCGACCAGGTTCCCACCAAGGGCCGGGGGTGCCGGGGCCACCCCGGCACACGGCGAGCCGCAATGCTCGGACGGCCCCATACAAAAGCGAGAGCGTTGTGGTTGCCACTCGGCGAAACTAAACATCGTGACAAGGGCCCCCTCACGCGCGTCTCTGCGACTCCTAGCTGCCCAGAGGCGAGAACAACCCAGACTCATGTAGGCGCCGTGCCAAGTTGCACATGTCTCAGGGTCCTACTTTGTTTGACCCGTGTGACCGTCCGATACTGGTTCTGTCTGATGTAGAAATTTTGACCTGTGAATATGGAGCTGGTCTGATATGCGTGCTTTTGGGTTGAGGGCTTCATAAGATGGCAGCAGAGCCTCCGCATCTTGTCAGAAATGGTGGCGTTCATCCAACCCACAAGTTGAACTCTCATTTTCACTTTGAGGCCAGGAGCCATATTTTCTCTTCGCTGTTGGTCTTGACGACCTTTTTTGCATCACCATTTTTGTAATACACTGCAGCAGGACTGTATTACTCCTCCCACAGTTATCTCTGCCATATTTTTGAGAATCTCTGCCTCCGTGAAAATGAAGTTCTTCATCTCCATCCTCCTTCTCATCTCATCCACCTCGGTCCTGGCCATCCCCACAGGGATGCCAGTCATCAGGACCAAGGGAAACACTTCACCCTCCACGTGCACAGGAGGAGGTGGTACAACAAACAACGCCGGTCAAGCTCCTTCCAATGGAGCCCCATCCAACGGCACAACAGGAGGCGGCGGCGGCAACGCATCAGGAAATGTCAATGCGGATTTGGTCCCAGACTTCGGTGTAGCCCAGAACGTCAACGCCAACGCAAAGCAGCAAGGGTCATGCGACGGCTTCAACGCGGCCAGCAATGCCGTCGTTCAGATCCCCTGCTCCTGCCCGCCGTCCCGCGAGTCGTTCCTTGCCGCGCTGAACAAGAACGTCGCCGCGGGGAGTGTACAGGGCGACAAGGTCACGTTCAACAACGACGCCAGCGACCAGAGCGCGGCGACGAACAAGCAGCGCGCGACGACCATGTTGGTCACGCTGCAGAACCTCAACGGCGCCGGCGTCGGCTGCCCGGCGGCGAGTGCGCCCAACTTTGCGGTCCAGCAGAAGACCGGGGCTGTCTCGTCGAAGGCGTTTGTGCAGTAGATTTGAGGAGTTTTTGGTTTCATTGTCACGGGGTCATGATATTATGATGATTTTTCTGGAGTTATGGGTTCGGACCAGGAGGCACCACATGCAACGTTTGGGATAGGAGTAGGCATCTGGGTATGGGATTAAAGAAACCTGAACCACAGCTCCGAGTGGGAAAAGCTTGGAGATTCATTGTTTATATATTAGAGTCAATCAAATGTGACTGTCTATGCAAATCTTTATCTTCTTTCGTTTGTCGACCCCCAATGTCTCATGGCTATGCAAACCGGATGCGTCTCTTCTGGTAAAGTCTTGTCATCTAGGTACATGCACTCAACCTCTCAATGGGAAAGAATTTCTGTCCTCGAGCGTCTGAATCGTTCAAACTGTGCATCAGACCCCAGTTCGGCAAAACACCTCTTTGATTGTTCAGAAGTCGGGAAACACAAGCCGCCCAATGCCATGGCTAGGGGTTGTCTAACTCTTCCATCCTGGTCCTTACAAGCAAACTAGGGCCAAAATAAACAACTGAATAGCTCTTGTAAGTTGATAGGAAGATTGCTCAAGGGCTGGACCAAGACGGTTTTATACTTTTATAGGCCTTTGCGCGTTTACTATGATGTCAAGGGACCGCCTACGCCTTCAAAAGAGCACGTATATGGATTAAGAACAAAACTAATTATATTTCATAAATTTCACAAATGTGACTTCAAGGTTTCTAAAAGTGTGTTGATACTCTGTCAGTGCTCAAGTGGAGGCTGTCTATGATGCGGTGATTCCAACTTTGCAGCCAGTTTTGGTGCCTAAAGCATGATCATTTAGTTATTTCTGCGTTCATTCAGCCGCTTAATCAGCTCATCGGTATCCTCCATCTCAGGGTAGTCGTCAGAGTTAACAACACATGGCGTGATGAATTGCTGCATCCGAAGACGTTGCGGTGGCTCTTCTCTCTCCCATATATCTCGATACACCTTGTGTACCGGAATCGCATCAATCGGATCGATTCTGACTGTATTGGCACGAGATGGCATGAGAGGTAAGGGGCCATCAGGAGACTCCATCGGATCAGTAGCGGAATGTGGTTCCCGGAGGAGAAACTTCACGAGGTCCTCCTGTTGGTCGGGTAACAACTGCCATATACGCCAAGTGGCCCTTTTCCGGCAGGATTGGAAATAAACGTAAGGCTCGTTGTCTGCGGCCCAGGTCTTGGAACGATCAAAAATGGCAACTCCGCCGAGAATCCGATCCTCTGCCCAGTAACCCACCATGTCTGCAATTCCGTTTGGGTACTGTTCATGCGCTGTGAAGTGTTGATGGGCAAAGTGTGTCGGCCACGGTTCCAGGTTTTTGAAAAAGTCATCCGGCTCCGGTTGCCACTCAACTACAGCATTTACGTCAAGGCCCTGTGTTGTCGCCTCATCGTGAAGATTGACCTTCAGCTGGAAAAGATAGACAGCTATCTGGTGTATTGATACTGCTGTAAGCTCCAGGAGTCGCAGTTTGAAGTTGTGAGATGCTGGTTTTGCAGACTGAAATGCTTCAAGCAACTTAATGAAAAAGTTAGCGAACTGAGATTATGATAAATTTTGGAAGGGACACTTACGCTGGAATCAAAATCTAGGCTGTCGATCTGGAATTCAGCCTTGATAGCGTTGAGCTTGTTCATAACGCCGGGGCAGAGCTGCTTGTGGTCACTGAGAGGGTGCTCAGCCTCCAGCTTATGGCGACTGCGGTCCCATGCCACATCTTCGGTAGGCAGTCCATCAATTATTTGTGCAAAGGTAGCGACAGCAAGATCGGTATCGAGTATATTGATAATAGCCCTCTGCAGAGCAGAGTAATGACTGCCATTAAGGAGTGTACTGGCCGATGACATTTTGGATGGGACAATGAAGACAAATGGGTGCTCAGCTCAGACGTGGAGGACGAGAGATGTTGGGCAGGAGGTGTTGGACGAAGAATGTTGGAGAGGAATGGTGAACAGCTTGAGGCGGCGTTCTATAAATTTGCCAACGGTGGGAGGGGAACTGTTGGTTGTCTCCGTTGTGGATTATGTAAGCTGGGCGCTGCAGAGGCTTGGCTCGACCCGTGAGACCAGGTGGAGAGGAGAGCCTGTTCGTTTTGAATCAAGCAGTGTTATTCGTCCCTACATGATCACTAAAATAGGTGTCCTAGCAAACCATGAACGGCCACTTAGACAACCTGACGTGCAGCAATAACTTCTATTTTGTCGAGAGTCCCACGGTAGTTTCGCCCGCGGCGGCCACGGTCCGCCTCTATCAGACGCGAGGCTCCACGATAGTCTCCACAGAAGCTAATTATAGTCAGGATCCTACAGTATCCACTGATGGCCGGGCTACAGGCAAAGGCCGACGGCACAGGTGGAAACAACGAGGTTGCATTGACACCGAGGCATTGCGAAGCAACAAGCCAACCAACACCGAATTAATTGTGTCTTGTCACTTTATTGGCTATGCCCCAAGACATTTGCGGGTTGAGGTCTCACACAGCTGGCCCAAACATCTCCGTCGCATCCTTCGAGTCTGTACCAACAACTATGGTCATCTTCAAGTGCGCCCTGAGGCCGAGCAGTGGGACGACGGCCAAGTCTGGTCACCGTGGTGAACAGGCCAGTCTCCATATTCGCCAGTCAAAGCAGGAATAGTGGCAGATTTTGGGTGTTGGTGAAGTCGCTGTTGGTTGTTTGACCCATGGGCGAAGGTGTCTAAAAATATAGATGGCATCGACACACTTCCCACTGGAAAGTATATAACAATGTGCAGTTTCTAAGAGAAGTTGTTCTAGCTTTCATCCATCTTCAACATCATCTCACTTTCATCGTCTTTTGATATCAGGAATACTCTCAGACTCTCAAACTTGCTTTATATTGCTCTATTTCATCCTCCCCCATTCGTCATCATGCCTCCTAAGCCTGCGTAAGTTTCTCTCCGCGCATTTTGCGCCCATCTTCTGGTGTGGACCAACGTGGTTCCTGTCGTCTATCTCTTACTCTGCATCCGGCGTTTGCTGATTGGATACTTTGTGGGATTCTAGTCAAGCTTCTGCTACTCCTCCTTCTCCTCCAATTCTTGGATTGAGGGTCTCGGAAGAGGCAGATAAGGACATGAAAAACACTGCAATCCCGGAAACAGATACCAGGTATCTCGCAACTGCGGCTGTGCTCGACTTGGGTCTCCGTATACTTGAGAGTCCCAGCGGCAAAGCCGCCCTTGAGGCGATTGGCACCAAGTTGGTAAACACTTTGAAAGACCATGAGCATCTCTTCGACAAGAAGGACAGGTCTCCCAGAAACACCATACCAGACTGGACCGCACTGTTTCTGACGAGACTGCGAGCAACTTTCCCAAGTGTTGTTCTCACCAACCACTTGGGCGGGGAGGGCCAAGTCTCAAGGTCAAACTGGGCCGATCCGAGCAAGCCTAATTCAAAGATGACGGAATGGGACCCATCCTCCGCAGGCCTCTTCAGGTTGAACAAATATGTCAGTCTTACCCACAAGTGGCTCGCGCCAAATTACCTTCCCCTGTACTTCAATCTCTGATCCTGAGCCAATTCATCACTAACTTGAATCAGATTATGGAAGGCTTGATCAGCGCAGGCCAACTTGCGATGAATGACACAGCCTCACCAAACACGAGCCAGGAGGCCTTTGAATCTTTCATGTTCCTAATGGCGATCACTGTGGCTCACGAGCTATGTCATTTGTACGTGGGATTCTTCGTTGGGTATGACCGTCCACAAACTCCAGAGAAAATCACTTTTCTTGCGGAGCTTTACAATACCAGGTCATTCAATGGTGACATGATTGGCGAGTCGGGACGCGCTTGGGAAGGGATGGTGCTCGGCGGCATCGTCGACAGCTTCGAAAACCCCACCCATCCTTTCAGGTCTAAGCAACCAGGTATGATGTATATCATCGATGAACACAAGGTGGCCAGGCGCGTGCCTTCATCCTATATCAAAGCACTACTAGGGCTCACTCGTAAGTTGCTGAACACCCCACTGTCGCCGGCCTATGGCTAATCATCAAGCACAAGTTCCTAACCTAAAGCTTCTCGATCCTCAACTTGCTGCACAGCCTGGTCAGCCTCTGGCGGATATCGACAAGAAATACAAAACGATGAAAGAGGTGCGACAAGGGGCTCTCAAGGCCGGTGGGGTAATCATGGGGACAGAACGCAGCCGGTCGGTGGCAAAGACCGACCTGGCGCCGCTGAACAAGAGGTCAAAGTGTGTTATACGGGACAGGTCCAGAATCGGCAAAATTCCCCTGCATCCGAAGTACCTGTTTGTGGCGGCTTAGTGGGCTTTCAGCATAGGATACGCGACGAAGCAGTGGGGAGGCGGAGAAGGGAGATGTATGCGAACACGATTAACTCCCTGGTGTACTCTAGCTAGATGACTGGAATTACAATCCAGGCTTGCAGGCAAGCCTAAATCGTTACTCAAGAAGTCTAACACTTGTCGCCTCTATCGTTGAACTACAAAGGTTGCCAAGGGAGAACTGACCTTTCTTCAGATGTCATCAGTGATATATATAGCAAGGGAAATCTACTATCACGTTGCTTGGTTCTAATTCTACTCTAGTAGATTGAAATTATTAAAGCGCATATTTGAAGGGAACATCAATCACCATTGTATGGGCGTGTGGATGATAGTCTGCGTTCCGCGCGTCCTCTCTGCAGCGGCTTGACAAGTCGCAAGACTATATATGCAAATCTGCTGTTCTGCATCTAATGCTGGCTCCCCTTGGTCCTCGACCCTTTCGTTTGACACTTTGACCGTCCTTCTAGTCGCCTCTGGTATTTTTATACTTGCAAAGACTACCTAGGTACGCAAGTAGCGTTAGCACCATTGGCGTCTCTCTGTACGCTACCGTCAACTTCAACGAGTCCCTGGTGCGTCTCACATCGTCGTGGACTGTACTAGAGATGTCAATCAGGACTGCAGCTCGACTGAGATGGGAGCTTCAACGGGAATGTATGTTACCCATCTGGAGCAGACGCCAGTCAAACGGGGTCCTCATGGCGAACATGCACGTGCAGGAGACCAGGCACACTTGCGAAGTTCCCGAAGTCCCCACTTCGGCAGGCCTCCTGCATGGCCAACAACTCTTTCAGGCAGCCAAGGCTTTTTAGGCCTCGAACTGGGCCATGCACGTTCAAACATTGATTTGCTGCCTACATGCATTTGCCTGAAAGTGAGAGCTCTGGTGTTGGCATGAAAAGCCTGATATTCGCGCACCATTTCTTCCAGGTGTTCGTTCCTCCCTCTCTTTAACATCTGCCCCGTCCTCGCCCTTGCAAAAGCTGTTAAGCCGTCACGTATTTACCACTCCTTGTGGGCAAGAGGAGGTACATATTTGCCCGTTGCCACCTGAAGTATTACGCAAAGATCCGTCCAACACTACAGAACACGTGTCGTTTTGACTCGACTCCCTCGCTGTCCCGCGTTCCGAAGACAAAAGCACTACCAGCGCCATGACTTCGAAATCCATGATTGCATGTGGCTGCGGGCGAACCTTCCTCAGCAAAGTCGCCCTTGAACAGCATCGTCGAGACAAAACAGCCTCGGCTCCTGCTTCCACAGCCCACAATCCTTGTTCCAATAACGAGGTCTCTCCCGTGCCCAAGTCAGTCCCCATGGACTCACCCAAGGTCAGACGCCTGCTTTTTGTTCATTCTTTTTAAGGAGTCTGATCGCCTTGACCCCTAGGCCTCGAACTCATTGCGCGTCTTTGGTGTTGACGGGAAACAAACAGGGCCTCGACATACGCAACCCCAAAGACCGATGGCTGGCTAAGGGAGCTGGAAACGCGATCATAGACACCCTCACCAGCGCGTCACTGAAACCATCAGATTCAGAGGTGTCCATCTCGGGCAGCGACCAATACCATCTCATATGCAGCTACAACTGGGTGAACAAGAAGAGACCAACAGTTTACGTACCAGGTCAAGATTCCCATCTCGGTATTTCGATTTCGTGTTTATACTGATGACGCTTTCAGGTGGCGCATCCAACTTCAAAGCAGTCTCCCTTCCCATGACCGTCAAGGCAGATTCCGGCCGCCACTTCATCGATCAGAATGCGACGAAGATCCCCACCTATCCATTCGAAGTCGTATTCCAAGCTGCAGAGCTGATGAACCCAACTGTCCGTTTCGACGAGATTGACGTGCTTACCAACCGGAACAGCCTGCGAAAGTTCTTCGATTTCTGCCAGGGACGCGTTCAGGACAGCTTCCGTGTCAATCTATACCTAGTCAACGACACTTTGATCATCGAGCGCTGTGTCAAGTCGACAACCGAGTTTTTGTACGGATCAAGAGATTCAGGCTTCGGCCACAATTTCGAAAAGGCCGTGACACGGTTGCCTCGAGGTCTTGAAAACAGCTCGGGCCATCATCGCGTTCTCCAATACAACTTTGGAGGACTAAAGTGTGCTGTCCGTTTTGAAGTGGATGCTTCTTACGATGAGCCCGATACCCTCGGACAAAGTGAGCGCCAAAGTCCCAAGGCTGGGTCGAATGACGAGGAAATCGAGTCTCTTGCGACCGCCCTCTCTTCAGTGACAGTGGGCAAGACTGGCCTGGGATCTACCGGTGGTTCAGCAGACACTATTTGCCGCGGTACAGGGACAGAGCAGGTGAAAGTCGCGGAATTGAAGAGCCAGAAAAGTCATCGCTCGAAACCAAACCCAAAGTGGCTTCCCCAGCTGTGGTTCGGACGGACGCAATACTTAATCGTAGGCCACCATGAGAACGGCACCTTCGACGATGTTCACGTGCATGATTTGAGAGAACAAATGGAGGTTTGGGAGAAGAACGAAGTCAACCAAGGGACACTTCAAAAGATGGCCATGTTGCTTTCCCGCCTTCGGGACATTGTCCGCACAACCGAGACCAAGTCCTGTGTGCTTCTCAGTGAGAAGGCTGTCAAGCCTCCTGTCCTGCGGATTCATGAGTCCACGTCCGGAAAGGGACCTTTACCAGCTTCAGTAGTGGAGAAGTTTTGGAGCAAAGGAGAACACTGAGTTTATCGCAAGATTCTTACTTGTCATATTACAGAAGGCAGCGCCATGATGGATGCTCATAAATGTACTGAGCGGACAAGCTTGCCGGGTGGCAAGTTCACGGCGGTACATCTTTTGATGTTTCCATAGGTAGATATGTCAATAGTGATAAAAGAAAACTGAGGGACCTGGAAAAAGCAATGGTTCGCCACCGTTGTAGGCCACTACATGCGATGTTTCACCCCTGTCATTTTGAGCCTTTGTTTCCCTTGAGCCCCGTCTTCCCCTGAGCGCCGTCGATGGCTTGGGGCAGCTCAGCTGAGATGAACCTCCTTTGACGAATGGAATCACTCATTCTTTTATAATCTTATCTTGAAATCGATGTATGAGCTCGTGGGCTCTATAAAGGTCTGGGACCCTCAGCAGGGCGGTGAACGGTCTCATGGCCCGACAAAATCAAGATTCTTCCGCATAGTGTTTTTCAATTAAGAATTTCTGCAGCAGGCCTGCACTTCTTTCCAGTATATACTTTCACGCACGACACAGGCCTAGAGACCCACTCAAGCCGCTGGCTTAGGCTTCCGGTTCAAACACACACACTCTCTCTCTCTCACATAGCAGCCCATTGTGTCACAGACATGAGCCCACATGCAGCAATCAAGCTCCATCAGATGGGGACCTTTGACTGGCCCCCTCGGGGTTCGATGGAATACATGGGGGAATGGACCTTCGAAAAGGGCACCGCTACCTTTGATGCGCGCATGAAAATGCAAGGTCGTCGACTCGAGGCACCGCCGCTATCCCCAAAAAGCAGGCCGCCACGGAGGAATCCTTCTTCCTTTTCTCCGTCGACAAGAAGGAGCGGGACCTCGCAGACTTATCCGGAAAGCTTCTCCGGAAGCCTGTCACCAGGTGACTAGCCTCCAGTTCACCCACTGAACGTCTGCAAGCTAACCTGATAACACTCAGGACATGAAACTGCTCTATACCCCGGCTTCCAGAGCTATTCCAGGAAAGATACCCACCCGCCCAGCAGGTGCTTCCACTGCGGCTTGCCCTGGCTGCACGCACACCAGCTCTCTCCTGCGGGTGAGAGCTCTCACTGGTTCGTCGATATACACGACGGAGTCAACAGAAAGATGGCGTTCCTTTTCTGCTGGAAATGTGTGGAACTGGTACAGAGACAGATGCGACCCCGTTATGTGGGGTGTGGACATTCCTTCTCGCCACCTTTCCTTTCGACGGCTGACAAGCTCCACCCAGAGGACTTGATGTTATGTCGCAGGTGCCGAGAGTCACTGAGGAATGGTCTCAAGGAGGGGGGTGAGTGCCAAGAGCAACATGTGTATAATATTGGTTCCTTCAAGATAGCATAGTGTTTTCCGTTCTAGCAACTATGGTCGCATGGATATTCCGTCTGCCTGTATTTTGGGTCTGGCGCTGAAAATAGTGTAGCAGTATAAGGAAGAAGAACACACGAAAAAAAAAGGAGAAAATGCCTAGTCACGACAGCGATGAGAAGAAAGTGGCTCACGTTAGATATAGCAAAATTGTTATTATGGGCTGCTGCGGCTGGTGCCGGTTCATTTTCTGTGGAGTAAGCGCGCTTATTAGAATTCGAGATGAGATCTTTCTCACCCTGGTCCCTGGAAAAGTCGCAGGGTGCATATGCAGGTAGGGATGTGCTGCTACCAAGGGTGGGATGATTCAGTGCGGAGCATGATGGCGAGAGCAGAGCAGACAGGCAGAGCGGCAGTCTTGGTCGCCATTCACTCCCAAAATGATGAGATCAAATATACCCGTTGTAAGGAAAGGGGTGACTGACCCACACGGACCTCCCAAGAAACAGCCACACGCACCAACGCGTTTGTGCTCCGAACGGCGTCTCTGTCAGCTACGCCTTTCTCCGCAGCGCGGCGTTTAGCCTGCACGATATCGGCCGGATCTTGCTGGGTTCGGCTAGAACTGGACCCTTGGCTGCAAATTCGCATAGTTTGAGTCAGATTTTGATTCGGGTCCCATTTGTTATCAGTCCCGTGCCGCAATATTGCTTTACTCAGTGTGCCAGCGGCTGCAGTTCCAGTGCATCTCGTATTTTCTTCCTACAACAAACATTCTCACAGCCAATACATTGACAAGTTCTCACGTCGAGGTTGCTGCCGTGGTCCGTCACCATGGATGAGACCACCCCGTTGCTGCCAGACGCAGCGACCGCTCCCATCCCGAGAGACGACCAACTACACAGAGTGCCAAGCAAGGACTTTGTTGATTTCGACCCCAATGGCGACGACGAAAACCCCTTGGACTGGCCTCAAAGCTACAAATGGGCGATCGTGGCTTTGTTGTCTTTCATGGCGTTCACAGTGTAAGAGAGCAGAATTTTCTCGTACAGATTTGCCACACACTCGCAACGCGGGGCACGACAGACTGGAGCTAACGACCGTTCTACAGGACCTTCACATGTATTTCGGTTGTGCCGATAGCAAACACTATCGTGGACGACCTCGACCACGGACACGCCTCCAGCTCTTCAAGCGTGCTACTCGTGACCATTTGGGAGCTCGGTGAAGCTGCGGGTCCTCTGCTTATCGCACCCCTCTCTGAGCTGTACGGACGTTATCCAGTCATCAATATCGCCAACGTGCTCTTCACGGCGTTTACAGTCCTCGCCGCCCTGAGCCCGACAACGGGCGTGCTTATCTGCGCCAGAGCCTTGACCGGCGTCGCGGTTGCCACCAACGTTCTCAGCCCGGCCATCGTCGGCGACATATTCGTTTCCGAGAAGCGCGGGACGGCCATGAGTCTGATATCGCTCGCGCCGCTGATCGGGGGAGCCGCTGGCCCAGCCATCGCCGGCGCTGTCGCCCAGACGTTGGGCTGGCGGAAGGTGCTCTGGATGAGCGCTATTCTTGCAGGCGCCTGCGAGATAGCCTTTTTAATGTGCTTCCGGGAGACTTACAGAGTGGAGATCCTGAAGCGGAAGGCCGCACGGCTGAGGAAAGAGACTGGCAACTTTGCACTCAAATCCGAATTCGATGCCGAAGAGGGTGGCCACAGCTGGCAGCTCATTGGGGAGTCTGTCTTGCGGCCCTTGATTGTGCTGAAGAGCAGCTTCGCGCTGCAGATTCTTGCGCTTTTCGGATCCTTCACTTTCACCTACTTCTACATCATGTCGACGAGTCTGCCGCCAATCCTGCAACAATACTATGACTTTACGCCAGCGGCCACTGGCTTTGCGTTCCTCTCTTTTAGTAAGTATCCTTCGATATTACCGCGCTCTACATGCCTTGAAACGCAATGCAGCTAACCTCATTTTCCCTAGGTATCGGATCGACCGTAACTGTTCTAATTTGCAACGTGTATCTCGACAAGGTCTATGTCAAATTGCGC
The DNA here is from genome assembly GCA_038088505.1 of Diaporthe velutina. Classification (NCBI taxonomy): domain Eukaryota; kingdom Fungi; phylum Ascomycota; class Sordariomycetes; order Diaporthales; family Diaporthaceae; genus Diaporthe; species Diaporthe velutina. The sequence continues at coordinate 1,056,636 of JBBWSJ010000002.1, read as the reverse complement.
AACATGCATCAAGGGGTTGGCCAGCCGGAGTACCGTTTGCCATTCATAATCCTCGGAAGCATTCTCTTCCCTTTTCCTGTCTTGGCTTATGGTTGGGCGACTCAGTGGCACCTGCACGTGGCTGTGCTGCTCGGCGCCGTGGTCATGCTGGGTTGTTTCCTCATGCTATCGTTCCTCCCGTTGATGGCATATGTCGTTGATGCGTTCGGTATCTACTCAGCATCTGCGGTGAGTGCTGTCATTGTGACACGCTGCCTCATGGGGACATTCGTGCCGCTGGCTACGGAGCCTCTTGTGTCGAAGTTTGGATACGGCTGGGGGTTTTCCGTGTTCGCAAGTATAAGCGTCGCTTTCATTCCTATCCCTATCTTGTTGTTCAGATACGGGTACAGATGGCGACAAATGTCCAAGTACACGAGGGATTAATATTAGAATGTTCGCGACGTAAACGAGTCCGTCGTGGCTTTCTCACATGCGCGACAAGATCCGCAATGCAGAGATCACGACGACGAGATTATAGATGGTTGAAAATCTGTCTTGAGTGGATGCATAGCTAGTTGATGAAGATTAAAAGTGTTTATATCTAGCAGCATAATTAGAGACCACATCCTTTACTGATCACCACGCTATAAAAGTTTCCATGGACAAACCCGTGCCCAACCTAGTCAAAGTCGTCTCCTTACTCCCCGAAGTCCAGGACACTGATTTTTCCGCATACCCACCATCAAGAAAATGACAACCCTCATGCCTTCAGAGTCTCGTGTCTTTCCAAAGTCTCGATGAACAATTTAATCTTCTTTGTCTTTGTCTCCGGTCTCTTAATATTCATGAGCCTGAACAAAAAAGGAAATCGCTTGGTCCTACCCAGCGTCTCCCAAAAGGCCTTCGCCCGCACATTCGCATCAAGCGCCGCCTGGAACTCCCCATCAGGCTCCGCAGTCCTCATCCGGTACGCAGCGTCCCACCTCCCGTCGGCCTTTGCCCTGTCGACTTCGGCCAGGCCACCCTCGCGCATCCTCCCCGAGGCTATCAGCCCCTCGACGACCTCCCGATTAACCTGCGACCAGCGGCTACGGGCCCTGCGCGGCGTGAAGCATCTCTGCTGGTAGTCGTCGTCGTGGCTGCGCGCGGTACTGTCGACCCAGCCAAAACAGAGGGCCGTGTCTCGTGCGTCGATGTAGTCGATCCCCGGGGCGGTGGATTTGGACTTGCGCAGGAGGAGGCGGACACCCTCGTCGGGCGGATCGTTGGTGAGAAAGTCTTCCCATTCTTTGAGGGTGAAGGGTCCAACCACGGCCTTGTCTGTAGTGGATACCATGCTGTGAGTCCGAAAACGGCTGAAAGCTGGACGCCGTCCCTCCCTTGGCAGGGCGGAGCTGCCTTGTAAGCCGTAGCTCGAAGATTGCCGTTTGGTGATGAGTACGGGTAACGCCCTGGAGCGCCAAATGGACATATGTGTATCAATCAAGACGAAACGTCTGTTTTGCGAGGAGCTGCGCTGTCGGTAAGCGCAGATCTTTGAAGGGTAAGAAGCTCCCGCCAAGGTCTGTTCGGACAAATAGTGACTTGAAGCTACTAAGTGGTGCCGCTCTTCGTTTGTAGCAGGGTTCAACCCTCCGTGGCCGACTGGAAGTCACGCCAAGATCAGCCTGAGAACATGCACCACCGTCAATTTCCTGTGGTCAACAGACATTTAGTTCGTGAAGCACCTGCATCTGCGGTGGTTCTAGAGGGACATGATCACTGCCACTGCGACTTGATAGTCCCGCCCTGCGTTGGAAGTAGCTGAGATGCAAACGGCATCTCGACTCTTGGCTTTGGAGACATGCAAGTTCAAGGGCATTTGCCAGACCGTCACCGCTGCCTGTGTTCAAGCAGTGATTTGTGGATGGCTCGAGAGTCCATGGGGTAAAAGCTGCTTAACTCATTTATGGAAGAGGTACAACCTGCAATTATGTCCGCAACCTCTTGGACCGTCGTGGGCAAGGTTGTGCATCCGTAATCGTTTAGACATGGTTGGCATCGCCCCGGTGTTGCTTAAGAAGTACTGAGATCACAAAACGGCATCGTAAGAGCTTTCCTGGCCTCAAAATTCCGTCCCAGGCGAAGTAACTATAGCTGCCCATGAGGATGGGCGAGACAAGGGGCTGGTATCTGACCAGGACCTGGAAGCACTTGTTGCTTGGTTCGGCGCAGCGTATCGTGACAGTCAAATCGTTTGAATATTACGTTTGATTCAGATCAATATGCTAGATGTTGTGAGGCTTCCGTTGAAAGTTCAAGATGGGAGTCGCCAGTTGTTTTGATGGAATCACATGAGCAACATTAAGACATTTGAAGTTTGATCTTCTTCCACCCGGGTGCATCATGCTGCATAACCCAACCAAGCATGGATATCAAAACACACAAACAAGAACACGAGCCAAGGCACTAGGCGAGCCAAGCCTCCCCTCTACGGCCTCCATCGGAAGCCGGGGTGCTTCCAGTCCAGATCCGAGGCCTCTTCCGGCGTGTAGCCCGCCAGCTCTTCCTCGAGGCTGCGGTTCTCCCGCTTGTGGTTGTCGCGCTTCATCCAGAACAGCGTCAGGGTGGCGGTGATGAGGATGGTGCTCCCGGTAGCGAGGTTGAGCCCGTTTCCGATGTGGTAATTTGGGGCATCCCAGCTGAAGAAGCTCCACGTGGCGATGAGTCCACCGATGTTGCCAAACATGACTGTAGCGAGAATATGTCAGCGCGCCTCTTTAAAAGTAGACAAATCCGTTCGAAGCAAACGGATGGATTGGGACATTGAGTGCTTACCATTTGTGCCGATCGCGGCGCTCCGTGCTGTGTCACTCACGACGTTTGCGCTCACTTGCGCGTTCGTGAGGGCCCCGAGCATGAAGGCGGACGCGGTGATGATGAAAGTCGCGCCGTAGCGGACCTGAGGGTTGTCGCTGGCAAGGAACATGATGTAACCGATCATTATGAATGGGGCGGCGCCCATGATAAAGACTTGTCGCTTGTCGATCCTGGTGCTGATGAGCGGCAGTAGCAAGGTGAAGAAGGCGCCGACGATGTAAGGGGGCACCGTGTACAACTGCTGCTTGATGACGGTCTCTTTGGGATAGATTGTCTTGACAATAGTCGGTAGGAAGAAGGCCAGGCCTTGGACAGTGACGTTGTTGAGCAAGAAAACGAAAGATGTGGACAGTGTGATGGGGTTGAAGATGCCGCGGAAGATCTTGGTCTTGTCAATCTTGTCGAGGACTTGTGTCTGCCCGACACGCTCGGACTTGACGCGGGCGATGGCGAGGTCCTTTTCCTCTTGGGTGAGCCAGCGGGCGGTCTCGGGCCTGTCCGTGAGGGTGAGGAAGGAAATCAGGGCTAATCCACAAGTGATGATCCCCTCGATACCGAAGATCATGCGCCACGTGTGCAGACTGCCAAAGCCTGGAAGCTTCAGGATCGCCGACGCAAGAAGCCCGCCAAATGCACCTGCCAGGGGCGCCATGACGATGTCTAAGGAGTTCAACAGTCAGCAAAATACTCCTTGAAACAACTACATTGAAGACCACCGCTGGCCTAAAGACGAAGGGGAATACGTACACATCGCCAGACGGAAAGCAAGCTCGCTTCGTCGGTACCATCGGGACATGTAGTAAGCAATGCCGGGCAACATGCCAGCCTCAAAGACCCCAAGGACAAAGCGAACGCCGGAGGCCTGGGCCTCGGTGTGCACGAACGCGGTACCGATCGATGAGATACCAAAGCCGAGGGAGGTGAGAGGAATAAACCAGCCCGGACCCATCCACTTGCACAGAATATTTGCTGGGATCTCAAACAGGATGTAGCTGATATAAAAGATGGAGAGAAGCGCGTTGTAGCCGTTTCCCACAAGTTTCAGGTCCTTCTCGAGTCCCGCAAGACGAGCATTTCCTAGTCCTCTAGTCAGCATCCTGGACGCGTCTGGACTTCTTCGATTGGCGCAGTGATGGCTTACCGATGTTTGCACGATCGATGAAGCAGAAAAGATATAGCAGGGCCACGGTCGGGACAATCATCAGGTCAATCTTGCGTCGAAGCTTCTTCTCTGCCGCCGGGTCCAGCTCCACCAGGGATTGGCCATATCTGTATAGATCGAGGATTAGCAAAGACGCGTAGTCAATGTAGATTGGCACGAATGGCGTACTTGTCTGTAGCATACTGACCCTGCCCAGCAGCGGTTTGCAGGCCCGTTCCCGTGTCTTGGTGGACATATGACACACCGTCCTCCTTGTCAGAGCTTGCCATGTTGTCGTCGGAAATGCTGCCGGTGGTTGCAGGTGCGAGTTTGGCGGCAGAGTGTGCGAGTGGAACACAGATCCAACGGCGCACTTGGAAGGCAGATAACCTTTATGGATATCGTCCTCGAATGCAAACTTCAAGGGATGGAGGGACAGGCACAAGAGCCGGAAACCTTGTTAAATGGAGAGGCGTGGGGCAAACGGCCCTTTTCTGCATCACAGGGCAACAGGGCAAGCTGGGAGTCGACCTGGGTGCATGGATGTTGGACGGGATCTGATCGGATGTCGCACCGCTGCCACCCATCCGCCGCATCTCTCAGCTAGAGGGTTGGGCTGGACAGAGAAAAGGGCAGCTAAGTTCCTGCCACGCGTTGTCTAACCCCTTTCGCCGCGGCTCTGGCCTATCAGTTCCGTCCTTGGCCTCACCGTCCGCGACAAATGTGGGAGACCAGAGCGTTGGCCCCACAGGCGGTAGTTCCCACAGCTTTGGGATAGGCCCTGGTCCATTCTGGGCTCCTATGCCTATAGTGTTGACGGCATTTGATTGCGGTTATCCACCGTCGACGCCATAGTGCCTTGTTTCCTGGGATTCCCCGCATCCTCCCCGGATTTCCCGCCCCAGGATTTGGGGAATGTTCGGACAAGCCAAGATCCCTAATTGCCCACCATTGTCTCCAGTTCACGATAAGAACCACGCAAAAATGATGTTGACGATGCGGGCATGTTTGTCTAGGAAGGTGGGAGATGTCCGCCCGCTGTTGTATTTGCATATGTCGCATATGCGAGATAGTGAATTGCCCACAATTGTGCAACCCTTGGTTGCAACGGCACAGGGGTTCGACATAAAACTCACTCTGCATACACATGATGTGCATTAGATGACTGATCACAGGGAGGAAAATTCCTTACCCAAACGCCGCAAAACTTCCAAATATTTTACCCTATTTGGCCAGTTTCTGTGCGGCGCTGAATGATGTGACTCGACTCCAGAGAGGCGACAGCATCGTGGATAATCACTTAGCACATGCTTTGTGTCACGAAAGCCGAGGCCACTCCCGAGACGTGACTCCCAAGCAATACGACCAATGCGATCCCTAGCATCGGTCCGTTCGTCTATCTTGGCATGCAACCATCATCGTTTGTCCAGAGGCTGGACCCTGGCGCACCCCGGCAAACCCGAGGTTTTACCAATCTCTGTGTGATTTCCTACCGGCCAATATTCTATTCGACTTCATGCCTTCAAGCCAGGGCTGAGATTCGCCGCCGCGACCTTAGTACACCCATGATGTGAGCTGCATACACGTATTTCTTTACAAGTCCGTACGGATATTTGACGTGCCACCTTTTTTATGGAGGCATGTTACGCGCCTTTTCTACGTCCTAAAGGAGCCATTCAGAAGCAGTAGCTCGTCCTGAATGATTGGCCATTGAATTGATACGCCGCGGCGCCTTGCGGTGGAGGAATGTAGAAATGATCGTGGTAAGACAGCATTGCAGAAAGGTTCATCGTGTACAAACCTTGTGTTCCGAGATCATAGCTCGAGCCATCGATGCTAAAGAAGTCTCGCCCCGTGTACTCATGCAAGTGGAATCAGAGGCCAAGAAACGTAGACACAATGATCTGCCTCATATGCCATCGATTGATGATGTGGTGTAAGGAGTAACAAGCGGTAGCCTTGTTGAGTGCTGTCTCGACATTTGCTCAAGCCGATACCCCGGCCGTGACCCGGACCCGAGGCTATTCGGCACGTTCGGCTAATTTTTCAAGCATATCGTCAAATACCCACAATCCTGCAGCCTCCCTGAGTGCAGAACCATCAGCGACTAAGAGTGTATTGGGATACATTGGTCCACATCAGCTTCAGAATGATATGAGACGCGGCTCCAGGGCCAGTCATGGTAGACCGTCTCTAGTACTGGTCACCTCTAAGGCAGTTGTAACAGGGATGGCATGTCCTGAGTTTCGCGGAGTTCAGGCGTCCATCCTGAGCTTGAGTAGCCACGATCCCACTACTCTCACTGGTCTGCAAATGAGAGCTAGCGTTCTCCAGCCGGGCTTAGGCGATCTTGACCAGACACACAAGTCTCCGTTATCTGCGAACACCGTCATTCATTCAGTACCACAGTATGTTGCACTATTCTACAGGTGCCCATACAACATACTCAGTCGGTGTGATAGCCGAGGACCCTAGCAGGCTGGCAGCACTGAGAGCAACCTGACACACGTATTACGCGTATTCACATATCATATCCCGACTTGGGTGGTCCAGCCTGTTGTCACCTTCTGCTTAAGGCTGAATCTAGATTTCATCAGCTCTCAGGCACGCTTAAATGCTTAACTCAGGCTCAACATTCACCCTGACCTGGTAGTCGGTTGATCTTTTCCACGGCTGATTCCGGCAAATCAGCACGTCAGTCTCACGTTACTCGAGTTACACCGTGCTCAGTGGAGGCCCGACTAGATCGTCCCTGTTCGTGCCTGAGGCCAGCTCCTAATACAAACAGGTCCGCGTCCACGTCACAGGATATTTTCAGACAAGTTCAGCCGTATATAGATGGAAAAGCAAGACGTCTTCCATTTTTTTGTCCTTAGTTCTGTGATTATTCTCCTTGCCCTTGCAGGAGGCTTCAAAAACTACCGGCTGCTGGCTCTACAGTCCCTCCGTTACCAACCCCTGGCATCCTTACCCCCTTTTCCTTAAAAAGAAATTAAGGGCCTTCGCTTCAGTCCACATCTATCTACTTATACCCGCATCAATTAGTACTTGCATAAGAGGCCATGAGCCTGCGTAAAGTGGATCCAATAAAATAGTATAGTAACAGCTTGGTTGTCTCTTCGTTAGTTCTTGGTTTATGGGTCATGTGTGCGTAGGTAAGTAGCTTCTCGCAACTACTAGAGAGGTCTTGACCGTGCAACATAGGGCAAAGCAGTCAACACAGGCCCGGAGACTTTGGGTTACACCTTCGGTCAACTCCTTTTCCAAGTTGATGGGATCTCTAGTCCTGTAAAGTGAAGCAATTAAGGTTCATACGCTGTAGTTGAATAACGTGATCAAGATGTTCCATTCTGACAGTTTGAGATTCATAGGAAGCAATACATGATATGCTGAGCCACACAGTGTTTAGAGTCACGATGAGCTCATGAGTTAGTCAAACCTTAAAAGTCAGGCATTACAGTTGACGAAACAACAGTTGCAACAATTTCAGCCTATCCTCCAGCCTTCGTTCCGGAGATGTCCGCTTGGTGATAGCTATACCTAACTACCTAGGCAGGCTTTGGAGATTCTCCCTCGTCATGCCTCCAATGCCTTGCAGATACTAGACGTCCCATCGAGTCCTTTAGTCGCCCACGGAGCCCTGGAGAGTTGTATTTGCGCGCCGCCTCCTCCTCCAATGCAGCCGCCTTCTTCTCTCGTGCTGCATTATCATCCTCCTTCTTTTTCTGCTTCATTTTGGCACCTCGTGCACGCCTGACCCTCCACGGTCCGCGATATACGGCAACTGCCTCCTTGAAATACTCACAGAGTAGCTCTGACGATATTATAAGCTCTGGGTATTCTATTTCTCCTCTTTTCCCGTGTTTTTGGCATAATTCATCCAACTTTTGCTGGTATACAAAATCTTTGAGAGATAAAACAAGGCTGCAGCCCGGATTGTACTCTTGATTCTGCTTACGGAAAATCTGTTTAAGGTCTGTTAGAAGTTTGTAACGAGCTATATTTTTTTGAAACGCACCTGATCCTCAACACTGTGTTCCCCAAATGTCACCTTGTCCAATTTTGAATCATACTCGGCTCGCCACACTGAGAAGGTAGCGGGTGTACTGGCTGCAGCGTGGGCAAGAAAAGTAAGTGGTTCTGGCTGTGGCTTTTTGGCGTCTTTCTTCCATTTTTGTTCCAGAGCATCCCACTTTTTCTCGGCAGCACTCTGCTGTTTGCAAATGTCGTTCAGGTTAATTCCGACTAAAGTTCGGATCTGGCCGCCGGTGGCTTCAAAATAGTACTTGGCCTTCTCTTCCAATTTGTGTTTTTCCTGAGCCCAGGCAACTTCTATTACTAGACCTGGGTAGAGGTTGTCGCTGGAATCGTTGCCGGAATCGCCGCTGGTATCGCCGCTGGGAAGGAACCGCCATGCCATGTCTGGCTGCTTTCCATCGTATTCCAACTCAGCGGGAACCACAGTTCCGCTTCCCACTTTCTTCAAACCTTTCGCAATCTCAGCGATAATTTTGCAGTCGGAATCCTTGTTGTCATTCAAAAAGGCTTCAACCTTGAGAAACATAGAGAGCACAAAATTATCGTGGAGTTCCGTAAGCATATATAAAGTAAAATAATGAGTCGTATGGGAGTAGTCGAAACTAGCCCATCAATTAAAAAAACTTCAGTATGTTGGATTGAGTATGTGCTTACCGCAGTATTTTATAGAAATAGTCGTTCAGTTTCTCATCGGCCTCTACCAGAGCAATCAGATCTCTGTATTCAGAGGAGTACAGCCTTCTCCTGATCACAAGCTGCGGGCCAAGGTACTTTCCCGCCTCCCGAGCCTTGATTAAGCGGAGGACGGTCTGCACCCGCCCGTGGGCTTTTCGGGCTTTCCCGGCTTTGGTTGAGGCCAGGATGTTCGTGGACTGAAAGTGTCGAAAGAATCGAGCGATTGAGCTGAGAAGCCCTGGGAAGATGGCCTCCTCAGAAGTATCCTGTTCCAAACTGGGCAATGACAACTCCGAGAGGTTTGAGCTTGAAGTCGCTGTCTTGGAAGTCGTTCTCAAAGCGGACGGATAAGGACCAGGCTCTGTACCTGAGATGGTGGAATGTCTGGGTAGCGCACTAGGCAGAAGGCATCCTGGAGCCTCTGATGGCCAAGGCAAGTCTGAGGAGAGCGTCTTTACCCCTGGGTCTGGATTGCTGGATGATCGATCTGGTGTCTGTTGTGGTGTAGGTATGTACAACGAACGTGTGCAGGTATGAGGTGTAGTAGGATCAGCCACGAAACTCCCTGAGCAAGAAACCGGCCCAGTAGAACCGCTCTCGTTAGGATCGTTCTGTTGTAATCTACTAAACCGTGAGCTCGACCAGGCGGGATCGGCCGTATGCTCCCTGGATGTCGTCGTGTCGGCAGCGAGTGTCGACGGCGGACTTGGAATTCCACAAGCAGGTGGTGGTTCTTTCGCGGCAAGCAACCTGGCGGAAGGATCCTGGGTTGATGGTGGCGGCATCCTTCTCTACTTCTCGAAGGCTTCATCACACGAGGGGGGTGTTTGTCGCCTTAAGAGAGAACTTGATGTTAAGAAGAGCAATATTCAAGTGGCTGCTTTAGGACCCCTGGGCTCTCGCTTCCCGAGGTCGCCCACGAGATATCACATATCCCCGCAATATCCTGCGAAGACTCTCAGGCCACGTGGTCAGGGAGTGTTACACAAGTGCGGAGACACTTGAACCAACCTGCTCACCTCGCCAAAAAAAAAAAAAAAACATGCCATCCTAAGCCATCATTCCGCTCCCTCTCCTCCTGATTCTGCATCGAACTACTGCAGCATAGACCAAAAATCGGCGACGCACCGTAGAAGATCTGCGGCAATTCTGCTATTGGCAGCCACCCCTTGCCCCGCCCCCGAGCCGGCCCTTTTGAACACGGGATGAGGGTGTGGAGTTGCTACAGAAAGGATCAAAATGAAGTCCCGAGCTCAAAGCCCTTGCTGGTTGCTACACCGGTCACGAAAATTTTCCTCCGAAGGGAATATTGCAACCACAGCCAGCCTACCTAGCTCTTTCTGGCCGCCCACCTAGTACATAGAGAATAGCTGCGCCTTCAACTGAAGAGAATGTACAACTCGGATTCTGTCTAAAATTACCCCGCTATTCGCCAAGCCTAGATACCTAGATTCTACTTTGCCCTCTACGCTCTCCGCGACCTTTTGGGCTTCTAGGGGCCTCTAGGCTTTGTATGTGGTTACTAGGTAAGAAAATAGTATGCTGTGATAGGTACTAGTAGTTGTCAAGACTAATTTTGGCCTCCTTGTGTAATATGTGAGGGGCTTGTGGTTCCCATCTTATACCTGGGCCACGGGCCGCTAGCCCATGGACCCGGGGCCTTACACTCTTATTGCGTCCAGCTTCTTTGAACCACCAACGTCTGATAGTAATTCAAGCATAGAACAAAAATGTTCACACTATTAGGGGCACCTCGGTAAGTATGCTAATACAGCAACCCAATGCAGCAATTAATTGTTGCAAAACCTTCTGTAAAGGTTGAAGGGGAGCAGAGGTAGGAAGACAAGGACAAGTACAGGGAATGAGAGGGGACATCAGGCATAAGGGAGGAAGCAGAAGGATGAAGTCGAGGCCGGAGTGCAAGGCGCCTGGCATCGTCTTTTACCTGGGGAGGATATAGACCGCCACGCACGCGGAGTTTCGCCTGTCAGCCTGGCAAGGTGGCCTGCCAGTGTGAATACAGCCGATATGAGTGCAGATACCACACGGCCCGACCGTAAGCACATGCCATCATTGTAGCGCGGCGGCGGCATTGAGGCCTTGACGGCCAAATGAGACGGCTGGTCAGGTAATGTGTTGCAGGCGAAGTGCGATATGGAATCACCTACTTCGCAGTGGATTCCAGGCTCATTGTTATACTAAGCCCTTTTCGCCGTGGTCATTTCACCGTGATGAGCGGCTTCGCTGTGGTTATTTCAATATGGAACCCTATCGTAATGGGATGAAACTACATAGAAGAAAGGATACTGAGTAGGTTGATAAGCTGTCACTTTTTTAATGCAAGGGGCTGATACCTATAAATGCCACTTCCTACACTTAACTATTCAGCAGCCTGGCCGGTGTGAGTGACCTTATTTCACTGTGCCTGAATGATGGATGGGTTCCACAACCTTGGAGGCGGTGCAAATGTGCTTAAGGCCCGTTAATGCGGCCGTCTCCGAGTGCCCTTTTCTTCAGTGGCCTAGCTATGGGACAATGCAACCAGAACTCTCTCACGACTCTTAATATGGTAATATTTGACAGCAAAAAACAATGTGCGACGTGTTGCGTACCTACTGTAGGTAAGCAGTTCCAAGGGGTGTTGCCTGCCGCGACAACCAACACACACTTTAATTGCAGAAGCTGCTGATCATCCGAGCCTTTCTCTTCAGCTCTTGTCAACCTTCAATGGCTGCATGTAAATCCTGGTTTATGCTATTCAACGACCTCGGAATTCGAAAGGGTTAGGCCGTTCAGAATTTTCTTGACCGTCTCAGGCATGCAGGCGGCCCGTTGTCGACGGGGTCCTAACACCTCGTCATCCCGCCGGACCCGAGCTATGATGCTCCCAAAGTTATTGTGGCAGCTGCTGTTTAGCGCAGAACCCTCCACTTGTGGTTACCTACCACGGGACCAGGCTACAGCTGCGGAAACATTGACGACGGTTCCAGAATATGTGACTCGCTACGGTATGAGTGACCCAACCCATCCCGTCCAGTGATAGCGAACACTCGAACCAGGACCCCAGGCTAATCTTGACCAGCGCCGCTCGTTTGGCTACACTCAGAGGACCCGTTCATGCCATCAGACCTACTCGAGCATGTGCGCCACACCCTGCCCGTGGTGGATGGCGAGCCCGTGGACGGGCTTCCTGAGCTCGGCCTGGACAACCTGGCCTTGCTCAACGACAGAGGACTTGACGGCGTTCCGGTTGCGCTGACGGCCAGTGATGAGGTCACACAAGTGCCAGATTGGTTTCTGGGTGAGACACCGGACGACATGGGAAGGCTCCACAATGCGACTGCCTGTGTTGTGATTCTCGTTGAGTCCGAAGGGGACTCAGACGACCTGGCGGCGTTCTACTTTTACTTCTATTCCTATAACCGCGGCCCCAACAGCACTCAGGTGTTGGAGCCGCTGAAAAGTATGATAGAGAAGGACATCGAGCCTGGAATGCACTTTGGGGATCATGTGGGAGATTGGTAGGTCCAGCTACTTCATCTGGGTCCCGTACCGGCGGTTTGGCTAAGACATGGTTTACATCCAGGGAGCATAACATGATTCGGTTCCGGGACGGCAGACCTACTGGCATATATTTCAGCCAACATTCTGACGGAGCTGCTTATAAGTGGGACGACGCAGGTCTGACCATTGAAGACGAGCGGGTGAGTTTGTGGAAACAGGCCCAATCGACAATATGGCATGGCACTTCTGACCTTTCTAGCCCGTTGTCTACAGCGCATACGGCTCTCACGCGAACTATGCATCTCCCGGGTAAATTGAACGCCATTCACCGCCTACTGATACGATTTAGCTAATTCCAGTTATTCCAGAGCCCATGTCCACGATGCGGCGATACAGGACAACTGTGATTCAGGCCGGCGGTGGGACCCTGTGTCCTCGGCATACTTCTACCGTTTCGATCCCACCACTTCCAAGTTAACCCGGATATTCCCAACTGGGTCACCTCAAGAGTCCAACTTCACGTCAGCAATCTACTTCACCGGGCTCTGGGGCGACGTGCGATACCCAGACAGCGACCCTCGCCAGAAGACCGTTCCGCGCTTCGGCCTGAAACGCTTCGTCTCCGGCCCTACAGGCCCGATGGCGAAACAGCTTGTGAGAAAGGATCTCTTCCCGGACCATCGGGCGCCGAAGAGTTGGCTGCAGTGGGGCGTTGGCCTCTTCATGTCGCTCTATCCATGCTGTCTGCGTGGTTGGAGGGTCTGGGCTTCGGGAACCATACTTCTTTGCCTGCTGATTTCGATGGTCGTCGGCATCGTATATGTTGTAAGACGATACAGGTCAAAGAGGGCTGGATATAAGAAGGTCGATACCGGTGCGGATATACCGCTGAATAACCTGGACTATAGGGACGACATCGCTGTGAACGGCCAACGTTCCCATGACCATCAATGGTGACGCATACAGTGCAAAAGGGCTCTCGACAAGAGAGAGCAAAGCCCTGACACAAGTCACCGAGGATGCGGCTCAAGGTATTCTATGCGGCTGACTCGAAGATGCATAGAGTTTCCTGGCTAAAGACACTCAAGTGTTTCGCACTTGGCTACTGCTGTCACAATCCGTCAAGGCGGGCAGCAACAAAGATGGGACCGTTGGTGGTTATTGCGTACCAAGGCAGCTGGGGTTCGCTCTGGGTGGAACATCCAAAACACTCGCACCTGGGGTATCTTATTGCCCTGTTTGGGCAATTACCCATAACCGCCCAAATTGGCCCGCGAGTCCAGACCGATAAGTCGAAAATGAACGCCTCTCAAGCACGGTCTAGACCCGTCTTTGGTGAGTTGGGTCATCAGGCAATCTGTGGTTGCATAACGGAAAGCGAAGAGACGGAGGAAGTAAAGAGGTTGAATAGCCTGTGTAGAACATAGATGCTCGTCAAATTGGGAATCCAGCCAGAACTTTAGAAAGGAGTATTTAGAGGCTGAGGCTGGTAAGATGAGGGCAGTCATTATGATCCTAGACACTATATTTGTGTTTGAATTGCACCACTTGTCAGGGCCTGAGATGACCTTTTTTTTTTGCGACAGACTGTATGATTTCGTGGGGTGATTCATGGATGCTGTTGACCTGCCCCTTGAGGTTAGAGAGTGCCCGAGAGCGAGGATCTTCGGCAATGGCACGCCTTAATCGGCACCGATCCCGTGCTTATCAAACGGCCCACAGCTTCGCTGGCCAAGCTCAGCGTCAACTCTATCCATCTCCCCCTTCCCAAGAACACTCTGCCCGTCGGTGGAAAAGCCCGAGAGGTATCGGGAATTGGCTGCGAAATTGGAAGATCCAATCGACGGAAAGCAATATGGATGCGGAAAAGAACGGGTTGCCCCCGTACAGCGCTGTCGCTGGTTCGCCGGCGCCGCCATGGCACCAGCAGGGCCGGCGGCACGTGCGGCGATCTCGAGCAGTGCGCTTGATGGCGCTCTCATTCCTGGCGTTCATCGTCTACGCGCAATGGAGGCAGATCCCAGCTCAATCGCCTCTTGAAAACGATGGCAGTCACTCCGTTTCGGTCAATGGGCTGTCCATCTCAAAGCTCCAAGCTGACCTTGCTGTCTGTTCCAAGCTGCGCGCGACGCCCAGTGACCCAATCGGCCTAGGCCGTGAGCGCAACGCCAGATACATCGATGGCCACAAGCCGACGCTCATCCGCAATGCCACCGTCTGGATTGGTGAGCCTGTGGAGGGCACATCCGTTGAGGCTGCGCGGGCTGGAGAGGGCTGGGAATGGATCAATGCCGACGTCTTCTTGGAGCATGGCCTCATCAAGGAAGTCGGCAAGGACATTGCCGTCGCAAACCTGCCCAAGGATACCATCATCTGGGATGCAAAGGGACGACAACTCACTGCCGGTGTCATTGACATGCACAGTCACTCCGGTGTGGATTCGCTCCCGGAATTGAGAGGCAACAGCGACGTGAATGAGATGTCCTCCGATACCACGCCATATGTCCGCTCCATCGACGGGATCCAGCCCACGGACCATCAAATCCAGGTCATCAAGTCCGGTGGTGTGACCACCAGCTTAGTTCTTCCTGGGTCGGGCAACAACATCGGCGGCGAGGCATACGTGATCAAGCATGCCGTAGGAAAGCCCGACGGCCGTGACGAGATCAGTGCCGAGGACATGCTCGCAGACCCAGACAAGAACTGGAGGTACATGAAGATGGCGTGCGGCGAGAACGCCAAACGTGTCTATGGCAAGGTCGGCGAGAGGGGCCCTGTGAGCAGACTGGGCGAGTCGTGGGAGTTCCGCCACGCCTTTGAGCAGGCGGCAAAGGTCAACCGCGGGCAGGATGACTGGTGCAACGCCGCGGATGCCTTCGGCGTGGAGAACATGAGCTCTTACCTTCCACAGGAGCTGCAGTGGGAGTCCCTGGCTGCGGCCTTGAGAGGACAGGTGCACATTAACACCCACTGCTACACTATTCCGGACTTGGAGGCCATGGTAGACCACACGAATGAGTTCAAGTTCCCTGTGCGAGCTTTCCACCACGCCCATCAAACATTCCTCGTACCTGAGGTGAGTTTCTCAACTGACAATCGCTATTGTTCTTGCATTTTGGGCACTTCAAGCTGACATCACACCAGATTCTGAAACGCACGTGGGGAGGCCGGCCTCCTGCGTCAGCGATATTTGCCACAAACATGTACTACAAGGCAGAGTCTTACATCGGGTCCGAGTATGCTGGAAAGTTTCTGTACGAGGAAGGTCTTACGCCGATCTATGTCAGCGACAACCCGGTCTTGAATGCGCAGCACGTCATCTTCGAGGCAGCCAAGGGCTACAAATTCGGCCTGCCATACCACGCTGCCTTGGCTGGTGTAACGAGCGAGCCTGCCGATCTCCTGGGCCTCGGGAAACGACTCGGAAAGATCAAGCCTGGCTATGACGCCGACGTGGTCGTCTGGGACAGCGACCCGCTAAGCGTCGGAGCGACTCCTGTCCAGGTATGGATCGATGCTACTAGCCAGTGGGAGGACCCAGTCGAGCTGAACAAGCCTGTCACTGCACCACTCGTGCCGGACCTCGCCCTTAACAAGACGAACGAGGAGACTGCGCAGCTCAAGGATGTCCTGTTCACTGGCGTCTCCAGTGTGCTGCTCTCTGACCACGATGAGGTCGCCGGTGCTGGAGCCACCTTCAACGTCGCCGTATCCGGAGGGAAGCTCACCTGCGTCGGAGCGTGCGAGGCGGAACTGCGCTCCGCCACCACGGCAGGGACCAAAGTCATCCACCTCAAGAACGGCTACCTGACCGACAGCTTCACAGCCTTTGGGTCGACAATAGGCCTGAACGAAATCGATGCCGAGTCGAGCACCGATGATGGTGACAACTCGGACGTCTTCAGCCGCGCTGCAGACGGGCTGGCCCTCGACAACAAGAAGCTCAAGGTCGCGCACGAGTTCGGCATCACGCGGGCCATCACGGCGCCCAAGTTCGCGGGCGGGTCCGACGCCGCGCGCCAGGGCGTGAGCGTGGGCTTCGCGACGGGCGCCAAGACCGCGCTGGACGAGGGCGCCGTGTGGGCCGACGACGTCGCTGTGCACTACACGCTCAGCCTCGCGGCCAAGAGGGACAAGACGCCGTCGACGTCGAGCGCGGTCGGGGCGTTCCGCCGCAAGCTGCTCGCGGCCCTCAAGTCCTCCGATGATGAGGAAATCAAGGACGCGTACTCGGAGGAGGCGTACCTGAAGAAGGTCGTCGCGGGCGACCTGCCGCTCGTCGTCACCGTGCACAGCGCGGACGCCATCGCGTCGATACTGAAGGTGAAGAAGGCGGTCGAGAAGGAGGGCGGGAAGCTGCGGCTGTCCGTCCTCGGCGGCGCCGAATCCTACATCCTCGCCGACGAGCTGGCCGCCGCGAGCGTCGGCGTCGTGCTCGCCCCGGCCGAGAGCTACGCCACCGGGTGGGACCAGCGCCGTGCCCTCTCCGGTGCGCCCCTGACCAACGGCACGGCCGTCGACAAGCTTGTCGACGCGGGCGTGGTCACTGCCATCGGGCTTGAGGAGGACTGGCTTATCCGGGATCTCGCTCTGCTGGCTGGTCGGGCATACAGGAATGGCGAGGGGCGGTTGAGCGAGAAGGACGCCATGGCGCTCGTCTCGGCTAATGTATACAAGATACTGGGAATCGAGGCGCCGAAGGCCAAGGATGGACATTTCATTGTGTCTGAGGGCAGCCCGCTCGACATTGGATCGAGGGTCAAGGCCGTTGGTGGCGGCCTTGGGAGGGTTTCCCTCTTTGAGTAGTTTGGACGCTCCTGGGTGAGACAAGTATGTGCCTCTTTGGCTGTCTGAAGAGAGGCCGAAGCCTGGGCCCACCAGATGAACGCTGTCTTGTAATATATCTAGACGTTGGCATGCAAAACTCCAGTAAAATTGCCTGAGAATATTCAGGTTCATTACGCAAGCTGTTGTGCCTGACGAGTGTCTCGCGTAACATGCTAGAACAGTTTCTACACTGCACAGTACCAAGTTCATTGGACTTTAAGAAATGCCAATTAATTCTGGGAACATATGCTTGTCTTCTAAATCCACCAAGAAGTACAACGAGGTTCCTGGAGGCTCATCAGTCATGCGGTAAGTACGATGTACTGAAATACACATTGAACTGAATTTGTACACAACTGTCAAAGCCGTAGACTGCTCTCGGGCATGGTATGAATAGCTCTAATTCCTATCTGCTTAGTTATGCACCGAAGTGAACGAGAAATCTCCAGAACACTGGGTGTGTACATAACCGTGGTCAAAAGTAGGCTCAACGCGGACACAGACTGACTCATGTCCTGGTGTACGGAAGTTCTTGTTCTGAAAAAGCTGTTTAGATTTTAATTTGGCTGGTATTAGTTGAGTGGCAAACCTGGGACTAACCCCAGATGGAACCATTTTCATCGTTCTTTCATTGGGTTTGCGCCTGAATATTTGCTGGCGGAGTTTGTCCGACTATTTCTAGGATCTGGGTATCAACTGTGATCTTCCTGCATGATACTCCGTACTTAGCAAAGTGATTGGGTCCAGTGTGCCATCTGAGCGTCTACAGCTTAATCATATGTTTGGACTTGCGCATCGGCAGGGCTGATCAGTAACGATTATTAATTAGCGTATGTGTTCTCGGGCACTTCAACTTGTCCGAGGCGGTCGCAGCGAGCCGCTCGCATTCGGTCGGGCAGTTTTGCGTCGGTCCCGAACGAGCGGGACCGGGTTCCATGCCTGCGCAAAGCCAATCAGAAGCATTCACCACGGAGCTTTTTCAGTCCGTTTAAGAGCGAGGGTCCGCGTGCCTTGGCTGTCATCCCGAGCTTTAGGCATGGGTTGTTTGATATCCCAGTTGCCTGCCTTTAAAGGAACCCAATTCGCAGCATCACTAGTACTCTGGACAAGTCGGTCTTCGACCACAGCTCGTAGTATTCTTCAACTCTTCAAAGATCTTTCATCACGCTACATACACTAAAACGTGCCAAAATGGGTCCAATGTGCCAGAGCGTTGGTGGCTTCCGCGGTCCCCCAATTCCCCTGGTCGTCGTCCCCGTAATCTACCACCTCGTGCAATCGAACCCTGATCTGAAACTCACCAAATACGTGAAAGACCTGTTGAACAAGGGCGGTCCGGCCAGTGTTGCTGAGAATGCCCATCATATCGTCCAATGTAAGCACCCTCTCCTTGACGTTACTGCTTGAGTGCATGCTAGTTCCTATGAGGTCTCGATACTGACGTGCCCTAGATGTATTGTCGAAGGTCCCCTCGAACGTGCTGTACTGGTTCGGCACCAAGGTTCTGCAGCTGAAGCCAGAGCTGGCCCTGCAGACGACCGAGTTCCTAAAATCGAGGACACAACTGGAGCCTCTTCCTGAGCAAAGCATTACGGGGAACGATTCTGGGAGACTTGTGTCCTCAGATACTCCGGCCATTCCGTCGGACATTGAGCGACGCCTAGAGAAGCTCGAGATGGATTATCAGATGCTCCAGGAGAAGCACACGGAATCACTCAAGCTATTGACCTACAAGACGGAGGGAGTTGTGGAAATCCCAAGAGAGCTCCCTTTGCCGACACCACCAGAGTCGCCAGAAGCTAGAGCCCTGGTGACGGTTGAGCCGGACCAGCTAGGAGAAGCTCCTGAGCAGCTCCAGTCTCCTCGACCACCTGCCAGCGACCTAGAGACTCAAGCCTTGCTGCAGGAGATTGGTCTTCGGCTCGGAAAAGTTGTCTTGGAATGGGCCGGTGACATGATGAAACAGAGTCTGATGTCTGCTGCCTCTGCGAAGCCTTCAAACGACTCCAAGTTCGGCGCAGCAGGTGTAGATCTAACCAGCCGACTCGCAACCTCACTTATAACCTGAGGGCAATTTGGGCGGCCATGCTGGACAGGCAAGAAAAGACGCGATCACGAAGATATCGAGGCGAGAACTCGCGCCCGCGACGAGCAGCAGACACAGCAAAGCTTCAGGGATGATCGACAGCACGAGAGGGGCCATGGCTTTGCAAATCGGCCCTTCTGTAACCACTCAGGCAATCAGGCAACTGGGAATGCTTCGACAATGTCAACTACCTGACTACAGAGGACACGAGCATGTGAAGGTTGCATCTCAGCTGAACGATCGTCAACCAAGTCAAGCCTGATTTTGAAACAGCAAAAACGACGCTGCGGCTGTCGACGCATGGAGGGTCCAATTATCGACTGGCGCCGACATAGGACCGGGGGGTGGGAGGCCGAATAATCAACTGCCCGCCCGCTCGAGGGTTGGACAAGTCGCAGACTCGATGAGACTGCAACCAACAATTGGCACAAACCCTCAGCACATGGGACCCGCCAATATAACTTAAACCCTGAGCCGAAGTGGCACCCGCTCGTGCAACCTGCACGCAGTGTGGGATCGGCCAAGTACGATCCAGTCATTCAGAGGATCCGAGAGGACAGGGAAGGATTCTAAAAATAGACGCACTTTGGAGATGATCCTCCAGTTCGGACCGAGCCTATATTGCCGGCCCGCCCGGAGCAGAAACATCTGAACGAGAAGGGCAAACGAGCAGGACTGGCAGATGAAGGTTGCTCGAAGATGGGAGCAGGTGGGACTGCAGTGTAGTAATTAAAGATTGACTCAATCACCATCTGATGCTTGCATTTGCCGTGCTGTCGTCTCAACTAATTTGAAGCCTGTCTCTCTGTCAGTCGAGGAATGATGGAAACTGACACGTAGGATTTGTTGGCTGGTCTGGACGTAATATGTGCCGGGGTGACGACATGTCAGTGGCTCAAATGTAACGCTGTAGATGCACACTTCTCCATTCGGGTGTTTTGCCGACGGATCGTTTGCTGCAATTTCTCAAGCGCGCTCCAACCATGGCAGGCGGGAGTCAGATTACTGGGGACTGCTGGTGTGCAGGTCAGGCAATGAGGCCGTCAGATCCGCCGTTGAGAACAGGCCGCGTCGCGTCCTTTTAGCCCAGCAGCCAGTGGGCAGCATGCAGCATGCAGCAGTAGTCCGGCAGGAGAATTGGAGGAGGATGGGCAAAAGGCGATCCTCTTCGTTGCCATTGCTCGATACCCGCCTGTTGCACTGCAGACGGACAAGGAAGCAGAGGGCCGAAAATAGGGTGGCAACCTGTTGGGCGGGCCAGGCTACTGCGGGACTACTGCATGCATGGTTTAGCACATGGCCCATACACAGGCAGAAGGGAACTGGCAGTAATCTGTACTGTGTAGAGAGTCAGAGGGATCAAGCACAAGAGGAGAGAGCAACGCGCCCAGCTGAGGAAGGAGCTACCTCCCCTCCTTCTGGCACCGAGCAGGGGTGCTGGGGAAGCTCCACGGCCCCCAAGATGGTGCTTACATGTCATGCTCCCCCAGTCCCCGTCCTGCATTTCCCGCCTGCAGGCCTGTCACATATGTAAGATGGCCATGTTCACTCTCATCCGTAGCCCTGACCAGAAAAGATGACGATGTCTCGGCCCTGATCCTCACGCGAAGACTGACTGAACAAACCCACACAGCAGCCGGCCACGCTGCGCTGCTGCATCTGCCGCGATGCCGCCAGACTCGGACGAGACCATGTCCTCTCCAGGATTCACGCCTACCCGCAAAAAGGAATCCTTCGCCTCCCCCTGGCCCACCCCACCAATGAGGCGTTGCATGCGGGCCCAGCGTAGGTTCGAGGCAGGAGTGGGAAGCCATGTGGCCCAGTCATCGCAACAAAACTCCCGCCGGTCGGGCGATCGCTTTGCCCTCTATGCTCCGGACTCCCCGTCGCGCATGTCCTTCTCCAGCCGCAGCCGGACAGCAGTTGACCATCCAGACGCCGACCGGGATGGTGATAGTGATGGTGACGGTGATGCAGACCCAACCGACGCAGACCGAGACAGCCGCCGCCCCAGAGACCGACGCCAACATCGCCTGACCATGGACTCCAGGCGCAAGTCCCTCATCGGATCTGCGTGCTTGGCGCTCGAGTCTACCGTTGGCAAGACCGTCTCCGACGTCACAAATTTTGTCCGCCATTGCCGCCCCGCGAGGGCCGACCTCACCCCGATCACCAGGGAGCTGTCCGAGCTGCAGATGGTCCTCGAGCTGCTCAACGACTTCGGCCAGTATGGACAGTACGGAGAGAACCGCCAGCAGGATGCCATCCCCCCGGAGCTGCAGGCTCACCTCAGGCCTATCCTCAGCAACTGCATCACGGTAGTCCTTCGCATCGACGGCGTGCTTCGGCGCCATGGCCAGAGCGAGGCCGATGGGTCGGCCAACTGGACTGCACAGGGCAAGACGGAGATGGCTGAGCTGCGGCCCTCGCTGGAAGTACATCGTGGCGCACTAGGTCATATCTCTGATCTGATTTCCATATCTATCTCGAGAGCGTCCGAGGGTGGCGACTCTCGAAGCACTCAGGAGCCCGAGCTTCAAGTCAAGGATGTGATCGAAGACCTCCAGGAGGTGAGGTCGTCTATACTAGTCAGCGACAGCAACGCCACCCTGGCGCGACAGCACTTTGCATTGCAAGTTCATCTCGGCCAGATTATCGCCTACGCGGAGACGCTCAACAAATCGGATGCATGGGACGAGGCAGTAAGGACTATTGATGCCGCGGAGGAGGATGGACAGACCGGGCCCTCAGAACCAGCCTCGGAGCCGGTATCCCCCATCACTTCCATAAGAGAAAGCCCATCGCAGGATCGCATTCTCGGTGTCGAGAGCCTACGCGCAAGGCCCAAATCATATTCACCAGCATTATCTAGCGCAACCATCGGCGCAGCAAGGACAACCAACCACACTACCACACTAAGTATTCCGAGCAGGAAGGCGATCATAGTGTCGCCGCTGACCACGGGGGGCCTGTCTGTCAACACTTTCGGTGGCTCAAATCGCGAACAGGGGTCAATATCACCAATGACATACAGGGGACCGGCAAATGGGGGAGATATAACAATCGCTTCAGATCCTGCCAAGGAGGAGTCGGAACCGATATCGCCAATGAGTTTCGGAAAGCCTGCCTCCGCGGAAGAAACAGAAGACGCACCAGCTCCCATAGAGACTCCACCGACCGACCCGGGAGTATTCGATACAGAAAACAAGGCCATACCCACTGAGTTACTTGGGACAGGGGCGAACGCGCACAAAATAGGAGTAGCACCGAGCAGAGTTAGCACAGCAGCTTCCAGCTACGAAGATGAGGAAAGCTACAGGGAAGAGGAAATCACAGAGGAGGCACTGGCATTCGCCCAGGTCCCCGTCCACATCATGGGGCGGTTATCGTTAAATTTGGTTGGGCAAGTCTACACCAACAACTCAGGCAGGAGTTGTTCGGACGGCACGAGCTTCGACAGGTCCATCTCAACATTTGAGACCGAGGGTGAGATGGAGGAGGCCGAGGGAGAGGGGTATGCGGCCTCCACGGGGACCAGTGATACCGGCAGCCTCCGGGACGGGCACCTGCAATTTTCCCAAATTGATGTTACACAAGTGACACCACCCGCTACCCAAGAAGCCCACCCTGGTGAGCACGTGTTGCCACAACAAGCAGCGGGGCACCAGCCAGTGCAAGCTCCGCAACCACCATCCCCACCGCGCGAGATACGCCAACAAGCCTCGATGTCGACTATGAACACGCAGACCTTCCTGCAGGGCAAGCCGCTGCCGCGGACGCCGTTGGTGTACGTGCCGCAGTACCCGGGGCCCTTCATCAGGAAGAAGGTGGTGGTGGTGGGCAACTTCAGCTGCGGCAAGACGTGCCTGATCACCCGCATGGCGCGGGGCCACTACCCCAGGGGCGAGAGCGAGCGCAGCAGCGTGACAGAGACGGTCAAGGTGGCGGTCGACGAGGAGCCAGTCGAACTCTCGCTGTGGGACATACGCGGCATCGACTACGACCCGTCGTGGCTGAGCAATGCGCAGGTGGCGCTGATCTGCTTCAGTGTGAATATCGCGTCGACTGATGCGAAGGGGAAGCATCTCGGACGGGTGAGTAATTTGCACAACACACTCAAGTGCCGCAATGAATATTCATGTGAAGATCCGCTGCTAACATGTTCGAAAAACAAACAGTGGGTAACAGAAGTTAACCGCAACTGCCCGGGGGCCGCCATCATCCTCGTCGGCCTCAAGAGCGACATACGCTGGCACGCCAAGACCGTCGAGAAGCTGCGCAAGCATGGCAAGACGCTGGTGACACAGGAGCAGGGCGAGCAGCTGCGCGAGAGTATCGGCGCCATGCGCTACCTCGAGTGCTCCGCGCGCACGGGGGATGGTGTGCTCGAGGTGCTAGAGGAGGCGACGCGGGTCTCGCTGCTCGTCAACAACGAGGGCTTCAAGAAGGGCCACCGCCGGCCGCTCTCGCGGATCGGTAAATTCCTCGGCCTGAGCAGCCGCTCAGACTGACGAACGGACTTGGGTGGTCAGCCGCTTGTGGGGTTGAAATAATCGGCGGTGGTAATTGTCAGTGAGGAGACATTCGCTCACTGTCCACATAATATTTGGGGCTCTTGCGAACCTTCCAGTGGTTCATTGTAGTGCCGCAGACAGTTGGCACTGCACAATTGCAAAACTTCACGATACGCTCGGCGTTCTTGTCGTTGTGGGACTAGGTACATATTGGGATGTATGTAGCATGGAGGGTTTTGCAACGTGTGTGCATATACTGTTTTTGTTTTTTGTGACAGGCGTGCCTCGGGTCTGATCACACTGATCGACTCTGTTGAGTTGCACAGGAGTTATGGAAAGCCGGGCTCGGACTCGGGAATTGGCTGATACTGGCAGAAATGCGACAGTTATGAACGGGATAACTTCTGTTCCAAGCCCATGAACTTGAACAAAGCCCTCCGTATCCGCGTGAACTGTGCAATGTCCCCGCCTAGGTCCGCTGCTATCTCCGTCTCATCTCAAGGGCTCACCACGCACGACTCCCCATGTTCGAAGCCAGATCGAGGTTGTGGAAACGGTTGTGGTACTACGAGCTGGCACCATGAACACATCCCTCACATAGTAAGTACATATAGGTCCCAGAGAGCGTCCAGCTGCGTTGGAACCCACTAGGTTGAAGATAGGGCTACCAAGGACGAACGTGAAATGTCAGGCAGCGGGGACTTGATGGCTGCGTGCAACTTCCATGGCTACGCCATTGTATTGCAGTATCACCCGTATAACATGTGGTCGAATGCGAGCCACTCAATGATTACTAATTATTTGCCTATGGCGCATACTCAATATAACGGGATCTAGTGTTGTAGAACAGGGAGGAGGCAAACAATTAGGCCCCTAGTAATTCCCTTATTAGTACACGTACTCGGCACAAATGACATCTCCCCTCACATCCATAACGTCTGCAACAGTGACATTTTCCACAACGCCCACCATCCATAGCACGTGATTCAGCGTGGTGACATTTCCATCATCGCCATCATAATCCAGATACTCTGCGCCCGGGGTGGGCATCGCTGTATTCCTCGAGAGAAAAGAGGCCGATGGCATGACTGGCCCACCCATGTCTGTCAGCCGTGCAGTTAGATTCAGCGACTGCCACTTCCACCACATGGCATCCAGCCAAGTATGATGCAGGAAGAACATCGGGTCGCCGGGGGCGTTGGCAACGTGACCCATGACTCCTTTGACGGCGCTGTGGCCCTGTCCGTGTATCGTGCCGGCGAAGCACTGCCAGGCCGCCGTGTAGTTTTCGTAGGTCATGCAGGCGTCGACGTCAGCCTGGGTCGTGCCGCTGGCCAGTGCCGTGTCCGACAGGTTGCGGTAGATGCAGTACTCGGTCGTGTCGGAGGTGTTGTACCACAGGCGCAGGGTCTGGTTGACAAAGGGCCCGTCGCGGATACACTTATCCGTGATGTCTGTATCCTCCCCATCCAGGAGCCGCCCATCGCCGCCAAAGGCATCAGGCTGGAACATGACGCTCTCGTTGAGGTGTGTGAGCGTTGCGTCCGCGGGCTCGTCCCAATACGGTATCGACCCGGTGTATCCGCACTCGTCGCGCAGCATGTGGGCGTGGGCGGTCACGTAGTAGCGGTGCCAGGGGAGGAAATGCCCATCGCTGTGCATCCAGTTTGTCTGCAGGATGTGGGCCCACTGGAGCTCGTCCCAGCGGCTCTCCGCCCTGGCGTCGATGCCGAGGGTGGCGGGGAGGCTCATGAGGCAGAGGGTGGCGTTCAGATAGCCTGACTGCTCTTCTGAGGTGAGTTGTGACCATGGCTTGCGTTGGATTGGGTTGGTGCAAGAGGTTGTGTCGCGCTTTGGAAGTGGAAACGGATTGGTCTGCGGCAGGGCTGAAGTACCCCCGGATAGCATGAGGACAGCTGCTGCTAAGAACTGGTTGAACTTGGCCATTGCATTTATCTTAGAATAGCGGTTTCGCGTGGATGATCAGATGAACAAAGAGCATAGAAATGAATGGATGCAGATGGCCCTGAACGAGTGACTGGCTTTGCAGCGAAATGAAAATAGCAAAAATGAGCGTATCCAGAGAGTGCTGGTAGTGATGCAAGGAGTTAGCAATTTGATGTTATATAAATCCTTCTCAAATCATGACTATCTACACACTACTTTACGATTCTCTGCGCAATTCTCACCCATTGCTGCAGTCCTGGTACCAAACTCCAAAAGAATTGAATAGAACAATGCTTTGAGATGATTCAATAGTCAAAACTGTGGAGACCCGGGGTGGAATTTGGACTTAGGTACAGCTCCCTTGAACTTGGAGGACACGAAGGTGCGGACGCGTGGTCGGCTGGTCGCCCGGGGGAACCCCTTCAAGTTTTGCCCTCCTCTGGCCGTTCTGGTCTCCACGATCGGAGATTAGAAGTTCTCAACGAATATTTGTGTGACCCTGAAGGCATGGAAATAAACCCTTTGATCCAGCGGGCGAAAATTCCTTTTGAGGAATTTAAAGTTCTTCTAAGCTTTTCATTCGTCACTGTTGACGTAGCCTGTGAACCAGCGAATAAAGTTTAGCCTAGTGCGGCTCAAAAGCATTAGGAGAAAAGGGGGGGACGGCCCGTAGTCTATCTAGATCGAGCGTTTTCTGACTCGGCTTTTGGAGGTAAAGCGTTGTCCAACAGGCTAGTAGCATAACAAGGATATCTATCTCTTTTAAAAAGCTTTGCGAATTAGGCGACATCCAAGCGGACATGATTGCTCCAAGCGGATATAATTACAACAAGGCGGCTGGATCCGGAAGGCACACACACGCACGGTCTTTGAGAACATTCTCAGGTCTCCTCTAAAGTCGATGAGCACTCAGGAGCAGCCCACTCATGTCTAACTGAGTTCGAAAACCAACATACCTTTTCATAGTGTCGAACAATTAATAAAGAATATGAAGGTCGTGGGCTGGCTAGCATAAAATAGACCGCGGATCTTATCACCGTCTCGTCTTGGTCCATTGTCCATGATTACTCCTACGCATCAACAACCGGTACCACAAATCAATCACGGAGACAGGAAACACTTGACCTTGAAAATCTCTGTTAATCTAGAATGTGGATACAAGATCTAATAAGCGGGCACATGGGGGTGAAAGCGCTCGCACGTTCTGTGTGCTGCCGAGATGTATGTGGGTGTTTTGAATGCGGTCTCGTATATGGCGTGTATATTGTCATCAGATACGCCTATCCCTGATCGATCGAACACATCAACGAGTCGACCCCCGGGACCCCTCGGCTGCACACTATTGGAATGCCTCCCTTTCTGCTCGCAGGGTTTGAACAAATAGTATAGGTACCTGTTCTGGGAACGGGCTGGTGCGGGCCATAAAGCCAGCCACGTGGCGGGCGAGCTCTTTTCTATAGCAAGGATCTCAGGTTCTGGGTTGAGATTAGTATGTTAGGCTAGATAGACAGTGCACTTAATTGCACTCACATGTAACGCTCCCAGATTGTCGTCAGCACTTGCGCCGTCATGTGGAGCAAGCAGTAGACCTGCGAGTTGCTTCTTTTTGGTTTGAAGTTTCATTACTCGCTGTGGAGAATATGAGTGATCAAAGTCTGCTTGAAATCGTCGAATGGGTGAGATGAGCTAGAATACCTCTTCGAACGAATTCCTGACATAAAACCGAACTGTAGTAACTTCTTGCTTCTGGCCGATGCGATGAATCCGGACAAGTGCCTGCTCCTCAAGGGTAGGATTCCTAAGATAGTCAGTCTCAGAGATACTATGTCTAATTTGATGAGCCTTAATACCAGTGAGGTTCTATGAGATATGCACGTGATGCTACTGTCAGAGTGAGTCTATCTCAAAATATTAGCTACGGGTGAGAATCAATAGTCAGCGCCGGGTACAAGATAAGACTCACCCTACAGCACCACAAGACAAAGTGAGCAGCATGATTCGAGTATTTGGTTCAGTCTTGAATCTGTTGACCACACTCTGTCGGTCTTTCTGGGGCACTTTCCCGTCAAAGAGAACGTTGCCTATGGAGTGTTGATTCAGCCCAGCTTCCACGAGGTCTGGACTCAGTCTCCAAGTTGAAAAGACAACACTGCAATCTGTTAGTATCCTCTCGTGACGATTGGAATTCCCTTAGGATTGTGGTGATACCATTTGGTTTCCATTGGAAGAGCTTTGATATCCGCCACCAAAGCCTCGAGCTTCGAGGGCAGTTCAGCGCCGGTCTGCAGCCCCGAGGGCTCTAGTGACCCAGCCTCCTCGGTCGCCTTACCCACCAAAGACACAGTAGATCCAGGACAAGGAGGTACATGTCCACAACCAACCTCCCGCCTCGACCGATGTGCTTGATCGACACAATCGCCGCAGCAGAACTTCGGGCAGCGAAAGAATTGCCCGTCTCGTTTTCCATCGGAAGGATCAAGTTGAGAATCTGACATTCCAATGTCTGAAGAGCAATGGAGGCATCTTATCGGGTCGAGTTCTCGTTGAGTATTGAAAATTCGTTGCGCCACAGATACCCAGTCTTCCGAGGGTTTCTCTTTGGGACATTTGTGTCTTGGGCGATAGTTAATTCCAAGGTTGCAGATGAGTCTCAACGACTCGATCTGTTGCAGTACATTGACGTAAGAGACGCCCTCTGATGTCTTTGAGACTGGCTGGAGAGCCTCCTCAATCGTGATGATCGCCTGGTTCCGGACCTCTTCATACGCCTTTCTCTCTTCGGAATTGAAATCGACAGGAAATTGCCTGTCTCGCCGTGATGGAAGCGATATAGTGGTCTTCGGTCGCCTGAGAATAAGACACGCTGATAAATACTTGAGACGATTGATCGCTGTTGCCTCGTCGCCGAGTTTCCACGGAGACGATATATCAGCCTTAAACTGTTTTGGCTGGTTGTAAGGGTAAGCGCGGATGAATTTCATCAGAGCGGAAAGATCATTCAAGTGGTTCTTGTTCAATCAGACAAATTAGTTGATACTGGAATGGATCCCGTGGCTCTGCCACAGTTGGGGACTTACTTGGATGGGAGTACCGGTAACTGCCCAGCGAGCGTTCGAGTGGAGGTCGCAAACCGCACGAGCCATTTGCCTGTTTTCATTGCGTATGAAATGTGCTGGATATGTTTAAGTTAACCAGGGGCTCAGCATGAGGATTTGAGACATCAGGGAAGTCACCTTCGTCTAGGATGATTCTTCGCCAATGGGTCGAGAACAAGATTGATGATTCTTTCATGCTGCCCTCGCTCTTGAATTCAGCCGACACGGTGTGGTAAGTTGTTAGCACAATGTTGACATTTTCCAAGTCTCCTGAGGTGATCAACTTGGTCTTTCCATAATGAAGTCGAAGACGCAGTTTTTCGCCCAACAGGTGCCTAGGACAGAATTAGCAGCCTTTTAGCACCCGATAGGTATTTGCAAACATGTACTGTCAGTACTGTACTTACTCAGAAAGTTGTTCCTGCCACGTGCCGAGGACTGTTAAATTGTCAGCTTACTTCGTATTCAGGTGCTGAAGGAATGCTGCTCGACTGTAGTTTCATCGTCCGAATGGAGTTTTCCAGCGCCACTTACGCGGTGGAGGCACGATGATGAGCGTTGCACCACTGTGGCTGTTCTCAACTGAAATATCAGCTTTTAAGAAAGCTCCGTGTTGTTCGGATTCTAGATCCGTGGCGGCAAGCGCAATCATCGTCAATGTTTTCCCGAGCCCCATCGGATCCGCAATGATGCCACCCCGAAAGGCCGGCGGTTCCTCAAAAGTAACAGCACCAGAAACCTTGTTCACAAATCTTGGAAATGCAAAGTTCAGTCACGACCAATTATTTTAACAGTGCTCAAGGCTGGAACCTACTGAAGTCCTCGGTGAGTGTCTCGAGCTTCCCAGATATCGCTATTTTTGTCGAAAGCGCAGCTTTTCTCTCGAAGCAGCATGAATGTGAGCGCTTGTTTTTGATGCCTAGGGACAACGCATCAGTATAAAAATCGACGGCGTCCTAAGTAAGCTGTTGTTCGTCACTGACCTCTGCAGGCTCGTCCGAATGGCTTCCGGCTGCGATGCTTCTTCCAACTCAGCATGGCTGCTTAGCACATCCAAGAAGTCAGACCGATCCTCTATAGTTTGAAGGATACCGATCTCGGAGTTCTGCGAGACGCATGGCGAGACTAAGACACAGGAATTGAGATCTTCTACTGAGAGCCGGTGCGGGTTACAGTACTTGACATCCTGTTTGCCCACGTTGATTGGGTCTTGAAGATGAATGTGGTATTCTTCAAGCCAAGTCCCGATGTCGTCGAATAGCTCAAAATGACCGTAGAGAGTGATGGCTAAAGAGCAAGACACCTGCGTAATGGACCTACCGGGGTAGGCGGAGCTATTTGGTGCGACAATACTGCAAGAAACCTCGAGGTCCAAAGATGGTTCTGCCAAGAGCCCTTGAATCATTTGTCCATGTTCTGGTGGGATTATTCCACGGACATTAAGTTCCCCCCGGGTTGAGATGAACTGGTTCTTCCCGGGCACGAGATCCACAGTGAAAGTCTGCGGGAAACCTGAATGGCCTAATCGGTGGCATTTCGCGTTTATGTTCGGAATCTGGTACTTGATGCTTAGCACTTGTCCAGTCACCACACATACTGATTTAACCATACCATGCCGAAGCAGACAGTCTCATCCACACCTGAACTGGCGGTCTCGGGGCTCAGTCCGGCAATGCCGTCTGCCGGCACGTTTTCTACTATTTGTCCGGATGACGGACACCCCGGGTGAGCCACGGAAGCAGTAGCATATGATATTGCTGTGGTCTCAACTAGTGAGGGGTGAAAATTCTGGACTGGTGCAGGGAACACGCCTTGCGAGTAGAAATGGTGGGGCATTGGGAGTATCGCGGCCGGGCTATGCCAGACATGACCGTGGAGTGGCACATGTGGTGGGATAAAATGAGGTATTCGTCCCCATCCTGATTGACCCTGGATCTGTGGCGCTCTATTCCATACCTAAGTGTTGTCAAATGCCCCATCGAACACGGACTGTGTCTGAACTGGATTCTGGAAAGAAACTCCCTGGGTATTCTGTTGGTATTTAAAGCCGTTCACATGCCCGGTCAATGGATCGAAGGTGCAGAGTATAATGACGACGACATCTGAGCTGGAGGATAACTCAGTATGACGTCCCTAGTGTCTAGGTAGGAGCTTAAGTGTTGCTGAGGAGCGTTGTGCCCACCTGCTAAGCGTCGTCGTTTAGCCGATGGCTCCTCATGGGCTGAATTCATATTCAAATGCTCAGGGTTACTCTCTTCCAACAAAAGAAATACACAAGGCCTAAGAAATCAACAGTGAATTATTTGTTTGACCAGGCGGAAAATTTTTGAGAACGACAATCATGGCTTACTACCTAGGTAGGAGTCAAAGTTTATGTACCCTGCCAGAAGTGAAGAACGTGAGGACATCAGATCTACGTCTAATATGCCATGCCGCGAACTACCCGGCCGCCTCATCTCACACTTCCCGCCTGGAATCGCTAGCGCTGGCTGCCTGACGGGGGCTGAGCTTACATGCGCAGCCTGTAGTTTATCTCATCACCTGTCGCACTGAGACAGAGGTGAGGGGGAGGCTTCCAGGGCTATACATAGTCATACCCACCTAATTCGAACGGTTGGGTAGAACAAATGCCAGCACACACCGGTGGCTGAATCCTTGCAGATTGCATTCTGGCGCAGCAAAAACCGAGGTCCGGATGCGCAATCCTGCCATTACAAGTGCCCATTGATAGCGAGGCCTCCATTCAATGTTAGCTATCTCTAACAATTTTCTATTTCCCCGGACTATTCTCCATTCGTTACGCACCTGAAATCCTGACTTGCACTAGATGAGAACTCCGGTATATTCGTCTCGGAACATGAGATCTCCAGCAGGCTGTCATTGAATTGTTGGCAATGCCTTTTCCTAAAGTTGTACCAGCCGCCGCGAGGCAAACAATGAGAAGCGCGTTCGAAGACCTGGAGAAGGTTGTCACGACGCAAGACTTCACAGGCTACCATGACTATTCTTTAGAGCGCGTTCGACAGGAGGCACTTGACATGGAGAATCAGCTTGGTTCTCGAGGATGGCTATGCAATATGCGGCGGTTGAAACCTCTCTTTACTGGACTCGAGCATTACTCCAAAGTTGTAGACACGCTCTGCAATGGAACCCCATATCTGCCATGGATTTGGGCTCCCATCACTCTGGTCTTGCGAATTGCGTCTGAGCATATTGAATCTTTCGACTGCCTCATTGGAGCATACGGCCGTATCGGAAGCGCCTTGCAACGATTCGAAGTCCTCCACAAGTCATTCCTTGGGGACTCAAGATTTCATGAAACAACAGCCGCATTCTACGCAGATATTCTCGAATTTCATAAGCACGCTTACAAATTTGTGCGACGTAGTGGTAAGTGGTCTTTGCACAAGAGCACTAGGTTCCAATGTTCGCATAAGTGAGACCTGGACCAGGCCGCCTGGTATGCTAACAAGTCCCTTCAAGGTTGGAAACTGCTTTTTTCTACCTCATGGGGAAGATTCTAAAGACGCTTCGACAACATACTGGACAACATAAAGCGACACGAGGACCTCATTGATCGACTGGTGAATGCTATTGACATCTCGGAGGCACGCCAGATCCGGCAAGAATTGTATTCGTGGAGAGAGCAGAGTCTCCAAAAGATCAGTCTTGAAGACAAGGAACAATCGGCCAAGGAATTTTATGCAATTCAGTGGTGGCTGCGCATAGACGAGCGCGATCAACTGACCATATTCGACTCTATAGCCGGCCAAGGCACCAGGTACCCTGGGACATATGCATGGATCATGAACAACGTCAAGTTCAAGTCCTAGTCGGAATCATCGCCTCAAATGCCAATCCTCTGGCTATCAGGTATAGCAGGCTCTGGTAAGAGTGTGATTTCATCCCAGGTGGTCAGCTTTATGAGATCGCGTAATAAAGTCGTACTCCGTCATTTCTGCACAAATACCTCTCTCATGTCTTCCGAGTACGACCAGATTCTCAAGTCTCTCATCGAGCAACTGCTGCGCCAGGATGGGGACCTCACCGCGTGCGTCTACAGCGATCATGTTCTCAAGAAGCAAGTGCCAAGTGTTCCGATCCTAGAGCAGTTGCTCCAAACCCTTTTAACCACCTCGGCAAAGGATCCCAGCCAACGCAACTATATTTGGATTGTTCTAGACGGTGTGGACGAGCTTCGCGATCATTCTCCAAACTCACAAGCTCGCTTGCTGAACTTCGTTAAGCAGATTGTGTCAAAGACTGCTGCTTCGGAAACTGTAACCTGCAAAGCAATTATCTCCGGCCGACCATCCACGACTGTGTCTCATGTACTTCGGTACAAACCTACAGTCTCACTGTCGGAGGAGAAGGCAAGCTTAGGCTCAGCAATCCAGGAATACGCTCTACAGAGACTAGGATCTTTGGGCACTCGATTCCAACAATTGGGATTGACTGCTCTTGAGATCGAAAACATTGGCCACCAGATAGCACAAAAGTCTGACGGTGAGTCTGTTTCCAATAGTAGTTACTTGCATTCTCCGTCCTACAACGCTCACACTCCTTCCCCGGAACCAGATCGATGTTCTCGGCCAAACTTTCTAGACCATTATCTGTATCAGGCTGACATTAGTTATAGGCATGTTCCTCTACGCCCGGCTGGTGCTGGACTTCGTCAGCAGCAACGTCTTCGTCCGAGGGGACGAATTAAGGAACTCGATCAACCAGTTACCAAGGGAACTTTCTTCCTTGTAAGTATATATGTCCTGTTTTGAAAGCATTGGAATATTCGCTAATTGTCCAGCTATCTTCAACTCTTGTCCCAGATTCTAGCGCCACTAGACCACAACTCGAAACGTCACATCGAGTGTATTTTCGGCTGGGTAGCATTCTCGAGGCGCCCATTACGCAGGTCTGAATTGTTGTCTGCCGTTGGATTTTCGTATGGCGACCCTGACACAGAATTCCCCACCCCTCGGTATATTTTAGATATCTGTCGACCTCTGATCGAAGAACGAAGTGACACAACGTTCATGTTCATTCATGCCTCTGTGAAAGAGTGAGTCTACTCTGATGAGAAACGGATACTCTTTGTCGATGTGCAGTCATCTAAATCTCCAGTTTATAGGTTTCTGCAAAGCTCCTCGTCAAACCTGGTTATCTCTGAGGAAACCGCAGTGAGCCAGCATTGCATTGCATCTATTGCATGTCTACTATCCAGTATGAGACTGGTCAGCCTGCAGCGCCAACAAGCATTCCGGGTACTGGTCAGAGGCGTATACGGACTTCAACTGTATGCAATTGAGTACTGGACAGAGTACCTGTTAGTTATCATTGGTCAGAATGGTTGTCTTGACGGAGATTCAACTCTCTTCAACCTCCTCTGCAAACTCTCTGCAGGAATTGATTCTGCTTTTCAAAACGACAGAGAGGAAGGATATCGCGATGCGCCGTCTCAGGATAAGAGATTGGACCATCTGAAAGAGCACCAAAGCATATACGATAACGTTCGGAATGCTATTTGGGCGAGATCCCTCCAACAACTCGAACAATGTCTCAGGAGCGAAAGCTGTGAGTAGCGTCTCTCACCTATAGCCACATGGAATATTGACGACCTGAAATATAGCAATGCCAGATGCCGTTAAGGAAATGTCTCCGCCTGTCAAGTCTGACGGTGTGTCTTCTCTACTCGTACAATATCAAAACTTGCTGCTTCACATCATGAATGAGCCGGATATCCCTGGGGTGTCATTCCGCGAACTAGAAGCCTTTCGAAACGAGTTCGCCACATCCGTTCACACTTGCAGGCTCCGAACATGCCCTCGTGCAACTGCGGGGTTTGAGACACAAGAGCTGCGCATCGAACACGAAGTGAGCCATATCCGTAGGTACCCGTGTACACGGATGGGATGTCAATATCCGCCTTTCCTGACCCCAGGGTCTCTCAAAGAACATGTTCGAAAGGAACATGACACAGCCACGCCACCCAGATCAATTCGTCGTGTGAAGACAGCTGCAACCAATGTTGGTACCGTAAAAGAGAGCCACCAGGTCCCTGTCTTGAACCATCAGACGGAGGTTATGATGGCGAAGCGAGCGCAAAGCAAGGGGCCAAGCGGTGCTGAGGCCACACTTCCAGACAGTATCGACCTCAGCGTGAGCAATGGCATGAAATCGCAGATGAATCCAGGACAGCCAGGTTTTTCTACGCCTCAGGACCCTCAGCGCGACCCTGAGCAACAGCAGTTGACTGATGCCGACAAGCAGGAGATACAGGATCTAGCTTGGAACCTGATGCTGGAGACAAGTGACTTCCAGAAGCAACAGATAATGCAAGACATTACAAGCCGAACACCCCCTCAAAGACTTGCACAAATGCGAGCGGGAGGTCAGAACCCTCTGGCAACGTGGTTCCAACAAGAGGCAACCAAGAGGTTCTTCACACTGAGCAGGCCAGCGGGAGCAGGTGCAGAAGCAAGAAATTCCACAAAATATGCCTGACATGCAAATGCAGCTCAGCACTGATCTATCACCGCAAATGGATGATGATCCTGGACAGCAGAGCCTGAAACTATTGCAGGAAACACAGAGACGACTGACGGCATTGCAGGAGCTAAACCTGCAACGACAAATGATGGCACAAAATCAGACCCCGTCTACAAGGTCATCGGACAATCCCCTGAGAATGGGAAGTTTCTTCGACCTCACTTCGAAGCTGTACCACGGCCCGGACAAGCTACGCTACGGGGTTGAGCCACGCGATTATTACTCACGCGGCGGCGGCGCCAGTGTGGAACGTGCCTCGACCTCTGCCAAGCGAAAGATGGACGACGGGGATGTCCAACCTGACGAGCTCGACCGACAAGAACCCCGATCGCTTCCTTTCGAAAGCAACGGCGTACACAGACAGCAAACTCCCACACGCCCAGATTGTCCTTCAGCCTCATCAATGGTTGCCCGGCGAAAGCGACGGCACGCTGCGCCTCCAATTTGGGCGCATGTATA
The DNA here is from genome assembly GCA_038088505.1 of Diaporthe velutina. Taxonomy (NCBI): domain Eukaryota; kingdom Fungi; phylum Ascomycota; class Sordariomycetes; order Diaporthales; family Diaporthaceae; genus Diaporthe; species Diaporthe velutina. The sequence goes on along the minus strand of JBBWSJ010000002.1, from coordinate 1,020,963 downwards.
CAACGAGGAGCCCAGGAACACCAACTCCATTCTGCGAAAGTCCAACGTGAACCATGGCCAAACAAACGGCAATGCTGAGATCAGTCGCAACCCGAAGCTGTGCCCCGGGCCTTTCCTCGCTGACAGAGCTGGGAGCAAACGACAAGCAGCACCCACGATAACTCCAGCTGAACCAAACTGTAACCAGTCTTCTAATGCCACGGAGACCTCGGTGAATGCCGTTGAGGGAGAGCCGCTGGAGCAAGTCAGCAGAGCCACCCCACTCAACGCGAAAGCCGTGTCAGCGTACTGGAGTGTGGCTGAGATGAACAACTTCCCTGCGCTGCTAAGAAGCTTTGGCACGGATTGGCAGGCTATTGCACAACATCTGACCACGAAGTCTGCCACAATGGTAAGTTTACCCCTAGAAACAGGTCTGCATTGGAGTGGAAGATATTCTAATACACACACACATATTCATAGGTCAAGCACTTTTATCACAAGCAGACTAGTCGCGAGAAGCCGGAGTAGGGTCAAATTGCCTCAGAGGCTGACGCGACGGTGCAAGGAGGAGTAAAACAGCCTGTTCCACCTACGCCGACTGCTGGGCCAAGGAACAAGCGATCAGAACCAAACAGCTGTCTATGAGTCCTATTTTTATTGGATGAGCATATATCTTGGTAGTGACATCAAACGCGTTTAGTTGAAACGTGCTGGTTCCATCGTGATCTGCTTTCCAATGTTTTCATCCGTAGGACCGCCATAGTAAATCCTGTGCAATGGCAGCAGGAACGGCTCAAGTTTAGCAGGTCTCTGTTATCTTTGGCCTTGGGCGGTCACAACCGCGCGAAAGCTGTCTGCTTTCCTAGGCTGATACTATGTAACAGAATTGGACTAATTATCCCACAAAGACACAGATTGTGCACTTTTCCGTCCGTGTACTTAGGGGTTGCAGAGGAGAAGCACAGGCAATACCCCTTCATTCCAAATTATGACACATCTAGATAGATGTCTGTGTAACTCAGGCCGCCTCGTTTGGTGCTCTATGTGTATGGAGATAGATGACCTCATTTGTGTGGTAGGTATTCATCGTCTCTGGTAGTTGCGAGTCAGAGGCTTCGTAGTCATCCACACAGGGACAGAATGGTTTTTATTGAAGTAGTGCGTTTAAAAAAACCGTGGACGACGAAATCATCTTTCGGCCCGATTTGAGCTCAATCTTCGTATTGGCTGCGGGGAATATGCAAAGCGCGATAAAGGATGCAAAGAAGTCATCCTCGTCAGGAGGTCCCTATGCTGGGAGGGGTGTTTGAAATTCCTCGGCCTGTTGGACAAAATAACGTGCTCTGGAAAATGAATGCACCCACACCTCTGCGTGTGGTTTGGGCTTCATATGCGTCTTCCTGGATTCCAACATGCTCTGATCAGTAATCAATACTGTAAATAGTTTCGACCGAAAGCTTCGCTTGTCCAGAAGAGTGAAGCCTTCCCAGGTGCCAAGACGGCGCGACGACCCTACCCCAGAATCTGGAAAGTTCCCGCCATCGAGATCGCGGGGCCTGGGGGTGAAAGAGATCTAGTCCAGAATCATCATCGCCGTGTACTAGACTATGTTCGACATACTGTGCGATAGGGATGGTGTGGATGATGTTCAGCTGGCCGAAGTCAGACCTTCCGAACTCGACCAGGCCGGCAGTTTTCGCCGTCGCAGCGGCAGCCCCACATGGGCGAGATGCCGCGCGTGGCCCAAGCTTCAGGTCCTACCCTTTCGGCATATTATTCCGTGGGGCCCATCACTGGTCAGCCCGCTCCCCATGCGCAAAACGTACATGTGCAGTGCAGGACAGTGTCTTTGCAACCATGTCATTGCCCCAGCCACAGCCACAACCACGGGCAAGTCCGTTGATTCCGCGGCCAGTTCCAGCAGCACCACCAAGAACAAAGAGCTTTGCCCTACCAAACGCTCTGTCGCGGGTGGGGACCCCGGTGGCCAAAGGGACCTGGATCTTGGGTCGTGGAAGCGATCCCGAGGGCAATGGGTACGTCCGGTCCATAACCCAGGCCCTGTGTGCTTGGTGAAGACGCCGCACCGGAAGCAGAACCGCCCAGCTGATGGACGACGACCCGTGTAGCGACGCTGCCACGCCGAGCGAGTCCAGCCGCTTCCTCGTGGCCGGAATCGACATTTTAGCCAACCCACACCTGCCAGTTGTCCCAGAGTCCCCGCTCAAGGACCGCAGAGAGGCAGTCCTCTTCATGCACTACGTGCACACGCTGTCACTTTGGGCATGTCTCACTCACAGCTGGTCGGCTCGACCAGCCCACCAACCAACGGGCCGCCGCTAACAGCAGCTTAGATCGACACGTGCGACAAGAAGGCTCATTTCGGGACAGAGGTGCCCAAACGGGCACTTCGCATTCCCCTGTTGGCCTATGGGATTCTGGCATTCGCGTGCCAACACTTAGAGCTCACCACAAACTCCCAGGACACCGAGTCTGCCGGGTACTACAACCAGGCACTGCGCCTTCTAATTCCCGAGCTGGACCGCTCGGCTGAACACTTTGACGAGAATGTTCTCTGCGGCATCGTGCTCTTACGCCTCTATGAGGAGAGGTCGGGGCGGCCGAGCGGCAAAGACATCACCGAGGGGGTAGGATTCGAGGAGCTGGACATGGGCACGCACCTGCTGGGAAGCTCCCGCCTGCTCAAGAATTTCACCTCGACAGGGTCGGGCGGCCTGGCGGAGGCTTGCTTCTGGGTGGTGTTGAGGCAGGACATGTTCATTTCCCTGACGCGCTCTCAGCCCCCGTGCACGCCACTAGAGAACCTCATGGGCTCGCGCGCCTTCAGCGAATGGGACCCCGAGTCCATCGCCAACAGGATCGTGTATCTGTGCATCAAGATACTTTCCTATGCCCTTGACCCCCTCAAGAACACCCAGACCACGTGGTGGGACCAGCTCGATGCCGAGGTCGACGCCTGGAACAAGGCCAAGCCGTGGCACTTTCAGGCCCTGTGGCTCGAGGAGAAATCACAGAGCACATCAGCCGCCACTTCGTTCCCGACAGTGAGGCTTGTGCGACACGGCTACGTCGCGGGATACCAACACTACCACATGGCAAAGATGCTCCTCGCAATATTTGACCCTCGGCTCTGTTCGAACGGGTTCGACACGTTCCGCCAGAGGCAGAGGGCAGACAGGATAGCCCTCGCGCACCTGCGCACCCTGATAGGGATCTCGATCAGCAACCCGGAGGTGATCAACTCAAGGTTTACGGCGTGTCATTGTATCCAAGCCTGTGGGTCCTGCCTGAGGGACCCACGCGAGCGGGAGGAGGTCGTCACCTTCCTGGAGGACATGGAGCAGCTGTCGGGATGGCGGTGCAAGTACGTGATCAAGAAGCTGAGGGAGGATTGGTCACAGGACTACATCACCCACTGATTGACTCGGGCTTCCGAGAGAAAATGTCATTAATTCAGCGGTCAACGCCAGCAGCCCATGCAATCCCAAAGTGAGAATTTGCAGTAACCCGGCCTAGGACAGCGAAACTCTCTGCCAGCCGGTGCAGCCTACAGTCGTATAGATCCATCCTCGCCAAGAGGGGCATTCAAGGTTCAAAGCAAGAAGCCAACCGCCACCCCCACTCCCTACTCCATATTCAGCGTTTGGGCCTGTGCAGTATCCACCTGAGGCTCGAGTTTATTTTGACAGCCGCAGCATCCTTGGTCTGGGTAGAACGGCCAAACTTGCCCTTTTGAACTCCGCACGCGGTTGTCTGGCGCGAGACATGCCTAGTCCGCTATGAGGGGCAATTCTCTCCGGGACCCTCCTTCTCCGCATTCCTGGGGAAACTTGACGACACATACCCTTCCTGCCATCGTGGGGTAGCGGTTACGCTACGGTCTCACAGCTGAAGATGCGGAGATGTGCATGGGGTATGTCCAAAAGTGGTAATCTGCGTCAGATTTCGCCGATATTGTACTGCTTAAGTATACACTTCGGTGATGTTAGCACCGGTCACTCACACTGCACCTGGGCGACTGCCAACCTAAACACTGGGCGTGAGAGAACCCTTGGATAAGAAATGACATCAAGAATATAAATCGTTCACAGGCTGAATTCCACGAAAACTTCGTGATTGTTTGAGAGATCGATGCCAAATTCTTTTGCTGTTTGCACCCACATCTGAGCACAATGGCCGATCCAGTCTTCCAACTCAACGCGAGCTCATTAGCAAATACGTTTTTCCAAAGAGATGCTCTACCAGCCGAGATCGCTCAATTACTGAAGCAACTCGCTCCATCGTCGTTCGCAGACACCGCTGCCCTGGCTGCAGTCGGTCTTGTATCATCAGCATTTCTTCTCCGCCGGTACACATGGGATAAGCCTGATCCACATGAGTATATCTTCTTTGAAAAGCCCCAGGCTCAGGAGGGGTTCTTGAACAAGGTTAAAACCACCAGAAATATCGCAGAGAGGCTGGAAGAGCTTGTAAGTCGAAGTGAAACCATATAGATAATTAAGCTTATTCAATACTAATCCGATTCTTCTGCAGAATAAAGATGCAGTCGTCTTCTGGGGTTCCCAATCAGGGACGGCAGAGGGCTTCGCCAACCGCCTCGCGAGGGAACTGCACCAGCGGCTCGGGCTAGATGCCCTGTCGGCAGACCTGTCAGACTTCGACTCCAAGACGATCGCGCTCCTGCCGAAGAGTAAGATCGCGATCTTCATCCTCTCGACGTACGGCGAGGGCGACCCGAGCGACAACGCAGGGCCTTTCTGGGACTGGCTGACGAAGCTCTCGGACAAGGACAGCAGCGGCGGCCCCCTGTCCTCGCTCCGCTACGCCGCCTTCGGCCTCGGCAACACGCAGTACAGGTACTACAACCGGGTCGTGGACGTGGTGGACGGGGCACTCCAGAAGGCCGGCGCCGAGAGGCTGCTCGACGTCGGACGGGCCGACGATGCCGCCGACGCGACCGAGGAGGACTTCCTGGCGTGGAAGGACGACCTCTTCACCTTCTTCGTGAAGGGGCTCGGCATGCAGCAGCACGAGGTCAGGTACGAGCCTCAGCTGTCCGTCGTGCAGGACGACTCGCTCGACCTGGCCGACCTGCACCTGGGCGAGCCGCCCCGCTCCGCCGACAAGGGCAGCAGCGAGGTCCGGCCGCTCAAGATCAAGGGCGCCCGCGAGCTCTTCAGCAACACCCCGCGCAACTGCCTGCACCTCGACCTCGACCTCACCGAGCACCCCCAGGTCACCTACAAGACGGGCGACCACCTCGCCGTCTGGGCCATGAATCCGGATGAGGAGGTGGAGCGGCTCCTCGCCGTCCTGGGCCTCGCGGAGCGCCGCAACGTGCCGCTCCTGGTACAGGCGCTCGACAAGTCGGTCAAGGTGCCCGTCCCGTCGCCCACAACCATCGAGGCCGTCCTGCGGCACTACCTCGAGATCTGCGCCCCCATCTCCCGGGATGCTGTGAAGGCCCTCGCGCAGTTCGCGCCCACGGAGCAGGCCAAGGCATTCCTCGCCGCCCTAAGCGAGGACCGCGCGAGCTTCGCAAAGTTCATCGCCGACAAGCACCTCAACCTCGGCCGGCTCCTCGAGATGGCCGCGAAGCAGCAGCAGTCCGGCAGCAGTGATAGCACCTGGACCTCGCTGCCCCTATCGTTCCTCATCGAGACGCTCCCCAAGATGCAGCCACGCTACTACTCCATCTCCTCCTCGAGCATGATCTCCCCGCGCCACCCGACCATTACAGCCCTCGTCTCGACAACGCCCCTAGCCACTTCTACACCCACAACATCGTCAGACACATCTTCGCCCTCAACACCAGCCTCCATCCCAGGCCTGGCAACAAACTATCTCCTCGGCCTCTCGCACTCCCTCGCGTCCGAGTCCACCCCGGCCCCAGCCCACCCAGCAGGCCTCACGTATCCCCTCGCGGGGCCGGGAGACGCACTTGCCGGCGGACGTGTGTACGCGCATGTGCGGCGGTCGCGCTTCAAGCTGCCCGCGCAGCCGTCCCACCCGCTGGTCATGGTCGCCGCGGGGACGGGCGTGGCGCCGTTCCGGGCGTTCCTGGCGGAGCGCGCGCGCATGCTGCAGATCGGGAAGGAGGTTGGCGAGATGGTCCTCTTCTTCGGATGCCGGCGCGCCGCAGAGGACTACATCTACCGCGAGGAGCTCGAGGGCTTCGAGCGTGAGCTGGGCGGTAGGCTGCGCATCGTCACTGCGTTCTCGAGGGAGGAGGGCACCCCGAAGACGTACGTCCAGGACCGGGTGAGGGAGCTTGGTGTGGATGTTGTGAGGCTTGTGCTCGAAGGGGGTGCGTCGGTATACATGTGTGGCCGCGCGAGCATGGCGAGGGAGGTTGGCGGAGTGGTAGGTGAGCTGGTTGGCAAAGAGAACGGGTGGGGTCAAGAGCAGATCAAAGAGTGGACGGAGAGGATGAAGAGGAGTAGGACATGGCAGGAAGATGTCTGGGGTTGAAATTCCCGGGTCCTGTTGATTTTCCATTTTGTCCATAGAAGCGACCATTGAATTATAGATACATGCCATTTCATAAAGGTTATGAGCAGCCTGTACAGATCTTGAAGAGATGTTTCTCGGAAGCTCTACGCCACAGAGTACTTCAATATGTTCATGGTCGCGGCACGAACGACTCCGCATGCGTGCGCATAAGATGCTTGACTCTTAGTGTCACACTCATTTGATCACATCACCGTGCACCGCTCCTCGGAGCTCTGGACAAGGATTCACCAACTTGCACTGGGCCGCCGCTTCCTCAAATCTGTCTCAGAGCCTCGCGCCTACAATAAAGTCAGCATGCGATTCGCCATTCATCGCGTCGTTCAACTCACGCTGGCAGGGTCGACCAATTCAGCCCCTTATCCGTTCTGAGCAAAACGTCCAGAAGAGCCTGCTGCTCATCACGGTCATCGAAGCGGTCGCCGGCCAGGGCAATGGCCATGCTTGCGGCCAGATGAGCAGTGTTGACGTCGCTGATGGCGTCGGCAATGCCGCACACGATCCTAACATCCTCGCGGAGTGTCTCGTCCATAGACCGGACCGCGGCCTTCTGCTCGAGGCCAAGCCTCGGTATGCCCGGGTCGTAGGCGATGAGCAGGATGCGCACAAGGTGGTAGTACTGCAGCCCAAGGACGGCATGCTCATTGAGGAGAAAGATCTCCGGGAACGGCCTGTCCTCCTCCTTGCAGATGAAGACCGGACTGAACGTCTCGGGCCTGTTCTTCATCCACTCCTCCGCGTACTCGACGAGCGCGCTGTGCTCGGCCAGGCTTTTGTCCTCCCCGAAGCAGTAGCAGATCACGTCCACGAGGAGGAGGGTGATCCTGGCCGCCCATCTTTTATCATCGCCTGGGCTCGTGCTGGTCGGGTCGATATTGAGGCACTCCCTGTATAAAATCGGCGTCTTCTGGTGCATGATGGCCATGTAGATGGCTTGCCGGACACTTGCCCAGAGTACTGGCTGTCCCACAAAGTCAACGAGCTCCAGCACTAGTTTGGACTGTATGAGCCCCATGTCAAGAGAGTCTGACTCCGCAATCGGTTTCTCTCTCGGTGTCTGAATGACCATATGGTGCTGGAGCAGGACAGCAGCGGCCAGCAGGCCTGTGCTCTCATCCACCATGCCGACGACGCAGCCGTTCAGCACGGGCGCCAAATCCTGAAAGGCGTCGCGGAGGTAGGCCTCCTCCTCGGCGGATGGAAATCCACCATGGCTGTTTCGGGCACTCTTGACAGTGACGGCAAGGATGGCTTTGTACAGGAGAGGGCATATGGAGGATTTGTTGGGGAGAACAGAGGCGAATGTCTTCTCCTGGTCGCATAGGTCAAACTGCGGTGCTATACCTATGCTAAAGCGATAGATGAGATCTGCCTCGTGGGCGTTTTTTAAGGGGAGGAGAGACGCGTCGACCCTCGGGTACAAAGGATGCGGGTTATTTGAATGTGCGGTCTCGGGCGATGGGAAGGACGACGGGGTGGGAAAGACGTTTAAGGCGGGCGTCCGAGGTCTAGTGAATTCTGAGATGCCCTGTCTTGAGCCACCATCTTGCTCATAGAAGGACCGACTTGATGCTGAAGGAAGGGCACTGCCAGTGTCTTGGAATAACGTGGACCTCGAGTGTGGCAGCCTGATAGTAGGCGTGGGGCTAAGTGCGGTCGAGGCATCAGGGGAGGGTAGGTCCTGATGAAGTATCGGGCCCTGAAAGCCCTCGTCGTCGTCGTCACTGAGGTCCCCCTCGTAGAAGGAGGCGACCTCCTCGGTCTCGTCGACGAACCTGATCCTCTTGTTGGTGGTCTTGCACCACGTCTGGTCCGATGTAAACGTATACTGGCTCTGGTCCAGGCTGTAGCACGGCACGGCACACGGCAGCCCAATCAGCACACTTGATCCGAGACCCTTCTAGAAGGTTGGCTGGCAGGCCAGGAATAGGAGCAGGACGGCGCGCGGAGGCTGCTTACCCCGGATTGTACGTGTGGCGGAACCGGACCCTGATTCCTCGGACGCAGGGCTGGCCTCTCTTGACACACTGGGAGCACTGCTCCTTGGTGTCACCTGTGATGGCAGTGGCCCATTAGTAAAGCTGAGGCCGTGATTGGGGTGTTACAAGACAGGGTACCCACACTTCAGGTGCCTATAGAGGCAAGACACATGCTCAATTAGCTTATGTTTAGGGTTGGATGGTCGGTCGTACACAATCTCGATATGTTATCATGTGTGAGAGGGTACGTCTAGCAGGGAGAGAGTGTTTATCCGGGCTGACGGGCCCGACGCAGTCACAGTCGACCGAGACTTGGGGCGGGAGTGGCGCCCGAAAGTCCCACAGTTTCTCACAGGACACAGCAGCCGCGGCGGCAGGAGCAGCGGCATCAATAGGATTGCTTGGTGGCTTGCTTACCTCGATCGGCATCCCTGGGGAGGCAAAGTACCTGGGTCAATCTCACGGGCATTTCTTTCTTGTTTGGGAAGAGGGCATCACTCACATCACACCCTGGCCTCCTCTTCTTTGTCTCCGTCTGAGGCCCAGGCGGAGGCATCTTGCGGCAGAACGCGCAATCAGTACCTCGGAGAGGACACGAGGGAAAGTGTTGCGCGCACCGTGGCCGGAATCAGAAACAAGGGGTGTGGGAAAGCCAAAGCAGGGTGGATGGACAGTGGGCTCGCTGGTTTATAGCTGTGTTGGGCAGAGGGGGAAAGAATCCCGCGGTGCTTGACGACGGGGACTCTGCATTGCCGGGGCGCTTGTTCAAGTCCAACAGGTCTCGGGCTGTCTGGGCCGTCTGGCAAATCTGGCGAATCTGCGAGCTTGGATGAGCGTGTGGGGAAGGGGGGGACCGATTTTTCCCTGCCAGCCTGCCTAGAGTCTGCCTGTTGAGGATCGGATTGGCATGTGTGTCGGGGTGGGGGACGCCCCCTGTTCTTGCCCTCTTTCCGACGTGCTGTTTTTCTGGGGTACTTCTCCAAGGCCCTGCCCTGACATCACCCACTGGATAGCGATGCATTACTCTCCATTAGACAGGCTATCGGTGCCGAGTCGATCCAGCCCTCCACATACCCAATCTGGCCAATGCGTGTCTGTGTGTGCGGGTGGATAGGCGGAAGCTTGCACACCCGCCAAGTCTGTCGAGCCCACACTAGCCAGCATCATCGTGAAGGGACCGCCGCAGACCAGATGAGGGGAAAGGTGGTGTACTGTGTCAAGCACTCGCGTCAACGCATACGCTATAGGCAGTCTCCAAAGGCCTGATCAGGCTTCGTTCGCCGATCAAGCTTGCGGGCTGTCGCACCCAAGTTTCCCAAATTATACCCAAAGTTGCCAAAGTAGGACACTATCTCCATGAAACCTCTTGTGAGCCTCGTACCCGTCACCGGCGACCCGCAAGGGCGACTGATACCCACCTATCCCATGCCATTGCATCCCATCCCATCCAAGACGCACCGCTTACATCGCCAGCCCGGCTCATGTCTATGGTGGAGGTCATATAGGTTGGCAAATTTCGTGAATATTTAGACGATGTCCATGCTGCGTAGTGCCCGCGTCTAATATGCTTCCTAACATCTTACACTTTCTGCTCTATGCCAATACCATCATCGCTCTATCAAGCAGTCCTGTCAATATCGAGAGGCTTTCCTTCGACGTGGACTTGATATTATAGCCTCACATCCCACTTTTCCATCATCACATCTTCGCCAGCATCAGCCCTTGACCAAGAACACAGACCAGCCTCCAGCACCGCTATGGGGACCCCTCTGGTGTCGTGGGCATCGGCCCCTTATGCCGCAGCACTGCTGTTGTTCCTTGTCTCCTACTTCATAATATACCCCTTCGTAGAGTACATCCGGGATCCCAAAGGTATGCATAGTCTCGGTACCCAGACAGCAAAATAGGAACCGATGAGCTGACAGCTGTTGCCACAGGCCTGCGAAGGTTTCCCAACTTCAGCCCCTTCTCTGGTATCTCCAGCATCCCTTTCACAATCCTAGCCCACTCGGGTGACCGGTCAAGGCGGCTGGCCAAGCTGCACAAGGACCGGCCCATCCTGCGCACGGGGCCCAACACCCTCTCGTTCGGCACCGTCCGCGCAATCAAGGACATCTACGGCCACGGCACGCCCTGCGTCAAGGACGAGTCGTACGCACTCCTCGCCGGCACCCACTACCACCTGGCCGACGTCGTGGACAAGTCCGACCACGCCCGCAAGCGCAAGGTGCTGTCGTCGGCGTACGCGCTCAAGAACCTCGAGAGCTGGGAGTACAAGGTCGCCGACAAGGTGGAGCGCATGATCGGGCAGTTCGACCGGCGGTGCGCGCCACTCCCGCAGAAGGAGGGCACCTTCCCCGCGCGCGAGGAGCTCAACGTCGACTACCGCATGTGGACCAACTTCTTCGCCCTCGACGCCATCGCAGACATCGGGCTGAGCGACCGCCTCGGCTTCCTGGATCAGGGCACCGACCGCGTCGTCGCCCAGCGCAAGGACGGCTCCACGTACGAGACCAACCTGCGCGAGTGCCTGTACCCCACGGCCCGCAAGCAGTCGCTCCTGATCTGGTCGTATGGCTGGTACAAGCTCATCGACAAGATGGCCAACGTGATCCCCTTCTATAAGCGCATGACCGAGTCCTCGAAAGGCTGGGACGACATCATCCTGGGCCGCGGCAACAAGCGGCTGGAGCGCTACCGCGCGGGCGAGAAGCTCGACGACTTCTTCCAGGCTCTTATGGAGGACAAGTCCGGCTCACCCAACCTTCTCGAGTGGGGCGAGATCCTGGCCGAGGTCAACATCATGATGAACGCCGGCAGCGTCACCACCGCCATCGCCATCGCCAATGTCACCTTCCAGCTGCTCAAGAACCCGGCCTGCCTGCGCCGCCTGCGCGAGGAGCTCGACGCCGTCCTCGACCCGGACGAGGTCATCGCCCCCTACGACAAGGTCAAGCACCTCCCCTATCTGCGCGCCTGTCTGGACGAGTCTCTTCGCCTCTTCCCTCCGACACCCCACGGCCTGCCTCGTGCCACTCCGCCCGAGGGAGCCATGATTCTGGGCGAGTGGATCGCCGGAAACACCACTGTGAGCATCTCCGCCATGGTCGCCCACCGCGACGAGAGCGTCTTCTACGAGCCCGAGAAGTTTATTCCCGAGCGCTGGCTAGGAGAGAAAGGCAAGGAGTTACAGCCCTACTTCGTGACCTTTAGCGCCGGTAAGCAGTTTTCTGATAGTATTTTTATCCCTCGAAAGGTTACCTCTCCCGTCTGTAGCCTGTACCCCAAGGGTTTCGTCAGTTTGCAGGTTGCGAGACAGGCTATGGCCACACTGGCCCATTTCTCCTCACATTCGTATAGAACTCTTGCTGACTTCAAATTGTAGGCGCTCGTGGCTGCATTGGTAGGAACATCTCGTATCTGGAGCAGACCGTCTGTGTGGCGAGTATACTACACAGGTTTGACATGGCCATGGCGCCTGGTTTCGAGTTGGAGAGGCTGGAGACAATGAACCATATCCTCGGGCCGATGCCCGTGAAGATGTGGAGAAGGCAATTAGATGCCGAGTATGAGTGAGGAACTAGCATAGGCGCTTGAGGAGTTTAAATATGTCAGAACAGTTTGGGGTTATCATGGGTTTAATGGAATTGAGTCATTACCTAAATATCTCTCCTATGCTCTTCAATGCTGCACAAGCAACCGCCAAATGAACCGCCAAATGATGCCAAAGTTGTAAAAATCAAAGTTTTGCAATGCTCTCCTAGTCCCAATACCGAATGACTCCATCTGCTCCAGCTGATGCCAGCTTGGAGGTCTCCTGGGGGTGCCACTTCACACAGGTGACCGGATCCTTCGTTTCGATCTTGTGGTACATCTTGCAAGTCTTCCAGTCCCAGAAGACAAGGTATCCCGCCGTGTCACCGCTTGCAATAAACTGCCCGTCGGGGCTGATGTCGATGTCGATAGCCGTTCCCGCGTTGTTGTGGCCTCGATAGCTCTTCTTTCGGTTCTGGCGGAATTTGTCGTTGGCATTGTACACCACAATCTGGTTGTCGGAAGATTGGTACGCGACGTATTTGCCAGAGGGGTGCAGAGCCGACCGTGTCATCGGGTACATGTACGTCTCGGCGATGTACTTGATGGGGACAGGAATATTGTAGTCCCATGCGCGCAGCGACTTGTCGTCCGACGTGGTCATGAATCGGTCGCCGTCTTGTGTGAAGGTAATGGTGTTGATGGCCGCCAAATGGTGGTCGTACTCCTGGACAGTCTCGTTGCCTGCCCGTGTGTCGAACTGAACGATCTTCTTGTCGGACATGCCAGCCAAAAATTCGTGACCGTGCTCAGCAGTTGGGTTGAAAACGAGGCAGTGTGGGGTTTTGCCAGTGCTGAATTTGCTGATACACTTTCCGGTCTCGGTGTCCCAGAGCTTCATCTGCCGGTCATACGACCCAGACAGGAATCTTGTGCCATCGTTGTTGAAAGACAGGTCTGATATCGCCTTGGAGTGGCCAGAGTACGTCCGCAGGAGCTCCTTCTGGTGGTAGACATCCCAGATCTTGATGGTCGTATCCGCCGAGCCTGACAGTAATACGTGACCGCTGTGAGGGAAGAATCGCAGCGATGTAACAGCCTTGGTATGGTTCTTCCATGTGTGCACCATCTTCTTGGGGATATAGTTGGTGGCACTGCCCGGCTCTTTTCGCAGATCGATGTCCAAATCCTGCGGCACATGCATAATGACAGAGCGACCCTGATAATCGTACTCGCTTTCGCCGTGGAACGTCGTAGTCTCGTCGCCCAGCTCCTCGACTGCTTTTCGTCTTGCCAGCGCCTCTGTGGGTGCAGCGACCACGGCGCCACTCTCAATCACTTCGTCATCTTCATCCTCGTAAACAATTTCGTACTCCTCGTCGCTGCCGAGTTCCGCCTCTTCGTCGACATCCTCGTACTCAGTTCTCTTGTACTTTGCCCAAGGCCCTTTGTACTCGCCGTCACCCTCTGCGATGAGCGCGCTGCCTTTGCCCTCTCTCTTGGCCCGGGTGGCAGCAGCCTCTTCCTTGATCTGCTTGCCGCTCTTGTCTTCCCTCTCAGGACCCTCGCCGCGTTCTACCGCACGGTGTTTGGCGCGAAAGGCATGTTCGCTTAGGTATGTCTCGGTCGCGTAGCCGGTGAGCACGTTCTTGCGTTTGAGAGACGGGTGGGAAACCTCGTCGCGGAAGGGGTTGGCGGGTCCGACCTTTGGTCGCGCGAGGTCTTCGCCCGTGTAGGGTACGACTGCATGATCTGGCTCGGCCTCTTGACGGATGATGAGGGCGTCTTGCGGCGCCATGTTCGGCGGATATGCGCCGAAGTCGGGCATGGTGGACGTGATTGTTGATTGTCAGGAAATAGGTATTGTCGTGGTTGACTGTTGGTAGCAAATGGTGTCGTTGATGGTAGTTTGATGGTAGTTTGATGGGAGTGAAAGTAGTAGTGCAAGGGTTGACTAGGGTTACGTCCTCACAGTACGTCCGGAGGGGGGTGGGCTCAGTTAAATACTCCCCCTGTAGGTACCTTGATGGCAATTTTTGGCAATTACCTGCCAGCTAGTTCAATAGCTGGGTACGCTAGACAAGTTTTATCAGTAAGGGTGCGTATGGCCGTATGCTATCTCAGAGCTAGCGAGGTTAGTAACTATAAGTCTAGATACCCTATTAGACAGTATCTTATAAGATAATATCCCACAGGAGGGTGTCCTACAAGATGGTATCATATGAGAGGGTATCCTACAGGAGGGTATCTTATAAGAGGGTATCCTATAAGGAGGGTGTCCATGGGAGGGTGTCTACAGGAAAATATTAGAGTGCCCTACAGAGAGTATCCTACAGAAAGTGTCCTACAGAGAGTGTCCGACAGAGAGTGTCCTACAAAGAGTGTCCTCAGACTGTCTTCAAAAAGGTTATCCACAGGAGAGTGTCCCAAAGGAGGGTATCCCAAAGGAAATTAATTCCACAGTCATGGCGAAGAATGGTGTCCTGGGCAAGCCAGCCAAAGGTTGAATCCCTGCAATTTGCATTGGTGCATGCGCCTCTGTTTTGGGACACCTAAGAACTACGTATCAGACATAGGTAGTAAGATCTATCCCATTTTCCGCTTCAGAAACTGGAGTACAATTTAGCCAGCGAATGGGAAACGTGGAACAGGCAGGAGGTGATATCACAAATGCATGCAGAGTTCTGTGTATCGTGAGAATCATCCATAACTGCATTTGCTTCCATATAATCCTTTGACTCCACTCCGCCACGCCGATTATTGCACGACCGTACACGAATGATCATCGCGACATTGTGAGACATTGTATCGTATCCACCGTTCATGCTCCAAGCAAGTCATCCGACCAGCAGCGCCCCTGTCCGTGGTATGCACTGCCGCTGCCATCAACCCGCCTTAACCCAACCTCCACCAGTCATCTCCGCAGCCGTCCACCTAGTGATAGCTTCCTTCCTGAGCACCAGTCCCCTGGTCTAGTCATTTGCTTCACCATCCGCACCGGAACTCCAGCCACCGCGTAGTCGCCTCGTAGCGGTGTTTGGGCGTGTCCTCTCTCCCTCTCTCCGTCGGAGGTTGCTTCGCGGCCCCCCCCCCCTCTCAGCCGGCCCCGTCCTAGAGCCTTGAAGAGGCCGCTTGTAGGTCATGACCGCATATGAGAGATCGCTCGCGATGGCGCCTCTTAGTTGGCCTCGTCCTTAATGAGGGCAACGATCATCTTGTAGAGGTAGAAGAAGAACATAAGCAGGTGGAAGCCGAGCTTGATGAAGGACTCCTTCTTATGAACGTTCAGCTTCCTGAAGATCTCGGTTGCGTCCAGCAGGTGCGTGTTCTCAATGATCCTGGATTTGTGTCAGTCAGCCATCGTATCATCACCCCAACTCGAGCTGCAAAGCTCCGGGCGCATCGCCTGTCCCAGCAGGTGGTGGTGGGTGACGTACTTCTTGGCATTCCAGGCCAACAGCGGTAGGTTGACTATCAATGGGAGCCAGTATCCGTTGATGAGGAACAAGAAAGTTAAGAATCCATGTACGGCGGCCTCGGGGATGATGTAGGTGTTCAGGCGGTTGCAGAGGTCGATGGGGTTGATGTAGTCACTGCAGGCATATCGAGTTAGCATGGCCATGACACGCAAGACCAGCTATGGTCGCTTGCAGGCAAAAGGAAGGACAAGGAGCGGGCTTCGTACCATTCGAGATCGCTGTACATGATAGTGAAGAAGACCTGGAGGAACAAGTTGACGGCGTTTATAAGCACCGAAAACAGGAAGAGCCACGCCTCGCCAGACATCTTGGCGGTTGTGTTGGAGCTATATCCTAATTGAGTGGTGTAGTTGCGACTCGAGTCTCTGAAGCTGCGACTGCCGGGAGCTTGGGCTCGAAGCGACGCGATGCGATGGTGTGCGTGTGCGTGTGTATGTAAGGATATGGGACACAGGTCTGGATATCCCGCAGAGGTGGGCAGGCAAGTGGAGAACCGGCCGAAGGCGAGCTTATCACGGACGGCAGACCAACAAGACGGGCGCGCAGGATTTTTCTCGGGTGTCAACAACGGCAGCTGCAGCCTCGATGGGCAAAGACACAACACAACAGCTTGGGGAGAGGAGTTCGGTGGCGGCGGAACAGATGCGAATATCTGTCCTCGAGATTTGGATTTTGCAGCAGTCCGAAGCGGCGGTGGCAGGTCGAGGAAGGGGTGGGCGAGGTCAGTCGAGGGTCGGTAAGGCCTGAAGCGGCGGGATGATGTCGCTCGCTCTCCACGCTAGGCTGCACTGGGGACCGTCGACGCAAAAATGCTGCCTTTCCAAGGTTCAGAGCTTTGCCCGCCGCCCCGTTGTTTTGGGGGAAGGGGGGCGTCACTCGGGCGATTCCTTCGTCCGGCAGCCAATGGCAGAGCTCCAGAGTTGGATAGCTCGGGGCCGCTTGGGGGCCAGCTGGGCCGGCATGTGGCGCGAGCTCTGCTTGCCAGGCCTGCTGTGCCACCAGGATCGCTCTGCCCAGACTGCCAGATAAGGTGTGGCCCCCAGCCAGCCAGCCTAGCCAGAGCAGATCATTTATTTATGAATTTATGATGCGCGCGATCATGGGGTTAAGTAGTGTAATATTTTGCAGACAAGCTTAATAACTGCTCGGGGACAATGGTGGATAAGCTGTCTCAGCGAGCGATTAAAATGCATGTGAGACGGGCACTTGCACAAACTTCATGGGAAATAGGCCTGCAGAAATTCATCGCAGATTGCTCATATGCCCCAGCTACACACGCTGTGTACATTTAACAACGCTCATAGACCGCCACATATTAATACCACCATGTCGACGTCAACAAATCATCCATTTACTCAGCTCCATTAGTGGCCTTTTCAGGAACAGGTATAGGGCCACCAGGGGAGTCCGGGAGACGTGCAGTCAGTACCTCAACACCGTCCTCAGTAACAAGCAGAGTGTGCTCTGGAAAAATGTGTCAGCTGAGGTGCCCTCACGGACTGCTCCTGAGACTCAAAAATGCGAGGAAGAACTTACCAAACTGGGCTGTCTTCTTTCCGTCGATCGTCGTGCTAGTCCAGTTGTCCGGCCAGGTGATATCACGATACTTGCCCAGCGCAATCATCGGCTCGATGGTAAAGGTCTGTCCAGGCTTGCACTCGCCAACTGCTTTATTCTTGGCGTAATGAGGGATGTTTGGAGGGCAGTGGAAGATCGTGTTGATGCCGTGGCCGACGTAAGTCCGGATGACGCTGGTGTTCTTGGTCTTGGCATGCTTCTCAATCGCGTTACCGAAGTCGCGATACAGCGTCCCTGGCTTAACGAGCTTGATTGCCTCGTCCAGACACTCTCGAGCCGCCTCAACAACGCGCACAGTGTCAGGGTCCGCCTTGGCCCGGTCGCCCACATAGTATGTCTCGTTCAGATCACCGTGATAACCCTCATGGTAGAGCGTGACGTCCAGGTTGATGATGTCGCCGTCCATGAGGATGCGCTGGTCGGGAATGCCGTGGCAGATGACCTCGTTGATCGAGGTACAGACAGACTTGGGGAAGTGGTTGTAGTTCAGGGGCGATGGGTAAGACTAGAGCCACCGTCAATCTCTGCATTCTTTGCCTCCGCCCAACGGCTCTTCCTGTGGCCCCACGGGCAGCACTCACATTGCGCTTGATACACTCGTCGTGTACGATCTTGTCGATCTCGTCGGTAGTGATTCCGGGTCGTACCGCGGCAGCAGCAATATCGAGGACCTCTCTGGCCAGCCGGCAGACCTTGCGCATAGCATCCTGTGCCTTCTTGTCGAGGATCTCGACCTTGTTCCGGTTGACGAGGGACCGTCCTGCCTTGGGAATACCATCGGCGGCGTAGTCTGGGTGGGGGATCGTCTTTGGGATCTCACGTCGCGTCGACAGAGGGTAGACGGGTCGGAGAGGGCCGGTGTAAGAAAAGTTCGGGAACGGGTTGTAGTAGCCGGTCTCTGGGTCAGGTTTAGATACTATTTTCGGCGGTATGTTCAAGGTGTTTTGGATTATACTGTTTTCTTGCTTGTGCATTGACTTATGGCTGCCCTGAACAAAAATGCTGGTCAGCTACAAGTGCCACAGGCTGTCGTCCAGGTCGCCCACCACGCGACTGAGTGATGTTGCGGAGGCGGGGCAAGAAGAACATCATCTCTCAGCCCAAGGATGGACTAACCCAGTTCTTCTTGAAACAGTCCTGAGAGCAAAAGAAGCTGTCCTTGATCCCGAGTTTCAGGCATGTCGGGCACTGGAGCGTGCCAGCATCGTTGTCGCAGTCGACGCTGAGGCACTTGCGCTTGGAGGGGGGCTCGTCGGTCATGGTGAACGGTGGGATCGCGTGTCAGTCGCAACGGTTGTTGGAGATCCGGGCCCCGGGAAGCAGTGGATGTGGCTGATAATGCTGTTCGGACAAGGACGATGTACGAACAGAGGACAGGCCCAAGAGTCGCAGGAGCTTCAGACGAGAGAAATATGGGTTTAGACAAGTAGCAACACCTTTTTTCGTCTCACTGCCAACGGACAGTCAGTCGCTAAATCCGTCTTCTGAAAATGTAAGTGGGCTGAGTGGGCGAGAATCAGAGCATGCCGGGGGCAGGGATTGCAGACTGAACCCACCTGCGCGCCTTTGTGTTGACCCGAGGACCCTGACTGCGCCTGACTGCTCAGTGGTCACCCACTGCTCGAGTCCCTTGGAGGGATTAGAGGGTCGGGGTTCTGACCCAACCCTGAGGGTTTGGCAGGCAGGGATACACGCCGGCAGGGCCCGGCAATAACCGTGTCTCGATCGGCCAAGAGCATTTCGGCATCATCGACCACATTGCTATCGCCCGGCCTCTCCAGCGTCGTCTGGGGTTAATGTAATGTGGCGACGAGCATTAGATGGCTCAAATTTTGGTAGAAACATCATCAGACAACCTCTGCTTCCGCTTCCGGCTCCACAAGGGTGTTGTCGATGACAGTTTGAAAATCTCTTGAGGTTATTCGCAGCGAGAAAAGTTGCTGCTGCTGTTTAGTCTTAGTCGTTCCGCACCCTGAAGTTCCGCCCTTCCGACTTCCGAAAATCTCCTGACCATAAGAACTTCATATGCTTTCACTGAACAGTGTGCTAGAGCAGCCATATGTAATCAGTCTTCACGCCTTGTATTCTTCCTTCGTGCAGTGAAACGCATAACACATCATGTCCTCAACCAAGGTCGTTGTGGTAGGAGCCGGACCCGTCGGCTCACTAGCAGCTCTGTATGCTGCGCAGAGGGGCTACGAGGTTGAGATATACGAGCTCAGAAATGGTATGGAGATCCCCAGACATGTCAAGGCATACAATGCACTTCCATACGTTGGCTGCATCGGTTTCCGATAGTCTTCATGTGCAGTCCTCGGAGCCTGGGGCAGATGTTGTCAACCGCCGATCTGAACTGCACTCACGAATGCAATCGTCCATGAGTCACTGCTGACGATGCGCAGACCTGAGAGACCCCTCAACAGTACCACTGAACTTCACCAAATCCATCAACCTGGCTCTCTCAGTACGTGGCATAACTGCCATGCAAAATGCGGAGCCAAACACCCCTGAAGGAGAGCGTAAGCTGCTGGACCATGTCCTGGCCGCCACAATCCCCATGAGAGGTCGCATGATCCACGGCAGGAAAGGAAATGGAGACTTGTACGAGGAGGCACAGGATTATGACATACACGGTCGAGTGAGTACCATTTAACAAGTATCCATATCAATATGGATGCTGACAGCTCTTTTAGACAATTTTCGCCGTGGACCGCGGCGGCCTGAACAAGCGCCTCCTCGACGTCCTCGAGAGCATGCCCAACGTCAAGTTCTTCTTCAACCACAAGCTCACAGGCGCAGACTTCCGCAAACGCAAGGCCTGGTTCGAGCACAAGGACGGCTCCTCCGAGGGCCGGCCAAGGGAGATCGAGATCTCGTTCGACTTCATGATCGGCGCCGACGGCGCCCACTCCTCGGTGCGGTACCACATGATGAAGTACACGCGCTTGGACTACGAGCAGGAATACATCGACGCCCAGTGGTGCGAGTTCCAGATCCAGCCCCGGGAGCACTTCGACGCCACAAAGCCCATGAGCCAGTTCCGCATCAGTCCGAACCACCTGCACATCTGGCCCGGCAAGGAGTTCATGTTCATCGCAATCCCGTCCGAGGACGGCACCTTCACGTGCACGCTGTTCGCCCCCGGTGACAAGTACGCCCACCTCGAGGAGAACCCGGCCAATGTCCCGGCCTTCTTCGACAGGTACTTCCCCGGCGTGACCGACCTCATCCCGCCCGCCGACCTCGTCGACAGCTTCCGGCAGAATCCCCACCTGCCGCTCATCACCATCAAGTGCAAGCCGCACCACTTCTCGTCCTCCGTCGTGGTCGTCGGCGACGCCGCGCACGCCATGGTGCCCTTCTACGGCCAGGGCATGAACGCTGGCCTCGAGGACGTGCAGACCCTCTTCACCTTCCTAGACAAGCACGCTGGTGGGGACCGGGCGAGGGCTTTGGAAGAGTACACCGCCCAGAGGGTGCCCGACGCGCATAGTATCAATGATTTGGCGCTGCAAAACTATGTTGAGATGCGTGCCAGCGTGCTAAGCCCGACATACAGGCTGAGGAAGTTCCTGGAGGAGAGCCTGAGCAAGTACCTCCCTAGCTTGGGCTGGCAGACCAAGTACAGCCGGGTGTCGTTCAGCAACGAGAGGTATTCGGAGGTCATCGCGAGGAGTGACTACCAGGGTAAGGTTTTGATGAGGGTCTTCGGGGCCACGCTCGGGGTTCCGTTGCTGGCTGGTGCTGCACTGTTGTGGTTCAGGTTTCGGAGGGTTCCAGAGACCGGCGTGAAGGGCGCAGTCGATTGGCTGGTGAACGCATTGAGTCGATGATCCCGCCTCCCTCTCTCGCGGCCTCGACCTCTGGCAGAAGCAATTTGTAGAGCAAATTTGTGACAATATTGATCATTTAGAAGCGTGACCTGACCAACCTGAAGTTTCCTCATGATGTGACAGGATCGCCGGGGTTTGCATCGATGTTCCCGGGCAAGGCACTCTGTTTGCACACACAGAGACTCTCATATACCATCAACGACCACTAACACTACCCCAAATACGTCAAGGCTGGCTTGTTTCGGGCCCGTTCTCGACCTGGTCTTCGCGTGTACCGCCCACGATCCGGTCGCGTCGCCTCGGACCCCGTCGTCGAAAGCACTTCGAGATCAGCCGGTACAAAATATATCCCAGCACTCCAATTATACAGCCCACAACAAACCCCCCACCGAATTGGACCCCGAACGATTGGTTCCCAATGGCATCCAGTGTGTTGGAATCCGCGTCGTCGTTGGCAGATGCCAGTGAGCTGCCGTCGTCGAGTGGGTCTGTATTAGAGGGATTGCCTGAGATGCTGTCGACTCTTGCATCATCTCCTATGATGATATTTTGTGGGTAGGCGACCGCTAATTGAAGATTCAAAAGTATTGCCAGAACGACGTAAAGGACATGAATGAGTCCTTGCGGTACAATTGTCATCGTCCGATCCTGGCGATACATCAACGTCCACACCTCGATCGCCTAGTGGAAAACAACGCCGACTCGAGGTCCTGGGTACTCCGCGATTTCGGCTATGAGAGCCTTGAAGATGATCCTACTTGTCGACCATTCATGTATTTGAAGCCTCGAGTCGAAAGGGCAGAGCTCATTAAGGCTCCAGCTGCCAGCTTATGACGATGTTTACGACGCAAGATTACTGTGGATGCTGTGCGTAGGTTTTCGGTCGAACAGGAGATATCTTTCAATTGCGCGCAGCAGTTGAGTAATTGCGACTTTGGCTTCGCACCGGACGATTTGTAGGTTTCGGGAGTCAAATCGTATCGATATTGGACCAGACAAATCGTGGCTTCTTCACCGGATCGCTCGCAGTTGATTTGCGCTGGGGGAGCGCGAAGAACGGACTAGGACCCCAAGTTCATCGGAAAATAAGCGAGGCGAGCACCGGGTTTTTGGCGAGGTCCACAGAGTACCTTTGTCACACTGCCGGGTCACAGGTCGGGAAAAGGTGACTCGATGTACACAGCAGGCAGCATCGATGTTTTCAGCCCGAACACGGGTATCTGACTGTGATTTGGGGCTTAGGCGTAAAGAACCGTCTGTCGGCAATTGTGGAATGAGTGCTGTTTTGTGACCATAAGATGCCGCCCGGCGTATGTCAGATGAACCTAGTGAAACACGTCGGGGTGACTCAACCTCCGTCTGACGCCTCGACGCACCGAACTCGAGGCCGCGTCATAGGGTATGGTGGTACTTCTAAAGATCCGGTCGTTTGTGTACTGCAGGTCGTTTCATGAATCTGTATTGAGTTGTTTCTCTGGTCGTGGGGGCATACAAATGCGCCCGGCGCTGTCGTTACACGAATGTCGCAAACTCTTGCAACAAAAACACATGACCCGTACTAGGACACAGCTTCACATAGTTTTTGCCCTTTTATGCCTATTAGATTATCAATTCATCAATTCGAAAGTCGGTAATGTGAGCAATCTATTCTGAGCTCAGGCCATCACAATATCACTATGTCCTAGGCCCCGACCTCTCGGACTTATCCTTCGCCCATCCTGCGTTTCGGGAATAGCTTGAAACCTTGTTCTTCGCGGTCGACAGAGCATATTTCGCGGCCGCACTGGTAGTTTCCTTACAGGCCTTCCATCTCGCCACGATAATGACGAGAGAACCGCCACAAGGTACGTGGTGAGGAAAGAATTGCTGTCGTGATCTTGTAGATTATGCCAACAACTGACTTCTGGAAATTTTGGATATTGGGGACAATCTATATGGGTGTAAGCATACGATAGCTTCAATGAGCCGATTTTGAGTTTCAGAGTCATGTTATCACTCACTGCCACGAAGCTCGCAGGTAGAACGACGAATGGTGCTTGAGAATGATGATGTGCCGATTCAAGGATGTCGATGTTGTTGCCTCCACAATTGCAATGGCAATAAAACTCTCGCAATTTGCACGTCTATTCTCCCAAACTCTTGAGATTGTGTCTGTGAATTGAGACGTAAACTTATGGGACTGCACTTGCACCATCACGCAGGCCCTCAATATGGCTGTGGTTCCCGGAGATGAGCGCTTGAAACTCTCTTTCAGCATCTGTAACATATGGAGAGGAAGCTTTCCAATCTTCAACAAGACAAGACTCATTTCTGTGAATTTAATGAGTCCATAAAACAAGACGTCAAAAGCTCTAAGGTCTCTGCATGCTTGTGCCCTCCACTCGCAATATTGCCAAGTTGTTAGTGCTGTACCCCATCCTCACAACTTGACAAGCCTCCACCTCCTTAGCGCTGTATGACTTATCCCCAACCCCAAAGAACTTGAGACTTGCGCCCGGCTGATTGATTTTGCGGGTGGTGACGCGGTTGTTGCGGTTGACGCGGTTATTGCGGATGAACTTTATTCTGGCTTATATAAAAGTAGTCGCCTGACGCTCCGCAATTCAATTGAAAATACATGGCTCGGGCTCCGGACAGAGACCTCGTTTGTTGGTATTGTTCAAGCTTACCGTAGTTTTTCGTATTTATTAATTGCTCCCTTACACACACTCT
Organism: Diaporthe velutina; assembly: GCA_038088505.1. Taxonomy (NCBI): domain Eukaryota; kingdom Fungi; phylum Ascomycota; class Sordariomycetes; order Diaporthales; family Diaporthaceae; genus Diaporthe; species Diaporthe velutina. Next base: position 997,335 of record JBBWSJ010000002.1, on the reverse strand, counting down.
GTCTTCCACTTGCTCTTTGAACATGGCATGCCCGGTACGACACTATCCTCTACACAAACCCCTCAATCATCGGCTCCCAATCCCAAGATGGCAGCTCAATTTACCGGACAGGGTTGAGGCTGTACACACTGCCTACGTCGGAATCCAGCAACATAGCCATGGCAACACTATTGATGTTGAGAAGACTTGGACTAAAGCTGCGGAGAAGATCCAGTCATGGCTGACGCGTGAAATCGGCCCCTCAGCCCTTGAGTCTTTCCGCGTCATTGACGGTAACGATGTACAAGATGCCGTTATCTGGACTTGTTACTGGACCAACGCCGAGCTCTTCCACAAGGCTCTAGAAGGATTGTCCCTTGCCGCATTGCATATGAGCCTTGAAACACCAGGCCGCAATTATATTGGCTTGTGGCTGGAGGCATTTACTACACCTGCTCAGCGATTAGAGACCAACTACTCCGGCCTGGACTATCTTCCAGGTTTGGGCAGGTTGCCCCGAACTAGTACATCCGAGCATTCATTGTCAGCATATTGGGGAGCTGCGAGGGACCGAATTCCGGATTCGGCACACGATCTTTTTGAACCAGATCCGACTTCCCCTGCTCCTGAAATCACGCTGACAGGGCTCGGCCAGCGACTGAGTGGCTCGAATCCGAGAAACATTGTTCACATCCGTTCGGGTCAACTTTGGGAGCAATGCGACGCTGAGGAAAGTGCTTCGTACGAGCAGAAGCTCGAGCCTACCCTGCACGCAGGCCTGGAGTATCTGTGGTCAAATCCCCGCGATACCGGAGCCCTAGGCCTGCGTTATCTCAGAAACGACGAGCCTAGTTATCGGCCTGGCCTCTCACACCGTAAGGAAACATGCGGGGCGGGGTTCTTCGCCAGCCTGGATCACCTTGAAACATGGGCAAAGAGTCATCGATCACACCTCGCGATCTACAAAGGCGCCATGTCACACTTCAAGACGTTTGGAGACACCAGGAAGTTTAGAACATGGCATGAGGTCTCTGTTTTACGAGAGGGGGACGCGCGATTTGAATACGTTAATTGTATGCCACAAACTGGAGTGGTGGCGAATTTGCGTCTGAATGTCGAGGATATGAACGTCGAATCCACGTCTACTACTTAAAGTATTCCTAGTAAGGCCGAGGCCTTTCGAAGCTCTTAAATGTAAACGGGCCACGGCGCTTGCAGGCGAAATTATCAAGTCCCGGTGCAGTCTATGTCAATGTGATATTGCGTTTTTATCTAACACTGGGTCTTTGAGCGGTTACCACTGTATGAAGAAACCGTATACAGCTTCGTATATATACGGATCAAGAACGAAACCACCCATGTCAAAGCTAAGGAGGAAAAGGAGAATGTCCTTGTACAAATAGCTGGTGACACTGCAACGTGAGCCGAATCCTATCGAGCCCCGTCTCGTCCATGGAGATATTTCGGCAGGAAATATCGGGACGCACAAGGAGATAGGAGAAACCATATTCGTGGACAAAGACTGTTTCTTCGGCGATAATGAGTTGGACCTTGGAGCATTCAATTCAGGCGGCCTCGCTCAGAGAACCTTGATCAACCATACTTGACCGAGTACAAGCAGATCTTCCCACCATCCGAGCCTCAAAATGGCTTCGACGACCGGAACAGGCTTTACAGCCTGAAATTCGACCTCAGTCTGGCTGCGTGCGAGAAGAACGAGAAATACAGGAAAGTGTAGGTGCGAGACACTCACCATGAACTCACTTGTGACAGCAACGTTTGATGGTTTGTAGTGCCCTGAACAATATGCTGTACCTCGCTGAGAAGTACAGCGAAACACGGGTATCAGGTCTGCCAAAGTATGACCCAAGCAAGGATCCCAGAATCCGCTTTCCAGAGCGCACTCCTGCTTTGATGATATATCATTAGTCAATTTTGTCGCCATAACCAGAAAATAATCGATCAGAGGCTGGCGACAACGTTTGACAGTGCAGATCAGCATTAGGTGAAAGGTTGCAGTCTTGAAAAGAGAGCAAATTTTTCTCGTGTCTCTTTGACTGCCATTTTGCAAGCGATACCAAAATTGAAAGCTATGAATCGCGTGAAGAACAAACCTGCTGCTGGTGAAGTTGCCTAAGGTCAACTGGTGAATCGCATACAAACTGGACTCACGTTCACTGTTCAACCCCTTGACTTGATTACGGAGATCATCGATGATTGTCATGTGAGCCTGGCGCCAAAGACATTGCGTGAAGCATGGCCCCATCCTAGGCGCCCGTACACTCGCTGATCAACAGTGGCGCGTGTCTCGAGCTTTAGCTTCATGCACTCTAATCTTAAGAAGGGTGCAGCCCTAATTGCGTCAGTTCCTGGACTAAAATTAATTGCACCCACGGCTGTTGTCTTTGAAGCGCGGTAAGCACAAATTAGGAAGCTAGTACAATTCGAGACGAGTCTGAGATCGCTGACCACCTGGCATTTTCCCCTCAATAATGTCCGAGGGGGCGTACGCAGGCTCCCTAATGATGCAGCCCTTGGAGCTCGGTGTCGAAGATTTCCCTTCCATTGTGGACAGCATTGTCATCTTCTGTGCACCGCACAAGATACTCTAAAAGCTTCAACATTCTATCCCATGCCTAAGGTTTCATCATGTCCAAGTATCCAGGCCTCCCACCTCAACACTCGGTCGTTGTCAAGACCAAACGAGTCTACCTGCGGCCCGTCACACCCGAAGACTTGTCTGCAATGCATAACATCAGAATGAACCCCAGAGTGATGCAGTACATGTAAGCCTTGACTCGACGCCACTCCGCCCAAAGCCTTTCTGAACAACTGACTGTCCTCGCCAGGCCTGCAGTCGAGACGGAGAAAGATGCCCTCAAGTCGCACAGCGTCAGGCGCATCGAGCTGATGATGAAGCCAGACGGATTCTCATTCACCATCATCGTCCCGGATCCAAACCACGAGTCCAGCATCGTAGAGGGCCTGGAGTACGGCACCGTGATCGGGTTCATCGGCATCACGGCACCGCCAGAGGTGTTCTACATCCTGGACGACAGGTACTGGGGCAGTGGGTACGCGAGCGAGGCGCTGCAGGCGTTCCTTGATACGTACTGGAACGCCTTCCCGGAGGGCTTAAAGGGGATGGACGAATGGATGCGTGACTTTCTCGAGACTCATATTATCGTTGGGAATGACGGCAGTGAGCGGGTTGCTGTCAAGTGCGGCTTTGTCCATGTTGCGGACAGATCAACGCCGTCACATGGAGAGGAGAAGGAGAAGAAAATCTTCCGGCTGCAGCGGCCTTGAAGCAATAGACCACTTCAAGTTTCCTTGAATATGACCTGGACCTCTTCTATATGTACCAGCCTTTTCAGAGCCAGCTTGATGCAGACGTGCTGTGGCAAATTAATGGAATAGAACCACTGAGATGTAGAAATGGTCTTCGGCGTGATGGTAAGTAATTCCAATTGGCTGCCAGCTATGCGGACGATACGGTCGTTTGGAGATGTGTAATGCTGACTCTGACCGCAGAATATCTTTCAACTTCTACCACATAATAGGCTTTATGCTGGAACAACGCGACGACACTTCCTCATTTTATTGGGTGACTAGGCAGGTATTGGGTTAATACATCCAGCTTGGTCAAACCAAGATTACAAAGCAATAACCTTACTGGTGCATTGTTTGAACAGATTGAAGACACATCGATTTTGGTCAGTATTTGCAATGTCACAAGAGCTTTGATGTTCCAGTATAGTTGTATTGAAGTTGGGACACATTATGGTTCATTCGCTATTACACGTGGGTACACGTGTAAGAATTATCTTCCTCCGCACCTCTACCACCGAATTATACAAAGATATTCTCAATATTGATACAATCTGAATTACCCATCTAACCAGCCTGGTACAAAGCCAGAGCGTAGACATGAGGGTTCACCGCCGTCAAGTTAAACGGCGTGACATACAGGTCCAAGTCAGTGAGGGCCAGGAACATTGTGCCGTTGATGGCCGGGTCGCCCTCAAAGGTGGAGACGTTGGGCTGGATGGTGTAGGCCGAGTTGCCGCTGACGTTCAGCAGCGGTGAATAGGTCACGTTGAGCTGTGAGGCCCAGAGTGCGAACTTGGGCGCACCAGCCGAGGTCGAGGTGACGTAGCTGTTGTTGGGGCCGACGGCCTGACCGGGCTCCTCCCACTGCAGGAAGACCTCGCGACCAGGGTACGACAGGGGCTGGGTGCGGTTGTGGGTGATGGCCGGGGAGCAGTTCTCGCCGACGACGTCCGAGTCGGCACACGCGTCCTCGGACTCGATGTCGTCGTTGCTCAGGGTGTTGGCGTAGTCGCCGCGGGTCTCGTTGTACACATCGGCACCGTTGATGCGAGCAGCGTTGGGCTGGTTCAGGATGTTCAACTTGGGGAAGTTCTGCCAGATGAGCTGCTGAGTGCCCTCGGGGCAGGACGAGATGTAGGGTGCGAGCAGTGTCCACGCCCACGACTGGGGAATGCCGCACTCGAACCAGACGGGCATTGGGAACTGGCCGTTGAACTGGCGGAAGATCATCTGCTGACGCGCCTCGGTGGTGATGGACTGGAGCAGGAGCTGCCCGACCTCGCGAGCATCGAGATGGTTGAGGAACCCGTAAACACCAGACTCGCCCCAACGAGTGAGCTTCTGGGAGAAGTCGACGTACTCGCGCACGTTCATCGATGGGTAGTTGTACGTGCACTGCTTGGGAGCATTGTCGCCGAGCATGTTGGTGAGGAGTGTCGCATGTCCGACCTCCTGCTCAGCCATAAACTGCAGCAGATATCGGTCCTCGCCAGTCAGGCCGGCAGCCTCGAAATCCTCATCGGAGTAAGTGGCGAGACCGTAGTGGAAGAGATCCAACTCGATCCATTCTTGATACAGGCCAAGAGAGATAGACTGGTAGTCAAAGTCGGACTGTACGCGGTACACGGGCTCAGAACCATTGGTGCCCTGTCCACCGGCAGGTGTGTAGGGCGCAGGCTGGTTGGCGTGAAGCTCGCCATCAGCAGGGTAGTCGAACTTTGCTGGGTTGGGTGGCAGAGCCGGGACGGAGGCAGCAAGCACGCTTGTGGACAGCGCTCCGGTAGTCGTGGGCGAAGGGCCAGTGTACGGGCCGTGACTCGTAACATTGGAGTGCGGCACGACTGATACCGTCATGGCCGCGGCCGATGTGATGGTGGTTGCTGGGGTTGAGACCACACGCTCTTCGATGACGGGCGCGGCGAAAGCCGGCCGTGTGAGGGCGAGAATACCACCGACGGCGAGGAATCCAGCCATTGTTGTATTGGGTGGGATGGGTGAGAGGTGCAGGGCGAGTCTACCTATGAAAACAATAGAGGAAGCATGTCTATTATATACACAGTGACCTGCCTGTAAGAATCCTCAACGTCCTTGAGCTCTATGACGAGGAGCCATCGGGATGTGGGCTCTTTGCCATGTTGAGCTAGGCATGGCAAAGCATATGGTTCTGACCAGCTTCTGCTTGGAAATCAGGTACGGCATCTAAAAGAACAAAGGCGCACACGGCGCACATGTGTGGCAAGGATCTTGTCAAGGTGTGATCGCCATCCTGGTGTGGAGGTCGAAGATGGTCTGTGGAGTGGATAGGTGACAGTGACAGTGCTTGTTGTGCCGTAGCACTTACGTCGTTGACTTCCAAACCACAGGAAAAATTACGTTATCCCTGCAAATTGACCTGCTGAGATCTCTGGTTGCACGCGGTCTTCGAAGTAGTCTCACACGATTCCAGAGTGGCAACCGGTGTTTGAAATATCTACTCTCGCTAGGTAGCACATGAACAAGAGTCTATCATTGCTGCGTACCTAGATAAGCTGGCCTGTGGCCGCATTGCTGTTCAGATCAACATACAGCACGTGGGACAGCGATTATGTTTCAAAGTGTCACTCTCGGATGTGGAGGCAACAGGTGTGGAGTGGGCGAAAAGTACTCACTCAGCGGTAGCACAATTGCATGTGCAGGGCCGCAATCAGTGCGAGCAAAGACGTGGGGCGGTGAGCCTGTGACGTCTACTATTTTCTTCTGCGTTACCGTAGATCCGCCCAACCAGATTTCCTCAACTCGCCGAGAACAAAATTCTCGGCGCCTTCGGAGATACACAGGTACCTATCACTTGCTCAGACGGACGGACAAATCTCGCATTCGATGACGGGTACATGGACGATCTCCCGCGTACGGTACGTGTTGATGGGAAGAATTGAAAGTGTGTGGTAAATCACATCGACGCAACGACACCACATGGCGGCGTAAATGCAAGGTCCCGAGGATGTGATGAGTTATTACCCATGCACCTTGGCAACAGGCGTCATGGCGTCCTGGCGCACGCGCAGAAACGTTGAGCCTCAAGCCGACTTATCGGCTTTTTGAGGACTAGTTCCGGTGCCATGCATCTGAAATATCCAATCCCGCCCATCTTTAGCCCCCAAGCCTGCGGCCCGGAAGTTTTGCTCCACGCCTGCGTGCACCCCGGAACCCGGGCAGGAAACGAAACGGAAATCGGGAGTCAAGATGATCATCGGACGAACGGGCTAGATCAATTGATTATTAACAAATTCTGACGTCTCACTGACAACCGAGTGCTACTTTGCACTGACAAGTACGCGTCTTGGGTCTACATCGCGCCTGTCCGGTTCAGTTCATTCATTGATGGCTTTGCTCATGCAAGCTACCGATGCAATCCGGTGAAGCCGCTATACTGATGGGCATGTGACTATCGAGATGTGAAATCGGGCGTGCGTCCTGCATGTGGGGCACGCCCCTTCCACTCTCGTTCGACCTGCCCCTGAATGGCAACTGTGAGCTTGCAGGAACTCAAACATATTGGCAACCGTGATGCTGTCGGCGACGCTATCTCCTCCCCTTCACGTTTCCATTTTCCAAATGATTTTTAGGCATATTTGCGAAGCAGAGAAGCATCCGAGTGAAAGGTGGCGATATCTGGGCCACATTTCCTCTCCCATCTCCTGACCAGCGGGTGTAACCGAAAATCGGACATGCGGACATACGGACATGCAATCTCTAGACTCTGGGACTGCGTGTCATTAATAAGATGGATGCACAATCGATACTGCTATCCCGGATTTCAACGGCTAAAATACTCTGTGCCTATACTTATAGTCCAATTCTCGGTGCCACTGCTTCCAGCCCCCAATGCAATCAGAGCAGGCTCGCTCCCTTGCCACCATTCCCGCTTCCACTCGCAATCACTGACCTCGATGTGACGACGAGCAACCAATCCATAGTTTACAGGGTACTTTGCGTGTCCACCCGTCCCTTTAATTCCATTCAGCTACTAGTGCTGGGATGCACGTGCTTCTTCAACTTCTCTTTGCCCATGTATCACCTCCAAGTGTCAGAAATGAGGATCAGCTTCATTAACCCTGTACTTGTCGTTATTGGTCGGTCTTTAAACATTTCCCACGGGTGTGACCTCCTGTCGTGGCGACTACCTAGGTATAGTCCTGCGAGCAGCCAATGCGGCCGATGTCTATGAATGCCCAACAATTGAGTGTTGGAATTCAGGGTGTAAAGGATACCCTAATAAAGACATGCTTGCTGCATGAGAGATCGCGACTACGGTTATTGTGTTTCAAATGTTTAAAACTTCTTTTTTTTAAAAAAAAAAATCTTTTCAATAACGAACATCCTGCTCCTGTGCTAAGCCTCAGTGTCTTTGTGGTGCGCTCGCCTCAGGCTACTCGGAACTAGCCATTTGATCGACTTGCAGCTTTCCAAAGGATTTTTTCATTTTTGAAGGTAATAAATAGAGGGATCAACCGTTTTTCGTGCACTCGAGCGCGTGTTTTGCAGCATGTAAGAATTACCCGCCAAAAAAGAAACCAGAACGGCGCCGAACGATCAAGTACGATCCACTCGTTTCGTGATATATAAACTAATTATCTGCGAGAACCTATGTGGTCTAAATGCTTTTTGAAATGCTTGGCACTAAGGCAAGGAGGTTGCATTGGCTGTTGTTGTCAGGGTCACTGCTCACCGTGATTCCTTTTGATCGATCCGTAAAGTTTGCATTGCAGAAGTGTACTGCGGCCAGTAGCTACTTGTGTTGTTCGTGTGAAAATTGTTGGGCCCGAGAAATATAGCGAATGACACGAAGTAATCCCGCACCAAGCTTGCAAGAGTACTGTTGCCAGGCGAGGGAAGAGTACCCAGAGTGCTGTCGCCCGAGGCTACATAATTGTCAGCATACCTGAGTGGAAAGAAAGAGTATTTTTAGGGCGAATGCCCTGAGTGTTCACGTACGGTTTATATCTGTCGAGAATAGAAAAGGACCTGTGGCACCATGGAAGCCTGTTCCGGCCTCGAACACCATCTTGTAAATAGGCAGTGCTGAGTCTTTTATTGCAGACGCAATAGAAGTCGTCCCGCAGTTCACCACCGCGTCAGCGAAAACGGAACGGCGCCTGGCTATAACGGTAACATTCGTCACGGTCCCGTTGCTGGAACGGGTGATCGAAGGATACTGTGTGAGGACTTCTTCAACGAAGCTGTCTGGGACCCCTTGCCACAACGTGTGCAAGTCTGCCGCCAACTGGTCCTCGGCCGTCAACGAAAAGTTTGAGAAAAGGTATCCCTCTTGACCGTCGTGATCGATCAGAGCTGGAACTTTCGAGAAATGGCCACTCTGGAATTCCGTGACAGGGTGGCCCAGGACATTGACTCCATCTATAGCAGGACCCCAGTAAAACGTCCCATATGCAAATTTTCCATCGGCATAGCTCGCTGTATAGGAAGCTGACGTTGCCGCCTGGATATCCGACGTACTGAGGCCGCGAAGACATTGAAGGTCTGTGCAGTTTGCCGCCGATCGGAAGTAATGGTATTGCGCTTGGAGCCAGTCATCGTCGTAGATTGGTGTCCACCACGGATATTCTACCAACATCATAGTCAGTAATGTTATTACTCATCAGTCCTTACTATGCTTACCAGTTATGGCTGCTCGGAAAGGGGGGAAGTCTTCGCCCCCTCGAAGCATCAATTGCAAGGTGACGGAGCTGCCGCCCGCACTGCCACCAGCGATAGTGACCTTGGAAGCATCACCGCCGAAGTAGTGAATGTTATTTTGGACCCATTGGAGTGCCAAGCGCTGATCTAGGAGGCCGACATTCCATGAACCGTCTTGGGAAACCTCCTGGCCGCCTAAGAAACCCAAAGGACCCAGCCTGTATTGGATGGCGACGTAGATAAGGTTACCCCTGGAATGGTATACCAGGCTTTCACCTGGCGACGTGATAGTGCTACCTGTCACATAGCCTTGATAGACACAGTTTCAAGTCAATTCGTGGAGCTGTAGATGATGGTTGAGTGTCTGTGCAACGTACCTCCACCGTGAATCTGGACCATAACAGGTAGCGCACCGGACGTGGGCCTGCTGGGTGTAATAACATCAAGAACCAGGCAGTCTTCGCTCTGAACCATCCCCGCACTACTGTCAACTGACCACGGAGGCGTGCTCTGGAGGCAAACAGGTCCTCGTGTTGTCGCATCCACGGTATTGTTAGGGACGACGTATGTATCGAGGGGCACAGGAGGTTTCCATCTGAGTTCATTCAAGGGTGGCGTCGCATACGGTATACCGTAGTATGAGGCGAGTCTGACATGATATCAGCGGTGATTTACTGAGCAATGCTTGTCTCAACCTTACCCAGAAGTGCTGTTTTGCAACCCACGATACGAGATTCCCCCGGCGGGAAGGATAATCTCTTGGACCTGGGCGGCTGATCCAAAATTGATACCAAAGACAAGTAGAAGGCCGTGCCAAATCATGGTGTCTAGGTCTGCCGTATGTTGTAGCAATTAGAGGAAACTATTCGTGAACCTGTCCCTTCGATATCTATCTCCAGAATACATACTTGAGCTAGAGGTCGAATCCGCAGCATAGACACATGGGCTCAAGTTTTAAGGGCGGTGGATGAATTGATCTTTGACATTTTTCCACTCAGGGGGAGACGTGAAAATACGTAGATGACTCGGACATATGAGTAAAGGCGAGATTACAGAGAGTGATCAATGCGGCAATACGGGATACGATATACGCGGAAACGCAATGCTGTGCGATATACGCGCAAAAGCTCGGCTTCCTGTCTCTGGACCCAAGCAATTGTTATCGCCAGAAAAGGTTTCCTAGTAGTGGCGATATCTATAGCTGACAGCCCCTTGTAATAAAATAGCATCCGTTGCCGCATTGGACAAATGCGACCCCATCAAGGATAGAGTGCCAAATCTCCACCTACAAGCTGTTGCCACATATGCCTCCAAGAATCCTATTTAAATTGATCTACTCCCCGGCCGGTAAATGAAGTAAGGAGGGACGGTGGAGGCAAAGGGTCGAGCGAAGCTACGGATAATGGGTCAACCAATACGATATACGCGGGTTCGAAGATGTGCTGGCCTATGTAGATGGCCCAACCACGAGTCCAGGCGTCTGTCTGCCCGATTCCGAAGCAATGCTAATGAGCACGGCACGCTTGCCGGATCATCACGTCCCCAGAGGACAACACTCTCAACTAGGTACCATACCTGGGGAATCTCAGCTCCAACCTGGCAACTTCAACACTGCCATCTACAGCTGACAGTGATTTTGGTCCGCTATACTACAGTACCGGACGCGACGATGCTACAGGCTCCTCCTTTTCAAAGCTGCTGTCTACAACAGCACAGGCAACGTGCCTATCTCTATCTTGTTTGAAGGCGTCGCGGAGGGAACCAAGTCAGAACTCACGGTGCTCATTGCAGACGATCCATTCTCCAGTGATGTGTTGGGCGGGGCAGAGGTAGTGAAGACGTCTACTCAAGCCTTGATTGCCGACGCTCGGGGAGCGATCAACTTTTCACTGCCCAACCTGAGTGTTGCTGTCTTGAAAGTTTGATCATGTTAACCTAGACTGTGGCACAGCTAATATTGAAGTGCCTCGCCACAAAAGCTCTCCGTCCGAATGACATGCTATGGGTTTTAGCACCTACTGTCCTAGTAGTAGGCGAGTGGCAACTATAACCCACAGGTGTATGAATTTAGGTCGTAGATGTTAATTAGCATACTAGGGCTTATATTTACCTGTGTACTGTCTGTTTTATTGAGTGTACATATTCGTCTTCCTTTCTAAGGTGTGTGGTGAGATATCCCTGTGCATGGCCCGCACCGGAATTAAGAGGCACATTTTGCGCCGGACTTTAGACAGACTTCGTATAACTCCACGCACAAAAGCATCCCTACCGCGAGCGGCCGCATTGTAACATAAACTTGGAGGTGGGACGCGGTGTTAATCTTCCTAATTCCGTGGCCATTTATCTTTAATCTCGAGGTCTAACACTCAGTAATTTAACACAAGGCCTCTTTCAACAGCTGCTACAAACTACACCAGCATCGCACATATTCCTTGGCACAGTCACCATCGCCTTACCAGCAACACAATGGATTCCAAATTCGACAAGTCCTCACTGCTCTTCCGCCATAGGCAGCTCGCCCCGTCAGCATCGGTGCGAGTTTCTCCGTTATGCCTGGGCGCGATGACTTTTGGTGAATCGCACAGCGAACGCTATGGCAAGTGCAGCAAGGAGACTGCCTTTGGCATCCTGGACTACTTCTACAAGAAGGGTGGCAACTTCATCGACACGGCCAGCGTGTATCGTAACGGTGACTCCGAGCAGTGGCTCGGCGATTGGATGGCCAGTCGCGGTAACCGCGACGAAATGGTTCTGGCCACAAAGTACACCGGCGGATATCAGAGCCACCGCGACGTAATCCACTCCAACTATATCGGCACCGGCTCTAAGTGCATGAAGCTGTCACTCGAGGCGTCCCTCAAGAAGCTGCAGACGACCTATATCGACTTGTTTTACGTACACTGGTGGGACTACACGACACAGATTCCCGAGCTCATGCAGAGCCTCAATGACCTCGTTACCTCCGGCAAGGTCATCTACCTCGGCATTTCGGACGCTCCTGCCTGGATCGTCACTTTGGCCAACGAGTACGCACGCAGCCACGGACTGAGGCAATTCACTGTCTATCAAGGGTTTTGGAACGCCGGTCTCCGCGACATGGAGCGCGATATCATCCCCATGTGCCAGCATCAGGGTATGGGTATACTCCCGTACGGCGTGCTCGGCCAGGGTCGCTTCCAGACGGAGCAGGGCTACAAGGAGCGTGAGAAGGGTCACGATGGCCGCTCCATGGTGCCACTGACCGAACATGACAAGAGGGTCTCCAAGGTACTCGAGGAGGTCGCCGACGCAAAGGGCGTGGAGCTCCTCCACATTGCCCTAGCCTACATCCTGCAAAAGGTTCCCTACGTCTTCCCGATCGTAGGACAGCGCACCGTCAAGCATCTGGAGAATAGCATTAATGCCCTCTCCGTCTCTCTTACCGAGGAGGAGACCAAGAAAGTCGAGAGTGCATACAACTTTGAATACGGATTTCCACACACATTGTTAACCCTGTCAATGCTTAACGATGACTCAGAGCCGCCCAGGCGCGCTTGGGGTCCGGAGGATGTTGCGCTTATAAAGCTGCAGTGCCCTGACCAAGAGTTCGATTGGGTCAAGGGCCCGAGCCCGCTTGGGCCGCCCAAGGACAATTGAGATAGCAATTTCGAGAGCACTAAATAGCATCCTAATTGTGATTGACACTGCTGTTACTGTTTCAGTATGTGCGATGATGACGATTTGTGGCAGACAAACGCATGGGCGGAAGACATGTCCGGAATAGTATCCGGCGCCCTCATTGCCAGACTCCATGGCTCACGATGTCTTCGGCTTTGTGGAGCCTTACATTCTACCACAGTTTCTCTGCCCTGTCTCGAGGATTCGTTGTTGGTCCAGCCGGCCCTAAAATTGTCAGTGGTCTGGCCCCGCAGACGCTGACGTCAGGCAAGAGAAGACACTGCCCCGCCTAGGCTCAACCAAGCCGGTCCTATCAGATGTGCACCAAGTTCGTGAATAAGCCTACGAGAGCTTTATAACGTTGATCAAATGGCGTCTGAAGGATGTGAATGCCATCATGATCCGACTGGCGCAAGTGGGGCACAGCTTCTGACTTCTTCTCTTGTCCCAATTGACAACACCAGACGCCCAAACCTCGCATGGTAAAGCCCCCGCTCGTAGGGTTTCTTGAAAGTCCATCAAAAATCTCCCCGACATGCTGACGATCTGTGTAGCGATAGATGCCGTTCACAACATCGTAAATGTGAGACAGATCCACATCGAGGGTGTAGGTAGACTTTATTCAAGCACTCAGTCACACTGACAGTGAGAGAAAATAGGTGACATTGGTCCCGAGCGCAGCGAATGCTCCAGTTGCGCGGCAGCAGGAATAACGTGTGAAGGCGGCGGGAACAAGTTACGATTTCGTTTCAACAAGATTCGTACTGGTCCGCAAAAACAAACACGGCGCCAAGCCAGCCGTTCCAAGAATGTTGCTGCAACGAACAGTCCCAAGGTACCGAAGAAAGCCGCTCAAGCCTCTGAAGCTCGCTGTATATGGCCGCTATCCGAGGACAAAGTGAAGTTGGTGAAATATTTCTTCACCGTATTAGTCTCATGGGTAATTGTTCCTGGCAATCCTTCTCTCCTGGCTTCGATCTGCTAACAATGGGACGCCAGTTTGACTATTGCGACCCAAAGATGCATTTTAGATCTTACATCAGATCAATGATATCTCACGACGCAGCCATCCTGTATGCTGTCTTAGCCATTTCTACCAAGCATCGTGAATTGACGACGGGCTCGAAGGGAATAGAGGAGGCGGATGAATATGAGAGAAAGTGTCTCGAGGTGTTGATACCGTCTCTCAATGACACCGACGGCTCTCTCCAGGATGCTGTACTAGCATCTGCACTACTTATTCGCTTGTTTGAGGAGATGGCAGGTACGTTGAGGTAATCACAAAACATGTACAACTGAATATCTCAAGAGTCTAATGAATCGACCATTAGAGCCGATCGAGCAGCACCCAATGAGCTCCCACGCTGTCTCAGCACCCGTGTTGATGCAAATCAAACAGGGCAATGTTCGAAGCTCTGGGTTCAGCGAAGCAGCGATGATTGTCGCCCTGCGTCAAGAAATTTTCATCGCCAACATGACAAAGCAGCCGGTACAGCCCATTATCACTTATTGCAACATAGACGAAACTCTACAGCCGGCTTCGGAGACCATGTGGGCTTATCGGATGATTGCGCACGCGGCCCGCGTGACCACCTTTGTACACGGCACCGGCAGAAAGGACGCAGTAGAATGGGCGAATCTGTGGCAATATCTGCAAGACTGGGATCGGTGCAAACCTGACTCATTCTTGCCCATGTACCAGTCGTCAAGCCCTGATCCATCGACCGAGGAAGCGAGTACTCTTCCAAGGATCTACTATACTTACGACTGCCCAGTGGCTGCTCAGCAGTATCTGCAGATAAGCAAGATACTACTCATGGGATGTATGCCCCCAAGTTGCACGTCGTACCTCGAGGAAGAGACCGAAGCTCCTAGGTCACGAGTAGATAAGATCATGGAGGCAGTTCGGGTCATCTGCGGCATCTCGATCTCAAACACTGAGTATACGCCAGCACGACTGACGGCCGGTCTTGCCATTGCTTTGTGCGGGCAGCACTTTACAAGCCGCAAGGAGACCGTGGAACTTCTTCGCATTGTTTCCGAGGCAGAGTTGCACTTGGGATGGCCGTGTCTGAAAGTGAGCCATAGGCTCAGGGATATTTGGGGCTTACAGGAATTCATACTACGTTAAATGGTCGAAGAAATCTTGCTACAGATTGAAGTGCTTCGGACATATCTGCTAGTGCATTCGTACTTGGTAGTTTCCGCTAGCAGCACTGTGTCATCCTTCTGGTGATGAAGCTCCCGTAAAGGCTATACCGCAACGATATGGTTGTGCTTATTCCCATTTGTATCACCAACGTATTCCCGAGGTTACGTACGTTTCTAGGGCTGACATTCTATACTCGTAATATACACTGCACACATGGGCATCAAGATAACAAGCTACTCTCTACCACCAGTGAAGCGTACGGGACTTCAGAAAGAAGAGGAGTGGAAGAAACACGGAAATTGTCCAAAAAAATCAGATTTTCCGGGCTTCCCAACACTGGTTGCTGCTCGCGCCAAGTTCAGGGATAGCTAGCTGCATGCGGCCAGTCTGAGATATCATTTAGAGGCTACATTTAATGACGGAACTCGGTAGTTGCCGACGTCTCCCACTGACTTGGATTCCACATTCCCCGAGCTGCAAATACTATTCAATGCTCAAAGGCCATCTCCGTCTTCATACACCTTCGCCCATCGCTGTTTTAAAAATAGACCGTCAGCCTATCTCCAATAATAATCATCAGTGGACTACCTAAGGTACTCACCATGTCCCAAGGTTTGCGTGTGTCAACAAAACGCAAATCTGTCCCAAGGCGTATAACCCCATCCTCGTCATGGTTCATCGTAGATGCATGTATCTGGCGCCTCGGGTCAGCCTAGATGTTCATTCTGTCCGAAGGGTAGGTCCAGCTTACCATGTATGAGTTGTGGAAGACGACATCGCCCGCCTCGTAGTTTGAAACCAACCACTTGCGCCGACAGGACTCGCTGTAGGCTTTTGGATCCTGTGTCAGAACACCGCCAGCCGCCATGTTTTGGTTGAAGGCGAATTTTGCCTCTTCTTCGGTGAGCCCGGAGGCGACAGCCTTCGCAGTAAAGTCTCGCTCGGTATCTCGCCCAATAACGTGGCCTGAAAATGGTGATTAGTGGCGGTTAGATTCACTGGGGACAGGGCAATCCAAGGTACGAACCATCTTCGAGGTAAATGAGGCCGCCGCCGTCGACCTTGACATCTCCCAAAGGTACCCATGCAGTCAAGACCGAGTCTTCTCCATGACGCAGGAAAATGTAATCATAGTGAACGCCAATAGCTTTATTCCCAGGGACGTTGTTCCGGAGTAGCGTGCGTTCCAGACTCCCAGTATGTTCACCCCAGCCTGTGAGATCCCGCACGAAGTCAACCAAGGCGAGGTGCTTACATATGTCTCTTGAATACCAGCTCTCAGCGTGTGCTTTGAGGGCGAGGTCCATGAACTGGTCCGATGCCGCGGTTCCGCTTCCCGGCCGGCCTGTCCCGAAACCAGGGTAATCGGCCGGGTCTTTTGACGAGTCGAACACACCATCGACGTGAGCTGTACCCGGTCTCAGAAGACCGGTACACGACAGCATCTCAAAGTATTTCCTGCGCGCCTCGAGAACATCCTCGCGTGGAACCAGACCCTTCACCAAAAGATAGCCGTGCTGTGAGAATTTGTGACGCATTTCTTCCATAGAAACTGTATGCGGGTACGTGGGATCGAGTCGGCCGACTTGGCCGGGCTCAAGCTTGCCGTCGTTGACATACAGCGCTGAAAGATCCATAGTTGTTTGCAGTGTCGTCGCGGTCACAGTCATGATGTGATATTCGTTGATATGTATATAACAAGGCTGCAAGAAGTGTTCAATATTCCTTCATGTAAGAGAACCGGCAAATAACGATTCGAACTGACTTTGCAGTGACGAGAGGCGTCAAGACTGCGTCCACTCAAGTCGATGCGATGTCTTTTTTATATTTGACACCGTGCCTTGATGTTTAACTGATCTGTCACCCAAGGCAAGGCACTATTCAAGAGTCTAACCTGATCAGTCAAGTTTCTCCTAGGGCTGGACTGTCAGTGGGCCATCCTTGACGAGTCAAGAGCTTTTTGGAGAGAATTGCCTAAACAGGAATTTTTGTCCTCAAGTAATGGCTTGGCCCCCAGACCCCATGGGGTATCGTGGGACGCCCCATGTTTTGAAAGACAGAGCGCACCGGCTCGATGGTAAAGAAACGATGAACGTTTGGTGTACAAAAAGGTATATATACTCCATCCATTCGTTCATCTTCGTTGCTCCTGTGGACACGTTTTGGAAGCATCTCTCACGGCTCTCCACTCCAGTTCGCAATGTCTGCTACAACCTTGGAAAAGTCCCCCCAGCGGACGCAACATTTGGAACACAAAATCGAAGCTCGTTTTCCTAAACCGAATTCCAATCTGTTCCTTCAAGTCTTTCACAGGACCTCATATAAGCCCAGATATCCAACATGGCTCCGAGGCCGCCCTCTTCTCTGTCTCACGTCGGTATTCGCGTCACTTGGTGATGCCCTCTTCGGATATGACCAAGGTAAAGTAGCTCATATGACCGCAAATACAAGCATATTTCGTATGTGATTGATCCTAATTCGGTCAATTTTTCCCCAGGCATAATGGCAGGCCTTTTGGTGAATCCCACCTGGATCCACAAGTTCTTAGGCGACCGAGGCGGAGCAGATGGAACAACTCATGATGTGGATACTAACTTGATCGGTATATCATGGACCATTGCTTTTCGTCAGCAACCATCACTCCCACGAACGACCGGCTAACAATTCACTGAAGGAATCATTGTTGCTTGCTTGCAGGTCGCCGCTGCTATTACGTCATTCCTATCTGGACACATGTGCGATGTGCTTGGTCGAAAGCGATGCGTTCGATTGGGTGGGTTCCTATACTTTGTGACCGCATTCATCCAGGCTTTTGCTCCAAACCTGGCATGCTTCATCTGCGGCCGCACACTTCAGGGCTTCGCCGTCGGTATCCTGTCCATGACTGTCCCAATCATACAGACTGAAATTGCTCGTCCACACCGTGTAAGTGCCTACCAACACCTAACCATGACTTGGATGAAAGTAGACCGGTTAACATCGCCAAACAGCGCGGATTGATGGTTGGCGTTGAATATACGTTCCTAATTGCAAGCTATTCCCTTTCGTGCTGGGTTAACTATGGCTTCCATTTCCTCATACCAGCGAACGACTCTTGGCGTGGGCCTTTCTACGTCCAGATTGGCCTAGCAAGCGTCCTGTTCCTTATTTCTTTCATCTTGCCAGAGACACCTCGCTGGCTTGCAAATAATGGACTCTTCAACGAGTGCTTACAAACTGTGGCCGATCTGCACGCCGGGGGCCGCATTGAAGATGCGGACGTACAGCGTGTTTTCTTGGAAATCAAGGAGGCGATCTCTTACGAACATACTTTGGGCATTACCACCTGGAAGGTACATTATCTCCCATATCTCTGAAATAAGATTATGGTGGTGACATGTGCTCTGGGTCGGGATAAGAAACTAATGCGGTTTATTAGCAAATGTTTACACGCTATCGTCGGCGTACGATGATGGCCATCACTGGGCAAATGTTCGCTCAGCTCAACGGTATCAACGTCATATCTTTTTACTTGCCCGGCACACTCGAGTCCGCTGGCTTTGATACCTCCAAATCGCTGCTGTATACCGCTGCGAATTCGGTGATTTACACTGCCGCCACTATTCCAACATGGTGGTTGGCTGACTCATGGGGCCGACGGCCTTTAATGATGTTTGGTGGTGCGTACCCCCTCCCGGAAGAAGACCCATTGCGTCGTCGGTGATTCTAATCCTGAGCAGGTTGCGCAATGGCCGTGTGTCTCGTCATTATGTGCGTCTTCACACAACTGGAAGGCCTTGCCGCTCTGACCAGGGCGAATGGAATCTTTTCATTCGTGGTGTTGTACAATGCACTATACGGCGCCACATGGGGACCTATGCCTTGGTTGCTGCCAGCAGAGGTGTTCCCCTTATGTGCTCGCAGCCGCGGAGTTGCGTTGTCAACGACCTCCAACTAGTAAGACCTGGCCCCCGTTAGATCAAAAAAGATATGGAGAGTCTAAAAAGTCTTAGGCTGTTCAACTTTATCATCGGCATGTCCTCACCCAGTGCCTTTGCTGGCATTCAAGGGTACTACTACATCATCATCACTGGCTTCTGCTTATTCTCCGTTGGTCTCGTGAAGTACACTTACGTGGAGACGGCGCACCACACACTCGAGGAAATCTCGATAGCGTTTGGCGACAGAGCATTTTTGAGCGATGATCAGGAAGTGGTGAACAGTTCTCACCTTCAAAAACCCGAGGCTCAGACCTTACCCACCGTGGATCACTCTCAAGCTTAGTTCGAGATACAAAGGCAAAGGAGATTGTTCTGAAGCTGGTGTGAAAATTTGCTTTTATTGACTGCCCGGCCTTTGGAAGTGCGGCTTGCATTGTCTTCCGAATGATTTGAGGTTGATTCCACCGGGCTACCGCTCAGTCAGCATTTCTTGTTGCGTCACTATGGCTTGCATGTCTCACCCTGTCAGAGGATCAATGTATGCTTTCAAGAAAGACTCCAATCTCTCTTTGCAGAGTTGCGCCGTGTCACCTTCTTTGCGTGGTGTACATCAACAGTGTACGTTCGAATGCTCAAAGGGTCATGGCCATGCACCTTAGACCATGGCCAATAGTTTACAATCGCTGTTGACAGCTCGTCCTCGAGGACGTCCTCGAGGCGAATATGACAGAATGCCGCCCCCTCATTCATCTGTACCTGGATACATAAGTAGATGCGGCTCGACTATAACCGTAATCGCCTACCTTTGGTGGCCCTGGTAGGTATTTGCACTTCTCTCGGGAATTAGTACTGCTGTTATGGCCAGGAATGCCCAGCTATCATTTTGGGCGCCTTCCGGAAAGAATAATACGATTCAATTTTTTGTGTTTCAATAGACGTGGTTCTGCGCTTCGACAGCTAATTTGAAGGTGGCAGCATCCCAATCCCCAAGGTCCTCCGCAGCGTAACGGCATTTGACTGGTTGACTCAAATTTGTTGTCATGTGCACGGGTTTTGACCAGTTTCAGCACCAGCAGAAGTGGCACTCCGACGTTGATAGAAAACATCTTGGCATGAAAACTCACCTTACTTGATTGTGCTGGCAAGGACATCCAAGCTATGTCAGCCGGCCTCCTGGAGCACTTCGCCGCGCAGGCACGGAGCATATACCACAAGAAGCTATCTGTTCCTCAGCCTCAGGGTTTGGCTACCTGCATCTTACGCCCAGACTTAACCGAGATGAGTTCCAAGGACCCTGAGTACGGACTTCGCCATATGGCTTCTTGCTGGCTTAGAGTAAATCCACAACTTCAAAGGAAGGCGAGCATTGTGGCGATGTTATCAATGGCCCAAAACTTTCCAAGTCACTATGACGATACTTGAGGCTGGCTGCAAATTACGGGTTCTCCATAATCGGGGTTGGCCCCCAAATCTTGTTATGAAATTGTGTGGGCACGCGGTCTTGACTCAGGGGCTCCTTTTCGTAACGGCGCAGCGTTCTATTTGTAACCACGTCCCATGCTGATACGAGTCGACAACTAATACAGGGACCAGCCGCATAAGATAGGGAGAGCGCAACGGACTTCGGCGAAGCTTGGAACCTGGATTTTTGAAATTTGCGATTATGGCCGGCCAACCACCCACGCCACAGCCATGTGCTGGTGATCAACAGCGATCGGACGTTCCGAGCTCAATTATAGCACATGCAGTGTAGCTGCCATGGGATATGAGAAGGGTGGCCACCTCGTCCTAGACTTACATTCTATCACAAAACGGTTTTCGGGCTCACAGCACAACCCGCCGCAATGGCCGCCACCGAGGCTGGGGTATTAGCCACGATATGGGTCCTCTTCGCCCTCTCCACGACTTTTCTTGGCCTGCGTCTCTGGTGCCGCCAGCGCTACGCCACGGGCTTCTGGTGGGATGACCACGTCCTGCTCGGCGGATGGGGCTGCATTGTCGCGGCTAACATCTCCGCCTCCGTCTGTCTAGCCGCGACACCTGACGATGGGAACTTCAGCCTCCTTTTCGCCAAGGTCGCAGCTGCAACTGCTTGCGCGCTTACCAAGACCGCCTTCTGCGCCACCATCTTGAGATTATTGAACCCGGGGCACCATCCAGCGTGGAGGTGGCTTGTGTGGTATCTCATGGTGTCCTTCAATCTGGCAACCATCCTGCTGGTCATCCGGCAGTGGGCTAGGCAGTGCGTCTTCGACTACGAGGATGGCGATGTGCGTTTGACAAACCCATTGGGGAAAGGTCATTGTTGGCCGAATGAGGTTGTGACTGGAATCGCCGATTTTCACATGGCTTACTCGGCAATAACAGAGTGAGTGCATCATGGTTCATGAAGTAATAATCAACCTGGCGGTTGCATCACTTGCTGACTGTGAAACTTGATTAGTTTTATTCTGTCTCTCATCCCGCTGCAGTTGATCTGTCGCCTCAGGCTCAGTCCAGCGGAGAAAGTTGGAGCAGCCACGGCGATGGGTTGTGGAATCTTGTAAGACTACCGCCTGTGCCACATCTCTGCTGTACCGAACTGACAATAACCACATCAGAGTCTCCATCGTTCCACTTTGCAAGCTGATAGTCTCGCAACGAATGCGAGGTACTGCGGGGTTTCCGAGTAAGTTTTCATGTGCATCATGGTGAGAACAAAATCAGATTCTAATATTCTTCAGAATGGTTCGTTGTGTCAATGGGCCTCGACATAATCGAGCCTCTCCTGACCATCGTTGCGCAATCGATACCCATACTCCGAGTCCTCGTCCGCGATAGGGCTACAGGCTACGAGAGCTCAAAATATGTAACAAATCTGAAAGACGGGGGTTCAAGTTACGTGAGCAATTTGAAGTCAAGGGCTGAGCGCTACACTTCGAGTCTGAGCAGCAAGTCTCGCCTGAGCCGTTCGAAGCTGGATACTAGGCCAGTAGGGCGAGATGATACGTGGGAGCAGATACCGAGTCCTGCCAGCCAGAACTTCCGGCGCCGCAGTGTTGTTGCTTTGTATGAGTTGGAGCCTGTCAGGCCATACCCGGCCGTGTCAAGTATGCTTGACACGCAATTTGGTAATCTGAAAGAAGAATGGGCGAGTTGAGAAATTGTGAATTTTTAAGCGTGCAATGAAATTGAACATACTCATCACTATTCATCACTTTGCAAAAAAGAAAACGTGACGGCTTGAAGCTCTACCTCATCTATCGCCAGACGCCGTGGCGAGGCACACGAGGAAGCCTCTGATAAGCTTTAATCATCGAGAAAATTCTTCCAATCGTTAAGTTCTCATCTTCCAAAAATTTGCTGTCTTTGTGCTCCCCATACCTTCAAAACTTTTCCACGCCATTGTCTGTGGCGGGCCGAGAATAGGTCATCAACTGTCAAGATGAAAAGTGTTGCATCTTCCACCGAATTTGAAGGAAAGACGCGTCTGCCGACTCGCCACAGGTAAGTAGTTTTGGTCGTCGCTCCCCACACTAGAAATGGAACTGCACCTTGCCAAATATCCATCGCTCCGCTGGCCATTCCGCGAGGATTGGGAACGTATGAAATCAATACCACTTCTCCAGCAGCTCCCGTGACGACGTCACACGGCCGGAATTCACTGCCTCCACAATGATCTCTTTCTCCTTTGCCCGCACCGCCAAATAAACCTGGTCAATTCTGCTTATAAGGGTGCCTTGAAGCCTTGCGCTGCGTCGTATGTTATTCCACGCTTTGGAACCCCATCGAGGAACTCTTAGTGTCTCGCCGCAGCTTGTACCGATGGTACCAGGATCATAGTCGTTGACATCGCCCGCTAAAGCCAACTGTCAGCCAAATAATTTATGTGAGGCTGAAGTGGGCATTCGCTAAGGCAGTGAACACACCTTGTGGAATGTCTTTCAACACAGCCGGATTTTCAATTTTCCGTGTTCCAAGGATAGAAATCGTAGCAACCACAAGATACATGTTGGCCATACAATCAATGTCGCCGAATTCCAATCGCCCGAGCTCGCAGCCGTCGGGAAAGTTGATTGTAGTCTCAGAGTTCCGGACGCCCCAGGTAATGTATTCGCGCTTGTGTTGGACAACAACATGTCTGTTTCCCAATAGTACGTATGCGTAGGTGAGCCAGTTCGGCTTTGCAAATGCGTAGATGCTTGGGTTGGCGCTTGTATCGTGTTCGGCCTCCATAATTCCCGCGGCAAAATGGCAGGCTTGTGGCCCGGAGGCGATATTCAGGCGGAGGCGGCAGCGAAGGTCGTTCTTGCACCCCAAACCTGTGCCAGTGCCCAAGGTGAAGAAGAACGATGCTCGCAATCCTTTCAAGCTTGTGATCGACTGCAAGGCCCTCTTCACTCTGTAGTAGTTGTCAACGGCCTCCAACACATTGTCACTCATGAAGAGAGCAATTGTGAACACCCCGTCATTCGAGATATCACTGCTGTGGACAGAAAGACCTGTGGCGCTGTGACTGTGGGTACGCAAGGCTCCTGCCAGCTCTTGCAGTATGTCTCGAGCCGGACCATCTTCTCTTGGTAGATGTACTTTTCCATCGGAGAGGTTTCTCAGCACGAATTGAAATTCCAGAGATGCGTGGAGTTTCTGCTCCTTTTTAGAACCGAGCCCCTCGCAGACGCCCTTCAGGATTTCACGGGGATCGACCAGAGGCCCACTGCCGGTCTCAACTCTGGCGAAGACGGTAGCGCGACGTCTGCTATCGATGCAGGGCTGTATGGTGCTGTAGTCTGGGATCAAGCTGCGAATTTCGTACGAGTGGTAGTATTGGTCGGCAGCCGATGTTCCGTCAGGTAGGCTGGTAAGAGAAGCGGCGCTGACAGTCAATGGAAAAAGGTGGTCGGAATCAGAAAGTTTGTACGCGTGTTTGCGATACATCCTGCTAAAACTGTCGGCAGGGACGAGTTTCTCATGCAGGATACCGCAGTAGTCGATCCAAAGGACGTGGACAAGCTCGCAGTCGCTGTGGTAGTGCTTCCAGTATTCGTATCCATACTCGGGGGGATCCATGATTGGCTTCTCGTGTATGAGCAGCCAAGACCTAGTCCATGGCACAGTCAGTATTGTCGTAAGGTGGTTTGATTCATGGTATGTGGGGCGCAAAGTACAAACAAAGATGAGCGCGACCAGAACAAAAACCTCGAGGGGGCGGCAAGGGAAGTTCAGAGGACGGCAAAGCAGCGACGAGGAAGTCGTTGCGCAAACGGAGCCGTACTCGTCGAGGTCAAGGGTGGTGGAAGGAGTATGCCGCGACCCTAAGAACAGACCAAGTGTTGCAGGAGCAGAAGTTACTTGTCGAGAGCGATAAGTACCGAATGGGGCAGTTGGTACGTCAGGTGCTCGAGACGCACTGAATGCCTGCTGATTGAATATGATGGAGGCTGTGAAGACCGCTTCGAAGTCGGCTGGCCTGAAGTGTGGGTAGTGCTTCACGGTGCTAGGTTCTCGAGGGAGGACGGTCAGAACGGTGATTCTCACAAGCCCTCGAGTTGTGAGAAGCTCGTGAGAAGCTCTGTGGAAAGAACACGATTAAAATGGACCTCGATGACATGGTTAACGACGGATCAAAAAAGAAAAGTTTCCGTAACCTTAGTGCCTAAGGATTACAAACGGCTAGAATTTCAAAAATGCTGGTGCTGGAAATGGAAAGACCATTTGGACGAAGAATCGGATGGAATTACCAGTGCAAAAACGTTGCAATGAGTTAGTCCCTGGCGAACCAGCAGACACTGGGCTTTGGTTTGAACGCGGAACAATGAAGGCCTGTGGATTCCAATTATGGGAGGACTCAACTGGGCATGAGTCGGGCAAGTCGGACTAGACCTCGTTCTTGAGGGTCTTGTAGCCTCTTAGATGTGGATTAGGGCGAGAATTGGACAGGAACTGATGGGTTAGCCATTAATGTTCCCTTCTACGAAAAAATGCTCTGTACAAGGTTCGCGAGGGCGGCATTGCTATCGTGCTGCAAGAACGCACAGATTGGCCAAATGACAGCAAGAGAATGGTAAAGCTTGCATGCCTAGATACCTTGAAGCAATGCAGCTGCCTCGCTAGCGAAAATGGTGAAATGTCCAAAATAAGCTATCCGGAAAAGAGAAAAGAAAAGAAGGCCGGCAAAAAAATATTAGCAGATAGACAATCAAATACAGACTCAGGCCAAGTGAGCTGAAAATGGACAACCAGAAGGTCGAGTCTCCCTCATCCTTGCCATATCAATCCTCATCTCCTCGGCTCCCTTCCCTATCTTGTTCTTGGGGCCTAAATCCATAGGAACGAAGCCTTCAGGTTGAAACTCGGGTGAGCCTGGTACGACCCCACCCAGCAGTCGGAAGACCAACGCCACCGGCCCCCAGCGGCTCGAGAATGTCGGGGGATGGTAGTACGGCTCGAGGAGGTAGTCGAAGTGCTTGATACGGCCAGTGTTCGGGTCGGCCTCGGAGAAGTACCTTATCGGCCTCAGGCGCGGAAGGCAGAAGTAGCGCAGGATGAGGCGGCGGAGGTTGAGGGACGCAAAGGCCACGAGGCAGGCAAAGATGCCAGGCTGGGGATACAAGAAGGCTTCACGCACTCGGACGCCCATCAGAACAGTCATGACCTGGATCGTGAAGTCAGCAGCGGGGACAAATGGGAATAGCATTCCCACGAGCGCGTCGGCGAGAGTCCTGTTGCTCGGGTGCGGCTTCATGTCATCAACCTCGTGGCGCTTGGCCCAGGCGGTGATGTCCTCGACGAACTCGATGCCATCCTTCCAGTCGTCCTGCGCAAGGTACCCCTTATACTCGATTTCCATGGCGTCGCCGATACTCTTCCAAAAAGTGCCGATTGCGCACACCTCCATGTCGTTCAGGGGCCTCCATTCATACATGGCGATAAATCTGATGGGTTCCATGACACACACTGCAAGGGTGTAGAGCAGATCTGCGTTAGAAATCTTGCCGGCCTTCTTGTAGGGGCTGTGGAGGTGGTTCATGCGGGCGATAGCTTGGATGGCACGCTCAGAGGTGGGCGGGTTGACGCTGAACTCGCCAAAGATGACGGTGGTGTCCTCGTAGCGCTTGGGAGCCATCGTGGGATCAGAGAAAGACTTGGTGTTTGCCAGAAGGGAAGAAATAGTAGAGAATGCGTAAGTCTAAGCGTGTGGTCAGTCCTCGCGGTGGCAGCCTGTAGGAGCGGCTCAACAGGTTAGATGCTCACCTTGAAGAGAGCGAATTGCAGCGACAGCTTATAGAGGAGCGGGAATTCGTAGTCCATGATGTACTTCAGGACCTGCTGTGCATCGTCGTTGGTCATCTTGGCGAAAGAGGCCCGGGTAGGGTAGTGGAAGCGGCGTAGCATGGCTTTCTCATGTCTGAAGCGGAGGGAGGAGCACAGGATGACCCAGAGACCAAGGACGGCAGGGAGGCCAAGCACCCACGCGGTCGAGCTGGCGACGGGCTGCTGGATAAGGCTACCACCAGCGACAGCATCGTTGGCTGGGAGGTGGGTGATATTGCCGTGAGGACCGTCCGTGCCAACGCTTGTCCGTTGGAGGAGGGTATTGAGGATGAAATTCATCGCAGTGGCGACAGTGGGTGACAACGACAGCAAATAAGAGGCAGTAGAGGCAAGAAAAGAGGGGGGAATGATGAAGCCGCGTTGGTTCGACAAAGGGAGTTCTCCCCGTCGAAAGCTGAGGAGTCGGATACACGCAGTACAGTGGCACGGCAGGCGGGGCCTGGAGAGCTGCAGCAGGGGTTGGAGCTCCAGAGGCTGTCAAGTAGACAGGCAGGGGCAGTTTTGAGGTTTCGGGCTGGCCCATCCCCGCAGCTGTTGACAGACATTCAGCTCCTCCCAGTCACAGTCATCTGCGGACGTTGTGGATGCCGTGCTTCTCAAGCTGACTGAGCAGCTTGTGGTCAAGCCCTGCTGAGTACATGTATTAGAAATACAACCGTCAGGATGCAGGCAGGTTTTACTATCTTCCGGGCTTGCCGACCACATTGCCAAGCTGGCCGATTGAAGCCATCGCCAGAAGAACGGTGAGCGATAGTTCATAGAATAGATCATGGCTAACATCTCCACGGCAGATACAGGGCGTACATTTTATCCAGCATGACCTGCCAAGGCATCAGTTCATCTCACTCCCGTCCTAGGCGCCAATAAAGCAGGCGTGACAACCCTGCATGCGAAGTACGGCAGCTGCAGTACGACATGTCTCGCACTGGACTGAGTGACAAGCTGCATGCGAGGGCCAACCCGGTCGATATGAATGATCGACCGCACGTATGTAGTATCCCGACAAACCTTCTGTCAGCCTCACAGTACAGATCTGCGTCTCCAAAACTTAATCTCAGACTGTCGCAAGCATCTTACCCGCGAATTCTGGGGTGAGTGGGTCGTGAGGAGTTGGCGTGGGGGGTCCAGTTCCTTTCCCTCTTGATCGGCCTCCAAGGGCCAAGCAGCCAAGGCAGCTAAGGTAATCCACCCAGCACCACCTGGCTCTTGTTTCTCGCATCCTTCTGAATCTTGATGAGATCGATTGATGACCAGGCAGCCGTTGGCTCGTCCCAAATACTTTATGTATTCTTTTCACCCAGCCGGTCCGCGCCTCATGCCTCCTTCCGAACACCTATCCTCCCGAAAACTTGTCAATCGTGGCGCTCCACCTCCGTCAGTTGCCAAAGATGGGAGATCGTGTTGGCTATCGCGAAATCCAAGAGCCATTGCTTGCCAGCAGACACGACCATGTCTTCGAAAATAGTCCTGATATCGACGAAGATGCAACTTCCCACGTCGATGCGGACTCATATAAGGGCTCCCCGGACTCCGAGGCCCAGGAAGGCGTCCAGCAGGCCGATGCTGTGACCCTCGTCTGGACGAGATCGGCTTTGATCCTCGCCTATGCCTTTATCTTCCTCAACTTCTGTCTCACCTCAATGGAGCAGCAGACCACATCCAACCTCCTGCCCTTCGTCGTCAGCGACTTCTCGGCCCAC
The DNA here is from genome assembly GCA_038088505.1 of Diaporthe velutina. Taxonomy (NCBI): domain Eukaryota; kingdom Fungi; phylum Ascomycota; class Sordariomycetes; order Diaporthales; family Diaporthaceae; genus Diaporthe; species Diaporthe velutina. The sequence goes on along the minus strand of JBBWSJ010000002.1, from coordinate 969,604 downwards.
TCGCTCATCCCAGCTATCGGAATCGCCTCCTTCATTTTGAGCGGTGTTCTCAGGCTGCCTGTCGCAAAAGTCATAGACACCTGGGGCCGTCCCCAGGGTCTCGCCGCCATGGTCGCCATCGCTACCGCCGGGCTGGCCATGATGGCTGCTTGCAACAGCGCTACCACCTATGCGGTGGCTCAGCTCCTGCACGCCGTTGGGTTCAGTGGCTTCACCTACATCTTGGACATTATCGTCGCCGACACCTCCTCGCTCCAGGATCGCACCCTAGCCTTTGCTTTTGCCGGGTCTCCTTCCATCTTTACCAATTTCCTGGGCCCGCCTGCTGCGCAGTGGTTTCTCCTTTACAGCTCATGGCGGACGGCTTTTGCACTATTTGCCGTGCTTACACCGTTGTTTGCATACCCGGTCTTTGCTATACTCCAGTTAAATGTGAATCGGGCGAAGAAGCTTGGAATTCTCAACCCCCCCAAGACTCAACGGTCTTGGTCGCAGGCTGTCTGGCATTGCTTTCTTGAATTTGACGGTAAGTTTTAAGGTCTTGTGCATTTTAAAGACTTTGCTGACGCCTTCCAGCCGTTGGCGTCTTGCTTTTGGGTGTTGGCTTGACCTTGGTCCTCCTACCTTTCTCGATCGCTGGATCAGCTAGCAGCAAGTGGTCAGCATCAGTCATTTCCATGCTGGTTCTGGGAATCATCTTGACCATTGCTTTTGTTGTATTCGAACGCTACTGGGCCCCCAAGCCTTTCGTGCCATTCCAACTGCTTTCTTCCCGGAATGTCATGGGGTCCTTCATTCTGTCAGCCAGCCTGTTCGTCGCCTACTATTGCTGGGACGGCTACTACACGTCCTACCTACAAGTTGTTCACCAACTGTCTGTGTACCAAGCGGGTTATGTGAACAACACATACACCATAGTGAGCGGCTTGTGGGCCTTCGGAGCCGGGTGGCTTATCAAGTCCTCAGACCGTTTCAAGTGGCTTGCATTGATTGCAGTACCAGTGCAGATTATGAGTGGCATATTGATGGTATTGTTCAGGCAACCCTCTACGCCTATCTTCTGGGTCGTCCTTCCTCAGATACTCCAGGCTCTTGGTGGTGGCACCCTCGTGGTCACCATGCAGATGGCCGTCATGGCAGTTGCAAAACACGGAGAGGTTGCCTCACTCATTGCACTGCTTGGCCTCTCTAGTGCCGTGGGTTCTGGCATCGGAAGTTCTGTGTCCGGGGCCATATGGACAAACACTGTATATGACGAGTTACTGAGGCTCCTGCCAGATGACTCAAAGGACCAGGCCACCGAGATCTACGAGGACCTGCAGCGGCAGCTCAATTATCCCGTTGGCAGCCCCGTGCGTGAGGCAATTGTCTATGCATATACTACTGCTCAGCGGCGCATGGTCCTTGCAGGGTTGGGCGTGTTGCTGATTGCGATACCCTCTGTCCTTGTCTGGAGTGACGTAAAGGTATCCCAATCCAGGCAAGTCAAGGGGCGCGTGGTGTGAGAGGGCACCAAGGGTGTTTACCCGTGGTGTGTTGCAAAAGTTGGCTTCAAAAGCAGCCATAAGCATGGCAGTCTGATCGTCGCCAAGTCTATATATTCGTCTCATTGAAACCCCGTTTGCCCACGGTCTTCTTCCAGGACTGCCACCTTCCTGCTTCTGGTCGTCCGATCGGGCTATCCCTGTCCAACATACCCTCGGCGATACGAGAGCCTTCGCCCCGTCGCGCACAATTGTGTGCGGAAGCCTACGTAATGGCCGAGTGGCTCCAGAACTTTTGAGATTGGACCCAGCTGTTCGGTCCCATTGCGTCCCATCGAGTGTGGGTCGCGCCGGTACGGTCGTCATCCATTCCGAGACCGGGCCTTGGAATGATCCCACATCAGGCTGGCAGGGCTGGGTACAAGGGTACGACACTCCATTCATGTAGGTGTGGAAATCTTATCAGATCATCTGATTAAGTGCTGGCTCAGGCACACTTATCACTTGGCACGACCAGGATCTAGTCTGCATGACCACCCTTGTCTTCGCGTGTCCTCGCTAACTGCATGTGGCAGCTTAAACGGCCTGGGTGCCGACTGGCCTCGGGCTCGGGCTCGGAGCATGGTGGTGATCCCATTCTGGGTCCCGTGTGGGATGCAGCTCGAACGGGTAAAGAAGGAGAGAAGATGTGTCAGCCCCACGGCGTCTGCAGTCTCGAAGAGAAGCTGAGGCTTGCTATTGGGACGCCTCTGCCCACTTTGGTCCGCGAATTTAGAAGCAGTGTGGGATTTTGCCCCGGGGGATCCATTTCCCTTGCTTTTCACGGCAGCCATGGCCGGGCCCATATTTCCTCGATGCCGTGGTCCGAGTATCCAAGCAGCCCCCGGCGTGATGGAGGGGAGTAGGGCAGTCAATACGTGGGTGGCCAGATTGCTGAAAAGTACCGTGGAAGACATTCTCGCAAAGTGCGGCTAAGTTACAGATTTTGTCCAAGCAACCGGCAGCAACATCAGTAAAAACGGATCGAAATCATAGAGACCTCGCTGAAGTACTCCGAAAGCTCGAAGAAGCTTTCACCACGAGACCTACGATGGCAACACAAACTTTGCCCTCGGCTATCGAACAGCCCATCGTCAAGCGCCAGACCCCGTCGATTCTACACGGTCCCGTCGACCCTCCTCTAAGCGACTTCACCCTCGGCGAACTTCTCGAACTACAGTGTCAGCACAATGGTGAGGCAGATTGCATCAGCATCCCTTGGACAGGCGCCCGCTGGTCCTACGATGACCTCCGCCGACAATCCAGCCTTATCGCGCGGGCCCTGCTCGCCGAAGGTATCCGACACGGCGACCGGGTGGCCATCATGGCTGGCAATTGCGAGCAGTATGCGGCCATCTTCTTCGCAGCGGTGAGGATCGGTGCTATCCTCGTTATTCTCAACAACACCTACACACCGTCGGAGGCTATGTACGGACTCGAATTCACAGCCTGCAAAATATTCTTCACAACCAAGAAGATCGGCAGGACAAACAATGAGCCGCTGCTCGCACAGGTGGCGGCCAAAGACAACGGACCAAAAGTGGTCATCCTCCGGGGAGCCAGCGAGGGCTACAGGACATATGAAGATATGGTCCTCCAGGGGAGCAAGCAAGACCCAGCCGATTTATATAGCCAAGAAACCAAAGTCTCACCCTACGACGTGTGCAATCTCCAGTTCACGAGCGGCACAACGGGCAACCCCAAGGCGGCAATGCTCACCCACCACAACATCGTCAACAACTCCCGCTTCATCGGCGACCGCATGCGCCTCACAAACTACGATGTACTCTGCTGCCCACCGCCGCTCTTCCACTGCTTCGGCCTCGTGCTCGGGCTGCTGGCGGTGATAACCCATGGCGCCAAGATCGTCTACCCAGCCGAGGTGTTCGACGGCCCAGCGACCATCCGCGCGATCCAGGAGGAGCAGTGCACGGCGCTGCACGGCGTGCCGGCCATGTTCGACACGCTGCTCGCGCTGCCGGAGGCGGCCTCCCTCGACGCCTCGAAGCTGCGCCTGCGCACGGGCATCATCGCGGGCGCCCCCGTGCCGCGGTACCTGATGGAGCAGCTGGTGTCGAAGCTGGGCATGACCGAGTTCACGTCGTCGTACGGCCTCACCGAGGCGAGCCCGACGTGCTTCAACGCCTTCACCGACGACCCGATCCACACGCGCCTCAGCACGGTGGGCACGCTGATGCCGCACGCGTACGCCAAGATCGTCGACCGCGACGGCAACACGCTCCCCGTCGGCGAGAGGGGCGAGCTGCTCATGGGCGGGTACCAGCTGTGCGCGGGCTACTGGAACAACAGCGAGAAGACGGCTGAGGTCATGACGCGCGACGAGAATGGGATGCTCTGGCTGCACACGGGCGACGAGGCTGTATTTGATGAGCATGGATACTGCAGCATCACTGGGCGGTTTAAGGATATTATCATTCGAGGTAAGTCCCAAAGTCACAGTCGCCGATACCACTCATAAACCTCGTATCATCATCAGACACGCACAAAGACAGCTAACACAAAACTCTAGGCGGCGAGAACATCTACCCCCTCGAGATCGAGGAGCGCCTCATGGCGCACCCGTCCGTCTCGTTGGCGGTGGTCGTGGGCCTCAAGGACGAACACTACGGCGAGGTGGTCGGCGCGTTCCTTGACAGCAAGCCGACGGCCAAGGGTGCCGAGTCGCGGCTCACCAAGGCCGAGGTGCGCGACTGGGTGACCAAGCGGCTGGGCAAGCACAAGGCGCCCGCCCATGTCTTCTGGATGGGCGAGGGCGGCGTGCCGGCCACGGTACCGCTGACGGGCAGCGGCAAGGTGCGCAAGTTCGAGCTGGCCAAGCTGGGCGAGGAGATCCTGTCGAAGGGAGTGGGCAAGGAGGCCAAGCTCTAAATTTTTCGTGGTCTCTGGACCCACCCGTCTTTCTTTCCTTATTCATGTTCATATTTATCTTGGCGCTATCTGTATTTTCTTTCCTTGGATATAGACACAGCTTTACTTTTGGCGTTTTGGAAAAGGAGATATCCCTAAAGATAGACGACACATACAGATCCTGATCATCTCGGTACGTTCCGCGGAAGACCGTTGACTTTCCATTCAAACTGGAACATTCCACCGTGACCCACGATCCACGACGCAGCAACAGCAGCCAAGAAGATCCTCACGGGGGTCTCGAGGGATCAACAGATCTCCAGCCAATCCGGGTGGAGGGGGGGTCCAGTCAGAAATGCTTAGCCTCGGACGTCGCATTGGGAAAGGCTTAGCCCTCCACTGCGACCCACACCAGAATTTTTATCTGATCAGTCCAACCCAGCAGTGCCCAGGCCTGCCCAGAAAAGTCCACGCAAACACCCACGCACGCAGCCAGCGAGATCGGCACGCGCTAAACTGATAAAATTTTTATCAGATCCGCAGGAGGATGGGGTCCGTTGTCCCGCTAAAGTTATCAGATCCGTGCTAATGCAAGCCTCCCCTGGCCCACGGGCGCGTGGGGAGGTGTCCTTGGAGCTGGGTCGTCGCATTCGCCTGCGACGCAGCCCTTTCGGTGACAGATTTCTGAAGTGTTTGCAGCTATGAAGATCCCAAATACCCGTCCAATCACGCCCCCGTTCTCGGGGTCCAATGCGTCGTTGGAGCCCGGCTTGATGGCGAATACGTCGTATTTGCTCCTAGACAGAAAGGAGCAGGTCGGCATGGTCGGCCTCGGGCGCAATGCCATTCGGGGGTGACGGCCCACCCTCCCCGGAATATGCTCCATGTGGTGAGCAAGTTATGAAACTTTAGAAACCCAACCCTCCTCGGCTCATCGGCTCATCGGCTGTACCTGATCCAGGCTCGAAAGATCGATCCTGGACGCCTTGCAGACAAAGTGGATGTCGCTTCGATACGAAATGTATTCGTTAAACGGGGTTACTTGAGGGCCCCGATGTGTGGAATCTCCTGGGAGCACAGGACATTGCCTCCGCGATGATAACCTCCTGGAGACTCTCATTTGCCCTATCTCAGGTGCTCATCAGGCTCTAGGTCACAAGCTCTCGGTTCTGTCAATTTAGAATATCATCTTCGGCCCCTGGATTGGCATTATCGAAATTTCTAGAATGGCACGCCTCTCGCTGGCAAACTGGCGCTCGTTCGACCCAGTGATCAGACTTCCACATCCATACCTGACCCCGTACTTCGTCACACCATCAAGCAAGGCGGCATCATCATCTCCGACCAAGCTGTACCAGCTGAGCACACCTGAACACGCCGACCCTGAGACTCAGGCTCCTCCAGAGCCTCTTCACAGCAAGAGCCTCCACTTTAGTGAGCCCGAGGACCTCAAGTCAGGCGAGCTCCCTCCCCAGTCAAACAACACAGCATGGGCGCGCGCCCGGCGCTCGCCATCGTCCAGCCTCGTATGGGACGGTGAACACGCCCCGACGCTAGCCCAGACGTGGCTTTTTATCTATGTTCTGTTCACGGTCCGGCCAGACGAGGAGTTCATCCGCCTCATTCTGGACGGATCAGGCCGCGGTGCCCTCGCATTTCAGCTGCGCGCCACCATGTTAGCCGTCGACCACCCATCAGATAACAGCCCCAACACCGCGGCGCCTGGGGAGCTCGTCCTGCTGCGTGCGTCCTTCTGGCAGGGCGCAGGGTCGCCCTTCGGCGCGCGCGGCGCCTGGGTCCCGACCGACAGGCCCGGGACGGTGTACGCCTCGGCCGCGGCACCAGCGCTCACGTACACGATGACCTCGGACGCAGGCGCCGCACAGGTATGGCACCCGCGGCGGGCCCCCAAGCCGCGGCCCGGGAGCACGGTCTACTCGCGGTGGGTGCCGCACCTGCGCGAGACGTTCAGCATGGTGGCGCTGGACCACGCCGACCCGGCGCACCTGGAGCTGTTCCACGCGTGGCAGAACGACCCGCGCGTGAGCGCGGGTTGGGACGAGGCGGGCACGCTGGACCAGCACCGCGAGTACCTGCGCCGCGCGCACGAGGACCCGCACCGCCTCGCGGTCCTGGCCGCGTTCGACGGGGTCTTCTTCGCGTACTTTGAGACCTACTGGGCCCGCGAGGACCCCCTGGGCGCGTACTACCCGGGCAACAGCGACTTTGACCGTGGCCGGCACAGCCTTGTCGGCGACGTGCGGTACCGTGGTGCTCACCGTGTTGGTGCTTGGTGGAGCAGTCTCATGCACTACTTGTTCCTCGATGACCCGCGCACCATGCAGGTCGTTGGTGACCCCAAGTTCACAAACTCCACCGTGCTGGCGTACGACCTTGTGCACGGCTTTGGTCTGGACAAGTTCGTCGACCTGCCGCACAAGCGAGGCGCCCTCATGAGGTGTTCCCGCGAGCGCTTCTTCCAGATCTGCCCGCTTGCCGAGGACGAGCGTGAGAGGAAACAGAAGGTCGTTGGCGGGACGCTGGTTGGATTGGTGCCGAAGCTGTGATATGCCCGACTGCGGGGGTCTTTGCTGTATATACATATTTGGCTTCATAACAAGTTCATAATTCAGTGCATTTTGGAAGTGGATGCTGGTGTTGATCATCTCCAAGCCGTGTTAGAATTCTAAGCAAGCAATTATTGCCTGTGAACTCCACTATGAACGCCGCTCCTGTGTAAACAATTACTTTTGGTCATCGGTAGATCTAAGCCTTTTAGCCCTCGACGGGGCTGCCCTTTGGCAGACCAGATTCTTGGCCAAGTCGCATATGCCTCCAGCAAATATCAAAGCCCAGGTCATCACCAAAAAACACCCTCATCACCTCCTCTCCAGCATCCACGCCCTGGCCCGGGCTGTACGACATGGCTTTCTTGCCAACGGCCAGCCCGATCATGGGTGGTATCTCCCCCAGTTCCAGGAACTTGGGCGCCGTGCCCTTGAGCTTCTCCAAAACGAGCTCGTGGATGTTGTGCGCGGCGTAATAGCCCATGTGCATGGCGCCGCCGCACCGCTTGATGCCAGACCACTTGATGGCATCGCCGATACCGAAGTGTACGTCGGCATTGGGCACATCGCCAGCGAACCGCAGGTCCGGCCTGGCCCTGATGAGCCCTTCCTCCTCCAGCGCCTCCTTGGGCAGGAACTCGGTCGACGGCACGGACCTACTGATGGCCATGATGACGACGCTGGCGTCCATCTTTTGCCCGTCCGTGAAGGTCACCTCTGTCACGGTCTTCCCCTCGCGCGTCACCTCCTCGGTGCCGGCCAGCCTCCTGCCCAGCACCGTCTCGACTCCCGCGTCCCGCACCAGCTCCAGAGCCTTGTCCTTGCACTCGTCCGGCAGGGGCTCGGAGCTGAGCAGCTTCTCGCGCGAGTGCACGAGCGTGACGCGGGTCTCGGGGCGGACGGCCTTGAGCTCGGCCGCCATCTCGATGCCGACCGCGCCGCCGCCCACCACCACGACTCCCGAGGGCGCGTCGGTCACGGCGGCGATATGCGAGCCGGACTCGCTCAGGTACTGCTTGCGGTAGAGGGACTGCGGCACGACGGGCCACGCACGGCGCAGGCCTGTCGCCACGACGAGGTAGTCGTAAGCCAGGTCCCGCTGGGCTTGTGTCGCCGTCTCGACGACCGTGGCGCGCTTGCTGGACGGGTCGACAGCCGTTGCTTTGCCTTGGATCATGGTGATCTTGGGCGTCTTCAGCGCGGCGATGTCTTCGTACCTGACCCAGGCCTTGGCTGCGTAGGCGTCATCTGCGAGGGCTAAAGGAGAGCCTATCAGGTGGTCTTTTGGGTATAAAATTAGTACATAATTCTCACTGGGTCAAGGGAGACTACGCAGCTGGCTGTCCTTAAGATCTATGAGGTTGTGTACATATTTTGCATGGTTTAGATAGGCCATCCCTTGAGGATGCCTGGGCTTGGTGTAATGGGACAGATGTGGTGAGGCATTAGGACATACAGTAACCATCTCGCTCATCGACAATTGTTATATCGATGGGAATCTTGCCATCGTGGCCCGGAACAGCTCCGTTCCCTTGTCGTGCGGCTCGCCCCTCGGACAGGTCAACCAGGTTGAGCGCGGCAGACAGTCCTCCATAACAGCCGCCGAGGACGAGCACCTTGAAGGGTGTCGACTCAGACGAAGCATCAAACTGAGAACCCATGGTAGAAGGCGAGAAATGCCGTGGAGAAGAGCAGGTAGATGACCATCTACTATTCCAGATGGCGAGTTGTGATTTATGTACAAGGGATCGACTAGGAAGGAAAAAGATGCCGCGGATGAGAGAGACTGCTAGGGACCGCATTGTGACGGCCAGAAGAAACACCAGCCAGGCCGGGAGGACACCTCCGTTTTAAGCATACCTGCAAATGTGAACACGCGAGCCTGGTCTGGGCGAGCGAGTTCGGGTGGGGGAAGGATGGACAGTACTACTGGACTACCAAGACTGAGTGTTCTCCACCGCGATCCTATGAATCGAGGGGACTACCCTGCATCATTCCGTGTTGCGTGTCTTGGCTCCCCCTTTCGGGCCACGAAGGATCTTATCAGATTGATCAGATAACAGCCACCGCCGCGCCATCAGCTCGCCTGTCCGGTCGGGCCGGAGCTTGGATCGGCCAGGACTCTGCTTCTCCCAGTGGCGCCACTTTTCTGCTGGGAACCACGATCGTCATTGTGCTCCGGATCTGCTGCCTTCTCAATTCCGATTCGATATCGGCGCTTGTCCAAGAGTTCTTGGGCCGCAATTCCAGGCAGCAGTCATCTACTGGCATGTGTAAGTGACATGTAAGTTGGAATGCCCAGACAATTTTCACATTTAGTTCAAGTTAGCCAGAAATATCCTGAGCATCTGATAAAAAGGTTGAGGTGCAAGTTATCCCTCTCGACAACAGCAATACATTCATGTCGCTCCACAATCACTGCCAAGCGTAACCAACATGCACATTCAATTCCACGCTCTGGATTGACCGGATGTGTACAGTACATGTAAACCATGGTTGTGGGAAGTTATTACTTAGCTCTGCATTGATTCTCCATGACTCTTGATCTCCAACTCAAAGCAGCGATGGGACATACGAGTGCCCCAAAGAGCATGGTTGGTTATGGTGTTTGCTCAATGGAAGCCATTATGTGGTGAGGGCAAAACGTGCTACCTATTACCTAACCCAACAGGGTGACCGGCCTCTCAGCAAAGAGTGGACCAGCAGTCCATAGGCAAAGACGCGAATATCACACCTGCGCTTGCGGTTAGGATACTCTCAAGCTTTCGCAGTTCCTAGCGCATTTAACCCCCCAGGTTCTTATGTGGAGTAGGGGCCAACATGCACTTGTAGAGTCCTTTCTAGCCTCCATTGGCCCACCTGGCTTCACTACCGCGCATCGTCTCAGACGTAAGACCGAACGCTGAATGGTCCACTGAAAGCTTATCAACAGACAAAACGCTGCGCTTAACGGATTATTATTGGATCATTAGATGACGTTACTGTCAGACATCATAGACTCCAGATGTCCACGCCCGGACGGAGTGGGCGGACTCTGATCACGGTGGCGAATGGGACATGCCCGAAAAAGTTCATTGAATATGCACATTGAGTTCGTTGGGTCTATTTGCGTCGCCCTAGCGGATATAAATAAGTACACAATTTGCAATCGAGTAAGCTGACATGCATAGTCGCGGCCATTATACATTGTCATGAAGCGACTAACGCAGGAGCTCGGCTTCTCGTTGGTCGTTGAGCAGTGGCGCCAAGCCAAGTGTCCTCAATCTTCGGCGTTGCGGCACCAGCACGTCAGCCTTTGGAAACAAATGCACGTGTCTACGGAGGTCAATCTGGGGTAAGAGGCATGTACGAGCGATGCTATTCGAGGGGAGCATGTACGGATCAAACCGACTGGCTTTTGCGCCCTTCTGTATTTATGGACTACATCCATGGGCACGTCGTAAGCTGTGCCGCACAGCATCGAGTAATGATATAAGTCATCCGCTTCCTACAACACGCAGCTCGCCCTACTCGTCCCTGGGACTCCCACTTTCCAGATTACGACACAGTCAAAGTACATCTTCATTAGAACATCCAATATGCATCTCATCACCCCTTTATTGGTCATCGTGGCTCTGGCAAGCTCATCCCTCACTACCGCCAAAATAGTAGTCATCAAATCCACAGGCGAGGCACCATTCTTTGACCCAACAAACACCACAGCCGACGTCGGAGACATTCTTGAGTTCCACTTCAGCGCACACAACCGAAGCATAGTCAGAGGCGACTACGAGAGGCCGTGCGAGCCGGCTGCCACCGATGGCTTCTACTCGGGCTTCTTCGTACAAGAAGACGCCACCACAGAAAACGTGAGTCCGAATAACTCGTCCGCTGCTGCTGGGTACCATGGTGGATAGTAACGACTGACATGAATCTTCTTTCGCCCTATTATAGTCAACAGTCTTCCGCGTTACCGTGAACGACACGAACCCGATCATCTACTACTGCTCGCAGAACGGGGCCGAATTCGGAAACCACTGCAAGGATCATGGAATGGCCGGCGTGGTCAATGAGCCCAATGTGTCCAAGCTCCAGGAGTACAGAGATGCGGCTGCCTCAGTGGATACCAGTGTCACGCCCGATTCTGCGCCCTTTGGGGGCGTCTTTGCCGCGAACCCAGACGCCGCCGCTGTGAGTGGGACCGCTTCGGGGAGCTCCCCGGCTTCGACGTCGACAACAAGCGCGGCGGGTGGGGGATGGAGACAGATCAACAGCCAGTATTGTTGGTTCTTACTTGCAGCGATTGCTATGTTCCTTGCCACGTAAGAGCAACTGGGCCATCTGTATCCAATGCGAGTTCTTGTTCGGTGCATATATATACATAAGAGATTCAAGGCATACGCTCGCTCAAAACCGGGGAAAGGGTGCACGAGGGAAACAGGACTGTACTCTATGGGGTGATATACTGTATTGTAGCTACATAAATAAGAAATGTAAAGGTCTCGTGACGAATTGACAGAAGACTGCAACGACTTGGAGCCCTGCCTTGAGTGAAGCTCAGAGGACGGCAGAATCTTGGGTCGGAGCTTTCCTGGCCAGAGGCCCTGACCATTATTTTACCCCAATGATCATCTTGTACCTAGCTTTCCTCATTTTTCCATTTTTTATGGCGGCCAAGGCTACTCTCAGTCCTCCTTGCGCCAGCATAACATTTTTGGGTTTCGTGGTCTCCAGAGGGCGTCGTGCTGGAGGGGGGGAAAAGATGATGACTTCAGCTTATTTCAGCACACGCAAGAAGACACCAGTTCTATATGAAATTGCTCGAAAGAAGCAATCCCGAAGGACCAATATTTTCTGCGGACTGTTGGCACCACTCGTGCCCGGAAATTTGAACATACCCGTAGTCCTGCCCGAGATACCACAGCGTGCCGCTCGACCGGAGATTAAGAAGTGATTGGGGCCAGTCAAATCATCATAGCAAATAACTAAGCTTGACTTAGAGCATGTCAAACCCGGCTGAGGATAGATCAGACGGTTGCGGCAAAGGAAAGAGGCTGCTGTTTCCGGCAGTTCACAAACATGCGGTTGCCAAGAGTGATGAGCAGCTTCCCACTCCAAGAAAACTTGCATCAGTTGAAATTGCACAAAAGAAATTCTAATGACTACCTGAAGAGGATGTGTAATACAGCCAGCATAGCAACTGAGCCAACTGAACCCCGAATTCCAACACACAAGATATCCGGGCGTCTCCAAATGTGCCGGCCCTCGCCGTCCTAACTTCCGTCACGCAAACCCAGTTACCAAAACCGCAAATGCAGGTGTTTTAGACAGATTATCAACATTTAATGCGCCAGTGACACCCATTATAGCGAAGAACAGACGGTAGCCCAAGTCCGATTCTCCCGTGTCGCAAGGCTCGCTCGTTGCAGAAGACAGGAGGCACCTGCTCGTAACAAATGAAGCTCATACATTTATGCCTCATTTGCTCCTTGGCATTGGCCATCCCCACATATAATCATCAGGCCGTATCAGCCTTCTAGTACCTGATTTCGAGACGCGCCCAGAGTCGTTGGTGTTTCTTGGCTCATTTGGTCGGGTGGACGTATTTTTCTTGGGCGTATTTTTCTTGGACGTTGAAGCAGGAACATCTGCCGGCGGTGGAGCTGGCGGTAGGAATGGCGGTGGAACTGGCGGTTGGATTGGCTGTTGGATTGTCGGTTGGATTGGCTGTTGGATTGACGGCTGGTTTGGCTGTTGGATTGTCGGCTGATTTGGTGGTTGAATTGATGGTTGAGTTGGTGTGCCATTCGCACCTGTTTCAGTCAGGGGTTGGCTGGCCCAGTCGGAACAAGAAGACTAACCACTCTGGTTACCAGCACCACACTCGTTACCACCACCACAGCTGGCACCACCACCACCACAGTTTCCGCCGCCACCGCCGTCACCGCCGCCACGACCAGGCTCAGCCGGGTCAGGGCCGTTTGGTTGGGACCCCGGGGTCGGGTTTGTTGATGCGAGGACACGAGGCTGCACGTCATCGAGCTGTCCAGTCTTCACATTGTAGACAAAGCCGTGGATGATGATATTCTTGTCTTGCGCGCGGATGGCCGGGTGGTTCTGGACATACCACCAGTCTTGGCGGACAGCACCGTAGGGGCACTTGATCTCATGCCAGTGCATGTCGGCGATGGAGGCCGCGCCAGGGCATTGAATTTTTTCTGGGTACAGCATTTCGTTGATGGACTTGTTCTGTCCCGCGGGCTCGGGCTGGCTCTGTTGCCACAGAAATTTCATGCCGCAGTCCGTATGCTTGATGATGAACACCTCTTTCACAGCCAGGAAATGCGTCGAAATGATAATGTCTCGGAGGGCCGCGACGGCACTGCCACCGGCATTGCGAATCACATGGGCCTCGCCAGGGTGGATTCCAAAAGCCGCCGCAGGGTCAATACGGGCATCGATACACGTAACTGAGCAGAGCAAAAGTCAGAATCAGCTTGAGCAATACGATACCGGGGCGAATTAGATAAACAGGTAGGACATACTGATGAGATACTGTTTCGAGGGAGGCAAGCCAAGGTCCCCTATGTATGCTGGACGCGAGGTAGCGTACTGGCTATTGGCTGCCAGCATATCTCGGCGATTAGGGGAATCGACTGTCAATGAAGAGGCAGCCATGGTGCGTATTGTGAGGAGGAAGTCAGTCTTGGCCTTTTGCGGGTTATGATTTATATTCTGAGCGATCAGGAACGTGCCAGAAACGAGATTCGGCAGATTGGAAACCGCTCAGTGTAAATAGATGGAATTACCAGCAGTGGTAAAAAAGGGAGTGCTCTATATGGTCTTTGTTTAATTAATCAGGACGCGGCTCCCCTCAGGAATGTACGCAAACGGCCAGCGCCCAACAAAGTAATAAAGGCATCAGTCTTATTCCGATACCGAAGTCGATCAAAAACTCTCGGATTGAAATAATGAACAATTTCATGTCAAACCGAATGTCCAACTTCACGTTTTCATGCATATGTAATTTCGACTTCATTAGCGCACTCGTGGCCACCGGCACGAGCTCGTTCAAACACGTACCAACAGCTCCCGTCGACTAGATGGTTCCTTGCATCATGTACTCCTTTGATTGAAATTGAGTACGCGATATGACATAGCTTAATAACAATCAGAATATTTTTGTCTTAGATTATAGAAACAAGAAGTGGCAGTCTAGCACAGCTAGACGACGGCGTCATACAGGCTGCTCTGCAGCCATCGGCCGCTCCCGATCACTCTAAATATAGTGGCGCAATACCACATTATCTCTGCTCAAAGGCGGCCGGAAGTCATGCCACGAGAGACCAAAGGAGAAATGTTGCAGGCACAAAGTCGGGAGCACGCGACTTACTACGCATCTAAACATGTTTGAAAATTGACGCCAACTTCAATGGACTGTAGGGGTGCTCAATATCATCTGTCAATTTGCTAGATCTTCGACCATTGCATATGTACTGGTTGGAAAGTGTATGCACAGCGATTCATGCTTCTAAGTACGTTCCTAGGCATGAAGCCGAAGTCAGGGGCAGCCTTACGAAGCCAAGACGTATTAATAGCAGATTAGAGTTTTTAAGAAGGTTAGCCATGTAGACAGGGCCCATTCATAATATGAAATCATAGTCTTATGCATGCCGTTCTTGTTTATTTTGACCTTTTTGAACATTAGGGCCGAGAGATTCCCCTATGCCTCAGGGGAAAGGACCGGTCGAGCCCCTTCTGCTCTCGGACTATAGGAGGTTTAAAGGCTGTGAGTTTTTCGAAACTGTTTCATGAGAATACATATGGGATGTTAGCCGACTGGTCTACCTACAATCCTGATCAGTTCCCCGGTCTGAACTCTTTGCACGATCAACTGTTTGACACTGGCATAGCTCTGTGCGCCCTGAAATCCGAACTCGATCCCAGCTTACATATCAGGACTTTGCTTCTCACTCTAATTCGAATTCTCCATATCATTTTCATCTTGAAGCCCACTCAAGCTCATCATCTCCTTGTGGAAAGTCAACGGGGCCCGGGTGTGTCACAATGTCGCAACAACCTCGTGTCAAGGCTTCCCTCCTTCTCTGCCTTTTCGGCGCATCCATAGCCTCAACCTATCCGTCGCTCGGCACGAGGCAAGAAGGCGCATCAGATGACACCAATTCATTCATCGCCCCGGGAGAGATTGAAGATTCAATCCGCGGACCTTGCCCCGGCCTCAACATCCTCGCCAACCACGGCTACATCCCCCGCAGCGGGCGCAACATCTCCTCCGCCGCCGCGATCGAAGCGCAGATGACAGCCTTCAACTTCGACCAAGCCAGTGCAGCAAGCCCCATAGCAGGAGCCCTGTCCGTGTCCACGACGGGCTACAGCGACACCTTCAACCTCGACGACCTCGCGCGGCCGGGCGCAGACCGCGACGGCGACCTGAGCCGCGCCGACAGGTACTTTGGCGACAACATCTCCTTCAACCAGACCATCTGGTCCAGCGCCATGCAGCACTGGCCCGACGCGACCGTGACCTTTGCCCAGGCCGCCGAGGCCCGCGCCGCGAGGCTCCGCGACGCCGCGGCCGAGAACCCGGAATTCGCGCAGCCCGAGGCGGCGGTCGCCGGCAGCTTCACGCAGCTGGCGGGCGTGCTGTGCGCGTTTGGCGGGAGCGCGGCCGACGGCGGGGCGAGGAGGGACTGGATCAATGCCAGCTTCGTGGAGGAGAGGCTGCCCTACGCGCTGGGGTGGGCCACGTCGGCGGAGGTGTTCACCGCGGCGGACTTTGAGGGCGTCATTGCTGGTCTGAGGGCGGCGACGCCTGCTTGAACGGGTCGGAGCACATACAGGCGATGCATATTGTATGGAGACTTATAAATCTTGTTGGGCCTAGTGTTGGCTTTGAACAACAGGCTAGTTACCAACAACACTTTTGGTTACACCAATTGGATCACAGCGCCCAGTAGGCAATCCATCCTAAGGCCCCCGAAATACTACATAGACTATTAATCCTGCAGCGCTGGGATCCTACTTAGGCATCCAAATTTCCATTTTTATTTTTTATTTTTTATTTTGCCATAGCCTGAACTTACTTCTTACCATCACAAATTCCAAGGTTGACACTGCACGTCAAAGACATGTCCTCAAAAGGCTCGATTCTCGTGACAGGAGCCAATGGCGGCCTTGGCAGCGCAATTGTATCAAAAATTATTTCTTCGCCAGAGTTCGCGGCCCACCATGGTATCTACACAGCCCGTAATGCTGCCTCCGCTTCGGCGCTCGATGCTGCTCTCCGGATGTCGCCCTCTGGTCCTGCCGGGAAACTTCATTCCTATGAAAAGATCTCTCTAGACCTGTCGCGACTTAGCAGCGTACGAGAAGTAGCTGCGGATATCAGCTCACGCGTTGCTGCGGGCCAGATCCCCCCGATTCGCGCTATTATCCTTAACGCTGGTGTCGAGGAATTCGCAACGCAGACCTGGACCGAGGACGGGCTGGATCTGACCTTTGCGACCAACTACCTCGGGCATTGGCTGCTTAGCTTGATGCTCCTTGGTAGTATGGACAGAGACAGGGGGAGGATTCTCTGGGTGACGAGTTGGTCACATAAGTGAGTCATAGAGTTGACTCCTTTGGTTAACTTGAAGAGATATATATACATACCAAACGCTGTAACTAACCATCGCATCCTAACAGCCCACGAGATAAGCATAATTCAGTCAACGGAGCCTATGAAGAGGACAGGTTTAAAAGCTTCATCTCCGATGACCTCGAGCCCATCGCTAAAGGCTCTTGGAGTGCGACCAAGGACGACCCTACTGGTTGGGCCGCAGGCTATAGACGCTATGGCGCGTCTAAGCTCTGCGGAGTCATGATGATGTAGGTTTTCCCATAAACTCCGCAGTCATCATCTTGTCTCGTGGAACCAGCTAATTCAAGCCGCTGTTATGCAGCCACGAGCTTCAGCGCCGCCTCGACCAAGACTCTCTCCTCAGTAACATTTCAGTCCTTGCGCTCGACCCGGGCGCGATGCCCACCGGGATCATGCGTCACAACGAGTCCTGGTTTGTGCGATTTGTGATGTTCCAAGTGGTCCTCCCTCTGATCACAGTGTTCTGGGGCTGGCTCTGGCCGAACGGAGCATTTCGGACCCTCGAAAAGTCCGCCCGTGACATTGTCGCCGCTGCGGTCGCCTGTGGCCCGCTACCTCTCAGTGAACACCCGAAGGGTCTTTTTCTCAATGGATCCGAGCAGGGTGAGTATAATACTGAAGCGTTGAACCCTATCAAGAGGGATGTAGTATGGAGAGGCAGCGTTCGATTCGCCAAATTGAAAGCAGGCGAAACTCTGCTCGAGAAATGGGAGTAATTGAACCTGGCTTATTTACTTTGTAAATGCGCTCTCAGCGACATTATAAGCACGCTGACCCCGATATTATTCTCCTCCCAGAAAATATCTGGGCAGGCAAGAAGAGAAAAAGGAAGGCCAGTGTGATATATAGGGTCACACTCCGACGTTATGGGTTTCCTCTTATTGTGCGCTCGGCTTTCGCTGCAAGTAATCCATAGTCATGTGTTTAGGAATCTTGCACCACTCCGCGAGCTTCTCGGGCTTGCTGCTTAGCGCTAATAAGTATGTCACACCAGAAGAGTTGATTCTAATGCTTTTGATCGAAACGTTGAGCACCCAGAAAGCCTGGAATAACGTTTGCCATGGGGTTTCTGGGATTTTGGTCAATAATCATCTTGCGGACTGAGTGTACAGATTATGCCCCTGTCCACCAAGGCACACATGTACTCGTGAATACTGATGAATTCACCGCTGCGCTCGTCCTCCTTGTGAATTACTCCTGCGTGGGCTTCTTCGGTGTCACTTGTCACTGCACCAATGAGGCCAGTACGTGTTGATTATTGTAGTATGCAGTCCTCCGTCTCACACCCGTCAGTGTGACAATGTCTCGTCGTCACGCTGTGTGCCATTGTGCTCATGATCCGACCCTGCAGGTAGCCGTTCTGATGTTATACTTGTGTATCAATAAAGAGCGAAGTCGGAATTCACACTGAGTATGCAAACATTTCAATTGCCCAGATCACTGGGAGGGTCGACGAAAGGCCGGGGAATAGACGTTGAACAAATGGTTGTTCTGTAGACTTTGTCTGCAAGGGTGGTAACATGTCAGACGTGTTCGGGAACTGCACGTGCCATACGTGATTTCAATGTTGACCACTTTGGCTGAAGGGAATATCAACAGATCGAGGGTTGCGCCTCACTGGATAGGTCCGATTGCCAGTCCTGCTTCATGATGGTCACCTCGGAACTGGGCCGAGGTTTCTCAGTGTAGGATGAAGGATTGACTCGTATTGGTGGTGTTTTCAGAGCGCCCTTGATCAGTGGCCGTCTGTCAAGTGGTTGTAGTGTATCAGGCATTATCAATTGGCTTCTTATTCTGTGCAGTTGTCAAATACTCGGCCTAGACTATCCAGTAAGAATATACGCTTGAAGGCTGGGGAAACGTGCATGTGCCAAGCTGTAGTGATTGATAATCTTTACGTCTTAGGCCGACGGGTTCAGAGATTGGATGAGCGGCATGCGGGCGTCTGTCTAAATCCAGTAATGCGAGAAGTGGAACCTGGCAGTCCCTGGACGAAGCTCAATCATGTGCCAGAACAAGCAGTGGGTATCTTACGTACCGTTTCCAGCCATGCGTGGACCGACAACTTTCCTGACTCCCTCTATGTCTCAATAATATCGTGTAACAATGCAGTATCGTAGACACTAACAAGTCCGCAGTAGATGTTCCGGCGGGCTACGTGAAGCTGATGGAACTGGATGAAGCAATTGCGCATGCGATTACCTGAAGGAGATGAGGAGCGAGACTAGGAGGGCAGACAGTCCCCACTTTCCATGATCAGGGCGAGATTTCTACCGGACGAACAGGGGTCTTGATCTTATCGCTGCTTATCAGCCCCGTATTTGTCACAGCCAGCCAATCATGGCAGGGGGTGTCCCCACTTTCCCGCCTCATTCCCCGCCATTCAGAAGTCGAAAAGCGGGCAGGTGCTCTTGACAGTTTTTTCCTTCTGCGACGCTTGCCTCGGATAAGAAAGAGGCGACGGGACAGAGGGGACATTGGCCCCAGGGAAAAAGGTGGGAAGGTGCAAGCGCAAAAACGAGGTTGGACACAGGAGCGACAGCAAGGTGCAAGGAGCAAGGAGCAAAGAGGGACTGCGACTGCGATTGCGACAGGGTGCAGTATGACTCTTCTGCTGTAGCAGTCTGGCCCGCGTGTGGCCCTCATCGTGATCTAGCATTAGGTGCAGTAGTAGTCTGATTGATAACTATGACTCTGCAAAAAGTTCCCCTGTAGGGCAGAATGCTTCCTTCTTAAACCAACCCAACCCCGCACCCTCCGCTACCGGCCCTCTAACCTCGACCTCGACTGTCTCGCTCATGACCCAAGCCAGTTCACCTACGGAAATAGAGTGACAACACCATCGCGACACCGGCGCCCCCCAGATCCGTTCGCCAGCGTGCCTGGACTGTTGGAAGGTCCCGCCTGTGCTGCGCTGTGCTGCGGTAACGGAAACCAACGGCACACTGCCCTCAGGCCACCGCCCTCTTCGCGCCTCTCCCCTCATCCCCATCTCCCCTGCCGCCCACCTCCGCCACCGTGCAGGAGTGCATGGACGGCTCTGCAGCCCCCGGAGCCGGCGCCGCAAGCTCGGCAGCCCAGGCCCAAGCTCAACACGGCCATGGCCATGGCAATGGTGGTCCTGCTTCCTCAATGAGCCCGACAAGCCCTGTCTCCGTCCGGAGCCATGGCCTGTCCCATGCCTCCGGCCTCGGTGCCAATGGCGCTGCAAAGCGCAAGAGGAGCTCCGTTGGTATGGTTGGCAGCAGCCCTGGCAGCCCCGACGGGGACGACGATCTCGGCGGAGACCACAACGAGAAGAAGAGGCAGCCGGGCGTCAAGAGAGCTTGCAACGAATGTCGCCAACAGAAGGTGAGTCTGAGACCGAGTCACGGCATTCTTCTTGCCTGCCTGCACAAATCAACGAGTGCCAGCCATACCCAATTCTTCTATCATCCTTTTCCCTCTCTTCCTCCCTGATGCAGTCAATGCAAATCGCAATTATTGTCCTCTCTTTGCAATCACCATACACCGCCAATTGCTGACCAATGGACATGATTCTCCTCGGGATTAGTTGCGATGCGATGTCGTTCAAGACCCCTTCACGAGCTGCTCCAGATGCGTCCGTCTCAAGCTCGACTGCAAGATCGAGTCCAACTTCAAGCGCGTCGGCAAGCGCAGTAAACATGCAGAGATGGAAAGAGAGATAGAGAAACTGCGTCGCAATGTCCAGAAGGCAAGGTCGCAAGGCTTCATCCCGGACGAGGATGACCCAATGGACTCTCAACTGCAGTCTCCCGTCGTCGCCAGTGTCTATTCCCACACCAGGCACCCTTCGCTCATGGGGTCCGACGAGGCTGTCTCATCTCTGTTGCACCTCAAGCGCGGGGGCTCCTACAATGTACCTCGCATATGCCGGGAGCTCGAGGAAGTCCGCTTGACTGAGGACGCCGAGGCCCAGCTGTTCGCCGAGTACTTCGCCCACTACGACCAGTTTCTCCCATTCCTCAACCCTGCTCAGTCTCCCGACCAGTACTACGCGCAGCATCCGCTTCTATACTGGGTCATGATCTCAGTCGCCGCGCGTCGATATCACCCTGATCCTTCTCTCCTTGGGAATCTCTCCGGCCCCTTGACGAATCTGCTGTGGCAGACCATTGGAGATGTCCCCAGCAGTCACCATGTCGTTAAGGCTCTTTGCCTCCTTTGTACATGGCCGCTTCCCACAAGCACGTCCTCTTCAGACCCAACACAAATTCTGTGTGGTGTGATGATGAAGGTTGCCACGCTCATCGGTCTTCACAGGCCTCATCACATCAACGACTTCTCGCGTGTCATCATCGACCTGGACAACGAGCAACTACATGACCGTGTGATGACTTGGGCTGTCACAAATGTCGTCGCTCAGTCCATCGGAACGGGGTATGGGCAACCAGCGTCGAGTCTGTATGATTGGACACTGGCCATCCGGCCCGGCGAATCTGGTCCGTTTCAACTGTCACCAGACCTCGAGGCTCGACTACAAATCGAGCGATTCTGTGACAAAGTGTCCAAGGAGATGTACAGCAATGCCAGTGACCCGCGGGGCGTCGCTGGCGACGAGCACCGAGCCATGCTGATGCGTGTGTACCGTCGCGAATACGGGGAGCTGCAGGCTTCGATACTGTCTCGCAACCTGTCGAGAGTTGTGAACCTCCACCTAAAAGCCGCCGGTCTACACCTTCGATTGGCCGGATTCTTCGATTCACACAACACACCCGGGTACATGGATGACCTTATGGGTCTTTGGAGGGCCAGTTGCAGTTTTCTGGACTACGTCCTGGACAGTAAACCGACCTCTCCGCATGATCCCCATGGCGAGAGTGACCTGCTCCGATACGCCACCAACTACATCCAGCAGATGCTGGTTGCCGCGGGCTTCGCATTGCTGAAGCTTCTCCGGTCCTTCTTTGCCAAGTCGGTAGACTACGAACGCGGCCGCATCCTGTTCCACCGCACCATCACAGCGATTCGATCAACCAGTGTTGTCCAGAACGACCTCAACTGGCGGCTCGCCGAGCTCATGGTCCAGATCTGGAACGGAGCCCGTAATGAGAAGCGAAGCAAATCCTACCATGACGAGGACTCGGTGCATGAGATTGACGACAGCTTGCAGTTGCAAGTGCGCTGCAGGCACAGCATGAGTCTAGTCTATGACTCGATCTGGCACTGGAGAGAAGAATACCAAGCCCGTGGCCGAGGAAACCTCGACTGTAAGTGGAGTCCCCCCGCCTGCCCTCCGGCATCCGTTGCTGACGGAGGGCACGCAGCGCTGAAACATCCCACGAATCCAGATTCCGCAGAGCACTCATCGGCCTCATCCACGCATCTCGACCCTCCACTGAGTACAGCGCACGGTCTGCCGACAAGCCTCCTCACCGCTTCCAACGGTGCCTTGACCCCTAGTGGTGGCTCTGGCTTTGGCGGCGGCCAAGGCGGACTGGGTGGTTCCAACTATGAGCCGACCAACTACGATTTCTTCGACCCGCAGCACTGGATGCTGGATGGACTTATGGACTTCAACTATTCCTTCGTTCCGGAAATGGGAGCTTAGACTGCACGCCAGGACCCCGGACAAGGACACTTTGGATCCTGAGGAGTCCCTGTTTAATCTCGAGAGAAATCTGAGAATGTGGATGAATTTGATGGGATTCCAGCCCCTTATGCGACCTCTCTTGACCAGAGACGGTGCAATATTCTGGCACAATTGATACATTGTTTCAAGCTACAGTTTATGAGGACCTGTCTCAGATATTTCATCGTTATAGAGCGAGCTCTAGTCATATCTCAAATACCCAATACTCGACATCAGTGTCTCAACGTTCAACGAAAGGTGTCAGGGAGGGCCATGTTTCAAGATCAAGTCACTGTTGAGTAAAGCTAGGCTGGGTCGAGGACACAACAGAGCTACACGCCTGCAAGGGAGACTGGTTGAGCAGCTTTTTACCATCTGTTATTGCGGCACGATCGATGCCTATTTGGCGACGAATCTGCTTCTTACAGGAGACGGGAAGGGCGAAAAGGACATAGCAAGGGCAACGGATCTCGTGCGGTATGCCACTCCCCCCCTGTGATACATTTACCTGTACATAGAGGCAGCCGACAGCGAGGGACGAGATTGGGACTCATTGACGAAAGCGCATATTGGTAGGAGGCAGCCTCGTTTCGGCTTTCTAATCATTTCACCGCGTTGCTTATTCATCGTATTCTTACTATCTACCATCTGATACTCCCTGCCCACCCACCAGCTGAATGGCTTCCCTGGCTTGGTGGATTTGATGGGCCATGGTAGGGAGGAGGAGGGGTCTGCAAAGATTGCTCAGAGGATTCCTCGCGTGTCGCTAGTGGTGGTGTTGTATGTATGTACATGTGGAGACAACACCACCCTTTTGATACCTTTGTTATGGTGAGAGAAGTAGGGCTGGCTGCCCATGCAGAGAGGGTTTGAGCTAGCTAGCTGGCCTGTCGATATCTACATGCGAAATTCAAGGATCGTCATCACCTGGTCCCCATGGCTCCCACGGATTGATGTCATCGACTGCGTGGTACGACACGGATGGAACGTTCACGATGGCTCGGGTCCCTGGTTACGTGCTGTTTGTGTTGCTGCCGCACTTTTCCGGAACAGTCGGGAAGGTGCTATCGAATGTTCTATCTTTGTTGCGCAAAGTAGTACGGTACCACGCTGCAGCCCAGAAGCATGCCATCACCACCACCACCACCCTACCATGTGGTAATAGAGTGGTGGAGCCCGGCCCATCGTGTGTCTCCCTCCCTTGTCGCGTGGCCGGGCTGCGGCGCAGGCGCAGTCTTCGGCGCAGTCGCCGCGGCGCTTAGGGTGACCACCCCGCCAGAGCAAATCGTAGGATTCCGGTTAATGGACCAGTAACAACGAGGGTGCGCATGCAGCATGGTGGAGGCAGGGATTTCGGAACGGGGTCGACGAGAACACACACACACACAAAAAACGTGGGCTTTTGGGCCTGGGTTGGGTTACCGTCTGCGGCGCGGACGCATCTCGTCCGTTCCTTCGGCCCAAAAATCTGCGTGTGCGTCCCATGTATCGTCACGGCGCAGCTAGGCTGAGGATAGCGGCGGCCACGGGCCCAGCCACGAGGCGGCACACCGCATGCCTTGCAAATTTGAGGTGAAGGCCGGGGGAAGGGGGTGTCATTCGTTTTGGTCTCCTCGTGGGTTTGGCTGGGTTCCTGTCCTGTCCTGCCCTGCCCTGCCCGGCCTTGACCTTGGCCACGCGCCAAAGCCCCGTGTCTTGCCTAGCCAGGGGTCCCGCGTGGCAGAGGATGGAAAAGAAGCCGGTCCTGTAGCGAGTTCAAGGCGTTGCTTTCATTGTCTTGCTTGCTTGCATTCCTGTTCTGGTCAAGTCCTGGTCAGATGACGTCGAGGCAGGTGTAAAAACATCCCTTGTGCCGATCAGCCTTGCTTAGTGACGGCCGGGTGTGAGTGTTGAACGCCGGCCCACGCGGCGAGTTTCGCCGATCAGCCACCACGCGACGTGTACCCGGGCACAACAGCACGGAATGCAAGCCACTGCAGCTAGTTTAGAAGATATTTGGCGCCACAGCACATCGTATCTTGGCTGTGATCCAGGGACAAGAGTGGTCTCACTCAAAGAACTTCCCGCGCTGATCCCCCAAACCCCGGCTCCCCTCAAGCTCACCAGAGGTTCATCCCATAACGCACCCCGTCATTGTTCTCTGTCTGGTGACCTTTGGCTGGTCGGCCGCCCACAACAGTCCGGGGTCCGAATCCTGCCGTCGAGGCCCTTCGCAAAATAGCAAAAGCCGTTGCGTATGTCCGGGGCTAGCTGTGGGAGGATCTGCTTCCCGGCCGTCTTGGGTGACTGGGTCCTTTCGCCGAGAAGTGTGGGAACAAGGTGGACCAATCCGGGCCCGTAGCCCACGACGACGACGAAGACGACGTCGACACCCGTAGGTGTGCGTGTCGACACTACACCTGCGCATTGGTCAGCGATATTGAATCTATTGAGATGACATCCCACGCAATCCGCCTGGCAGAAACAGTGGGTTCGCTTGAAAGGACCATGCACATCTTCCCCCTCTCCTTCCCTATCTCTCTCTTGCAACCCTTTGGCCCGGCATCTGCGGAGATCGCTTCGAAGGGCGCGGTTTTCAGCCCCCCCCCTCCTTCTAGAGCGAAACGTGTCCATCGTGGCAGACATTCCGTATGACCCGGGCCTGAAGGGACTGGCTGAGGGTGCAAGAGAACAGGGACGCCGGAGCGGTCTGGCCACGGGCCTGCCTAATGCGGCTCCGCTGTCGTAGACCGGTGCCGTCGAAGAAGGGGGAGAAGGGCTGAAGAGGTGGGATGAAGGATGAACCCACCGGGCACTGGGGCTCGAGCTGCAAGAGCTGTGCCGTTCAGCCCGGACACGTGCTGGAAAGTGATCTGTCGCGCACATTCTATTCTCCTGGACGGTAAGTCACGTCGCGATGTGTTGCCTTGAGTTAAGTCCTTTGAACCAGGGTGCCCCAAGGGCAAAGTGCTGGGCTAGATATAGATTCCTTTTTGAAATTACGTGCAGAAAGCTCATGCCAGAGTAAGGCGTCAAGCTCAGCCGCGGAGATCATGGTGCTCTTCCGGTGTTCTTGCCCACCGACCACACCTGAAGACGACGCGTTCCATGCCACCCCTAGCTGGTGTTTCGCGCTGGACCACCCCGGACAGCCTGTGTTGTCAGCGGAATTTGTGCAAGATGGCTTATGAATACAGAGGGCTAAATTACAGCTGAAAGCCACTGGCTAACCTGGCTATGGGGGATCCACAGCGGTGTGAAGCTCAGAGCGAGGAGTGAACCCTCCTCCCCCGGCCTCTCCATGGATCGGAGCCGCAGAAGCGGTGGAGCTCCCGCCCCAGGTACCATTAACTGATGTAACGATTCTGGAAGGAACAAACTGAGCACGGCCAAACTTCGTGGCTCGGTGTAATATTCCATCGAAAAGAAGGGGCTGTCTTGAGGCTCTGCGCGGGTCTCCCTCACGCCATAGCCAAGTCGCGTACCAGTCGCCAACTCACCGAGCGGGACGCGTGACCCCTAGCTTTCGCAGCTGAACCAGTATTTGTGACCCAGGGGTTCTTTTTGCCCACAACTCGTGTGCTGTGGCTCTCACTGGCTGAATACCGGGGTCCTCGTGGCCCTGGACGATGCAGGAAATACTTCACCGCGATCGGCCGTATCGATGATGCCGGAACTCCACAGGCGGAGCTATTGCTGCATATGCAGGTTGGGCTTTTTGTCTTCTCCGCCGTACATCCACCACTCCTCCCGCATGCCAATGCTGCCCCGTAAGGCGCCCGGATGCGCCAGCACGACCGGCAGACAGGTCTGGTTAACCAAGCTGTCTGCAGTGACCGGTTGTCTGGTTCCACGCTGGCCGCGGAAAGCCACCGTAAGCCCCCCACTCGATATTGCAGACCTCCAGGGTCTTGTGGGGCAAATCCGTCACGAGTGATATGTCACATTGCCTTCAGGAATACCTTCAAGATTCAAGGCTAGTGACTCGCAGAGCCTTCGTCACCTCACTAATCGTTCCCCGGTTGGATGGCTGGCTAGTGGACTAGATTGCGGCGGAGTCCACGACGTACAGTACTACGGGCTTCGCATCGCAAAGGCGCCGCTGATCCGGAAAGGGTGCGAGAGTGTCGAGTGAAGCTCATTCTGGGTGCTGACACTTTGCTCGCTGAGTAAAGCACGGCAGTCTCCTTGTCAGCACTCAATCCCTAGGGCTGAACATGGCAGTGCGCATGTAAGCCTGACAGGTGCATGCCTGCATAATAAGATGGCAGTGATAAGACAACAGACGCCTTGGAAACCAGTTGGTCTTCAGGTCGCCTGCACAACGGTCTGTCCCGTTCTTAGCACGTAACGTTGCTGCCACTTTGTCTCGACGCTGACCCATTTACAGTACTAGTCAGCATATGAGTGGACGTTTCGGGAGACGACACGAAATTAAGACATTCATGGCCACAGCTCAAGGCGTAATTTGACGCTCAAAGCTTCACCTTACGGTCGAGTGAGCCTCGACGGGCCGCGACCCGACTGCTCCTCGGTCGGCCCACGTGCGGCCGGGCCTGACCTGGTCTGCGTAGTGGTCGCCCTGAGGATTGCCAGCATACAAAACGCGGCTCTTTCTGCAGGGATGCGGAGCGTGGTAAGCGCTGGCAACGTGTTTAGCAGTGGCAGTGACCTCTTTGGTCTCTATTTGTTGATTATCAACTTGTCGGTTGGCTGTTCTCTTCAGCACAGGCCGTGCGAGCTCAGTAGATGCCATTCTTCAGGGGGTTTCCAGGGCATTTTCAGGGCCATCGACTTGGTAAGCGCACGTTCGGGCGCAGCAACCAACGGTCTTTACAGCTCAAGAAGGTTACTATTGTTGGTAAGATGGGATGTGTCTATTGGCGGGAGCCCTGTGCTTGTAAGGCACAGTGTGCCTCAGGCGATCCTCACAGCAAGACAGCGGAGACTGGCGTGGGTCCGCGCAAATCCAAGAGGCACAGCGCGCAGAGGCTTGCGAGTCTGGGAAAGACGACTCTGACCAGGTCCAGGCCAGTATCGCCCGCGCTTGATGTCTGAATGTATTGGCTCAAGCCCGATCAGTCTCCGCAAAGGTAGATGAGGTCCGCCCGACCGAACCGTGCATCAACATGAAGGCCAGCCGCGACGAAGATCCTCGACCAGGTCAAGGACGCGTTCATCTCGCTGCTGTTTTCGGCAAGACTCCTCTCCGGTGGCTAGCAGAATTTTCCCCCCCCAAGGGACACAAGGGACTGCACTGATCTGGTGTATTAGTGTACCATTTGTACCCGATACATGTGTACATTGTCGAGTGACTATGGGCAGGAGGCATTAATGACTGGATGGCAAAGAGATTAGGCTTCGCCCAATCCCGCGAACCTTTGGCCTCGAGAGTGTGATGATCACGCCGCATGACTGCAGAACACCTGGTGTGTGCTGGCTGGCGACAATGCCCGTTGGTCGCGCATAGAGCGTCTGTTTCACAACTTCGGGTGTCTGACTTGCCCCCGACGATTACTGCAGACTGTGATCAGAATAGTCTTCTGTTCAACGGTAGTGGCGGCGTAGGAAACGCCAACTGAGATATTGGCCTAGATCTGATGGGACAATGGTTTTCTGTCCAGGAGAGGTAGGACAGACACTCGACCATTGAACAAGGAGTGAGTTGTTGGAAAAAACAGCTAGTCTCAGTACTGGATCACAGCGTTCCAACAGACTCAGTGCTTTGTATGCGCGCAAGACCACGCTTTACCCCGGAGTTTCATGGAACCCATCAAGGTATACCAGCCGACAAAGGAGCATCGGTGATCAGTTCTGTCGCTCGGCCCGCTGAGGAGGGTAGGGTTCTGACCACTGAGTCGGTGGCTCAGCAGTCACCTACTCTGATGTTTGTGGGGGGACCTGGTTCCCTGGCATCCTTGGGGGCACATCCCCACGATCGGCAGCTGACAGTGCTGTTGGTCATTGAGTGAATGTCTATTTTGGTTCCCTTTGTGATCCGACTCGTTGGGCAGTGAGCTGAGCGCCGAAACGTCAGAGCTTGACACTCCTTTCTGTTGCTTGCGGTCACTCACGCAGAATAGGACAGAACTCCGCACAGGCTGCCTTCCAGAGCCGCAGCTACTTTGCTCGGCCCTGGCAGGGAAGTCCAGTCAAGCGCAACTCACCGCTGCGGGTCAAGTCAGTTGACGCAGGCTGCCTGCGGCCAAGTGGTCGCCCCTGGATAGAAGCAGTGGCCGCATGCTATCTCAGATCACGGGAATCATTTGTCATCGTGAAGGAGAGATATTATCCCGTGGCACCGCGAAGATGTGGTCTAGCGTCCAGTGCACCATAGGTAGGGCAGACATGGACCAGGGTTATTTGAAGGGGCGAGTTTTGAGTGATGATCTGATGGTTGATGTTCCCGAGATTAGACGGCAAGGAAGTGGGGTCTGACCCGTTGCAAGACACCGAGGGTGCTCGCCCAGATGCTAACAAGCATGGTGGTTGTCTGATTGTCCCTGTCAAGCGGTCTTTCATGCGTTGGTTGGTGGCCAGGGAGCGAAATTGGCTTCGCACTCGCTTGAATGCCATGGTTCAACAGTACTGGAGCGAACTAGAAGTCGCCAGGGAACGAGACGTAACATTCTGTGCCCTTGCCATGCGTAGTTTGGGTGAATATACTCGCGATAAGCCTTCCTCGTCCAGGATGGCATGCTTTTACCGCCATCGTCAGTCTACTGACGAACCGGTGGCCGCTGTCGCGGGTGTAGCGCACGCGTCTACCTAGTACCTGTGCGATGTGTGCTTGGGACGGAGCTGACCAACCGGGGGAAAGGACCGTTGCTCTAGAAGAAGAAAAGGCGCCAACGGCCAGTGCTAAGTCACTGGTGATGCTGTTTAGCTCCCGATTAGCCGACGATGTCATATGTGACTACGGTCGAGAAGACTAGTCCGAGCGTATACTCAGGCACTAGTGTTGCTTTAGACGATCGATCTGCTATTCCAGCCGGCAGCAACGAGTGGCGTGGGCGGCAGTGAGCAGTTGGCGGTTGGTTCCCGTCAGGACGGAAGCGCTGAGTGGCACAGTTGCGTTACGATCAGTTGCAGCCATCGCGGTTGCAGGTGGGCTGCACTGCAGCGCAGGCCGGGCCAGGGCTTGTCGAGCTCTGATGATGTGTTGCGGTGAGGAACCGTGTCAGTTGGGGCGGCAGAGGTAGAGAGAAGTGTTGGCTGCCCTGGGAGAGATGCCGAATGCATAGGCGCGGTCCTACTGCGACAACAGACGCGATGCATCAAAGAAGAGTTGGCACACGACATGACAGAGCCACTCGATTGTCCCAGTAGAGCGGAATAAGCGCTTCGCAGAGGCAACCTCGAGTCATGGCAACCATGAGGAGATGTTTCCGCGACCCAAAAGACGTCCCTAGGAACTATCTCGTCCCCGTCTTCATTCCTGCGCCATCGCGGGTCGCATTGCGGTGGCCGCGGCGAAGTTACGACGGGGCATACTCTGAGGCGGGCGAGCTATTCTGCGCTGGTTCCCATTCATTCTCGGGATATCCAGCCTACTCCAGCTCCAGCTTCCGCTCCAGCCACGGTCCAGGCAGGCCGCTGGACAATCAGGGTGAGGCAGACTGGAGGAGGCTTCGGAAGCGACGAGACGACGGCCATGTTCACGATCAATCATCGACGAAGCCTCGGACTGGGCAGGGGTAGTCGCGCTGCTGGCGGGTTCAGGGTAGGGGCCACTTTTCGAGGGTGGATAATTATCGTCGGATCTGGCAAGTGGCTCGCCCGTCAAGGAGCCGATTGCTAATGCTCTGCAATCAAGTGACTGTTTTTGGCGGGCGAGTGGATATGGACGAGTCGAAGCCGGGATGAAATCAGATGGACGTGCGGGTGCGGGTGCGGGTGACGGGAGACGGGTAACGGGTGAAGGAGAAAGGGTGAGCAGGGGCCGTCGTCACCGTCACCGTCACCGTCTCTGTCTATGTCAAACCCGTGGTTGTCACCTCGGAGGAGTGGCGAGACTCGCACCCAGCTGGACGGACACAAAGAGTATGCCTGCGGGTACGTACCCACTGAAGTGTATGTAGGAAGATGGGTTTCCAGGTAGGCGATGTCAACGCGAGGGCAGGAGGACGGGAGTAGCAGGGGACGGTTGCTCGTTCCGGCTGCTGTTTCTGGCTTTGCCGTGGTTGCAGCAACGGTACGCAGTGCACCAGTTGACCCGTGACCTGAGGGGGAGTGGATCTCCCTGTCCTCAACTGGCAGACTGGCTCTGCGACCCACCGTTCGTCAATTGGCCGGGCTCAACCTGCAGGGTATTTTTGCGCAGGGGGCTCCCCTGCCACCGCAAATCGTCGATCCATCAAAAGTCCGCCCGCCCATTTTCTCGAAGGGCAGGAACCACTCGCTCAATTCGACCCCGACCAGACCAGCTGCGACCGCCCAGATTTGGACTCGACCAGACTCGACCCGACTCAGGGAAGGCAGCACGACGAGTGGGGAATATGACAGTAGAGTCATGGTGCGATGAGGCTCTGCGTTGATCGCCTGTCCACGTCATGGAGGGGAGAGAAGGGTGAGGCAGACGGGGCAGTGTGGCGATGCCCCTCTACCCTCTCCTCTCCTCCCCTCCTCTCCCACCCCCAGCCGTCTGCCTTGTGCCTGGGTGCCTTCTGCCTTGTGCCTGGGGCCTGCCCACCCCCGGTGCCCACCCACCGGCCAGCATGAACGACAGACTGGTTGGCTAGGTCGGTGGGTAAGTATCTGGGTACTTTGGCTTGTCAGTGTCGCATTTGAGTTTTGCAGCGCCGGCATCGCAAAGCATGATTCTGCCCCTCGCGACACAGCAGATCTGGGCAGAGCAGAGCAGGACAGGTCAGGACAGAGCAGAGCAGAGCCTCAATTCATCGCATTAGGCCTAGCCCGTAACGGAGTGGAGATGTCGCTGTCGTGTTTTTTGGGGTTTAGTGCCCACCGGGTCCTGGCGCCTGCAGAGCCGGAAGTGCTGTGGGTTCGGCGCAGACTCTGAGAGACAGATGAACAGCCGAAACAGACAAGCAGATGCAGGCAGACCGCTCCATGGTCTTCTCGGTTGCACTCGTCAGATCCTGTCGCGTCCTGTCGTGTTCCCTCGTCTCCAATTCCCTGGGTTGTCGACCTTGGGTCGTGTCACAGTTGCATTCTTGTCCACTGCCCTGCGTTTCTGGCGGCTGCCGCGCAGTAGTGCTCCGCTGCCAGCATTCACAACATTAACGCGCCCCTGCGCGAGATTGCCAAAGCCCACACGTTTACAGCGTGTATCATACGAGACTGTTGGTGAAAAGGCGCTGCTTGTCGTCCTGGGCTGCCAATCGACTCTGTCGGCCGTCACTAATAAGCGCTCGACCTGGCGTGCGTGGTTGCATGAGGGGGTGTGGTTGTCTGGGGTCTGGGAGCTGGGAGCTGCCACCGCACCGCACTTGCAGGCGCCTCTGGCCCGGCAAGCAGGGAGTAGCCCAGTCTATGTTACATTGCACTAACCTTAAGCAGCTCTAGCGTACCCGACGGTACGGACCGGACGTTGACTGGTCGGCGGGTTGCATTCAGCCCCCAGGGCAGTCCACTTGGGCGCATGGATGCTACATATCAAGTACCTTTCATTCGCGCGGGGGGGCTGGTCTCATCTTCCAGACGGCTGTCCGGTCTCATACCTCCTCCCTTGGCGTTACAACGCTTCGTCTTCGAAAGTCCTGCTGCGCCGTGTTATGGTACCCTTATGGTACCCACGGACTTTGGTGCTGTGAGCTGTGTGCTTCATTCTGTATCGGGTACCCATTTCCCCTCCCCGCTTTCTAGCCAGATTGCGTCAGTCACTTTCCTGCGTCCGGACGCAGTCGACCATGGTACATGCTCGGGTAGGGCCCTCGACCAGGGCGTTCATGGGGAAGCACAGAAGTACCTCGGCGTGGGTGTGGGTGTGAGAGTGGGCTTGTGTATGTGTGTGCACGTTTGAATGGCTGCATGTCCGTGACCAAGGCTGACCTGTTGGGGCGCTTGTTTCGGCTATTGCCTTCCTCTACTCGTTGGTTGCGCCTCCTTGTACAGGCTCTGGTAGCCATCGATAAAAACCGTCGTCGTTTTTGGCTTGTTGATCCTGCTGGACCTTGTGCCTGGCCGGGCCGTTGAGGATTTGATTCCATGCAGAGATTAGCTACGCCTGTGATGAATTTAGCGCAGGATTCGGAGGCTTGCCTCCTGTCCACAATTTGCCGGTCGTCTTCCACTTCACTCCGTTCTAGCGCAACCAATTCCTCCCGTCCCCAGGGTTCTGCTGACCTGAGCATGAGTAGCTCGACCATGGCTGCCCTGAGCACTGACTGGGTTTTATGCCTGGCTCTGTATCTCAAAGCACAACCCGTTTTGTGAACCACTTCGTGATCGGCAGTGTCCACCGCGGAACCAAGATCGCGTCAGTCAACCCCGGGTGCCGCGAGCTAGGGTCACCCATATTTCATCAGCCAGCTGGGCGTGGACCCAGGGTCAAACAGGGGCCTAAATGTCCCATGGTGTTTCTTGGCCTCGCTCCAGTGCATTTTCAGCGTGGGCTTCCCGGCTGTCAACAATTCGGTTGCAGCGGTGCGGGGAGGCGGGCATGGGATGCTGACAGGCGACGATGCTCGTACTTTGCCAAATAGGAGACTATGCATAATGTGCGCATCGCGCCGACGTGCTGGTTGAAGGGCCTGTTCAGGCTCCTGCTGGGTGGCCAAAACACATGACATCTTTGGGACGCGAGGTGGGCATGCTCTGTTCGTAATATGGATACCACGATCCGAACCCACCGGAAAGGGCTTCCGAAATGATGCCTTTATGGTTGTCGAGAGCCAAATCAATGATGCCGTGCGTTCCATTGAGATCACTCGGCGGCTTGTAAGCAGTTTGAATATTCGTGATTGGGATGGGAGTTGGACGTGTGCGCGCGTAATTCCCGCCTGTTGGTGAGCCTGGTTCGTGCTATGCGTAGCGTTGCTTTGCTGTTCTGTGCCTGGACTGTTCCCATTCGGCGCCCACCGAGTGAGGGAAGGAGGGAGGGAGTCGTGCTTGTGTTTGCTAGTGCCGATTGCGCAGATTAGTCTGGTCTGTTCGCTATCTCTCCCGAGGCCTAGTCTGTTTCGACGTCCAGGGACTTCCTTCCCCAGACCCCGTCAGGTCCTGCCGTCTCAGTTCACACCTGAGCCCGGCTGCATCCCCCTTTATGCGTTCATCAAAGTTCGCTGCTTGTCACATCTGTTCATCAGGCATCTAGTGTGTGTGTGTGTGTGTGTGCGTTTGTGCGTATGTGCGTGACAAGATGAAAAAGGGTGGGGGGTGTGGTGTTCTGGGATCGGGGGTATGTAGGGAAAGAGCTACACCAGAGGCAAGACGACGGGAGTGGTCAAACACCGAAATCGTCAAGCGTCAAATCACAGCCCCTGCCCAGCTGCAACGGGGCTCCGCTCTTGCTGCAACGCTAGCAAGAGCATGCGCCATAGAGCAATCTGTGCTTCTCCGCTGGCGACGATCTGTTCCTCGCAGGGTCTCCCACCTCTCGGACCCCTGTTTCGCTCAGAGTTGCCGATGGAAAGAGCCAATCTCCTCGTCCCGCAATGTTCTTTCCTCACCCACTTCGTGGTGCCCTTAGCCGTCTTCCCCGGCCTTTGACCCTTCACTCTACCCGCGCTCCCTCTCCCTCACCCACGTCCCGTACGGTGTGCTGTGCGGCAGGTAGTGTGCCTACGTCCTTCCCACGAAGAGAAATCTACCTGGGTACATCCCGTATCTGCCTCCTGCCTGTCACTCACTACTGCTGCTGCATTCTTGACCCCATGGCACCTCAGACCGTAGTCGTTCTTGTCTCGTCTTGTTTCGTCTCGTCCAGCCACCCACCCAATGGCAGTCAGCCCTCTTTGTCGCTCCCTTACCGTCGAACGGTCATCCGAGCGTCTTGAGTGATGGCGTGTGGGTGTGTCCTGTGTTGTGTGTGGCGGTCCCCCGCCTGTCACGAGCAAGAAAAGATCAGCCATTCCCTGGCCAGGCACCGTCATGTCACCTCATTCAAAATTCCCAGGGTCTTCAGACAATCTGTGCCGTCTGCCCGCTGCTCATTTCCTCGTCATTTCAGCGGTACCCTGTCTGTCTGCCTCTACATGTACAGAGTAGGGCCTGAACCCGACCGTCGTCGCTTCAGGCTGAAGTCATCGTCGCCGACCACATGCGCCCTCAACCACTCAAGATCCCAGCCGGCCTTGGCTACATCCCCGCCCCGTCATATCCGGGGCGTTCGCAATGATAGCGCTCATGTTGCAGTACGTTCAGTACAGGAATACGTATATCATGCTGCGTACCCGGCATCGCACTGACGCTGCGGCTTGTGCTCCTAGCCGAGGGCTGGACGCGGCATGCTGCTCTTGCGGCCCGGGCGGTCTCTACCCCAAAGACTATGCGAAGAACATGGAACTCGGTTTGGTTGCATGAAGCCTGGAGACAAGATGCCCAACAAGAACTGTCAATTCCACCCTGCGATCTGCCCTGCCCTGCCTGTTCTCGCGACCCTGCTTCCTGGGGCTGAGAGCCGAGTTTGGACGACCGCGGCCCACGTCAAGAGCTGTATCCACTTCACTCCCGCCGCATTCGCTCGCATCTCCCATTCGCGCGCTCGACACGCACCAGGCGCAGTGTGGCGGCCACAACATGAGCACATGGTGGCTGTCAGGCCTAAAACCCGAATGCCGGGCCGGACTTTAAGCGTGTCGTTGGACGGCGGCGATGGCTCATACACTGAGCCCAAGGGGCTTTTCCAACCGACCAGACCTTTGGCAGCCGGCACCTTGGGGTTGATAACATCCAGCCTCAAGAGGAGCTGGTGGTGAAGTCACCCCACTGTCGGCTTTATCCCGTTCGCTCCGTTGACCTAACTTGTCGTTGTGTATCTCTATGCAACCCTGAGTGGAGCAACGCGAGACCCTGTCTTCTCGTCCTGTTCAACCAGGCCCTCCCATCCAAGGGACGGAACCCACTGCGAGAAAAAAAAAGTGTGGCCTGTGGTTCATGGCTTATCGACGGCGCAAAAGATCCCACCTACACTATTTCCGGCTGCCATCCGCACCGCTGCCCGAAAGACCCCAGCCCACTTGACGGCGGCCCCAGTGTATCGCACGCACAGTACACATCGCAACGGTAGCAACAACCCGGTATGGCCTGATGTCAGAAGCCAGCTACCAGAGGACACCAGCAGGGGCAATGCCAGATCCGCACAGAAGACGGCACCGAGAGGGTCTCTCTTTAGACAAATGTACATCGCATCAGGTGTGGCCCAGCCAAGGCCAGAGGCTTTGCTGTCTCCGCCCCTTGCAATGAGGACAACTCTATTCCAGGATTTCCCTGCTCTTTGCGGTCCTCCACCCCGGACCCTACTCCCTGGACTCTCCCCGGCTTCCCTTCCCTGCCTTGCCCTGCCCTGCCCTCCACCAAGCTGCCCCAGTCATTAGGCGCTGTCGAGCTGCAGACATCGAGCCCTATGCCTGATCCACCCCTTACACTGCTTCCTGTAGCCAGTCTGCCTTCCCTGATCCACACCCCTTAAGTACACTTGGTTGACCAGGTCAACGGCCGCAGCAGCCCTGTATCATACCCGAACAGGATAGTTCTATCCCACTCTGGCAAGCCACTTGGTAATGACACTGAGCCATCCAGCGGCTATCATGCGAATCATGAGCTCTACCGACGGTACCTGTCAAAACTACGATGGCGGCCGCGTCGCCGATGCTCTCTCGCCCATTGCGGCTGCATCTATGGAGTATAGAGTACGTACCGTCGTCCACCTCACCTCACAGACTTCCGGGCCCTGGCCGGAGCATCTTTGTGGGTGAACTGCCACTGCGCATATTTTGTACGTACCCAAGTAGACTGACCCTTGTTGTGACTTCTACACTGTCTCCCACCCCTGCTGCTGGCTGGGCATGTCTTCCTTTCCTTTGCAAAGCTTCTCTACTCTCCACCTACCTTCTCTACCCATGTCACCCGTGCCCGTACCACCGAGCTTCTCTACATCAGCCGTGGGTGGAATCCACTCGCAATGTACCATGTACTGCCCACCTCTAGCTCAAAGAGGACCCCTCGAGCCTCGCTATCGGCAGAGGCTCTCTTTAAAATAAGAGTGTTCCCCTGACCTTCCCAAATACCTCCAAAGGCAAGACCATTATCATTCTTTGTCGAGAATCCGGTCATACAACAACCAACCGCCCCTCACTGCTGTTGTTCTGCTCGCGACATCGAATCAAAGGTAGAGCTTAGATGAGCCCTCGCACAAACCGCCACTCCATCACTCAGCTGGCAGACATCCTACCCAAGCCAGGTTTCTTTGAACAAGACAAAAGAGTTAACTACACCTCTGCCCGGATGCGAGCTCTCATCGACATGGCCTCGAGTCCTCAGTATCTCGCTCACGACCAGGTGGGCACAAATACACCCACGCTGCCCGACGGACAGCCATCCACTGTTTCCGCCTACCCAGATCCAGACCAGATATACTCTTCAGTAAGTCTTCCCACCACTGTGACTGTTTTTCCCACCTCCTTGTGCACATACACATATATCTATATATACATGCACGCGAAGGAAGGGACCCCGATCTTCTCCACCACCTTTACGCCTGACCACACTTGTCCCTTTTTGACTCACAAATACCAACAGGTCTCGGCCTTTGACCAGCCTACCGTTGTCGACGACGACAATCTCTTGACTCCGGTGTCCAGTGCTGCCTCGCCACCTTTGCACCAGCGGTCCAAGGTCCAGTCACCGTACCACCAGCCGCAGGACTCTCCTCAGTGCCCACAGCAGCCAACCCCACCTAACACATCCACGATGTATCCCTACTCAGACTATGTGAACACGAGCCAGGCGTCTTCCCCCATGGCTGTTCACGCCACCGTGACCCAGGCATCCCATGATGTCCTTGGGCCCTACATCCAAAACTCCCCAGGCCACGAAGACACCATTCCACCACAGCAAGCCCCATATTTTGGCCATTACAGCGCATCCAACGTGTCTGTAGGCACAGAGCCAGATGGACTGCCCTCGTACTACATACAGGACGTAATCAATGACAATCCCTACGGTGGACTGATCCGTGGCACTGGCCTGCCAGATATTAACGGCGGGTCCTACACACACAGGCCGCTGGCTCCAAATATGCTACAGCAGCCTTCACAAGGGCAGTACCGCCGCGACGTGCTCCCAATATCAAGACTCTCGCCGACAAATTATGGGCGTCCTTCACCGGTCCAGGTCAAGAGACATCCCAGCCGGAAGCCCAGTGCCAGAAAGTCCCGTGTGAAGAAAGAGCAATCCTCCAGCCCGCCAACGATACCCCAGGCCTTCAGGTTTGATGATACCGGCAGTCGCGCGGCAGTTGAGCCGGAAGAGGAAGTCGACCTGGACCAAAAGACGCCGGCTGACCTGAGACGACTGTGGAGCATCAGGCAGAAATGGTTCAGCAGGAAGGGCCACGGCATGTGGGAGAACATCATCAAGGATTTTCTGGGGCCCGAGGAGGCCGACGCCCTCAGCGAAGACAAGAAGACGCAGGTCAAGGCGAACCTGCAGATGAAAATCCACAGGGGTGTCCTGAGACACGGCAAGTGGCCAGCGACCGACGTAAGTACACATCCACCACTCCATTGGGGATTCAAGCGCTAACCTACCCTGCCCTCGAACAGAGAACCGCACTGCTCAGGGCTTATGCAAAATGGGAAGAGAATCGCTACAACGAGATCTTCAGACTCTTCATGGAGGAGCTTCAGAACGAGGGCCACGCACCGGCGTACGAGTGGAAGAGCGTCCACGTCGAAGCCGAGCTCGTCAGGTCGGGCCTGGAGCAGAAGCAGCGCGAGCCGTCCAAGGCGCGCAGGAGGCGCGTCCAGATCCCGGCGCGACACCGCGCCGCCGGGGGCACGCACACCAAGTCCTCTTCTGTCCACCACCCCATGCCACACCAGCAGCAGCAGCGCCTCCCAGCCATGTTCGACCTGACGCCCGGCTTCAGCCACTACCCCAGCCAGCACTTCGGGCAGCAGCAGCATCACCCGTACGGTATCGGCGGCGGGCACAAGCGGGAGATGTCAACTGGGTCTTACGAAATAATGGTCGAGCAGCTTAACGCACAGCCCCAGCCTCCGCTGACCGACGAGCAACACGAGCAGCTCATCGAAGAGTGCCTGGAGCGGACGCCGTTCGAGACGGGCCCGGAGGACCCAGCGATGGCGGCTCTGGAACGACACAACAACCAGCACCAGCACGACGACATCAAGATGTCCGACGACCCGTACCCTGAGGAGCAGCTCCCCCGCTGTAGCCGCCCGACCTCGTCCTCGCTGCCTGCTATCAACGGCATGATCGCCTCGGCGTCTGCGTCGCCGGACATCAATGCGCAGCGCAGTGCGGCCGTGGCAAGGCAGGCCTGCGGCGAGATGATCAAGCACTCGGGAGGCCCAGCGCAACAAAGCAGCCATCACCAGTACGCCGGTGTCTGATTACTCGAGTAATTTACGGCTGCCAACCCTGTTCGCATTCGCCATTATCAATCGGCTGCAGCCGGTGCTATTGACAAGGAACTTTTTTGTTCTTGCCATCCTACCTTTTTTTCCCTCGCGTCCTTGCTGTTGCGGACCGGATACGAGAATAAGAAGGTTCGGGGCTAATGCAGCCCTATCTACGAGTCTTCGATTCTCTGGTTGTGTTGTCCCCTCCCCGCGGAGGGCTGTGCCGATCCAGCCTCGGCGTTTTCTTCTAGGCAGAAGGGGGGAAGCTAGATCCCCCCTCTCCAGCCTTTTCGGGGATGGCTAATCCCTCTTGCCCTGCCTTCACGTTCTTTTTGTTGTCTGATACTTGATACCTCAACCCTGTTCGTTTCCTCGCAACACCTGCTTGGTCGTTGGGTAATTTTTGGGTCATTCTAGGCAGCGGGGGCCATAGATTTCTCACCTCCCCCAACATCTTGACCAACCTCTTCTGTGATTGGAAAAAGAATTTCTCTCTCTCGCGAACTAAAATCTGCGCTATTGGGTTGGGAGGGCGGAATGCTGGATTCTGTATTTCTCCTTTTTGGACGACGGCTATGCTTCATGTTTAGAGATTCCCAATGGTTGTCTTTGGTCTTTTTAACACTTTTGCTCACTCTTTGCGCAGAAAATACCGGCATCAGGACACTATTTGTCCTTGAGACCGTTTCATCTTCTTTCTAAAGTACATAGATAGATTCAGTCTGTCATATCCTAGGGCCACATCCCCGAAATTGAATTATTATTCGTTAATGAACATACATTGTCCACAAGCTGGCAGACATTTCACAGCACTAGTCTTTCTACAAGGTGACGCATATCCCACAGACAGGCAGCTAGGCAGGCAGTCACAAGACCGGCAAAGTCCGTAGTGTCATCGCTGGCAGACTCGAAATAGTTGCCTTGCGAGCGTGCCGTCGCCGAGCCCACCGCCCAGCTCGCTCGGAGCGAGGCCGATGGCACTGTAGACGGAGGCTACTTTACAGGGCTCAAAAGTCAAAAAAAGGTCGGCGCCCAGGCAGGGAGCCCAAATGCCCCGAGATAGCCTCGATTTGCAATACTAGACTGGGTAGTGCCGAGGATCATCTGAACTAATGTGTTTGGGGGCCGTCGCTTTCGTGGTACTGACAGTGGTCAGCAGCGCATAAGTGTACCAGGATACTCGGTTGACACTGAATAGAAAAGAAAGTCCACCAAAAAGCAGACAACAAACTTTGGAAAGGGGGGACAATGGGACTTTGCAGTAGTGTGCCGGTTGAGGCTAGGAACTGGGGTGTGTAAGTCCCGAGGTTTGCGCAACACTTTGCGCAACACCAGGGCCAGGTAGCACGGAATGACGGCGCGCGGCCCCTTGACGTCTGATCGTGTGGGGGTCCGTCCTTTTAGGAAGATTTAGGGCTGAAACAAGAAACGCGCTTGGGCTGGGCTGGGGAGGGGGTAGGCAACATGAGGGTGGAGCAAGAGGATTGGAGGATTGCGGGAACGAACTTGTGGAAGGACAGGATGGCAGAGCGAGTTGAGAGTGACTCCCTTCCCACTAGCCTGCTGACCGCAGGACAGGGTACCTTTGCTCGATCGGCTCGACTAAGCACTCTATTTGGACGTGAGTGCAGCCCATTTACTGCGCAATGGCGTCAAGTAAGATGAGGCTTTCATGCCCTCCCCAAGTGCCGCAATCCCCCGTGTTGACAAACCACGGAGCAAAGACAAGCCGGCAGTGAGCTGACCCCAGGACGACGTCCCCGGGTGTTGCTGCCAATGTCGGGGAAACTCCACTAACTGGTACTGTTGCATAGTGTGCCAAAGAACCCAGATTGTGTACCTCACCGAGTGGGCCGTGGAGGAGCGGAAACCTTGCAAACCACAAATACTTGCCTTGGCCTAGCTCAGCAATCAACGGTCAGGGCAGGACCCTCCCCGATTCCCATCCCCCCTTCATCATCGCGGCAAAGAGATGGCCCCATCGGCTGCCCGGTCGAGAATAAATCGACAACGGTGCGCCAAGGATCAATAACGGCTGCTAATAAGCGCCATTACACGTCTGTGCTTCCACGGTTGGAGGTGCCGACCGGCGCGATGGCACTTGGTGTAGTGTCCGCCCGATCGCCCATCCCAGCCCGAGGAACCAAATCGTAATGCACTACTGAGAAGTATAACGTTCTCGCGCCTAGTAAAACAGGGGGGTGGGGGGAACATTGAAAGCGGATCGCGGACTGGCTTTGACAAGAGGATTCCGCGACGGTATGGCTGCCCCTCCCCTTGTGCATGGGCATGATGAGCGAGAATGTCGGTCAAGCAGCGTTTGTCAGAGGTTCCTTGATGATGCTGGTCACTTTCCCTGCGCTGGCACTCGGTGCAGCAAAATAAGTTTTTCTCGGTGGCTCCAGCGCCTGCAGCTGCATCTATGTATGGTCAGCTCCGGTCCCAGCAGTCTGGAAGCGAGGCGCCGTGCTGCACGACCATGCAGCGAGGCGAGTGCTCACTGGCCACAAGAACCTCAGCAGCCTCGGACGCATGGCCGAATGCAGAAAGACGCAGTGGGTGGTGATTTTTACTTGGGCAGCTTGCAGTAGTGTAAATGGCCTGCAGTGTTGCGCCCGCACAAGTGCGCACAGAAGTACTTGCGGACAATCTGACAGCCTGATCTTGGGAATACGAAGTCACGTCAAGGACGGCCATGTTGTTTGTCCTTTCGCCGCTGCGGAAAATGTACCGCTGCGAGTGTGGTGTGTTTGCGGCTGACGATTGCAACTGTAAAACCTGCAGCGTCGTTAAAATATGTGATCGGCAGGTTCTTTCCCTCAGGTGCCGAAAATCAAGAAGATGGTTGCCGAAGTGTCTGTCGACTTGTGTAATGTGACGTTCCAGGCCGATGACTTTCGGCCGTGTGATTTAGGCCGGATGGAGATCCTGTGCGTTTGAGGCCCATTTGGGGGCCGAAACACCCCCCCTACACCATCTGTAGACTGACAACTCACAAGGGTGCAGTCGTATGATTTGGGGGAACCAGTCAGTCGATAGGTCAAATACAGGGCTAGAGGGCTGAAATTGGAAGAGATGTATCCCGTGCCGCATCAGAAGCCGATATTTTCGACATTGAGACCCTGTCTTGGTGTGGCAATGGAGGGGTCTGAGCTGAGAAAGACTACATTGTGCATGGGGCAGTAATTCAACAGTCTTGAAGCGCAGATCGGCTGGCAACATTCTCAGCCATGAAAGACCATGGATGGGATGAGCACGCGGGGCCTGGCGTGGTTAGTGTTCCTTCCTAGATGTAAGCCGGACGCAATTCTCGGAACAAACCATTTTAACGCCTCCGATGCCGACCACGGCACTGCTGAGCCCAGGAGCAATGGCAGCTTCAGCTCCCGTGGAATTTCCACGCGGCGCAAGCCAAACGTGCGCGGGACGGAGAAAAACGCATTTAAGCTTCATAGCTGTTGACGTAGAAAGCAGAGAGCGAGGAGACGATGATCGTGTAGCTGAGTAACGAGGAACATCGGGTAGCTCCAGACTTTGTGCAACGCGTGCTGCATGTGCCACGGGATGACAGACGATCTAGTGTAAGGCAACCCACGTCCGTGGCAAGGTGAGGCGATAGTTGCGAGCCAGCGGTCCGGCTACGGCATGCAGCAGACTCCTTTGAGAGTTCATGCGTGGCTCCGTTGGATTGTGGACCATAGTCTCGGTAGCGAGCAAGAAGCAGGTATCAAAGACAAGTTCCGGCCTACAGCAATTACATGCTGAAGCTTGGCTGGCAGCACAGAGAGTGACGTACTTGCAGACGCACGTCTGGGGAGCTCAATGCCTGAATAATTACTCGTTGTCGGTACGCCCTGCACCTGTGGGCTATGGGATTTGCTTCTTCCTGCGATTATTATCGTGTCTGTGTGTCTGCATTGCAGAAGGAAGCTGAGCCAATGCGATGTTATGCTGCAGGAGATGGAGTCTGAGGAGGTCGGATGTCGCCTGGCGACGGGCCCAGGATGATATCCGACCGACCAAAAGCAATGCGTTGAGAACACGAATCCCATATGTCTCACTCTCTTGACTCGGCCTGCTTACACGCGTGCATGTCGGCTTCATCCAGGGTCAAGAGAGGAGGGTGTAGTCGGATGTGGCCCCTGGTGTCGCACGCCATTTTCCGGTGGCGCGCTGCGGTCAAGACGCGTCTCCAGCACTGTGTAGTACAGCGTCGGTGCTGCATATGTGATGTTTGAATTTAAAGAGCTTGCAATCTTGCTCCCGTCAAGAACTGCCAATGCGGGCGACGGCCTTGACTGTCTTGACGCGATGGCTTGTGTAGGAGCATTTGCATGTGCTCGTGCTGATGCTCGTGCTGGTGCTCAAGCACTTGGCACCCAGGCCAATGCTGGCTCACTGTTTTAGTCAGCAGCGGAAGGGACAAACCCCCAATCCTGGCAAGATGACAGCATTGCTCAATTTGGAAGTCGATCTCATGTTTGCAGTTCTTCGTCCGGCTCACGGAAATATTTACAACAACACATCGCCTATTGGCTCATTTGCAATATAGTCGAATATCGCATCCACTCGTTAGTTGGCGACGACACGGCAGCTTCAGCGAAACGCAGCACAAAGAGATGATAGCGTAACGAGGGAACCGAGCGCATTCGACCGATCCCATCGCAAAACCCTCCTCGGGGACGTTCCCAGGGAACGAGGGCCCTTATGAAGCGTCCTAGCTATTTGTGTGTCTGCTGCAGGTGACGTCTGCTGGGCATGGCTTCCCTACCGTCGTCGATCTCCATGCCATTGTCAACGTCGTGCCTTTGCGTCGCCCTGTTGCTCCTCGCATGGCTTGACCAGACGTGGGCGATGCGGCCCGACCGCATCGCGAGCCTCCGAGACGACACCGTCGAGATGTTCTACCACGGATATGACAACTACATGAAGGTGGCATTTCCCGATGATGAGGTACGATGCACGGCGCCGCCCTGTCTGGTCTTGGAACACTGCGCTGACAACCTGTCCTACAGCTTCGACCTCTCACGTGCGCCCCGCTGACCAGAGACAACCTGAACCTCAACAACTTCGGCTTGAACGATGTCCTCGGGAACTACTCTGTTACCCTCATCGATACCCTCTCGACCCTTGCCATACTAGCCTCTGCGCCACCGGATGACAAGGGCACCGGACCCAAAGCCCTACATGACTTCCAGAGTGGCGTCGCGGACTTGG
Organism: Diaporthe velutina; assembly: GCA_038088505.1. Taxonomy (NCBI): domain Eukaryota; kingdom Fungi; phylum Ascomycota; class Sordariomycetes; order Diaporthales; family Diaporthaceae; genus Diaporthe; species Diaporthe velutina. The sequence goes on along the minus strand of JBBWSJ010000002.1, from coordinate 925,664 downwards.
TAGAACTATATGGAGACGGGCGGCCAGGGCCATCCGGCCGTGGCACACGTTCGAGGGGATTTGATCTTGACAGCAAGATCCAGGTCTTTGAAACAGTCATTCGTGGGGTAGGAGGTCTGCTCAGCGCGCATCTGTTCGCCATCGGGGAATTGCCTATCAAAGGCTACAACCCTAGACCGTCGGGTGAGATGGATCCTGAGAATCCCTTGGAACTGCCGCCAGTTTCATGGCCCAATGGATTCAAATATGACGGGCAACTACTGCGTCTGGCTCTTGACCTTGCGCAGCGCCTCTTGCCCGCCTTCTATACCACCACAGGGATGCCGTATCCACGTGTCAACCTCCGCCATGGCATTCCGTTCTTCCCAAATTCGCCTCTTTTTTTCGATGAATCGGGTACACAAGGCACCAACACCCCAGGCCCTGCCGAGATTACTGAGACGTGTAGTGCGGGGGCTGGGAGCCTGGTGCTAGAGTTCACCGTGTTAAGCAGGCTCACTGGTGATCCCCGTTTCGAGCAGATCGCCAAACGCGCCTTCTGGGCTGTTTGGAACAGGAGGAGTGATATCGGTCTCATAGGCGCAGGTGTGGATGCAGAGCATGGCAACTGGATTGGAGGCCATGCTGTCATTGGCGCCGGTGCTGACAGCTTTTTTGAATATGCGCTGAAGTCGCATATCTTGCTCTCGGGCCACGAAATACCCAACGCTACCACTCCACGACGGCGTACACCGGGTAGTACTTGGCTCGATCCCAATGAGCTTTGGACTCCGCTGACCGAGGAACAAAATTCACCTGCGGCTTTTTTGGACGCCTGGCATCACGCACATGCCGCGATCAAGCACCATCAGTACGACGAGACAGGTCACCCTCACTATGTCAATGTCAACCTTCTCACTGGCTCGCAAGCGTCCCAATGGATAGACAGCCTAGGCGCATACTACCCCGGCCTTTTGGTCCTGGCTGGGGAGTTAGAAGAAGCTATTGAAACAAATCTACTACACGCTGCATTGTGGACCAAGTATGCCGCACTGCCTGAACGATGGTCCTTCAAGGAAAACCATATCGAAGGGGGTCTTGGCTGGTGGCCTTTACGGCCAGAGTTCATCGAGTCGACTTATCACCTGTACCGCGCTACCAAGGACTCTTGGTACCTGTACGTTGGTGAAATGGTCATGCGTGACATCAACCGCCGCTGTCGAACTGAATGTGGCTTCGCGGGCATCCAGAATGTTATCACAGGAGAGCTGACCGACCGCATGGAAAGCTTCTTCCTTGGCGAGACGACCAAGTATCTGTACCTACTTTACGACGATGATCACCCTCTCAACTCATTGGATGCCGCTTATGTCTTCACCACTGAAGGCCACCCCCTGGTCATACCAAAACAGTCCAAGTATTTTACAAAGACGAGACCTGTTCCTCCTGCCACAACCAAGGAGATCGCACTGTTTTATCACGACGACGAGTTCAGAAATGTGTGTCCAAAGCCTCCAGATACCTTTCCTCTGACCGGGTCTAGCATTACGACACGTCCAGATATGTTTCACGCCGCCCGTATGCTTGATCTGCACATGATGCCAAATATGCACGCCGGCATAGAAGCCGGTGACAACCCTGGAACTTACAGGGCCAAGAACAACCACACATACTTTCCCTGGACCTTGCCACCAACCATACTATCCGGTAATGGGACTTGTGCTGTGGTCTCGGAGCCGGCTGAATATCATCTGGAATTTGGTATGGTCGGCCAGAACGGTGTCTTCGACTCAATAATAGGAGCCCAAAACCTAGATCGAATCGATACGTATCACATCAGGGTCAACAAGCTGGCTGGTCTGAAGCTCACTATGCGGTTGGAAATGGGCCCTGACGGCGGACAAGAGCTACGAGTCACCAAGGTAAACGGGTTTGGCCTTGGACGAGATGAGCATATCGTCTTCAACCGGGCCTTACTTGCGGATATATCTGACACGAAGTTCAAGCTCGTTAGAGATCTGACGACTGTCAAGATACATCAGCTCTACCATGTGGACATGGCCACGAATGTAGACACTGTAGACAATGTGTCTGCAGGTGAAGGCTCAACTGAAGAGGTCCTCGGAAACGCCACTTCTGTATTTGCAAAGGATTATGACACGCCAGAAGAGCAGTGCGCCCCTCCCGACGATGAGATGTTGGAGGAATATAATCCCTTTGACGCCGATCACCAAGGCACAGACGATATTCCTCGAGCTCCAGAAACACTGGCGACCAATATCAACAGCCTTCTTCGCAACCTCTGGCACCAAATGCGCGACTCATCATCATCTTCAACCACAGGCCGGGCCCCATCCTCCAACTCAATTCAAGTTCTCAACACACACGGACACCCCCTTAACATCATTTTCAACGCCACGGCCATTACACCAATTGGCATCGGAGCCGCTCCCTTGCCACCAACCGACATCGCAGCGGGCGCGCATATTCCCGCCTTCGGGCCCGTCCCGTCGGCGCTCCTGCCGTGGACCACAATATTCGCGGCCGGGCTCTCGTGCGATTCGGTCCTGCCAGAGGAGGCGCCGCGCGACCACCAACTCATCGTGATCCGGCGCGGCGGGTGCACCTTCAGTGAGAAGCTGGCCAACATCCCGGCGTACAAGCCTTCGGCCGCGTCGCTGCAGCTCGTGGTCGTGGTGTCGGACGACGAGGAGGGCGGGGTGGGCATGACGCGGCCGCTGCTGGCCGAGGAGCAGCGCACGCCCAGCGGCGTCCTGCGCAGGCACCCCATCCCCATGGTCATGGTCGGCGGCGGAGAGGAGGCCTACCGCCGGCTGGCGGACGGCGGCACCGTCCGCGCCGGCATGAGCAGGAAGTATGGCGTCGAGAGCGACGGGCGCAGGATAGGCAACGTCCTCATCGACGACGGAGAGATCAAGCGTCCCGGATCGGCGTAGCCTGTCGTCGACAGAATTGTTAAACGATCGTCTCGAATATTCCTACGCTGGAGGGACTGGGCGGCGGGAATCGGAGTGAGATGACGTGGAGAATAGCGTGATGTTTGGCATGGGGCACTGGGCAATGCTCAGGCCGAAGCGGGGAAAAGATGTTCCTCTTTTTCTGTTTTTGTTTCGCTTATCCTTTCCATTGTCATCTTGGTTTTCTGGCATACATACCACATAGACATGTACCTAACCCGTACAGCGTACACTAGCATCGCAGCATCATGATACCTCTGTCGAGCCAGCTTGGATCAGTTCCCCCATCTGTACGGTGCCATGGGGCCTATTATCCCTACATATGCTGCCCTTCGAAATGAGAGAACGGTTCGGCTAGGATAAAAAGAGGCCGTTGCCACGAAGCACCTCGTGCTGTAAGGGGCGTTTATGGGGCACTTCGGACAAGTCTCACGGCCCGCAATTAACCGACAGAACCACCGAGCGCAAGTCGCAGTGGAGGTGCATCAGCATGTCGGATATCCGGGCTTTCATAAAGGAACGATTCAAACGACTCAGGGTCTCGCAGTTCATGCTGGCATTACTGTGGGCATGTCCCACTATGCGCCTGGGACAGCTGTTGAGTGGGTTGACCTCCTGAGCTTCGGCTTGGACAAACGCACACCCCGCAAGTACTCATTCGCCAGTGCAGCATGCGACAGTGCTCCAGAATGTTCTATTGCCGAAGGCAGAGCGGTCTATGTTCGATCGAGGTGCAATCACACTGAAGCGCTATGCTTCCCCTTTCGGCCATAGAGTGGACATTGCCAATATCGAACCAAAAACGTATTGGCGGAACTCATCAAAAGATAGGCACTTTTGAGACCTTCAACGCCGAAATCTATCCAGCCAAATGTCCGCCCAAATGTTCAAACGACGATCTAAATATGCCCAGTTGACTCGTACCATATCGTACCACATATGCATACTGAGAGCCGGTCAATCTTGGCGGGACGCCAAGCGCCTTCCGAGGCGTCGCACTCAAGACTCACGACCGCGAGTAAAAGACCAGTCGGCGTGAATAAAACCATAATAAATAAATAGAACACAACAAGACTCGGCCAGCCTTTAACGTGAAGAGGGCCTCTCGATTCATCACATGGCAATGTCAAAAGTAGTTCGGACGGTCGACGAGGTGTGTCGAAATGTAGCCAGGTGGTGAGATTTTGATATCGGGGAGTCGGACCGTTCGAGCCGCTGAGACCGGAGATGAGGTGTGACAAAGCCGGGCTAGATAGCTGTCCGTCTGACTTGGTCGAATCGGGCTTCGGAATCATCTGAGTCGTCCGGCTTATTCGTTCACATCGAGCAGAGTCACGACAGGGACGTTGTCCAGCTTTTCGCGTCCCTTGAGGAAGGGGATCTCAATAATAAAGAAGGATCCAATCAAGCTGCCTCCCAGCTGCTTGATCAGGTCGCCTGCAGCCGCGGCAGAGCCACCTGTTTGGAGGGATGGACTGTTAGATATCACGCCACCCAGAGGCTGCTTCACGGCATAACAGGACCCGTAGTCAAGGGGCAGGATGGGGAGTTGAGTAGTTCATACCAGTAGCGATAATGTCATCTACGACGAGGACCTTCTGTCCTGGCTTGATGGCGCCCTCCTGCATCTGGAAGTAGTCGGTGCCGTACTCCTTGGTGTATTCGGCGGTGACGCAGGGGCCGGGCAGCTTGCCCTGCTTGCGGACAGGCACAAAGCTCGCGTTCAGTCGGAGTGCCAGGCTGGGGCCGAACAGGAAGCCGCGGGCATCCAGGCCGACGACAACATCAGGCTTGATGGCGTTATCGGCGGCGCCAAAGTGGAGGAGCTGCAGCTCGAGGGAGCGGAGGAGGGTTGCGTGGACGGCTGGGTCGAGAAACCATGGCATGATATCCAGGAAGTTGATGCCGGGGATGGGGAAGTCGGGGAAGCGGCGCAGAGACTTCTCGAGGCTTATCTTTGCACTGGCGAGTTCGGCGGAGGTGGAGGAGGAGGCGGTGGGCTGTCGTCCCGAGGCATGTTGGGCGGCGGCGGTAGAGGACGACGAGGATGCAGAGGCGTCTGGATTGGTGGCCAGGTTGCCTTGGGGCTCAGAGGCTGGTGGCATGGTGGAGAGGGGAAAAGAGAAAAAGGAGAGGGACGGGCGAGGAGAGGTGGTGAGAGAGACGGTCGTTATCTAGGAAGAAAATTGTTGGCGCAGCAGCGTGCAAGGCTAGAGCTGATGAGGAGGGGTGTGTGTCGCAAAGAGCTGGGTGTACGTGAGTAATTGCGCGCACAAGGTTGCCGTACCAGGTCACTTGTACGGGCGGGTGGTAACAGTAAGACAGACGAGGGAGACCGGGTGCGAATCAGGTAGCCTCGTCTACAAGCAGGGCAATGCAAGAGCAAGAGCAGAAGCAGATGGTGGTCCAGTGCGTGCGTGTATCGTGGCACAAGCTGGCAGACACACAGACAGGCAAGTCTCTGCAATCTATAGAAAGCGTTCCTACGTACCTAGCTGCTATTCCCAAGAGGCTAGAGCGGTCGGGGCCAATGAGGCTCTTGCAGTCGCTTGCTCGGTGCTTTGCTGTACTGTACTTTCCGAAGTCGTTCGTAGAGGCAGGGAGGGTGCGGGAAGGAATCACAGGCTTGCTGCTGAAGGAAGGATGAGGCGTCCAGAAAATTCGGCCTATAGTGGTTTGCTAAGGGCAATAAGGAAGCTGAGTATCAGACTATGGCAGGACGAGAAAATCCGGAAAGAAAAAATTCAGATGGGCCTAACCGGGATGAGCAGGCACAGAAAGCAAGGCTACCCAAATCAGTGTGGGTGGAGCGGTCTTGGACAGTCAGTTTCGTGCAGTCTTTCGTCAGGGCAGAGCATTGCACTGCCTAGGTGGTCAGGTAATGCAATGTCGTGAGACGGTGCTTGAAAATTGAAGGCTGGGTTGGGGGTTCCGCTCCTGTTCCTGTTCCTGGTTCACGATGGTTTGTGCTTGTGTGTTTGTGCTTGTGTATCTGTCTCTGACGCTGGCTCTGGCTCTGTGCAGTGTCTCTGTTCCTGGCCAGGACAGGACGAGACAAGAACAGATCAAGTCAAGACCTGGAAGCGTCCACACCCCAGATCCCGCGGACTCGACTGGCTGAGAACAGCAGCCATCCACGGAGGTAACTGCGCGTGCTACCCTTTACCGGTACGAAGCTCCTTCCAGGATTGTTCTCGTAGACAGCAAATGGCAGGCCTGTATTGGGGCAGGTGGGATGGGATGGGATATGGGCTTTGAACAGGGACCAAGAGCTTCCTTCCTAGGAGCCATAGTTACCCCGCCAAAATTCTCCTCGACCCCACCTTGCACCTGCCGTCGCGAGCTCGCACCTGCGCAGCTCCCCGATAAGCTGCTGATGATGATGAGGGATGACGAGCGGCGCCAGGCTGCCTGCTAATAAGATTGAACGGCAACTTTAACCAGAACATCCGACCCCTTCCACCATGAGACACTGTTGCAGGTACGCATCGGCGTGGACGTGTCGCAGGACATGAGTCCCGCTGTCGTTGGCCCACTCCGTGAGGAGCTTCGTGCCTCTCCATATCCCTCCTCATCCCTCATCAGGCCCCACGAACTTGTCTGTCGTTCCGAGTACAACAGGAACGATGTGACTCGATGTATGTCGGCATGGTCTCGGCAACCAGCACTTCCGACAAGACTACCCTCACTCCCCCATCTGCCCATCCAAGCAAAAGCCTCAACGGGCACCATATAGACCACTTGGACTAGGTATGTTGTACAAGTAGCCCTGCCCTGACGTCCCCTTCCCTGGCTGCTCCGTCACGATCCGTTCTCTGCCTGCGAGGCTTCCCTGGTTTCCCGGCATTGAGCTTCAGAGGTGGACCGATGCCCCTGAACCGCCCGCCTGTTGAAACGTCCATCCATGCCTCATCAGGCTGTTGTTCCTGTCGATGAGGGTCCGACCCGCCGCCGTGAGAACGTTTACCAACATCCGGGACGTCGTCTAGAAGCCGCCCGACAACCCAGTCGGCTTGCATGTCACATTGTGGCTGTCAACTACAGTAGTCTACATCCATTCACACCACCACAACCGCTACCACCCGCTCGCAGGCGCAGCGCAGGTGGACAGCAGCTGCAACGTCCGAAACCACACCCACGCACCCACATCTACACCCGTACGCAAAACAAACCCCAAGGCCCAGACCAAGGTCCAGATCCCACAGCCTCTGAGCATGTCGACACCATCCCCACGCTTCCCCGACTCGCCTATGTGCTTGCCTGCGTGGATACGAGGGCCTGCTCTACACCCACACGAGGCCCATCCCACTTATAACGGCCCAGCCTCTGCTGCAGGCGGCCTGGAAAGCCTCGGACCCTGCCTGAGGATGCCCTCCATCACAGCCCTTCTAATCAACACATCCACCAGTCGCTTGCTCCAGCTGGCGATCCGGTCAACGCCGGTGCCCTGCGCATGTTCAGTCCGCAATCCGGAAATCTGACGTGTCTGTGCTGATGCCTGCGCATCCATCACCGTCCGGGACTGCCAGTCACCTTCGGCACGCCACCATGCCCTTCATTCCCACTCACCCATTACCTTATCAGCGTCGTCTGTGGCGTGCTTCCCTGCTCTGCCCTGCATCTCTGCGTACACCCTTCGGGTTCCGCCAGAAGAGACCCACGAGTGCCAGCCCTCCGAGGTACGGGCAGGTATCCCACCAGACAGGCACTGGGACATGTCATTGGTCGCGTATGACAGCGTTCAATGCTCCAGAGTTTCCTGCTACCTGGAATCCAACGTCTCAGGTCAAAGTTCTGGGCCCTGGAGAGCCGTCAGTGACAGTTCATCGGCTTACTATGCACACTATCACTCTGAGCGACGCCACGATGGTTTTGAGCAGAATGTTCGTATCCACCTTCGTCATCAAGGGTTCCCCTTCTCACCATCCCATGTCCCCCCTCCTCAATGATGGACACTGGCCACTGGCCACTGGCCGCTGGCCACCTGGGCCACCCAGACTACTGCTTTTCACTCCCTCTCAACAAATCTGCCGTTCTAGTCTTGCTATACCCTGTCCCAGATGAGCTCATCCTGCGGCTCATTGAGCCGGCTCACCTCTACTTCGTCTGGAAATTCCACATCGAAGTAGCACAGGAGACCATGACGGGGAAGTGATCGACTCCATATCTCCTCTCAAATCACTCCTGCCACGCTGGTTGTAGTCAGTCAGTCAAGCATTCTAGCGCCACCGGTGAATTCATGGTCTTTCTGCATTAGTGTTGGTTTTAATCATGGCTAGCCATCAGCAAGACAGCCCAAGTGCCCCGACTGGCTGTCCTTCGATCCATATTCGGTTCCCCTCTTCACTATGACTCGGCCTATTTCTCCATTCGTCTGGAGACTTCAGGCCTTCATAATGTCTCACCGCCAGTCTGACGGGAACATTGAGCCCTTGGCCAGCTACGCCCGCATGAATTAGCAAAAGCAGCTACGACAGTCGTGGTCGACAATACTGACACCTACTGGAACATCATTCTCACATCAATAGTCACAATTTAGACGGCCAACCAGATACAAATCCCAGCTCTTGTTTTCCACCGGTGAGTAACTCTATCAGTTCACCGGCAGAGCAGTTCAGAAAGAGTCTTGGCCCGGGTTCCCCAGCCGCCCTCCCGCTTGACAAACGGCGCCCGGCCCCGTCTGTGCGTTTCACTTGCTGATCTCCCGATATTGCGCCGGCACGGTCGAGTCAAGTGGGGTTTAGGTCCGCGTTCGAGCCGAAACTCACCGCAGTCCACGGCATCCTACTGCCTTGCCGAGATGCTTTCCCGGTCCTGCTGCGACGGAGATGCATAACCGGGTTGGACGCACAATAACTCATCCCTCGTTGGACGGTAAGCCAAGCCGAGTGTTCATGAGTCGAAACATGTGAATCTGATACATGTGACGTGCGCCGCACCCAGGGCAGCAAATGGAAGATCTGCAATGTAAGTGTGTGAGCATCAGGCTACGAGAGAAAGAATACATTGCACAGAACCCGATGCTCCAAGGCGACAGAGACATCCCACAGGAAAGTAACCTAATCGTGCTACCTCGTTGGCCAAGAGTAATGACCCCCAAGCTGCATGTTACAGATGCTGCGCCCACCACACTCAATGTTGTGTTGTATCATCATGTCAAGTGTGTATGTATATTTATCCTGGGTACACTTGCCGGCAGGTTTCAGTGCCCACAAGCTGAATATGTCGCTGCATTCCGCCAGATCCAGCCTGTCGTTCCCGGGCGGGAAATTGCTTCACGTCGGACAGCAGCTGCAGGCCGGTGGATCTGCCATAGTTGAGCAAATCTCTGTCATTTGTGACGTGCGATGACACTTCGGCGTGCAACCAATTCCCTCCTTCACCATCCTTAATAACACCTCGGCGGGGATAGGAGCTCCCGATTCCGGGGGCCGAACAGTCACGGCTACAGCAATGGGCCGGTATGACCATCTCAGGAAGTCCGGCCCAGCAGTCGGTCAGCAGAATAGTCGCCCGGGAGGGGTCGATTCATGCAGGGCAACCTCGGAACTGTGCCGCCAAGTTGGCGTCAAGCCGTTGTTGTTCTCTGCTGCACGTCACCAAGTCGGGATCGATGCACAAACTCCTTGGGCTGGGCCATCTACGTACTTGCGCGTCGACATAGCGTTCACGGCTGCCTGCAGCAGTGTTCAGGACATGCTTCCCCGGATGTGGAGAATGCAAGAGCAGGGTGACACATGCATACATCTAGACTCCTATCGCACTTTTATCGCTGAAAAAGGCACAAACCTAAATAAGTACAAACCATCTAACGTGCAAAAGCAGAGCCATTCCGGAGTAAGTGGTAATGGGGGTATCATTATGCGAACCTGGATGTCTAGCATCCTGCCATCCTGCCTGCCTACCTCGAGCCTACGAGCCCGTCCTGCTGTACCACGTATGACAGCGCGAACCAGAGCCAAAAGGAAATAAATGAGAGCGAAACACCGAGCTCCCGCTTCCGCAACGTCGGTGGCCAGTCCGATATGCTGTGCACCCAGAAGAGCTGCTGCCCCCGCAGGGCACGACAGTTGGGTGATGCCGTGCCACGGCCATCCCGGCCTTGGCGGGCGATAACCGTGCCTGCCAACGTTTTCGTGCCCCCATTCGATGCTGCCTGCCCTGTAGCCGTCGTTCAAAACGGGCTAGGATAATTCTGTTTCTGCAGGTCTGGCCCGATCCGACGAGCCCGGCAAGCCCGCGGTCCTTGTAATCAAACATGCCTCAGCGGAACTGCAGCCGCACAATCGAGAAGAGCATGTTCTGCAGCACATGCAGGACAACGACCACGCTCGTCGGCAGCAGCTCCGGCCAGACGGCCAGGTCCAGGCTCCCCTCAGTGACCACATTCACGCCGTAGATCCACTTGATCAGGCCCGCGACGATGCAGCTTGCGACGAGCTCGCAGGCCCATGTGACGGCCGAGGCGTAGAAGGTCAGCTCGAAGGTGTAGTCGTAGGGGTCCCTTCCGTCGGAGGAGTCGTTCTCGTCGAAGCTGAAGTAGGGGTAGACGGCCTTGTTGGCGCCAAAGTGCAGGGTCGCGACGCTGCCCAGGAAGCAGAGCATAGACGCGTTCTCCGCGACGAAGCGAATGAACACGTTGCGGACTCCGACTTTCTGGTAGGCGGCGTACGACTGGCCGTTCATGCCGATGACGGTCAGGAGCCAGTGGACCGGCGCGGAGAGGAGGATGGGCGTGAGGATGATGAGGCTGGAGGAGGAGAGGACCTGCAGCAGGATGAATTGGCTTGGGGAGCGGAGTCGGGCATACAACGCACGGACGTAGGTTTGGTATGTTAGCATAAAGTAGCTGTGCTTGAAATGTCAGCTTCTGAGCTCCAGGAGACATGAGGAAACTGGGAATACTGACAGTTTGAAAACCCAACTCAATGGATAACTCCCCACCCTCTCGCCCTGGTTCCCACCTAATATCCACCCCGTCAAACCGTCCAGAAGGTACACTGTCGAGATCCAACCGTACACGTACACTATCGTGTCCAAGCTGTTGTGCGGCAGAGTCCTGAGATAGACCTCCGCGTACGCCTCCCCTATCACGAGCGCGAGCAGTCCGATAAACAAGGCCGTACAGAACCAGACGAAGCGCACGAACGAGGCGGGGAAGAAGCGCGGCTTGAGGCGGACAGGGATGCGATTGCTACGCGTGGACTGTAGGCCGGGGCCGGCGCCGATGTGGACCGCGCTCTCGTGCTCATTCCATAGGCGCTGATCGACGGGCCGCCGCCGGCCGTTGACCCTCATCTCGGGCGAGTCAAAGCCGTCGTCGCCCGCCCACCACGATGACGTGAATATGCGCTGCGTCTCGGACAGGGAGTTCCGCAGCCCCATGTGGCGCTCCTTGGTGAGCAGGATGAAGCTCGCGATGACCACGGGCATGGCCATGATGCAGAATGTCCACGTGATCCAGACCGTGTTGTGCACCGTTAGGAACTCGGCCTCTGGTATGTAATAAAGTACGATCGGGCCGACCGTGCCCAGCACCGCGATCATGAAGATGGTGATCGGGAACCCCAGCGTGGACGGCCACCAGTTCAGGCTGTACAGGTTGAACACCTTTGTGATCCACACCAGGGCTGTCAGGTTGTAGAAGGCGTAGTACACGAACAGGAAGAACCAGAAGTTGACCTCGGCCTTGGCCCTGCCGTGCCCGCGCGGCTTATCGTGACCCGGGGACGAGCCATCATTGCCGCCGCCATTGTCGTCGTCCGGGCCGTCCCTGAGCGGGTACTGCGGGAAGGGGATCGCGCACCATCCGACAGCCAGGGCGGCGGGGAGCACCACGAGCACGAACCAACGCGAGTACCATACGGCGGCGACCCTCCTGACGGCGCCCTGCTTGGGGTTGATCCATAGGTCGTCCACCCTCTTCCACCTCCTCCTGCACCACGCGGCGAGCCTCTTCCTCCTCCTCCCAGCCCCGGCGCCATCGTATCCCTCGCCACCGGCCGCGTCGTCGTCGTCGTCGTCGTCGTCGTCGGTCTCGTCAGATTCGTCAGATTCGTCATCGCCCAGGCCCGCTGCCAGCAACGCGGTAGAGCCGTACCCGACGTGCACGCTGCCGCGCCATGACGCGCGCGACAGCAGGCCGAGGCTGCCACGCCTGTTGCTCGCGCTGCCGCCGACGCCGCGGGCGTCCGTCCGTGGGACGGCGCGGAAGCGGCCCAGCAGGGGCGAGGAGTCGGTCGGGTAGCGCGATCGCTCGTTGCCCTGCTCGAAGGAGAAGATGGTGGGCATGTCTCTGGGCGTGGTGGGTGGGTTCGGGCTCGACCTTCGCAGGCTTGACTACAGCTTGGAGAGTCGCATTATATCGAGGGTCTCCTCTTGCGGGAAGGGAAGAGGGCAAGATTTTCTTTCTGTGTCTATCTTTCTCCGAGAGTCCGAACGCGTCTGGAACCGGGGCGCACGCCGCATGCAAGGGAGGGAAGGGGAGCGGAGTCACAGTGTCGGTGAAGATCTGCACAGGTGGAAGTGGACATGGGGTGAGATGGTAGGTGTGGATCTCTGTTGTTGTGTCTGCGCCATGTGCCGTGCTCGGGGATTATTTGGTTCTCGTCTGTGCTGGCAACTGGGGGGCGTGCAGGTGGGCCCCTTCCCATCCAGTCTGCCAGTCGAGGATTGGCTTTGCAGCTCGAGTTCCAAATGCAGGGGCGCCGTGATAAGATAAGCGGCCTCGACCGCTTTTAGCGCGATCTGGTGTTTCGTTTCGAGTGTGACCGATTCCAAAGGCCCGACGTCATTTTTAGAAGGGCCCGTTTGCATGTGATGGAGGATGCTAAAACAGACCTTCAGATTGCTCAGCTCCTCCCAGAGAATGAACACGGAATGACCTGACAAATTCTGGAAAAAATTCTCGTTTTTGCACCGCAATTTCTCTGCAGAAGGCCCACGTTAACTGCTACACCTGTCAGGCCCACGTATGAGCTCCATCACATCCGGACGATGTCTTGTGCGGCCGCAAATGTGACCCCGAAACATTACAGGGCCGTGGGCCTAATCTAGGCCCGGCAGATGGTGACACAGGTGTTGGGCTCTCGCTTATTTGGCATTAATGCTTGGCTTCAACAGTTGAGATCACGGCCGTTGTTCAAGCAAGAAGCTTGTTCGACCAAGGTTGCCGCAGTGTTGATGTTATAGTTGACCCACGCGGACGAGAGACTGAAGGTGGAGATTGACGTGGGGATAGTTCCGGTCCACCCTTTGCTGCGATTTTACTGTTGCTTGTATTTCCAAGTCTGGAACCTTTCGGCCCATACATATGTAGAGGTGCAACCTCATGAAGGCTCAAAAGCCCTCCATGTCATCACCTAGTTCACCTTCCTCCTCATCGTATTCTTCCGAGTCACCGTCGGCAGAGCTGTCGTCGTCGCTGCTCTGTGCCTTGACCGTCGAAGCCGACTCGGTCAGGTCATCGACCGCGTCGACATATTCCGCCTGCGAGCTCTCTGTCTCTGTCTGGGTGTCCTTGACATCGTCCGCAAACATGACCGCCTTATTTGTCGGCGACTTGCTTGGTGGCTCAAGGACATCTCCACTCCATGGCTTGCACTCTTTGACCTGCTCCCCACACCGGATGCATGTCCAGCCCTCGCCCTCTTCCCTTTCTATCCTTGTAGCAAGACAGACAAAACAGTACACACAGCCGCAAGGTATTGTCTCGTAGGGGTTTGTGATATCCGTCTGCGCGGAGCCAACCACGCCACTGGACGCCGCGGCAGCCAGGACCTCTTGCTCTGACGACGCTGTGTTTGGGTCCTGGTAACATATGGCGCACGTTCGCTCGGGCAAGAACGAATACTCGCCCGTCTTCTCGTCGCTGTCGCCATCGCCGCTGCTTGATATGGCGTTCTTCGTCTTCCTCCAGGTCCGGCTGAGCCATCGTCTCCATTTATTTATGCCAATGAGCGGCAGGACGAAGAGTAGGAATTCTGTGAAGGCGTGCCAGACGAGCTGTCTGTTGAGGTATTCGAAAGACACTTCGCGGCTGACCTGGCTGGTGGGTGGAGCCAGCCTCATCCGCAGTATCCTGTCTAGTAATGTCCTATATCGGCCGTGCAGGAGGAACACCAGGAATGAGCCAAACGCCGCCACAGAATGGACAGACTCGGCCGTAGAAGTCAGCCGCGACAGCCTTTGGGCACGTGGGCTCGGTGCATCGAACCCGTTGTCCTGGTTCAGCAGCCAGTTCTCAAGCCTCGTCCAGCCGTACTTCCCTCCCACAGTAATCAGCCCGTAGAGCGACTTTTGCAGTTTCGTAGGCGGCACCAGCATCGGCCCGTCGTGCCTCGCGTCAGTGTACTTCAGGTTCTGCAGCGCCGCGCCGTAGGTCGCGTCGTGGTCCCACACCGTCAGCTTGAACAGCACGGCGCGCAGAGCCAGCAGAATCTCAGCGGACCACTCCTCCTTCAGATTGCTGCCCAGCCCTCCAACGTACTTGAGGGCATCCCCGACCTGGTCGCGCAGGAGCTGCACGAGCTCCTCGTCCAGCAGCTCGGCGTCGACCTGGCCGACTCGGAAGGCGGGCCGCGTGCCCTCGGGCGACGAGACGGTGTCCCAGAGCGACAGGGCAGACCCGCCGAGGCCCCGTAGGAAGGGTGAAGGGTGCGACGAGATGCGGGCGCGCAGCTGGGAGGCAGACTGCTCGGCTGCGAGGCGTGCCTGGGCCTGGGCCTCGCGGGCGGCGCGGCGCTCGGCAAGACGCTGCTGCGCTTGGGCGAAGGTCGGGTTGCTGCTCATTTGGGCGTCATGAATGAACGAGGGTCAAGATTGTAAGAGCCTCGTGCTTGGGCGGCATTTGGGAGGGAGAGCGGTCAGTCAGATGCTGGCCCTCTACGTCCTCTTTTGAAGGAAGGATGGCGGGTTTGGCTAGGCGGTTGCGTGGTTCTTGCAGGTCGAAGGGCTTGGCCGAATTGATGCCGAGGTTCACAAATCAGGAGATTCCGGGGTCGCATGGCTGGGGCTAATCCCTGCATCCGTATGCAGCTCGCCTTCTGACAGCTGCCGTAACAGAACGGAAGACTGCCTGATGGCCTTATTTCACAACCAAGATTCGTCACGAGTGAGTCAAGACTCTGGTTGACCTGTGAGCTGATCAGGTCAACCGTGGAGTGACAAACGATTAGTGACGCTTTACACGCAGGCTGACAGGGAATACCATTCGCAGAGTTGGAACCAGTGCTACGGTAACAGCCCCCGGTAGAGCTCTTTCCATTGGGAATGAGGTTTTTCCCGAGTGCTATGAGATGGTCAATGAGCTGGGTCAGCCTCCATATTTCGAGTTGAGCTAAATACCAGTGGCGCAGCTACATTGCTATATCATTGAGACAGCCAGGTGATATCGACACAAATGCACGTAGAATCTGACCATATTCCCAGCTGCAGAGACATCTCGAGTCATATACGGACATGCCACCATCCATCGCACACTCATCCTCGTATTTCAATACTTGGTCTTGGAAGGCAACAACCTCATCTGAGCCGCGATATCCCCATCCAAGCCCAGCAACTCATGGATCCATCGCAGTATCACAAAGAAGCTCTCAGGCTCGCCCATATGCTTACGGCCCTCAACCACCCTCGCTGCCTTTGGCGATCCATGCTGCAGTGCCACATGTAGATCCTCGATCGGAAAAATCTCATCGTTCTGCCCGTTCACGAGCAGCACATTCTTGCAACAAGGCCTGTCCAGCGTTCCATCGTTGACCAGTGAGAACTTTTGCGCCTCTCGAATAAAAGACTCCAAGTCCTCATACCCAAATTTGTAAGCCAGGGTATTGGACAGGTCAAACGGATATTCCAGCTTGTTGGCATGCTCAAGCCACTCGCGGTCAAACATGTGGTGCGCCCCGCCCCCGAGGCTGATGCTGCCCAGCAGCCGGTCCGCATGAGTGTGCGCCACCCGGAGCGCGTAGTACCCGCCCGTGGAGAAGCCCCAAACGACGACCCTCTGCCCGTCAAGCTCCGCCTGCCCGCCGATCCAGTCCAGGACGCTGGACCACTGGCGGTCCGGGCTCGTCGGGTCGTCCTTGGCCGCGGGCGAGTCGCCTGTGCCAGGGATCTCCACAACCACCGTCGCCACGCCCTTGTCCAGCCAGCCGCGCTGCCACACCGCGAGCTCGGTGCGATACCCGTCCAGGCCGGTGAATATCATCACTACCGGCACCGGGCGCTGCGGTGAGGCATCCGGTGGCAGGAGGAAGTTCACGGGGATGATGTGGCCTTCGGATTCGTTTCGATACGTGTGGGGGATCTCTACCTCGCGGATGGGGTGTTCCATCAGGCTTATGGATGGTCAGTCGAAAGCTCACAGTCGTCAGGGGGTAACTACACTTTGACTCACGCTCCGCCTTTGTAGAATGCTTCTTTGCCCAGAGTCCAGGCGAGGCGCTGCTTCTCTGAACGAGGGGCAGGGAACCGCGCGATGCGATAGACCGCCGAGCTTCGCAGGTAGTACTCGCAAGCCTTTTCCTTCTCACCCGCCTTCTCTGCCCTAGCTGCGATCTCTGATAGTTCCTGAGCCTTGGGGAAGAACATCTCTGCGTACTCATCCCAGTCGTACGGCTCTTTCAATCCTTTCTGTTCGAGAATACTCAACGCCGTGTCGTGAAATGCAGTGTGATTGGGCTTACCTTTATGATCGTCTGTGCAACTGGCTCAAAGTCCTTGACAGTACCGAACATGAACGGGTAAACGCCCATCGTACACTAGAAGCTTTTGTCAGTGCTCACTTTCGATAGCGCGGACAGCAGAATTGATCTCACAGGCGCTTTCCATTTCGTTTCCCACAGCTGCTCAAACGACTCATGATGGATGGCAGGCTTGAGTATCGCATCCCCAATGGCATACTTCTCGTGCGCCGCCTTCTTGGCGTCCCGTGTCCCGCCGTTGGTCGTTGTTCCGTTTGCAGTCATTGTGCAGCCTCAAAAGATACGTGAATGATACAACTTTAGAAATTCCGAAGACACGCTGCCAGAACTTTTGTGAGTCGCTACCGAACGCTCGGATGAACAGTCGTTGTGTCACCAGCTGCGTGCACTTAAAGGCCCGGGACCCGTCAGCGGACATCCCCAACGGGGTATCGCGGCTGTCCGTCCACGTACGCGAGAATCTATGACTACGGAAACAGTCGCCGGTCGCTTGGCGTATTTTTGGTTGATTTCAAAATTCGGGTTCTCGAGTTGTGTGATGTCGTACGAGGTCTGGAATGTTCGTGCTGTCTGGCGAAATGGTGCATCGCAAGCATTTACCTCCATTCGTCTTGAAATACACGGTGTTCAAGGTCAAGCCGACAACATATCATTGATTTATGATGCCCGGTCCACTACGTCTCACATATCTATTACATGGACGATGCTGAGATTGTGTGCTCTCTCTCGCTCTGGCATACTTGCTAGTGAAAGGACAACTCTGATGGGTATAAGAATTTGAACTAGGATGAATTTGAGCTTCTTACGCTAGCACACTATTCACCTGCTGTATTGTGCCGTGTGCCATGGTTTGCAACCGTGAAAATCAGGGAGGATTTCCGACGATTTGAAGTCGGTGATTTGCTATTATCATGATCTCATGTAGTAAAAAAAAGTGAGGACCATCTATCCTCTCCTGGTTATTAATTGTAGCCTAATTCTTCCTGCCAATGATCAGGTAGAGCCCAATTCACCAGAAAAGAGAGTCTTGTTGGGTTGCTTCTGGGCCGTCGATGCTCAAGCTCCGGATCCACTGTCTTGGTGTGTACGTTGGAGACACAAATCCGTGACAAGCGAGACACCCAAATCACAGAACGGGTTCCATCTTCATTCGATTATTCACGCGGCGCCTATTTATGACTTCTTCTATACTATAGCTCTCCTTGTTTTACTTGAGAGCTTCAGACGTACTAGTAGTAGACTTTCGACGAACATTCAAGGTATTAGTATTGGTGTAAATGTGATTCCTGTGCCTCGAAACCCACAACCGTGTTTATGAACATCAATAAGTTCAAGGATATTGCGGCCTACCATTTTTTTTTGCGCTCCATCTGATGAAGAACTAAGTTTTCTCTGGTGCATACTTCGACAGCGTACTGGAACTCCAGAGCAGAAAATCGGCCCCAGGTGTTTTCAATGTGGTCACACTCAATAAGCACCAATGACATGATCCTCAACCAGCACATCCTTCAATCGGGCCTTTGCAGCCTATAGCATCATTGCATTATCTATCCCTGAGAAGACCATAATTCATAGTGTCTGGGTACTCATCCAGTCCAGGAGTGCACAAGCTCCCGGAACATGAATAAGAGACCCACCCTACTGTTAATTTGAGGAAAGGAACCTGTCACACATACTGCCTTCGTAGGTTAGACTATTACGGAAACAAGGTCGCGCACATCCTCCCACTAGCCAATGTTCTTGCAATCACCGCATACTGTTTCGAAGCGATGGAGATCATCCTTCCAATGAAGGATGAATGGATCTGGTGCTGACTGATTGCTCTCCTGGAAGAAGGTGTCAACTGATGGCCTTTATCACACCGCCTCGTGCGCTGACGAATCATGAGAGACCATCATTGTAAGTGCGGTGCAATGGGCCCTGACCGATAGACCAATATGGTAATCGTGCCCTTTTGAGTCAACAGCGAGAAAGACTGAGTCGGAAGAGGAAATCGCCTCTCACCCATTTCGCCTATACTTCTCGTGTTCCGCTTTGGGCAATGAGCAGATGCCGCTGAATGATCCATGGATGCTATTGCAGCTTGGACATCTAACATCCACTGCTTTGATCGAGCGGACGGACAGACTCCGAAAGCCACATTGTCTATGAACATGGTTTACATTTTGAACATTATGCTACTTCAAAATTATTGACTTTGATCTACCCGCTGAGACCTCGTGTGGAAAGAGGGGTTTAGAAAGTCGCGTAAGCTTTGAAACCTGTCGCCTGCCACAGTGAACATCGCCTGATGCTCGTTCTGACCACCATGTTTCCAAAGCGATAATATTGACGTAATTGTCATGGGAACAGTCGAGATGATACCACTGTGTCCACTGTTCGTGATGACCCCAGTGTTGAAATCGCAAGATTTCATGCCGAGGCCTCAGATACGGCCGAGACTCTAGCAGTGAAAGACGGTCAGCTGAGACTCAGAAGGATGGTCTTTTTTCGCTTACATTGGAGTGGAAACCCTGCTTCTTCTTGATTGTGTAAGCTCATAATAATCATTAACCCCTTCCAGTAGCGAGCATACCCGAAAAGGGAATCCGGTCAGACTTTCACAGCCCTCGTAAATTCTGACCACCTGTATTCCGGCATAGTTTATACAGGCGTCGGCCGCCAGTAGCCGGCATGAGATTTGTTGCGTGATGGAGTTGCTTGTGTATCTAGCAGATGGACACGATGATAGTATTTGTATAAGTACATGCTTGGTCTCGGAATATCATGGAGAATCTTGAAATGACAATGCTTCTACTACCCTCAATCATAACAAACTAATAATTCCAAACACACTCAGAAACATTCAAGCTCCCAAAGTCTCTTCACAACTTGAAAATGAGTTCCCAAATTCCAGAAAAGCCGGCGTCATCACGCGAAGAGTACGAGTACATCGTAGTCGGTTCAGGCCCAGGCGGCGGGCCAGTCGCCGCGAACCTCGCCCGTCAAGGACACAAGGTCCTTCTCCTCGAAGCAGGTGATGACCAAGGACAGAATATTTTTGAGAAAATCCCTCTTTTCTTCCCAAATTTCGAAGAAGACACCTCGCAGCGCTGGGACTTTTTCGTGAAGCACTATGACGACCCCGTCCAAGCTGCCAAAGATCCCAAGATGACATGGGAGACGCCTGACGGCAGCATTTTCGTTGGCACCAACCCGCCGAAGGGATCCAAGCAGCTGGGGATTTACTATCCACGTGCTGGGACACTCGGGGGCTGTGCAGCTCACAATGCTCTTGCCGCGGTGCTGCCGCCTGCTGCGGACTGGGACTACATCGCCGAGCTCACCGGCGACAAGTCTTGGGAGTACAGCAACATCCGCCCTCTGTTCGAGCGACTTGAGCGCAACCGCTACTTGCCTCCGGGAACACAGGCACACGGCTTTCACGGACATCTCGAGACAAACCTGGGCCACCCTTCCACTATCGAGGCCGCTAAGCCAATGATTGATAGTGCGCTTGCTGTTCAGAGACAATCTGAGGGCATCAACCCTGACATCAACCCTCTCTTCCCATCAGAGAAGGAGGGTGTTTATCGACCGGCTATGACCATGTCTAAGCATGGACGGCGGTCCAGTGCAAGGGACTACCTCGTGGCAACTGTAAATGCAAAAGATGCCCACGGGAACAGAAAGTACCCCTTGACTATCAGCACTCATAGTCTGGCCACCCGTGTCATTTTCGATGGCGCCAAGCACGGTCGAAAGCCCAAGGCCGTTGGCGTAGAGATTCTCCAGGGAAAGAGCCTTTACAAGGCTGATCCGAGATCCAACCCAAGAGTCTCAGGGGTCAAGAAGACTGTATACGCATCGAACGAGGTGATCGTGGCAGGTGGTGTTTTCAACACTCCGCAGCTGCTTCAGCTCAGTGGCATTGGTCCCAAGGATGACCTACAAAGACTCGGGATCGATGTCGTGGTAGATTTGCCAGGTGTTGGCACCAATCTGCAGGACAACTACGAGTTTGGCGTCAACGGAAGGACTCCGACTCCATTCTCTCCGTTGGCTAGATCAACAGGTTTGACAGCAGGAGACCCTCTGCTCAAAGAATGGATCGAGACAGAGTCGGGCGGTCCTTATGCCAGCAACCTGTAAGTGCGAGCTCCGCCTACTCGGTCCCCTTAGATTCAGAAAGGGTGACTTGCATCATGGCTTTGCATCTACTGACAGTAGTTATACTTCTCAGGATCGGGATGGGCGTGTTCCACAGGAGCAGCGTTGCCGAGTCTCATCGCCCGGACACCTTGCTATTCAGCGGCCCGTTGGCTTTCACGGGCTACTTCCCTGGATTTTCCACGGCCACGGCAAACGCCGAGAACCCCTGGGTGTGGGATGTGCTAAAGATCGGCTCCCGGAACAGGGCCGGGACCGTCAAGCTTAAGTCCAAGGATCCCCGCGATGTTCCCGATATCAACTTCCACTTCTTCAAGGAGGGAGGCGATAAGGACCTCAAGGCCATGTACGAAGGAGTCGAGCTCGCGCGCAAGATCGATGATGGGGTTGAGGGCTTCACCGAAACCATCCCGGGCCCGGACGCCACGACGGAAGAGCAGGTCAAGGACCGCATCAAGGGCGAGGCATTCGGTCACCACGCCAGCAGCACTGTTCCTATCGGCGCCGACGACGATGCCATGGCATGTCTTGACTCTAAGTTCCGGGTTCGCGGTGTGGACGGCCTGAGGATTTGCGATGCTTCTGTGTTCCCTCGCGTACCAGGCTCTTTCCCAACTCTGGCGATATATATCTTGGCAGAGAAGGCCACAGACTTGATCCTGGCTGAAGCTAGAAAGAAGCACGGCGATGACAAGATTCTCGAGGGTATCCGTGAGCTGGAGGTGCTTGAGGAGGACAGGCATATCAACTCCATCATCTTTGAGCAGGCCAAGCAGGAGCACAGTACTTAAGCCTGTATTAGAGTACATGTAATTTGTGTTATATTTCAGGAGAGTGGACTATGAAAACCCCTGCGTCTATAATGTCCCCGTTGTGAATGCCTACTCACCAAGGTATGCACGATCACCCCTTTTGACCCGCAGAACAGTCTCGATGTGGTCCAAACCTAGGGGTTTCCTATCTCCTGAAGCGAGAAGTCTCGCCGTCTTGACAACATTCTTGATCTGCCTTCCGTTGAGCTCCTCTTTAGCAATCTGCTGCAAGTCACGCTCCGTAATCTCGACTGTAGACGCATCAGAGCCAGTTGACTTCGCGGCCCCAATGAATGTCTTCCACACATGCAGCCTTGAATCAAGACTCAGTTTAGGATAGTCGATAGTGAGGTGGATCCTCGACTCAAAGGCAGGGTCAAACGCGTCGATGCGGTTCGTGGTCAACAACATAACGCCCTGATAGTACTCAAGGAGACGGAGAAACACAGATACGAGCTGGTTCCTTTTCAGATCAGACGTCGAGCGTTTGACCATAAACACGTCGCATTCATCGATGAGGAGTACTGCACCCCACTTTGTGGAAAGTTCGAGGACTTTTTGAAGATTACCCTCGACTTCTCCGGCTTGGTTTCCGAGTTCTCCGGCGCTCAGTGAGTAAAGTGGTTTCTTCATTGATTCGGAGACTACCGTAGTCAGTATCCATCCAATTGAAACGGTCTTTGATAAGTCACAAAGATTTCCCATACCTGATTCCGCTGTTAACGTCTTTCCGGTGCCCGGCTCGCCGCTCAAGAGCATGATGAATCCCCTCCCTAAAAGAAATGATGTCAATTATTTGAGCTTACAAACATCAGGGAACGTAGTCATTCTGTACCTTTTCCTTTAACAAGGTCGTCAAAATTATCAGAGTGGGATATTTGGCCCTCTACGAAAGCCCATACAATGCGCTTGTAATCGTGTGGCAAGACGAGACTCTCGAAAGCACCGCTGCTCCATTCTATGTCTTTGACAGAATCGACATACATATTTACTGTAGCGGTGTTAGCTTTCCAATATCAGGAACCCTTGGCTTGTGACTTTCGGGCTTACCCCATCTCTTTGCACGCAGACAGAAGCCTTTGACCACGGGGCTACAATACACGTAAGTATCCTCGGAAAGAGACTTGCTGGCTAAAAATCTTAGATGTCAGCCATTTGAATCTCCAGGTAAACTCGCGTACATCTTACCATTGACATTTTGCCGGGCGGCGGCGAATCTTCGCCGTGTATGCCTCGCCATCTCTTGCATTGCCTGGACCGCTGGGGGGATGTAAATCATCTGATCGATGTCGTCACCATCTGTTCCAGACATTGACGGCATGATATCAAGGTGCCGTGACGGTGGTGGCCCACTCAGTGGGTCCAAGTGAACATGACAGTCCGGATTGTACCTCATGAAAGAGGCGCAGTCAACGATAACACGGGCGTCTTGAACCTGAGACAGAGATCCATCAGTATTACAGCCAGGTTGCAAGTAGCGACAGACAGATACTTACATATCTCTTCCGGGAACCACCAAAAGGCGCCTTCTGGAAAGTGTAGAAGCCTTCATAAGAAACATGGTGGAAACCTCTCAACTGTTCGAACTTGCGGCCCCTAGCATTCAATTTCTTCCGTATCTCGTCTGAATTTGCATGTAGATGAAATGGAAGGACGTTCAGATCAGGTATCGGCTTGACGTTATCAAAGTCCCCAATAGTGAGCTGGGTCGTCGTGAAGCCAAAGCAGTCCCCGTCCGTTTCGACATAACAGCAGGTCAAGCTGAAGAATTTCATGTCCCCCATTTGTTGATACCGAGATCCGACGAGCAGATAAAGTCGGTCTTGATCGTCAGCTCTCGAATATGTTTCTGTTCCGGGTTGGAACAGCGTCCACACATAGTCGAAGGATATGACCTTATTGTTGAGCAGGTCTTCAGCTCGTTCAATATGAGGCGTGATCTCGGAAGCAATGATATCAAACAAGAGCTTGTAGTGGGCGCTCTCCAACTCCTTCTCTGGACTCGGCTTCGCTTTGACAAACTCTGCCCACCGATAGAAGAACTCGTGAAATGGCGCGTTGAAGGTTAATTGCTTGAGGTTTGTATTGACTCCTTGGTAGTCGGCGAATACAGGACCAAGTTGGTTCTTGAGAAGAGGACTGTGAATGGTAATGGAGTGAAGCGCGAGAACCGTCTCATCAGTATCCCCGTTCTGCTTTTCACGCCTCACAACAAGGGCGAACTTTTTAGATGCAGAGGTAGTCTTGGCGTCTATACCAATATCTTCAGGCGCCCACTCTTCCCAAGGGGCACGCGGGTCCTCCCGGTAGAGGTCCTTGGTCTCAGCGGTCATTCCTACTTCATCCTCTAGAATGGCCTCCTCACCCTTCGCCAGTTCCCTCGGCCCAGGGTTGGTGCTGACGCTGGAGTCATCCATTATGTCGAACTCAGCGGGTTGTATACCCGGTGATGGTGGGTGATGACCACGTGGAAAGGGGGGCGGAGGGAGCGGTATAAATTCACCCGCATTGGATATGTTTTGTGGATAACGTGGTTGCATATTGTGCCGTTGAGGTTTGGGCCGCCTGACAATATGCGGAGGATAAGCTATGGGGTCACACGAGTGCCTGAGGAGGAATGGGTCGCCATTAAGTGTTCGAGCGGGAACCAGCAGTCAACCGAACCATCAAAGCAGAGCAACCAACCTTTGTAGAAAATACGAGAGGCAACGAATCGAGGGGTCGCCCATGGGAGCCTCACAACTGAACGTTGTACCAATGAGCATTGGTAACACAGGTTGCCTCAATCTCACGCTACACACCGAGACATGTGTTGTCTACGACGTAGCTATTGGTTAGGATCTTAGGAGGAATATGCATACATTCAGCACATAATCACTAAACCCCTCTCTTGGCCGCATACCGTGTGTCAGGCGTGTGACGAAAACGCGCGGCAGGGCGAATTCAGCCTGCTGCCTGACGAGGACGTTCGCCCGACTACACAGGCATATTCCGGCCTATTGAGTACCCCAATTCCATTCACGCATTAAATTTTGACTCCTAAGGGAAAGCATTTCTCTCGAACCGATTTTGACTGCAGTCTATTATTCTAGACCTGATTTTCGGCGTCTTCCTATCATTCACCAACCTGAGACCTGGCATCATGATAGATGATACTCGCTCAATCGAGGCTGGCGAGCAGTCGCATCGACCATTCTGCCTCTCGCAAAATGTCGGCAGCATAATGAAGCACACCATGACAAGAGCCCACGCAAACCGCTGGGCGAGGAACCTTCGATTTCTCACGGTCGATGAAAACAATGACAAAGATCAAGATAGGAGCGAAGATACCAGGACAGTCACGATATCTAGCAATAGGGTTGGTGACTGCAACGACACCAAAGAGGTTGAGGGACAATTTCGAACCACAAGCCAGTGTCTACCATGCGAGAAAAGGCTATCTCCACCTTCTGGCCACCTTTGTGAACAGCACATGACTGAAAACTTCAAGAAAAGAAGCAGCGAGGATAGAGAGGCAGAGTTTCGCAAGTTCACAGACCCCTGTGTACACGTCCAAGAACATACTTGTCATGAATGCCAGAATATACCGCTATTCCCAAATCAGGGAAAAGTCACAAGATTCCGGATCCGAAAGTTACCATCTGCTGGTGGCGATAAGCTTCCAGAATGCTCCCACTTCGTTGCCGTCTCGTACTGCTGGACGAACCAAGGGAATTCCAAGGGGAAACCGGACGAGTCCCCATACCTAGTGAGGGAAGAGAACGGGACTGTCCGGCCAATGCGGGCACAGAGGGCCACCATCGACCGAGTCGTGGCTTTCGCGAGAGAAAATGGTTTCCGAATGATATGGATCGATCAGGAGTGTATCGAGCAGGATAATCCGGTAGAGAAGGAGCTTGCGATTCAGGCGATGGACTGCGTATATCTGCGAGCACAAACTTCCATCGGACTGTTTCAAGTCCAACTTCAGCAACGGCACCTTGACTGCCTCTTGGTACTATACGAACACCGGTTCGGGACGGCAATTCGAAAGCGCCGCGGAAGGCGAGCATTCCAAGGCTGCCGTACTATCAATCAGAAGAC
Source organism: Diaporthe velutina (assembly GCA_038088505.1). Lineage (NCBI taxonomy): Eukaryota > Fungi > Ascomycota > Sordariomycetes > Diaporthales > Diaporthaceae > Diaporthe > Diaporthe velutina. The sequence goes on along the minus strand of JBBWSJ010000002.1, from coordinate 899,963 downwards.
GATATGGGAGGCCATGTCCATGATTGCCAACGACAGATGGAACACACGTGCTTGGATACTACAAGAAGCATTTGCATCTAGCGGGAACATGGTGCTCCTCTTTCCCAAGACCAACGTTAGGGTCAACGGCTGGCTACTAGTATGCCACGAGCTGTCGCAGTCGGACCTGGCGATAAGGCTGGACGTCATCCAGCAATGCCTTGTAATTTGCATGGCATACTTGCAGCCGGTTCTGAGAGGAGCGTTGACACAAACCATCGGAGCAAAGAACAGTGAAAGCCAAGATCCGCCAACTGGGCAGGCACGATCTCATCTTGGGGACCTGGAAACCATGAAGACGACTATAAAACGCGTCCAATTGTTCCATCCCCCAGCACCAGATCACTCTGGTGGACTGATCATCAATAGCACAAGGCCGCGACGCGTTTGCAATGCTGCAGTTGCTATGAATTATATGCGACTACGAGGTTTGTTCCGAGCGGCGGATAAATTAGCCATCGTGGCTAACCTATGTGGATATGTTATCCGACTGAATACTACTGAGCTGGAAAAGAACCAACAAAGTCTTTCCTGCTGCATACTTACGCTGGCACTTGCAAACAGCGACTTCTCTCTTCTCATTCCGCAAATCTACCACCCGATTGCGTCCACGCAACCTGGTATGTTCACCTCACTCATCATGACTGGCTGTTTGAATTATTTTCTAAAATTTCAAAAGCATATCCGAATAACGGTGACGTGGAATTTTCCTGGACACATTCCTTCACCAAGAATATCGGCTTGGTTGACGCAGAGGGTTGGAATCCTCAGAGCTCGACGTCGACAGTAAATTCCGCAGTCCCAATCAAGCTTTCAGAGAGAGGTCTAAGTTTTCCGGGCTTCCTTTGGCAGGTAGACGAGGTGATAGACCTTACACATCTGCAAATGAAGTACGCAGAAGCCTGGCGTCGTCTTTGCCACACCAAACGACCGAGGTCTGGTAGAACGATGATGCTCGCCACCACTCATCTTCTATTCGAGACCATCGATTATTTGACCTCCACAGGGCACAAGCGTGTTGCAAACTCCATTTTGAACTCGACTTCTAACCATCGATGGCGATCTCGAGACAGCCTTTTCAGTGGCGACATGATCGAGTCAGTTGACCAGTTGCCGACTGGTCTCAGGGTTGAAAACCGCAGGGGGATGTTCTCTTTACAGCCCAGTCCTGATGGGAGGTACTACCAATGTTGGATAATCGACAGAATCATGGAGAAAGGTTGCATTTGGGCTGCCAAGCTTGTGACGGACACACGTAATATTGAAGGCCAGATGCAAGTGGGCCAATACACATCATCAAGCGACAGCACAAGACCAATAGAGTCCGAGACGCCCACTTCCTCGGAGTTGAAGCAACAACAGTCAAGAACTCCAGACCGTCAAACTCGAACGGAGACAACGGTTGATCCTGGCCTCACATCTACTGCTATCGTCCCGGGCCAGGTAGGAGACACCGAGATGCGCGAGATTCTCGAGACAATGGACACCAAGGCGGGCAACCTCAAGAGCCACAGCGGAAATATGCGCACTATCTCACTCATAACTGATCTCATAGAACAGGTTTCACTCAACGACAAAGATCTGTCAGAGTTCGGTCAATCCGTGACATCATCCGCCGCTTTGTTCGCACTTGTGGTCCACAGAATGGGCCAGTCTTGTCCACCAGAGAAGGACGAGCTCGGGAGGCGCGCCGTATTCGATTTGGATGGCAGTGCAAGTGATCCACCCATGGTGCTGACCCCTCACCAGATGGTCCTCGAATCGATCCCAAGGTCGGCGGCCCGTAGCATGAGCGTGTCATGGGTGGTTCAGCCAAGGCCCGGCGCTCCCTCCGACGATGAACGGGTGAAGGAGGCACATCAGGTGCTCAGTATGGTTCAAGGGATGTGGGAATTTTCTGTGATTCACTCGGGGAGGTACTTGGTAGTCTGAGCATCTGTTAGGTTAATAAAAGCATACACTGGGATGTCACTTCACTACATGATTGGAAATGAACGCGGAGATTCGCAACCCCAAAAACGGAGGGCGCAACCCCTGACATATACCACCCAGTACAAACAACACCCACCCGCCACTCAAAATTCCTTCCCCCCAGCCAGCCCTTGTTTATCATATTTAGATCCTTCCCGCCTAAGTAGACTGGCAATTAAGTCAAGAAAGGGCCGGATAGGGCGAGGGCGGACGGTACCGGCAGGTACCGCCGAGCACTACTTAAGGCCCAACCCGGTACTCTTTATATTCCTCAAATTAAGCGAGATACTTTGAAATATAGAGGTAAATTTGAAAAGCTGTAATAGTAGTATACTTTTCTCCCTACCCAGAAGTTGCATATAAAAGTTGAACACTGAAACCAATTGGAAAAGGTGTCCTGATCAGAAGCCTAACACATTCTTGTGAATTTTGGGGTTTGCTTGTTGCTTTCATTACGCAATGGTGCAACACAATTCAGTTCAGCGTGGGCGTGTCAACGCCCGAACTCAGATGAACTGTGGGTCTAAAGTCGCTCAAAACTAAAGTGCGGTGAGCAACTCCGCCAACGTAGTCCTCCCATCTTCATGCTGCAGAGCTGCGGTTCCACACGGCTGCTGAACGTGAGCCGTTGTGTCTGTGCCGACTCACTCCCCCAACCTTGTTCCTGATGGGCCCCCTGGACATTCTCTTGCTCGCAGTCCTCGTCCGTTTCTCTCCCTTCTTATGCATCGCAAGCCTCATTGCAAGAGACTCACTCCACTTATCGTCGTCATCGAGGTGATTGACTTCCACATACCCCTCGCTGATGTAGTCTCCGTGTCCACCAAGAGGCTCGGATTGCAAATTAAGCGGCTCTCCTGGGCTGTGCGTCGGGATTTCCAAAGTGATTTGAACTGGCTTCGGACGGCGGCGGGCGTAGCTGCTACCAGCAGCAGTGCTTTGTGCCGAGGTGGTACCCATCTGGCGGGGACTGTGGCTGCTTATATCGAGGTTTCTGAATCGTTGGGTGATTGCCGTTGGATCTGTAGCCCGAAAACCCACGGCGTAATTACTCCGATGACCGCGAATTTCCAGATCTCTGAACTTCTGGGTGACAGCCGTCGCCTCAGCAGCGGCGCTCGTTGGGGAGTTCGGAGGCGGCATAGTGCCGTCAGGCGTTGGAATTGCAATTTCCATGTCATGATCGTTTCAATAATTATGAATGTTCAATGCTCGTGCGATATTAAATTTGACTGTGTTCAGGTGTCTGAAGTAGGGTTGTGGTGTTGTGGCTGTTCAAACATGTAACGGAGGCCGCACGGTGTGTCAGGTACGAAGAATGGCTTTTCTTTCTAAGAGGTCTTCAAACTCCCAAAGAAATGGCCATAGTATTTATATGGAATTTATAGCGGGTGATTCTTGACAATAAACTGGCTTGGATGAATAAATGCCAATTTCTAGGTGGTTTTGGTGGTTTCGTTCTTAATCCGTATACGTGCTCTTTTGAAGCCGTAGGCGTGCCAATTTCTAGACCACAGCTTGAGAGCACAACGAAGCCATGACTAAAGTGTATAGCGCTGGCACCTGGATGAACACTAGCATACAGCCAGTCTTAGCAAGGGCCTCATGTCAAGTCGTTTGGTTTTCACAAATCTGGGCTCAAATGATACACATCACAAGGCTTCTTTCCACAAGCTAGCCTAACAGAAACGTGCCGGCGTGGGAACAAAGTGATCACTCACAAATTAAACCCGAGTTTAGAACCGAAACAAACAGTCCACAGAACACTTAAATTGAGGCCTAGAAGCAGCCAAAAAGATCTTGGGCCAACATGATCATATGACGTGAATATCATTTCTGAAATGTCCTTATCTCGGCATTAAGCCTACTTATGTATCTCCTCCAGTCAGTCCACCAATACAAATATGAGTTACCATTCTCTTAGTTTCATAACTTCATTAGTACCCTAGGGTATCCACCATAACCTCCACCAACAACCACCAGATAACGCTCTCAATTCACGTCCATCACCGGTTCCCCTGATCTCGCCCTCCACTCAGTCCATACGCCTAGTGCATCCAGAAGCCCAGGACACCAGCGCCCACCACAGTAAGGAACACCTTCATGCCCCCGCCGAGCGGCTCCAGGCCGGGTGCTCCGGCGACAGTGACACCAGTGCCCGTGGCGGCGGCACCGCCGGTCGCCGTCGTCGTGCCGGTGGTGACGATCGTGCTCGACCCGCTGGTGACGGTGCCCGTAGTAGTGAAGGTGCCTGCGCCGGTGGCACCCGTGCCTGTGGGTGCCGCGGCAGCGCCAGTGCCGCCCGTGATGGTCGTGGTCAGCTGGTTGGCGTTGTTGGGCCGGGTTGCGGCCACGACGACGCCGTTGGCGGCGTCCGAGTCCGAGGCCGAGTAGGTCGCGCCCTGGAAGCCGCAGCGGCTCAGGATCTCGTTGATACTGTGACGTGTGTTAGCATTGATCTTCGGGGGGACGGTGAGGGATAGACGAAGCTACTTACTCCCGGTTGTTGTCGTCGGGCCTGTCATCGTCGTCGTTGTCATTGTCGACTACGGGGTTCTGCTGCATGCAGCTCGCACAGAGGCCAGTGAATCGCTGCACGTCGAAGCTGTTGTTGGTGCAGAGACACTGCAGCTGCAGACGGTCCTCCGTCAGGTCGTCTTGGACTGCGTCGTCGTCGACGTCGCACGTCCGGCTCAGCTCCAGCACGGGCCGGCAGATGGACGTGCAGTTCTGTGAGATGTCCTCCGAGTCGAGCTGCAGGTCGGCCTTGACGGCGGCGAGGAGGATAGCGGAGAGCAGAGCGGCGGAGTGCATTTTGTCTGAGTAGGTAGAGCGGTTTTGAGTCTGATTATGTTGATATCTTGTAAGTGCGTTTTTAAGCTGGCGATTTGCGTCTTTGAGTTGTCCTTGATGGAGTATATCTTTGTTGATGACGATGATATTGGATGGAATCTCAAATGCATAAAGTCCTCGAGATTGTCCTCTATTTATGCCACTCCCCCATCACCGGTATTACCCATCGAGATTGAGCTTGGTATGCCAAGTCGATGTGTATTCATAGCAACGACAATCTGCCAACGCAGATCCCAACCAAGTCCCATCGAACGCAACGACATGTAGAGTACACGAGTCGGCTTGGCCCCATCACCTCGACCAATGCCACACCGAAGCAGCTGTGAGGCCAAGTTGGGCAGGGAGAACTCAATTCCCGCTCGGCACAGCAAGGCTCAGCAAGCAGCCTGAGAAGGCCCAGCCGATCCGCCTCCCCAGCTCTGCTTGTCCATCGTGGGGCCCGCCAAGCTGTTTTGCTTTACTTTGCTTGCTGGCTGGCTGAATGGGATGGGGTTCTGGAAGGGATCAACACATTCACGTGGCTCGCCATGACCCGCTTCCCTGCAGCCTTAAGAAACCTTGTCAAGCTGGAACGACGGTCCGCTGTGGCACTCGTCATCGCGAGGCGAGCGAGAAATCCCCGCCGCCCGTCGAACAACAGCTGCCGAGCCGTCACCCGGTAGCGGGAAAGCAAAGCCGGGGTGGGCGATCGGTGTAAGCTGCTGCCAAGCCGCAGAGCCACGATGGCCACACAATGCAATGGTGGGAACGCTCCTTGGCCTTAGGTAAGTGCGCCTGACTAGCAACGACGAACGCTTGCTGCTGTGCCCTTGTTGCTGGACAGAACACAGCGCCGTCACTGGCTCATCTGCGCGACGTCAGCCCCTCCACGGCGCACCCCGTCGACTTGGCGAATTTGAACAGCCCTTGGTTATACATTACCCCGGAAAGCCATCCCATAACAAACCGGTAAGGTTTTTGGCTTTAAGGTTAAAGCCATGCTTGGCATCTTTGCCTATCACAACTTCAAACTGCCGTTGATGGGGTGGCTTTTCGGGACCACCGCCTCGCCTTCGTCCGCGATCAGCAGTTTTGTTGCGTGGCCTGCTGCACGTATGCGCAAATACGTCGTATTGGTGTGTTGTTAGTTAGCTGGCTGTGTTTCATTTACAAGCGTTTTGTGTGGTTCCAGAACATACCTGACAAGCTGACAAGCCTAGAGCTAAATGTCCGCCCCTCCCACCCCCAAACTCTTCCCCTGCCCCCGACCGACATATCGGCAGCAGCCGTCGATCCTGGTGGGCTGCATCATCTCAACGTCTCCTTCACTGGCCGCCCCCGAGTTCCGGCTAGCATATCGGAACCCGGTGTAGCTAAATATAGCCACCAGCATCTAGCCGTCTGCTCTAGCCATTTCTTACCTCAGGTCGCGTGACGGCACTGACCTTCAGGAAAAAGCTCGGGTTGGGGCGGGACTGATCAAACAAGAGCATAGCCTGGGGACGAGAATTTTCTGGTACCAACGTCACCGCCAGACTATGCGAGACTGCTAGTTGAGGCATGATTTATGAACGACAAGTCGCCGGGTCCTCGTAAGCGCCCGAAACTTAAGAAAATCTGAAGCCCGACATGGCTGAGCAGTCTGGTGCTTCGTCTGCCCAGACCAGTCGCGCCTTGTGCACTGCTTGGGATGGCGTGACGAGGCAGCGCGAGGCGCGCGGCAGACGTGCTCAGACCTGCTGGAGTCTCGGCTACTCCTGGCTACTTTCGCCGGTCCTACGAGAGCGAGAATCAGACGAGTGCCCAGCTAATCTGCCATTTCAAGTGGCAGTCAACGTCTTGGTTTTCATAAGTTTGCCTTGGGAATACAGTTCCAAACTTAGCTGAGAAGGTGCACGTGGCTGGCATAGGACACGCTGGTTGGAGTTCTCCTCGTCTTCGCCCTCCTATTTTCCATCTTTACCTAGGTAACCAGATATTGTACATTGGTGTCCGTCACTCCACCCTTCCAGCAAACCGCTCAGACCTCTCTTCAAAACCACGTGTCTTGGAGCCGAGAGACAGATGAAACCAGTCGAACAGTGTCAGACTCTCCCAAAAGTTGCACCATGCGCCCGTCGCTTGTGTATGATGAGTATAAGTGGAAACAATAATGATGATAGAACCTGAAAAGCTCCGAGATTGTAGGGTAGATCAGACATAGCCTCGCTTGATGCTGTCCACCGATCGCAGAATGGCCAAAACAGAAATAGATATGCAGTTGCAGGAGTGAATTCACATCCTCCAGAGGGGTTGCTGGGTTCCAGCTGTAGTATAGGTAGTATAGATGTCCTAGTTTGAGATGACGCGTAGATGGCTGTGTAATTTTGGTTGGGGTATCTTGAAAAGACTAGACGGTCGTATATCTGTCAATGAGTAGTCGAGATGTTGAGATGTCGAGAGAAAATCATGGTATGCTATGCTGCCGGAAAAGACCCTCACGTCGTCGTTCCGCGAGGTCAAGGGCGCACGCAAGTGCGTTGCCATTAATCAGATTAGAATTACGTATAAGTTCGTCCCGTCGTCGGCCGTCCGGTTGTTGGTCGCCCGGTGGTCGGCCGACTGGAAGCTGGCCTGGATGGTGGGTGATCCAACCGCTTGCCATCGAGGAATTTTGGGCTGCGTCCGTCATAGTATTGATTGACGGGCTGCTGACGCCTTCTCTCCTCAAACGCCGCCCGCTCCTCCTCGTCAAGCGAAAATGCCTTCTTCAGCCAGCCAAATGCGCTTCGCTTCTTCTTCACCGTTCGGTTGGTGCCGGAGGTATCTTGGGTCATCGTCGTCACGTTGCTGAGCATGCTCATACCCATCTGCGACGGAGCATTGCGTTGGTGGTTTCCGGGCCTGTTGCCAACCGTCCCGGCAGTATGAGGACGTTGTTGTAACGGCGAATGAGGGCTGGCCTGAACAGGGCGGAAGTACTGGTGTTCAGAGGCGGGTGATGGAATGAGGTTTGGAAAAGACGGAGGTGTATAATCGACGTTGGCGTATTGTTTCGCAGCATCACTTTTGTGATGTCCGTCCATTTCGGAACCGCGAGCGGAGTCCTGAGGTCGAGTACTGCGTGGCGAACTTGACACAGAGTTCCCTGGGGTGGGGAAGCGTGGTAGCTGGAGTTCGAACGCGTTGGCTGCTGGCACATGTATGTCTTTTGGAAGTTCGATCTTGAGCGATACTCGATCTCTCAGCGATGTCCGATGTGAAACCTGCGCTTCTAACTCATGTGGTTCTACTGTTTGCCTTTGCTTTATCTGCAAGGGCCTCGGGTGAGGGTCCGGAGGCGGTGCTGTCCTCTGACGGGGAGGAGGCAGCGGCACGATGATTGCAGACTCGCGCAACCAATCCTCCGACTCCGTGTCATCATCGTCCTCTTCGGCCTCGATATGAATGCTGATCTCTTCTGGCGTCGGCCGTGGTGCGGGCGAGGCTCGTGGAGCGGCCGAGACTTGTGGAGCGGCCGAGACTCGTGGAGACGGTATGGGCGCCGGGGGTACTGGAGTGTAAGTCCTTGGCTGCAGTATAAATAACCCGTTATCGTTGTCATTGGCGTCTTCGGCCGAGCTCTCTGGTTCGTCGTCGCTAGACTCGTCGACCTCCGTGTCCTCGTCGTGCCGAACTGCTTGCTCAACCACTAGTTCCGGTATTGTCTTTGAGCTTTCGGGAGGAGTGTATTGGAACGCGGGCAAACTGTCCCTCATGGTATCAGAATCTTGTGTGATCCTCTTTGCCGATCTGGCAGGGAGCTCAAAGCAGACAGGACTCTCGGGAGCCTCGAGCAGAGAGGTCATCGGTGCACCGAAATACAGGGTCCTGATGCGTGGAGGAGCATCGGTCTTGGATGTTGGGGGTGAGGGCGGCGGTGTGGCGTGCGCAGGGCTTTCTGGGGACCGAGTGATAGGACGCCCATCCGGGTCCGAGTATGGTTCCAGGGTGAACTGGTCATTTGTCAGTATGGACAAAGACATGTCCCTAAGCCCCGGGATAAGATTGGAACTCACCCTTGTCCGTCGACTGACCTCCCCAGCCCTCTTGTCGATCTCCACAATCATTGTGCTGAGACGGACACAGAGACCGCTAAGGAGGGTGCTCTGTGACTCTAGGACTGTGAAGGCGTTGTACCAGCCTTCAGTGTTGCCCTTCATCGCATCGAAGACGTCTACCACGTCAGGTCGCTCCTGCCGCCATTGACCCTTCTCATTATCGGCCAAGAATTGCGAAAACTGCTTCGCCGCCCGCAAACCCTCATTTATGTCGCGGATGGTCTGTGAATGGGCCGTCGACGTCCGGGAGAGAATGTGCTCGATTTTGACGTTGCCCTCCACGATTTGTAGGCGGAATTTCCGATTTTCCAGCATCTGTTCAAAGATCTCCATATTCTCCATTGGTAATTTCAAACAGTCAAGCCGCTCGTTCAGGTCCTGGGTTGCCAGTTTTACGTCTTCCATGGCCGCCTCCAAAAACTCATCAACCTCGTCAATATGGCGCTGCAGGATGGCGAGGACCTCGGCGTTGTCATTGGCCATGCCATTTATGAGGAGGTAGACACCGAAAGATATCTGAGCCATCAGCTTCCTCAGCTCGTGGCACTTCTGGCCGGGTCTGAAGCGCCAAAGTCGGTTCGGCGGACCTTGAGATTTGTCCTCGTCAAGCAACTTCTCCCGTCGCGCTTTTGCGTCGAGGTTTTTCAATTTCGGCTTCTGTTCGAGATTGTTCCTAGTAGCCTCATCCAGAGACTCGGCGAAGGCGTCCTGCATAGATGCAATCGGGTGCAGGGGAATGTTGGGTCTTCTCGAGGCCGCCGGTCTTGGTGGGTCCTCCTCAGCCTCGAGGTAGCCGTCATCGTCATCCGAGGAGTCGTCGAAGTGGCTGATTGTGGTTCGGCACGGGCTCCTCGTGTCACTCCGGTCAGGAAGTGGCTCGGGGGCCAGGTGTACCGGGAAGGGGTCGTTGTGGCCCATGGGGCGCGAGACGGTGGTGGTGGTCATGGTGCACAGCAGGGAATGATGGCTCGCTTCGATGCCAGCCTAGACCGGCGTGTCTGTGACCATCGGCAAACGGACGTGGGGGATTCGACGGGATCGACGGGCGTGATTGTCGTCGGAGAGTAAGTAGAGCAATGTTACAAAGAGGCCGCAGCAGCCAACCGCCAGCCCACGCAGCCAGCCGCACTGCAGACTCCCGGGAAACGAGCCTTTCGCTCACACAAGACAGGTGACAGGGCGCCAGGTGTTGTACAGATCGAGGGGCAGGCTCAATGTATGTCCTGACTCAAGTGCTGCTGATCATCCGGGCGTAACCTCCCTTGCGGTGCATGTGAAGGCAGTCAGTCGACTTCCAGAAAAAGAAACAAGCAAGTCAGCAGACAGTGTCGGTCGTAGCAAGCATGATTCGGTCCGGAGGAGGCGTGAGAGAGAGAGACGACGAAGGCGATTTGTGTGTACTGGCCGTCGTGGAATGGTGCGATTGGAGGAGAGAAGATTATGACAGGAGGTCCGGCCGCGGGTTGTTGATGATCGATCAAGTAGGGGAAAGATGGATTAACGGCCGCGACGTTGGCGACTGCAGTTTGATGACAGCCAGTGGGTTCCAAGTGATAGTCCGACCGAGCTGGGACTAACGAGAGGCTGAGGAGATTAAGGTTTGTATTAGCTGGGACCACTGGAGCACTGGAGCAGAGCGGCGCCGGGAAACTAGGGGGGCTCTAGGCGAGGGTGAGAGCCGAGGGTATGCACTATTGTAAAATGAAGGGCGACGTTTGTATTAGGGCCTGTTCTCGGTACTGCGAGGCTGCCGGTGGTGGTGGTAGCGGCGATGGTGGAGGATGTCGAAAGAGTGGAAACGAATGTGAACGAATGTGGGTTTGGAGGTCGTTGTTGTGGATTTGGATGTGGTTGGGGTTTGTGTGGCCAGGGACGGCGAAGAAGGAGGACGTCTCTTGCTTCCCTGGGTGGCTTAGGACATAAGCTCCGGGCCCTGCAGACAAGACAATAGCAAAAATGCTAGATGCTAGATGCGGATTGGGATGCAGAGGCCAGCAAGGACGAGATCGAGCAGTCAGTCAGCCAGTGAGTGCCCTGGCAGCTGAGGGGCACACAGCGGCTGGATTTAATTAATTATAGCCGCGACCTAACTGGCCTTTTGTGTGTTGCTGTTGCTGCCTTGGGTCGGTCTGTATATGTCTATCTCGCACCCAGCATCACCGAGGTTCCTCTACAGTGCACACCGAGGCCTGACCAACAGGTGCGCTGTTCTTGTGCTGTGCTGTGCTGTGCGTGCCGTGCCGCTGCCCATGGAAGAGGGGGGCCCGTAGGGTCAGGCGAGGGCGAGGGCGAGGGTCGTGGTGAGCGTGAAGGTTGCGTTGCGGCTGCAGGTGGAGGACAAAAAAAGGGGCCCCCATCCCTTCAACCCGGTAAGCGAGCAAAACAAGCGGAGTCTGTTCGCCAGGTCATCCGAAGTTTTGGCTCGAGGTCGAGGTCCAAGAGCAGCGATCAGCGGCGTAGCGAGACGACGGGCGAAGGATTCCAGGAAGGGCCCAAGCTCCTCGTGGCAGCGTGGCATTTGGCCGTCCCATGACCCCAGGACCAATTTCTCAGAAGGGCCATGACGCCGACAAAACTGGACAAGCCCCATCCCCTTTGAGCAAGTCGGGCTGGGCAGCGTGCCATCAACGACACCTGCTGCGTGTTTGCACCGGCGGTCGTGAACAAGTAAGATAAGCCGTTGGGGCCAAAACCTTGTCGGAGGATGGGCTGCTGGCACGGATTATTACGAATGGAACTATGGTAGCTAATACCAGGCCAGGTCCGGACTAGTCTACCTGGGGATGACCAGTCACTCTAGTGCCTTCCTGGATTGGGGTCCAGCAGCACTCGTCATTCTGGATACCCTGAATGCGTACTACAGTATGGTCTATTAGCCAGGGGTATTGCACTGATGATCCGGTCAATTGATTGCATCGCCTGTAGAGAATGCCGAACAGTATACTAAATATTCTATCTATTACGTCGCCGAATCTCCGCTGCCATGGGGGCCGATGATGCATTATGGGACGATTGATTGAATTGGAGGGAACCAGTGGGGAAGGAACGACCCCTTCGAGTGGCTCCTCCGTCCCTAGGGCCCTGGCACAGTGGCACCTGCCCTGCCCTGCAGCTGCTCTGCGTCGTTTCTGCCCTGCTGCTTTTCCCCTGTCGCGGATGCTCAAGCCTCCTACAGGCAGTACACTGCACGACAGTATTTCGCCTGTCGGCATGTGGATATGTATCACTGATCGCCAAATCTTGGTACTGAACCCATATATCCCCGTCTCGCAACTGGGTACCATAGGACTGTGTGGCAATACTGTAAATCTCTAGGTACTCGTCAAGGGGATTGGGCATCGCAACCACTGGATGTGCATTCAATTGATATTCACTGTTCCCTCGTATGCCCCAACCGCCAATCCTGGGCTTGGTCATGGACACCATACCTTAGGTAGGTAGCAGAGCCCTTTCCAGCCCCTGAGCTTTTCGTGGTACAGGCTGGGGTAACCCTCGCTTACCCCCTGTTATATCGGACTGATAGCCGCGCCCCTGGACCGGGCTGCACATCTCTGCGCTAGCCTCGAAGCTCGGGGCCGTGAGCTCTAGACCACCACAGTACTTTGGTAGACCCTGCGCAGGTATCATTACGAGTACTTTGGGTACCCAGGTACCTGGTATTGTGGTACAGGCGCAGAGATCCCCGTGGTCCAGCCACAGCCTCCCGAGGCGTTTGACCCGTGGCACTGACCTCTGCGCCGACTCTTTGGGTGTCTCCTTGATTTTATCTGCCCTGTCCCTTTTTCAAATTGTTATTTTGGGCAACGATAGAGGAGACTGAGAAGAGGAGAAGAAAAATTCTCTCACTTATCCGCCTATCCTCGGTGTTGCCGCGGTCTTTGCCCCCCAAGAGGAGTGTCAATTTCTTCACCAGGAAGGCAATGTCACCGGGGGAGCGCATTTCTAGGGGATTTCAATCTATCCGGCTGCGAGATCCCTGAGATTCCAAGGTTCTTCCACCGGAGAAAATCTCAACGCTAGGAGCCGCAATCGTCCACGAGCCCCTAGCTGGAGAGGCCCGACGCCCGCCGAGATTCGTCTCGTCTCGGGGTCCCCCCAAGGAACTCTTCAATTCGCCCGTCCACCAGCCAGACGCTGGCTACATCCCACTCCTGGCCCTTTGATGTGATCTACGGACGAGCCGTCCCTCCGCTCCGGAATATAACTGCTTGCTGATTGCACCGGTCTGATGCAAGTCTCGTCCGAAGCTTGCAGAGCCACCATCCCATGCAGTCATCAAATATCTGTCTGCTGAAATGCACGAGATATCCAACCGGTCGCCTGTCATTGCAAGCCACAACCATGAACCCGACCGCGCACCGCATCTGTTGAGGCACATAACACAAGGCGCGGACTGCAGCGGGCAAGGGTAGGGCGAGCCTCGTGCCAACGCCCACTGGCGACACCAAAACGATCACTGCCTGCATCGCCGCCGAATTTACGAGACTCTGTGACATGAACACAGAGGCAAAATGAATGCACCCACACCCTCTGTGCGATCCTCATACTTAACTAGCCAGAACTCAACTGCGGGCAATCTTCTCCGTGGGTTTTACTAGAGGCGCCGAGACAGCAGGTTTGTGCAATAACCCCAGAATCGATCGAGAAAGCTAAAGCCGTGTCTTGCACGCAATACGCAGTGGGAAACCCGACGTGTCGAATTCCTCTGTTACCTCCTGTTCCAGTAGGCGAGCAACCATATCGCTGATCCCTTAAGAAGAACCTGTATTAATGTGGTAGGGGACCAAAGAATCTCGACCTTCACCGGCTTTTATTGCTAGGGTCACCCTGGACTAGACGGACACACGTATAAACGAGTGCTACACCAGAGAGCATCATCACCTGTGTGGGTGAAGGGGTTCCATTCGGCAACTCTCAGAGTCCGGGCGTCGCAAGGCAACTCTGAGATGGGTGTGATATTGACTCGGGATGTGATGATGCCAGTTGACGGGTCAATGGTTTGACAGCTTGGCGACCCAACAGTCCGGAGGGTACAAATTGTCATCGATCGGATTGAGGCTCACGTCGAATCTGGATTCGGCTCCGAACGGACATCTCTGCTCGAGGAGAAGACCTCATCTCGGTTCAGGTAAAAGTCACGATTCAAGCATCTCAGCCACAAAACCAACCGAAATATCTGAGGTTACCAGAAAAGGAGGGGCCTGCTTGAATACTGCCCACCACCGACTCCCTCCAGACCAGTGAAGCTTGTGTGCCGCGTGGTCAAGTTCCCACGATCAATTGATGGCGCAAAGGCATCTCTGATGGTGTCACACATGATTCGTTGTGGACAAATTGATCTGCCCAGTCAGTGGGTGCCGGCGATAAGGCTAGTCGAGAAAAAGAAGCAATTCTTGTTCAGGTCGCATCTTCGCGGTCCATTTAGTTCAATTTGGAAACGGCTCCGCGTTTTAAGCCTCGGCTCTGGCTCTGCGTGTGTCGGCTTCCAAAGGCGCCCGAGCTTCTCTCTAGGTACTTTGGTAGTCTTTGTCTGCCGTTCCGACCTAGTCTCATTTTGTGTTTCTGCACCACCCTCGAATAGTGTTTTTGCTACTTTTAATTTTCGCTTCTGATCGACAATCGTTAACGACTTTCTCTTGGCGGATCGAACGGGTGGACCGATCGGACACAACCACATCGACATCGCCCGCCGTCGCCCACGTCCACGTCGCCCAATCCCCTCGTTCTCGTCGCCGAGGATGGTGCGACTCCAGAACCCCTTCAAGTTGGGCAAGGACCTGTGGGATCCGTCCCACAGGTACGAGACGTCCTGGTTGATCCCGCCGTATGCCTTGGGCGCGTGTCGTGCCATCTTTGTACGTTGCAGACCGAAACCTAAACTCACATTTGCCTTTCCGGCCCCCGACAAAGCATGGCATTCCCGTTCCGCTGCAGCTGTTGGCCGATCCTCGATCGCTCCGACCGGACCAGTGACCCACCACCCAGCACCAACATGTGAAGAAGCAAAAGAGCCCAACCAGCTAACCAAACACCTCGCCCACAGGGCCTATACGGCATCTTCGTCGAGCTCTTCACCTCGGGCTGGTACTGCACGCACCCGGCCTACGGCGGCTGCCAGCAAGCCGGCGACAGCTTCAGCTACTTCACGGTGCTGACCTACTGGGGGCTGGCCTTCTACAACCTGACGGCGGCGGTGCACACCCTCACGTACGCGCGTACCGGCACTCCGCTGCTGGACCGGTTCCCCCGCGCCCTGCAGGCGCTGCACGCCTTCTACTACACCACGGTGACGACGTACCCTTTTATCGTCACTGCCGTCTACTGGGGAGTCATCTTCCCCGGCGTGTGGTTCGCGGACGAGTTCTCGGGTTGGAGCAACATGTCGCAGCACGCGCTTAACAGCGCCTTCGCCCTCTTCGAGATCGTGGTGCCCCGCACGCCGCTGCCGCCCTGGATTCATATCCTGTGGCTCATCGTCGTCCTGGCGCTGTACCTCTCCCTCGCGTACGTCACGCACGCCACCAAGGGGTTCTACCCCTACACCTTCCTCGACATCGAGAAGCAGGGGTCCGCTATCACGGCGGCCTGGATCATCGCCATCGCAGTCGCGGCCGTCGTCATCTATTTACTCGTCAAAGGCCTGCTGTGGCTCCGCCTGTGGCTCACTGAGAAGAAGGCCGGAATGGACGGCCGCTTCGCCGGCCAGCCCGCCGCCCTGCGGAGCACCGCCGACGTCGAGCTCGGCAGCTACCGGAATGACGAGACCAAGGCGATCAGTCCGCATCATTACTAGTTTGTCCGGCTGGAAACACGCCTTTTCCAAGTTGTTCGGCATATTTGTTTCGGCGCACGGGCATGGGCATGGTTCCCTTTTCTGGTAGAATAATAGTTGGATATACCCCTCTAATAGTTATATGGGCTCGGCATAGTTTCAGCGTGCGAGTTACGATACCAATAATACAGCATTGAGATAAACTGAAGTGCCCGAATGACCCTGGCTGTAGATTTGTGCCATATGACCCAAGCCATACTTGTAGCTGTACTGGTCGTAGCTGTGCAATTGGTCCAAACTCTCATGAATCATTCAAACACATGCGTAGGTAACGGCGGTCAGTCGATTGGGGTGTTGAAGATGGTTCGGCCATATACTGTACGGCAACCCGGGCCCATGGCAAGCGCTCGTCAGGCGGACAAAGTGAGTGTACTTTGCCCGAGGTAGAGGATCGAGAAGCAGCTGTTGGTGCCAAGATCATTGCCCAGTCGAATGACCAGCTAAGCTGGATTGTCTGTTCTTTGGAGCCAGGGCGATGGATTCACAGCGGCCACACCCCTCACATGGTGGTCGAAAGAAGACATGAAAGCGTATGATAAAACCAAGATGAGTTATTTATTATTGCCCTGTACATAGATCTAACACTTCAAGGAGATGCCCTTCCTTGCCTCGCTCTGCCTAATTTCAAGCATAACCTGAACACCCATGAAAATCGCCGAACATGCCGTGATGAGAAATAGTATGCCTACGAGATCTGAGATCAGCCACTGCTGCTGGAAGACGAAAGCCGCAATAGGGATCAGGATCGACAACTTACCAGAGAAGTCTTGGAATACGCCGCTGAGTATGGTCTGCAGTCCATCCAGCCCAAATGCGAATCCCACTAGGTTCGCCGCCGTCATCATGAGGCAATTCGCCATCCCTCCCAGGCAGCACACCATCCTGTACCGTGTCTCGTTGCCGCCGAACAACTTCTTCGTCACGACCATCTTGGCCACGGCCTCGGGGACAATGAACAGCACGATAAGCCAGGCCCATATCAGCAGGCGGAGCTTGATGTCGTGCCAGAGCGCGACGAAGGTGAATATGATCAGGTAGCCGGCGATGGACCGCAGGGATGAGTAAAGCGTTGCAAACGAGGCGCCGCCCAGAGGGATCCAGATGTAGCGGATGAGCCACTTGTTGTAGGAGCGGTGCCACCCGCGCCAGAAGGACAGGGTGGAGAAGTTGTTGGTGACGCAGCGCACCATGTTCTCAGGCGGGTCGATGCCGTCCACCAGGCTCCAAAGCCGGAAGAACCGCCAGGGCAGCAACAGCTTCAGCCAGATGATGATGAGGTACTGGAAGCTGAGCAGCGAGAGCTGTGCGGGCGTGTACGAATCCCACACTGGAAGGGAGCTGGAGATGGCGCCGACATAGACGAAGTGAAGAGTGAGCTCCATGCACAGCAGGCAGAGCAGGAACCGCGCGGCATATCGCACGGTGCGGTTGGTCTCGATGCTGTGGGGATGGTAACGGAGCTGGGAGATATAGTCATTGAAGGTGATGATGGGCCCAGTAAGATACAGCGGTGCGTAGAGAGCATAGGCGAGGTAATTTCGGAAGCTGTAGTCTCGAGCGGAAGCGGGTATGGTCATGCGGTCTCGCTCCGAGAGAGCGGATGGGTCGAGTTGTTTCTTCTTAAATCTGTCAGTGACGTATCTCAAATGATGCGATGGAACAAGGATAGAATCCGCCTACCTCGATTGGGCTTGCGCCCCGGTAATCCAGGCTCCAGTAGTAGTCAAGATTGAAGCTGATCAGCCTCAAGACGGTGATGTTGAATAGAACCTCCCAGCGCCCCATAATACCGCTCCAGCTGTCCAGCCACATACCCCAATCCACGAGCCCATTGTGAACGGGCACTGTCCGGAGCAGCATGGGAGAAGTGCCCGAAATCACCGCTGCTATGTCCCTATAGTGGTAACCCTGACAGAGCTCGTTCGCAAACAGCGTGGCAATATTAAAAACCCACGTTGCGACTGGGACGAACTTCCTCGGCAGGCCTGTTGCAAGTTTGTAGTTGATCCACAGGATCGCAATCACCTTAAACATGGAGAATCCATGCAAGGCGGCGAGAAATATCATTGCAAAGGTGTAGTCGAAGGAGGCGCGCTGCTCGAGCCGGGCTTCGGCGTGGTCGGCGAGGGGGGTCTTGCCCTGAGGCGGGAGGGGTTTGAACCTGTTCCACACCTTCCTGCACAGCGGGTGGAAGACCAGGAGCAGGGCCAAGTACGGGACATTCTGTCGGAAGCTGCGATACTGGGAGTCTGTATTGTCCTAGGGTCTCTCAGCATGATATGTGGGATAGCATATATAGACATGTTTGCTCACGATCTTGCGCCCCGGAACCCAGCCATCTGTCAATTTGTGTTCATATCTCACATACCGCGGGTCAGAGGCTTCCATCTGTCAGCATCGCTCCAGATCGAAGGGTACTAGAGGGGCATACGTCTTGACACAGTATACGGGACCCAGACCATCAAGGGCGCGCAAATAAACACGACGGCCAGGTAGAGGTAGAATTCCGGTGTGTTCCATCTAGAAGGTCCTGCCCTGCTGGCAATCTTTTCTTTTTGCGCGTCTCTTATGTTCTCTTCACCGCGTGAATCGATGACTGTCTTGTACGAGGTCGTAGAGGGCGTTGTGAAGCGAGTGTCGAGTGTGTCGAGTGTGTAGACACTCCGCAGGAAGGAGAAGGGGCTCATTGCGGACCGGGGGGCTCGGAGTGAATGCAGCTCGGCTTGCTCAGGTCATCGTTGAAAAGGTGCTTGGTTTGGGCGTTGAGGGAGTGGTATGCCTCAAAGTCGTCGAGGAGGTGGCGCCCCGATGTCATGAAGTATGCATGTGGCACGAGATGATGAATACGACAGCACACGCCAGACACGAAATCCATAAGGCTGAGAACAGCCCCCTTTCCAGGTCCCCGCCAATCGGGAGGTTCCAGTTGACGTTGAGCCTAATTTTGGGGGGATCGGCAGGGACTGCAGCTGCGCAGCTGTGCAGCTCCAGATGGCACGTCCTGTTGCCTCGGCTCGGCTCCACGCCTTGGCAAGGGTGGCTTCGAGAACATTTCCAGAAACGGCTCCCCGTTTGGACTCGGTCATATGCTTCGAATATCTACTTCAAACGGCATTCTCTGTATCTCTTGGAGGATCGAGTGCCGAGAGGGCTTAGGAGAAATTGTTTCAATGTAAAATCATGAACAGAAGCCTGTCCTGTGTCAAAGGAAAAAAGACCTCTGGCTGTGGAAGAGGCCGTATGCTTCCCAGCTGTGGCTACTAACAGAACAAGTCGTCAGGATCTCGATTCCGACCAAAAGACGCATAAGATGGAAAAGGATGAGATAGAGTACCCATACAGTCTACTTTTTACCATCATGCTTCATACCTAGTACAGGCCGTAGCTGATGGCTCAAACTCATGTGACGATAGAACAGGAAAGACAGGCATCAATAGGGTACGAATACACACATAATACTAATAGACATGTGCGTACTAATTAGCCTTTGCCTCTTTAAACAATCGCCTAGTAATTCATATAGGAAGCCGTTTGCGGCATGGATACATTTCAAAGAAGATGCAGGTCTGTGCCTCAGACTGACCAGGTTATTTATCATGATGGAGTCATATGTTCAGCTCGATATGCTCTGACATCCCTTCCCGTAATTTGAATACAGCCATGGAACTGAATGAGGACCTTTAGCATGCGTATTGCATGCTTGCGTCTCGATGCTAATCTAAAATAAACTTGGTCTAGGTTTCTGAGAGTGACATCGATCCAGGCAAGCTGGGTGACCATAAACTTTGCCACATTTTCAGAGAAAATGACATAGTAACTAGACGTTGTAAAGGATACAGAGGCAAGCAAGAACGTTGACCTTTCATTGTGAATGCACAGAAGCTCTTTGGGTGGATTGGAACTGTTCTAGCCCCACTGCAGCAGTTGGGGTTTCCTCGCACACAGGCAGGTCAGCACCTTTGAGCTCCCCACCTGCACTTGCAAGGGGGCACGGGCCAATTGCAATTGTCGGTTGGCTGCATGGGAGCAAGCCGCGGAGCCGCGTTCAACCTCCACCACTTTTCGCACCACCGCTTTCAGTCGTTGACGCCTCTTCACCTCCCATTCTGACCGTCACCCAGCACTTCCCTGTCCGCATCGCCAGAGAGGGGCCCGTGGTATCCGTCAATACCTCGTCCCCAAGCGCCCTTTTCGCCTCAGGCCTAGCCCACCAGGCGCGACACGACCTGCGCTGTCGCAATCTCAGCCTTGCCCCGACTGACCTGTTCTCGAGCCCGAGGCAACCCAGACCCCGCTTCTTGTCTCATCAACTCTGGAAATCGACGCCGACCCCGAATTCAAAATGAGCGAGAGTCAGGTTGACGAGAGGGAGCTCGATGAGAAGGCGATTGGTGAGAGGGAGCTGGTCGAGAGGGAGCTGTCCGACAAGCTCACCTCCTTTGCTAAGGCCGTGACTGGCGGGGAGCCAGACTCTACCATCCTTGCCATGCTCAAGGGCTTCGAGACGTCAGATCCACCCACTGAGGATAGTCTTCGTGTACGTCTGGCCCATTCTATTGTTGATCCCCTCGTCGGCGCAAAACATGGCTCAAGAACCTGCTAAGAAGTTCCGACACGACTGCTGTCTTGATTTCTCTGTCACCCACACACATTAACCAGGCGTGGAAACGATTACTGATTCAAACCCCCAAACAATAGAAGACCGGCGCTGGCAGACATGCAGGAAAGCTCCGCAGCAGCACCAACAAGGAGATCGCCTCCGTCGCCATGAGGGTTGTCGAGAAGTGGAGGAAGAGCGTGGGTAACAAGGGCGGTGCCAGGAACGATGCGCGTCAAAAGATGAAAATGGCCTCCTCGCGCACTAGCACCCCGTCCAACACCGCCTCGCCCGGTCCTCCACCAACACCGTCCGCCAATCAACCCTACCAGGGCGACACCGAGAAACGCCACTTCAAGACGGACAAGGTTGATCTCAAGCGCACCTCTTCCGACACTCGCAACAACTGCGTTGGCATCTTGTACAATGGACTCGCCTACCGATCTACTGATTCCGTCGAACTGGTGGTCGCAAAGGCTGTCGAGGTAGAGGCTGCCGCCTTCAAGCATTTCAAGGGCGAGGGTGCCGAGTACAAAGCAAAGATAAAGTCCTTGTTTTCGAACCTCAAAGTCAAGAGCAACCGCGAGTTGGGTCGGAGGGTCATGTCTGGCACGATTGCCCCCGCCGAATTTGTCAAGATGAGCCAGGATGAGCTTAAGTCCCAGGAGCACAAGGAGCGCGACAGCAAGCTTGAGAGAGAGAACATGAGCAACGCCCAGGTTCCCCAGCCCGAGAAATCCATCAGCGACGCCCTCACCTGCGGAAAGTGTAACCAGAAGAAGGTCAGCTACAGTCAGGCTCAGACCCGCAGTGCTGACGAGCCTATGACCACTTTCTGCGAGTGCCTCGTGTGCGGAAATCGCTGGAAGGTAAGTGATCTCCACACAATGCGCCCGGATTGCCATGCCAGCACACATTCTAACTTGACCATAGTTCTCCTGAGCACGAAGCGGCAAACGGTCGCGTGGATGACCCACCCACAGTCCCGAGATATTCTGTTTCAGGTCCGGTCATCACGATGAGCACGTTCACCTGCCTGCTTTTTGAGCTACATGCTCAGCCTTTGCTCTCGACTTCATTCATGGAAGGTGTTTGCGGCGTATCAGGAGGGAGCCCGGGTAGGACAAGCTGATATCCAACAGGGACTTATGATTTGCGGCCCCGAAGCTGTCCCCTCGATGTTTTGCCTTTCTCAAGAAGGGGCCTAATTCTGTCAACTTCTACTGCACAATTTTGAGTAGCGGTCTCGCCTGAGGGGCTAAAACATCGCGCAATCCTCAAAGATGGGAGGTCCAATATTTCTTTTATTCTTTTCTTTCAGAGACGTCTTGATGTTGTGACGTTTTGACGATATAGAAGCTAGCTGAGGCAGGGCTTGCGACATGGGTTATGCCATCACCTGTCACGTTGCTCAAGTCCCAATAGTGCAAGCAAATCCAAAGAATTGTGCTCTTCATCCAGTCCCAAATCGGCGACCTTCTTGTAGAATTTGCTCAGGTGCCTCTGTCCCGAATCACACAGTATGGTGACGACCGTGCTCCCCTCGGGCAGGCTCAATGCCGTCGCCACCGCGCCGACGAGGTTGACGGCGCTGCTGCTGCCCGCGAATATGCCCTCGTTCTCGACCATCCAGCGCGCCATCCTGCAGGCCTGCTCGTCCGTGACCTTGACGGCGTCATCGATGAGCTCCCTCCCGGCCTCGAAGTTCTCGGTGATGCGGTTGACGCCGACGCCCTCGACGATGGTGTCGACCTGCTGCCGGCGGCGGGTGCCCTCGCGCTCGGTGGGCGAGTACATGACGCCGTACTTGACCTTGTTGTACAGGCCGCTGCCCTGCGGGTCGGCGAGCACGACCCTCACGGCGTCGCCCAGCCCGGCCTCCTCCTTGAGGTAGCGGGCGACGCCGCTGATGGTGCCGCCGGTCCCCGCGCCCGCGACGAAGGCGGCGAGAGCGCCGCCCGTCTGCGCGAAGATCTCGGGCCCCGTGCTGCGCAGGTGGGCCGTCCAGTTGGCCTCGGACTCGAACTGGTCGGCGAAGAAGCCGACGCTGCCGTCGCGCCAGGCTCCCTCGTGCTCGGCGGCGCGGCGGCGCGCGAGGTTGACGAAGTGGCCGGGGCTCGTGATGGGCGCGACAGTGACGCGCTCGACGGTGGCGCCGAGCTGGCGCAGGAGGTCGCTCTTCTCGTGCGACTGGTCGTCGGGCATGCAGATGTGGCAGCGGTAGCCGCGGGCGCGCGCCAGGGTGGCGAGCGAGATGCCCGTCGACCCCACGGTGCCCTCGTAGATGGTGTCGCCCCTGTGCGGGACCAGGAGACCGGCCTGCTCGGCGGTCAGGATCATGGAGAGGGCGACGCGGTCCTTGGGCGAGCCTCCGCAGCCGTTCAGAAACTCGGCCTTGGCGAGGACGGTCCGGCCCAGCAGCGCCGAAAGGGCCTTGAGGCGGATCAGCGGCGTGTGGCCGATGGTGGACTCGATGCCGTCCGAGATGACGGGCAGGCCTGCGCCCCCCGAGTCGGTGAAGTTGTAGCCATCGTCGTGGTCCTCGAGCTCGACGGGGTCGCCGTAGAATATGCTGCTGCGTCGAGGGTCGTACGTGAGGATGGATGCGTTTGAATTGCGTCGCGCGCGCGGGTACGACTTTTTCTTCTTGGATGCCTTGTACCGTCTTTCCAGATCTGGATAGACGTCCTTGAAGCCGAGGGTGACCAGAATGCCGGCAAAGAAGGCGACCGCAAGGGCTGCGGAGCCGTACAGGCGGGCGTGGTCCCTGATGTTTAGAGGCATGATGACGAGTGTAAGTGCGGTCGCTTGGTGAGCAGCCTGTGCCCTGGTATTTCTTAGCAAACCTCGCGTATTATACGCCAATTCCGGGCATTTTTTATGAACTAAAAATCTTAGACTGCGAAATAACAGTCAATATATATCAGCTTTGTTTTGTTATTCTCAAAATTTCAGCCCACCACTGGCCGATTGCGGCATTGATTCCATGCATTGTGAGGATTCATTGGATTTCATGCCCCATAACCTGACTACCCTTGCCCATCGTTTGGAGCTGGGTGTACCTCAGGGGCCCCGTCGTGGGGAGCTTCGACCAATCACACCTGCTCCCCTCTACCGTTGAATCTTCTCCCGCAGAACTGGCGGCTGCACACGCACAAGCTTCCCACCTTCTCCCAGGCACACGGGCATAGGAGCACACGACCTCCTCCCCTCCTCCCTGGAGCCAAACCACCCCCAGGTATGGACTCACCCATAGTGACCCAGCTGTTTCGACAGCTCTTCCGGCATGGCCATCCAGCCTGCCAGTCCCGGCGGAACCTCACCAACCTCGCCAGCGCCATCCACCAGGGCCGCCAGCTTCGCCAGCTCAGGGCCCTATCGTCTGAACACAAGAGGAGAGGCGCCCTCTCCACGTCCGAGAAGGAGCGTCAATGGCAGCAGCGCAGCAATGTCTCGCCCGACGACCGCACCGAGGATCTCAAGCGGTACCCGACTGTCACCGCCAAGGAGCTGAGGAGCTATAGGGAGCGGCCGAGGAGAGTCAAGATGCTCATGCGAGACTTCATTGAGGGTCAGTGGGGGCCTACTCCTCCCATGAGGATGCCTTGATTAGTAGTTGACAGGATAGTTGGCTGACCATGGCGTTCAAGCATAACCAGATAGCCTCTACAACCCTCACTACGGTTATTTCTCCAAGCAGGTCGTCATCTTCACGCCGGGCGAGCCCTTCGACTTCGGGTCCATCCGCGACGAGCTCGAGTTCCACGCCCTGCTGAGCCGGCGCTACAGCGGGTTCGAGGATGCGCTGGACAGCAATGAGCAGTCCGACACGCGCCAGCTGTGGTACACGCCGACGGAGCTGTTCCGGCCATATTATGGCGAGGCCGTCGCGCGTTACCTGTGCGAGAACTACCGGCAAACTTCATTCCCCTACCACGACTTGATCATCTATGAGATGGGCGCCGGGCGAGGCACCCTGATGCTCAACATCCTCGACTACATCCGCGACGTCGAGCCCGAGGTGTACGAGCGCACGCGCTACAAGGTCATCGAGATCAGCTCCAACCTCGCTAGCGTGCAGCAGAGCAGCCTGATGGCCACGGCCGAGTCCAAGGGCCACCGCGACAAGGTCGAGATTATCAACAAGTCAATCTTCGACTGGAAGGTCCCTGTGCCCAGCCCCTGCTTCTTCCTGGCCTTCGAGGTCTTCGACAACTTCGCCCACGACGTCCTGCGCTACGACCTGCGCACCGAGGAGCCCCTGCAGGGCACTGTACTGGTCGACGAGGACGGCGACTTCCACGAGTTCTTCAGCCCCGTCGCCGACCCGGACATACAGCGCTTCCTGAGGCTGCGCCATATTGCCACCGATGGTGTGTACCCCTTGCCATACTACTCCAAGTCCGGGCTTGGCGTGCCCAAGGGCGAACCGTGGTGGGCGACAGCGCGCAGGCGGTTCAGGGATCAGTGGCTCGGGAGGGGCAACCGTGGGGACGTGAACGGCCTGAGCGAGCCGGAGTACATCCCGACGAGGCTCATGGGCTTCTTCGAGGTGCTGGAGCGCTACTTCCCCAACCACCAGCTCGTCACGAGCGACTTCCACTCCCTCCCGGACGCCATCCGCGGGCTCAACGCCCCGATCGTGCAGACGAGGTACCAGAGGCGGCCGGTTCCTGTCTCGACACCCTTGGTAAGCCCCATGATCCTGAATATCATCTACATGGCTCCAGCACTCGAGGCCCGTATGACTAGGAGTTACTAACCACCGTTCGAATATGAATTAGGTCCACCAGGGCTATTTTGATATCATGTTCCCCACCGACTTCCACACCACCGAGGCCATCTACCGCAGCATCACCGGCAAGCTGAGCCGCGTGCGCTCCCACGAGGAGTTCATGAAGAGCTGGGCCTTCGTCGAGGACTGCGAGACCCGCAATGGCGAGAACCCCCTGCTGAGCTGGTATCGCAACGCCAGCGTCATGATGACCTGGAACTACCGGAGGATATAGGCCGCCCTCGGTGACAAGCCATTGCAGTGGCCCCCCGAGGCGGGGGGGGGGGGCAATGTCGTTTCTCTTTAAGTGTCCGGACAAGGTGTTGATGATCCACACATAAGCATATTGAGCCTCAGACGCTATGGACGGAGCGCAGCCTCGTTGTGTGCTTGTCCACGGCACACTTCCAGACTTCAGTCGGCCATGGGAGTATATATGCTGTATCTACTGAGCGGTAAGGGCTCTGCGGCAAAGGGAAGCTGTCTGTTCTGGTGAGACTATCTTTGCATGTAGGATGGACATCGGTTGGATTTCTACCGAATGACATGCATGAGATGCCTGTCAAGCGAGGTCAGGTGCATCTGTACAGGTCCCGACCCTTCATGGTAGCAAACCTTGGGGCATTGTAAATAATGATACACTGTATAGATCCCATCATCGTGAATGCATCTCCGTCGCTAGAAATGAAGCAACGGCGCCGATGGTGTCGAGATTTATAGGCAACCTCTCCCGCTCTATGAAGCTCTTCCCTCAGACTTTCAGCTTCTCCATCTCCGCAACCAGCCACTCCTCGGCCTTCTTGACCGCGTCCTCGATCTTCTCAGGCTGCGTTCCCGCGCCCTGACGGGTGGGCTCCTTTCCTCCCGCCTTTCCACCAATGATCTCCGTGACCGTGGTCGACCACTTCTCGGCGGTGATGCCCTTGGAAGCCAGATCCTAGATTGTGAATAATGTCAGACTGAGATCGCTTCTCTCGAGTTGGGGAAAAGACTAGTCGGACGTACCGTTCCAACGTAAACACCATGTACCACACCGGATTCCTTCGACCCTCCAAAGACATACACGCTCTTGGTCTTGTCCTTGCTCTTGAAGTGGGTCATGACATCGCTGACGGCCTTCATATTGGCGCTGATAGGCAGCTGTCCGACGAACCACGTCGTCTCCTTGTTCTCTGGCTTTGCGAAGTGTCCCGTCACCGTGTCCAGAGCGGTCTTGCTCTCGGCCTTCTGGCGTTTCTTCTGCTCGTCCGCGACACCCTTCTGGATCTTGGCATAGGTGGCCCTGAGGTCCTCCTTGTCAAGAACCGAGACGACAAGCTGGTTAAGATCCACACCTGTCTTCTTGACCTGGTCCTCCTTCTCTGGGCCAAAAGGTAGCTTGTCCAGCTGCTCGAGTCTACCTGCAAAGTCGCGGGCGATGCGCTGAACGTTATGTGCCGCGTCACCAGTGTAGGCGACAATTCTTCGGATGCCTTTGGCAATGCCGCTCTCTTCGACAACGACCAGGTCTTTGATGATTCCCGTCTGGTCTACATGGGTGCCGCCGCAGAATTCGACGCTGACCTTCCTCCACTCGGGGTTCTTGGGGTTCTCCAGAAGAGTGTCCACGTCGATACCCACGCTCACCACTCGGACAGGGTCGGGATATGTCTCGCCGAATACGGCGCGAACACCTTCAATCTGCTTGGCAGCGGTGAGGTCGACATCCTTGTAGTAGATCTGGGAATTCTGACGGATATACGCGTTGGAGCCGTCCTCAATCTTCTTGAGCTCCGCATTCGTGACGCCCTGCTTGTGGCTGAAGTCAAACCTCAACTTGTCATCGTCCACAAGCGAGCCCTTCTGGTTGACATCGTCGCCCAGGACTTCCCTGAGGGAGTGGTTGAGAATGTGTGTGCCTGTGTGGTTGTTGCGGATCGGCTGGCGACGGAGCTCGTCATACTCGCAAATCACCTTGTCGCCCGCCGACAGTGACCCGTGGGCAAAGTAGCCGATGTGTACAATGTACCCGCCGTACTCCTGCACGTCCTGGACTTTGAACTCGGCGACATCATCATCCACAAGGATCCGACCCGTGTCAGCTACCTGACCGCCAGACTCAGCGTAGAAATTTGTCCTATCGAGGATAAGACCAAGTGGGGTCTCCGCCGGTATATCCTTGGAGGATTTGACGAAGTTCTCGCCGGTGAATATTAATTGCACGTTCGCGGTGATGTCTCCCTTGCCATACTTGGGTTCAGAATCCGGCCTGGATAGGTTGTACTGGTTTTCGAGCTCCGCGATCTGGTGCACGTTGAGCTTCGGGAATGCCTGTGCCTTGTCCTTAACCTGCTTGCTGGCCTCGCGTGCCTCTTCCCTCGCCTTGTCAAGGTCAGCCTCGTCAGTTGGCTCCAGTCCTCGCTCCTCGCTCATCAATTTCGTCAGATCCTCGGGGAAACCATATGTATCGTACAGCCGCCAGACCTGGAGACCAGAGAGCTTCTTCTCGCCCTTCTTATTCACCTCGGTAACGAACTTTTCGAATTGCTTCTCGCCACGATCCAGCGTCTTGGCGAAAGCCACCTCTTCCTCGTCAAGGATCTCAGCAATATCCTTCTGCTTCTTGACAATCTCGGGGAATTGTTCACCCATCTGCGCCACAAGAGCAGGCAGAATCTTGGAGAAGAACGACCCGATTTCGACATTGAAGTATTTGCGGGCGTACCGTGAGCCTCTCCGGAGCACTCTTCGGACAACGTACCCTCTTCCTTCGTTGTTCGGGACCGCGCCATCGGCAATTGAGAAGGTGAGCAGTCTGATGTGATCGGCAACCACACGGTAGGCAGTATCAATGCCATCAGCATCATCCTTGCCGTACTTGTCCTCGTACGGTCTTGCGCCCGTGACCTCTTGTATCCGAGCGAAAAGCGGCGTGAAGACGTCGGTGGCGTAGTTGGAAACCTTGTCTTGCAGTGCGGAGACGAGGCGCTCGTATCCCATACCAGTATCAATGTGTTTCGCAGGAAGCGACTTCAGAGATCGGTCCTTTTGCCGGTCGTACTGCATAAACACATTGTTCCAGATCTCGACCACCAATGGGTCGTCCTGGTTGACGAGGTGGGCAGCATTCCGGCCCCCGACCTTGTCATAATGGACCTCAGAGCAAGGGCCGCAAGGACCCTGGTCGCCCATCTCCCAAAAGTTGTCCTTCATGTCTCCTGGCAGGATCTGGTCCTCTGGCACGCCGACGGATTTCCAAAGCTCCTTGGCCTCTAGATCGGGTTCGAGGTTCATTTCTGGGTTGCCCTCAAAATAGGTGACGTACAGCCTCTTAGGGTCCAGTCCGTATACCTTGGTCAGCAACTCCCAGGACATCTGAATGGCCTCTTTCTTGAAGTAGTCGCCGAAGGACCAGTTGCCCAACATCTCGAAGAATGTGTGGTGATAGCTGTCCTTGCCAACGTCGTCGAGGTCGTTGTGCTTGCCGCCAGCGCGGATGCACTTCTGGGAGTCGGCAGCACGCTTCCATGAGGCCATTGTCTCGGTCTTGTTGACGGTGCCGAGGAAGATGGGCTTGAACTGGTTCATGCCAGCATTGGTGAATAGGAGCGTGGGGTCATTGTGAGGGACGACGGAGGACGAGGGCACTACAATGAGTTCAATGCTGGTTAGCTGGGTTCAATTGAGTCCATATATCCAACCAAGACTGAAGCCTGCTCGCGGGATGGCATGACTGGTTCGCACCTATAGTGTGCCCTCTTTGTTCGAAATATTCGAAGAAGGTCTTGCGGACCGTGGGGGCGGTCCACTTGCCCTCGTACATGATGGGCAGAGGTGCAGTACTGTATGTATTTGCTGTTGTGGGTTTTTGTTGAGAAAAGGGCCGGATCTGTGCAGTCAAGGACAAAGATGTGACCGTTCTCGTTGACGAACTCAGGAATGTCGCGGTAGTGGGGCAGTCTGCTGCGGGAGCTTTCTTGGTGAGGAAGCTGGAGGGCGACCCTGCGGCTGGCAGTGGCGATCGCGGGGTCCGGGTGTGGGTGCTGACGCTGGTGCTGGCGCTGCGGAGGGAGGGGAAGTTCCCTCTAGAAGGGTCGTAGAGCTTTCTGGAATGAGTCAAAGCCGGTACAAGAAGGGGCGGGCTCCTCCCTGGGTCAACCGACCAGCTCTGCACCCTTCGCACCCCAGTGACAATCCTCAAGCCGCCCCAGCTAAGCCTGCCGCTGCCACTGACGCTGCCACTCCGCAATTGCGATAACTGCATCGACGGCCCAGCAACCAAACCCAATCTCCAGCAGGTTGGTTGTGCTCGTTGCGAATATCGGAAGCTTGTGACTCAGTCCCGGGCTGCATCGGCTTTTTGGACACTGTCGTATCTGTCACTGCAATCAACCGCCGACAACCGAGCGATCTGATTGGGGAAAGTGGTCGGTCGGGAAAGAGAGGGAGGAGAAAATGATGGTCTCGAGCTTCCACGACGGCCCATCACAGGCCAGCACAATGCCGGGCGTGCCCATGCACCACATGCCGGTACCCATGGAGGGGTTCCATAACGCCGAGCCCACCGGCCCCAATTACCAGTACAGCCAGCATCATCAGCAGCAGCAGAGCATTCGCCGTAAGAGGAAAGCAGACTCTCAAGATGCCAACAACGAGAGATTATCCAAAAGGCTGAGCCTATTGAATCTAGGTACGATTTGCACTTATTCTGAACCTGCTTTTTTTTTTTTTTTTCATTTGCATCTCTTCTTCCGTGCATCCTCTGCGTCGACGACAACATGCTGACCACATCATCGCAGAACAAAACGGTTCCAAGCTCTACGTCCCAGTCGAACAACCTCCTGCACCGCAGTTCGCCAACAATGCCTCCTCGTCCTCACCCGCACCCTCGGCGGCCGCCATCCCTGGCGCTGCAGTGGTG
Source organism: Diaporthe velutina (assembly GCA_038088505.1). Taxonomy (NCBI): domain Eukaryota; kingdom Fungi; phylum Ascomycota; class Sordariomycetes; order Diaporthales; family Diaporthaceae; genus Diaporthe; species Diaporthe velutina. The sequence goes on along the minus strand of JBBWSJ010000002.1, from coordinate 869,939 downwards.
GATGGCGGTGACGAGATGATGCTCCTCGACGACACCAAGCACAAGGTGTACATCTACAACCTCGACGACGAGCTCTCCTCGGACGCAGACAGCGACCCGGACGAGGCGAGGCTCGTCTTCCTGCCCGACGTCGAGAGGCACCTGCGCGCGAACCGCATCGTCCCGGGCGTCCCCGGCGCACCTGGCGGCAGCGTGCCGCGGCCCATCCTCCCAAACAAGGACGGCGAGCTGGCAGGCATGCAGCTGGTGCTGTACGACGACGGCGTCCGCAGCGTCAGCGTCCCCGAGGAGCAGGACAGCGTGCGCAAGGCCATCATCGAGGCCCGCGAGAGGCACCGCCGCAGGCAGCAGGACGAAAGGGACGAAAGGGCCGCCGCCAACAACCCCCTGCTGCGCCCCGAGTCCCGGGCCACCTTTGCCACGCCAGTGCGGGTCGTCCCGGGGCAGCAGCAGCAGCAGCAGCAGCAGCAGATGGTGGACGACGGTGCGGCCGGCATGGTCTTGGCAGGTCCGAGTGGCGACGTTGACGCGGACGCTGATGCTGACGCGATGGAGATCGACTGAAGGAGAGACCTTGGGTGCCGATCATTTGTACTTGGTATGTCTTGTGATACCCGCATACGATTACGTTTTTAGCATGGAGTTCTTGGGCGAGAAACCAATATTGTTTCTTTCGACAATAATTAATATATGTCATCATTCATCGGAATCTCGAATATTATAAGAGACGCTATGATGGTTCCTCCAGGGAAGTTGTCTAAGTGAGCAATTGACAATGGCAGCCGCCGTCTTGCTTCCAGCCACGAAGCTGTTGCAAGACGCCCTGCCACGCAGAATTAACTTGTCAACCAACGCTTCGCTAGTCCCTGTAGCTCTCTCAGGGGAGCCCGAGACCTCTAGTCCCCCATAACCCCCAGTCCCTCCGAGTTGGTCATCGCTTAACCTCTGAAGGGGTTCGACGACCCGGTGTCGTTCCTCTGCGCTGGCCGAGGCCCTGGGGGAGGACCTGGCGGTGGTGCCTCGTAGTCCTGGTCCGGGGCCAACTTGGAGCCGCCCTGCGGGCCGTCGTACATTGGAGGCCTGGGCGCGCTGGGGTCGTACATCGGGGGCGGGGGCGGCATGTTCTGCATGTTGTATCCGGGCGGGTACTGCTGGTAGTAACCGGGGCGGTAGTTGGTGTAGGTGGCCTGCGGGAAGGCGTAGCGCGGGTCGACGCGGGCCAGTTCGGCGCGCGAGACGAGCCACTGTGGGAAGGGAGAGACATGTTAGTATTAAGATGCACACGTGCACCCCTTGGGTGATCATGATGGAAGAGGAGTGGAGAGATTGCAAGTGGGCACATGGTGGGTTGGAGCAGCGTACCCTGTGGTATGCGAGCGGCACGAGGCCCTTGCGTATCCTCTTCTTTGCGTGGATGTAGCCGATTGTGATGTACAGTGTGATGAAGAGCATGAGACCCAAGAAGACGGCCCACTTGACGATGAGGCCCTCCTGTCGTGGACGGTTAGCATCTCTGTGTCGGTCCTCCAGGGAGAGGGTGCTCGCGTACTCTTGTGTACCAGTATGGGACTATGCGGCCGTTCTCGACGACGAAGCCGTCTGGAGTTCTGGTCGGCTCGCTGCCATTTTCCGACGTGGGCGTGGCTTGCCGTTGTGCAAGATAGGCGTCCATCTTGTCCTGTGTCTATGTGTCTGTTGTGCGTGTGGGCGCGTGTATCTTCGTCTGTGTATGTATTATGCGATCAAACCTCGGGTGTGAAGTCGACGTAGTGGGTGGGTGTTTTGTGGCTCAACCACAAGTGCGTATGTAAGTGAGAGAGATGAAATTAAAGTGAAGATGATCGACTGGAGAAACCAAACGAATGTCGGTTCCTTTCACTCAACAGTGCATTGGGGAAGGTCAAGGGAGAGACGAAGGGAGATTGCATGCCAAGAGTTGACGGTTTTATTGAGGATAACTACACGAGCCCACCCAATCTGTTTGGCCATGCCAGCACATCGCCCTTTCCCTTACCTCCCCAACTCGGCTGGCCCGTCAGGGAAATGCAAGGGAAGGGATGAGATGGGACGAAATGGACGAAAAGCACAGAGTTCGGTGGTGACGCCGGGCTGTGCAACGACGCAATGCGCTGACGATGAACCACCTCGTTGGCTGAGGGCCCCAGCTCCTTGCCCACTCTGGTAATGTGCAGACGTACGGGGGTTGTCGCGAGATCGACATGAAACTATGCTGCGACGTCGCCTGACAAGAATCCGGTAGCATGGGGGGGTGGCCATGAGCAGCAGCTGCGGCACACATCGATTCGGATAGTGCAGTCCTTTCAGCCGCACCAGGATCTGTCTAAGCTTCACTTTTGGCTCACGGCTAATGCGGAGGGCAGACATCAGACGAATTGTCCTTGCGATGCCCACAACCGCAGTACTGTTGCGTGATGTTTGAAATCATCTGGACTTTCCCGAGGCCGTGGTTGGGAGATGAGACACCAGGCCAAGACCCCAACCCTGCAACGCCGCTCCGCCACCCTCGGTCCGCCGACGGCCACACGAAAACGATAACCACAAGCTAATCACGGCTGTGAGACATATCGCAATGGTGAAAGGAAATGATAGGCCTAATTGGAGGAAATGAAATAAATATCATAACGCTATTGAGCCAGGTCTTGGATCCAGGAGAATTGTTCCACTAGGAAACTTCTGCCAAGGAGACCTTGACCTGCCTTTGAGGATGTCAGAACCGGAAACAGACCAACATTGTCCCGCAAGAGAAATTATAAGGCCATCTCACCGATGAGACCCTCGTGAGGCGCAAAATTCATATAGTTGTGGGGTGTCAATGTTGCGCTGTGGAGCCCACCACGAGGTCGCTCACGTAACGGACTCGGGGGTGCTCGGTCAGTGTCTTCTACTATCCGGGGGGTGATAATATGTCATGCATAGTTGCGCTGATTTGCTCTGTGAAAACGGACTCTGCTTGAGCTGAATACGAGTCGGGCAAAGGTAATATTTAACCTAATCCAACTCGCTACCTAGGTACTATCAGGACCATACCCAGGTCAGGTCTCCACTAAATCATTCAATATTTTCACACGATGTTGCTGAAGTGGACGGACCCAGCAAGCCCAGTGAACGATTCACTGGGCATTGTGGCAGTCGGAATATATTTACCTTGGCTTCGGCCAGACTTTCCAACTTGTCGAGCAGATCACTACAAGTGAGCTTGGCTTCGAATGGGCTCCAATGGGAGCATTATAGAAGACTGCGACCCAACCATAAACACATTATTAGGTGCTCAGCAAGTCATGGTTCCGAGTCAGGGTCTTGTATCAAGTTAGCTCCATAGTATGTACTTTGTGTACTTCATGGCACGAATTGAACTGTCACGAGGCAAATGACAAGATATACATGGGTATGTAGAGCATGGGGCTTCACGAGGGAGGCCCAAAATCAAACCAGTTCCGAGATGCAATATTGATGCGGTCTAATTCACGTGCCTTTGCGACGGATCAGTGTGCTTGAGAGTGGCAACGGCGAGTCCGCCAGCATGTGCGCGGACATCCTATGATTTGTGGCAACATCTGAGCCATGATTTACCCTGACCCAAAGCGTGATCACATCCTGTCAGGGCCAAGTCATAATCTTATACGAATGCCGTACGTTAGCGCAGAACAGAGCAGAACAGCATGCAATACTTGCTTCTCTTAATGATATATGTTAATAGATAACGTAGGCATATTACCTACATTTTGGGTAAAAAAAATTGCCCAGTGGAGGATTTGAACCTCCATCTCCTCCGTGCTGCAGCCAACCACCCAAGGCGCCATACCATTAGACTAACTGGACCGCTGGGCTGTTCTTAGCCTCTGTTTATGAGGACCAAGCATAGCGTGCGTTACTAAGGGAGTTTAAAGGTACTAGCAGTATGATTGATCTCTTGCAGTATCTCTGCATCATTTGTGGATGAAGAGCTTTTACTACAAGTCGTTCCGCCTGCACGGAAGTCGCGGCGCATGATATGGCTAACTGTCATATTATCGCTTAGGCTTGTTGCAACTTGCTCCCTGTTTTCCATGAAGTTATGAAACGCATTGTGTCAAATCGTTGGTCCGAGTCGACAATGAGGAATGCAATAAGAAGGAATCGTCTCATTAATGCAAATAACTACTCGAAACCTAATGGCGGAGGCGTATGGCTAAGTAACAGTGTCTGCTTTGGGTTGCTCACTTTTAAACGGTACGCACGACGTCCGGACGTCTGTGCTCGCGCTCAATTCAATAAAGTGGCTCCATCTTCAAAGCCACTGTTCCTAAGTTGGAGGTATATGGGTGTACAAACCGCGCCATCGACTGGTACTGGAGCAGAAACGCTGGGAAGTATGTGACTGTCGTGCCATTTTTCCGGAAGAACTGTGATAATCTCACACTATTCTAAAGTTGCCATTGGAAACGTTATCAGAACCTGTAAGTACCAAAACTGAGAGCTACAATTCAAGATTGCTTGCTCCTCGAGGTCCAAGTGGCCCGGGGAGGCATTGGGGTTTAAGACCACTTTGCTTGGCTTAGAGCAAATAGAAAACGTGGGACAACTTGAACAGTGCACCAGAGATATTAGACTCTTGATATCCCAGTACTGCTTCTCCTCTGTTGTCCACTGCTTAGCACCTGCGTACATCCTCTGAGTAATTGATGTGGCAAAGGGCTTATGGACTCAAGCCTATGATCCAGCTTGTATCTAAACAACGGTGTAGTTCACTTTACAAACAGGCCTCTGACCGCAGGATCTTTTTAAGCTTTAGGGGATGGGTCTGACTGTTTAACCACCATGATACGGGATCTCGCAGGAGCCATTGGCACAATTTTGGCTTCTAAGTGTAATTTCTTGGCACATAGAGCAACATGGTTGCCAGCTCTATTCGAGCTCTTTACAGGAGCTGCTCAGGTGCGTAAAATGACGAGATACAAAAGCCTGAATTTCAGTTCTCGACTTCAAGGTCTTTTGACTGTATTCAGTCAATACTTTGCAGATCCATTGGTATCTTCGCCCTCAAAATTCATGAACAACCTCCTGTGATCCTACCTTCGTATCCGCTCGGTCATGTCTCGGCAAGAGACGGAGTGCGTGAAAGCTGCTCGCGAAGAACAACCAGAAAGGAGAGAAGATATGTGCAGACCTCCAAGAATTGTGTGTGATGTAGAAGAGACTGTAGCTAGGTCAATTAGGTCTTTCCCAGAACGACAATTAGTAATGTTGACAGAACTGTCACAGACCGAGATATGCGGAAGACGGAAATACGGAAATCCCTCGGGGTGGCCCGCGTCGGGATGGTCACAGCTTGCCGACCCCGGGTGGGAAAAGTTGGGGTTGGTCCCCACCGCACCGGCGAGAATCCGGGGAACTATTACTTGTGGGTGGCTTGACACAAATAGATACATCGACGGGAGCACAGTAGAATATCCAGAGAGATGGGCAGGCAGGCAGGCCGAAGGTATTGTAGTCAAGTGATTTTGGTCATGCACACTCCAAGGCACGCAGTCGTAGAGGACAAGATGACGAGCTGCCGGGGTAATAGGAAGGGGAAATCCGCGTTACACCCGGCCGGGCTTGTGCAACGCGTCTGCGTCGATATCAGGAAGGACAAGTGAGAGGTATGAGTAGGGTACTCCCACACCGCGGACCCTCTCCCGCCCGCTGCAAGGGACCGAGAAATCATGTCGGGGCAATTGGTCTGGCCGGGTGGGCTTCCGCTCCATGGGAGCTCTTCAGGATCCTTGCCCACTTACCGAAACGCGGGGCAACGATGGCCCTCCTTCTGGGCGCCGGTCTGAAGATCCTGGATGGCGTCGATTTATCCGTCCGACATTGGCGCAATCCAATTGACCAAAGCCGTCGATGGGGCCGCGACTAGGATGATAGCTCCAGGCATTAGTTGAAAAGCGATGAGACATTGGTCACGCAGGATTATTTATGCTCTGGGAGACCCCTAAATGCGAGTGATACGGGGGAGTTGTGACGGCTCACCTTGCAACTTCGACCTTCCTTATGAGTGGAAGACTCCGCGACTGAGATCAGGATCCACATCATCGAAGTGAACTACCTTTCTTAGCCCCAGAGCAAGTGCAGATCCTTGAGATATAAAACCGCCGACAGCAGGCCGAAAAAAAGCAAAGAGCAGACAGGCAGCTCTACACACTCCAACCACCACACTGGCACGTCAAAATGGCATCAAATGGCATACCAGTCCACACCAAGGGGGCCACGGTCCCCTTCTTCATCAACGGCAAGGACGTTGTGTCGGACAAGACCTTTGACGTCGTGAACCCAGCAACAGGCAAGGCCGTCCACAAGAGCAGCAGCGCGACCGAGGCAGACGCCCAGGCCGCCGTGGACGCTGCGGCCAAGGCGCTGCCCGGATGGAAGGCGCTAGTGCCGACGAAGCGGCGCGAGGTTTTCCTCAAGGCTGCCGACATCCTGGAGAAGCGACGGGAGGACCTGGCGACCACCATGGCCGAGGAGACTGGTGTGCCAAGGCAGTGGGCCGACTTCAACCTTAGCGTCACCAAAGACCTGATCCTGGACGTCGCGGGGAGGCTCGTCACCATCGAGGGCACCATCCCCACGCCCCAGGACCCCAACACGGGCGCCCTTGTGCTGAAGGAGCCGTTCGGCGTTGTGCTGGCCATCGCGCCCTGGTGAGTGACCCACCGAACCACGGTGTCGACGACGTCGTTGGTAACGTACACGAGTTCGGGGAGTTAGGGACTGACACGGCTCCCAGGAACGCTCCCTATATTCTCGGGGCTCGCTCCGTTATCTTCCCCATCGCCGCCGGCAACACGGCAGTCTTCAAGGCCAGCGAGCTGAGCCCCAAAACCCACTGGGGCATTGCCTCTGTCTTTGCTGAGGCTGGCCTGCCAGCCGGTGTGCTCAATATGATCGTCCACGAGCCCGCAAACGCGGCCGCGATCACCAGCAAGCTCATCGCGAACGACCACATCAAGAAGATCAACTTCACCGGCTCCACGGGCGTGGGCCGCATCATCGGCAAGCTGGCTGGCGAGCAGCTCAAGCCCGTGCTGCTCGAGCTGGGTGGCAAGGCGCCCGCCATCGTTTGGGAGGATGCGGACCTGGACCTGGCCGCGGACCAGTGCGCGCTGGGCGCGTTCCTGAACGCCGGGCAGATCTGCATGTCCACCGAGCGGGTGATCGTGCACAAGGCAGTGAAGGACGAGTTCGAGAAGAAGTTCCTCGCCAGCATCAACAAGTTCTTCCCGTCCAGCAACGACGCGCCCGTGCTCATCACCCAGCCGGCGGCCGAGAAGACCAAGAGGCTGCTCAAGGACGCCAAGGACAAGGGCGCAACCCTGCTGAACGGCGACTACGAGACGCAGGAGTCGACGCCGACCCGGCTGCGGCCCATCGTCGTCAAGGGCATCAAGGAGGACATGGACCTGTACAAGACCGAGTCCTTCGGCCCTACCGTGGCGCTGTACGAGGTCGACAGCGAGGAGGAGGCACTGCGGCTCGCCAATGACACCGAGTATGGCTTGTCGTCGGCCGTCTTCACCGAGGACCTCAGGAGGGGCCTGAGGTTTGCCAAGGGAATCGAGACCGGGGCCTGCCATATCAATTCGATGAGCGTCCACGACGAGTCCGCCCTGCCGCATGGTGGCGCCAAGAGCTCCGGCTACGGGAGGTTCAATTCCATTGGCCTGGACGAGTGGGTGAGGACGAAGACAATTACCTACAGGCACTAGAGTTGGGCGGCAAGCAGCAGGAGATGGCGGGCCACTTGTACCAATCTAAGAGCACACATGACCTTCCGAAGAGACGATTGAAGCTGCATCTATGTGCGTATTCTGTGCCACCTCAGACGGCACGGCGAAAAGTCTCGGGTAGCCAACATGTAGGGTGCCCTCGAGGCTTGCTGTGGAAACACATGTTCCACTGGTCAAAACGCGTCCCATCCCATCTGCGTGATCTTGCATCTGCATTGAATCGGTCTGGAAATCTCGCAGATCAAGGTCGCATCTGGGCCGCAGATTCTTGATCGATGTTGCTTTTTCCCTTCCCACCCATTCCGATCTCGCTCATGCGCTACGTTGCTGCCATATCGGGAACAATTCCCCGGGGGCAGTAGGATCAGTAGCTTCTGATATCTGACGAATTTTCTCGTCGAAAACGTGCATGCATGTCTTACATACCCACTTCTCATTGTGTGAAATCCAAGTCGTCATCAGGGTCCGGAGCGCGGCGGAAGGCAGCCGCTCAGCCTCTAATTTGTGTTCCCCTTGGAAGAGACCCAGCTTCCCGTTTTTCTTTTCCGCCTCTAGACAAGGCTAGAGGCCCTTGTTTCTTACGATCCGGGAAACCGGTTCACGCGATCTCGACTCCATCCCCTGCTTGCATCGGGCGGCGCCGCCACAACTTCCATATATACATACACGCCCAGCACGTACTTGCCTCTGGCTCTTCTCCGCGGACCCTCCAGATTCTCACGAGGATTTGCTAAACAAGCAAGACGTGACTAGGCACGCGTTTCGGGGGTATTACTTGAAAAATCCTCACTAACGTCAGACTACATACCCCCCATTCTGGCCAAAGCCACTATACGTGTCGTGGAACGGACACAAGGCGGTGCAACACGATCCTCCCAGCCCGCCTCATCACGTGTGATACGGACATGCGAGACACGCGGAACTTGTGACGAGTGGCTTACTCTGCCCCAACCCGAGTTACCGGATCCGGGCAGCAAATCGTGAGGTGAATCGTCATTTCCGACACACCGGGGAGGCAACGGGGAACGGTCGCCTCAACTCCGGCCGACTACACTACGATCCTCCTCCAGGTCTTTTTCTGCTCACCGCAAGGTCAGGGCTACTAGTACTCCAAATTCGCCTCGCGTGTTTGCGGATGCTGCAAGGGGTCTTGTCTGCTCTGTTCTGTGTACTTCTGTGGAACTTTCGAAGGGACGCTGACGTGAGAGCCTCTTGCGGTGTCGTCACCCTTCAAGAAGCCCGTTGACCGAGATACCAGAGGCCCCAAATTCACTTTGGAGGTTTGAGTGAAAGTATACGCGAGGTGGCTTTCGACTTCAGGTTGAAATAAGCTGTGGCTTCACTAGATGCCCAAGGCTTGGAGGAGCACGGGGCGGCGTTGACAGCCAGTGCCAGCCACAGCGCTGAAGTGCCTCACGACACGCTCAAAAATTGTATCCTCATATAAATTCAGAGCCAGGTCATGGTTCGATGGCAAAAACCAATCTGACTTGTCGACGTGTTTCCGGATACTGCGGAGTGTACCTAGGGATGCGTGTGGCTTTGACGATAGCCTGGTTTGCATGCCTGTAAGCCAGACTACCATTGACACCTCACCAGGCACGTTGCATATCAAATTCGCCAACCGGAAGCGTGGAAATACATGAGGGATGGATGATACCGTTCCTGGCCTCGGTTACTACGTAGTGGTGGCCGACTGAGCATCGTTGGTTGCTTCTGACCACTGATGTTGAGCACGCAGGATACCGGTCTGCAACTGCAGTTAGTAGCTGTCACTATCACCAAGACGCTTGCTTCTGGTCCTCCCTAATATGACAAAAAGGAGTGGCCTGTATTCCTGGAAGGAATTACGCTATATTCACCATGCCCGCCGAAGGGGTTTACTTTTGCCGACGATGACTGGAGGAGGTGGATTGCCTGGCTCGCCCCTCAATGATTCACATTTCACTCTGACGGCCATTCACTATAATTGGGCGTCGTCCTCACTTCACTGCCTCATAGTTGTCCTCATTGCTGTCGTACTTGTATCGTCTGTTTAACAGGACCCTCTATCTTGAAAACTTCTGGCAGCTTCACCCTCACAAACAAGGCTATCGGCATATACCATGGCGCCAATCTTAGAGAAATATTATGGGTACCTGACGTTATCACACATTTTACTTGCGGGAGCATCTCTCGTAAGCCTCCCTTCACTCTATTCATGAAGCCTTCGCATACTTGACTGAGACTGACCCCAATGGCCACACTTACAGGCCATCATCCTGCCGCTAGGCCAATTCATCTACAACATATACTTCCACCCCCTCGCGGACTACCCGGGTCCTCTACTATGGCGCGGCTCCAACATACCCAAGCTGATATCCCAGATCCGGGGCACCATCCACTTCCGGATGCTCGAGTTCCACCAGCAGTACGGCCCCGTGGTGCGGCTCGCCCCGGGGGAGCTGACCTACACCTCGGCCACCGCGGCCAAGGACATATACGGCGGCGGCCGCAGCGGCCGGAAGCTCATGCCCCCCCAGCCCTCCCTCGGGGCCAACGAGAAGAACGTGTTCGGGGCGACTAGCTTCCTGTGGCTCGAGGATCATAAAGAGCACGCGCGCCACCGCAAGATCGTGGGCCAGATGTTCTCGGACGCGAGCCTCAAGGCGCAGGAGCCCCTGGTGCTCGGCTACGCGGCCCTGCTGATGCAGCGCTTCCGTGAGAGGGCTTCGAGGGGGGAGGTCATTGACATGTGGTCCTGGTTTAATTTCTATACCTTTGTATGTGGTCATTTCCTTGCTCATGGTCTTCTCATATCGAGTCTCAAGGCGGTAAATACTGTCATGGCTCCTGCTTGGAGATGCAATCTCTGCCCACCCCGTGAAAACAAGTCTGGAAATTCAATTCCCTGAGACAAATGCTCAGTGTTTACAAGTATTGATAATGGCACAACAGGACATTATTGGTGACCTGGTATTCGGTGAACCTTTCGGCTGCGTGGACCAAGGCCGCTTCCACCCCTGGATCAGCTTCATCTTCTCCAACCTGACCAACATGATGTACGCGCAGATGATCACGACGATGGGCTACCTCGGCAGCTTCATCCAGGCCCTTGTGCCCCGCAGGATCATGGCCCACGCGTTCGCGCACGCCCAGTCCACCCGCGACAAGGTCGACCGGCGGCTGGCGCGCAAGGACGTCAGGCCCGACCTGATCAGCGGCATCTGGCACAAGATCGGGGCGCCGGGCGGCATCTCGCGCGAGGAGCTGTACGCCGACTCCCAGATCATGATCATGGCCGGCAGCGAGACGAGCGCCACCCTGCTCGCCGTCGCCGTGTACTACCTGCTCCGCAGCCCGGACAAGCTGGCCCGGTTGCGGGACGAGGTCCGCGGGGCCTTCGCGGCCGGGTCAGGGGAGGGAGACGTCGCCTTCTCCGCCGTCGCGAGGCTGCCATACCTCCGCGCCGTCATGGAGGAGGCCTTGCGAATCCACCCGCCGCTGCCGGCTGGGATCAACCGCGTTGTCCCCGAGGGCGGGGCGATCGTCGACGACCAGTTCGTTCCCGAGGGCACGGTGCTGCAGGTCCCGAGTTGGGCTGCATTCCACCTCGAGGAGAACTTTGTGGACCCCTGGGACTTCGTGCCGGAGAGGTGGCTCGGTGAGGCGTGCCCGGCTCGGTATGCCGGGGAGAACCACGATGTGTTTAGTAAGTCATCACCACTCTCTACTTTCGCCTCGCGTTGAAGCCCGACTTAAGCTGATTTCTTCAAGATCCGTTTAGCATGGGCCAGAGATCGTGCCTTGGGCGTTCACTGGCGAATATGGAGACGAAAGTCTGTATCGTGAGGCTGGTCCTCAACTTCGATATGGAGCTGATGGAAGAGAGCAAGGAATGGAACAGGCAGAAGGTGTACCTTCTGTACGAGAAGCGGCCTCTGAATGTGAAGCTGACGGAGGTGACCAAAAGTGAGAAGGATGGACTCATGGCGTGATTGCTTGGATCAGTAGCGAGAAAAAGTATTTGATATACTGCTTGAGAAGGGAGGTAATCTGCATTAAGATAGATAGTGACGCACCGAGCTACTAGGCTCCACAGCCGTACAATGAGAGAAAGTCTCACATAATGCCCCCAATGCGAATGAATTGAAATGAAAGAAGAGGGCTTCATGGTGCGAGCCGGCTAACAGCTTGAAAGATAATCGTCGTTCGACAAATCCCACCCTTATGCCACGTGAGAAGGAAGCTGTAAAAGAATAACGCCACCCACCTCATACGCCTAGAACTCCCCTGAGTGAGGAGCTACATCGCCATCCCGTTTCTGCAGCCACACCGTTAACACCCTTACACAATAGCAGCCAGGCCCAGCATCCCAGCAACAGCAGTCACGATGCCCCGGGGCAGGTTCAGCATCCCCCAGTGGTCAACAAGCCACTTCGAGCTCTCCTCGCCGAGCGGTCCGACACCCTCCTGCTCGACCTCGACGCCCTCGACAGCCTTGAGCCCTCCCAGCTCCTCCGCCTTGCGCAGGATCTTCTTGTTGGTAGGAACAATGAAGGCCGCGGTGTATGGCATGACGCTCAGGCAGAGCAGGCCGGCGCCGAGGTAGGCCCTGGCCTTGGTCGCGACCGCAGACTGGTGGTGGTGATAGGACAGGAACAAGTACGACAGGCCGGAGAGGCTGCCCAGCGCGGGGAAGATAACCTTTGTCCGGTTGTAGCTGTTGACCCACTGGCGGAGCATCAATGGAGTGGGTGACTCCAGCAGGCGTGGCACTACGAGGATGGAAAGTGCTAAGTTGCCGCCCGCGGTCAGTGTTGAGAGGAAGATGGATGCCGCCTCGGCGGTGCGGATTGCGGGTGATGATGGCTTAGACATGATGCTGTGATGTTTTCGCTATCTTGTTAGATGAACTGGAAAACCGATGGCAAGGGTGCCTGTTTGGTTTTGACGAGGTCATGTAACTACAGATCGATTCTTGGAGTGTGGAGAGTCGCAGCGGCCGCGGACGGACGTTTTTGAGGGGAAGTTGCGATGAGGCACCGGATGGGGTGTCGTCAGCAATTCTCCAAGCATGTGTCGATCCGAGCCTCTTGGCGGGTCTTGCCCTCCCCACGACCTGCTGTACCATCAACCGAGTCGGACACACAAGAATTTGTCCGGCTGTTCTGCCTTGAAAACGGTGGACCGTAGTAGATATTTACGGAGAAAGAGATAATGAAAGGAGCACATGTGCTCAGAGTAGCCTAGCTGATTTGAGCCACCCATCAATGAGATGCCCGCCCATGGGCAGACTCACTCTGCACAGCATGATGAGGCAACGGTGTTTGCGCTGATTTATACTACTCTAACATTCGTTTTACCCTTTTGATTTATACATGGTATATCGTACATTGTACAGACATTAGGTAGCACATGCGCCAACCACGAGTGGAGAAATCCTTGCAATTCTGTATGCACAGCCATCGACGCCCCGTCCATTCAGTCTTCCTGTTCGAATTTCAAGTGGTAGGTCTTCCATTCTTCCTCGGTGACCTTACCGGGCGCCCTCGCAACAGGCTCATCCCCCTTCTTGCTCTTGGGGAAAGCGATCACATCCCTCACGCTTCCTGTGAAGCTTAGGGTGGCAATAAGCCTGTCCCAGCCGAATGCAAAGCCGGCGTGCGGCGGGCACCCCGCCCTCAGAGCCTCCAGCAAGTGGCTAAAGTGGCTGACTCCCTCGTCGCTCATCTTGAGGACGTCCCGGAAGATGTACTCCTGCAGCGCGGCGATGTGGATACGGCGCGAGCCGCCGCCGAGCTCCACTCCATTTACGACGAGGTCGTAGTGGTCCGCTTTCACCTTCAGGGGATCGGTGGCCAATAGGTCAAAGTCCTCAGGGTTCAGGGGCGCCGTGAACGGATGGTGCGTGGCTGAGAAGCCGCTGGCGCCGTGCTGGCCTTCTGCTGGGTCGGACGACTCGGTGTTGGGCGTGAAGAGCGGGAAGCCCGTCACCCAAAGGAATTTGAAAGAATTATCGGGCGGTAGGAGCTCCTGAGCGACTGCCTCGGCGTAGACATGCCTTCGCAGGTCGCCAAGTGCGGTGGAACCGCCTTCGAAGGGCTTGTTGGGTCGGGCCTGGATGACAAGCACGTCTCCTTGGTCGAGGCCGGAAATATGGGGGAGGTCTGAGCTGCTGGCTTCCAGAACGGCCGAACCTGCCTCGTGGCCGAGTGGAGAGAGGCCAGAGAGAGGCTTACTCGAATCAATGATCAGGGGAACAGGTTGGCCGTCTGGGTTTTGTCGCAGAGGTTTGGGAAGGTTGTCCCACACAGATTTGATGAAGTCCTTGCAAGGGCTGTCGAAGCGGAACACACAGGCTTCGACGATCGGATTCTCAAGGTCTGAGATCATGGATGTGAAGCTCTGTGGCAGTATGTGGTCGATCCGTTGGATCTTGGTCACTGTCAGCGTGGTTACTCACACACACTATGGTGGGAGTACGAACCTTGTTCGGTATCCTTAGGTCTGGTTTATCCGACCCGTGGAGAGACATGGCTTCGTGATAAGTGATACGTGGGAACTCTGCTTCTATAGCAGGGTACTCATCGGCATCCGTTATGCCATTTGACCTTAAAGTCGGGAACAAAGCTCCATTGACTTGGCGCGTTTGCCAAGCTCCGCGTATAAATCCGTATACTTCTTGCACGAGGCTTTCTATGAGTTTCATCACATCCTCGCCTTTTGCGAATGACATCTCCAGATCAAGCTATTGCACCTCATTCATATCAATATCCATCGTCGGAAGCAGAATGAGACCAGGGGCGGACGGATGGAGGGATGCATTTCTCACCTGTGTGAACTCAGGCTGTCTATCAGCGCGAAGGTCTTCGTCGCGGAAGCACCTAGCAAACTGATAATAATTTCTGACGCCCGCCGCCATGAGAATCTGCTTGTACTGCTGTGGGCTTTGGGGTAAGGCGTAGGCATAACCAGGCCGCCTAGTCGGCACCAGAAATTCTCTTGCCCCCTCCGGAGTAGATTTGAAGAGGATCGGTGTCTCCACCTGGAGGAAGCCCCTTTTGTTGAGTTTACTACGGGCCATACTTGTGACGGAATCGCGGAATGCGAGCCTTGCCTGGAGGCTCTCGTCGAATCTTAACTGTAGGTGCCGAGCGTGTGGTGCGAATTGAGCGCCTTCGGATATGATAATATCCCGAGGAAAGGGGCCGAGGAGGTGAACATGTTGTAAAGTCAGGTCGTAGTGGCCAATATTCTTGGGGAACTGGTCGCCGAACCGCCCTTTGGCTCTTTTCATATCATCGATAACACCAGTGAGGCTGACAGAGCTCCATGCTGGGAGTTTCTTGAGAGCCTTGTGCAACTGATGCTCCGACGAGTCCTTCTCCTCCCACGAGGACTTGAACTGGAATGATGGCCCATGGTCCACGATGAGGTCGACAAAGCTCAACTTGGATGAAATGTCTCTGCGCTTGGATATGAAGCCATGAACAGTGACAGCCTGGTTCTCCTGAAAACTTGCGGCTGGGGATTGGGCCGGGGCGTTGACTGTTGAATCATCATGAGCAAGCGGCCCTGTTCCAACCCGGCCATAGTTTTATGACATACAATAATCTTTGAAGTCTCGAAATTTCTCGGGAAGACCAGTATCAGGCCCTACAACCTGAACGAGTGGGTCTGGCTCTTTTACACCACCGTGCAGGCTGCGACGGTGGCCCCTGGTGAGGTTTGGCCCTTGCCGAGCCCATTTTCGAGCAATGAGACCAGCAGCAGCATCACCCGACTTGAGCCTGACTGGAAGCAAACTTGGGCTGCATTGTCTTGTGTAAGGCAATCTCAGGTTCGCGAGACCCCTCGTCGCAGGCAACCGCATGGCAAATTCCTTGAGCGGACAGTGGGCATCGGTGGGCTGTTGAAAAGCACCTCACACTGAAGGTCATCAGAGAGGCGTCTGCATGTTGATACTGCTAGCTGCAGCCACAGGTACCTCGGACTCGTACCCGCGGGATGGGTGACGGCCGGACCCACTGGCGTGCCGCTTTGATTGGCCAAAGGAGGAACTAGGTGGGTCCTGACCTACTGGACCGTCCATATCTTGCAGCTCGCGTCGAGCACAGCTTTCTGAATTTTCTCTCTTCTTCTGCAAGAAGTTGATCCTTCCAATTCATAACAATGTGAGTTGCAACGCCGCAAACCCCGATACTGCACATTCTCAGACATGATTACTGACGGGCGACTCAGATGATGAAAGCCAGCGTGTTCCACATGATCGAACCCGCCTCTTTGTCGCAGCCAAGGCTCTCCCCTCGTGGGCTCCAGGGCCTGGTTGTGACGAGAGGATTGGGTTCATGAAATAAGCGTTCGACACACGTTGACCTTGTTTATACGGACGCCACACGGCATCTCTGACCCAAATTTGAATTGGAAGGATTTCTATCGCACAATTGCGACTCCCCGCTACTGTCTGGTGGCGGCACTGGTGTTTGTACCAAGTGGTCACTTTGCTGCAGTACACCAGCTCGCGGTTGTTTTTGATCGCGACCAATACCAATGCATGCGTGCCCTTTTCCGTGGCAAGTGTCGCGTGTATGGAGCGCGCATTAGCTGATCCAGCATTGACACAAGCCGACGGGTTTTGTACTCTCCGACTTGGTGCTCATTATCGTTGGTGCTCGGTAGTTCTGAGACTTCAAACCCAACTTTCCCTCTCACATACTAGATCAAGAAGATACTTTTGCAAGGTTCCATCTTGAGTTAGTATCGGACGCACAGGCGAGCCTCAACTGATCTGATTTTCCGTTTCGACCTCATGATGCCTTTGGGCGTACGTTCGAGTTATGGTGAGGCAGGCCGAATAGAATATTCTCAATACAATACAAATTGGTCAAATGCGAAAAGAATTCCCACTGCCGTGCTCTGACAACGTCATGATTCCCCAGTGACAAGTCACCGAATGTTTAGGGACTGTCCCTGCTTGTCATGGCGATGTTTCACGAAACAGACGGGCATGGCCTTTTGGCTGATGTTTAGACGTGACACTAAGCCGTTCTGGGTCCTAGGTAGTAGTAGCACACGTGTGGAAACGTTGAAGTAGTGAGGCTCGGAACCCGACATCGAGAACGACGTCGACATGAGGTGGGGGACGTTGCCGTTACCGTAATAAATCGCACACTGGACTCTGAAATCTGCTCGAGGTGACATGACGACAGCATCAATTGGATTTCCCCATATCTGTATTCCGCACCTGTGTTCTGCTGGATCGATCATTGATCGTCATGTCTGAAGTAACCGACCCACCTGTTCCTGACCCTGCGTCAATGATTGCCCTGTTGGACTGGGCGTCTGGGGCCGTTCAGCTCTCCGAGCCCAACCAGAAACGGCACTGCGCCGCCCAGGGGGTCACCTAGCAAAACGTCGGTGCTGCCGTTAGCCCGGGTGCTCTGGTACCCAAGTAGGCTGGTGAGGCTGCTGCCCACAGTGGACAATGTCCGTACTCCGACCCCCGTCCACAGCAAGTGCAGGTGGGAAGTTGTGACCTTGGGCTCTGAGAGGGAGACAGCCAAGAACGACCAGGTCGACCGACGCTACCTTGGAACTCGTCAACCTCATCTTGTTCCCGTCCAACTGCTCCCACAGTACCACCGACTGTCGCACCTCCGGGGTAGTCGACCAAACATCTCGGACCGTGCTCCCGACCGTCTCACAGGCTGCTGGCCTTTGTCGTCCCCATCAGGCGACTCGTACATAATTATCCCTTTAGATTATACTCAGATTCGCTTACACCCGCAGCTTGGGGTACCTTGCTTTGATCGCGCACCGCAGCCCCCCGTTAATGCCATGGCCGCCCTCTGAACTGCTTCGAAGATCACCTCTCACTCCGCCCCTTTTGTGGTGCTTGGCCTTCCGTGAATACCGACCGGCCGACCCATCGTCATTGTCATTGTCATTTTCGCTGCCCCCCCAGCCGCTGTCGCATCACTGAGAACGCCGCAGCTCCCTTCCCTCGGTTGCAGCCCATCTCAGCCCAGCCTGCTCCACCGCCCGCCAATCTCGCAGCCGACTAATCTCCGTGCCTTTTTGACGACTTGCCGCTGCACCACGTCCTCTCGAATAGCGCACTGCGTGCCCCGACTGCGTCTTGCGTTTCCAACCAGCCCCCGAGAGCGTCAAGATGGCAAGCTCCTTCGAAAAGTCCGTCAAGGGCGCCACCAAGATCAAGGTCCGTCACCACCTGCTGGATCATCAAAACGATACGATACGACATGACCTGTCATGGGTTTGATGAGCGCTGGACGCGGGCGACATATCGCTAACAGTCCACTCCACTCTAGGCCGCGCCCCCGAAGACGAAATACATCGAGCACATCCTGATAGCGACTCACTCCGGAGAGGCTGGAGTCGGCGAAGTCTTCCGCGCGCTGCAGCACCGGCTGAGAGATTCAACATGGACCGTTGTCTTCAAGAGCTTGATCACTGTGCACCTGATGATTAGGGAGGGCTCGCCGGATGTAACGCTGGCTTATCTGTCGAAACACCGGAATATGCTGGCAGTGAGCATGTTTTCCGATGGTCAGTACACGCCCGCCACGCAGATATCGAAATGCGCATTTGTGTCCCAAGTTCCTCATGACGAGTTGCTGACCCATGAACAACAGCCCAGACACAGGGGCGGAACATACGGCATTATTCCAACTACCTATCCGAACGAGCGCGTGCGTATCGTGACACGAAGATCGACTGGGTGAGAGGCAGGGAGAGCCGCATGGATACGCTGTCTGTGGACAAGGGCCTGTTGAGGGAGACGGAGGCTATCCTGAACCAGCTTACGGCTCTGCTTAAATGCGATGTTTGTGGATCCTTGCAACACTCTGGGGTTTTGCAGCTGACAGGAGGCTAGGTCATGGACAACGAGCCTGAGAACGAAATAACAATTACGGTCTTTAGGCTGTTGGTGTTGGATCTGCTGGCCTTGTTCCAGGTGCTCAACCAGGCACTCATCAACATCCTAGGTAAGATGTGCGGAAGCTCAGGCTGTTCCACGTACTAATCCTGGTGTCAAGGTCACTTCTTCGAGATGTCCAAGGTCGACGCGGAAAGAGCTATGGATATTTACCGCAACTTCACCAAACTGACGGACGTGGTCGTTCAGTACCTCGGCGTGGCCCGCCAATACGAGCACCACACAAGGGTCGAGGTTCCTAAGCTGAAGCACGCCCCCGTTAACCTCGGACGGCAACTGGAGGACTACCTACACGATACCGATTTCGAGATTCACCGAAGACAGTACTTGGCGGAGCTGGAGGCCAAGAAGGGTAAAGGAGGCTCAGGGGCGTCCAAACCGTTCTTCACCACCAAGAGCGATTCCGCGCCCAAACCAGCCTCCAACTCACCGTTCCCCACTGCCAACGGATCTTCGTCTACGGAGAGCAAGCCAGCGCCGGCTAAGAACCCGAATACCGACTTGATCGACTTCTTCGACTCGATAGAGCAGAACCAGACGCCGCTGGGCGCACAGCCCACCGCTCAGCCCGGTCAGATGGGCAACTCGCCTTGGGGGCCAGAAAACGGCTTTCAGCAGCAACAACCCACGGGCTTCCAGAATGGGTTCGTACCACAGCAAACAGGGTTCCAGGCTACGAATCCCTTCCAACAGCATATGGGCAATTTCCAACAACAGCAACAAGCCCCTCCGCCACAGCTGCAGCCTTCGTTCACCGGCGCTGGCTTCGGTGGTTTCACACCGCAGCCTGCACAGACTGGTTACCAGAACTCGTTGGCTCCTATACCGCAGGAGTCTGCAATTTCCTCGTTCCAGACGGGCGCATCAATGCCCAACCTTCTAGCACCCCAGCAAACCACCAATCCTTTCCGCCAATCCATGCTGACAGGCCAACCGACGGGCATGAGCGCCCAGTCCGCACCCACAAGCCCGCCTACACTTCAGCCACAACACACATCTACCAACCCCTTCGCTCGTTCGGCTTCGGCAGCTAGCAACCCGTCCCCGTTCCAGTCTCCTCCGCCAGCGGCACCATTGCAACCCATGGCCACCGGGACCAATCCATTTGCGAAGAACTTTGGCGCTGCTCAGCAACCGCAAAGACCAGCAACGAGTGCCGGTCTGGCACCTCAGCCGACGGGGACGACGAATCCGTTCCGGCAGTCGCAGTTTGTCAACCACAACACGGGCATGGGTTGGCAGCATAATCAACAGCCAATCGGCGGTGGCTTGGACACGCTCCAAACAATGCCTGTATTCCCCAGGCCAGCTCAACAGAGCCCCTGGCAGCAGTGATTAATAGTTACAACGACTCTCACTTTTGACTAAGAAGCAATGCAATAAGAACCGAACGGAAAGCACTTTCGCCCGTTGTGTTTTCGATCCGGCTTGCAGTTCTGTGTTTGCAGAGCGTGGCGTTCAGGGCGGCTTAATAACGGACGGAGGGATGGGTCCTTCAAAGGCCTCGGGAAGGAAAGTCGATGGATGGAGGCTGCGCATGTCAGGGGCTGTTCAGGTCGGGAGTCTGGCTAATGTAAATATCGAAGTCCTGGATCTGCTGTGTTCTCACATAGCCGGCACAGGTATGTTCAAGATTGCATGCACTAAAGCTTAATGGACATTTTGTCCGCAGGATTTCGTACCGGTCTATGTGCTCTAGCCCCTGTCGTCGGCTCCTCGAGCAGTTTTCACCACCCTGCTCTGCACTATTCGATCCCACGTCGAAAGCCACATGATGCACTTTGCTATCCCGAAATGGGGCCCTGACCACCCTGGTCTCAAGCCTTAACAAACGCCGTCGCTATGCAAACCATTAGATCCCCGTCAGTCGCGATCAAATCGACCCATCAATAATCCGGACAATGCTCGCAAGCCCCGCAGGACAGACGAGGCGCGCCCACCGGTCGTTTTGTGGGCCGACGCACTGGTTCTAGTCCCTAGTCATCCACCTCCATCTTGATCGGTTGCTCGACCTTGACCATGTCCTCCCCCTTGGCCTCCTGCTTGACCTCGCGGTCCATCTCCAGCTTCACCTCGGTCCTCTCCCTCTTGACGGCCGTCCTCGCTGCTTGATCGCCCACCCCGTCCGCCTGGGCAGCCAGGCCAGCACCTCCTGTGGCGACGTCTCCGAAGTCCATGCCGAGCTTGCCCGTCTCCTTCTCGTCGCCGACGAACACGGCCATGCCCGCAAAGGCCTCGAACATGGCCCGCGCGTAGTACTCCTGCAGGTTGTAACCGCCCGCCGTGATCTTGTGGTCGTGCTTGGCGCTGTCGAGGAACGGGTTCTTGTAGTCCTTCTCGAGCGTGTACCGGGTGCTGCTCAGGTCCAGCTTGCCGAAGGGGTCGTAGGGGCCCGTGTCCGCGTCCCGCACCGCGTCGCCCTTCTTCTTCAGACCCCGGATCGACAAGCCGCCGGCAGCCGCCGCGGCGGCCCGGCGCAGGGCGGCGGCCTCGGAGGCGGCGATCTCCTCCTTGCGGTGCTGGCCGCGGCGCTTGAGCATGACCTTTGTGGCCTGACCCTTCGGCGCGCGCGCGAGGGTGTCGAGGTCCTCCTCGCGCTGCTTGATCTTGGCCAGGCGCTCATCCTCCTCGGCCTGGGCGGCCTCGGCGCGGCGCTGTCGGGCGGCCTCCTTCTCGGCGGCGATCTGCCTGCGGGCGGACTCCTTCTGGCGCTCGCCCATGCGCTTGTTGCGCTCGATCTCGGCCTTGTGCTCGTCCTCCCACTGCAGCAGCTTCTCGTTGGCGGCGGCCTGGTCGGCGGGACCGCCGTACACGAGGTCCATGGTCAGGGCCTCCACCATCTCCAGGTACTCGTTGAAGGAGGACAGGTCCTCGAACTCGTCCTCGGTGCGGTTGAACACCGCGGCCACCCGGCGCCGGATGTCGACCTCGCGCTCGACGGACAGGTCGGAGAAGACGGGCTCGCGGAAGGCCTTTTTGCGCAGCGTCCGGTGGCAGCCGACGTAGGGGCACTGGTTGGGCCCGTTCTCGAACAGGCGGTCGACGCAGTTGTTGCAGAGCGGGTGGTAGCACTCCGGGTTGATGAGGAAGCGCATCGACTTGTTCATGTACCGGAGGGTCTTGCAGATGGGGCACTGCTCCTCGCCGTCGGTGTTGGTCAGGGCGATTGCCTGGATGGGGGCTGCCACGGGCCCGGCGCGGGCGGCGGGGGCCCCGGGTTTGCGCGACATGGCGGGCGAGGGAGATGCTCAGGGACTTTGTGAGGAGCGGTTCATCGGGTTCGAGGTGTGGCAGTCGTAGGTAGGATCGAACTCGAGGGGAGGAGCTGTGGTGAAGTGGTGTAGGTTGGGGGAGGGCGATGGTAGGCGACGAGGCTGACAAAGGGTACGTCAAACAAAATAGGTCGATGATCCGGGGACGTTCAGGTCAACCCACACTTAGGCTACGCACTTAGACCGGGAAATACTTGGGTACCTGACACCTAGAGCAGGGGTA
The DNA here is from genome assembly GCA_038088505.1 of Diaporthe velutina. Taxonomy (NCBI): domain Eukaryota; kingdom Fungi; phylum Ascomycota; class Sordariomycetes; order Diaporthales; family Diaporthaceae; genus Diaporthe; species Diaporthe velutina. The sequence goes on along the minus strand of JBBWSJ010000002.1, from coordinate 847,730 downwards.
AGCTTCTAGATGTTCGGATGTGTCCAGGTGGGTTGGTGCCTGCAGGCGTTGGTTGCATGCAAGCGCCATTGGAGCTCCCCCAAAAAGTTGCCCCGCCATCCAGATCCTAAGGTGGGTGGGAGTCTTCTCCAGCTTCGATCACTTTCCACGCTTCTGAAAAGACTCGACACCAAACATCCGACTGTATATCCCACAAGATGGCAGACAACGGTACGAGCTCCAGACAGTACAGCGGCTCACTGTCTTCAAAGACACTGTAGCGGAGCCATTTCTATCCAAGACTACGCTGACATCCTCCCAGAACCCACCGCCGCCGAACAAGCAGCCGCCCGCGCCAAAGAGCAGGCCGAGCAAGATGCCCTCCCCTACAAGTGGCAGCAGACGATTGGCGACGTAGACATCACCATCACTGGCATTCCGGGCAACTTCAAGAGCAAGGACCTGGTCGTCGAGATCAAGAAGCAGAGCGTAAAAGCCGGTGTCAAGGGACAGGAGCCTGTTATAAGTGTATGTTCCACACCACTGGCCCCAACACGTCACACAGCAGGAGCACCCAGGTTGCGGACCCATTTACTGACGCAAGCTTCGCGCGGGAACAGGGCGACCTTCACCAGGCAATCCACGTCGACGAGAGCACCTGGACGCTGACGGCCGCGCCGGACGGCACCAAGACGGTCGAGATCCACCTGGACAAGGTCAATAAGATGGAGTGGTGGCCGCACGTGGTGACGGGGGCACCCAAGATCGACGTCACCAAGATCACGCCCGAGTCGTCCAAGCTGTCGGATCTGGACGGCGAGACCCGCACCATGGTCGAGAAGATGATGTACGACCAGCGCCAGAAGGAGGCCGGCAAGCCCACAAGCGACGAGCAGAAGAAGGCCGACATCCTCAAGAAGTTCCAGGCCGAGCACCCGGAGATGGACTTTAGCAACGCAAAGATCAACTAGGGCGGTTGTCTCGCGTGACGGATGGGTGCATGTGTGGAAAGCCTGGCAAGAGAAGCGAATGGGAGGTTGGAGTTGTATGATACCATTTTTTAATGAGGCACGACTGGACATACTCGGACTACCACAAAATACAAACAGGACCTAGTGCACGCAGTACGTGTACTCAGGGACACATACATCATACCTTCTCTCTTCACAGCATGTGAGGTGGTGAAACGAAACGCCTGGACCACAAGGCAGAGCCGATGAAGGCTCCACAGGTCAGGGGTCAGATAAGCCCCTCAGGGTTCAATATTGGAATGTTACCATACCGAGCGAGCAGATGAGGAGCTGCAAGCTCAACTGGTCATCGTGAGACGACCTGGATTCCGTGTGTTTTTACTCACGGGCAAACGAGAGGTTTAGCAGAGGGGTTTGAACTGGACATGGGTTGGATCTTCCAGTCTCTTGATATGCTGATGTCTCTTCTGTAGGAAAGTCGAAGATAGCGCAGCGCAGGGTGGAGAGGAAGTGCTGAATCAGGGACATAATAGAGTCACAGAAAGCCACAGCAAGCACGTTGGGTTGTCATTACAGGCCCTACCTACTCGTGTCCGGTCTCACTGCCTCCCCAACCTAGCAGCCTTGAACCGGCTCACGCGCTTCCCGCCCGTCTCCTCGGCCTCATCCTCGGGGTACGAGATGGCCTCTTCCTTCTCGGCCACGAAGCCGCCCTGCTTCTGTATCATCCGGTTGCGCATCCGGTGGTACTCGACGGCGGCCTCCTGGTGCAGCAGCGTCGCGTCGAACTCGTCTGGCTCCACGACGTCCGCGGGCATGTCCCGCTCGACGATCGTACCGGCAAGCGTCTTGCCGTCCGGCCCTGTTGGGGCGGTCCGCACGTCCTGGTCAAGGAAGCGCGCCGGGGCGTCGGCCGGGCCCTTCGCCCTTACTGGGAGCTGGGCTGCGGCTGGGCTGGGAGCAGGCTCTGTTGCGCGTGTCTTCTTGAACCGTGATGTTTTCTTGGGCACGCTTGCTGTTGGTGCCGCTGGCTGTGCGGCTGGGCTCCGCTCCACGATTGTGCTTTTCATGGGGTCAACGTATGGCTCCTGGGGCTCGGCGGCGGCGGGAGCTGGTGTGTTGTCCGGTTCGGGGGCTATGTCCAATGCATTGGCGAACTTGACGCCTTTCTTGGCGGGCTTCGGCTCTTGCACAACCTCACTGCCGCCCTTCAAAGATGATTTGGTGGGTTGGTTCGTGGGCGCTGGCGGGTTTGAAGAAGCCGCTGTTTGGATCGCGATGCGAGCGATGCCTTCTTCCGGTATGCTGCCAGCGGCCTTGGCTTCTGCTTCCTCCTCGATTTCGCGACTTGACTTGATGCCTAACCTTGCCTCAAGTTCCTGCATGCGCTTCCTATACTTGTCGTCGACGACACGAGCCTTGGTACGGCCATGCTCGTCCTCATCTTCATCGTGGTCCTCGTCTTCGAGACCGTCATCTTCGTCAAAGCTGTACTCCTCCTCGTCAAATTCGGACCCTGTGCCCTCGTCGATTTCGAGCTCGGCAACAATGGGCGCAATGTCCGTCATGCCGTACCTGAGCATCTCCCGTCGCAGCTCAGCGTCATCTTCTGACTCGCCTTCTGGTATTACTGGGTTCGAAAGTGGTGTCTCTTGTTCCTTGGCTTCCTTCATGATTTGCTCGAGATAATCCCGCGTCCGAGACTGTTGGTCCAGGCCGTTGAGCTCGTGGCCTGGTTTTGTGTCCTCTGCGAATGAGACGCCCTTTTTCGTAGGAGCATCTGCAGGATCGATGTCCATGGTTGTTGAAGTGGTCTCCGATTTTGGTTTGCCTTGACTTTGTGCCTCCTCAACACGCTTACTGTGCTCATCCTTCATCGGGGTGTCCTCATCGTCGGAGAGTTCCTCAATATCAGCCTGCACCCGATCGTTGGTCTCAGGCAGATCCTTGACTCCAGCTTTCTCCAGCGCCTCACGAATGGCCGAGGTTGAGTCACCTGGCCTTTGCAGTCGTGACGAGGTGATATTATCATCATCGTCAAGCTCCTCGATAATGTCTGTGATGGGCAGTCCTGAGTCCTCGTCCATGACGTCCGGGTTGGCGACGATGTTTGCCTTCTCGTACTTCTCCGCAGCCTGAAGCTGCTTTTCCAGTGTCTCCACATTTTTTGAGACATAATCAATCCGCCGTGAAAGGATGTTGAGGATTTGCGCCTTGGACTTCACCGTTTGCTCGCCGAAAATCTCCTTGACTTCCTTGCGCTTGATTACTTGGCCCTCAAACTCGTCGCATATCCTGTCGAAGTCCGCGCGGTCTGCTGGGCCGGATATAGCTTCGACCTCTTCCTTGAGTTCCTCGTAATCGGCATCACACATGCGCCAGTGTGTGATGGCCTTACGAAGCTTCTCGACGTTTTCTTCAAGCTGGCGGCGGTGCCGTTCCAGGTCAAGGAAGTGGTCTTTTACCGAAGCCATCTTGAGGAATCCAGGAATGTCATGTGTGGAAGGACGGAGATGAAATGTAGTCAACACTCGTTGCAAGAAAAAAGATGCTTCTGCAGGGTTCACTGAAAAATTGGCTTATGTAATGTAATGCCTGGTGGCTTGCATTTCACTCCCACCCCTGTAGACCCAACGGTACCACAGCCGTGGGAAGTCGAGTCCCACTGATGCATCTCACCCTAAGTTCGGATGGCCCTGATCTCATCGCCACTGCACAACCTCAATTCGAGCCACTTCGGACTCAAGCTACCCAAAGCCCTTCAACCTATGTATGGCCTCCTTACCTTGACCTTGTCTAACGGCTCTCAGACGAGCATTGTACCAAACTCGTCTGGACATAACCTCAGGCATCATATACGCCGTCGTGACTGTCGTTCTCTCATCCTCAGTCTCCCACAGATGTGATGAATCTCTAGATCAAGAGCTACTCAGCACACCTGTAACGCTCGCAAGGCTTTATGAACGGTAGTCTCCTCGAAATTGACAACGACTTACATTTTACGGTCCATGCCTCCAAGGGCAGGCCTTGGTAAGCTCTGGCGGTCCACACATGCAGCCACTGTCACTTGACAGAGTCCGAAAGAATTTCATCTCATACTCATATTGTGAAGAACAGACATCAATGTGGTTTTTCAGGCTTTGCATAATGCCCGGGATGCCTTCCTTGATGGTCACCGCCCGGCATAGTGAGAAATTTCATCAAGCTTTCCCCCACAACGTTAAGTTTATTTCGACCCTCACGCCACACCTGGGGATTCCACAGCTCTCATGGCTTTCTGCAAAGAGCGCAAATAATGGGAGCCAGAATTCGATGTCCCACAGTGATTGGGCAGACCTAGCCCTGAGCAGGCCAGTGGGAACAAAATGTGGCCGTGGAGACAAGCATGAGCAAGCCAAAGCCACGGGTCTGTCGGGCTTACTGGAGCCGACGATGTATAGCTCAGAGGCGCTCGATGTTCTTGGCCGGAGAGCTCTGGCGTCGATAACGGTGAGCTGAGTATGTAGACTCATTCTGGAGGTGGCGCATTCAGGCCGCAGTTGACCGAGAAGATTGACGTCCTCCCAGAATTCAATGCCGTGCTCACCTCAACATCCACAGAGTAAGACGCAGTGCCCACGACGCTTTTGGCATCAAGGCTACACCTCCAGTTGGTGGTGCTAGTTGCAATATATGTCCAGGAGATTAAGGGACCTATAAGCAGTCTCGAATCACGCCTGCCTGGGTCCAGAGCAGGGGCATCCATGCGTTCTCACGGTCTTCCTGAGAAGGCTGCATTTGTTGCCTCTCGATGTTTAATCTGGATCTCAAACCCAACACCTACCCGCACCGGTACCACCCTACTGGAAGGTCAGGGGGTCAATCAAGCTTCGCCGAGACTTCTGGCATTTCTGCACAATACCACGGTGGTGGTTAGGCGTGCCGTAGCGGACCAGTGGTAACCCTTGCAATTATATGTTGCAGCTATAGACTGGCCTGAGCTGGTAAAGATCAGCACACCCATATCGGCGTCTAAATTATCCACACCAGATTGCCTATCACCAGTCCTCCCCCTCCTCAATCCAGACTCACTCTACGCCCCAATATTTCGGAGTTCGTTGCAATCTCAAGAGGAACCTTCCAAAAACAGTCGGGGTCCCGTTTGAATACCACCATGGACCACCACCTACCGACATGGATCATGTCACCCTTGCTCCTCACTACCGGCTCCGAGAATCCCGCCGTTTGTCGTGGATAGATGATGAACCAGGGGAGGACGTTATCGCTCGCGGAACAGCGAAGACGACTAGACCTCTCAGATGATATAAAGTTATATCAAGCCTCCTGTCATCCCATATTTCTTGGATTGGCACCTTTGACATCAGTGATCAGATCTCTGTCACCAGTCTGGCTGCTATTTGACATTCAACAACTCCTTATCCACATTTGGTCTTGCGAATAGACAAGATGTTGTCCTCAATCAAGACCCTCACCTCTCTCTCTCTGCTCTTCCTCCTCGCCAACCCGGCCTCCGCCGTGACATGGTACTTTCTAACATACTATCCGGCCAGCGGGGCCCAATTCACCGAGTTCTCCGGTTCCATGGTGGTTCCCACCCTCCCCGGGGCCGCTACCTACTACCTCTGGCCCGGCCTGCAGCCCACCGACAATACGGGCGTGTACCAGAACGTGCTCGACGGCAGGTCGGGGACATGGTATTTCGGCTCGGGGTGGTGCTGCAGCAACCCGTCCCTGCCCTGGGGCTCAGGCTTCAACACCTACGCGGCCGAGACCAACACGTTCCGCAACGTTAGGGTCGACAACACCAACTGGCAGTCGACCGTCGTGCACGGCAGCACGGGCACGAGCAAGACGGACACGTTCGCGCTGAGCTCTAAGAGCTTTAACCAGGCCATATTCGCTATTGAGTTGTGAGTCCACTCCCTCTGGCTCTCTATGACCCGACCACATACGGTGCAGGGATCTCCTGTGGATATGGACAGCCGGAGATGGCTCGATGTGGACGAGACTAATGGGACGTTACCGTGCAGGTACGACGTCGCTTGGAACTTTGGCCCGCTCACCTTCAAGAACGTGAAGATCGTCGCGACGGGCAGCTCAAGCTCCTCGTGGTGCACTTCCAGCCCGAGCAACTACAACGGAGCTACGAAGTACACGATTAGCGGGGCGAAGGCTTCGGTTTCAGGCACGACGGTGACCTGCACGATCGACTCGGTCGTCTTGTCAGGCCCGGCCTAATGTAAGGGGCGGAAGACTGGCTCAAATTCTGCAAACAGGCTCCAGCCCGGCGTTCTGTCTTATGCACACGGGCAACTTCTTTGAAACCCTTGCCAAATATCTGTATTTGGTAATGAGACGGATTATGCATGTAATCCCGCTTTCGCTGTATATATACAATGCCAGTTGTTATTGCTGGTTCGCGATGCTTCAAATCCCCTTGGGGAAACAACCTTTCAACTCCGAGAATGCAAAGAAATCGTATGTCTCGCTGGAGGCTCCTACTTTTGAGATAGCTATGAGCGTCCAGGGCTGGAGACTCTTGCGACCTCCTCTACGCCCTCGGTCTGTGGCCCGAGTAGCGCGGTCTCCTCGTCCGCGGCCCTCTTCGCCTCCGGCCTGCTCTTGCGGGCCTGCGGCTTGTGCAAAGCCGACCAAAGGGTGCTCGCGATGATGATGGCGCCGCCGAACAGGCTCCACCCGCCGGGCAGGACGCCCCAGATGGCCCAGTCGAACATCAAGGCGAATATGACCTGCGTGTACAGCATGGAAGTCGCCTTGGGGCTCTTGTCCAGCTGCAGGCCGGACGTGAGCAGGAACTGCAGGACGAAGCCCAGGAAGCCGAGCAGGGTCAGCAGGGCCCACTCCCGCGCGGACCGGGGCATTGTGAACCCTATTCCTGGCGCGGCCAGCAGCGCGACTGCCGAGCCGGCGGTGGCGATCAGGGCGAAGTAGTTGACCGAGATGAGGGCGTGGGCCCTATCGCCCATTACGCGGATGGTCGTGTATGCGCCTGACGCACCGACGACGCCCAAGACCGAGAGGAAGATGGCAAACATGCGCTGCGCCGGGGTAACGTCGTCAAGCTCGCCTGGAGCGACATCAGCGTGGATGTGGTCATCCACCTTTCCAAAGATTGACTCCGGATGCGCGATGAAGATGACGCCCACCAGGGCAACCAGGCCCGCGATCAGCTCCTTGCGGGTGAAGGGCTGGCCCAGCACGACATAGCATGCCCAGGCGGTGGTGATGGGGATGAGGAAGCGGAAGACGGTCGCCTCAGCTAGGGGGAGGTAGTGGACCGAGTCTGCTGGATGTCAGTGTTGCGTTCGTCGAAGGCATCTCATCCTGGTTGGTCTCCTGAGTGCAGTCTCACAGTATAACGTGAAGAGGCCCATGAATCCAAAAAGGGCCCTCAACACCAGCCAGCCCCTAATTTGGGGGTGTCCTAGTGGGAAGTAAGGTACTGAAGTCCACCACATGTATAGGGTGCTGAGAATGAGTGTTACGCCCATGCGAGCCGTGATGATCTGGCACGGGTGTTAATATTCCTTGTAAACTCTCGGAATCCTGAGCATGAGAGGTGGGCAAACCTGAAGTGTGTGAAAACCGGCACCGCCTTGTTGCAAGAATCGGGCAATGGCGTCCATTGACGCGCCACAAACGACAGATGAGAGAATCAGAAGTGCACCCTTGTTGTTTCGCCATATTGAGCGCCAGACACTTTGCTCGGGCTCTGCAGCTGGCACATTCTCGTCCTCAACTCGAGGAGCGTCCTCGTTGCCATTGTTTGAAGCCATTCTAGTGGTGCTGTGCTTTAGACCGGAAACGACTGAAAGTAAAGCAGGTAGTGAAATGTCGAGGAGTGGGACGGAGGAGGGCCCAGATTGTCAAGACGACTAATCTTGACAGGACAGGGCAAAATAGCTATGCTGACACAGAAAAATAAAAAAAGAAGCATGTACTGTAATGTAGTTCAGGCAAACGCCCAGTACATGCAGAGCAGTCATCAGACCGCGCGGGCGCCGGGGGCGTATGCGCCCTCGTGACAAAAATCTGCACTCGGCATGGATGGCGGGATGGCGCATCTCCACTCATCTTTATGCCGAACGGCAGGCCGATTGCGCTGTGTCGCTTGGCCGATCCTCCGGGTTACTAGCGGCGGAGGAGCAGTCTGCCTACCTGTCTATATAATCTGCATGGTATCCGAGTAGGTAAAGTGTATTTGGCCTCGCGAGACCGTCAGGCTTGAAAATAGTCGAGCTGAACACGGAGGCGACAGGCGAGACAGGACGCGGTGCATGCATGTTGTTGGCTGTTGGTATCCGGCTAGACCACACTGGTTGCTTGCTTTTGAGCAGTGTTGGTGTTATTCCCGTACAGGTCGTTTTGGGTCTGGCCGCCAACGGGTGTTTCGATTCTATTCCTGTCAGCTCAAAAAAAGTGTTTATTGATGATCCTGGGGCCAAGAGATCTGCCAGATGTCGTCGATTCTGGGTCCTGTGGAGAGTCGGAGGATACAGAACAGATTCATTGGCATGTACCGCAATGGGCAATACTTTAACTGATGTTGCTGCGTTCTCCAGCGGACTGGCATGCACCTGCCGTATCCGACCCCACCATCCAGCTTTGTGTCGATCGGACCCCTGCCTCCCAAGCTGACGTCAACCCCAAATGCTTGGGATGGCAGCTCTGTGTTTGTTTGACGTCCTCACCATATCCTATACCTCAAGACGTTGCAAAACTTTAGAACCTCTCGCTTGGTCCGCCAGAGCATTCGGTTCTTTACTCGCCAAACCTTCCCCGACGATGAGGTACTCGGCGATGAGCTAGTCATTTATCCCCCCCGGCTTTCCCATTTACCTTCCGGGTTCCTCTGAGAGGCATTCTGAGATCGATGTCGAGAAGCTCAAGCTCGCCGGCATACTCACGGGATTGAGTCTCTCTGGCTTGGTAGTCACAATTCTGATTCTGCACAAAGGCTGCCGAGTCTGCAGCGGTCGTCGGAGAAACATACTGGATCCAAACTCGGCTGAGGACGACATCGAGCTCGGGCAGAGGTGACTGCAGTCACTGCCCGACGTCCTAGGGTGCTTCGCCGAACACGACACGCCGGCTTCCGACGAGGACGGCACCGGCTTTAACAACACACATCATGCTTCCTGACCCAGCACTTTCCATCACCATCCCTAGCGTTCACGATGACGCCACCCTTGAATGCCGTATCTATCACCCGCACTCTTTGACCGCAAACCCTCGAGCCCCTGAATGGCGCAAGCACGCCGCCATCCTCGCTCACCCTTACGCACCCCTGGGAGGCTGCTACGACGACCCGGTTGTGGAAACCTTGGCTACTACCCTGCTTAGGCAGGGATTTCTCGTCGGCACTTTCAACTTCCGCGGCGCGGGCAACTCTGGCGGGAGGACCAGCTGGACGTCAAAGGCTGAGAGAAGTGACTATATGTCTTTCGTGGGATTTGTTTATTACTATGTGCACTACCTGGACCCCTTCCGACAAGGGCAACCTTCTGAGAGCACACCTAACCTACCGTTGTCTCCGACCACCAACCAATCCGGCACCCATGATACCTCGGAACCAGAGAGTGTCGGGAACCCTTCTGTCTTCTTACAATGCGGTTACTCCTATGGCGCAATGATAACGAAGCTCCTACCACCACTGGAATCTGTGTTGGAGATATTTGCAGCTCCAAAGAATGCCTCGGCAGCAGCAGATATACGTCTCAGGGCCCAACATCTTGCCGAACAGCAGAACGTCATACTGGCCAGTGCACGTGCAGCCCTAATGGAGCCAGTCAGTCCAATGTCGCCTAGGAGAGTAACCCCTGGCCTACGGATAGGGGGTGATGAGGATAAGAGACGAAGTCAAGACCATGGAGGAAGGAGGAGCTTCGCCGTGGACGCAGAGGAGAAGGTGCGGGCCGGCGTGGCAGAGCTCATGAAAAAGACGAAGATGCACCAACTCCACAGCCACCGCAAGAAGGGCAGTCAGCCGAAGGAGAAGGAAGAATCTGCCGACAAAACCGGGGAAGAAGCAGACAAGAGCAAAGAGGTAGACCATCTACCACCAGTGGCCGGACTGCTATTCCCTGTGGTCGCCTACCTGCTGGTCTCTCCTCCGGTGGGATGGGCCACAAACCTGATGACACTGAACCTGGGCAACTCCTTTTCGGGCCTCTTCGGGAGGCATCCCCGCGCCAGGAGCAAGGAAGGGGAGGAACAGGTCGCCGCGTCAAGCCCGGCGGAGTCCAAGCAGGAGAGGCAGAAGCTGGTTGACAACCCGACGCTTGCCATCTACGGTGACTCGGATGTGTTCGTGGCCGTAAAGAGATTCCGGGACTGGGCGGCTAGGCTACAGGCCGCGCCCGGTTCCCGCTTCAGGGCACACGAGGTCTCGACGGCGGGGCACTTCTATGTCGAGGAGGGGACCATGCAGCGGCTCGCCGATGCCGTGAGGACATTTTCGGGGGAGCTGCTGGCACAGGCTGAGGGGAGCTCGTGATTGTGTCCTCTGCTTTTTGCTGTGGTGTTGAATTCTGTCGTCCTTCGGGCTAGAGCATGATGGTATTGGTAATGGGTTTTGATGGTGTGCATTGGAGTTACGATACCCTAGAATTAGCAGGAATGTTATCCAAGCATGTGAATTATTTGACATTCCGGGCTGGAGCCTGTGGACGCCATACCATTCTTCAAGTGCGTGCAGAATTCCCTCTCGATCATGGGATAGTCCGACCCCTTTTCCAGCAGCATACCCGAGCACCTTTAGCCTACGTAGCATGTCATGGCCGGGCCTTGATCGGCAAGCGAGGTTCGCAGCCACAACACTATGTGCAATCCGCTCAGCACACACAATTCCCTGTTCAGCCTGAAGCACATGATCCACGACCTCACGCGAGTTCAGAAACATGAGCACAAGCGCATGTGGTCGTAAAACACGCAGTTTTATTGTCTTACCTCGCTAGACTAGTAGACCTTGTGTACGGATTACTCTACAGCCAATGTCAATCTTCACATGCTTGCCCAGCTCCAGCTTGTCTGACTTCCCCACCAACCCACCCACCCCAGCCAGACGCTGCCCCTCCATTACCCCGTGGGGTGCGCCGTGGCTTGTATGGGGCGGGGGCCCAGTGACTCGCGTGATGTCTGGAACTTACGTCCTTTTTCGAGGTCACTCGGGTCCAACGATTGGGTTCGCGCGAGAGGCACAGCTGGTGTGGGTGGGATGCAAATGCAGGTGTCTCAGCCAAAACAGTTTATTACCTGCAGCGAGAAATGCAGCCTTGCCGACGTTGGCTGCATTTCGACGGGAAGTCAGTGAGCAGGTCGAAGTGCCACGATTAGGCCGGCGCGCAGACCTGCACTTCAATTTCCTTTTGCCGACGGTGACTTCTTTTTTTTCTTATCACAGGATTCCGAGGCCGTGCGCTGATCTATTGTCGTCTTTTTCTTCTATCCCCTTCTAGCTCACGGACTAGAAACCTCCATCGGCCAGCGCGGCTAAATTTGTCATTTTCCCCGGGGCACGAGGACCAGAAAGGGAGGGGAATTTTATCGAAATCCCTTTCCCCCGGCCACCCTACCCAAGCGTGAAACCAGTTGCGGCCCTTGCCCGCTCTGAGCCAACCGGCGGGAGAGCGGCGTCGTCTTGTCTGCGTGTCTACTGTGCGTGTGAATAATAAAGTGGCTGACCTGACTCGAGAGGCTAGACTGGTGGGCGTGTGGTGACGACGGAGATCCGGTTAAGGCAAGTGGGATGGGTAACCATGATTGAACCTTGTGGGTTGGGTTGTTGTTTAACCTCAAGTCAGCCAGACCATGGCTTACCTGCTTACCGATGGGTGTGGGACCATTGCCCGTCGTCTGTGTGGTTTTGGCGAGCATGTGAAGCCTGGTGAGACTGAATCAGGAGCTGCGAGGGAGGTCATACAAAGTCTAGTCTAGTCAAGTCAGGTCAGCTTCCTTCAGCTTGGTTCGTCTCACATCAGACCAAACGAGCTGCTGCTGCTGCTTTAGCAAGGCGTCTAGGTCCCTCGACGTTGGATGCCGTTCTTGGTTGCCGTTGCAGCTGCCGTTGGCTGGCGGTGTGCCGAGGGGCGGGAAAGGGGCGCCAGTAGGGAGGAAGCGGTCACAAGGCACAGCTGATGCAGGCTGAAGCACCGACATCCTCGACATCCCATCTTGTGCGTCCCTATCCCTCTTATCCCCCCTCGCCTCTCTCGGTAGGGGTATCCGAGCCCCGGAGTTTATTACACGGCGTAGTGTGTATGCAAGCGGCGGCATCGGGCATGATCTGCTTCTGCAGCCCCAGCTGACCGTCCATCAGGCGTATGGTTGCTGGGTTGTTGTTGCCGTGTGGCAGTATACGCGGCAGCAAGAGGTGAAATAACTCGAGAAGCAGCCTCTAGCTGGCCCGGTAGTACCGCTTATTGTTCCCAGGTAGGCAAATCTGGAGAAGGTGGTGTGGATCACTGCAGAGTACGGGGTAGACTAGACGGAACAGAGCGCCGCTGCGACAGTAGGGTGCGCAAGCCGTAGATCAGAATCCCAGATCCGGGGTCGCAGGCAATCGCAGGTGACCTCTTTGCTTCGCACATCAATGGCATAATGCGCCCAATCAACGGGCTGGCCTTGTCATTTCAGACTGCAACGGTGGGCCCAGTGGCCCAGTGGGGGCCCCGAGTCCCTCGACCCAAAGATGTCATTCCCGCGCCGGCGAAGCAGGCCATGTGCAGACTAGCATCGTTCTTGCATTGCCTGCCTCGTCCCGCCGTCGTTCTTGTCCTCGTGCATCGCCTTCGTTCTTCCCTGTCGCACTTGTTAGACTATGAAGTTATTACTTTATACTTGCTCTTGTTCGTGGGATTGGGACTGCACTTGACTTGACCTGACTCCCCACCGCCTTTCCAGGGCATCGATGCTATGCCGATCTAATCCCGATCTGCATTGTCTTGTTCTCTCCGTAGTAGCGTAACTGGACCGCCTCCCGTTCCAAGCACCGTCCCGTCCAACTTTGGACCTCCAACTAACATCCTCTCCCACACTCCGTCTCTACCTTGTCTCTTTCTTACAACTTATCCTTGAACCGAGCAACCTCGCGACGATACCCACCCCACAGCCTATACCGCACTGTTCATAATCGTCTCTCTGTTCTCGAATATAGACAACCACAACTAGACGTCCGCAATTTCCTATCTGGCACCGGCTCGAACCCGCGAAGAAACAAAGACGGTACACTTCCAAGTACACATGTCCTGATGACGACCTGAAAGGACCTCGACGACCGCCCTGCAAGCATTTCCAAATGTGCCGACAAAGACAAACGTCCTGTTCCTCCCACCCATTGCGATGAACCAATACCTCCACGTCCTACAATCTCCAGCCCACACCCATCGCGATGGCCAGCAACTCGCCGCAAAGCAGACCTGCTCTTCCGGCGCATTGCCCGCGCACCGCCTCTCCAAGCTCATAAGGGGAGCCAACGAGTATCTCTATCCAGCCCAGGATGCAAAGGCCAGCCTCGAGACAGACGAGACTCGCAAAACCGAGGAGCGCAAACATATCCTGGCCTTGCGCATGAAAAACGTGAGTCCTTCTCGCCCTTGCTGTCTGCGAAGCTTGGCGACCCTAACCCACATGCAACCGACACAGGCGACTTCAGCGTCACAATGGACCTCGGCAGCCCAAGAACTCGACCTCCTCGAGGGGAACCACAAATGGAAAGCAGAGGAGAATGGCGTTGACGGCGTCTACCGACCCGACGTTGTGCGCGAGCGCATCCGCGAGCTCGACGAGGCCCGCACCACCTGCGATATCCGTCGGATGCTCCATCTCGTGAGGACGGCCCTGTCGCGTGAGCTCGGTGGCCTCGGCAATATCGACTTATACAAGCATTCATACATCGGAACAAAAGACCTTATTGAGCAGTATGTACAATCTGCAGTGAAGACTATCGAGGATCTTGTAGAAAAGAGCGGTTACCCCGGCGCATTACCCGATGACTTGGACCACAATGACATCCTCGAAACCCTGGTCCAGACCCGGCAAAGTTACGGCAGGTCGGCCCTGCTGCTGAGTGGAGGAGGCACCTTTGGAATGATGCACGCCGGCGTCTTGAAGGCCATATTCGAGGCCGACCTACTCCCCCGGATCATCTCCGGCGCCTCTGCTGGCTCCATTGTTTGCGCCGTCTTCTGCACCAGGACGGCGGACGAGGTACCCGAAGTCATCAAGCAGTTTCCCTACGGCGACCTCGCTGTATTCGAAGAAGAGGGTAGGGAAGAGACAGTATTTGACCATGTCAAGAGGCTATTTACCGAGGGCTCGTGGTCGGATATCAAGCACTTGAAGCGGGTGATGAGAGGTCTGCTTGGTGACATCACATTCCAGGAAGCATACAACCGGACCAGGAAGATCTGCAACATATCCGTCTCTACAGAGTCAATCTACGAACTCCCGCGACTTTTGAATTACATCACTGCGCCCAATGTTATGATCTGGTCAGCGGTGGCCGCTTCATGCTCGGTACCGTTCATCTTCAGTGGTGCTACGCTTCTCGTCAAGGATCCACAGACTGGCGAGCATATGCCCTGGAACCCGAGCCCTCAGCGATGGGTCGATGGCTCTGTGGATAACGACTTGCCGATGACGAGGCTAGCAGAGATGTTCAACGTCAACCACTTTATCGTATCCCAGGTCAACCCCCATGTCGTCCCTTTCCTCGCCAAAGATGACAGGCTATATTCAGAGCACGATGATTCTCGGCCGGAGTTATTTGGGACGTCCCATAACTCGAACCTCAAGACCACACTCACGGCATTAGCCAAAGACGAAGTCCTACACAGGCTTCATTTCTTGGCCGAGCTGGGAATCTTCCCCACGGCTGTCACCAAGCTCAGAAGTGTTCTGAGCCAGAAATATTCTGGCGACATCACAATCCTGCCTGAATTCAGTGTACAAGATCTTCCACGTATTCTCAAGAACCCGTCGGTCGACTTCATGGAACGAGCGACCCTGGCCGGCGAGCGTGCTACATGGCCGAAACTCAGCCGGATAAGGGATCGCTGCACGGTGGAACTGGCCATTGATCGATCGATTCAGGTCGTCAGGGCACGGTGTATTTTCAGCCAGAGCCAGGTCAACCTGCGCAGACTTGTCACTGGGGTGGAGAGACTGGGGCTTAAAACTTCCTTCGCACATGGCCTGCAAGCTGCTGCCTCGACCGGGCCAGTCACTGCTGGTGTTAACTCGCAGTCAACTCCTGTCTCAGACAAGGCCAAGCTCCGACATCAGCGCCGAGGGTCAGGAAGCAGCATTCCCATGCTTTCTAGGCACCGCAGGCAATTAGCTGACATCGAGAACGCGATCACCGACGACGACACCGCGGACGAGGAGCGCTTAGAGCTCGGAATGAGGCGAGGTGGGACTGGATTGTCCTTATCCGGGAGGAGGGACATGTGTAACAAGCCCAGGCTCAAGAAGTCACTGAAAGGGCTTGCAGTCTCGCTATCCAACCTAGGACCAATGACGAGCCCGATACCTGCATATGGCAGCGGAACAGAGAATGAGAGAAGCGAATTTGATTTCTCAAAGCCGTTGGAACCGCCGAATACGTCTGCTCCAGCGGTGGATTCGTTAAGCACACCTCCCCAGGCTCCCACGCGCCTTCTCAGGTCTCCGATCGCATTCTCCCGATCTTCACCGCATCTGATGTCATGGCCCTCGCCTCGACTAGACATCGTGTCACCCACAACTGGCGACCTCGACACCTCAGACCTGCACAGCAGCGATGGAGATGTCGAGTCAACTGCAGCAGATAGCACATCTGACCCTGACCCGTACACCCAGGTTTGGCTGCCGGATGAGGAGGACACGCCGCGCAAGGAGGACCGCTCGGCCGATGTCGAAATCATGGTCGAGCAGGCTGATGCCTCTGACGAAGGGGTAGGAGGCTCGCCGTCGGCCGCGGCTCTTGCCGATGACGAGAAAGACACGACAGACGGCGGGGATGGACTCTGGGATTGACTCGTCGAAGGAAGGGTGAGCTTCGAGGGCAGCGATGCCGAGACGACGGGTCGTGGAACTGTACATGCCGACTCTCAATCATACCTTGCGGATGGATGGCTGGACCCCGACTTTGAGGAGACCCAGCAGGGCCAAGAAGACGATACTTTGCACATACTGGACGAAGATATGGGCTGGATGGCCTAGGTGATTCTGCGCTGTGGAGTTTGATGGTTGCAGAACAGCACCAGGACGCGAGTCCCGATATACACATAAGAGGGAGAAGCAGCATTATGAATTTTGAAGCATTGGTTAGAGGTTTACATATTCATCACCTTGCTCACAGGCATCACGACGGGTCAGGGTGGTACACCGAAGGGCATTCTATGGAGTTTGATTGCGCAGTCCGAGCCGAGACTGGCGGAGATTATTTGTATAGATATACTAGAAGCGTTACCGCGTTTGCAGAATGTTGCATCCATAGCTGGGCATCAGCCACAACAAGCAGTTATCTTATGTCATGCTGGTATTGGGCATCCCAAAGTTATAAACGCTCCCAGAACGCGTCACAGTTCACAGCCAACGGCGCTTACTTAGACCCGGAGCAGGCAAACGCAAGTTTGGTGAATAAAAGAAGACGTAATCACCGTCATTCACGCTTTGTCACGCCCACACCAGTCCAAAGCTGCCTCCCGCCTCTCATTTTCTGCCTAGGCGCGAGCTATCGCGTGCCGTCTGAAGCCTGGAGATCCGAACCGCGCCGCCAGACACGGTCTAGTGCGAGCCGACTCCAAAAGGAGAGTGAGGCTCGGCCAAGTACTTAATTAAAGGCAGTCGCGGGGCAAATGAACAACGACATCCCCTCAACGCGTTGCCGCCATCGCGACCTCTCCAAGGGTGCAACCTGGTCGTGTCTTACCCGCGCATTAATTTCCAATCCGCATCCCAAGAAAGTGAGCAAGTAGGTAGGTAGCAGCCCCAAACCCGCGATAATTCACACATTGCGCTGACATTTTCCCCGACTTCCTGCGCTTCGTTTCGCAGAGAGGAACGAGGTATATCATTACTGCATCACAGAGTTGGACCCGCTGGCAGATGCGAGTCCGACCCTTGTGCGCGTGCCAGCAGCCCACTTACATGCCCTTCGATTTCGACCGCATAATCGACCAACAGCTCTACCTCGCAACACAGCAGTGCATCCATCCATACGCACAGCAGAGGAGGGTCAGCAGCGCGCCCGCCGCCACCACTGCCGCCGCCGCCGGTCCTGCCAGAACAGCTGGTGGGCGCAAGTCGTCACTCGGCTCCCTCGTCTCGCCCTGGAGCACGTCCAGCGGCGGCAGCGGCAATAACAGCGGCTGGAGATCGAGGCCTTCGGCGCAGCAAGGATACTCACCGGTCGACCTCTTCTTCACTGCGCCAGTGGGCATACCGGCGCGCGGCGGGCGTGGGGTCCATGGCGGCGGCACACCTGCGCAGTCGCCGCGGGACGACGACAGCAGCTCTAGTCTCGACCACTTCGTCACCGCGCCTGTCGGAGACTTCGCCACAGGCGCTGCTGCTGTGCTACTGCCGCCGCCACCACTACGGCAGCACGGTAATGACTTCAGACCGGGTAGCAGCGACACCGACAACTGGTCGTTCGCGACGGCGAGCGCGGGTAGCGACACGGGGACTTTCTCGGGACTGGAAACGACCGTTGACTTGACACCATCGCCGCCACCGCCATCATTACGGACAGGCAAAATAGCCACACATAAATCAACAGCCGCACCAGAACCAACAGACCCACCCCGGGCGAGTCGGCCGGGCGCCAATAGGGCCGCGGCCATTACGCTCCAGGTGCAAGACCTCCAACGCACGACGCGCTTCTACGAGCGCGTCTTCGGGGCGCCATGCCTCCCTTCAGAGGACGGCAAGTCTGCGACGATAAGCCTGAACAATAACGAGCTCGTCGTCACCGTGCGCGAGTCACCTCCGGACGCGCGGGGGCGCGGGGACAGTGCTGGCGTCGGGGGAGTCCTGCTCACCGTGCACACCAACGACGTCGGTGAGGTGTGCCGCAGGCTGCGGAGCTTTGCGGAAGAGGATGACGGTGGAGGGTGGTTGGCGGGCCAGAGGTTTGCAGAGCCTGTGTCTACGCCTGGGGGCGTGCAGGTCGTCACGTTCTGTGATCCCACAGGGTACTGCTGGCAGGTCAGGCAGGATCTTGAGGGGCCTTAATATCTCGCCTGGCCTGGCCTAGCCTGACTGACCATAGAGATACCCGGCCATATGGCGCGGGGAGACATATATGCCCGGGAATGGACCGATCCAGCCCGTGGGGGCCCTTTATATCGACGACAGGATGCATGCTCTGGACTCGCCAGGCCTGGACTTGTTATGGCAGAGTAGCGTGGTAATTGTGGGACGGTGAGGACCTGCTCAAGGCACTGGCGCCATAAGTGGAGCGTCTCCCAATTTCTTCGGTTGCCTTCGTGGCTGAGTGGTAGCGGTTCTTGTGACCACCACTGTAAATAGATAAAATTTCCCAATTAATTATGCTGAGGCCGCGGGTTCGAGACCTGCCGGACGGCATGTGTTTGCTTTTGCTCCTTTGCGGTCCAACGTTTTAACGATGTGGATGCTTTGGGAGGACCCAGCCATGACTCGAGGGTTGGTTGAACGTCCATGCATCAAGTGGGTATAATTATATCGCCTAAATGATGTAGGCTTTGTGGGGATAGGTTGGAGGTGTTTCTCGTGTCTGACGCGGCATGGGCGTGGGCGAGGTCCTTGATAGAACGTCGGCGTCTGGTACGCATTCGATGCTGCCTGGTTCGCATGCTGATGTGGTCCATGATACTCCGTCCAAGAATGCAGGACTAGACTAACGGCCAGCGACATTAGGCATCAAATGTGGACGTCTTGAACTACCCCCCCCCCCCCAATAGCTATAGGTTCATAGGCTGACGGTGTCATAATATGTACAGGTATACAACCGACCGATCCGGGTTACCAGGTGACAGGTCAATGATACAGAGTTAGTCTGACCATTTTACTGTGTCACCTATAATGACATAACTCAGTCACAATGCTACATAATACTGGATGCATATTCTGCTGAAAGTACAATCCCATCTCGGGCTCTGAATAGTCTTTGTTAGTCCAAGCACTACAGATAATCACCGCTCTGCGTATCTAGGTATTTAAAATGACCAGTGACGGGAATGGCGCCTGAGAGAGCCATGATCTGCCACAGCCTCGCACAGCTCACACCTGCGTTGGAATGGCCAGACCAAATCTCTCGCAAACCTTGACTTGATTCCACACAGTGGTCAAGCGACCCAGATTTATCTCTTCGCTGAAATGCTCGGCGGTGTCGTTGAATTGCTACCATCCAAATTGTGTAATAGATGGCTTGCGATGAAGCACAGAAACTTAATCACGCTTATGCTATGTACCTAGGTACTGCAAGGTCTGATGCTTGGATGTGTCCAAGCTCCGACTATGGTGTCATCAATGCCCCTTTAAGTGCTGAAGCACTGTCCACCGTTTGCAGACACAACACTGCCCGTCATCCAGCCAGACTCAGGGTTGCACACGATGGCGACGATGCCGGCAATCTCCTCGACGTAGGCAGGCCTGCCTCCCCACCTCTTCGCGATGGCCTTGACCTCGTCCGTGTCCCACTCGCGTGCGCCAGACAGCGGAATCACGGGGCTCCAGAGGGCCTGGGCGGCGAGGACGTCCTCGCTGCAGTTGCGGAACATGTCGGTCAGCACGGAGCCCGGGTTGATGGTGTTGACGGTGCACTGCTCGGCGAGCTCGCGGGCCCAGGTCCGGGTCATGGCCTCGAGGGCGCCCTTTGTGCCGCTGTAGAGGGTCAGGTAGGGCAGGCCGCACTTCTGCCCGATGCTCGAGATGTTGACGATGCGACCTGTCGCAAATGTCAGCCACGTGTCAGGGCAGGCCCACATAGATTGTCCCCCCGAGCCCCCCTTAGAAGGATCTCCTTCCTGGGATGGGGCAATCTTCGACGCATGTGGGATGTCTTTTTCGTTGTACGTACCGGAGCGGTCAGTTGGGAGGTAGGGCTTGGCCTGGCCGACGAGCAGGATGGGACCCAGGACATTAGTCGCGTATGTCTGATGGAACTCCTCCGGAGTCACACCCTCGACGGGGCCCGTGGGCATGACGGCCGCCGAGTTGATGATGATATCAATCTGCGGCTTCCCCGTCTTGGGGTTGGCCGGGAACTTCTCCTTGCACGCGTCGACGACGGCCTTTGCGCCCTCCGGGGTGCTGATATCGGCGCGGCAGGGCACGGCAGTGACATTGTGCTTCGACGCCAGCTCCTGCGCGAGCTCGGCCGCTAGCTTGTCGGACGCCTCCGTCAGGTAGCCGATGAGGACATTGGCTCCCTTCTCTGCCAGGTTCGTGGCGATGGCGGCACCGATACCTACAAGCCCTTTTCGTCAGTCCCCCTGCACGCAGCGCCCTGTTTTTTCGGATGGTTGATTTATCACATACTGCGTGCGGCGCCAGTGACAATGGCAAGCTTGCCTTCGTGAATTCTCGGGGTTGCCATATTCGTCAGTGCAAGTTGTCTTACCCCGGTCTGTCAGGGTCAGGATATTCTAAGTTAGGAATAGAGGAGGCTGATTGCTTGAGGAACGAGAAGGTTGGGAGTAATGCACCATGCCGGAAAATTCTCAGCACCCCCCAGCTTGAGGCTTGCTACACGCGAGCTCCGCAACGCGGTGATTCCGCGGTGTCGACATTTGCGGGCCGCATGGAGCAGAGTTGCGTGGTAGCACTGGGGAAAGCATGGGTTCGCGGGCTCGTGAGTGGAGGTGGATTCTCACACGCGGCGGGAGGGAATTGGTCGGGCAGTGGGGAAGAAGAGTTACGCTTGTGAGTGTATGTACACATAGGGCGGGGGTGAGGAACGGCAACTATCAGGCAAGATAGCAAGGCATTGAATGCGTCGTAATTGGTCTGCTTGACCAAAATACAGCATCTATGAACGGGATATGTTTCGGTTTGATGATAGTGTGTTCAAACATTCTGTAGTCTTGCCCGTAGATCCCCCAAGCTCGGCGGCGTCCACCGGCATCCCGCGGTCGTGGTGGATTGGAAAGAGATGGCTTTCTATTGCTTAGGATATCCTAGACTCTCGCAGCAGGGCCAGAAGAAATTTGGTGATTTGGTTTGTCATCACCATTTTCACAACACGCTATCAACGTCACGCCAGGGAGCACCAAGCCCGGCTGGCCCACATACCGGGTTGGACGGGACTGAGCCTGTGAGGCAAGCCCCTTTTCAGTAATGTAAACTTCAGAAGACCAGACGCTCTTGTCAACTCGGGAAATTTTGGCAGACAAACCTTATCTGTGTTCGGGGTGTTTTGTGCGGGCATGTGCTGTGTATGTAAGTAGGTATCTTGCAGCCGATATTATGCATTTGGCTTGGTGCTTGCACTCCATTTCTCGATTTGGTCATCTGCTCTTGTTGCACTCATACCGAATGTTCGCGTGGAGAATGGAACATTTCGCTTCGGACGCGAGGGTCGGATTCGCATGATAGTGCCCCACAGAAGCCTCAGCAAAAACTGGGTTTTCCGTTACCTAACACCTGCACGATTTGTGGGCGATTCCGACTAGTCTGATAATGAAACGAACCACTAGGGATCTGGGCACGCGAGAAGCCATCGCGGTCCACTTTTCCCTCAGGTCGAACCCAGTTCCCAGATGACATGTCAAAAGCATAATAATTTTCCCAGTTTGTGAGATTGAAGTCTGGAAACTTGGGCCACCATGGTGCATGGCTGAGCATGGCAGGCAGGGAAGAGAGTCCTGTCGACCCATCTCGGCGGTACCAATCTTGATCGTCGACGCCTCTTACCATCAGTCATTACCCACAACGAGCAATGGCTCACGGCCAGACACCCAACATCCTCGCGTTTCACTGCCATCGTGGTCCCTGAATTTCCTGCCTAGGCATTTGATCGCCCTGTTGGCTCGGGGGACTGCCCTCAACGAGATCCTTTGGCTCCAACGGATGTCTCGCCTCGAACGGAAAAGCCCACCTCGACGATAAACTCGGAGGCTTTTCGTTAATCCTCGTCTGACAGATTACCTACTTCCCTGCCACGGGATTGGCCGGCTCAGCTCAGGGGTACATGGTCTCCATTACATAGTGACGACTCAAGGTCGACAGGAAAGTATATCGATATACTCTCGTAGGCCCGCGGATACGTTTCAATTTTTTCGGCTCGTCTAGAATTTCTTCTCCCGGCCACACCCGGAGGCTAAGATCATCTCTTTGCATTGTTGATTGTCCTCCCCCCTTCAGCCTCGCCCTTGCGTGCCCGCCCTGTTGCAGCAACTATAATGCTCGAAGAGGGTGCGAGAACAGTAGCGCTTAGCGGCCTAAGCCTTGCCATATTCGTCGTCTCTCTTGTCTGCCTCGGGCTGGCTATCATTTCCGTGGGACTCAGAACGTACATTAGAACTTACGACAATGTCTTCGGCCTGGATGACGGACTGATACTGGCGGGTGCAGTAAGACTTGCATCCATTCGTGAGATTTAATAGGTGCCTAGCAACGTAACTAACGGATCGCTTCGCTGGTCTAGGTCATATACACTGTCGATGTCTCGCTCGCATGTCATGGCACCACCGTTGGGCTCGGTACGAAGGACGTGGATTTAAACATGTGGCTGTCTGTGGAAGGAAAGAAGTTCCTCATGTTGTGGATGATGGTGTACGTCATTGGTCTGGCGACGATCAAAAGTTCCATCTGCGTCACGCTGTTTCGTGTGGCAGCCGCGAACAGAGCGTATAAGATCGCCATCTACGTTCTTCTGGGCCTGACTATCTCCACCTTTATCGTCACCATCGTCGGTATACTTCTCCTCTGCAAGCCAGTCTCAGCAAACTGGGACGGGCAGGGGCAGTGCGCAGGAATGAGCTCGATGGTCGCCCTATCCTATACCTCGACGGCCTCGACAATTGTCACCGACCTATCATTGGCTGTCCTGCCTGGGATAATGGTCATGGGCACACCCATGAAATTGGTTCAAAAGCTGTCGGTGGTCGGTCTGTTATCTTTCGGATCAGTGTAAGCTATCCCTGAATTCGGGCTCCTGTTCAATGTGTCTGCAACTCGCTAACACCATGAAACCACAGAGCCTCATTGACCACAATGGCAAGGGCGCCATTTATTGAACATTACTGGACACCGCTTGACAACTTAAATTGTAAGACTTTACCTGCCGAACACATTTTTTGGTCGACACGAGTTGACTCTAACTATGCTACCAGACTGGACCGGCTACATTGTCCTCCTTTCGAACGTGGAAAGCGCCATCGGCTTGATTGCATCCTCTATCCCTTCAATCAACAAATTCATTTACAGAAAAACGACACTTGCTCACAACCCTCCGCCGGCGCTCAAGAATAATCCAAGATCTTTGGTAACCTTCGGGAGCGCGCCAGTCCGACCTAAAGGGTCTAGCAAGAGATTCCTGAACCCGACGGATCAAGGCACGAGCTTTGCGAGCGTCCATGCAGGCGACTGGGCGCGGCTGCAAGACCAGGACTCAGATACTTCAAGAGACGAAGTTGGCGGTATCCGGGCTGAGTACACTTACCAAGTCGAACTGTCAAAGATCGATACAAAGTGAAGGGATGACTCGAGTCAATGCCATCTGGCCTGTTTAGCGAAATGAAAGACTCATTACTTGCCTCGACTGGCCTGCTCAATTGGACTCTGCAGCCAAGCTTTGAAGATAAATGTTTGAAATTAGAATGTTCTCATGCCTGCAGAGTTGGACATCCGAACTGCCCGAGAGCTCACATGAGCTAGTTTCTGGCCCATGGCGGCATCACAAAGAAGCCAAGAGCACAGACTCGGGTAAGGGATAATCCAGCGCCATCATGAAACAGCTCGACGACCAGGGATATCAGCGTGAATTTGCACCTTCTGACTGGCCAATCATTCGCTTTGTCTCCGATTTCGTGGGGCCAACTTTCTGGACATGTCTCAACACCTTTCCGTCTGTACATATGTAGCCCGGTAACGCCACCATCGACATTATGGTCCTGCTACGAAGCGCCCAAGCCAAGAAGTATGGAATCCCGCTCATTGTGCTCATTCTCTGCACTAGCTTTGTATATGAGTTCGAGACACTCACCGGATTGACTTGGAACGAGGCCGGACGTTCCGTGCTTCAGATTCTGCCTTCCCTCCGCGGGAGTGGTAGACCCACCCCTAAAGAGCCTGAGGTTGAGCGCGACGACCTCTTCAGCATCCCGCCTGTGAACGAAGAGTCCATCAAGTCTGTCTGCAAAGCAACGCAGTGGAATGAGAGCTTAGTTTTCACCTGCAATGAATCGTTTGGCGGCATCGGGAATATCCGCAACTCAGTCCTAGGATGCGTACGCTTCGCAATGCAGGCCGGAGCTGCCTTGGTGCTCCCTCAAATCCTGAGACGGGACGACGATATCACGAACTACAAGACACAGAACGGCACCGACTTCGGTTACATGTTTGACACACAGCACTTTTATAAGTCCATGCAGCAGTCATGTCCTGAGATGATTATTTATCCGACCGTTGATGATGTCATTAAGAATAGCAATCACACCGGCGACATAAACGGGCTGCGCTTCAATGCAGAGTCTCTCACTGGGGATGGGCTGATCAAGACAGAGATATGGCGCGATAAGTTCTACGCTTGGCTAGATGAACGACAGGTCGGGCCGGTGACTGGGAAACCAGGTCCAACAGTCATCAATCTCGAGCGCTGTTACATGTCCTGGCCCATTTACTCGGACGGGGAAGCATTCGCGGTGTCATTCGGGTTGATCTTGCAGCTGCGGGAAGACATCAGATTGTTGGCCAGTAAAGTCCTGAGGGGCCTAGCGAAGAGGCTATCGTTTGCCGACGTCGACCTCAAGAAGGAGGTCCTGTCTGATGCATATTTCGGCGCACATCTTCGTGTGGAGAATGACGCGCAGGTCACCTGGAGTGCACAATTTGGGTGGACCCATGCCACATACGAGAAGCAGGCCGAGGACTACCTCACGCAAGCTCTGCAGCCCAGCAGATCCAGCCCAAAAGGGATTTATGTGGCCTCGGGGGATGTCGAGGGGACCCGGCGGTTCGTCGAGGATGCTGCGCGGAACAACCTCACGGCTTTGGGGAAATTTGACGTGCTGCGAGGCAGCGCGGACTTGGAAACACTTGAGGCTTTTAGATGGGACCAGCAAGCGCTCGTCGACTATCTGATCCTCTTGAGGGCGACAGACTTCGCTGGCGTAGCGCACTCGAGTTTCTCATGGAACATTGCCCTCAAGCGCCATACTTGGGCAAAGCAGGAGGGAAAATATTTGGATGCCCCGGAGAAGCTACGTGACGATTTAAGTGTTGTTTATGGGGTTGTTGGCACGGAAAACTTCCCCGAAGCTTTGTGGCCTTAGCCACAGGTCAACTGGTTCTACAAGCACATCTAGAGAGCTGATTGCGACGAGTGAGGACAGAGTTTCCGACTACAGGTACGAAGCTATATATAAGTCTGCGTCTGAGTCTGGCCCTGATTCTGAAATTGAGACCGGTAGATCTAGCTCCATTCATAATGAGAAAAGTAGATGGCAAAGAACTCTTACTGAATGAGATGCAGTAGAACTGCCAATTGGCATGCAACTACATCGGAGGTCTTTTTTTTGTTGTTGTATTGTACTCTCGAAATCAAGCCGACGTCCGCAAAATAATGTGTGCAGGAGTTAGGTGATGGACACAGGCTCACAATCTAGGACAGTGTGCATTTTGATACAATGGGACAGCTGTCTAGTCCTCAAAGGTCCATCGAACTAGCAGGTCATAATTCTAGCAGCTTGCTTATATCGTTTCCACTGTAGGACACAGGTTGAGTTGGACGTGCATGTGTACCAACAAGGTATGGAATTATACGAGTGGGGATGACTTGATGCTTGCCTAAACGACAGGCCCAGTCTGGTAATTCGTTGACTGTTGGAAAAAAAAAAAGCCGCAAAAAGATTCTGTGAGGGCTTCTAAGCTTTCACATCTCGCCTGTGAATATTGTCCGAGGTGTCTGAGTACGGCATAGGAACGGGACTCATGATGAGTCGTATTTCGGAGTCCTGCCTAGTACCGGCAACGTGAGCCGCCCAGTTTGAATGTTTGTATCTATGGAGGTCACCTCCGATCTCAGGAACCACCTCACCTAGCTCGGTAGTCGGTGGTCGCTCTCATAGGCCAGAAGAGAGAGACATATGTGAGTATGGAGCATACATGCATGCAGCAGAAAGATACACAGCTCGCGTATGTCCGGATGGGGAGTTCCACAACCTCGCTGCTAGGTTCAAATAGGCTTAAACTTTACCTTTCGGCCTGTACGACGTCATCCCAACCTGGTCAAGACGTTATCCATGTGTTACAAAATGCCATACCAATTTTCAAGAACAGGGCCAAGACAACGGCGGATCTCTGGCTGCGCGGTTTGTCAGTGTTGATGAGTTTGACAAGTGCACTTGTGATTTTGCTCCCGGATGGCGCAATCGGCCTTCGAACGGCCTCGGCGAGATCCCCACCTGTTCCTGTGATGGGCATGTCCCCCTACACACGCTTGAGACCGAAATTGTGTACGTAGGTACATTTTAGTCGACAATGCGTCGGTTTGGTGTAACTGTACATCTTGGACCTGCCGAGACAACCGGGCCCTTGGGGTTGGGTCGGGTCTCGCCGTGAAATAAGGTTCAGGCATTGCAGCACCCAGGTTGAATAAAAGTCATTATCGCGATTTTGATCTCTTTCCGACTGTGGCTTTTTCTCAGAAATTCACCTCAACACAGATTAGTTATTCCTTGCCACCCACGGAAGGTTTCGAATATGTCAAGTTCGGACCCTGGGGACCGGGCAAGCTCCTCAGCTTCCAGTCCCCTCACAGAGCGGTCTGCATTGTTAAAACAACCGGATCTAAAAGCTGTCTACGGGCCCGGTACATCTCGTTCGAACAGTGATTATGGCAGCACCGAAAGCAGTTCGTTACTATCTCGAAGTGGGGATGAAGAGGCTTCCATTGACTCGAGCGCCACGCCCGCCGAGGCGGAAGGCCTCGAAACGCACGAACCCTTAAGCTCCAGAGCGATCCTATGGATCGTACTTCCTATGCTACTAGGTGAATCTTGCCCTGGTATCTCTACATTGAAAGTTTAGCGCTGATATACCCGACCACAGCTGTCTTCATCGCCAATGCAGACGGGTCGATCGTAATGGCCACGCATGCTGTTATCGCCTCCGAGTTCATGGCTCTCGAGTCCTCGAGCTGGTTGTACACCGGGTTCATGCTGTCCTCGACGGCGACGCAGACAACATTCGGCCAGCTCAGCGAGATCTTCGGCAGGAAGTCGATCATTATCCTCTGCTACGCCGTCTTTGGCCTGGGGTGCGTCATTGTCGGGGCTGCGCAGTCTATGCCCGTCGCTATCGCAGGGAGAGTCATCTCCGGGGCCGTCAGCGCGGGTTCAAACGTGCTCGTGTCCTTGGTCATCACGGACCTGCTTCCCGTACGAGAAGTCGCAACCTGGAGGTCGTATGTCAATGTGGTTGCTGTGAGCGGGCGGTGTATTGGTGGCCCTCTTGGAGGTTGGCTGGCTGATTTGATCGGCTGGAGGCTGTAAGCCATCTCTCGATCGATACCTGCCTTTGACTATTCTAATCAACCGGTACACCAGGTCATTTATAGGACAAGCCCCCATATTTGCGATTTCTATACTGCTCTGCTGGGTATCCCTGCCAACCACGAGAACAAAATTTACAGCGTCAAAGGACTCCATAGCTACTCAGTCCAGATTTGGCAAACTTCGTCAGGTGGACTTCGTGGGGTCCGCACTTTTGGCGTC
Source organism: Diaporthe velutina (assembly GCA_038088505.1). Taxonomy (NCBI): domain Eukaryota; kingdom Fungi; phylum Ascomycota; class Sordariomycetes; order Diaporthales; family Diaporthaceae; genus Diaporthe; species Diaporthe velutina. The sequence continues at coordinate 819,856 of JBBWSJ010000002.1, read as the reverse complement.
TTTCCTGATACTCATCCTGCTGCCACTGGAAATTGGAGGGAACAAGATTCCTTGGACAGACTACCGCATTCCAATTCTCTTTGTCGCTGGAGTCCTGTGCCTCATATTGTTCGTCGTCGTTGAGAAATGGTGGGCGACCAACCCACTCCTACCTCTCAATCTATTCTGCAATCGGCACACGGTTGTGTCCTTCCTCGTGCTGGCTTTGCAATGTGCAGCCCAGCTAGGAGTGAGTTATGATATGCTAGGAAGTCGATTGCAGTCCGACTAATCATGTTTAGATGATGTTCTCCGTCCCTCTTTACTTTCAGGTCACTCAAAAAATGTCCAACACTGCAGCTGGGGCTCATTTGATGCCAGCAGTTATTGGAAATGCTATAGGGGGTATTATCTCTGGGTATTTCATTCGGAAGTGAGTATAGAGCTAGCTTTCAGCGTTCATGCTTGATATGCTGACATCAATCTTCTTAGCACGGGCAGATATAAATGGCTCATCTATCTGGCTACATTGATGTCTGCCAGCGCTTATACGCTTCTACTATTGCGCTGGCATGGTAGAACCAACTGGTGGGAGAGTCTATACATTTTTCCGGGGTGAGTGTTAATTTTCCAAAGAGAGATGCGTAGCCAGCGGCAACTTGCTGACCTCTTTACCATCTCAGCGGCTTCGGAACTGGCGTTGCGCTCTCTGCGGTCTTCATCGCCGTCCAAGCCTCCGTGCACAAATCACAGGTCGCCCCCGCGATCTCGGCTCTGTACCTCGCCTCCGGTTTTGGTACTGTTGTCGGTCTTGCCGCTGTCAGTGCGACTTTCCAAGCTGGCTTGAGAAGCACCCTCACGGCTCGCTTAGTGGACATGCACATCAGTCCGGAGTTACGAAACGAGGTCTGCTACCCACTTATCCGCTCTGGTGTACAGAGAGTCTAATTGTGTTTCAGATCCTAGAAAAGGCGCTGGCAAGCGTCGAGTACATTTACAAGGCAAGAGGGGACGTTGCGAATGCGATCACGGAGTCCTACGTTGATGGACTTTGGTACAGTCATATTGTATCTCTGGGCTCGTCGCTACTAGCCTTTCTGTTGACGCCTCTGCTACTGGAGTATAAACTGTGATGATAAAAGAATTCCGATTCCCAGTTTGGATCGAATTCCGTAGCAATCTATCTTTTACTCATTGCTGTCGGTTTCACGACGATAATTTCCCGCAAACTGTCAAGAGTTGTGCATATCAGGCCCCATTTGGATATGAGTGAATCGGAGCACCCACTCGCAACCCCCCTTCTCCCCCCCCCCAAAAAAAACCAAAGTACCTATTAGAAAGTTTTATACAAATAACAAAGCTGTGAAAAAGAAACAAAATCACTAAAAAATGGGTACATCTCCTTCATCCTAACGTCTTTGCTGTCTGACCCAACGGGTGAGGTGCGGAAGCAAGCCGCGCCAGTGTGTGCGCGTTGTAGGTCCACTGCCCCCTAAGCTTTTAGTCTCACCAGGGGGGACCCCACTACCCACCTGCTCTCGGAACACCATGTGTCTTCGCTGCAAGCGGAAGATGCGTTGCGCCTGTAGATTACAGATACCTGCTGTCCGAATCTGTTTTCTCCAACGAATCGTTTCCACTCCACAAGGTAGATGCATTTGCGCATATGATGATTCGACAATGCTTGAATCGAAAGGAGGCCCGCAATTCATTTGAATTTCCAAACATTTGCATCACTCCGAGGTGGCGAGGTCAAGTGAGGACCACCCAGGGAGAATCTTTCGCCGGGGTCACTTTCCCTTCGTGATTAAGCTTCCCCAGGATTATCGTCCGTCACGCAAAAGTCGCCCTGGCACAACCAACATGTCCATCGCAGGCGGCAAGAGGGCGCTTGGACCTCTCAGGTGCCTTTTTACAACTCTTGCCTTTTTCGCGCTTGCAGTTCAATGCCAGCAAGATGGACCTACGCAGAAGCCGATCGTGCAGGTGCCCAGTACGGGAGCCGAGAGCACGGGAGTCCCTATCACACCGAAGCCGACCGCGCCGCCGGAGCCAGTCGAGACAAGCGGCCCCAAGCGCCATCCAGACCTCCCCGTTCTGGGCTACGTGACGCCGTGGAACTCGCGCGGCAAGCAGCTGGTCGAGGACTACCGGGAGAAGTTCGACCTGGTCAGCCCCGTCTGGTATACCGTCCACGCGGATGAGGCCAACGTCGACAATGTGTATGCCGTCCGGGGCGGACCGCCGGCCAAGGAGGACGAGGAGTGGTATCGGAGGCTGCAGAAGGCGACCGCGTCGTCGGGTGCGGTGAAGCCGCTTCAGATCGTGCCGCGATTTATCCTGGACGGTTGGGACCAGGACAACTTTCAGAACCTGGTTTTCAACGAGACGAGGTGGCGGCTTCTCTCCGAGGCCATCATGAATGTTGTGGTCGAGAGGTCATTCGACGGGATTGTCTTTGAGTCTGGCGCGTCTTACGCCCTGGGACCTCCTCTCACGAAACTGTCGGAGGTGTTGCACGACAAAGACAAGCTTTTGATACTGGTTATGCCACCTGTTCGGGCACCGGGTGATGGCATGACTGATGCTCACAACTCAAGTAAGTTACACTACGCAAACCCCTTCTCACTGCCTGAAGATCCGTTTTGGCTTCCTCCTCAGAGAATGCGACTAAATTGACATATTTCAGTGATTCTCCAACCCCTCGCAGGGCTTTCACATTACATCGATTATTTCAGCGTCATGACTTACGACATGACGGGTCCAGGTGGTCGAGAGCTCCATGACGGCACCGGGTTCCCGGACGGCAGCTCGATCAGACGGGCAATCGCACAAGGGCAAGCTCGCGAGCCCGGCCCGAACACGAGCGCCGACTGGGTTAGGGATAATCTAGTGGCGTTTGTCGAGGCGTCCGCAGCTGTTGACATGGACCCGTCTCAGTTGCCTGCGGAGTCCAGGTGGGCGTCTCGGAAGTTCCTCATGGGTATGCCTCTGTATGGATACAAATACCCTGTGCTGTTGGTGGACAAGAGCACCGGTGACCTCGTGAAGCGGCCATCCGGAGATGCAGATGCTGAGGGTATTACGCCAATCTTGAGGGGCGCTGGGGAACCCGTCATCATGACCGAGATCTTGGACATGATCAAGGAAAAGAAGGTGCAGGTGCTCAAGTCGGAAGAGGATGGTGAATATTTCTTCGACTACGAAAAGAGGCCTGGGACTGGTTCTTGGAGAGTGTTCCTGCCCACGAGCGAGGGCATCTCCAAAGTGTTTGACACGATACAGGACGTTGTTGATGACGAACTTGAATATGCCTTTGGCGGTGGCGGCGTTGCACTCTGGGAAGTTGGGCAGAGCTCGACTGGTCTCTTGGCTTCGATATGAGGACAAGTGCGTTGGCACTATCAGATCGCGGAGGATATCGCACCATGACAGGTGGGCCTGGGAAAATCAGTCCACGATGAACGTGATGCCATTGGAGACTGCCACTGTACGGATGCCTGAGACTATTCTCCGTCGAAATATAACCTATAGAAAAAGATCCTGGGCATTCTGAGAAGCATCCCAAGTAGGATGCCCAAGAAGAAGCGATGTTGGCTGAGCACTGGCTCCGATGCAAGGCAGGCCTGATGTCACCAGGTGGCTTCGCTGCACATCATCCTATTGCCCGAGGATCTATCATAAAACAGGTGCAAATCTCAAGCATTGTTCTGCATAGTCTACTGGCTCCCTCCTCTCCCTTAGCCCTCCTGGTGGAGAGTCTCCTGCAGCTCTCCTGATTCCGACGGCCAAATACGGCCCGAGATGCCAGCCACTACCGCCCGAAGAGGTAGACAGACAACCAACTACTAAGGAAAGTTGGTACATCTCAGGGTAAATAGCTGAACATGATCCTAACAAGCATGAACCAGAGAAATTTGTCCGCGTGAAATCGTAAGAACATCCGCCATCATGTCCGACCCAGTTCGCAGCGCAGCGGCCTCATCCGGCCTCTCGGACCCGCTCACCTTCCGTAACCCCATCCTCCGCGGCTTCAACCCTGACCCGACCATCTGTGTTGTCCCGGCCAGCGGTGACACGCCCACGACATATTTCCTGAGCACCTCGACTTTCGAATACTTTCCGGGATGTGCAATTTACTCGTCGACGGACCTGCTGAACTGGAAGCTCATCGGCCACGCGCTCAACAGGAGGAGCCAGATCGAGCTGCGGACCGTCGAGCCCGGCGCGGGCAGCTGGGCCAGCACGTTGCGTTACCGTGCCGGTGAAAAACGGTGGTATCTCGCCAACTGCCTCTTTCAGAGGTACCGGCCTGCAACTGATGTAAGTGATGCACTGCTCGCGTCTGCCGCGGGAGGCGTCCTGGTCTTGGCAGGTGGGAGATGGTAGTTAATTCTCCTCCACCACCTAGGAGCGCATCTTCCCTCGAGGGTTTTATGTTTTCACAGACAACATCTGGGATGACAACGCCTGGTCTGATCCGGTTTATTTTGACAATCCTGGCTTTGATCAAGACGTAGGTAGCCCGCCTCTGGACCGAGACCTCCTACCGATATGACACTTACACTCGCATGCAGCTATTCTGGGACGACGACGGCAAGGTGTACCTATCAACAACTACAAGGCTATCGGACCGCCCACCAGGTTCCAAGCAAAAGGACTTCGCCATCCACATCAGCGAGATTGATCTTCCCACAGGTCGGACGCTCACACCGCCGGCTGTGATTCGCAAGTCCCCGCACGGCATCGCTGAGGGCTCGCACATCATCAAGCGCAACGGGTTCTACTACCTCTTCACCGCAGAGGGCGGAACCGAGGCCGGGCACCAGGAGTGGGTGTTTCGCAGCCGGCAGGGCGTGTATGGGCCGTGGGAGAGCCAAGATGGGCCGCTGTGGTACAACGGCCCCGATGAAGAGGTCCAGAGGACCGGCCATGCGGACGTCTTTGAGGACGGGCAGGGCGGCTGGTGGGCCGTCCTGCTTGGGGTGAGGCCGTTGACAGATGAGCGGACGAAGAAGTGGCTGGAGCCCCAGCTGGGTCAGTATTTTGGTTTTCCGCCTCTTGTTTCACTCAGTCTTTGTGGCGTATAACTGTTCTGACCGGCCTCGTGCGCCTCAGGTCGAGAGACATTCCTGGTGAAGGTAGATTGGGTCGACGACTGGCCTGTCTTTAACGAAGGCAGGAACATCACCCTCCTGACGCAAGGCCGAGACTCACAAGTCGAGCAAGGTAGGCCAAGCAACCCGCCATTGGAGTGGCAAGCGGATCTTAAGGGACCCAATCTCGAACTCGGCTGGTATCAGAAGAGTAAGTGGCATCACATATATTCAATGCACCCTCGAGTGAGTGGCTCGAACTGGCACTCACTCTATGTACAGATACACCACTGAAGCAGTCATACTCGCTCACTGAGAGGGACGGCTACCTCCGGCTATGGGGCAACTGCTACGACCTTTCGAGCCCGGAGGCTCCTGTGATGCTTCTCAGGAAGCAGACATCTTTCTCCCAGACATTTGAAGTCACCATGGAGTTCAACACCCAGCAACTAGGCGCTGAGGCTGGACTTGTCCTGTGGTGGAGTCAGTTCTCATATGCCACCATTGGGGTCAGACCTGGTGGGAGTCTCGGCGATCATGGGAGCCCACACATTGCATGCCGGAGCCCGAAAAAACGACCGGGTGAATTCCATGTAAGGACTCCTTTGGCTGAGCCATGGACTACGTGCAATTATGCTAATATATTTCTGGCACAGACGACATCCTTGGATATCTCGGACAGTGTAGCGACAGCCTCCAACACGACCGTGCCCGTCAAGTTCACCCTCGTCTGCGAAGGCAGCACCTACACGCTTGGTTTTGACCAAGGGCAAGGGGGCAGCCAGACGCATGTCTCGTGCTCTGCAGAGGACTTGACAGTCATGCCACCGGTCGGTGGCGCTTTCACTGGTGTCATGTTTGGTGTGTACGTCTTTGGGCAAGGAGAGCCGCTGCTTGACCCAGCAGATTTTACCAACATTCGAGTGTCGACCAGGAAGACTTGACGGAGGTTACCAATCGACCAATTTGATGGGAATTGCCTGGTAGACGACATAAGCGCAAGTCATGTGAGCCGCGTGGAAGAGGGCCCACAGCCCTGGGGGCTGCAGGACGGACGGGCTGACCCAGGCCGTGATCAGCTTGATGCATATTGACAGTTCAGATGTACACAAAATGCGATCATGGATCCTGGCCACAACTTGCAAGGCAAGCGATCGTCAGTTCGAAAGATGGGCCTCGTTATCGCCTTGTATGAAAATTGAGGGTAAGAAATTGGGGGCGAGAACAAATGACTGGCCTCGGTCGCTCAGTGCTGCATCATGTAACGTGATGCTCATCTATTAGGGTGCAGCATGCAAGCCATATAGGCACACATGCAGTGGTTTGCAGATGCAACCCACATACACATACCTAGGCAGTCTACATCTGTACTATACCAGTAGATGCTTGCATGCAGCCGGAGCTAGACGGACTCTAGCCCTGTGGACAACCCTGCGTAGGATTTTTCAATTGTTTATGAATGACGCAGGCAGACGAGTATATGTGGGTGTAAAGCGTAGGGCTGACTTGGAATGAGGAAGACGCCTAGCTTCAGCTGGAGCTGTTCCACGTGGGATAGATGAAGTGCAGACCGGCATCGAGTGTGAGCCATCTTTGCGCCACAAGGGCAGGGCTAAGGTCGTCTAGTTGCTCCGGGACAGAAAGAGTTGACGTCGAGAATGATGGGGATGAGGGGACCACTGGTACACAAGCCAGAAGGAGGAGCAAGACCACCGGATCATGGACCGGATTACCACAAAGAGGAACCCGCGGGGCGATCTGGACATAACCCCAGACCCGCCTGTGGTACCCCACATTCGAGGTCGACGACAGTCCATTGTCCACCCCGCCACGGACAGGTGCCGGGTAAACTTCGACACTTGGACAAGAGAAGCATCCTCATGCCGGAGTAGCCTGGTGTTATAGGGCCCCCAGGGTGGAATTGACAGGTCAGCTGTCCTCGTTCTTACAGGACAACTGGCCGATGTTGCATTGCAGTGAAACTCAATGCTGGTCGAGTCCAATGGCCAGTGCAGCGGGAAACGAACTGCCAAGAGAAACGGGCTCTCTAAGAAGTCTGGACTTCGCCTTCGAGCTCGACCAAACCTCTCGTGCCCCGCCGATGCCCACAACGGCAGGCCGAAGCTGGCCAAAACGGCAGCGACGAGAGGGGTATTCGAGGGGCGGCTTAGGACTTGGAGACTAGGGAAACTAGCACTCCCGGCAGCAGACATACGCATACGGCAGGAACCCGACGGTTGAGGAAAGAATGACAAGATGAGCTACTCCTTCCTTGGCTCGGCTTCGAGGGCGGGCAACCTCCTCCGGCGCCGATGCTGATCCATACATGTCCGCCCACTTAGACCACACGCGGCGTTGTTCACGCAAAGGGGATCCCGTTCGGATACAAAGTCTCGAGACACCCCGAGACCTGAAGACTTTCAAGTTATATCAACTGTTGGTCACTGCTGGCTGCTAACACACATCACGAGAAACGCACACTCACCCTCCTTTTTTGTTCGTCTTGTCGTAGTCCTGCTCGCTCGGGTGTGAGTCGCTTCGAGTTCCCACACCGAGCGCACATCACTCCTTTGTCCACGACCCAGCCTGGGTCAAGCCAACCATAAAAGGCGCCACACCAATCAGCAATTTTAACGCACACTCATACACACACATACAAAACACATCAAAATGTCAGGAACAATCAGCAGACTGGCCCCCAGGCTTGCCGCTCAAAGGCTCCTTCCCAGGTTGCCTTTGGCTGGTCGAGCAGTGGTGAACAGCCCCAGCATCCACACGAACCCCACGGCAACCTCACCAGCCAATTCACGGCCCAGACAGTTCCATGCGTCAGCAAGCCGCAGCAACATCACATTCGAGAGCACCGGCCGCCTGCCCGAGTTCAGTCTGAAAGACAAAGTCATCATCGTGACCGGAGCCGGCCGTGGGCTGGGCCTGGTCCAGAGCGAGGCCCTCCTCGAAGCCGGCGCAAAAGTCTACGCTCTCGACCGGCTGGAGAAGCCCGACCCGGACTTTCACCGCGTGCAGGAGCGTGCCAAGGAGCTCGGAACTAGCCTCACTTTCAACCGGATCGACGTCCGCGATAATATCAGCCTGAACGCAACCATTGAACGGATCACTGATGACAACGGCCGCATCGATGGGCTGCTGGCGTGCGCTGGCATCCAGCAGGAGACGCCCGCGCTCGAGTACACCATGGAAGACGCCGACAAGATGTTTGGAGTCAATATCACTGGTGTCTTCATGACGGCGCAGGCAGTGGCCCGACAGATGCGGAGGCTGGACCGGCCGGGATCGATGGTGCTCATCGGCAGCATGAGCGGGACGGTGGCGAACAAGGGATTGATTTGCCCGTGAGTTGCGCCCAGCTTCTAAGGTGATATGATACTTTGTATTCTGACCAACAGACAGAGCCTACAACGCCTCCAAGGCCGGTGTACTCCAGCTCGCACGCAATCTAGCCATGGAGTGGGGTCAACACGGCATCCGCGTGAACACCATCTCACCCGGCTACATTGTGACTGCCATGACAGCACCTCTGTTTGAGCAATTCCCCGACAGGAAGGAGAACTGGCCCAAGGACAACATGTTGGGAAGGCTGAGCTACCCGGAGGAGTACCGTGGTGCGGCTGTCTTCCTCCTGAGCGACGCTTCAAGCTTCATGACTGGCGCCGATCTTCGCATGGACGGGGGTCATACCGCCTGGTAAGGTATCTCTGATACGTCGTCTCGAGTTAACCGCGCGAGCGACTGGAGGTCTGTGTTCGAGATTTTGGCATTGGGAAGGACATGGAATGATTCTGGCGTCCTCGTGGGTAGATTGCAGCTCGTTGATTTGGGTGTTGGGAATTTTAAAGTCCAATGGAGGATTCGGCCATGGACGTTCGTAGGAAGATGGGAGCGGCGAACGATTTTGGGCGTTGCATTCATCAAAACTTGCGATGGTTTCTTGCCACATTCCAAATTTTCAGGCCTTTGCCAGGCGATGGGGATCGCGTTTCATAACGAATTGGGCAACAATTGAGCATCGTTGACTTCTACTGTGTCTGTCTTGAGTCTGGCCACGTCCGCGACATGCCTAAAGTCCGGTCAACCAAATGAACACGATTGCACACCTTCGTGCCCATGGAATGATGCGTGTTGTTTTCGATGCGATTCAGCACGTCCAGCCAGTGCTGGATTGTGATACATACACGTGATGCCAACTCCTCGCTCCCCAATAGACACAGCAGCTGCAGTCAATCCTGCAAGTTGGCGAATATCAGCACTCTCCTCTTTCGCCCCCTCCTGGGCACTCGTGCCTTTCCTTGCCTCACCTCCATAGGTTCCGAGTGTATGGCAGCACATTCCCAATCCAGGCCTTGCTGAACGACCTGGCCGCCTTTGGCCGCCGGAAGTATTGATCAGTGCAATGGCGTTCTCTACTGCTCCTCTGCTAGTCATGTCGAATTGTGGAATGACCAATAATGGCAAACGCGCTGGAAGTTCCAGATGCAGACCTGCTACGAGGCCACCCATCCATCGCAGACCAAGCGCGCCACGGGTACTGATCGTCGATGCATCCCATAGCGGAGAAAACCACAGATCGCGCCGATTTAGTCGCCGCCTCAGGGCGCAGGCCCCCCGACTGGCTGGAACAGACTCCGGGGGCCCAGCCGCCTCACCACACCCCTCCTCAGGTTGAAGCGGTGTTCGATCTCCCCGTCGCTCGCGCCCCGCTCCCGCATTACGAGCACGTCCCTGATCATGCCCGACGTCAGGAACCGCCTGCCCTGCCCGCCTGACACCCCCAGGCTCTCGAACTCTTCCTCGGCCTCGCGCGACAGCCTCTCGCGGGCCTCGAGCGCGGAGAGGACGGCGTTGTTGGACGGGGACGGAAAGACCGGCCCAGGCTCATGGGCGGCGGGCTGCGACGACGTCGGCGACGCTGTCGACGATGGCGAGTAGGTCGGGTTGGGCTGGACGACGCCTATCTGCCGCAGCCGCTCGGCGAGGCCCGGCTGCAGGTTATTCTCTGGGGATGACGACATGTGCGGGTCGGCGCCATCTCGGAGAATAGCTGTTTCGTGTTCGCGACGTTAGCAGGAAGTTCGAAGTCCCCCATTGGGCCGGTGGCACCCGTGGGAGGTGGTGGCCGAGCGGCACGGGGACGGACCTTCATCTTTTGACAGCGACGCCTTTGGGGCCTGCGCCCTTTGGCTCGGCGGCGGCCGTGACGCTGCTGCCGCTCTGGAGGCGGATGATCCCGACGAGGGCGGTGGCACTGCTGACCCAGGAGGTCTGCTTGGGAATTTGCGAATGGTGCTCTGTGCGGCCGACTTCGATGCGCCGGAGCCCATTGTGACGTGGATTTCGTGTCTCGGGAGGAGTGGGCACTTGTGTTCCGGCGGTGAGAGTTCCTCTATCCTGTCGCTGGCTGAAAAGGGGAATTGAAGCTCCAATTTGTATGTTCTGGGCAAAGTGAGGCTGCGCCGTTGGAGTTGATGATCATCATCATGACGAGCACAAAGGCATGCTTGGAGTTATGGCCAACTGCCGATTCATACAGGGGGTGCCCCGGCAAGGGTTTGACCCTCATCACCTTACGGCAGGCAATATGGAGGAACTACCATAACTAGTCAGTCTACTTGAGCGCAACTAGCTACTCACTCAGACTTATTTGTGGATAAAAACATGTCAGGTTAGATTAGCGGACGATCGCTCCTTCTTTCATAGGGCGAGGCTCGTCTCTATTCCATTTTCGGTTGTCCACCGCTGCATGTCAGCATGCTCAGGCTTGGAACCGGAAAACAATGCGGATAGCGACATGAAGTGTTCGTAGGTCTGGTTACACAACCATCACAATCATAGCACGTCAGGTGCCCAAAAGCAATAGGCCACGGGCCAACGGAAAGTGGGAGATGTGATGTATAGTAAATATATTGGTGTGAGACACAAGCCCCTCCCCGCGAAAGATCAAGATGAGGCGACTCCACCATAGACTTCTCTACAAATATGTTCGCTGATCCCGCTCTCCTTTTTGTAATTTCGAGACTGAGACCAGTATCGCACACCTTATCATAGCATACTAGCGGCCATGGACTTCCTCGTATATTCCTCTGATCGTGGAGCGGCCGGAGTGTTGGCTACAGTCGTAGCCACCTTTCTGGGGTACCGGCTACTTGTGATGCTGTACAACATCTCCCCATTGCACCCGCTGAGCCGAATCCCTGGACCCAAGCTGGCGGCAGCAAGCTACCTGCCTGAGTTCTATTACGACGTCATTCGTGTCGGAAAGTACACCACCAAGATCCGTGAATTGCATGAGAAATATGGTGAGAGCAAGAAGCGCCGACGTCTCGATTCTGAGGGCTAACGCTTGAAACAGGCCCATTGGTTCGCATAAACCCCAACGAGGTTCATTGCAGTGACCCTGCATTCTCAGATGAGATATATGCTGTTGGTGGACGCAAGCGTGACAGGACACTCCATCAAATCAACTCCGCCGCCTTGTCAGTTATCTGGGTCCCTTCAAGGAGTTCAAGACATTCCGCACCTATTAACTCTCGTTTGTGAAATAGGGGTGATAAGGTCGAATTTGGTACCGCAGACCACGACCTCCACCGCATTCGGCGTGCCCCAGTTGCCAAGTTCTTTTCGCGGTCGGTCATCTTGAGCATTGAAGAAGAGATCGCCGCGCTCGCCCAGCGGCTCTGTGACAAGATTATGGTCCAAAGAGGCAATGGGACGCCCTTTGACCTAAATACAGCATACAGCAACCTGTCCAACGATGTCATTTCAACATATTGCTTCGGCGAGTGCTTCAACCTCCTGGACCAGCCCGGGTGGAAGTCCACCTTCAGAGACTCGAACCTGAAAATGCTCAAATTTTGGTTCATATTCCGCTTCTTTCCTTTCCTGAGGGGCCTGGCGGATGTCGGTGTATGGTAGGTTGGTGTCTCGATTTTGGTAATAAGATCGTAATCATTCTTGTTGACCACGCTGTGTAGGTTTCTGGACTATCTACCTGATGACACGGCGACCTTCATACGTACTATGCAGGTTGACATACCCAAAATGGTTGAGAAGACCACCGAAGATCTCAAAGCTGGAACCGTTTTCCCTCGCCCTATCTTCGTCAAGGCTCTCTTGGACTCTAATCTGAGTAAAGATGAAAAGTCGCCCGAACGGATATATAAAGAGGTTTTGGGTATTCTAGGAGCCGGTACTGAGACCACAGCCTGGTGGGTATTTCACCAAATACATTTGAACTTTGACCGACTTTTGATTCTTTTCTTCTGTTCCAAGCCACTAAAGATGTTGAACGAGACACCTCCTGCATGCGCCACCTGGCAAAGTGGTTGTAATTCACTAACGACTACCTAGGTCTCTCAGTGTCTTGACATACCATATCCTAGCAAACCCTGAGATTCTTGAAACCTTGACGCAAGAACTCAAAGCAGCAATCCCCAACCCGCAGTGCCTGCCGCACTGGGCCACGTTGGAGAAGCTTCCATACCTCAACAGCGTCGTACACGAAGGCCTCCGGCTCTCATATGGAACTTCAGGTAGGTCAGCCCGGATCGCAACCGAGGAAGACCTAGTCTACAAAGGCGAATGGCAGGGGAAGCCTCTTCGCTATGTGATACCGAGCGGATACGCAATCGGCATGTCCGCCTATATATCCCACCACGACGAGAAGTTGTTTCCCGAGTCGCACAGATTCCAACCGGAGCGTTGGCTGGATCTCCAGCATAGGAAGGAGCTTGAACGTGGCTTTCTGGGTGAGTTGTCAACCGACCAGGACGCTTGTATTGTTCCAAGCTAAAATCTAGAGGGAAAGCCTTTTCAAAGGGTAGCAGAATTTGCTTGGGGATGAAGTAAGTGCCCACAACGCATTCACTGCTCTTTCCAATTTGCAAGCCAAGTAGCTGACATACAGTCCGAAGTCTCGGCCTTTGTGAACTCTATGTAACAACGGCTGCTTTGACCTTACGTGTACTTCCACACATGCGTCTGTACGAGACAACAGAAGAGGTAATTCAGCTCCTTATTTCCATTCGTGTCTATCTCTAGACTCAAAAACCCTATCCCACGCAGTTGCTGCTTTAAATTCTGTTTAATACTTCATACTACCGTCCTTGATCTTATGCTAAAGGCATATCCTGATAGGATGTCCGCTACGATTGGGAGACACTGGTGCCAATGCCCAAGCACGAAAGCTTGGGTGTGCGAGCAACGATTGTATAATGCGAATCTATCCTCAACGCTCGTTCAAGTGGAGCTTTTGGAGTGAATCGGGATGGAAAAAATATCGCTTTGATTTCTAAGCCCATTCCCCATGACGCTTTTTCTCACCTGACCATAACATAATGGCTTCTTACTTCCTTGAGATTCAACTGTATGTTTGTCTGGTTTACAACTTCGTTTGGAGAACTTCAATTTGAAAAGTTATCAATCAATTTCTGTACGTATGTCGATGATACTGTAACCTGAGAATATAAATCCAACGATGCACTCTGGGCTGTAGGTGTCAGCATCACCACTGCTTCTTCTTGATGCCTAGTCGGAGTTCCGGTTTCTGAGTCGTTGCATCTAATACTTCCGCTCTCTTCCCCGAGGCCATACGACCATAACTTACGAGGCAGTCAATGTTTTACACACAGGTTCGATCACATGCACGCCGAACGATTTCAGTGCTACATACAATGCACCCGAAGCGTTGTCGCGATAGGTCGGCGTGAAGACATCGTAGCTGGAACCTTAAATATCCGCTAGATGATGTTGAAGTTCACATGATGAGTCTTCCGCGGTCAACGAGTTTCATCCTTGCGCCCAGGACAACTCATCGTCTCCAAACGCCGGGTTGCATCATGCAGGACTCAACTTGAAGACTCCATACCACATGTGTGTAAAAAAGTGATTTCAAGGACCAAGGCCACGTGTCAGGCCTACACCCACCGCAACTTCTCGCGATACCTTCGTGGTGTAGCACCAGATGTCTCTAGTGAAACCGCAAAAGGCTTGCCACCCTCCACAACGAAGGTCCCCAATTCGGAACAGATCACGAAACATCTTGATGGTGTCTCCGCAGTCAGCTGTGCAGCTCGAACTGTTGACCTGTGCCATCCGCGACGAGGCCCCACCCAAGCGGCAGCTCTGCGAGGACGGAAACCTTATCGGGGCCAAGAATCTCGGCAGATTCGCGGGAGGCCGGAAGGTAAAGCGGGTCCACGGCATCGGACGTCTTGTTCTCTCGGCCGTGTTGCGGCGAGCCTCGTTCCGGAGCTTATCTCGCTTGGCCGACACTCGCGCGGATTGTCTTGTGAAGAGCTATGGAAGGTCCCCTGGAATTCCGAGGCTTTGCGCGTCCAGGGACGATGGTTGTTCGCGATGATTCGTGTCACTGGTCCGGCCTGACACGGGACTGCATTTCGCGACGTTTGAATGGGCAGGCCGTCTGATATATTACACTTTGCTAAACCTTCGGTACCAGAGAGACGGCAGTACCCGGGATTTGCTTGGGCATCACTGCTTGAATCTCTTTGCATTTCTCTAAATTGTGAACGGCGAATGGTGGCAGTGCCAGCGATACAGCTGCAGAAACAATGCAGCATTGTCGACGAGTTGTCTCGCGAGCAAAGGCCTCAGTCGCTCTGGATGCCAGAACAAGCCACAAACCAAAGTCCTCAGCCAAGCTACCTAGGTAGCGGCAGGGCTTCGTGGCTAAATCCAGACTCATGCATGTGCGGCTCATTCTTATGATCTGCAGCATTTATCCTTTTCGTCTCCAGGATGATGGGATAGCAATCTGGGGTAATTGGAGGTGATCAACGAGGCCAAATGCCGAACAGTAAGGCGTTCTGCCCTACAAGCAAGGGAAGGGGCTTCACGTGTACATAGCTGTTCCGGGACCACCCCAGCCTGACTAGCCCGCCCTCATCGGATAGTCCGACGTCCCACCTCCGTCTGCAACACGAATGGTTCAGGAATCTGCTCCATGGCGCCATCCTATTCTAGGGTGTCGAATTGTTTCCGATGTGAATGCGGAAAGATCCTGACGGAACTCTGGTCCGGGCTCAGACGATCAAAATGATCTACCAACAACCTTGGAAATCCGCACTGCACAGTCTATAGCGTCTCACGATATCGTGACTTCCCGGCCTTCAAGTTTGCTTAAATGTGGGAGTCCTCTTAGACGGCGATGATGTTGTGATAATGGCTGCATACCTGACACTTTGAGACAGCACGCTACCGCACAGCCCATCACATTCTGGCCCAACAATGCCATGGAAAATTCCTTGGTTCTGCACGAGGCAGCAGTTGCCAATTCATGGCGTCCAACTCTTCCAAATCACAACGTGGTAATGTAACCGGCTTTGCAGGTCACCGACAGTGTTGGCTCCTGCCTGAGATATCATGGTACTACCGTCGAGGAGCATGGTACCATTTTTCAAGGTCGGCATTGTCGTAGTAGTGTTTGTGAAACAATCCTCGATATAAGGCTGCGAAGTAATATATTTCTCACTTTCTGCGCCGAAGACCTTCCCAGTATTGGCGCATTGTCGTTAAATCACGGGTTTCTTCTTCCAACGCATTGTAGAAGTCACACTATTCAACATTGCTTAAGAGTTCTCTACGAGGAGGGACGCCCGATACGGTGTAACAATCATTCGAGCTTGATGTAGCTATACAACCGTGGAAGTCCTCCAGCGTAGTAAATGCTTTCAACATGGAATGAGACTAAGTGCATAAAACATAAGCATGTATAAGCCACTTTTTATACTCTCGTGAAGCACAGTCTGACCTCAAGTAAGATGTGGACCTCTGATCAGTGCTTTTGATATCGTCTCCAGCCTCCGTGTCGTTGTTAGCCAGGTGAAGTATTTCCAAGTACTCAAGGATCAACGTCTGCTTTGGTATGGCGGCCGGAGTTGCTGTGCAGACGGCACTTCGAGCCATCATCCAATCTTGACCATGCTTGCGAGATACATTTCAGCCACTGTGGCAGGACAGCCAAGAAGGGCGGTTCACCTGGTCATTTGCAACACCTGAGCGTGTGTGTCAAGTTGGCTAGAACGCGAGTCTTACAATCGTCTAGAAGAGAACTGTTAGCGTCGCCCTGTAGGTACAGCCCGTCTTAATTACCCGGCAGCGGCAGGGAATGCCTTGACAATCGGCAATTAGCTAGTAGGATTCGAGGCGTTGTGTTGAACAATGCGTGGTTGGGAGACCTCTACAAAGGATCTGTGTAACCAGGATCGAGGAAGTTTCACAATGTTCGAAATAGCCCCCGATGTCTGTGGCTTGTAAGACCTGCCTACCTAGGTATAAGCAGCCAGCTTTCAGGAGAAGGGGCAGATTTCAGTGTTGTCTAACAACGTTGACGGCAATTCTGAAGCACTCCTGATGAATCATTATCCAGGCCCTTCCAAGATCCTCCCGAACAAACCACCCCCCACTTGTCCGGAATTCCCGTCTCTCTGGCGCGTCCAGTGAGACCGTTTCGTAGGTCGCTAGTTTGTGATTTCTTGTCTTTCCTACGGCGGTCCACCATGTAAGCATGGCAATGTCAAACGGATCATCAGACGATGCTAAGTAACAGGCGAGTCGTTACGACAGTGCTCGTTGTTGAAAAAGCGGCTAATATTAAGCCCGAGCGTCAGGCGCATATAGCCCCAAAGGTCCACCCGGAGACTGCTGAGGACAACCCGCGCTCGGCCGGGCAAGGGAAACCATGCCACACACTCTTGTGGCGGCATAGGTGTGGTGCATGTAAGTGTATTGCGTGGCCTCAATTTCCGTCGTGCTTGTTTCTATAGGTGGGAAGGGAAAGGGGCAAGAAATGAACTCGTACTTCTTGTCACATTGTATGATACTGAGACACAATCAAGGAAGGCGTAACATCCAATGGCGAAGGTGTCTACGGGGTGTATCATCCTAGGCAGTCGAATGAGAGGGTGGAAATGTCCCGGTGGTATGGGCCGGGTGACAGAGATGCCCGATCCGTTGAAGCCGCCTAGACCGACACGCAGCATCTTGGATCGCTTGTTGTGTCGGTTGAGTCAATGTTACTACATGAACCCACCAGGGCGAACAGCAGGGAGCGCATAGTAGCCGGAGAAGAGGAGCCCAAAAAAGATCGTCAAGATTAAGTTGTGAAGAAACTTGCCGATGGGGCCGTGGAATGGAGCGTCGGATGCTCAGAACGAGGCCCAAGCACCCAGCGTCAAGCCAATGGAGGGGTTCACTTTTAGCTGCAAGAGCATTAAGCGCGCCTACACCTGAGAGTCTAACTTTGCTCAAGCCTTGGTCGTGATCATCTCTCACATCCAGGCGATCCACGCCTCCGCTTCTCCAGGCACGCTCATGACCTGCATTTGCGGGTACTGGCCTCAGCTCCTACCACGGTAATCGTCTGTCACTGATTCGTGCTGTCGCCTAAAGGGCGGGAGGTGGTGGGCGCGCGCCGGGCATGGGCGTTTCAGATGCGGCACTCTTGCCCTTTCCCTGCTCCCGAACCCTGGGTTCGCACTCCATAAATAATCTTGGATCCGCACGCTTATCGGACTACAGGCGCTTCTTGTACGGTGGGCTTAGGTGGGCTCATTATGATGGTCACTGCCATCCTTGCACGCCGACGGTCCGACGGTCGTTGCCAAGCCTCTATCCGCGAGTATGCCAGCGCCAGCGACCTCTTTTCCAACATTCCAACATCGACTAGGCACTTGGCCCTGAACATGACAAGAGTACCTAGGTACAGAAGTAGACAACGGTTGCGCCTGCCGAGCCTAGCTACCCACTGGCGTCTCATGCACACAAAGGCGAGACCTTTTTTCAGCCCCTGATGTCCTCACGCCAACAACTTCCTTCCCCGTCCAAGAATCACTGGCACGTGCAAGCCCTTGAACCTTGTCACCCCTCCCTCGAAAGCATGTCGAAGGGGGCCGCGTCTTCCAAGACAGCTTCGCAGGCTGGCTGGGATGGCTCGGCTTGGAGAAGGCAGCCCTGCCATCTCATCTTTTGGGTTACCTTCGTCATACCAAAAGACGTGCTGGGTGCTCAAGCCCACAATAGTTCGTGGTACGACTCGTGAAAGGATACTCCGTGCGGCACCACCCACCAGCGCTGCCACCCATCCATTCCCCTGGTTCCAGTTTCCTTCGCGCTGGGATGGGATCGTCTACCGAGGACATGATTGATGGCGCCCGGCGCGGTAGATATTGGCCGCACTGGGGCTAAGCTTAATCCCACAAGCTCGTCGTCCACCGCAGGGGTAGAGAACAAAGGATACATATGTAGCCAAGCTAGTCCCTCTTCTCTAATTGCACATAAGCAGTCCAGAGCCAGTCCGCTTCCTGTCGCCTGTATCCCAGTGGATCTTCATATTTCCCTCCATCTGATGTCTCACTCGGTTTTAGTCGACCCTGGCGCATGTTTCCCCTGGATCTCGGCCTAGAGGCAGCATCCTACAAGTACAGATCCACCCACCGACCCGGACAGCCTCACGGTAGTTTGAGAATATTGCCCACTCACATGTTCATGTATGAGTGAAACCGCCCCTTCGACTCCACTTTCGGTCTTGGGCCTCACGGTGCAAGGGGGTTCTTTTTTTCTCGGACCCGGCTGGACGGACAATCATATATCTGCCACTGGGCCCGCCAACGCCTACTCGTCCTCCGGTGGGACTCGATCTCCTGCTCCAGGCAGGCCTCACTAATACACCGTCATGGATTCAACGTCGACGCCCGTGGACCCGGGGCTGGCAGCCCAGAACATCGCGTGGCTCGCTCTGCTCATTATCATCCTGGTCCTTTCCTTGGCCACCATCACCGTCGGGCTCCGCTTCTACACGAGGATAGTGCTGCTCAAGCAGCTGGGGCTCGATGATTACTTTGTCCTCTTGACATTGGTATGTCATCGGCATCGATATCAGCTTATTTCCTCCGAGGTCAATCACTGACTGGCTTTCAGGGCTTTGCCATAGCTACCGGCAGCGCCGTGCTCTCAAGTAAGTCGATCATGTTCACGAAACTCACCGAGACAGAAAGCTGACTCGCTATAGCCATTCCTTACGGCCTCGGAAGACGTACCGCGACGCTGGACCCCTCGATCATTCCCTTGTATCTTCGGGTGAGTTCGAAAGGCAGAATGCTAATTACGATCATTGTGTGAGGCGATAGTGACTGACAAGATCACAGTCCTTCTGGGTGTCCATCGTTTTGTACAATGCAACTCTGATGATGATCAAGCTCACCTTCTTGATCCAGTACTACCGTGTACTCGGAGTATACAAGATGAAAAAAGTCATTTGGTATACCGGAGTGGTCATCATGATGTGGGCCTTCTCACAGCTACTCGTCGTCATCTTTTCTTGCACTCCGGTCCAAAAGTTTTGGCAGATGGAGTTGGAAGGACAATGCTTGCCTAACTTGCCGTTCTGGTATATCAACGC
Source organism: Diaporthe velutina (assembly GCA_038088505.1). NCBI lineage: Eukaryota > Fungi > Ascomycota > Sordariomycetes > Diaporthales > Diaporthaceae > Diaporthe > Diaporthe velutina. Next base: position 800,347 of record JBBWSJ010000002.1, on the reverse strand, counting down.
CGCCGGAAACATCGCAACAGACCTTGCTATCCTTGGTATGCCGTTGCCCGTCCTGGCGAAATTGAAGCTTCGCCGACAGCAGAAGTATATCCTCCTTGGCATCTTCTGCTTGGGATTCTTGTACGTCCGACCATTATCATGATACTTCAAGTTGAACCGAAGTGATATGGGTCCAGTATACTGACGCTTTCCCAATAGCACCTGCGCCATCTCGCTCATTCGCCTCAGCTACCTCAAGCAAGGTCCCGATTTTACGTGGGACAATGTTCCGACATCCGGCTGGTCCGTCAGCGAGCTGTGCTCCGGCATTATTTGCGCGTGTCTTCCGACTCTCCGGCCATTAATGTCTAAGATCAAGCCACAGTGGATGGCAAGCTACGCATCACGGTCACGGAGGACAAGACACACCGGGTACGGAGACAAGAACAATTACGGCGCGAACTCCGGAAAAGTCAAGGCGATGAGCAGTACCGGAAACTCGAGGAGTACGCGCGAGAGCAAGGACCCCAGCATGTTCGTAAGCACAAAGGAGCTTAGCTCGACGAACTACAGAAGACTTGGAGACAACGATATCGAGATGGCAATGCCAGCACCGCCAAGCCCCTCTTTTCAGGTGGACAGAAGCAGGTTCGACGACACACGGTCTTCAACAGATGGTGGGAGCACGTTTGGTGCAGCACTTGTCGCCGGCCCTCGAGAGGACAAGCAGGACATACCGATGCAAAGTCTAAACCCCCGATCGAAGTCTCAGCCTCAAAGCGCAGACGGCACCGAGATGAGGAGGGAATTCAGCAACCGCGGAAAAGAGAACGACAAAGCCATGGAGATGTTGGGGTTAGATCAATATGACACTGGTGTCACAACACACATAATGGCAGACAAGGGGCAGCCTTCGATTTTCCCACAGCACTCGCGAGCTGTCAGCAAGTCAAAGTCAGGCGCGAACCTATCTGGTATCGAGGTCAAGATGGATGTGACGGTCTCAACGACACCGTCCCCTGTGGCCAGGCCTAAGGACGTGTCAGTGAGGTAACCCGAGTTGTAATGTTGTTGATCTTTTGCTGTACATAGCGATAATACCTAGCTACATACCCCCTGATGAATTTTACGAGTACATGAGGCTCTTGTTCCTCGTGCACGTCACACACCCTCCCACGCGAGTCACACAACGCCGTGATAGGTGATGCCGTCACGATGGCCCCTTGCATCCTCTTCCGCCGGGACTGATCCGGCACCAGTCTTGGAAGCTTGTGCGCGTGTGGTCGCAGCGCTGCCCAAATCCGGGGATGCAGTCATCCTGTCTTGTCAATGGTGCATACCACCACACTGACCACCACTCTAATAAAGCAGTCCTGAACTATAATTTTTGAGCGCGCCAGTGATGGTCGCATGCGACCCTACATAGTAGGACGACAGTGTACTGACGTAATGTGGTAAAATGGCACTGTTGTATCTGTCACACTGCTAGCCTCTCCGTAGATCCCGAGTCCGACTAGGTTGCTGTGCTGATCTCCGTTGGGAAGCGCACACCGGATCCGAGCGCGAAAGCAAGGTTTGATAAGGTTCAAATGGCGAGCGTTGAGCAGACGAACCACGGCTTGCGTGCAGGGCCAGGGACGCATGCATGCCATATGTGCGTGCATGCAAAGCGGCATGGTCCCATGCGAAGTTTCCGAAAGCCAAACTTTATACTCGACCGTTTGCCAGTCCTGCCGAGCATAGGCTACCTTGCCTGTGCACCTTAGGAGCTGACGGAGATCTGGCTGGGCACATGTGACTGGCAGGTTGTTATTGTTTAGTTAACTATGCGAGAACGTGTTCAAGCTCGTGACCCAGGACCCTTATGCTCGAAGATTATCGGTCACCCGTTGAAAAGCCAACACAAGAGGCTCAACGAACCACTCGGCTGCATGTCAAATAGACTTTAATCAATCACGAACTCCCGATAACCAATTAGTCTCTGAACCGATGGGACTTGGCTCTTTCATCCCATCGCGTCCCGCGAGGCTCGGGATTCGGACCCAGAACAATCCTTCTGGTCGTGCTGAGCTGAGGCCAGCCGGTATATCATAGTTTGTATGCCCGATATTACACTCAGGCCCAATCGGAAGTCAATGTCACGGACGCCCGGCATGGCGGTTCTGGTCGCAACAACACGTACTGCGCACATGTGGCCCAATCAAAACACTACTCTGAGCCGCACTGACTGCTGCGATCGATGAAAGTGGAGGCAGGAACGCAAGCCGATCTCGAAGGAACCCAAGGTTGCGATGATGCATGTGACTGACACGCCCAACGGTGGGCGCTATCCGTGGGTTGAGATTAAAGTGGGGTAACACGTCTGTCTACCACCTCACTCGTCACCTCACAGAGTCTCGATCAGGCCTTGATAGTTACGATTGGGCAGGCACAGTAACTACTTTGGCCTGACCCGGGTCCCAAGCATGAGGCGGTCCCGCGCGAATGGAGAGCGATATGTTGAGACTCAGCTTGGCGTCTAGATTCAGATCTCGGTCGGGTCATGCGGTGTCGTCAAGGTACCACAATCAATCTTCAATTCTTGAATATACAAATCGAACTTTGCTGGGATGAGCGCGCGCCAGAATGGAGTTAGATTACAATCTTCTCGAAGTATCGTGAACATGCAAAGTCAAGTAAAATTGAAGGGTCGTCCAGGGTCCTAACCGTCAATACCCGACTATATTCTCGAGAATAACGCCAGTGGGTAAGTTGCAGAACGTCGCTTGCAGCTGTGATCGTCGTTCCATGGTTCCTGCGCGGCCAGAAGCATCTATTGAAAGCTTGATAACGCGTTGTTGCCTGTGTCCTCAAAACTCGGTTGTCCACTCACATTAGATGAAATTCGAAGACATGTCCGAACGATTTATCGATAGATGACGTATTCGCTGTTAAGCACGCGAAAGACGAACAGCCTGCGGTTCTTGGTTCTGTCTGAGTCAATACAGTTCGTACTCGGGTAAGATCTCCGAGACATCGCCCACTCGGCGGGTCAGCACCCTTGTGAACTACTACTCAACGACGTCGGATGCAATCAGCTTTGGCTTGGGCGATGCTGCACCAATGATGACCAGGCCCTGACTCTGGATCAGACCATATTTTTCACCGATCTCCATGGCGGGATGCATCTACAGTACTGTAGGATGTTTGATGCCGGTTTCTGAGTAAATGACGTCTGAAACATCAAGACTCCTCGCATCGCCTGCTTCTCGCTCGAGCCCCCTCGACGCGAATATTCAGAGGTCGGCGTCGCCCTTTCCTCTTGGCCCCCGCGGATATTTGTAACACGGTGACGACGAGGTCAACGAATGGGTTCCCGCGGCACGGGAGGAGTTTTAAGCTTCCTGGCCACAGCAGTGGGCCAGCGGCCGGCGGGCGCAACTCGGGAGGTACCAACCCGCCCTCCTGACGCCGCAGATCAAACATGAAACGTGGAGCATTTACCCGATCTCTGACCGGCCGAACATCGGCTGGCAGGCACCGGCAGGGCTGATCGTCCGGAATCTGTCCAATATGAGAGTGTTGACATTTGGAATGTATGCAGAAAGGAGTCAACAGGAGTCGCACTCGTAACAATCCCTTTTTGCTGCCTGTCTCTGTGGAACCCGACTGGACGGCAAGCTGCGCGTTAATCGGCCGTCGGTGAAGTAAATCTGTGGACCATGAAAGTCTACACAGCGCTAAATCTGTTTCCTTGCGTGTTTCTGCCGCAATTTCGCCAAGATTGCAGTGATGGGCGCCACTTGCAGAAGCATTGTCAAGCATGGTCAAGCACTGCGTGATCTTCTTCTTGTCGCTTTCAGAATGTGGTTCGCCGTCCTTGGCAGCCTGAGTATTCGACGATCACACAAGTGCCGCGAAACTCGGCCAAGCCACAATTCAGGTCATCTTCTTGATATAAAAATCGTCCCAATGGAGTCATGTTTACTTACTGTTCTGCTCTTCAGCCTCGTCCCAACTCAACGCATTCATCCCATTCTTTAAGAGGTGAGTCGATCTGCCGATTGCTGGATATCATAACTGTCGTACTAATTTGTGTTGTCCAGCTGTGCTCCCTTCATTCACTTCACGCAATAATAGTCCCGGAGACTCTCTTTAAATCAGTACATATTTTTTCAAAATGAAGTTGTCACTCGCCTTCATCACTCTCTTGGCTGGCTTCGCCATCGCCCTGCCTCAGAACAAGCAGAACGGCAACAACAATAACAACGGTGGTCAAAACGGCGGCAACAACCAAGATGCCGCGGCGGCAGACGACGTGAATGATGCTGCCAACAATGGCGACGGTGGCGAGGCCGCCGCCGCCAAGGCAGAGGCAGCAATCCTCTTGACCGAGAACGGTGATGGTATGTGACCAATCCGGAGGGAGTCTCTATCAATTTAGAATCGGGTTCTCTTCAAAGACCAAAGCTGACAATGTATTTTCCTTCCAGCTGGCGCCGCTGACTCTGGCCCCGACTTCGAGAAGGCGGTCCAGGCCATCTCGGACTCTGGCAACCAAGATGACCTTGACACACTGGAGGCCGCTGGCATCGATGTTGACGCAGCCCTCGACGGAGCTGGCGGTGGTGGTGGAAACGGTGGAAACGGTGGCAATGCGAATGGCCAGCAGGGCCAGCAAGGTCAGAATGGCAACAACCAAAACGGCAACTAAGCCCGCCGCCGATGACGACGAGTAGGGACTTGGCGCTCGAGGCTGACGACTTTTCCTTACTTCTTTCTTATATATCTGGTACGCGGGACTCGAGGAAAACTTGACCTGGAGTTAACCCGTCCATTCATTTAATAGAGAGTGGCCAGTCATTAATGATACCTAGGTACCTATCTGAACCGTTCATGTTCCCTGCTCATGTGCCTAGGTAGGTTGCCACTGCACCTTGACGACTCTATGACAAGAGGCGTCTGATCGTAGCGCCGCCAGAGGAAAGATCTTGATGCGCATTTCACCCGAGACCATTTCCTCAGGCTCAGCCCCCAGACATGTTTCGGGACAAAGTCGATGTAGACAAGCATGCAGGTGCTCCCTAGACGTGTGATAGACCTCACACCACTCCAGCCAACCGTATCAGGCTAAAATTCGGGCTCTATTAGCCGCAATGCTGGCTCTTATGGCGCCTTGATGGTTTTAGGCATCTCTGCATAATGGCTTTGATAAAATCTTCTTATCGACTCGGACTGACTGCCCTCGGGTCATTCACCTGCGAAGAGTCCATGTGTCCATACTCGGATGGTTGCTCTCGATTTTATTCCTATGAGAGAGGCTGAGTAGGATCCGGGACACATTCGCTAAATGTAAGTCATCTAAACTTAGTACCCGGTTTAGACAAGCTCTGAACATAGGGCTGCTGGGGACAGACGCACGGTGTCAGAGTAGTATACTCCCGGTTCAAGGCGTCTGGGCTCAAACAAGGATCTCGGGTGTAGCAGAATAGACGGAGTAAAGCGGTATGATACAGCAGGCATACGGAAAAGTTCACATCCAACTTTCCCGGGGCTGCTAGCCGTGCTTGTATGGTATTCTCTGCCAGTAATACATGCGCCAGGTTTTCGTACTCGTCACAGGGCCTCTGAGTGAGTCTACCCTGACTGTCTAGTTTATGCTACCCTGGCCTGCTGCCCGCTCTTTCACCCTCATCTCTTCTTTCGCTCCGACTGCCGTGCCAATCCATGCTACGGCCTGTCCGCACTCGCGGGGAGCCTCCGCACGAAACTCGACCGCAGGATCCCGCTTTGGCATCGTCTTGTCAATGGCTGTGTGATTCGGCTCGCTCGCAAGTGACACGATCTGATAATTGTAGTGCTGCAATTGCGATCTCGGTGTCGATATGGCCGAATGACAAGTCCGCCGATTCAGGCGCTCACACCAATCAAATCCTCGGAGTATGAGAGTCGAGCCTTGCTAGCGATAGGCGTGGTTTGACTGTGCCCTCCCTGGAATTGCGCTCGGTTGGACATGGCGGCTGGATGGGCTATGTAGGTGATGTTAACGTCAATATACTTCAAAACCCACGACCGAAGCATCTTGAAACTTTGCTTACCAGATGCGTGTAGCTCGTATTTTTTTCTGCGTGATCTTGCTGTTTGTTCGATGCTACACTCAAGCTCTTCCATTATTCAAGAATGCGGATATTCGCAACCCCCAAAATGGATGGCGCAACCCCTGATATACCCTCCGTATACACAAACACCACGCACCACTCAAATTCCTCCCCCCAGCTGCCCCCAGCTGGCCCTTTCTTTACTTAAGCCTTATTCTCTTTCTTCCAGACTGGTAATTAAGTTAAGAAAGGGCCGGATGGGGTGAGGGTGGACGGTGCTGGTAGGCACCGCCGAGCACCACTTAAGGCCCAACCCGGTACTCTTTGTGTTCCTCAAATTGAGCAAGATGCTTTGAAAGTATTGAGCTTGGGAGGTAGTTTTAAAATTACTTAAATGGGGGAGTGTTCCGCTGTTTGTGTATACGGAGGGTACATCAGGGGTTGTACCATCCGTTTTGGGGGTTGCGAATATCCGCATTCTTATTCAAGGCACTCGTTTGTAAATTTGAATAAAGTAGTTACAGAGCCTCGTCCCCGAAGACCAAATTCGAAGTGGAAGACAGGGCAATGGCCTTATCTACAATGGCGATGCCGCTACTGCCCCGGCTCCTTGAGAAACTATATAGGTATCACGTCGTGGGGAAGATTAAATACAAGTCTTTGTGATTGCATCTCCAGATGAGGTACATTTGCTTTGGGAATTGTTGTCATGCCGGAATTTCTAAAGACACAGGTAAGGCTTGAAGTACCTAGGATTCCCTGAATTGAGGAGGGGGTTCGAGTTCACTTGCAAAGCCACATCAGTCCCCATGCGTATCGCCGGCGACAAACAGCCATGCTGAGTTGATACTTTTGAGAAGTGCGCCGGTCGTTAACGATATATTTGGATCACTTACTGGACTGAGCAGGAACCATTATGACGCGGAAAAGATCTGAAGCAAACGAGTGGCCTGTGCCCAACTTTCCATGTAGCACCGATCTCGCATCTAAGTCTATATCAAGCTTAATTCAATTTAGAATTCATAAATACTATGGCCAGTTACGGCGGATATGCATGTGTATGAAACGGGATGATGATACTGTCTATTATAGACTGCAGGTGGTTTATGGGGAGAGTATTTGTATGCAGGACGACACAGCCACCTGGTTTCATCTGCCGCCAGCTGGCTCCATGACCCTGCACGTTGTTGCACGGCATCCTTGGCGTGCTGTGGCAACAATAAAACCACATATGTGTTTTAAGCAATAATGTGTACATTCTTCTTATTTATATGCCTGCTGCAGTAGACCGAGTTATTTGTTCCCAGCATACTGTTATGAAAGAACAAAAGACATCTATATCAATATGAAGCAGGTGGTAATTCAATCAATTCAATGGTGTAAATCAAACGCTGAGAGTATTTAAGGGTCTGCACTCGAGGTCAATCGAATGCAGGTTAGCCTTTGGAGCTTTGGGGGAACTGACGGGGGCATTGGGACTTCTCGGAAAAAAACCCGCGTTCCCGGTGTCTTCGCGGGTCCCGATACTGAAGACCCCTGCATCAGGCTTAAGCTTAATCTCACGGGGTTGATCATGCAGTGCGTGATCATGATCACCGCCAAGGGCAGCCGCGTCTTCCGACGAACATTTCTCACCTACATGATGACTTCAGCCAGGAAATGATTGCTCGATACAGCACTGGCATTGCCCGCACTAGGCCAGCGTGCGAAGTTTTGCCATGATGTGGGCACGGAAGTCGATCGGCGCCGGTGCTAGACTGACAGATAGCCCCCACATCCACATGTGCAGACGCCGGCGTCTCCAGGCCGGATGAGAGATGACCCCTTCGAACTTGTTGCCAACACGTAGTGTGATTATTCAGAACTCGGATTGTATAGCTTCCCGTAGGAGTACTGACAGAGATGTCTAGACTGATATTTAAATGGCTTGTGGTCGAGGTGCAACTGTGCCATGCCCCAGTTTCTTGCCCACTCTAACATTGCTACTGGTACAGCCTCGTTGTATTTTTTTCTATAATCATTCATTGGATATAGCGTCGTGGTTCGAATGCCACTTGTGCTCAAACACAGGCAGACCCGGTTGCCGTCAACTGGTGAGCCTTCTTGACCAAGCCAAGTAAACCTCAAAGCCCCAAGAAATGGACTGACTAGATTGCCCTCGTTTATAGGACGGCAAGATTGATTTGCAACCAGAGCACCAGCTAGACTTTTCCGCCCATACCTACATTAATTTCCCTAATCGAAAACATGAGCACACCGTACAACAACACGCACGAGAGCCAGTCGTTCGCTACCAGCCAGAAGACCATTGTCGACCATGAGGCAGTCTTCACGGACACTGAGCCACTCCCAGGCACAGGGCCTGGTGAAGGCAGCAGGTCGTCGATGACGGGAGACGAAGGCAACGACACGGAGTTAGATCGCCGCCATTCTATTGTACAGGAGCTGGCTCGAGAATACACGCGTCACTCTGCAGCCAACATCAACGGGGACCATACGGCCCTCTTTGGTAGCGACGACCCCGACTCGCCTCTCAACCCCAACGGGGAAAAATTCAGCGCGCGCACGTGGGCGAAGACAATCGCAAATGTCACCAATGAGCACGGCTCAGGATACCGGACTGCCGGTTTCTGTTACCAAGACCTAAACGTCTTCGGGTACGGGCAAGAGACGGACTACCAAAAGGATGTTGGCAACGTGTGGCTCGAGCTTCCCGGCCTCACTCGCAAGCTCGTCTCGAAGAAGGGCTCAGAGCGTCGCATTGACATTCTTCGAGACTTCAACGGCGTGGTCGAGGCCGGCGAGATGCTCGTCGTCTTGGGCCCTCCCGGGTCTGGCTGCTCCACCTTCCTCAAGGCCGTTGCTGGTGAGATGAACGGTATCTACACTGATGACCGTGCCTACTTCAACTACCAGGGCATCTCTGCTAAAGAACTGCATGATCACCATGCAGGCGATGCCATCTACACCGCCGAAGTGGACGTACACTACCCACAGCTGTCTGTGGGCGATACCCTCACGTTTGCTTCCCGGGCCCGCTGCCCCCGGACCTTGCCCCCTGGGGTTACAGCCAATCAATACTGCGACCATCTTCGTGACGTGGTCATGGCTATGTACGGAATCAGCCACACGGTGAATACGCGAGTTGGTGACAACTACATCCGTGGTGTTTCAGGAGGAGAACGCAAGCGAGTAACCATTGCAGAGGCAACACTATCCAATGCCCCTTTGCAGTGTTGGGACAACTCTACCAGAGGCCTGGACTCTGCTAATGCTGTCGAGTTCTGTAAAACGCTTCGCTTACAGTCAGAGTTGTTCCGCCAGACCTGCGCCGTGTCTATCTACCAGGCACCTCAAACGGCATACGATTTGTTCGATAAGGTCCTCGTCCTCTATGAAGGGCGACAAATCTTTTTTGGACGTACCACAGAGGCCAGAGATTACTTCATCAATCTAGGATTTGAATGCCCGGCACGTCAAACAACTCCAGATTTCCTGACCGTAAGTCTCATTCTTCTCCTTTTGAGGCTCTTTGTCCGTCATTTCATGCTTTGGGACAATTCAGAACACATCACTCTGGGATCCGTAGTAGGTGATTAACACATATTAGTCTATGACAGCGCCGAGTGAACGCGTGGTGCGCCCAGGATGGGAAGACCGCGTGCCCAAAACCCCCGACGACTTTGCTGCGTGTTGGAAGGCTAGCAGAGAATCCCAGACTCTGAATGCGCTGATCGAACAGTTCAAGATTGATCACCCTCTTGGTGGCGCTGATGCTGAGGCCTTTCGAAACCAAAAGCAGTCGGTCCAGGCTAAGAACCAGCGCCTCAAGTCTCCGTTCATTCTCTCATATGGTCAACAAGTCAAATTGTGCCTTTGGCGTGGCTTCAAACTCTTGAGAGGGGACCCCAGCTTGTCACTGTTTGCATTGATAGCAAATACTTCTACAGCTCTCATCATGTCGTCGCTGTTCTACAACCTCCCAGAAACAACCTCTTCCTTCTACGGTCGGTCTGCGGTCCTCTTCGTCGCTATTCTGGCCAATGCCTTCTCCAGTGCTCTCGAAATCCTCACGCAATACGCCCAACGGCCGATAGTTGAGAAACAAAGGCGGTACGCCTTCTATCACGCTTCAGCTGAGGCACTCTCGTCCGTTCTGGTGGACATGCCATACAAAATCACGAACACCATCTGTTACGACCTGGTCATCTACTTCATGACCAACCTGAACAGACAGCCCGGGAACTTCTTTTTCTTCCTCTTGACCACCTTCCTGATGGTCATGTCAATGTCAGGGCTCTTCAGGTCGATGTGAGTCACCCTACGCTCTTGTGGTGGAAATAAAAGTTAACGTGAAACAGTGCATCGTTATCACGCACCTTATCTCAGGCCATGGTCCCAGCATCGATCTTGATCCTTGCCCTCGTCATCTTTACTGGTTTCGTCATCCCCGTCGACTATATGCTTGGCTGGTGCAGGTGGATTAACTACTTGGATCCTGTTGCATATGGATTTGAGGCGGTGAGCAGAGACTTCTAGTCCTACCTTGGCTCGACAACAAGCTAATCCGACTACACAGCTCATGCTCAACGAGTTCCACAACCGTAACTATGAGTGCAATGCCTTTGTGCCCAGCCCCGCCGTAGGGGGTTATGAAAACGTCACACTCGCCAACAGAGTATGTTCAACGGTGGGCGCTGTTCCTGGCAGTTCATTCGTCAATGGCGATGCGTACATCAACTCCCAGTACAAGTACTTCAACTCCCACAAGTGGCGCAACATCGGCATTCTGATCGCTTTTGTTGTCGCTCTTCATATGCTCTACCTCTTGGCTACCGAGTACATCGCTGCGAAGAAGTCAAAGGGCGAGGTCCTCGTCTTCCGCCGTGGCGTGACGGCCCCAACCAAGGCGAAGACCGACGTCGAAGCCTCCGTTTCCGGTCCCCTCACTATTCTCGAAAAGAACGACGATAACTCTGACGATTTGGGCGCCATAGAGGCTTCCACAAGCGTCTTCCACTGGAGCAAGGTCTGCTACGATGTCAAGATCAAGACCGAGACAAGACGAATCCTCGACCACGTGGACGGGTGGGTCAAGCCCGGGACCCTCACGGCACTGATGGGCGTTTCTGGCGCCGGAAAAACGACGCTACTCGACTGCCTCGCGGACCGTGTCTCGACGGGTGTTATCACCGGAGAGATGTTAGTAGATGGCAAGATTCGAGATACATCGTTCCAGCGCAAGACAGGCTACGTCCAACAGCAAGACCTGCACCTCGAGACGAGCACTGTTCGCGAGGCATTGGAATTCAGTGCATTGCTCCGCCAGCCGGAAAGCACTCCTAGGGCTGAAAAGATCGCATACGTGGACAAAGTCATCGATCTTTTGGGCATGCAAGAATATGCTGACGCCGTGGTGGGAGTGCTTGGCGAGGGTTTGAATGTTGAGCAACGGAAAAGACTCTCGATTGGGGTTGAATTGGCTGCGAAACCGCCCCTGCTTCTCTTCGTCGATGAACCCACTTCTGGCTTGGATTCCCAAACCTCATGGGCAATCTTAGACCTGCTTGAAAAGCTCTCGAAGGCCGGGCAGTCGATCTTGTGTACCATTCACCAACCGTCAGCTATGTTGTTTCAACGCTTCGACCGTTTGTTGTTCCTGGCCAAGGGCGGCAGAACTGTTTACTTTGGAGACATCGGCGAGAATTCCCACACTCTCATAAACTATTTCGAGAGGAACGGGGCGCCAAAGTGCCCTCCCGGTGAGAATCCGGCCGAGTGGATGTTGTCTGCTATCGGGGCAGCACCCGGCACGTCGTCCGAGGTCAACTGGCCCGAGGCATGGAAATCAAGCCCCGAGTACCACGGCGTCCAAGATGAGCTCCAACGGCTCAAGTCCGATGTTTCAGGCCAGGATCACGAAGATGCCGACTCTTCGTACCGCGAATTCGCCGCTCCCTTGTGGAACCAGTTCTTGACCGTCACCCACCGCGTCTTTCAACAATATTGGCGAACGCCCTCATACATCTACGCCAAGTTCATTCTTTGCTGCTCTGTTGCCCTTTTTATTGGCCTGGTCTTCCTCAATGCGCCCTTGACTATCCAGGGCTTACAGAACCAGATGTTTGCTATCTTCCAGATTCTATCCATCTTTGGTCAATTGGTACAGCAACAGATGCCCCATTTTGTCATTCAGCGGAAGCTTTACGAGGTCCGAGAGCGGCCTTCGAAGACGTATAGCTGGAAGGTGTTTATGCTCTCGCAAATTGTCACAGAAATTCCCTGGAATACTCTTATGTCCGTTTTCATGTTCATCTGTGTCTACTATCCCGTCGGGTTCGACAGCAACGGCGACCCAGACCAGAAGCACCAGCGAGGCATCCTGATGTGGCTCCTATTCTGGCAGTTCCTAGTCTTCACCTGCACCTTCGCCAACGCCTGCATCGCCATCACAGACACGGCCGAGATGGGCGGCAACCTCGCCAACGTCCTCTTCATGATGTGTCTGCTTTTCTGTGGCGTGCTGGCCAGCCCAGACACCATGCCCGGCTTCTGGATCTTCATGTACAGGGTGTCGCCGTTCACGTACCTGATGTCGGCCATCTTGTCCACGGGTCTGGCCAATACGGACGTGACGTGCTCTTCGAACGAGTATGTCCATTTCAACCCGCCAGACAACCAGACTTGCAGGGACTTCATGCAGGGCTATATCGGCCAGATGGGAGGCTACCTTGAGAACCCCGGCGCAACTACCGACTGCTCCTTCTGTTCTGTTGCCAACACAAATTCCTTCCTCGCGTCCATCAGCTCCAATTTTGACAACCGATGGCGCGACTTTGGAATCGGCATGGTTTACATCGTCGTCAATATTGTCGCAGCTCTATTCCTCTACTGGCTGGTTCGCATGCCCAAGGGCAAGAAGAAGGCTTGAGACAAAGTGTCAATGTGGATTTAAACATCGTTTTGGTATCAATTGAATCAGTCGATCGCGGTCTATAAATGTAATACATTTCGTTTCCTTCCATTCCCCTGTCCCTTACAGTCTCGTTGTAAAGCCAAACCCAGTGAAATCATGGATGCTTTCCAAGCTACACATAGTCTACAAGATTTCAACCTTAAGCACCGAGTCATCAGTTTTAAGATATATACTGTTGAATGGCCTCTGCCATATAACGTTGCGTCGACTGGCTCGGGGATCTGCAGTGGATAGAGGCGTCCAGGCACTCGAGCTGGCGCAAGCCCCCTCCGTGCGTGGGCGTTGTCAGCAGCACTCAGCCACATCCTGCTGCTCACACTTGAACCCTGTAGTACTCGGTCTCAGCTCAAGTTCTCTACCAACCTCCCGCCTACTAAGCCTCAAATCTTTGCACACACGTCGCCATGGCGAGCCCTACAAAATCAGACGCGACACAATCTGTGGCTCCAGATAATCTAGAGGACGTGCTCACCACGTACAGAAAGATGTCCTATGCCGACGCGGTTATAGGCCATGAACTCCACAACTCCTGGGGTGGCAAGGTGATCGAACACACCACCGCCGCCGGTGAGATCCTGGCACTCAAAGTCAAGACCAGATCAGGTCTGCACCGTTCCGAGGCCGACTTGATGCATTACGCGGCTTCTCATGGTGTGCTTGCCCCGAAAGTTCGCGGTGTCTACGACGTCCAAACCAAGCCGAGGGCGAGGGTCATGGTCAGCGAGCGTGTGCCCGGAGTGCCTCTTGCCAAAACATGGGAGACCGCTTCCGAGTCTGAGAGGGCCAGTTACAAAGACCAGCTCCGACTTCAGCTGCAACGGATGCGCGACTGTACGCAGCCATTCATTGGTCGCGTAAAGATGTCTGGGAAGCGGCAACAGACTTACAATATCTATGATCGCCTCCTCACGACGTATTGTGGGCCATTTGAGACCGAAAAGGAATTTGACGACTGGTGCCTGGCCCGTGCGATTCCAAAAGTCGGCCCTTTTTCTCGGTATAAATGGAAACGCTTTATCGAGCGGGAGCAACAAGATGCTTCTGGTAGATTTGTCTTGACACATGGCGACCTAACGCCACGGAATATCATGGCGCACGACGGCAAAATTACGGGGATTATCGACTGGGAGAGAGGAGGGTTCTTCCCTGAATACGCTGAGTATGCATTTGCTATGGCGCTGGGCCATAGCATTGAGGATTGGTGGATACCGGTGCTGAAGGACATCCTGCAACCTTGCTCTGAGCAAAGAGTCAAGTTCACGAAATTAGTACAGAACAGAGGGTGGTAGAAGAGACTTCTAGGAATTGCATTTGCATTATACAACAGTAGGTTCCACCGTTTTGTGAGACAGGCTTATTGTTATATTGTGGCAATAGTTCAGCAGAAGTTGTAACCTTCGTTCTATGGCAGCTTCCTGGGTATCAGATCAGATGTAATAACAATTTCATTAGGTTGGGGGGTTCTGCAGAAGAAAGGAAGGAAGCTATCTACAACCTCGCTGGCGAGGGCTTAAGTATGTGGCTGCAGGGGTCTGTGCAGGGATTGCCTGCCAGAATGCCAGCCCTAACCCTGTGCAGACCCTGCCACACTACACATGGTGTAGAACTTTTCAAACCTCATTACCGAGTCAGTTGAGACTCGTATATGATTCACCTTTCGGAGTGTCTAAGCACATACGGCCATAGATACAGGAAAATACGGGATCCCGTCCGCTCTCCCATAGTCAAGCCTGTAATCGCTGGATTAGTAGTTGGGTCGGTGACGACCAGCGAATACCCGGTGCTGTATGTTTTGCATTTTTGTCCAATTTTGTCCACTATTTTTGTGTTTCCCCCCCTGATTGAATCGGGACTGTTCGTCGTTTTCAATGGTATGGATAGGAGCAATCAGGCATGCGCATCCTTCAGGCGGCTGAACTTGGTCGTAGTACAGGGTTGTGAGCTCTCCGACCCAACTACTAACCCAGTCATCACAGGCTTGACTATGGGAGAGCGGACGGGATCCCGTATTTTCAACCTTAGCTTAACTAGTAGCGCGGGTTATACAGCCAAATATCATGACGGCCCTCGCTATGACATTGCTTCGCTATGAGCCGCTGCCGAAAGAAACATTCCGCCTGCTTACCATCGTTGATAGGCAGGGCCCCGTCATTGAGTGCACGCTATCCGCTTTTTCCCTCGACAGACCACCCGCCTACAGCGCCCTGTCCTATACGTGGGGCAGCGCCGTCCCGGGCGATGGCTTGACGCCGGAACTGGACCGCACGCTGGTGTGCAACGGAAGCAAGGTCCCCGTTACCGCAAGCTTGGAACACGCCCTGCGCTCGGCGCCGCTCTTGTACGAGTGCATCTGGGCCGACGCCGTGTGCATCAACCAGCGGGACGTGGACGAGCGGAGCGCCCAGGTCGCCCTCATGGGGACGATCTACTCCCAGGCCAGCCAGGTCGTGGTCTGGCTCGGGCCCGCGGATGACTCCACGCAGACGGCCTTCGACTTCATACGTGACTTTGCGAGCCGCATGCCCGACGAGGTATATCGTTTCACCGCGGTTGAGTCGGGTCTATTCTTCTCAGACAGGGGCTTCTGGGATAACTTAGGCCGTCCTGAGTGGAGTGTTGCCGAGAAGTATGCGCTTGTTCGGCTGTTCATGCGCAACTGGTTCAGCAGGACGTGGGTGATCCAGGAGATTGTCTTTGCAACTGACGCCGTGGTGTTTTGTGGCATACACTCAGCGTCCTGGCAGGCCCTCTCCGTGGTCTCGGCCTTCTGTGCACAGCAAGACCTCACGCGCATCGCCATGGAAGGAGTCGAAGGCGCCAGGGAGTTCTTGGCGATGCCTGGTGGGTACTTCAGGACCATCGGGTCCTCTCCGAACACCATCAAGCTCTTGAAAGAGGAGTGTGTACATGCATCTAGTGGTACGAGCGATGAAAATAGGGACTACAAGTCGGCAATGGTTTTGGAGCGCATAATCTGGTCAACACGGAACGTGCAAGCGACCGAGCCCAAGGACAAGGTATTCGCACCCGTAGCACTACTTCTTCATCTGCTGCCCAGTGAAGAACTTACGGCCAGGCTTAAGCCGGATTACTCAAAGTCCGTTGCTCAAGTCTTCATCGACGTGAGCTCGTACCTACTACAACATTGCGACAAGGCCGGAAGGGCCTTCATGTTGTCCTTGGTTGGGGATACAACACAGTCACAAACGGAAGATTTGCCTTCTTGGGTACCTGACTACAGTGCTCATACTCCTGCAGGAATTGCCCTTCAGTTCGATCGCAAGTTCAACTACATTGCTGGCCTTGATCTGGACATGTATCTCGATTTCACCCCACGGAAATCAAAACTCGGCCTATGGGCCTCCAGATTCGACAGCGTATCAGCAGTGCTACCACCACTCTTCCAGAAAGGCCGGGGCTCAGTTGCTGAGCTTCTGCCGTGGCTTCAGTTTGCGGCGGCCCTTCCCGACCTCGATGCCAGCGGACAACCAGCAATCTTGTCCATGATTCATTCCTTCACTGCAAATGCGACTCGGGAATACGATTGCAGGACCGTGTATGACAGATTTCGAGACATGCTCACCAAAGTCTTCTGCCTCTTGGTCAGTCGAAGCCAGATGTCGGTCGACCAATTACTAGCCCCAGGGACCATTCTGAGTGGGCTGCTTGATGATCTCGAGAGACGTCACATAACGGCATTCCCAACCAGTGCCCAGCTCCATTTTGCAGTGGAAGACCCAGGGATTGTCAAGAGACCTGAAGATGAAGTTTTCAGGTTCATGAAACAAAGTGGTCAACGGCTTTTCCATTCGACTCAAGGTTACCTCGGGGTCGTGCCAACAACAGCTCAGGTCGGCGATGAGATCTTCTTTGTGCCAGGCTCTACAGTTCCGTTCGTGTTCAGGAAGACGGATTATTCTCATGAATATGAGTTCTTGGGTGAAGCTTATGTTCATGGTATCATGTACGGTGAGTTGTGGAGAGGAGGCCTACAGCCTGAATGGTCATATGTGACTCTTGTCTAGTAAACTCCAAGGAGACTCGATGAATTTTCAAAATGATCGTTGAAACTCAGTATCTCCTTTGCCGAGATGAAAAGAGAAGCGAGGTCTTGTGCATCTTGAGTGACCATGAGCTTGAAATCATCAACCGATCCAAGCAAATACTTGATGTTGGCCTCATTGATACAAATACAAACTTTTCATCCTCAAGATCTTTCACTTTCCAATCTCTAAAACTATCACTAGCATACCAGATTGGTCATTGTTTATACTAGCCACCCCTTCTTTAAGTGGCTGATCGTCGCCGGATATTATAACACTGTGTGGTAAGCTATTAGAAGCTAATATAACCCCGGGTACTAGATAACGAGCGGTGATATTCTAACAAATCGATTCCCATGATTTTGCGAGCAGGGTGTGCATAGGATAATTCAAATCCCGATTTATAGCTCAGTGAAATGAGCTTTTAAAGTTGCCAAAGGTATTGATATCAATTTAGCTAAAGCCTAGAAAGATATGGCAACTAACACTAGAGCCTGTACTGGTCTAATTTCTGGGATTCCACTCAAGTCCAAGCTGAATACGAAGAGAAGGCGCATGTGAGGGATTGGACGTTACTTTTGCATAACTCCATGCCAAGTATGGCCACTATTAATAACTTAGCCTACCAGCCCATCGCTAATGGGAACGCCTTGTAGGATGCGACAAGCTTAACCACCAGCTCACCGACTGTTGCACTGCATGCAATAGTGCCTCCAAATGAGCTGTTAAATATCTCGATAAAAGCAATACCTAGTGGGATAACAAATAGAACATTGACACCTAGGCACCAACCCATTGAACAGCAAGTTCTACAGCTCCATGAGAATTGATGCGGACGAGATGGCTGAACAATTTGCTCTCTACGATTACATTAGTACTTCCAAAGATGCAAAGTTTTATCGCCTGTGTACTGTTGTGCTACCTGTTACATCATACCTGCGCCGTAGCCTGATAAGATACTTAGGTAGTTAGGATATGGAGGTATTTGCGCAAGGCTCTGCTGACCACCGTCTCATTTCAGCTCATGCAAATAGTGCCTATGAGCCAAGCCACAGACTGGATTCTAATAATAACGGCCGATCGGCATGCTCCGACCCTTTTTGTCTTAGAATATGATGATAAAGATGGGAATTTCTTGGTTTTTAGCGATGTGCTTAAGAAGGGCGGCTGTTCCTGCAATGGATGGCTTGTTGTTGCTCGGCAAGGATATTTTCAAACCCACGAACAGGTAGCAAATCATTGCCGCTTCTGAGACTCCTGTTTCAAGATGCATTATTTTGTTCTCACCTCTGCGCTCTTGGCCAGCACGGTCGCGGCCTGGCTTCCTCACGACCGTGATTTGCAAGCCTTCAACCAGACGGCTCGTTTCGAAAGCTTGGGAAAGCGCTTCAAGCCTTCTTTGCAGAAGGGTATCAATAAGATCCGTGGAGTCAACTTTGGTGGTAAGTCCATTCTTTCACGCGTGTATGGCTCCGCAATTTGTCAACTTACTCTGTTACGCCAGGTTGGCTCATCTGCGAACCATGGATGATGACAAACGAATGGGACAATGTCATGGGCTGCTCAGGCACAGAGTCCGAATTTGACTGCATGCGAAACAATTATCCCGGAGACAAGCGAGACACGGGCAACCAGAAATTCGAAACTCACTGGAAGACATGGATCAATGCCGACAGCGTGCAGGCCGCCTACGATGTCGGTCTAAACACCATTCGTATCCCCATCGGATACTGGTCGTACACAGACATCGTCGACAAGGGTTCCGAGCCCTTTGCCGACGGCGACAAGATGCTGCCCTACCTGGATGCGGTAGTCAAGAAGGCTGCTGACCTTGGCATGTACGTCATCATCAACTTGCATGGTGCCCCCGGCGGTCAGCAAGAAGATGTCTTTACGGGCCAGAACAACAAGCCCGCGGGCTTCTACAACGACCACGACTTTGAGCGTGCCGAGAATTGGATGTCGTGGATGACGAAGCGCATTCACTCCAACCCTGCATACTCCACCGTGGGTATTATTGAGGTTCTCAATGAGCCCGTCTCAAAACATGACAAGGACAACCGATACCCTGCGCCAGGTCAAGACCCCGGGCTTGTGCAAAAGTATTACCCTGGTGCATTGAAGGCTGTTCGTGACGCGGAAGCTTCGCTCATTGTCCCCGATGACAAGAAGCTTCATGTGCAGTTCATGTCTAGCGAATGGGGCTCTGGTAACCCTCGCGACAACTCTGACGTTGCCAACGACAAATTGACTGCTTACGACGACCACAACTACATTGGCTTCGGCGACAATAATGACGACCAGTCTGCTCTCATGCGCAGTGCCTGCACGGGTAACCGTGTCGTTAACGGCCAGGATTTCGCCATCACTGGTGAATGGAGCATGACTTCAAAAGTTGATCCCGGCAATGCCGACTTTTTCAAGAAGTTCTTCACTGCCCAGCAGCAGTTGTACGAGAAGCCAGGCATGAGTGGTTGGGTCTATTGGACTTGGAAGACGGAACTGAATGATCCTCGATGGACGTACTCTGATGCTACTGCTCGCAAATTGGTTCCTACTGACGCTGAGGGGCTAGAGAAGAATGTATATCGGGATGTGTGTGCTGATTATAAGTAGACCATAGTCTAGATAGATTACTTTATACTGTTAATTTATATTCCTTAAGCTTAGTATATCTATTACTAGTAGTTGTAGATATAGATTGGACGTTCCAGAGATCCCTTCAACTTCGTTGATTAATTATTCATGTAAGAAAGCTTCTCAGATATCGCTTAATAATAAAATGCAGGCTGTTGAACAAGTGGGGTGGTGGTTGCAGCAGTCTCAAAAATTATACACGCTGGGTTCCTCAATTCGAAACGATCACTCTCTGATTATCATACAGGTGATCCAACTTCCCTGTAGCAACATCAATCATCCATCTCGCACAGCTTTCCCGGGTAATCATCCAGCTCGCACCTGCCTCTGTGTGAGCAAACGTCTTTACAGGTTTTACGCCGGCATGGCCTAGGCCAACTGCCAGGGCGACAGTCCAGATGATATGTTCGCCACAATTTCCCTCAATCTCGGCATCAACTGCCGTATGATCCTCATAAGTCCGTCCCACGTTACTGTGATCAATTATGAAACGCGTGATCCACGGCGTGACGTTTCTACTCTCGCCTGCTCCCAAGGCATTCATGACCACGAGGCGTGGCTTATGCTCCGTTGATCCTGCTTGTTGGCGTAAAGCCCGAGCCGCATTCGCGGTTGCGTCAGCCATGAGACGTGGTGGGCCGATGAACTCGCTCCATGGACTGCTGGTCGCCCTGTGCGGATTCAAAAATTGCAGAACCGCATCGACTGGCATGCCTAGCTCCTGAAATGCTCGGTCCATGTCTGTCTTTTTCAAGACAGATCCCACGACAACCGTTAGATTATCGTGTTTGGGAATCTCAGAGTCGTCCCGTACAATAATAGTAACCTTGTGTCCTATTGAGTTCAGTCACTGTGCATAGCATGGGTCACGGAGGAAAGAAGCAGGCGAACCTTCTTCGAGGGCGTATTTGTAGCCGTACTGCCCAGCCTTGCCGGTGGCACCCAATACAAGAAGGTGCATTATCGCGGGATTGTGAGATTCGGAATGACTAGAGTCGAGTGCTTTCACACCATAGGCTCAAAATCCGTCTTCGGGTTTTTGAAAGTCGCATACTGAGTAGCTGAGCTGGATGTCTATATACTGGCAAATGACTAAGAGAATGCGAAAGAGAATGCGATCATAAAGTTCGAGATCTGCAAGGTCTGGGGTATTGTTCCGCTGACTCCGAAATAGATGACGTCTACAGACTATCAGTACGATACGGCAAGGAGAAAACAAAGAGAGAGAAGAAGAACGACTAGGTGTACCGAGTGAGACAAGACGAGCCACGGAAACATGCTAAGAGCTAGAAAAGCCACGTGCAATGTATTTTT
The DNA here is from genome assembly GCA_038088505.1 of Diaporthe velutina. NCBI lineage: Eukaryota > Fungi > Ascomycota > Sordariomycetes > Diaporthales > Diaporthaceae > Diaporthe > Diaporthe velutina. The sequence continues at coordinate 779,321 of JBBWSJ010000002.1, read as the reverse complement.
ATTCATGCACAGTAGACTTTAGTGTTGTAGCTGATTGGAGATTGCCGTGAATTGATATGAATGCCTTTCCAGGGGCTCCTTTGCTCTCTTCCCATATGATCAGTGGTTTCGTTTTTTTTTCTGAATCCGTGTACGTACTCTAATGAAGCTGCAGGCGGTCCCTTCACACAGTGGTACACCCTCAAAGTCCCATGTGATATTGGCCCCTGCCCTGCACATCCGGGATGAGGATTTCTGAAAAGCGGCATGATGCGGGGATCTGCATAGACGTACTGCGTCCACGTATTAGGTTGATTTCTCGTGTTCCTTGGTGGGGGTGGTCCCTGTACCCGCTCGCATTCTTTTTCGCATTCTCTTATGTATGTGGGGTCTCCGCCAATCCTCCTGTGATCTCTTTTACCGCTGCAACTTCTTCCCACACAACGGTCTGCCCAAACGAGACTGCATTTCCAGTCGGGCACAGGTTTTCCAGGTCTCCAGCATGCCTGACCAGGGAGTCATGGAGACGAATCGACGTATCACTAGAATTGGACACCGAAAGTCACGAAATGGCTGTACTAGGTGCAAGGCGAGGCGCGTCAAGGTGCGCTTGACGTGAGCGTAATTCCCTTTCCCTGGTTGAAGTATCTAACACAGGTTGCCTCTCCAGTGCAACGAGACTATCCCATGCAATAATTGCGCCCGGCATGGGGTTCGGTGTAGTCTCAGCCACGCAAGCAGGCAATCATCTCCTCGTGGTTCTACAGCTCCGTATAGATCCCTAGATGCTGGAAATTCAGAACGGCCAGCGCAAAGCAGCGCAGTCCAAAACTCTGATGCCGGCGCCCGCTCTGTGACATCGGAAACACAGGAGATAAGCAGCGCATCCATATTGCGCATGAAGATTAACGAGGCTAGGCAATTGATGTTGGAGGTGTCTGAAACCCTTGATTCCCCCCCAACGGCCTCGGATGTCAGTATCTCTGCGACGACTGACAGCTCGTACAACAAACACCGGCACGAGATTGATAACTGGAGCGTCCGGGACCAGATGCAGAGCATGCGCCTTTTGCACCATTACTACACATCAGCATACAACCTACTATCGCATGAGCCTGCCACTGCAGAGCTGTGGCGGACCACAGTGCCCGAGATTGCCTTTGACCACGTGCGCTCCCAAGTACTAAAAGAGACTTGTTGTAGTTATTGCTAATACTCATGACAGGAATACTTGATGCATGGCATTTTGGCGCTTTCTGCTCTTCACTACGCTCATACCAACACCGCACAGCGTCACCACTACATGATTATCTCTGCCCGCTACCAACAGCTTGCCTTGAAGTTCTTCTCTGGTAACATCAACGCTATAAACGACGATAACTGCGAGGCGTATTTTCTTCTCTCCTGTATCATATTCCTCCTATTCACTTTCTCCGTTGGCCATGCGGATAACAGCGGAGAGCAGCCGACTCCTGAGACGGTGACACAATCATTTGTATTATTGCAAGGAGCTAGAGATGTGCTCAACAGTCAGTCGCTACAAAGGTGGGCGGTTGGAAATTTACTGGCAGTACTGCTGTCCCCTCGGCCTTGGCATACAAGCAACCACGAGGTGCCTACTCAGGTACAAGCCCGCATAAGTCGAGTGCGGCAGCTTGCCATGGAGCAGTCATGCTTTTACGACGATAAGGAGTTGAAATCAAACTATCTGGCTGCCATTGATCTGCTGCAGACTACCTCCTCTTGGGCAGACCCTGCAACGTCGGAAGGCAGACGGAGAATATGGTACTGGCCTATCAACTTATCACAGGCATTCCTCCATTCTCTTCGGGCGGGGCGGCAGCTGGCTCTCATGATCTTGTCTCTTTTCGCAGAACTTGTCGGGCCTTATGAAGCAGGGAATTGGCTACTACAAGGCTGGAGCAACAGCGTGCTGAGGATGGTTGATGAGAGATTGGAACAGCAATGGAGGCGTTGGCTGGATTGGCCATGACAGCGACAAACTTAAATCAGTGTGCGCTCCTGACCCGTTTCCTGCACCTCGAGGCTTGGTATTCAGACTGTTGGCGTTTATTTTGGGTTAGGAATCCTCTCCTTTATTTCTTTCCAAAGCCACATGACACCCGAAAAGTGACTTTACAATATGGACAGACGTTTTGATGTGCCAAGAATAAGGATGAGGTGACTGGTTGGCGCTACGGTCTGTGCTCCTGGTGCTACTGTAGCAGTAGGGTTTTCGGCAAGGGGGCGCCGAAAGATCCTTGCTTGATTTCGCTTTCTAAGAGAATGCGAGGTCTTCCCAGGACCTCACTGGTCCGAGGACTTGCATACGTTGCTAGGGCTCAAAAATGTTTGTTTCAATTTAGGATTTAGGCGGTGCATTAATGCTGGGTCTTCAGCGTCGCAATCTGAATTCCAATCTTGGGAATTCTTGGGCAGATCTCGGATTCGTATCAGTTGCGAAAGCCGAGTATCCCAGACCTATCATTTTCGTCTCTCTTAAGTACCTGTAGTGCTGTATGAAGGGACCGCCTACGGCTTTAAAAGAGCACGTATACGGATTAAGAACGAAACCACTTAAGTACCTGTAGACCTTCATGGTTGAATCCAACCTCTCCCTCACAGCCGGCTATCCCACAGGCCAAATATCCCACAGGCCAAATATCCCACAAGCCAAATATCCCACAAGCCAGAATTCCACAGGTCAACATCCAAACGCCACCACAGTCGGGAGAGATTACGCAAAACTCAGCATAGTCGTTGCGATGTACTTGTTGAACCTTCTCTGTCGTCCTGAGGTCGTCACTTTGTTTATCACTATTGTGCTCTACTGGATTCTACGGTATTTTGTCCGCGATGACCAACCGTACCCTGGATTCAAGATTATAGGGAGTGTGGCAGGAGACTGGTTTGGTATCCAGACCAAAAAACAATGGGATACCAATGCCGTGGAGATACTGCAAGAAGGGTTTCGCGTGGTGAGCTGATACGATTGCCCGCGACAGCGACCCCAAAACTGACGAGCGATTCTTTAGACCGATGGCCAACCCTTTCAAGTTCTCACCAACCTAGGCCCGACAATAGTCCTGCCGAAACATTACTGCGACGAAATTCGGAACGATCCGCGCCTTTCTTTTCGTGGATTCATTGAGCGTGTGAGCTTTCCTAACTCCAGTGGGCTTGTGTCCTGGCTCTAACTTTGGCAAACATTAGCAAGGGATGACGAACTATCCTGGTCTGGATGTCGGTCATACGGGCACCCAAGATGATATCATACAAACAACAATCAGGAAGAATCTCAACCAAGCTCTGGGAGGACTGACGCAGGCGTTGTCTTCTGAATGTGTGTCTGTTCTGAGGGAGAATCTTCAGCCTGCAAAAGGTTTGTATAGCTCTTTGCGATTAGGAGAATTCACACGACTGACCCCCACAGAATGGACGCAGATTAGGTTCATCATGCCAGCTACACAGATCGCCGCGCGTCTTTCCGCCCGCGTCTTTCTTGGCGAACGTTTGTGCCATAACAATGACTGGATTGAGATCTCGATTCGTTTCACAGTTGTCATGATGAGAGCTCAGGATGCTCTTCGTTCATGGCCGTTATTTATGCGCCCTTTCGTTCACTTTTTTATCCCTGAGCTCATCTACCTGAAGCGCCTAATCAAGGATGCCAGAAAGATCATTGAGCCGGAGCTCGATTTTCGGATGGCCGAACGACCAGGCGTATCGAAGCCGCAGGATTCACTTTCCTGGTTAGACGACGTCAGAGCCGGGCGTCCCTTCGACGTCGTCTCCGGGCAGCTATTCCTAACTGTGGCTGCTATTCACACTACATCGGTAGTGATAACTGCTCTTATGTACGACCTCGTCAAGAATCCGGAATACATACATTTGCTTCGGGAAGAGGCCATTAAGGTCTACAGGGAGGATAAAGAATGGAACAAGACAAGTCTCTACAAGTTGAAGCTGTTAGACAGCTGCATGAAAGAAAGTCAACGGTTAAACATCCTAGGTCCAAGTGAGTCCATTTCTCTCCCCATTTGACTTTATCCTTTTACGTATGTAAGCGTGAAGTTAACTCACATATGCGCAAGATATGATGAACAGACGGGCCGAAGATGCTATCGATCTATCGGACGGTGTTTCTATTCCCAAGGGGGCACATATCACAGTGCCTACATTTCATATGCGGGACCCTGAAATCTTCGGTGCCAATTCGGACCAGTTTGACGGTCATCGCTTCTTGAGGATGCGCCAAAAACCAGGAGAGGAGAATCGATGGCAATTCGTGAGCACTAGCCCAGAGTTCCTGAGCTTTGGACATGGTTTGCACGCCTGCCCGGGACGATTCTTTGCCAGCAATGAGATCAAAATCGCCATGATCCAACTATTGTTGAACTACGAGTGGAAGATTCTGGACAAACCGCCGCAGAGCAGATTCGCCAGCCGTTTTGTGCCAGACCCCGAGACACTCATTGCGTATAAGTCGAGAACACCGGAGATCGAGTTTTGAGGAAGCCAGTCAATTCAGAAAAACATTACCACCAGTCATGGTTGCATAATTACTTTCCAATGGGTCGTCCGTCTGTTGCGCAGGCCGGATTGATACCCCTTGCTGATGCATTTATATATACAGATCATGATCTCCGAGTCGTACCGCTATTTGAGTCCTTATTTTATCCGAGTGAGAATCTTTGCTGTTGTGCACCCGGACTCACTGATGCATGGTCTCACGGAGAGACCGCACGGGTAAGTTCATACCCTGGAAAGAAGAAAACAAGTGATAAAGTATTTGAACCCTGTCATACATAGTAGACTCGTAAAAATTGCAGACCTGCTGTAGCACCATGGAGAACATCACTGTCACTGCCTATAGCTTTGGTAATGCACAAAGATAATCTAGCAGTACACGGCGCGTTTGGCTTGTACTACCCATCTCAGGCGTTCAGGAATTAATCTTCCAAATCTGTTATTATTCGCAGACCTAGTATTGACAAAGTAGCAAAGTCTCGCATGGGATAGGAAGATGTATATATCGTAGGCCCCCCGTAGCCAAGTACAGATTTGAGATATATTTAATGATAGATGACATTCATGCCCTTATTGACGGTGTAGTTCCTTGTGTGAGGAAAACATAAAACAGCATTCGAAATACAGCGCACTACCGAGTATCTCCAAGAGCAACGAAATGAGCTTCATTTGCTTAACGAAGCTCTTGCTCGTCCATGTTCGGCCACCGTCTCCAGCTCGCACCTATTAGCCCTGGCACTGGCTGACGTCCAATTTCCCATATTTGTTCTTGGTTGCCTCCCAAAATGCAGATTGAACACAGCCCACATCACAGCCGAGACCGACGGTAAAGCCCCATTCCAGTCCCTTATCGTACACCATTGACTTTTCGCAGCGTGGTTTAGAGACAGGACAAAGGAAGCGATGTTGCTTTAGACCCTTCCAGAGACCGTGACATGTATTCCCGACATGTTCGACCTCTTTGATATAGACTCTGTACTCGAACACGAACCCTGGATTTCGCCACGTGCACCAAGCATCGGCATGATCTTCAGGATCGGTGGCGTTGCGAACCTGAAGAGCTGGTTCGGGAAGAGCTACAGCTGCAGTGAGAGGAGCAAGAGCTATTGCCAAAGTGGCGAGAGTGGAAGACGGCTTCATTATGGATCATGTGGTAACTTGAAAAAGGTTGATAAATTGGTAGAGCGAAAGGAATGAGGAGAAAGAATCGATGAAGCCAAGAGGTCAGGACGTTGAAATATCATCTTTATATGCCTATATTCTCATACCTCGGCAGATCGTTGACCAAGGGGATGCTATCCGCCTCAAGTGCTCGGATTCACAAAATCTAGAGTCCGTTGGGTCTGGAAGCATTAGCACTGGGCCTTCCATATAATCTAAACAGAGCTATATGAGCAGACTGAACGTGTGTTGTAAGCTTAGGGAGGGATAAGAGAAGTACACTGGTCAACTTTAGGTTACTAGTGACCCTATTAGTGGTTTATGTGTTCAGCCTCGCCCGTGCTAAGTGCTAGATCACGAGCACGACCTAGGTAATCAAGTACTAACAAATTAGAATCTATACTGACTTGCTACGATGAGCGCACTAAAGTTTTGATGAGGAATCCATAGAATAAGCGCAGGAAGAAGTAAGCTTAATTTGCAATAGCCGGCGCCGAGCAGAGGCCAGTACGTGGAGCGGCGCCAAGCGGTCCTGGTGTTTACCGAGGTCATGTAGGCGGTGGGAGGCCTTCTTCAAGCGCAGCGCTCGAGGAAACGCATGATAGATGTGAGTGAAACGTTATAAATCAAGGCCAAGCTTTGGCCTTTGCCTTCATATCAACGACACCGGGCCATCGGCCAACAGGGACTGGCGCCAGAGTGTTCTCATTCTAGCGGCCATGCCATTGCGAACTGTACCTGCAAAGCTGGTATCATGACCTGCCCTAATCTGCCTCATTATCCCAAAACGACGAAACAGTACGAACAAAGACATTCTGCTGGGGACATGATCACTATGAATAAATTTGAAATTGGTTAGTTTCTTTCCCCTGTAGTAGAAGGTGTGAGTACCCAACATTGACTGCATCTGCAAGAGGTTATACCAGGATACTTGGTCAGCAGATTATGAAACAATTTTGGACTGCACTGCGCCTAATGAAACGGCGTCGAATAGTACTAGAGATGTAATAGGAGCGGCCCTGTTCAGATTGACTCTAACCAGAATGAGGCCAAGTGCCTATTCTGAGAATCGTGCTCAAAACTCGCGGCCATGCAGAACTGCTTTGGTAGAACAGGAGAAGACTAAATTTCGATAGTGATGGTCCATCACGGCCCTACGGATCAGATCCATGGCTCAATGGTCCTTCCGTAAGAAACCCCCCTCTGAATTGGCCACCTCCTCGTGTGGATGTTCATTTCATCTTGCTGTCTACTAGAGCTAATTGTCTCCTTCTCTGCCTCCTCAAGGATCGCCATGGCTTCATTGCACGATATTATTTGTTGATGGAACAAGTATTTGTGTTTTCCTGTGTGGACTGAGGCAGAGCTAGTGGTGTGTACAGTGCTTTCTCCAGACGAGGACTAGATACGTCCCACGAAGACCTCTAGAGGAGACTTCCCCGAGGGCTTTCAAGCAGGTTTATTTCGTCAATGCCCGAGGCTGACACCTAACTAAGTGACGCAGACGTAGTTACATCCGTTGTTCGATGTTGTTGCGAAACTTCCTGAAAGATACGTTCCTTCATTGCCGCGTCAACCGTCCCTGCACGGTCATCAAACACTTCATCCATCTCCTCGAGCGTCTTGCCGTTCGTCTCGGGCACACAGAACCAAGTCCAAAGACAGCTGAGCAGGCAGAAAACCGCGAAGAAGACGTATGCGCCAAACCCTGTCTCCTGCACAAGCGGCGGGGTGATCAGGCCGATAATGAAGTTCCAGAGCCAGTTATTACAGGTTGAGATGGCGACACCCTTTGCGCGCAGAGAAGAGGGGAACACCTCGGACGGCATCGCCCAGGGGACGGGTCCCCAGCTGGCACCGAAAGCTATCATGTATGCCAGTAGAAAAGCGACACTGACCCAGCCCTGGGGAGTAGAGTTTCAATCAGCAAAGTCCACATATCAACCTGCCGGACCTAAGGGAGCTCCTTACCTCTGTAACATGCTTTGTCCAGTCGTACGAGAACTTACCCACGAGGATGGCGATTATGAAGTGCGCGAAGAACATGCAAGCGCTGCCAACCAGTAGGATCTTCCGCCGCCCGAAGCGATCCATAGTCCACAAACTACTAACGACGCCGACCAGCTGCGAGATGTTTAGCACCCCGGACATGATGAGCTGCATGTCGATGTCAAGTCCCATTGTCGCGAAAAGCGACGGACTGTAGTAAATCAGTGCATTAATGCCAACCATCTGTTGGAAAAACATGAGCCCAGCGCCAACGTGAGTTCGGCGCAGGCAGCCCGCTCTGAGGCAGTCCGTCCACGAGACGAACTCGAGCTTAATGAGGCTGGTCTTGCCGTTACTTCCGGCAAGCGTGGGATGTCTTTCGGCCATGACAGCCTTTTGAAACCTCGCCTCCGCCAGGATGTCCAACCATTCCCGTCGGACGCGATGGTCCGTGTCAGGAAGCGTGCGTAGCTTTGCCAACGACCGCAGCGCCGCGTCCTCGTATCCCTTGGAGGCGAGCCATCTGGGCGAATACGGAAGCAAGATGGCGCCAAATCCAAGCAGGATTCCGGGAAGTATTTGTAGCAAAAATGGCAGCTGCCATGACCAATGGTTCGGAATGGTGCGGGTGCCGTATGTGATCCAAAACGCCACCACGATGCCGAACACGATCGACAGCTCTTCAAACACGAGCAAGGAGCCTCGGATTTGAGGCGGAGAGATCTCGCTGATGTAGACTGGGACGACCATGGAGAGCCTGGTGAATTTGACACAGTCAGCGACAAGAATGTGCGTTTGAAAATACAAACAATAGTGGATACTTTTGTATGACCATCTCGGTCTCTTCGTCCATGTTTTTCTTTTCGTAAGGCCAAGGAGACAAAACGGCCAACATGGGAAGGGGTACCAGCAGACTCACATTCCAATGCCCAGCCCTCCTATAAATCTGCCGCCCACAAGCATACCGTAATCGATAGCAGAAGTCTGCAGCGCAGAGCCGATACAAAAGACCACTACAGCCACCATGATCGACCGCTTCCGCGACAGCCAGTCCGCGATCCAGCCCATGTTAATGGCACCGATTAGGGCGCCGAGGGTGATCATGGCTGTCATGAGGCCCTTCTTGAAGCCGGCTCCAGCAGCCTGGTCCGATACATCCGGGAATCTGCCAAGGAACTCGTCCATGGTGAGCGTAACGGAGATGACGCCCTGGTCGTAGCCGAAGAGGAAGCCGCCGATGGCCGAGAAGGCGGCGCAGAGGGTGACATAGCGGGTGGCGAAGATGCCGCGGAAGCCAGAGGGGCCGTATGGCTCCACGGCGACCGCGGCCGTCTCTGTCTTGAAGGTAGATTCTTGGTGTGCTACGTCTGCTGCGTCGTCGATCATGGACTTGCCGCTGGGTGACGTGTGCTCAGCAGGAGCCACATCTTCTTTGCCTGGGTTCGCCATTGCTCTCGCAGCCTAGGGGGTTGAGCCTGCTTAGAAGAGTGAGGATATCGTCAAGCAAAGGAGGACGGTTGTGTAAAACCTGGCATGTGCCACTGGATTTATAGACTGGGTCATACTATGCACGAAACGAGGTTGAATTCGGATTCACACCACGGGTAAAAACTCTTCCGTGTCTGTTTCTGGGCGGAGGGGGTGAGGGCGTCAAGATGCTGGGATGTGGGGATGTTCCCCCAAGTGATCTGGGGAAGTGTGGGGAGGCCTTGGGGATTGTGGAGTATAATTGATCAAATACGGCAATTTGATCTCGATCAATTGTTGGTTGAGGCCCAATGTCTGAGACGTCCTTTGTAAATCCCCCGCCCGCAATAGGCTGTCCATCCCGAAAGTGGGCTTGCTTCTCCGCCATTTCTTGGAAGCCTTGTGCCGACAGGATATCTCGCCGATAATGACCACAACTTGTCATGTCAATGCTACTCTTACAAGGTCCAGCCAGCTCAGACACGTAACTTTCCTTATCTAGTCCTGTAGAGACAATCCACCTGTCTATGTCATAGCTACATGCGAGCCATTTTCCCAAGGGCCCACCGTTTGGTAGACCCATTCCTCCGTGGGATGCGCGGGCTGTTCAAGCTGGCCATAGTTGAATGTTATAACGAAGTTGGACCTTGAATATCTTGGATTTCTAGAATTGAAAATGCCGCACTAAGGTGCGTGCACCCCATGCCGATCACCTCTTCATGCCGAGCACCTTGTATGCTCATATGTAAATGTGTTATTTATTTACACGATTTTGAGCAAATCGACCGAGCTCAAAATTAGACAGCGCCGGATCACTGACGCCCGTCAGTATCTGCTGGCTCAGCAATTGACCCACGATGGCCGCATTCGTGACCCCGGAGTGCATAACGGCAACAGTAACGCCGTCCAGTCCGGTCGGCCCAAGAATTGGCAAGCCATCCTCCGGAGTCGGTCTGTAGCCAACGGTGTAATAATCAAACACCAGCTCATCGCCTCCTGCCATGGCCTCCTGAACCCGACCGAATAGTTCGTCGGCCGTCTTCTGTGGGTCGTCGCCGGGATCCCCGCCTGAGAACTCCGATCCGGACCGGATGCGGCCGTCGAGCGTCTGCCGCAGGTGAAGCTGCTCCGCGTTGACGATACCATTCAACAGCTTCGCTTGCGTTGGCTTTGAGTTGACCAGCAGGCCCGCCACGCCAGTGACGGGCAGAGTGACGTTCTCAGCAGCCAGCAGCGCCACGCTGCCAACGCCCGCTGCGAGGACGACTTGGTCGGCGTGAGCCTCCACACCACCGGCTGTGACGACGCCCGAGATGCGGCCGTCCTGCTTGAGAAAGCCGGTGACCTTGTCATTTAGCAGCGTGGCACCCTTTGCCTCCGCGTCGGCAATAAGCTGGCGCGCGGCAACGTGGGCCTCGATGGCGCCTTCCTCGGCGACCTGGAGCCCCCATTCCGGCAGGACGCTGTCCTGCAGCGTGGGCTCGCGCTGCTGGATCTCGGTCCGGTTCACGCGCACGATGTCGTAGCCCCAGGCCGAATGCTCCTCGAGGTACGCCTCCAGCTCGTCGGGCGACATGTTCCAGTTGAGCGACCCGCCCCAGTGGATAGGGAGGTCCGGCAGCTCGGCGGCTATCTCTTTCCATCGTTCCATCGAGCGGTGCCGGAAGTCGTAGTAGAACTTGGGGTTGCCGGCGGCCGCGTTGAGCCAGGCGAACGAGTTCGGCGTCGCCGTGCCGCCGATGTCTTCGGCTATGATGGTGACATTCGCCTCGTGGGACAGGTGCCAGGCGATGGAGGCGCCGACGATACCGCCACCGACGACGGCGATGTTTGGGCTGCTCTGCACGCTCATGTCTGCTGCTCCAGAGAGGAGGGGGTGTTGTGCACTCATTTCGCCGGCAAAGGACGGATCGGGATCTCGACTGGTAATGTATTTATACATCGATGTCTTCTTGTTCTTGGCGTTTAAGTAGGTCCTGCCTGTCCTAGGCAAGCCGGCTCGTGAAGTCAACGCTACTCCGGTTTCGGTGTGAATGTTGAACAATATGCTGTCCGCATGGTGTGATACCAAGAGTTCCCCGCAGATAAGAGTTGGGGTGATAATTTGTGGCCGCCGGATGCTACGAATGCTACGAATGCTATGAGCGTCCGGACAAGTTGCGGCGAGCAAAGGTTGGGAGGTTTGCAAACAACGTCCACTTTACACCGGAACCATCGTCAAATCACCGGTCAAATCGGAATTTTTACTGATAGCGGGCCGGGGATTACCTTCGGCACTACCCGATCGAGACTTACTACCTCCAAGTCGATTCTCCTATCATTGCCACGGGCATAGTCGCCGTCGTCTAGTTTGGTTGGGCATTACAGGCTCAGACCAGGTTAGCAATGGCACTTATTGTGCCATTCTTCTTTAGCTTCTGTCTCGTCGGCGGTCATAGCGTCATTAAGCCCTTACTAGTAGTGTTTACCTTCATCCGCAACCACCAGCCACGGCGATTGCGGCTGACAACCTGATACATTCAAATGTTGTCTTCTCTCCGCTGGCGGTTCGGCTGTGGTTAGGATGATGGTGAATAACGTGGGTCTTGAGTTGTTGCTCCACAATAGTCGGGGGCTTGATGCCACTTTTTCCCCCAGCATTGAATGGCTTCTTACTTCAGAGCAGATTTATGAACATTACAACCCTGGGACTAAGCAAACTTAAGAAATATGCAGAAGCCTTAATTGATTGCCGTGATACTTCCAAGTAACTAATCTGACATCCTCTCGAAGTCAACAGAAAAAGCGGAACCACATTGTTTTCGCAGTAGCAGAACGGTGTGTGATAGATGTTGACATGAGAGCTCCTTTCGAGTGGTTAGTGAAGTGATGTGCTGGGAAGCTTCCGGCTCTCTTGTCCCCTGCGAATGAGCGGCTTCAGATGTCGACGATGACACTGATCAGCATTGTTGTGGAATGCGAAGACGGGCTGGTCTGTGCTGTTTCAGTTTTGCGTCACCCTAAATCTTGGCTCTTCAAACCCACTCCTCCCTTCTCACACTCTAGCCGGTGGACAGATTGATGATAGAGAGCCACAACTGCAGGTGCGTAGTATCGCAGAGGACTGTTCGAATCCTTGAGACGAAGAGTGTCAGTCTTGCCGCGAACCAGTAACTGTCAGACAACCACCACTAGGCCGCCCAGAACACAGATGGCCGAGCCAGCAATGAGGTGCCTTCGGCAATTGGCGAGTATCTTCCGGTTCGGTTGCAACAAGGATAACAAGGACACGGAAGTCCTCAGGTACAAAGGAACCAAGCCCGGGAAAGCATTGAAGCCTGGCACAGAGTTGCGCATCCTTTGCGTGGGCGACTCGATAACAGTCGGCTTCCTCAGCGACCAGGATGGTGGCGACGGCAACGGGTACAGACTGAAGTTGCTTGATGATCTGTCCCGTAAGTCTTGCTGTGTTCTCTGAGGTTAATTCAACGGATAGCTGACTGGGACTATTATTACTAGAGGACCAGGTCGTATACGCTGGGACGGAGACAGGTGGTACGATGAAAGACGGCTACTTCGTAAGTCCACTTGCTAGCTAGCTTGACTATGAAGGAAATATCTAATACCCCTGTGCTGTTACAGGCGGCCTGGTCAGGCACGACGATCCAATTCATCGCGGACAATGTGGGACCATCGCTCGCTCAGAGACCAAACATCGTCTTGATCCACGCCGGCACCAACGACATGAACTCAAGCAACCTGATTTCCACCGAGGGTAACGACCCCGCTGCCGCTGCAGAGCGCCTGGGCATGCTCATCGACAGGATCACGGACGCCTGTCCCGACGCGACCGTCTTGGTTGCAATGATCATCGGGACTTGGGATCCGGCGCAAGCGCACAGGACCCGCCAGTTCGACGTGCTCATCCCCGGCTTGGTGAGACAGCGACGTGAAGCGGGCAGGAGGGTGTTGGCGGTGGATTTCACGTCTTTTTCGAATAAGCTCCTGCGGGATGGCATACATCCTACTAATGAAGGTTATCATGTATTTGGGGACTATTGGTACGACTTTGTTACTCGGATTCCGGTCGAGTGGATCCAGCCTCCGGTTGGTAATGATCCGGACCGCTGGTGAGCGGACGTTTGCAGAAGACCGTCAAGCTTCTGTTTTGTTTACCACCTAGACGCTTCGTATTACAATTCTGAGATCAGTAGAGCTTGCCATTATAATTCAAAGTTGCAAGCTGTGGTGGATTATCCGAGAAGTCAACATAGCATCCGACGATCCAACCTAATGTCCCAGCTCTGGAATCACCTCATATCGTATAATTGCAGGAAATAGCAGCGTCGAATGATGCTGATAGAGTTGAGTTTACGTGAAAAGACGTAAATAGTCATAGCAGGAGTATTCACCTTGTAGGATCAACGTCCGAAAGTGTATGGGCTGTGGAGTAATGAGAATTACGAGAGCTGCTGGACTACCGTGAAGAGACCTGAAAAAGGAAATGAAGGGGGCTGTTACGTATGCTGCATATAATATGGATTGTTTTGCACTCTCTTCGCAGGTCAGAGGCTACAGCACAGAACCAAACAAACAACGAAAGTAAAGGAAGTCTATCATTTTGATTTTATCAACGAATCACAGAGAGTAGATGAACTCGGGGTTCTCCCTGTCCGTCAGGTCGAAGAACTCCTGTCCCTCAATCTTGACATACCCTGGCTGAGCCCTGAGCTCTGCCTTTTTCTTGTTTTGATACCGACACCAGCAGTAGATGAACGCGACGTCCAACAGGCTGACCACATAGCAAACGACAATGGTGATTTCAGCAGGCCTATACTGCGGAGCGTCTTTTTCGCGGAACACCTGCGGGCCTATGATATTACCAACGCAATACCCAATCAGATACATAGCAGCCACGGTTGTCTTCTTAGTCCAGCCGGCGACGTTGGTAGAGATGAGGGATAAGATGGCGACGAAGGGCGTGGGGCTGGCCTGCGTGAGGTAGTAGCCGATGAGGCGCCCGGTGCTGTGGTCGTTGTCGAGGCAGGTGATGAGCAGCATCCCTAGGATGGCGAGGATCATGCCGCTTGTGCATACTATGAGCCGGTTGCCGAGGCGGTCACCCAAGATTCCGCAGACGACGAGGGCGATGACCTGCCAAGAGGTGTCAGCAAGCCACAGAGGAGATGCAAAAGCTTGTATGGGCTTGGAAAAGCTTGGCTTCTTGGACGGGAGGGAACTAAGAACGGGAACACACCTCGACCGCTCCGCCAGGAGTTCCCAGCAGCAGAGACTGCTCGTTCGTAAAGCCGAATGATACGATGAGCTGGCTGAAGAAATTGCTTATTCCGCCATTGGGTATGTCGGCAACGAGACTGTAGAACACAAAAGCCCAGACCATAGGATCCGTCATGGCTTCTTTGAACTGGTAAAACTTGAAGTGTTTGTTACCCACGCCCTGCTGATTCACCCGGATGCGCTCAATAGCTAAGACTTTCTCTTTCTCCGTAAGGAACCGGGCGTTCATCTGGTTATCAGGCATCACAAACAAGAAGATTGCGCCGATGAGAGCGGTGAACAGGCCGATTACCAGGAACAGCAGCTGCCACGATTCAATGGCAACAGGATTCTTCGCTGTGCCGACTGCGATCCCGTAGGCGACGAATCCACCAAGGATCTGGCCCCAGCCGTTGAAGGAGAACCATATCCCAGTCCTAGCTCCTTGCTCCTTGGCGGTATACCATTGCGAAGTGAATAATGCAAAGCCGGCTAGGTGTTGTCAGTCAATTATTGCACAGCTTAGGCGCCAGTCAAAGAATTTGCAGACGAGGGAGTACGGGTCAGGATGCCTATACGTACGGGTGACCGCAGCTTCAAAAACACCGAGGAAGAACCGCACTGTCATTGCACCGGCAAAGTTCTTGGTAGCAGCCATGCAACAGAGGACCAAACCCCACATTATGACATTGAAGGCGCTCCATTTCCCGAGGGGAAGCCGCTGCAGAAGGCGGTTGGTCGGGTACTCCCAGAACAGGTATCCGAAGTAAAACATTGACCCGATCCAGCTGTACTGGTGGCCGGACAACCCGATGTCCGTTTTGAGCCCCATAACGGAGGCGTAGGACACGGTGGTCTTGTCGAGGTAGTTGAGGCCGTAGACCAGACACAAGAGAGGCATAAGATTCCAGTCGATCTTCCTCAGCAGCTTGCGCTCATCCTCGGGGGTGAGCTCGATGACCTCGCCGTTCTCGCCCTGGAGGACCTTGAGAGCCTCGTCGGCATTGTTGCGGTCGGCATGCTTGAGGATCGTGCCGACCTTCTCGTCGCTGCCGGACGCGGCGATGTCCTTTTCAGGTGACTTCTCGACGTCAGACATGGTGGAGTGCTTTCAAAGGCCAGAAGGATGGATAAAGAGAGAGAAAGGGAGAGTAGACATGTTCGAGCGGGAGAGGCGCAGATCGGGGCAATGTATTTATCGTTGGTGTGTTACTCAATAGGTACCATCATGGGAATTAGTGGGAATGGTCGGGGACATGCTAGACTGCTTATCGCGCCGGCAGATTGTCCAGACGTCACATCCCGCCTGACTGGAGAGGGATGGGGCAAGCTCCGGGGTGGCGGGGTGGGCACACGTATCAGGACGTCGCGTTTTTTATCTTGAAGTGCCCACGGAGTCGGGCCATGGATGGCATGTTGGCTTATCAAAAGGGATCCCAGGTAGTCTACATATCTGTTGGTCTTTCGATACCAATCTGTCCATGCACCTATGGCTCATTATCATCGACACAATATAGCGATCTCGGTTGGCTTGAATCGCAGCGCAGCAAGACTTGTGTCTGTTGCCCCGGACAGGGTAAGGTTCGGACCCGGCAACGGGCATGGGGATTCGCTGGGGTGTCTGCGGGGTAAATAGCCCACGGTATAAGTGGAAGAGGCGTTGGAAAAAGAAGAAGAAAAAAAACAAGCACTGGCTGCGTGACACGAAGTGGTCCGTGACGAGGCAGCGAGGTTGGAGATTGGAGGTGGAGGTGGAGACGAGCATCGCTGCGCTTGCCGGGCGACTGCCGGTTAGAAATGCACTCAAGTAACGGTTTGACTTACAGGCCACCGAAGGTCTCCAACTAACACACATCCATGTAAGATTGTATTTGAGCATGTCAGTAAGATACTTCTGACCCGACGCTGCCTATCAACTTTGGCCCGCTTCCTTCCAGACAACCACCAACATCAACATCAACATCAACCTCAACCTCGACCTTTGCAGCCGAACTCGGTACTTTTGTCCCCGTAAGAAGTCACAACATGACTGAAACACCCTATGTTCAGGAATGGATTGGGTCACTCGCTTCGTCACTGTCTATAAATCCCAGTGTAGCACTCCGCCTCATCGCCATTGATATCAATCTCGACAGCGTCTGTCATGTCCTCGAGGTCCTCGACCCCTCGAGCAAGCAATATAACTCATAGGATATGTCTCACGAGAACCAATATTATTGGATGCAACATCAAGATTATAGACCATTGCTACAGGGAACGAACAAACAGCACCACCCCAACAGAGACAGCCAGTTGAGCAGTATGATCAGGCCTCATGGTGCTCACAGAACAAATACGTGCGCCCTCTAGAAGTGCTGCCGCCTCTTAGCCCGAGCATCTCTGGGATTTGTCCTCCTAGACAGCCGTCGCCATTGATAGGATGTCCCAAAAGTTACCCCCTTCGTCTTCGTCGTCTTCGTCGTCTGCTTCCGCGTTTTGTGCTCCCCCGCCTGGTGCCCCATTCCCTGGTGGTTCCCGTGCGGGAGGCTCCTCCCCTACGACGTCCGCGCGCTCATCCCCGTCCAGCAGGTCGTCGAACCTCGCCCCCGGTCCGCGTCGTCGACGTCTCTTGGGAGCTTGCTGGTCCGGAGCATCTTCGCCCGCGTTCCTCTTGTTCGTGTTTTCCTTGGGATCCTCACTCCTGGGGATATCCTGCCGGCGGAACTTGCGGAGCTTCGCGCCGGGCTCCTGGTAGCGGTCCGGGTCCTCCTCTTCGAAGCGGGTCAGCAGATAGCTCGACCACCTCTCGATGAAGCCGGGTGTGTCTTCGTTTTGATCTTGAGCGGCTGCATTCGGAGCGGCTGCATTTGGAGCGGCTGCATTCGGAGCGGCTGCATTCGGAGCGGCTGCATTTGAAGCGGCTGGAGTTGGAGCGGCTGCAGTTCCTCCTGCGTCCTTAGGTTTTGCCCTTCTCATGGCTGCAATGGGAATTCAAGGTCAGCACAGCACACTCGACGTCGAGCTTTCTCAAGCATACGTCCGAAGAATGGGTGTACAGGGACGAGACTGATTGGGAGCGATCTTACCTCTTCCCATTTGTGCAAACATCCGGTCTATCACTACCTGCTTCTGGTGCGGCGTGTCACCGATCAAGAAGTTCCTGTGGCCCGACCTGAACTGGACCTTCTCGTCGACGTACGGCCTGGCCTTGGGCCGGTAGTACTTGGAGGGCGTCGGGTCCTCGACCTCGGGCTTCCAGAGCATGTCCGGGTCCATGTCCTTGTCGCGGGTGATGATGTCCTGCCTCTTCTGCGTCTGGAGCTGCACCGGCCACCGGTTCACGCTGAAGAACCTCTTGACCTTGCCCCGGACCTCGGGCCTGGCCCAGCCCCAGACCTTGGGGCGGACCTTCTCGTCGAGCGGGTCGAGGTAGTTGTTCGCGCTGCGCGCCGGCCACAGCACGCTGTCGTTCTTGACGGCCTCCTTGATGATGTTGTCACGAATGAGCTGCAGTGATGTGTCCGCGGTCAGGGTGTTGTCGTTCGCCTTGTCGGTTAGCGTCGCCTTGACGAGCCTGACGAGGGGGTTGTTGGGGGCGTCGTTCCACTGAGTGATCCTGTCGAACTCGGCCCTGTAGTCGCCGATAGCATTCAACATCTCATCACTCGGCCTGGCCGCCTGCTCTTTCCACTGCTGCTCCATGCCGTTGTCGCCAGTCAGCCTCTGCATGTAAGTACCCCAGCGGTATGCGAGGACAAGGAAGTAGTCCTCGACCCTCTGGTCCAGTCGGCCGTTCTGGAGGCCCCTTCTGACGAGCGAGTGCCAGTTCCGCAGGCGATCGAACCGAGGAGCAATGACCATATCCTCGGTCCTTTCTTCGGGGCGCAGCTGCCCGAGTTCATCAGGCACAGTCCATCTGACGAGCTGCTCTGGGTGGCAGGTGGGGATGGGGCGCATCACCCAGCCATAGCACCGCCAGTCTTCTTGATAACGGCAGCGGCCTTGGCTGTGGAGGCGCTCCAGGAACATCTGAACATCGTGAGCGTAGAACTTGACCCTCTGGACGGGCCCTTCTGCCCTGTCGTGGATGTAGTCAAGGAGGTCCTCAATGGAGACCCTTGTGTTATTATCTGGGAACAGAGGATCCGAGACGTCGTTGAAGATGCAGGCCAACTTGTCGGCAAACAGTATGAACAGGGAAGCGCGGGGCTCCAGCTCCCTCGTCATATCCGGAGTAATGGATTGGGTGAGCAGGAACCGGATCCAGTAGATCTCCATCTTGTCAAGGTTTCTCAGAAAGGCGGCACCGTGGCTTCTGACCTCGTCTCGTTGTGTGACAGATCGGGGGGTTCTCATCTCCTGCGCACCATCAGGGAGGTATTCGGCTTGTGAGTTGGTAAATCCTTGCAGGTACAGTGTATTCATATGCGTCAGGAGGCTCCGGGGGGCGATCTTCATCTCTCGCTCAAACAGCTTTCTCGTCGTTCTCATCTCCTTCAGCATCTGCCGATGGTACTCGTCTTCAGCGCTCAGCCCACTGTCGACGTAGGCACCCCAGAGCGACATGGGCGGCAGCACAGACGGTGGCCTCACACCAGGCACAGGCGCCGCAGGGAGGCCGAAGCCCGCCCGGCGGACGACCGCTTCGCGCGCCGTCGCCATGTCCCTGTTCTGGTTCGCCCAGAACTTCGCCATGTTGGCCGTGATGCCCTGGGGGTCGTTCTTGCCGTCCGTCGAGTGGAGCTGATGCGGCTGCAGCTTTGTAAGCTCGTACTTGCGCGCCGGCCCGGCACCGGTGTTCTTGCGCATGATCTTGACCTCGTCGGCCGAGAGCGGCAGGCGCACGCGGCGCCAGGGCGTGTTGGCGACCGTGTTCTCGTTGCTGCTGAACTGCCGCAGCGCAGCCTGCAGGCCGGCGCGGCGGACTGCCCTCTCCCGCGCGTAGCAGTCCTTGCCGTCCCCGAGCCGGGCCTGGTTGAAGAGCTCCCTGGTGAGGGACCCGTCGCCTTCGAGCCGGGTCTCGACCCACCCCTGGAAGCCGATGTCGTCGGCGGCGATACACTCCTCGAATGTCTGTTCGAGCCTGAGGGCGGCGTTGTTCGGCGCAGGGACATGATGCTGGGCGAGCCGCCACCACTCTTCTTCGTCCCGTGAGAGCCCTGCCTGCCTGTCCGACCGCTTCTCCTCGGTCAGACCGGCCCGCCTCTCGACATCGGTGAGCCACTGATCGTTAACAATCATCTCTGCGCGAGGGTGCGTGGGGAAATCGTGTGGCCGCAAGTGCTCGTTGTCTTTACGGTCCCTGCCCAGGACGAGGGGTAGCTTGCCATTGTACTTGAGCCTGGGCTCGGGCGCAGTGATGGTGTCCGCGGTGACGATCCTGTTTGGGGTGTTCGGCCCATAATGGGTCTGATTAAAGAGGTTGTGCGCCTGAATCTTCTGTAGCGCCTGTTGGACGAGCAGTGCCGATTCCGGGCCCAGGGCAGGGCCTTCGCCACGCTCGAGCCACTCCAAGAACTCCCTTGTTTCTGCGATATACGTCTCCCAATGCATTTCCCGGTCGATATCCCCTTCGTCAAGAAGTACCATAATTTCCCTGAGGCGCGAGCCGATGGGCGGCTGCACCTGGCCGCGCCAGGTAAAAGAATCTTCCATGTCGGACGCTGATGGCTGCAAGGGGTTTGGCACGCTTCCGTCTGCATTGGGAGCTCCTGACGGGATCCCACCAGGGGCTGGTGGCGGTGCGGTATCCCGCGTCGTACTCGACGGAGTCATCGGCGGGACTCCGAGGTTACCCACTGGTGGAACTGTACCTTCTGGCCTGACTCCCGTGGTCGCTGGCAGATTTCCAGGACCAACTGGTGGCCGGGAAGGACCTCCTGGCGTGTCCCCCGGGGTCGGTGGCAGATTTCCGATGCCAAATGGTGACGGGGAAGGACCTCCTGGCGCTCCCCCTGGGGCCGCCGGCGCCTTTACGGGAGCATTTGGCGTCTGAATCGTAGCCGTTCCTTTAGGCCCAGGCGCCCCTGGTGTGGTACCGGTGGTGCTCACTGATCTAGCCCCGTCGGTCCCTGATGTGGTTCCGGCAGTTATAGGCGTGGATTGGGGAGTCCCCGGTGGCCGAACACCAGCTGGCGTGGTTCCGGTAGTCACGGGCGGATTATTGGGAGCAATTGGTAATGCCGGGGGGTTCACACCGAATGGTGCAGTTCCGGTAGTCACGGGAGGTTGACTGGGACCAGTTGGGAACGTCGGAAAAGTCCCTGTTGGCAAGACGGGATAACTGGCGGGGCCCTCGACCGCTGGGCCCGCGTTCTGATTCCCAGAGTTTGGTCCCGGGGCCACGGACAGATCCGCTGGGAGAGCCGGGGGCGCGACTCCTGGCTGCCCCCCGGTCGTTCCGCCGGGCTGGCCTGGACTTGGGACATTGTTGGTACCAACAGGGGTTGGTAATGTCGGCGCAGGTATCCCGAACGGGTTTGTGCCTGTTGTTGTAGCTTGTTGCGTACCCTGTGTGCCGGCGTTGTTGTTGACAGGGTCGTCAGTGATGGAGTTGTCGAATTGGGGTACGCTGGTTCCGGTCGTGTTATCAGCCGGTACTCCCAAAGTGTTCCCCCCTGGAGTTGTGTTTGTGTTTGGGACACGTTGGAAGCGATACCCACCGAATGCGCTGGTGAGTTGCCATCGTTCGCGTTGGTTTTGGGGTAGTCTGAGGTAATCTTGTTCGTTTATGGTGGCCGGACCCGCTTCGATCACAGGCAATGTAGGAAACAAGCGGCCGCGCCCGATCTGGGGGAAGTCAAAGTGTCAGTACACACCCAGAGGCCGTGAAGGAGTAAATCATGGCCAGACGAGGTGACAATGCCTCCTTGCAAGGCTTTGCTCATGAGGGACGACGTAGATGTTCACGAACCGTATTGCTGGGGTTGTAATGGCTCCGAGCCTCGTCATCAAGCGCAGGTATATTCGAATGATCAAATTCCCTCTGGTCATACCTCGAGAAGAGGTTTCGACTACGAGCATCAAACCACGTCTCATTGCCTCTCCAGTTGTTGGACTTGAAGTTCTGTGCAATGTATGCCCTGATTTCAAAGTCCGATCTGCCCTCGAAGTGGTTGAAGATTGCTTGCCAGTGGGCCCTTGCCTCAGCAGAGAAGAGGTGTGATTGATTTTGTAGATTTTCTCGGAGGTTCGCGACGAACGCATCATCTAGCGGAACGAGGAGGGGAGCCGACATCTTGAGTGATGACCAGGGATTTCGCTATGCAAATACTCAACTGGTTATGGCCAGAAGGGTCGACCTCCCAAGGTCAATCCAAAATGCGCCGTCGTCGTCTCAAAGACTGAGGCAGACAGGCGGGAAACTGTACGGGCTGGCCTCTTTTGCGCGCCAAGAACAAGAAAGAAAAGCAAGAGGAAGGTAGAAAACAATCTCTCTGACGGGGTGGGAGATCCCTTGCAATAGACATATTATCTGGTTGCACACTTTTGCACGCTTTCATGCATCACGAGGACAATGACCGTGTCTTCTCTTCCGCCTACCAAGGGGAACATTGAATCCGGCCTCTAAAGGCATGCCCACCAAAGGTGGCGGCGAGACGCCGAGTTGGGCTGCATTCCAGCCGCGCCGCAGGAACCAAGTTGTTATTCCACCATCGACCAGAATGAGCACTACAATGAAGAATATCCACGGCAGAAAGCCAGCTGTCGAAAGTCGCCGCTTTCGGAATGTCCCGAACAAAACGCACTCAGCTGTCCCGAGCAGCAATACTGTCGCTGCTCAAAGATGCTGTCGGCCTGGATACTGGAAGCGTCGTGGCTTTGTTCCAAGCTCTACCGCGGCACCTGGGCTTCGCGGGTGTGATTGAATGCAGTGCAGAAGCCCGTGGAAATGCTGGACCACGAGGCATGGGGTATCAGCATGTCCCCCCGGTGTCTTGGTTTGCCCGCGTAAAGGAAGCCTCGTGGCGCGACCGACTTGAGCAGATTTGGTAGATATGGATCGCAAAGACCGAGCTGCAAAGCTTCAACCAAGACTTGAAGAAAGTGTACAACGACTGCGATCACGTCTTCAACTCGTCCGCCCATCTCGTAGCAGAATAGATCAAGATCAAGTCCCAGGCGTGGGATCTGTCAAGGCGCACCAGCCCGGCAAGTATCCCTCCATAGCAGAGGCCCTGGGAGAGCAAGTTCGTGCGGCTGGCCATATCCCTTCAGGATTGAAAGTCAAGGAGGCAGAACCAGTAGGAGGGAACGAGCAACAAGATCAATTGTCAGATTTTGAGGGCTTGGACGCAATACTGTCGCACAATGACGATGAGCCTGCCTCGCAACAGCGAGACGACATCGAGTGGCAGCCTTCGTTAGTGATAGGGTCATCGTCCATTGACGCCGGCAACCCCAGCGTAAAAGAAGTCGCGCGCAGGAACATGCTGCAGTGGGAACACATCTACCAGCACCATCGGAAGCAGACATCAGGAAGCGTTCCGCTGCATGTTCTGGATGAGCGACGCAAGGACGCAGCGAGGGAATACGAAGAAATCTGCGCCAGGGCTGACCCGGAGGATGATGTTCCCCGGAACGAGACGCGGGCCTTCAAAGAGGAGCGGGTGAAATCCCGTCTCGCCGTCCTGCAGGAAACGCTCGCCCAGAGTACAGAGCCTGAGGGTCAGCCTATGAGGGCCAACATCTCGGCTGCAATTCGTGGATATCAGGAGGGGACCATTGCGTGCTCCCCCACTTACACTCTGATATTTGCGGGCCACATTGTCGACACGAAGTGTCGGACGTGGGCCGAGTTCACGGTCGACAGGAGAGAGCGCCTGGACGGGTATTTTGAACAGTATGGGCCTGGGTACCTTTGGTGGGAGCCCCCGTTGGCTGGCGGGAAGGACAGAGTGAACGCAAAAAAAGCACTTCTCCTCGATGTCACAAAACACATCGAACCCGATGTTCAGTTCCGAGATGACCAGTGTCATTTTCGTATACCAATGTGCTTTCGGAAGGCGAGCGCCCTAACTTGTCGGATGGGAGGCACACAGACGCGAGATTCGAGATTCGGGTGGGGCGATCCCAGGCCGAGCGTCAGAAAGAGGAAGTGGGTGTCGGTCGACGATGGTGAGAGCGATGCCGAAGTTTTGAAGAGAGCCAGGAGTGGAGCCGCCAATGCGTATTGGCCGCAGATATTCCCTGAAAGGACAGCGAAAGGTGCCACCCTCGACAGGATCGGGCCCGTCCCTGCGGAAGGACCTGCTGAACAGACACACTTCTTTGAGATGCTGCTCGACAGTGGCTGCGAGACCCCCATCCTGTATCATGACGACTTCGTATCCCTAGGCTTCACCAAGGTGGACATGAACGCCGCAAGCGTGGTCACCATCCACGGTGCCAACGGGCGAAAGTCGAACCTGAATATCTTTGAGCTCCTTGGGGGAGTTCAACTCTCCCAAGACGAGTTCTACGACCACGATCTCTTCCCCACGTGCGTCATCAAGCTCGATTATAGACTCAAACCACCGCCTGGGTACAGCGGCGAGAGGCTGTCCGGTGTTCTCCCTTTTATCGCGTATTATATGTCCTTTGCGCCAGGGATGGACAGGGCCCACTTGGGCAACGAGAGAGGCGACATCCTAGGCATGCAACGAATTCCGGGCGGGCTGAGGTATGACCCGTTTATAAAGCCACACTTAGGCGAGCCTAGGGAGACGCTGCTCAAGAGACTCGACGTCAGAAACCCAAGCAAGATCGTCTTTGAGCATCAGCGGGTCAACGGAGGGCGGACATTGATGGAGGAGGAATTCGACTCCGACGGCGGCGCCTCGCGGATCACGTTGTTCCACACTGACGGAACGGTCATGCAAACCTCCAAAATAAATACACCTCAGAACAGGAAGAGGCAAAGGTTAATAGAGTTTGTCGAGTGAACATAAAAGCACGGTATTCGCATGCAATTCTTTTAGAACCCATACTTTTCACCTAGTCCAAACAAGCAGTATCTCGATCGCTTTCTGTGAATATTTCCCTCCCGACACATAATGTGCAATCACTCGGACTGGCTCAGCTGCATTATGATCGGTCCGAGCCACGAGTCCTATCATGATACCATGCTTCCCGCGCATGCTTTTTCTGCACTGCCCACGTCCGGATCTCACCAGGATGCATGGGCATCTGCTTCAGGATCGAGCCCAAGGATTCACGATGTGCGCCTCGTCCTCACCAAGTGGCTTCTTGGTCTTGGTCAAGCCATGTGGGAGCTGGCACAATGCCGGAGCGCCAACGGCTCCAGCTCACGCCCTCTTGTCAAGGTAAGAAAAGCACATGAGTTACCAGTCCCGGGGTTGTCGTCCAATCCTCGCATGCCTCGGCGACACCTGAGAAGAAGCGCAAGCGCCCGACAAGACGGCCCGGGTGCTGGCGCGCACAAACAAAAAAGGGATGTAGGTGGCCACTCGGGGGACTTGCAGGACCCAACCAGCCGGCACGCCCCTCTTTAAGACGCTCAGATATCTGGCTTGCGTGGAAAAAGTTGTCTCAGTCGGGCGGACCTCTTGGGCTTCCGCATCTGACACATCTAAAATGACAATGTCTCGGGCGCGTGTGGACGGGCGTCATTGCCCCATCTGTGCGTATCAACCCGTGTAATCTTAAGCAATCCGCGATTCACAGATCGCACACGGCCGCCACGGCCGCGTGGCTCGCTTCGACGTGCGTGAGACATTCAGGGCGGAGTGTTCAAGGCAAACCCCCATTCCGTTGGATGAACGCCTTTTGAGAACGCGCCTGCAGAAAAGGACAGGAGAGCAGAAAAGGCGGTGCGTCTTGGCCCTTGCACTTGACAGCCAGGCTGCATGTGGCACTCGGCATCAATATCTGTTGCCTATGTCACGTTGGCAGACAGCCGTGCCACGTACTATCAAGTGGCCGCCGCCAATCATAGAACATGCGGCCGATATTAAGCCTGCACGTCATCGCCTCTCCAAACGCAAAACTGCAGCCTCGCTCAAAGACAAGCCCACACCACAAGAAGTTGGTGTGAACGAACAGGCACTGAGTGGCATGTGCCAAACCGGCGGTGATGAGGCTTGAAAGGGTGTGTCTCACGGCATTGGAAAAGCTCACCCTTCCAAGACAACGTGCCCTTCACGTCAACGGATACTGGGGAAATTCGACGAAGTACTCTACTTCGATACCAATCTCGCCTGACGGACATCGACTTCAGCTGTCCCCTTGGCTGCTGAGGTATGCCAGCTCGCACCATTTGAGGTGAGCAGCCACTAGGCTGAGGCGGTATCCAGATAGATTGCCCACCCAGGAAGGACTCCGAAGGAAAAGTAACCCAAGAAAGGGCAGGCTGAGATCCCACGTATAAGATGATAACATCTACCACGAGAGGACTCAGCCTAAACGCCACTCAGGTCGTGGCAATCCTCCAAACGCAGGGACCTGAACCAGCCGCAGCCCAATCGTCACATCCCAGGGATAGCCTTCCACCGGCGGTCCGCCTAGTCGATCAACCAGAACCAGCTCGACGACGATCACCCCAGCGGGATCAAGGCGAACCCCTCGCCAACGACGCCTAGCATGGAGCCCGGGCGGGCAGAAGCTGACGTTCACGGGGCCGCCAGCTGTCCCCGGGCGGGAGGGAGACCAGGGTGGTCCCAAGCGCGGGACGTTGCATCGCGGGTGAGGAGGCAAAAAAGGCCTGATGAGCTTTGGCGCCGCATGATGGTGAATTTGGACCCGTCCTGCGCGTGAAAGCGATAGTCCCGTGGCGGAGGGACCATCCTGGGATCCAAGCTCTGCCGCCATCCCAGACAGCTCCTATCATGGGCGAGAGATTTATCACGGCATCGCGCCTACGAGATGAAGATTCATGCCCAGGCGAGGTTAACTGGCTGACAGGCTGGTTGGCAGCAAGCCACCAGGCACGCTTGCGATTGGGAGGGCCAGCCGGGCCTGCCCGAGAGAGCAAGGTCGGTTGCTGCTAGCCGAACCGCTTCCCACCTCCTCACCAGGTAGCTAGCCTTCCGCTTTCGAGGCTTTCTCTCGGTCGCTTGGTCCAGCGCGGTTCGGAAATGAGCACCTCTGGAGTCGCGGGCGGCGGGAGCGTGGGCGGGAGCGGGTGCGACGGCCTGGTTGGTCGAGGTGAAATGCAGGTGCTGCCGCCAGAAGATCGAGCATCCCAGCTGGCGGGAGATTGCCGTAGCCCGTGGGGGGTAGGTCCAGTGCGCGTAGGCCGTGGCCCAACGCGTAAAGTGGTTTCTTAGAGTGGTTTTTTGTTGGTGACGTGGGAGAGCTCAATTGGCACCCCGGCAGCCCTGGCTAGACCTGGTTATTAGGCTGGACTGGTGCGTTGTCAAGATTGTGTTTTGTTTGACCTGTCCTGAGGCCCGTGTTTTGTTGTGATGGCATCCTCGCACGCTTCCTGCCAACTTGCTGCAAATCTTGCAGCTGAAGAGGCTAGACACGCGTCGCACCAAAAGTCGAACAAGATTACGCGAACGAACCAGCTTGTGGACAATGACGAGCGCGAAAGGCTACCCAGCAGACGCTACGGCCGTTCTCCAATGATCTGCCCGGACTCAACAGCCGGCGAACAGACGTTGCTGCCCGCTCCCCTCTCACTGCGACGCTCGGCGCGGAAAATTTAGTGTGATCTTGTGCCCATTCTGGCTGAAGTGCCTGGCGAAGCAAGTTTTTCGGTGACTGCTCCTGACTTTGTTTCGAAAGGCGACCAACTGGACGGCAGACGGTAGCACCCGACCGTTCGGAATAGCAACTTGTCGGGTGTAAATTCTGGCCTCAGTCAGGCCTTGCTATCCTTGTCGGGGCCACCCAAGCAAGCTCTGCCACCTTCGATGAGGGGTGCAAAGCCAGCACGGCGGGATGATTGGTTGTTGCTTTGTCTTGGGCTGGCCGGATCCGTCGCGCATCTGATGTTTTGTCTTTCGAGCTACCCCGACTGCGCGGACGATGTGATTCCAATCTCTCACATGCAGCTCTAGTTGGGGTTTCCATTTGTTCGCGACGGCCAGGAACAGGATCGTTGGCGCTTTTACTTGCCCAGGGCTCGGCCGCTCGTCTGACGGATTGCCCGTTTGGGAAGCTGTCTATCCCAAACTCGGTCTCTGACTGCGCAGCCCATGAACCAACACTGCGAGAACAGGGGTCGCAAGGCTGCAAAAAGGCCCTACACCAAGTAACGCGTACAGTCGCTGGGCCTCGACATAACGACATCATCGCGCAGAATGACTGCATAACATCTACTGCATAAGGAATCCTCCACCTTAAGGTTCGGTAACGTAATCAGATGCCACAAATAGTTCTAGAGTTGTGTAACACGGCAGACGATTGGCGATCTTGTAGAACAGTCCCTTGGACCCTTGAGCCCTTGGGGTCCGGAATAAGATATGGATGTGCAAACATCCCAGTTATTTCAACCTTAAGATATCCCATTGTGTGTCATAGGCTAAGGGTCCTGTGCCCACGGCTGGGCGCCTGTTTACGATTGCGCCCGGGGATATGTGTGATGCCTCGACACATCGCCGGGTCCCAGCTTATCTCGGTGGCCCGTGGCGGGGAACTGTGCGGCGATCTGTGCAGGCAAGACAGCCTTTGAATCATCCTGTCCTTTTGAACGCCAACACACTTGGGCGGGTATCTTATCCCCTCACTTGAGATGTTTGGTGGAACAATTGCAGACACTTGTGGTGCAACGTGCCTGGACATCTTGCCATCCACGGCCAATTGACGTGGATGGGGCGAGCTCAGACTCCGTCATAGTGCCACTTTGGACAGCCACTCAGCGTACAGATAGACAGACGGCACAGGAAATCTCCTTCAACGCCTTGGTTGAGAACACGAGCAGCGGAAAGATTGCGCAGCGTAAAGCCAGCTGTCATTGGCCTGAAATACCGTGTCCCAAGGAGAGGCTGTTGACAAATAGCAGCCGGCAATTCATTTATGCCTCTCTCGCGCATGGGGGTCAAAAGAAAAAAAAAACACTTGACGTCAAGGGCACGGCCAGTAAGTAAAGCAAAGCAAACGCTCCCTCGGACATGGTCTCGAATCCTCGGGTATGACGGGCCAGACGGAAAGTGGCTCGGTTCACGGTCACACAGGGTCCTGAGACGGCGTCTGATGCTCATCAAATGTTGGGCAGCGCCCGAGTGGCAATGTCGTCCGGTCAAGGGGGGTGGGTCAGGTTACCGCAGATCCGGTTCGAGGTAGACACGGGCTGGGGCGTGAGCTCGCGTCTTGAGCGCGTGGTGTGAACTCCATCGACGGCGTCGAAAATTGCCACTGTCCCGTTGGTCCCTCAAATGGGAGCCTGTCCACCGTCCACTTCGGCCCGGACTTTGTGTAGCAGTGGCGTTGCTGAGCCAGGAGTCAGCTCATCGCAGGTGTGTGCAGCGACCGACCAGAGTTGCAGCTTCGCCTGCATCCCTGCTGCCGGTCAGCCCCCGCGCGTGCAAGCACTGTAAGCCAGGTCCAAGGTAATAGGGTCGCCTGCGGAAGAGCGCGTCTCGAGACGCGCCTGGCGCGTCACCCCGGTCGACCCCATTCCAAAAGCCCCGACTCAAGAACCCAATCCCATCTGATCGCCGAGCTCGTTTTCGGGTCTTGGCAATTTGGAGGCAGTGGCACCTCCAAGCGTGCATCTGACGAGACGCTTTCCGGATGCAGAAACAATGCTGATGCTGTAGCAAAATGCCTGTCAAGACAGGGTGAAACTATGCCGACTGGCTGAGGGATTGATCGTCGTGGTATGAGCTCATTATTGTAAGCCCGGCAACGTGTGTGCAGAGCCTGGATGGCAGCGGTCCCTCGATTTCAGATGCCAGGCGATTCAGTAATGAATGTGCTGTCTGGTGGCCTCGCAGATCTCATCGCGGTAGAAGGTATCGGGGAGCGCCGGTTCGTACCCAGAGGCCGACCGAGAGGCCGAGGCCCTCGCGACGGCTTTCTCCCGGAAGGAGACGGCAAGTCTGAGGACGAAAGCAAGTATTTAAAGTTGGGTCCGGCCTGGGTTAAAATCAACCGAACTAATCCAGCCAGGCAACCCCGGCGGCCAGAGTGAAATCTCCTGAGTCCGTGCCAGAGTATCGGTACAGGCGCCCGACGTTGGGCTTTGTATCTGCAGTGCAACGCCGTGCGTGTGCGTCTCCGCGGCACGCAGCATGTAGCAAGGCTGTCCGATGTCAGTCGCTCCATGTTGAAACAGCGCTGTGCGCGGGCGGGGAGGTTCAGAGGGCGGGATCACCAGGCGTGCAGTTTAGTCATGATGACATGTACTGCTTGAACAAAAAGGCGCCGGGCTCGCAGACCGGAGCCCAAAGAAATTATTTCCTGCGGGCCGGAGCAGTGATTTCGGCACCGTGGACGCGGAGAGGGCGGACAGTGCCAAGACATGGACAAGGCCCTGTTTCGCAACGGACTTTTGAAAAATCATGGCACCGACATGGCACTGTAATCTGAAAGGAGATGGTGTGGTGCTCGGATTCGCCAAGCTGCGCGCGAGGCTGATGGTTGAGGAAGGGCTGCACCTCATAGCCGAAGCCGAATTGTGACAAGTTGATGGATGGTCATTCCTCTCCCTGGTGATCTCCCCGCCACAGCAAAAGTCCAGTTGTTTCTTCCGTGACAGGTTCGAATTCCTTCGACACGGCCCAAGGCAGGCAGTCAGCGGACTCGATGCGGCAGTGCACCATAATAATAGCAAAGGAGAGGCGGTATGAGACCGCTCGTTGATACACCGACAGTGATGGCTGCTGAGTGGACTGATTGACTTTTCCGTGCCGCATTCCCGACTCCATCAAGATGGGTCCCCCTACTTGGCCACCAGCCAGTTGTAGGCGGCGTAATAGCTCTAGGCTTGGCTCGCTTGTTTCGAGAAATCTTCGAAAAGGCAAGCCCGTCGTCGTTCCAAGGTTCATCACAGGCCACAGTGTGCCCCGGCTTGGAGCAGCTGCACTGGGCAGGGGGATTCCACGATCCGGCATGCAGGCTTACCAGGCACTGTACGCGTCCGGCCCCACTGATCGGGGCAAGGCTGTCCAGTATCAGGCTCTTCTGGCGCTCAGCAACAGAGTTCAGGATCTGTTCTCAGCCAGTGCCACGCGCCCGTCTGTGAGCGGTGACGAGGCTCCACAAAAAGTCACTTTCCCCGGCCCTGAATCAAACCCAAGTTGCAGAGACGGCCTCGCCAGTTGGAAGCTGCCCCGGCGCGGTTCGATTGGTCAATTGGGGCATGGCGAGACAGTCTGTGCCCATTAGAGGCGCCAATTAAGCTTGAGGGCAAATCTTGAGCCGCGTCTCTGCAGGCCCAAGGGGCGGAACGGGGAGCTCTCTCATCAGGCAGTCAGGGCCTGGAGCTCCGGGCTGCCGGGGCGCGCTGGTCTCCTGCAGCTCTGCTCGAGTCGTACCCAGGTCAGGAGGGTCACGATCGCGTGGATCGTCACGCATGTGCCTCGCAAAAAAAAGCTCCGAGAGCCAGAGAGGCTATGCATGTTACAGTGCGGTAGACAAGAGTCACGGGAAAGAGAAGCAGTACGTGTAGTGTATACGTGTAGTGAGCCTTGAGGTTCCGCAGGCCAAGACACGTCACCTAGCTGGCGACAAAAATAAACCTCGACGACGTAAGAGAGCAGCCCCGTTGAGCTGTGGGCTCGATAATCTATGCGGTACCGTGCGTATGTGCGCGGCGAGTGTCCGTGCTCTTTCCCAATCTCGGAGGACAGATTCATACACAGTAGGTAATCGGGGCCTACTATGTAAACCCTGGACGGGTAGCTGCTAGTGCCAGGGTTCTTGAACGAACATGCCTCGGAGAGCTTGCTGCAGGAAGAAGATAAAGCGGGTCCGCTGGCAAACACGAGGCGAGGTACCAAGGTCACTTTCCCATGTTGCTCAACATGGGGAAATTCTCCTACGGGCGAGCCTTCTCCAATCCCCTGCCCTAGTTCAATCGTGTGCGGTGTGCTGTTCAATTGATTTCGTTGACGGATGCCGTGATCATTGGCGTTGATGCAGTTGCGATTGACGCTGCTAAATGACAGTGCTTCCCCCGGCTTTTCTTGGTCTCCATTATTGCTCCGTCAACAGGCGAGACCCACGTTGGCCCCAAGTGGTAGAAATTTTCGGATGAGCACCTGCGCTTGCCTCTTCTGGGGCGGCATCTTCGCCATTGCCTGCCAGGCCAGCCATCGGCCAATCCGTCAAGATTATCATTGCAGGACAACCAAAAAAAGTGCGTTAAGCTGGGTTCAATTGATGTGTACTCCAGCAAGACATGAACTGATAGCAGACGGAACTTTCCACCACCTAGCGGTCTTTAGCTGTGTCATATTCTTCATCAAGCTGAGCACGCTGGATGGGACCGATGACGTGCGTGGGCCGGATGAATGCAACCATCGTGCATAGGTAGATGATTTTGGTACAGTGTCGAATGGATCCGTCCGAGGTCTGCATTGAAACCTCGGCTGGCCGTTCGTGACAGGTTCTGGACTTTTCACAGGGCAGCGTATGCTGGTGATCAATGCAGGAGACAGAGTGAAGAAGAAAAAAATCAGATATTTCACTGCTATTAGTCGCGAACCGGCAACATTCCGTCGGACGCATCGGGCGGGTAGGCGGGGAAGAGGGGCTCACCGCCCGACAGTTTTTTCTCCGGGGTTTTGTGCAGCGGCTATCGTGAACTTGTCAAAATATAGTGGTGAGTGAGGTGTTAACGCGTCAATTGGCCACGCGTGAATTGAGGGGAAAACCCCATTACCCAACCTCACGATATTCCAACAAGCCCCATGTAAACAAACTTCCAGGAATAGAAAGGCGACGAAGCTTCGAAAGTGGTTCGTCGAACATGCAACCCATCGTCTGCTGTGGTTCGGGGGGAGGGGGGTGTGAGACTAGTGCTGGGTTAGGGCCAAACAGGGATGGCGCCTCTCCCTTACCGACAGATGGCATACCCCACACTGTCGGACGGATTGGATGTCGTCGACGTATGCGCATGATCCTTGGCTGGCCATGGGTCATTGGGAACTCCTTTCCTGCAGGAAACTGGGGTGCAGACGGACATCGACGTGCGCTGGCAGCGTCTTCACGTGCAGTAGCGACGCTCCCACCGTCGCCTGACTGCCAGTGGAAATCCTGATGCTGCTCCATCCCGCGGCGGACAAAGCTTCGCTCGGCATCACGACAGCCACGAACGCCCAGGGGCTCCATAGTAAGGAGGCAGGCCAAGGCAAGGCAAGGGCAAGACAGCTTCCTGCGGGCTCGGTCGCTGGTGGCTGTGGATGGGGTCTGAGGCCAAGAATAATGTTGCTTTTCGTGACCGCTAGTTTACCTCCCGACGGCAGCCATTCCGCGAGATCACACTAGTGATCTTTCTAGAAGCGCCCGAGATCTATCGAGACCATGGCAAGACCGGTCTGCTGTCAGCACGCAGTGTGGCTTGGGTTGGCACACGGCCGGTCTGCTGTCTCATCAATGATATGAAATATTTCCTGCAGCGGCAGAGCGCGCGGGCCTGCAAGAGAAAAGCAGATATCGCCCAATGGACCGGCAGATAGTGCCACCTGTCGTACCATGGTATCATCGCGCCTCCAAGGGAGACCGACAGTGCTCGCTTCCGCCACGAGTCGCGAAATGCCACCGAGGTCTCCCATGTGGCTGGACGATCTGTCTGGCGCCAACGAAATCTGGGGCACGCCTCCCGAGGTCAGGCTGGACGATGAGTTGGCAAAGAACCACGAACTAGGATGGCGAGGAAAAGTTTCAGAGTCTGGCTCTTGGTCTTCTCATTGGAGCAGCGGATTCGAGATCAGCACCCCAGCTTGTGACTGTGACGGTGCAGTAGGGCATACTTCGGAGCCAATGGTGCTGTCCCAGACTCACATGTTTGGCACAGAACAACCCGCAAGTACTAGTGGTTCGGGCCAACCGGTATGTTTTGCATTGTTTGGTTCAGTAGGTCTGATCCTGTGTCTGGAGCGCATGGCAGTCAAGGAACAACCTGACGATGACTTCGAGCCTGGAGCCGACTGCGACCGTATCGAATGCCTAGTCGAATCTGGGGTCTCTCATAGAGTCGTGCGCAGGTTCGAGACGGGGCCGAATTAGGTGGCGTCTAATCAGACCTGCGAAGTCATGACTTGAGCCTTGAGAAACCTGTCCAGTTGAATGGCAGATCTGCTCCCGGCTGTGCAACGGACTGCCGGGGTTTGCGGTGGGAGCCAGCTGTCAGGCCAGAAACGAGGGCTCGAAACAGTTTGACGACAGAAGCATCAGATGTATGTAAATCATCGGAGTCGACTGCTGAAGCTGGCACTGCGACAGGTATGGGGCACTCCAGAACTCTAAAATCCCAGTCAATATCGAGTAGTGGTCGCGGAATCCGGGGCACGTGTAGTACCAAGCGACGCCCATAGCAGGCCGTCCCAGCACAGAGCTCAGATGAACTGAGATGGCAAGTCAGCATTCGCCTGAGGCACAGGCACAGGCACAGATTACAGGAGGAACCCCGGCGCCGCGACAGTGAAGCCCCTGAGGCTCGGATATTGTGTGCCGCAGATCAGCATCTCTGCTGCGTAATAAGACCTGCACTGCACTGCGTCTGCACTGCACGAAATGTGCTGTCAGTGCACTGCATTTCACCAGCCTGACTCCTTGACTGTACGATGTCGAGCTTGCTTCTCTTCTGTCAATCGATTTGAAACCTGCAAGACCGTGTTGCAAGATGAAAAGGGAGGCAAAGGGTGGGGGTGAGCGTCTCGCGCCAGCGTCCTTGTAACTAGCCGTAACCACCTATATGGGGTGACAAGCGTTGCGCCCGCCTCGGCTTGATTGATTGCTTGCATCCAGCAGGGACAGCTTTGGCAGGCCAGCAGCTAGCAAGATATGTCAAAACAGTCTCACGACACACGGCGGCGAGCAACAAAGATAGTCTACCTGGCAGATGGGCCCGCCGACCATTCAGACGTCGACGGTCCCAACTTGCTGGGTCGCACCGCATGAAAAGGGCCCGTCTCTGACCCAAGGGCCGATGCAGTACCTAGCATTGCACGCAATTTCGCGGTGCATTTCGGTAACGGTTATTAGCAGGGGCCAGCGATGGAGAGACACAAGCAACTAGTGTAGA
Source organism: Diaporthe velutina (assembly GCA_038088505.1). Classification (NCBI taxonomy): domain Eukaryota; kingdom Fungi; phylum Ascomycota; class Sordariomycetes; order Diaporthales; family Diaporthaceae; genus Diaporthe; species Diaporthe velutina. Next base: position 744,823 of record JBBWSJ010000002.1, on the reverse strand, counting down.
CTGCCAGCGTAGACAGACGGCGGCTGGTCGGTGTGGCTCAGGTTGGCGAGCCCGCGCCACCAGCGTCCAATGATCATCTCCGGCGCATAGGCCCCACGGGATTTGGCGATGGTGAAGTCGCGTCGGCGGGCGTCGCATGTGTACGCTTGGCGGCGTGTTTTTCTTGGTTGCTTGCGGGTCTGTCGAGATGGCCTCTCTCAATGCACGAGATGGGAGGGGCATCTGCATCTCAATGCCATGATGATGACGACGAAAGGGGGGCCCGCGACAGCGACCTCTTCGCGGGGGCGCGGGGCTCTGCTTGGTCAGGCCCGCCGGCCAACGACCGTGTGGGTGGTTGCCCACAAACCGCCATGTTTTGAACATCAGTCGCATGTCTGCTGTTTCTGCTATTCACCATGACACGCATTAGATCTTACGGTCCGCCGAACCTGGTGTCGTGCAGGTTCGCGTCTTGCGCCCGTGATTGGCCTGCGCTGGGTCCGGGATGGGCCTCTTCCATATTCCTCCACCCAAGCCTCCCGCCATTCGCGTTGGCGCTGCCACCGAGCTTGCATCTTGACCGGCCCAGTGCGGCGTAGTACTGCCAGCATTTGTGATTCTTGGATAAGCTGAGCCAGGGTACATACGATCTATCCAGCCTTTTTGGTAACCAATCGAGCCAGAACGGGTCAAGTGGACTGTCGAGGATCTGAGGATGGAGAACCTTGATTTCTCGTGAGAAGCCCACCCTACCTAACTACTTTACGCGTGGGGCGTCTGGGCGGATGGTACCCCATGGGCTTCTGGTGGTGGCCTGTCGACAACCGCCTGTGGATCCACGATTCCGGCATGGTTTCCGAACTGGCTCGTCAGCTGGTGTGTCTGCTGCTTCATTGAGTGGGTAGGTGAATGTTGTATTGATCGCCAACCTCCTGCTGAGCTGTTGGGATGGAAGGACGACAGTCGTGTCCAGGTGTGGCTGTACCGAGGTTGGGAGAGGCAGCCATGGCGAGGCTCTCTCCGTGCGGTAGTATCAGCTAGCTGAGGTTCCATTGAGGCAAACAGCTAGCTCAACCCCAAGTTGCCAACGCCATGGCATGGCATGACACTGTTGAATATCAAAATACGAATCGCATCCTCGATTAATGGGCAATCTACAGAACTTCGATCCCCCAAGCCGGTGCCGAATTCCAGGAGATTAATGCACACCATGGCCGGGAAGATGCTGGACCCAAAGCTTCACCGTTGTGGAAGAGGTCGAAAAAACGGCCGTCAATTTAATGCCCAGGCCTGACACGACTCTCTTATTACACAGTACGTATTCCGGGGCACTGGTAATTATGTGATGTGATTTAAGGCCTAACTTGGAAATTCGTAGTCCAAGGCTAAAGGCACCGTCTCCCCTGAGGAGCAACCGCCCCTCCCCCGGCTGCACAGCTCGTCAATCACTCATCATCGAGCATATGTGGTCCCCACCAGGACGCGCACAGCTCGCGTACATTTCCGTATCACAAGCCGTGGTATTGGCTTCTGCTGTCTGCAGGCATCCTCGTGGAGCGCATCAAGCTTTGCATGGACGGCGTCGACGTCGGCCCGTGGAGCAGGGGACAAAGACCGCCTCAACAGCGGGCGGTCAAGATGAATACATTGATGCGATGCAATGCACTCCATGAACAAGCGAATTTTTGATGACAGCTCAAACCCTAGCATATCAGGCTACTACATTATATGGACAGCTCATAGCGATCCTTTGGCCATGGCAGATGTAGCAAGTTAGAAACATAGGAAGAGCCAGCCCGGAGATAGACCGGCAAGGAGGTTGTGGCAGGATCCCAACCCACCGCCTCAGCCTGCCACCAAGCTCCTTGATACAGGCAGGTATAACTGGTACAGTAACAGCTGGCCGGAGGGCGAAACCGAGCCCACCACCACACGAGGTACACGAGGCTTCTATCAGCCACACAGCGCCCAGTGGCTGGTCACAGTGACTTTTGTTGCAACCCGGGGGGGCCGCAATCCTACACAATCCCTCTGGGAGAAGTCCCCAAGTAGGAAGCTGCGGGGAAGCTCTTTGACGCTGACACCGCGACACGGATCGAACGCAGACACGACACCGCTTGACGCGAGTGCCTGGTCGCCTCGTGCCTCGGGCGTGCCCTCGTGTCAACCGAAGGTTTAGAGGTTCGATGTGTGCAAGGCTCGGACACGCACACACGTGCAATTGGACGGTGATCGGGGGACTGAATTTGTCTTTCCTTGTCGCCCTTCTATCGCCTGGTTACTTGTGACGCACACTGCAGCAACGTTGGATGGTGTCCCTGCAGTGATAGATAATAGATAGCTTCAGTGGCGACATTGGACCGAGGCTGGGTATCCCCAGGCGGAGTAGAGTGTGTGTTTCATGGTAGGCCCAACTCTGTTGTTGCGAAGACATACCCAAAGGTATGTTAGTCCAGAACCGTGCCTAGGCTGCTGTGGAGGTGTGAGGTAGGGGTTCAGAGGCTATCTGTGGCTGCCAATCCCAGCGCTCTCGTCCGTCCAGTCGTGGCCTGTCGTCGGGCGCACACTTGACCGTCCTCACACGCCTCTTGGCGGGCCGGACGATGGAAGGCCCTGTGGCATGGCGCGTGTTTAAGCTTAGCTATGCCACCCCTGCGTTGTGTTCGGCCACGGACGGGCCCTGATTATCACAGGCGGGTGGGTGGATGGTCGATTCAGCTTCTTGACGAGCGGCGATGCGCTTCCCGTGGGTGGACAGGTCTCATTCAGTCGCGCGGGACGCACGACATATGGCACAACGAGCCTTGGAACACAGTCTTCTCCCGTAGACTACTCGCCAGTCTACAAGACGGTAGTCTACATACATAACTAGGTAGTCAAGTACAGTATTGAACAGTTAGCAGATCCAATTGCGGAGGAGCACCAACAAGGAATCCAAGATGCCACACAGTGGCGACCCGCAGCAAGCAAATTCGGCCATCCGGATGGATTCAGAAAATGGAGCTCAGACAAGCTGCATCTGCACGCATACCGCCCATCCCCATCCCCGTCCCCCATTAGCCTAGCGATCACGCATCCATCCACTGACCGCAAGGTACACAATGCGGTCAGTTCTGAGTCGACTGTCCCTCTCGCTCTGCTTGCCCGTTCATTGCCCAGAGTCTCCTGACAATGACAGCCAACAATGAGAGCAAGCCACCGCGGCGTGTTTTGGGCGCTGCCCTCTGACCGGGAACAAGGCCAACCTTGAAGCAAGCACCTGATGGGATGGGGGGGGTGTATGTCTACGGATAGGCAGGGTCAAAGTCAAAAAGATGCCACACTTTGGCTGCCGGTGCACACGCACACGCGCGCACACGCACACGGCTGGCCTGCTTGCTTTCCGAGGCAAAAAGGGCCACTGTGCTCTGTGCCCCGTGCCCCCTACAGTAGGTACAGTAGGTATGTAGACCAGGTGCTGGGCGTACTGTACGTGTGTAGACCAGGTATAGAGAATTATGATACCGTCTCGCAAGTGCTGCACCCGCTCCATCCGTCCAGCCCCGTCTCCGTCTTGCTTGCTAGCTGTGTGCTTGGGTGGGTGATTTGAGAGTGGGCCGGGGTGTGGTTCACAGTTGAATTGGCAATTGGCATGGGTGCGTCGCTCCGTGCCCTGCTTGGCTGTTTCTTTCTTGGCCCTGGTGCCCTGTTCTCTGCTCTTGCAAGACAGCTGCTGCAGCAGCAAAGTCAGAAGAAGGAAAGGCGAGACTCGCAACGCACGCCCCGTACAGAGCCACGTCCTCTGGTTGGCGTTCCTGGGAAAGAGAAAGGGAATAGTTTGTGCGCTGCGGTCTCGATTTTAAGAGACCTGCGCGTCGTGGACAGGTACGCCCGAACAGACCACTATGTCTCGCGGTCGGTGTGTGGGTGTGGGTGTCAGTGTGTGTGTCTGTGTCTGTGAGTTTGTGTGGTGGTGCCTTGCTGCTTGGAGCTGCAGCAGCCATCGGTACCCGTCCCCAGGTACTGTACAGCGCTACCTGCCGAGCTGGGTGGTATGTACCACCACCACCACCTGCAGAGCAGGAGCACTTTGGAGGTGAGAGCGATCCTGGTCCCTGGAAGCCACCCCTGTCTGGCACGCCTGCACGCCTGCTAGCTTGGGTGCAGCACTGTGTCCGTCTTGCAGCAACGATCACCCCCCTGTGCTGGGTCCTTGCTGCGAGGAAAATGCTGATGGGGACCTCCTGTCCAATCCCTCTCCTTGTCGACGTCCCACCTCCTACACCTACACCTTGCTCTCTCCTTGCGTGCAAATATCTGCCTCTCTCCTCCTCTCCTTCTCTCCCTCCACTCGCCATCCGCCATTCATTCATCCTTCCTCTCTCCCGAACCAGTCCTTCCAAACCGCCATCTCCCTTTCTTGACAACGTTCAGAAACGGAGGGAAGGAGAATACTACCCACTGGGCTGCATCGACATCCGCACCCAGCTGCCGCTCTAGTTCCCAGCCCCGAGTTCCACCATAGGACCGGACCGGCCAGGACAAGCTCATCCCCCACAGAGAGTGAGAGCCTTGCAGAACAAGTCGAGATATATATCTTGGGTCCCAGGAGCACAGGAGAGGAATTAATAACCCCCCTCTTGTCATACCTTCCCCCCAAGTGCCATCTAGACTCAATCCTATTCTGCATTGTACTCGACCCGACTGGAATTCTTCGGCTCGACTTCGAGGGAATCTCAATCTCCCCCACCCCCGATCCCTTCGTCCAACCATTCCGCCCGACTCCCTATCAATCGATCGACCCCTCAATATTTTTGAGAGGTCAACGGTCCACGGAATCGAGTTGTTCACCGACCTGGTAGCAGACCGCCCCGCCGTCCTACCAGCAGAGCACCGGAGCCGAGCAAGTGTACGCAGCTTACTCGGTCATCAAAAGAGAAGGACAACATCATTTGAGGTCAAGGATCACTGTTGCACTACATGATCCAGTTCACGGCGAAGCTTCAGAGCTTTTCAAGGTGTTGAGAGCGAGAGGTATGTCTGAATGACTCCCCTCCCCCGGGGCTTGCCGGGCGTGCCTTTCCAATCCCGTCATGCCCTGTCATGGGGCAACAAAAAGGCTGGACCGGTCCTGGTACCTGCATCAAGCTCTGGCACAGTCTCACCTGACGTGATGCCAGAGTTGTTGCTGCGTCACGGGTGTCGGCCTGGTCGAATCTTCAGTGTGACCAATAATCCTAACCGTGGCTCGCTCCCTTCACAGGTACATGCCTACAGGCCAACCCATCACAGCCAACCTTGACAAGCTTTCCATCCTCAACTGAGGTAATCGCGTCTCGTGGGAAACGTTAATTCGTCGCTCCTACCCGACCTCAGGAATTGTGTCATTTTGTCTGTCTTGCCAGGCAATCGACCGTTACCGGTAAGGGATTCTCCTGTCTACAACCTTCCCTGAGCAATGATCTCTTTCCCTTTTCCCGTGCTTGTTGCTGTCGTGGATCGCGTCAGCGCGTTGAGGTCGTTTGAGTGTGAGATGTGGATGAGAGGAACCCAAGAAGTGGCCATCTGCGAAAGAATATGCTTGTGCAATTGTCTTTCCAGACCCATTTCTCAAGTCCCGCATTCAGGTTTGCACAATGGTCGAGGGAAACGTCGAAGGCGTTTTCCCCCCTTGTCTGCCAGAATTGACCCCATTTGAGGCAACTCAATGGGCGCACAATACGTTTGTGTGCTACTCTCCGCACGCTAGATCCCAGCACGCTGGTCTGGTCTGCTGTGTGTGAGATCGGGCGAATCAGAAGAGAAAGCCGAAAGAATGAGAGAGGAAAAAAAGAGACTCCCTTCCCTTCCTTTCCTTACGGAGAATGGTGGAAAACCCATTGTGGGCTGTCTTGAATTTCTTCGTTGAGATCTTGTCTTGATTCACCCCTGAAAGATGAGAATCGAACTCGAGGCTGATCAGAACCCTTGTCGGTGCTATAGAGCCGTGCATTGCATTTGCAGCACAGTCGCCAGAAAACCCACTTTTAAAACCGGCCTGTGCTCCCGGCCACTCTTCCATCCCATCTCCATTTCAACCACTGTTCAACGTGGCTCTCGACTCTTCAACTTCCTCCTTTTTGGCACCAGCCATTGTCACTCATTATTCAACCAAGCTGCCATTCATTCATTACAATCAACAACACCACACTCATTAATAATACTAATAATAGTCGACTCGACTAGACCATTTAATAGTCTCTTTTGACAACGCACTTCGCACTTCACTCCTTCACCGTCTCGACACCGGCCGAACCGATTTGTTTCTTCCGAATCTTGAACGCCCCCGTCGACAACATCCAACAAAACAAGCTTCCTGGGGAACTTGTGTGTGTACATTTCGAATCGCCGAAGCTGTCATCGATCATCATCCATTCCGGTTTACTTTCAATTACAGTCCAACAAGATGGCTCCCCACTCTCAACCAGTTGAGGAGGTCTTCGAGCCCGAGTACCAAAGGGTACACCAGTTTTCTGCCGAGCGAGCTGCAAGCCTGGTCCACGCCAGGAGGTGGGACGCCAAGGTTGACAGGCAGATCACAATTGCCCATGAGCTCTCAAGGCTGGCCAGCGATGAATATCTCGAGGACATCATGCAACATGCAAGGCACATGGAGGTGGGTCCCTGCTCAATCACCGACTGCTCCGAGTCGTCTGCCGCTGAACACTCACTGACCTTGCAATAGGACGAGACACTGCCCGATGCCAACCTCATCGACATGCAGCGTGAGATCCAGTGGTTCATGAGGCCCTACCTGATCGACTTCTTGATCGAGGCACATGCTGCTTTCTCACTCCTTCGGGAAACCCTCTTCCTGACCATCAACCTGCTTGACAGGTACTGCTCTAAGCGGGTGGTCTACAAGCAGCACTACCAGCTTGTCGGCTGTGCAGCCCTCCTGATCGCTGCCAAGTACGGTGACAAGAAGGACCGGGTCCCCCAGATCAACGAGCTCAACAACATGTGCTGTGGTCTCTACGACGCTGGCATGTTCACCCAGATGGAGATGCATGTCCTCAACACCCTGGAGTGGAACATCGGCCACCCAACCGTCGACTTCTTCCAGTCCATCATCTGGGCTGACGAGCAGGACGACCGTGAGGTCAGGGACATGACCGCGTACCTCTGCGAGATCGCCCTCTACCACCGTGACTTCGTCTCCACGAAGCCATCGATCATGGCACGTGCCTCTCACGCCCTGGCACGGGCGATCCTCAACCGACCAGAGGTCAACGATGGCGAGTGGGACCGTGACTGCCGCGACACGCTACTGACGCTGTCTCAACACCTGCACCAGCCCTCGGTCACACTCTCCCGCAAGTACTCGTCCAACCACTTCTCTCGCGTCTCCACCAAGCTTGCCGACTTCCTGGCGCAACAGGCTGCCATTCAACGACCACAAGTCAACGAGCCCGCGACCCCTCCCGCCGAGTGCGGCAGCTCGCCTCAGAGTGCCAACATCTACAGCACCCCCCTCAAGGGCCACGGCTCAGCACCTGGTGTCGCCGATGGCTACATGACGCCACCCATCACACCCGATGGTGCATCCTTCGGTGTTAACGGTCAGGTCGAGGGCTACGCGCAGCTCCCACCACGATGTCCAGTCACCCCCACCCCACCAAGCCAAGTGAACGGGTTCCCACGACCTCCACAAGCATCATCACAATACAACGTGACATACTTCGATGGACAGCCAAATGCCGTGGCTCACTAGAAGACGAGCCGCGATGCGGCCCTCGCGGGCTTGCGAACTCTTTCCATCGTACCTTGTCCTTGTTCACCTCGACTTGTGGACAAGGGTAATTCATATCTTCGTTGTTGGGCATACAAAGTGTATTGATTATTCATGGAGACGGACCTAAAATAAGACTGCATCTGGATTTGGATACCAGCGTCATGGCATTTAGCGAGTTTGATATTCACACGCACATGTTTACTTTCTCGTCTCAAGACTTTCTACTTCGATTCGGCATGTCCGCACACTTTTCTTCTCACTACCCCAGCCCACCTCACATTGGGGTTCTTGTCAGGAAGGGCTGTTATACCCAAAATCCCCCAAATCGTTTTCAAAAAAGACCAATTGCCTTACCCAGCACCTGGGCACCACTCGAGAAGTTGTGCACCTAATACCACCAACCTACCCGAGGCAGGCTTACCTGGGTCTGCTCGCAACACGAGGCCGAGGACGAGTTTGGAAATACTTCCAATCACCCTCTTCAAACCCAGGATTGAGCGTTGCCGACACGCCTGTTTGAGATCGCACCGATTGACGCTTAGTGGAAACACCGAGGGAGTTGACGGGCAAGCGAAGTCTGGAATAGTGGGACGATCGAGTGTACCTGGTCGAGTCGGCAACCTCGGTTTCAGCCTAACCTCGGAGGGTTCGGATTGACGTGGGTGCTCAACAATAGGCGAGCACCTAGGGTTGCCTGGGGCGACAGGCAAAGGATGAACGGACAGGGACAGTATGCTGCGGCAGCTCCTTGGACGAGAAAAAAAAAGAGGGTTTCATTTATTTTCTTGTGTACAAACGGCGTGAAGAGGGTTCGTGGACGGAAGGGATACGGGCAATCAAGGAGCCCACTCGATGGAGGAGGATCTTGGACATTTCGGCGCTCATTCGACGACGCACCCCAACCAGCACCAGTACGAAAACACCGATTACAAGTCATCATCCAGCATCCGTCGTACCCGCAATGGCCAGTACGCCATAGCGGTAATCTTATTGGGGAGCAGCGAGGAATGGCTGCTATAGCTTAGCTGTATTCTATTCTCTTCATCAGATGAACAGAATTGGAAAAACCGAAAAAAAGACTATTGTCTCTGAAAATGCCTGCTCCGATCCGGTCTGCCTTGCAATTGTGTTCACTCGTGTGTCTGCTCAAAATCCATGTGCTCATCAACCCCCCTTGCTCCAGCCACCAGCAGCTCCAGTCTTGCCTGGGCAATTATTTTGACCCCTGTATGATCTCCCCGATTGAGCTCGCCAGATCTCAGGACTGGGGAAGGGGCAGGGGCGGAGATTTGGGCCTCGTGAAGTTGAAGTTTGAAGCGTTCGCATGTCAGGGCATGGGGCAGGCTGGAAATTGGGAGACTCGGTACGTACCTCCTTGCCCCCTTTCTGTCCCTGGCCCAACCCTTCCTCCTGCCCGTTCGGGAAGGGACCAGCCCCAGGCCGACCGTTTCATTGGCCAATCCACCCCACTTGGTCCATCGGTTCTTCCCGGATCCCAGGCCGTTAAAACTAATAGGGCAGTGACGGATTTAGACCAGACCGGGGTGGAAACCTCGGGTCCTCCTCATCACCAGCTAGCTACTACCCAGTCTGCCTAGTACTAGAGTGGACGGGTGGCTTGTAAAGTCAATGCGGGAGAAGATTGCAAGATGCACTAGAAGGTATGGCATTTTGGTTCTGGGGCGGGATGGGGAATTTTTATTTTCTCGGTCGGCGCCAGGGGATTTCATGCTCTGCTAGTTGTCCTATTGAATCAATGCTATATGCTCCTTGATTCGTGGCCTTTGCAAGCAGAACATACCGAGGACCAACGGAAGTCTAACAGTAGCAAGCTCAGTGTGTGTGTGAACTGGGACGGCACCGCTTCCGAGGAGAAGAGGCGAGTGCGACTCAGCCCTTTAATTCAGTTCAGTGGGCTCCGGTCCACTGTCGTCAGTCGGTCAGGTCAGCCGTTTGTCAGGAGACAGCAGCGATTTCTCATTATGCCATCCGATCCAATCCAGTCCAGTGCGGCCCCCATACATTCACGGAGGAAGCTGATGCCTGTCCTCCCCTTCGGCCTGAAAGCTCCGTTTGACGTATTTCCCCTTAGCAGCGACCGGGGGCGATCCTGTGGCTGGCTCTTCTTGGCCTCTGACCGTTGAGACAAAACTGAGCTGTCCCAGAACCAACAACTCCCAAACGCAATTAGCGGACGACTGCTTGGATGGGTTAGTTAGGGTTTTAAGTCCCAGCGCGGAGGGAGAGCCAGAAAAAGCCTGCCGTTGGGACGTAATCGTCCATCCCGCAATCACCCCCAGGCACCGGCCAGGTTAAGATTCAATAGCTAGTCATCCCACAGGGTAATAAAGTGAGCTCAGGCCGAGCTGGTTGGCTGGTTGCGTTGGGTTGGTTGGTCGGTCAAGCCCCAGCCTCGAGCCGGGCGCCCGACGTCCGTCCCCCAGTCAGCCAGTTGGAGCTGCACGGCCGGCCCAACGTCCATTGTGGCTGGGCTGGGCTGGGCTTAGTCCGGCTGCAAGCACTTCTGAAGGGAATCGAATTTCCGAACTGGCACAATACCTGCGTGAAACACCCCCGTCCTTGGGGAAGTCGAGTGGGTTTTGGATCGCTGACCTGCTAACAACCAGAGGCCGCCGCCACCGTCTGGGGTTGGGCCGAGCGACCGCAGATTACAATGCATGCATGTCAGCAGCACCAGGGGTGTTCTCAATCTGCTGTGCATATGCTCCAGGCACTACGGGGAGCTGATCTCGCTGATCAACTTTCTAGGGTTTTCTGTCTTCTTTCGCCTCCGTGATTTTGACGGGTCCGTTGAACCAGCCAGCCAGCCCCCTTGGCAATGTGGGTTGGCTCGTCTGACGTCGCTCGGCGGTGGACAGGCGAGGCCGGAACACGAAGCCCTGGAGACGGTTGCTGTGTTGACCTGTAGCGTACGCAGTTCAATCCACAACCGATACTACGGCCTCTACAACGCTGAGGGCCCGGCTCTCGTTGCGTCATCTCGTGTCCATTTCGCCTGCCCGTGGGCCCCGGCCCGGCGCCGCGACGTCCACATTGGGCGGATTATCGGTGGATGGATGAGTGGATCCAGGTTCGCCTCCCTCCGTGCGGCGGGTGGTCCGCATCCCCCGGGTGACACAGCTGCAGCTCGGCGGTCCGCACTACCATCCTGCGGTGTAGAGTTATTATTGCCACCAGTACCGGCAGTGGGCAGACGGTTTGGCACAGTATCCGGGTATATCGTCCGCGTGGTGGGGCGTCCTGGTGGTGAAAGATAGATGCTTCAGCTTCCGAGATACCTCCTATGTTGTGCATAGTAGAGAAAGACCACTTGTCCTTATCTTACTGAACATTCCCTGGCTGCTTCAGACATGACCAGGACTTTGAGGTTATTACAGTCTTATGGTCTGGAAATATCGGAGCACGAAGATATAGAGGAGTGGCTCAAGGCCTTCCTGATTATTCAGACAAGGAATTAGGTACCTAGTCTTCTTAGAGCTTTGTTAGAATACAGCTTTCCAGTTTGGTCTTGTTATGACATTTCCTGGCATTTCTGGGTCAGTTTTCATATCACACACAGGCTTGGTTTCTTCATGTCTTGGAGCTGTGTGCTCGCCTACGACAGTCTTGCCGCCTTTGGTCTGAAGTTCTGCTTTAGCAGATGCGTTTCTTCCTGCTCATTTCTCCTGTTATACTGAGATTCAGATGTGAAGAGGCTGTTTTATTGTCAACTGCAGCTTGTTAGTATCGAATTCAGTCGAATTAGACGTAATGTTGACTATGTGCTGCTACAATAGGCTCTCCAGTACTTAGAGGAACTTGCGCACACGTGAAGTAGCAATAGTCGATCAAGCATGTAGGTTTTTTGAAACACTGTATCTTGGATATTTCTTTCAAGTTCCACACGTATAAGAGGGCAACCAATAGAATCACACATATGGTGACATTGCGTTGAGATCTGGTTGTCTTCTGTGTCTCCATGTTATAACAAATACGCTGGTCCCCATACACTGGTCAATGAGTACTTTACAGCTAGCAAAGGACCCAACCTTTCTGAAAGCGACAGAAATATACCCATATATGCGATAAAAAATCTTACATTTCATGTTTTTCAGATGAATTTGAACAATGAATCGTGAAAGACTGCTGCAGACGCTTTACTTCATGCCTGCTGAGAGATCAGCAGGAATAAGGCTGGACACCATTATCCCCATTTGCGACCCCTAATACCGTACGATCTTATTAATTTTCTAACTTTAGGTATTCGTCAGGTATGTTTGGTTACTCTGATATTCTCTCCCTGCTCACCAGCATGCAGGCCATATGCTCACAACTGTCAATCCTCCTCCCCTCCCACAGGTCTCAGCCCGCCACACAACCATTGTTCTACCCACACAGTCTCCGAACATAACCAGTAGCAAGGAATCAATTACCTATTATAGCATATCTTGAGAGAAACACTCCGGTCTGGTCTTAGCTAGCTCAACCTTTGTTTTCTATCAGAATATGGACTTGAAAGTGTTAGGATCACGTCTCACCAGAACATCTTAAATGGACGACTTCAATCGTTTAAAGTCTCCGATTCGTATATCCAAAGTCAATAAATAGGAGACTTCTAGCATCCTGCATGTGAAATAGTTTGGTATTGATAGCATGTGAAAATCATCTACCTAAGTATTCCTTTGGGGCTGCGTCTTCTCACTTCAGCAAACGCAGATCATCACTCAGATCTGTTTCGACCAGCAACACATGCACTGATGTATACAGTGCAAATTACTCAGTAATGAAAGCATTATTTCTCAGACTAACAGATGGTAGTGTGCAACGACCGTTTGGCAGCTATTAAATTCACCGAGCAAGGCTCTTCCTAATTCAGGGCTTGAAGATCTATAACACCTCAATTCGACTGGATATCAGGCCGGCTGTGAACCATAGAGTCTTGTACAAGTCTGCACCATGATTACTGACGAGCCACAACTGAACCTACTTTCCTCTATTTGACGATATATATAAAGGCACCATCCAACAAGTCTTCTGCGTTGACCACCAATATCGACCGTTTTTATCAGTCACATCTCAGCCCCAGAATGCCAATCGATCTATATTTTTGCATTTCCTGTATCCCTACACTGCCTTTACGCAATCAAAGAAACAGAATGCGGAAAATATGGCACACTATCAACAGATTGGGGAGCCTTATGTGGCACCGTCCTCACGATTCGCCAGATACCCACCTGTGGGTCAGCCACGACATGAAGAACCTCGTAAAATCGAGGCAAAAAGAAAACATGCAACACCGGACATTCGCTGGTCGTCACCGACCCAACTACTACTCCGGCTCTTACAAGCTTGATTAAGGGAGAGCGGACGGGATCCCATATTTTCTTGTAGATATGGTCGCATGTGTTCGTTTGTCATGGTGCTGTGGACTATGAGGGGGGAGAGGATTGCGGACGTCTCCTGACTTGAGGCACAAACAATGTCTCGGACCACTTGAGATCGATCAAGGCTACCAGATGGGTACATAAAAAGCTAGCATTTAAACTTTTCCCGTCCTGTTTCCAGTCAGAATATTTAGGGCAGTTTGGGGGCCTAGGAAGCTTCCATCCGGGAAACCCTGGAGGGAATAGCGATATCAATGGGACGGCATAGCGAAGTTGGCTAGGGCAATGATGAGTGAAGGCTAGTCGGACGACCTCATAGACTGTAAGTATCATTGGCTGGGACATGAGCGCTCATTATGCAGAGCACAAAAGATTTTTTTAACGCATATAGACTGGTTGTTTGGGCCCAGACGATAAGAGCACCCCGAACCCAAACTTATCGCCTACCACCTTACTGGGTGCCGCCCAGAGACCTTCAACCCTACACTTAAGAGGGGCCGGATCAAGGCACAATGGCTGCGATCAAATTTTCTTGCAGCTGAATGCTCCGTCTGTTTAGGTTGCTGATTTAGGTTGCTGAGGTTGCGCTGCCTCAAACGTGACCTCGCAGTCATTATTTACAACGGCGTGAGAAAATGAGCGTCAAGACGGTGAGCGCTGGGGCGGCAGCGGGTAGGGATGTGTACCTAGGTATTTGTTTGAGAGCATGAACAAAGCGGAGGAAAACGATGCTGGAAGTAGCCTTTCATTTTTGTATTCTGACTAAAAGCCGGAACGTTTTCAGGGCCCCGGTTGGCAGCAGATGTCCAGATATGGCCCAACAATATTTGCGCGCCACACGTGTTTGAACTATGTGCCCCAGCACTTCAACAAAAACGCGCAAGGTGCTGGGCCTAAGAAGAGCATACAAAAAGAAAATCATGCAATCATTCACCATGATAACCTCATTCTATGCCTACTCCCCCTGAATGGGCCCGCGGCAGCTCCTCACAACCGGGTTCGACAGCGCAGCTGTCAGAACGGTCTTTGTCAACTGCGTGTATGTCTGGCCGTTTTCGACGTTCTCGTCGGCATACGTGGCGTCGTAGATGGCGACGCCACCGAAGTTGTTGTTGCAGAAATAGGCGTCGATCAGGTTCGTGGTTTCGTTCTGGTTGATGTAGCTGGGAATGGGTTAGACCACCTGCTAGCTACCTAAGGAGGCTAAAGTGTGACGGGAGGAACTGTGCTTACAAGGTCGGGTCTTCGACGGCATCAGGGCTGCCGGCCAGTCCGATGTAGAGCTTCGCGGCCGAGCTCGCGCCGCCGGCCACGGCGGTCGACCACGCATCGTAGGTGAAGCCGCCGGACGGGACGGGCCGCGTGCCCGGGGTGTAGGCCGGGTTGGCGGTGACCCATGCCCTGGCGGAGCAGGCGGCCGTGTTGTAGAACTGGATGAAGAGGGCGTCGAAGGCCACCGTCGCTATGAGCTGGCCCATGCTGGCGTCCGGCACGACGCACTGGGGCGCGGCGGTGAGCGTGAGGCCTGTCTGGGGAGACGATGGGAAAAGCTGGCGGAGCCGCGTAGCGAGGGCTATGTACCCAGCTGAGCCGTCTGTCCGTTCGCTCCTTGTTAGTCTTCTATATATTCACGCGTGCGATGTACCTATATCAAGAGCGCGCTGCTTACCATCGGGAGGGTTCTCAATGTCCAGCGTGATCCCGTCGACCGCGGATCCTTTGGCGTCGCCAGGCACGTCGAACGGCCTGGGCAGACCCGCCTTGACCCAGATGTTGTTCCTAGGACCAAACAGACCCCAAAGTATGTTTGCGAATTTCACGCCATCCGTGGCACCGTCGAGTTGGTATTCACCCGCGTCCCCTCCAATTGCTAAGAAGATCTTCTTCCCGTAGGTCTTCTGGCATGCCGCTATGTCGGCCGCGAGGTTGGGGCAGTTGGATTGCAGCTGGTCTTTGGTTGAATCCACCACACCGTTGTATCCTGGCCCAGCATACACGCCGCCGCCGCACTGGTTTCCGAAGTTTGTCCCCGGGAAACCGTTGGCCTGGGCGGGGAAGAGATTGACGAAGGAGACGGCAATGGCATCGATCTCTGGCTTCTGGCAGTAGTACAGAAGCCGTTGCTGGTCTGGTCCTTGGCCCTGGATGGGATGAGCGGTCAGTCCGACGTTCCCACTGGCCTCTAAAATGGTACGCTTACCCAGTACACGACATTGTTAATTTTTGCGTTGATGTTGAACTGTGCCCACGCGAGGGTGACAAAGAAAGACACAAAGACAATTATTGAATGAATGGACGCCATGGCTGCGGAGAGACCCACTTGGGTGGCTTGCCAGGGACTGCAAAAACACGAGTGAAGGTTGACGCGAGCATTGTTCTCAAAATTTTAGAGCATCCTCCCTTCCTTATAAACGTGTGTCGAGTAAAGGATGTTGTTTGGGCGCGTAGAGGAATGCTGCCCGTTCTGTTCACGCGTGTGATATGGGAAGTCTAAGACATACGCGCCTTGGACGGATGACAGACAATTAGTTCAAAATCCAAAGGATATGTTAGTGAAATTGTAGTCAAACAGTCTCTTTGACCCTTGGCTCTAAAAAAAGAGCTCTCGATGGCTGTGTGTGTCCTGTCGATCTTGCCGTCGTCACGGGTTGACACCAACCAGATCCATCAGTGCTTGACCAATGTAGTGCCAGTGGGGCACAATCAGGAAGAGACCCGTATTGTGATAACGACTTGAACAGGAATTATTCAGCAGCTGTGCTGATAGCTTTCTAAGAGAAAAGCGTTGACAATCAACATAAGGAGAATTGGTTGATACCACACGATGGGTATGGTATCCAACACTTATGGTCTCCCGAAAAAGTGATGGAGAAACAATAAGGCGAAGATACAGCAAGCCGTGGCAAGCCGTGACTTCTTCGAGGCATGTCTCGCATATCGCCATCAAGGCTTGACGCTTGACAGAGCTTGGGGTCACGTATGCTCGTACAGTCAAAATTGATTCTCCCTTGGGCGCCGCAGGTCGTGCCCAAGGTAGGTCCGCCGACTCCAGGAAGCCACCCCGAACTGTTGGGCCTCTGCTCAGAAACATTGTCACGTGGATGTATGTCGTGCAATGTGGTTCCCTGTCAGCCTTGGTCCAACCACTGGCTGTCCGTGCGGCAAGAGCAAAGGGGCCCAGTGACATTGCTCGGGTTCTGCTCTGAGCTGTCGAGCAGCCAGAATCAATTATCAGCCCAGGGCGTTGAGACTCTGTTCTGTCTCGGCCCGGCGTGGCCCGCGACAGTCTCGTCCTTCCGGAGGCTCTTTTCCTCTCTCATATCTCTTCTGGCGTCTCGATTATATGCCCGGCCCTGGCACACGGTCATCTACTTTCAACGAGTCAACCTGTCCCTCGTCCTTCTAACCAACATAATGAGCCCTCCAATATAGATCATCTGCAATACCATGTCCGCCGAAGGTCGATACTTCCCCACAGGGGCGCGCGCTGCGGCCGCCAGAGCAGGGAGGGCAGAGGGCTATGTACGGATGGGCACACCGGGGGGCCCGATTCTTATCTGCTGGCCCAGCCAACCAAAGCAGCTTGCCAGCCTGCCAGCTCTCCCTGCAAAGAGAGAAGGTCCTGCACCGCCCGTCGAAAATCTGTTCCCCCATGTCTCACCTCGGAGATGAAAGGTCGCCCCACGACCGGGCGTGTCCCCCTCGGCTTCCGAGGGCGCCAGGAGGCCGGGAACAACCAACGCTTGCTTTTCATCGTGCAACGCCCAGGAAAGGAGTTGGCTGATCCGTCGTAAGCAGTCAGCAGATAGATAGATATCAATGGGTGAAGATCATGTCCATCCATCGATCTATCCCAGCCCGGGACAGAGGGTGGAAGGAGGCACACAAACCAAACGGTCGATCTCCCTTCCCGGCACCCCTGGCCTTGCTTTTCACCACATTAGACTCGTTGGGTAATAAACCAACCACACAGCTGACGACAACTGGCCGGGCCCAAAGCAAGTTCGTTTCTGCTGTTGGCCGGCGCGCATCCTACAAGTGTGCTCCAGGGGGGACCTCGGGTTCGTACACGTCGTGGTCCCGGGTTGTGGGGGGTGGGGGTGGGTTTACAGCCCGCTGCTAGAGCGAAAGGGCTGACGAGAATGATGTGATGAGGCTCCTCCGGCTGCCTGCTGCCTATCGCCGGGCTGTGAAAGCACTGAGCAGCAGCAGAACCCTTGGGGTCTAAACTTGGCATAGCGAGATGAGTTGAGGGACGGCCCCCAATCAGTTATATGACCACTGCTAACACGCTCTGATGCTCACCTGCCCATCAGCTGTTAGCGCCGCCCGAGTGGGTGTTGTCTTCTCGGCCCGTCGGCCTGGGGGCGGTGTTCCCGGCGAGTGAGAGTGGGCTTTGTTAAGATATTTTCCGTTTGGAAATCCGACGGCTGTTCTGCCTTATTTCCGAGCGTCTGCTCGTTAAGCCGCGTCGTTCAGCGACGATGGCCTCAAAGAGCCCACCGGCATCGAATTTCTTGCAGACAGCAGAAGAAGGGGAAAGAGGGCAAACGCGTGGAATACCGTCTGCGTGCACTCTAACACTGTACCAAAATGGCAGTCGAGACGTCCCATTCCACATGAGCGAGGCTTGAGAGACAAGACGATCGGCCATTTTCTACTCGCCGACCGCAGCAACATTCATGCTCCACAACTGTAGCTCTACAGCACTCACTGATGTTGCAAAACTGGCACTCCAAGAAACACCTGCATGCTCTCACAATATATACCTGACACATTGCTTTGGGTCTCGCGGTGTGGTTTGAAGCCCCTCTAGTGAGGATGGCTAAACGAATATGGATATTTGGTATCGACTTTTTCGAGCCTTCTTCCTCTCTACCGCCCGAGGCTCCTCGCATGCCAGCCAGAGAAAACTCCCAATCCTGTTGACCTCGTCATGCCCGGATCCACGAGGCCAGTCCCGCGCCGTCTTTGAAAGACAACAGAAATCGTCATATCCCTCATGGGTTGCACTTTGTACAATGAGTTGCCCAACCCCTCAGATTGCCACCCCTCGTAAACCCAAAAAAAATCAACCCTTGGTGTTTGTTCGACTTGTATGCAAGAGCAATGAAATCTTGCTTCCCCAAAACGCCTTGACGCGAAGTTGGTTGCTTCCAGCGCCTCAAACCCACGTAAACACCAAAAAAGCATGGCTATAGCCCCATTGCGCCGGCGCTGACAAACGGTGCCAACGCGGATGAATTGTTACAAATGAAAATGCAGATAAGTCGTCGGGATAGAAAGTAGATACAGATGAGAGTCGAAGGGTCGAGGCAAGATGCCCAACTTCTGACTTGGCTCGTCGTCAAGCAGGGTCGCGACTGCCCAATTCGGGTTCCGGGTCGGAAAAAAATGAGTAGATATTAGAGATATAGGGAATTATGGTCTGTCGGCGGGCGGCATCCCATCGGTCGATGGGTCGATGAGTCGGTCGGTTATCATCTCTTGGTGAAGCATTGCTACCAAGCTGAGTAGGAGGGGCTCATCGTCCTGGATGATGATTGCGTTGCTGTGTTAAGGCGGCAGGGCCAGGAGGCGGCCCATGCCGAACGGTCGAGGATTGTCGCGCCTAGTGTATCCGAAGCTTCAAACTAGAATTCTTCAGGGGAAAGGAGGTCGGCGCGAGGGATCTTGCGGAGGCTGGAACTGCTGTCGTCTTCCATTCTCGCCTCGAGCGGCAACCCACTCAGCATTTCCGCTTTGTCGGCCGGGCATTTCGGCCGGAGTCTTAGTGTCGTCGGAAGATGAAGGTGCTCGCCGGGCGGGCTGTGGTGGAGCGCTGGGTACAACTGGTGCGGCGCCAGGTACAAGCTGAGTGACGGCCTGGGTGATGGAAGAGATGACGAAGGTGCGGAGCTCGCGGTCCTCCCGTGCGTCTTCCTTTTCGAGACGGAACCGCTCATCCTTGCCCATGTTGGATCTTCGGATGTTCTTAATCTCTTGCAAGATGTACAACAGGACCTCCTCGGGGCATCGGGTTCGCTCGAGAGAGTATTCGCTCTTCCGGACATATCGTCGAGTGACGTCGGTGGCGCCATCAATGGAAAACGCGATGCAGTACGACATCTTCTTGCCCCATCCTTCCGAGTAAAGTCGTGGGTTATCCCATGCCTCCTCGCAGGCGTCAACATGAACCCATCTCTTCTGGTGCTCTGAGTAGACCTCTGTCCACACATGGTCTTCAGCGTTCCACACCCAGCGGACACGGCTACCCACGGCCCGGCAGAGCATGCTAAAGCAGTTTGCCCACTCGCCGCATCGGCCTCTCCGCGTCTGCAGTAACCGCCAGACGTCGCTGTAGCGGGGAAAGCGTTCGTAAGCCCCGCAGGCACTGTTCGAACATCGGTACAATTCGACGATGAGGGCGCCGCATGCATTCTCGTCGGGTGTTGGTGCGGTCTTGCCTTGGGCAACTGTTGGTGACATACATGCTGGGCAGGCTGGGTTGTTCACCCAGGTGAAGAATGCTCGTTTAAACCATCTGGAGTACTCGAGTCAGAACATTGACCACACGTCAAGATCGGTCAAAGTGGACGTACCTAAGCAATGCCCGAATCACACAATCTTGGTAGCCCCAGTCGGGTTTCCGGCCATCGCCCATGCTCTCGGCTTGGGCCTGCAAGACCTGGGCCTCCTCCTCGGCCTCTCCGTAAATCCTATCCAACGGGATGACCTGGAGCGCCTCGTCGAGCAGCCCCGGGTTCTCATACTTTGTTGGTGTTTGTGAGAGGGTAACCAGAAGGTTTCTAAACTTCTGTGATTCCCTGTCATTCGCAGCCGGCGCTGTGGGCACCTTTGGTATGTGACGCAGCGAGGCATATGTAGGCGGAGTAGCAGTATGTGACGATGACGGGCGTCCAGGTGAGGATACGGCGGCGGCGGCGGCGGATCGCAGATTAGCAGACGAGGTCGACTCTCGTGGCTGCGGTGTGCCTTGACGAGATCGGCTGCTGAGTTCGGTTAATCGCCTGTCCCTCAGCAGTTGCTCGAATTGGATGCGAAGATCGTGTGCCCAGGCCTCATCGTATTGGCCGTTATCAGGCACATTGCCTCGGTTCGAGTCCATGATCGGGTCGGTTTTGAAATAGGGTCCTCAATCCAGAATATGTGAGGGTTGATGGGAGAGGATATAGTCGTGGGGCGACTCGTCGTCGTAAGCGCTTGCGGAGTGGGAATTGCAACCTAGATCGCCACCGTGGGGGACGATGGTCTGGGTCACGGCCCTTTCAATCCAGCAGTCGCCAGTGGGGAGTGTAGGCTCCTCGCGGTCAGGGCCGTCGCAGTCGCAGTCGTAAGGGTGATATGATAAGGGCTGGCCTCGGCTCGGTCTATGCCACGTTCCTCGATCTTCAGTTGGTGAACACCGACACCATCCGCGCTGCCTGGACAAAAGAGTGTATAGGTTGAATGATGCGGCGGCGAGAGGGAGAGAGGAAGACAAGCGGAGGCAGGGTTTCAGGCGGAGGGCGGAACGGCAATAATAAAGAGTAGGACGAGTGTTAATGGGAGGGAAGGCGGAGTGGGTATGAAGAGAAAAAAGGGAATATGGTGCAGGATGACAAGGCACGATCGGTTGGAGAGACAAGCAGCAAAAGAGTCGTGGACAGGCCAAACAAGCGGACCCTTGAGCCTTGAGCCTTGAGGAGGGAGGAGACAGGGAGATGGGGACGGCGGATGGATACGTGGGAGCTTGCGTACAGTGCAAGACCAGGGGAGTCGCAAGAGGGAGTGGTCCGGTGCGGCAGTGGGGAGGTTTCTGGGTAAGAGCCGAGAGTGGACCGGGGGGTTGCGAGGGATTAGTGTGCAATTGCGTGGACTGCTCCAACCGTGGAACCCTGCCCTGCCCTGTCGACACTCTTGCCCGCGACGACTGATTTCGCAGTGGATACGCAGCAGAGGGCTGCCTGCTACCAAGTACGGATTACCTAGGCTTACAGTTTTTTTGGTCTTCCTGGTCTGCTTGGCCCAACAGAGGGCGACCTGTACACTTCTCTCTCCCCCAAATCTCTGCCTGTCCATCGAAGCATGCAGGCACGCAGGTACTCATCAATGCATCAGAGGGCGAAAGGCAGACAGATGGACTCGGGGGCCAGAGAAAGGACACAGACAATGAGCAGGCACAGGCCAGGTCCAGGTCGGCGCAGTTCCTCCACGCCAGCACGCCTCAGGTGCACGTGGAAACAGCCCGCAGAAGTTACAGTACACACAGTGCCCAGGTACCCAACTTACCTAGGAAGGCGGGCGCGCGGGAGAGTACACTGAACCGATGACCGAAGGGGACGGCGTGGGGCCTGGGCGCCCGCCCTTTCCTCCCCTCCCACACTCGAGGCAAGTGCTCTACTGTACCAGGGCCCCACCTGCCTTTTCACTGACGAAAAGAAGAGGAGGACACCCCGGGCTGGACGAACAGATGGACGCGCGTCGCAGCCACCCAATCACGCCCCATCATTTCAAAGGCCGTGGCCCGTCCGCAGCGGGCTGCACCCAGCCCAGGCGTACCTCGCCTGCCTTGCCTGCTTGCCCTGCTGCAAGCCGCCGCACGCTGCACGCTCCTCTCGGGGGTCAGAATAACTCTGGCACACAAGCCAGTCTATAATTAACGACGGCGCCGTACTGTGTGCCACCTGCATCTCGAAACTCTGCTGATGTCTCCTCTTTTCTGCTGCCAGTCCAGATGATAAGGTTGTCTTGAACAGATGACACGGTGCTTTATTTTGATGACGAGAATGGAAATAGAAAGTCTGGAAAATTGGCTGCTTGATTGCTGGCTGCTGGGTGGAATGGCCGTCTTCCCAGGCCGTCTCCTTCTCGTACGTGGACGATCACGTTAATCTCCGATGCGGCAGGTAACAGTTGGCTACTACTGTATGTCCGCAATGTGTTTGGTGCCCCTCGAGAGAGGATGACGAGGCTCAGTTCTTGGCAGTGCAGCGCAGTGCAGACTCTCAGCCCCGGGCCCCTCCCTCCTCTTTCGCGTGGCTTGTCTGTATGACATGACGGAATTCTTCTATTCATCCATTCACTCGCGTCGCTAGGCCCTCCACGCACGCACACAGGACAGACAGGCTGACTCTTGAGCCTGCCAGTCAGCCAGAAAGCGAGAGTGTGCCCAATCGACCTGGCCTGCCCGTCAAGTCCGCCGCCCGAGTCAGAACCTGGCCCTGGATGATGAGGCCTCGTCCCCATGAGCGCACTCGGACATCTGCGACTAAGATGAGCAGAGCGATCAAGCTCGAGAGTCTGAACCGGAATCCTATAGACAATAGACTAGATACAGCACATACGCGTACCACAGGAGGCACTTCCCGGGCAAAAATGTGCGGATCGACAACCTCTGACTCTTGAAACGTTTCTGGTCCTGGGAAACAAGTGTTATGTAATCCGAGCCCGACTAGGTGTTCCCGTCTGCTCGCCTCATCAGCCTTGTTTCTGCCGCTTGCTAGACCCCCCTCCCCTCATCTCACCCGGCCCCTTCTCCACAGTGTCGAGCTTCAGACAGCTGCGGACTGTGCGATGACGACCACTGCATTTCGGCACACCCTGACCCGGACGGCTCACTGCTTCAGATTCAGATTTGCAAAAAGAAAAAGATGCTTAATTCCCATGGTCAGTACACCCTGTCGCTCCTCACGATAGCGAGAAAGATGGGATGATCGTCCACCACCTCCTCGTTCCATCTTCCGGTCTCCAGTCTCGTGTCTCTGCCAGGTAGATCAACACACAAGTAATTTGTCAAATTCGCGAAACTGCAACAATCCACGTACTCGTCGTTTCGCTTCCGCCAGACATTTGCCCGCGCCCACGTATCCCTTCCCACCTTGACGTGGCCCGACCTGCTCGGCCCAGTAAAGTGGACGTTGACCGACTCGGCCAGCACCGCCGACGCCGCCGAACAGATACCCAGCGGTGAGCCGAGCTGTCATTGTTTGCTGGTTAGGCTTGCCCGGGCAGCTGGGTCGTCGTCAGTCGGCTTGTGCCTCATCGCACCCTCGGGACCCTCCACGTGTGAGGCGAGTCGGTCCCCCGCCAGGCAGGGTGGGTGACGACGTCCACTTGCGTCTCGCGCTACCACCGATCGCTAATACTGCGATGCGCACTGGAGCATCCAATTCGCGCTTCAATTTGCCCGGCGTAATACAGCCGGCCCGTTGGTCTAACATGACGCGCCAGACCACTTACAACGACGCCCACGCGGCATGTTCGTGACCCTCTCCATCTATTCCCACCGAGAAACACTTGTGCACCCGTCCGTAGGGAGACGAAACAACCGACCAGGTCCTCAAAGCGAGCCTGAATGCCGACTGGCCACACTGCCAGGTGAAATGCACAATAATAAGGGGCAAAACTGTGTCGGGCCTTGGCGTCAGGGTTCCTCGATTCCAAATCGCGGCATTGTCGAAACTCTGAAGTGCTGCGCCCTACACAGATTGCGATCAAGGTTTTGACGAAGCCTCACCACAGGTCCCTGGGTGCTCCAAGCTTCAGCCTCAGCGCCCCCAGTCACTGCCAGAAGAGGGAAGACGCCCAGTGCGACGCGATCGCCCTGGCACTGTAACATCAAGGGAGAGCTTGCGCGGCCTGCTTGGCCTGTGGTTCCAAAACTGCCAGCCCAAGTCGCGGGTCGCCACCCCACATGGCGATCAATTGGCTGGCCTGTGCTTTCCTCGACCAGTCCTCTGGGTAAGCCGGGCAAAAGTCATGCCAAGTCGAGCAGGGGTTCTTTGGTCACCAAATTCTCTGTTCTATCGCTACTAGAAGCTCACTCTTCTCGAACGTTGGCTTGACATCTAAGCCTCAGGATGCGGATGCGGGCCTGCCGCGCCGGTAGATCTGGTCAAATTTCAATCACACCGATCGCGAGATAGTCTCGACCGCCGCTGACGGGTGTCACAATCCTCTTGTCTGAGAGGAACAAGTGATCTGGGACTTGCGCAAGCCTCGGATCTGGTCTAACCCGTTCTGATCCTCCAAGCGCAATCCCACATTCCACCGTTGGTCACCATCCGCGGACTTGGGTCAGCAAGACTGTTGATCAAGTACAGTCGGCTATCTGATCGTCAAATGTCTACGGATGGAAATTGCACGATGGATCCGGCACTATATCTGAAAGTCCCGTTGAGGTGGTAGCGCGGCTATCACGTTGACGGGCGCTGGGCACCAGGACATCTAGGCACGCGCTCGTAACCTTCCCAAGGCTCCGATGTCACTAGAGCGCGCATCGTGTTACTGTGCACCGTCTGAACGCCGAAGTCTTGCGCAATCGACCTTGCCGTTCACGGGCCCACATGCTAGCTGCCGTCGGCTGGGATTTGAGGCTGTCATCCTCCCAGGGTGCAGGGTCTATAGCATTACCGCCAAGTGACCACGTCCTCGACATATGTGCAACATTCGTCCACCCTAATTTGCCATGGTCACAGCCGCGCAAACGCCCAGTGCTCGAGTAGTTGGCCCCCTTTTATAATTATTCCATCTTCATGGAGTAGTTGCCGGCTACCGATCGAGACCGGGGATGCCTGGATCTGGGCTTAGATAAACAACCTAAAGTGGATAAAAAAAGCCCGGTCCAGTCTTCGGATCCGAGTCACGGCCCGGCATTCTCTCTGTCCCATTTACATTTCCATCACGCTGACTTCGTCGTTTTTGACTTCGGGAATAGTAACATCACTGCTTGAATTGATTTGTGTTCTTCTTGCGCAGACATACAGCCCCCAGTCTGTTGAAGGATTCCGCTATGATCAGCAGAAGGTCACAATCTTGGACTTATTGTCACAGTATTACACATAACTTCAAACCGGGAGCCAACTGCTCCTCGACAGAGCCACAAAGAAACAAGCAAGCCACGTGTGTAATGGGCATCACGGCCCACCCAATCATCAAATACCGCAAAGATTTTCACATCCTGCCGGGCAGCAAAACTTGATCGTCCGCCCAGTGACGGCAAGGCTGCCCACGTTACCGGGTCCCTCATCTCAGGGCAGCGTGGTGACGCGCGTCTCTGCTCCCTCAACCGTCCCATGTAAGCGAAGGTCTCCACAACGGGATAACTCAAAGTCCTGGGGCCACCAGGGCCTATCCTTGAAGCGAGGGACCGCGCGGGCTTCTAATTTCTCATGGCTTTCTTCATTGAATGGTGCGGACGGATCTATGTTCGATGGTGTCCTCTCCGCCCGTCTGTACCAGGCCGGGGGAAGGCCAGATCCATCAAAGCTGTCATGCCACGAGGCCAGGGAAGGAACGGGGGAAAAGAAATGAGCCGGCTCACAAATCGTCATGGAGACAGCGTATCCATGAGCCTCCCCTCCGGCGTGGGGACACCCAGTTGCTGGGCGCCCGTGTGAGTGGGACGTCACCAACCGACGTCGTCGCTGGCGTCGTAGCCCGCCAAGAAAGAATTAAGCCCCGCGGGAAATCCTCGCCGTCGATAGTGTGCGTGCATGTGGTGCCACATCACATGGTGAATACTTCTGCTGCTGCCTTGCTGACGCTGCCGTGCAGCCCACGCGCGGCATGTGGGCGCGACTTTTGACCGATCTTTGCTGACTCGGGAGAAGTTTCCCTGTGCGTGCTCCTCTCGTCGCGTACGTATACCTGCCTGTCTGATGTCCAGTCCGTGTGGCATGAAACACGGACCGTGACTGTCGGATGGAAACGAGCTAGTGTGATGGATGTTTGGTCTCCAGTTATCTCGCGGCAAGATGTTTGCATGTCATCACGGCCCTGCACTACCAAATATGTGTAAGTCATGGTAAAGGATTGCTGCCCAGCATAATTCATTGGCGCGTTGGCAGTTATGCGAGCCTGTGTATGGACACTCAAAGCCGTAGGAAACTAAAACGGCCTAAGAGAAAGTGTGTCTGGTTTGGCGTGTCTAAGTCAGCAATATGCCGCGCACAGAGTCAGATAGTATTACCCTGGCTCACCCAAGGTTCACGGGTATGTCCGTGGCGGGCTAACGCATCATCACAATTATACTTTCTTACTATCACTTCTAAAACCTCTAAACACCACGACGCGTAACGATTCGGAAAAAGAGGCTTTTCATCCTTCCGGCTAAGAATTGTTTCCACATTCAAAAGAGGTTTTTGATCGCCACCATTAGCCTGTGGCGATATATTTCGTACACCTCATGAGCGCAATAGTCCTGCGGCCGCGTCTTCTGACTTGGCTGCTGGCACAATGTCTTTGCAAACGCATATTAGCCGAGCCTTAGTCTTGACCATGGATTCCCGCACAGTATCGTGACGAATCCACAACAAACACAAAACAGCCCAAGTTGTTGGGTCTTCGGACTCGGACCGTTTCCGGCGTATTCGTGTAGACGGGCACCTACGACCATCTCAAACCGTCAGGTGATGATTGACCTAATTACTTTTATCGTCAATTACAAACCTATAATAATGTACCTAAAACTACTCTACTAGCTCAAGCAGCGCTTCGCAAGACGTTAGCGATCATTGGCAGTTGCGGATAGACATTTAGAGATCCTTTAAAACGACGTGGGTCACGATCGTCTTAGTTCCACGACAGCGTCATGTAGGCCACGGGACAATTCCGTCCAGGCTGACGACGACTCTTTGCAGCCCGAGGCAACTGAGACGCGCGTGCTGACCACCAAGACACTACGGATCTATTTGTTCTAAGTGGAGGCGTTACGCACCTGCATCCTTGGCTCTAGTCTCGCATGCAGGTTGTTGAGCCGGCAGGCCGTTACTTACTAGTCGACGAGTATGGGAACTGCAGTTAGGCTGGTTGAGGGTTGCTCGGTCCGGCATGACGCCGAGCAGAAGCACATTTTTGTGCCTCCTGCTGAGCTTAGGCGTGCGTAAGTTGCGGGTGAATAGCTCGCCGAAAGAACCGTGGATTGCGGATGCTGCTGACCGTTCCACGCAATGAGCTGATACGTTCACTTCGGGAGGCTGATGTGCTCCTGCTCGGACGAGGCAAGGGCTAAGAAATTTATGCGTACTGGGTTGCTTGGATGAAAAACTTTTCATAGTGGCCTCGGTCTGTATCCGTTGCTCCAAGTGTAAAGGCACACTATCGAAGTGGCACAGGTCAATTAAACGAGGGCAGACTTCCAAAATACTTGTCCAGCTGGATCAGACTCGATCTCATGTCTACTACGATCTTATTGACTGTGCTCGGGATGAGAAGCGCTTTTCGAGAGTCGTGTGATGAGGAGAGAATTAATATGATATCGAGAGTTTGAATTCTGCACCATCCCAATTTCACTGTGTCTAAAACACGGTTCTCTATTACTGTCTGCCTATCTTGGTGAAGTAGAAACACAGCCTATGCTTGCTCGATCTCAGGCCCTCTGCTGAGGGAAACATTTGGGCACAGTATATACGTCGTCCAATTTTGAGCATGATGGGCTCTACTCACACCTTTTCTACAACACACGGAGCTGGTCACCCTGACCATGCTCAGCTGCGTGATGGCAGATCATGGAACATCCCCAGGCAAGGCCATCGTCTCAACACCAGCTTTCGTCCGACAATATTCCAACGTTACAGTCACACTTCTGGCGTGGGAAAGTTCATCCTGACCTGTCCACAGTCCAAACATAGTACAGCACAGAGACCTTTTGTGTTGAACGAGGACGATGACGTGAGACAGTTTTACTGTTACCATGCACACATGTCTGCTTAAAATCAGATACTCAACTATTCTCAATGTTTAACAGACATATAATACGCGTGGTCCTCGCCACGCTTAAAAAGGATCACATGTTGTCGAGAATGATTGTGCTTTGCTGCCAATGAAGTCGCTGCCGGATTTGGATCGATGCGAATGGTGCCTACCGTTGGGAACAATGTAGGAAGGGATACTTCTCTGGACATGGGACAGATCAGTCAATACTTCCTACATCATCAACAAGTCTCTTTATGTCCTCAAGGACAAATGCGGCTCAATGCGCACAAGCTACTGGCCTAGTTGACGGAATAACGGCCACCCAATGCAATCATTAGTATCACAAACACTTTCACCTGCTCGTTTTCATGCTCATTCGCAGGCTGAGAACTTTGCTCAATATGATCTGACACAATATAATTCATCCGAACGCAATTTTCAGGATCATAGATCTATCCATACGCATTAACACCATTTATTGCAATGTTGAAGTTGCTGTTGCAGTCACATGCCAAGCGACATAGGGCCAAATATGTGCTCTCAATCTGTTAAAGCAGGTCAAACCCAGTGGGAGCACGTCAAATCATCCACATTGGCGGAACAATTAAAACGCCTTGGCTCAAAAAATTATCAAAATAGCAAAAGGAATGTCATGAAGGGGAATCGAACCCCTGCCCCAGGCATGGGAAGCCTGGATTCTACCACTAAACTATCATGACCTTGCCGGGTGAAATAACTAACATCCTATAGAATTATCAAATCCTGGAGCTCAGGTTGGTCAGACTTTCATCTATCCTGCGTTTTCACCTACAAGCTGGCTTGTCCTCACTCGTATGATTTTCATCAATGCGAACCGGAACAATAAGAATTTTATTTCCTCAGGGTTTATTCTGAGAGGGAATGTAGCCTTACGATGTATACAACTATAATCAGAATAAGGAGATTCCAGAAAACCCAAAACCGTTTCAATACGTACCTAGGTAGGTGGCACTTCCCACTTGCCATCGGCGATTCGCTGTCGCAACTCCTCAGGTAGCGGCCGGTACTTAGCCGACTCGCCCCATCTCTGAACTAGCCACTGGCGATAATATTTCACATCTTCCGGCTGTCTCCATTCATCCCAAGCTAGCCATTCCCCCGAATCTAACACGTCGTCCCAGTAAGTCTCAATAGGGGACACCGGTAGTTCCAGTGTCTCTCCTGTGCGCTCTTCGAGGTCGGAGATGCCAGCTCTTTCAAAATTTGTGAAGAATACCCTGACGTCTTGTCTTCCATCTTCCAGCGCGGATGTCCTGACCAAGACACCGTCCATAGAAGCCTCGGCATACACCCCTGTGTGACGAAGGAGAGCCTGGGCTTCATATATCTTGGCGAGGACCTCTCGTCTCCAAGCTTGGGGCAGCTGGGGCTGGGGCTCGATATAACCACTGGTGAAATAATACCGCAGATACGTACTCGCCAAATTTGCCGCCTCGACTCCTTCGCACAGGAGCAACGGGACCGACCTGGTAGCCGCATAATTCACTCCTCCGAAGTCTTCGGCTGGCACGGGAAGGTTCATTGTCCATGCACCCAAGTAAGCTGGTGTCACCTTCCCTTCGATACCCTTGTCCTTGAGTCTGGTGTAGGCCTCAACTTCGCTGTTGAAATTGCGATTGGAGCCTATGTGAGCCCACATGACATCGCTTGCATAGACCGGGTCGTAGATCTTAGCTGTGTACTTGGACTCCCTGTCGTCATCTAAGTGGCATTGTACCATATTCCACCAGATATCGCTGGCTGAGCATGTGAGGATCAAGTCCACGTGCAGGACATGTTCCTTGGCTTGGTGACTGGTCTCAGCTGCTTGTTCGGTCTTTAGTTGACAGTAAGGCTTTGCGGTGCAGTATTCGATTGGCGAGATTTTGTGAGTGCCCGGAGGATGTCTGGCTTTGAGGCACATTTCGGCAGCCATCTGTGTCTGCGTCTCAGACGGTGTGGGCAACGTATAGGGACGAATCTTGATAGAAAATCCAGGTATGTAAGGGAAGGGCGGGCTTGGACCGTCAATTTCCCAGTGATGACTCGGAGGCTCAGAGGGATCCATTGTTTAATGAACGATGAGAGACAATTGATGGGATGGTGTCTAGGGGAAGCACTTGAATCAAATAGGAGAGAGTCCTCCAAATCTCCCATAGCTCATGGCTGCGAAATCGTGTCACTTATACCCGCCCACAGGAAAGCCCCACCTCCAGGCAGCCAGGTCGACTTTCTCCAGTTCAGCGCCTATGACCATGTGCTGCTCCATATAAAGACCTACAATCCCAATTTACTGAAGTAGTATGACATGACCTATGAATCGAATTCTGCGTGATGGGGATTCTCCACCTCCCTAACAATTTTGTGTCTTTACCTGAGGCCCTTTCTGTTCTTGATCCCCTCCCATCACACAACCGGGCCTAACATGACATATAGCTTGAATTCCAACCCGGAGGTTACTAAATTAGGTCCTCAGTGATTAGGGGACAAGTGTCTTACAATGCTTGATTATGGAAATCTGGCAGAAAACCTGCCACTGCAGCAGTGCACCTTAAAACCCATGATCTGACCGCAGGCTAGACTCATCAATGTTACAGAAGCTGTTCTAATTTAATGGTTAATTTTTTGTACAGTATTCAAATTCGGCAGCAGTAAAAGACAATGCTGCTGGCTGCTTGATGGGGCGGAGTTCCTCAGCGTTGGAGCAATTTGCACGGTTAAGCGTACTTCAAGTTCTTTCTCGTTGCGGCCTTTATGGCTTTGTCACCTCGATTGATGTTCCTTCGTATTGTTTCCTTACTATTGTTGTGCAGATTAGCTCATATTTGAAGATAAGATAGCATCTGTTTCCAACTGGAATCTCTTTCCTTAAACTGAAGTGTGACATCCTACGGATTTGACCAGCTCCCGTTGTCACGTTTGTGCCACAACGCCACGATGGCTGACGTGCTCCAGGTCATTCGTCTGCCTGACAGAGGGCCATTGCAGGAATTTTTAGGTTCTTGGATGGACTTGAAGATCTATTTGTTTGCGGCGTTCCCAATCATCTTCCTCTTAATTCACCTTCGAGCAACCAGGCTCCGCGTTGTCCCAAAAGGAGTGCCGTGGGTGGGTCTACGCAACGAATGGTTCTCGAAGACGAGAGCAAACGTTCGAGAGCTTTTCGACTCCAAATTGAATATCGAACAGGGCTACCAAAAGGTGGAAAACGCCTCTTTCTCTCCAACTTCTCGCTTTCTTATGTCCCATCACGCTGACCAAAATCATTTAGTACGGCAAGCATGGGAAACCATACATCACGCCCAACCTAACTTTCAAAGCAGAGGTCATGCTGCCACCCTCCTACATGTCATGGCTACTTGCACAGCCCGATTCGGTCCTCTCCATTCAGA
This sequence comes from Diaporthe velutina, assembly GCA_038088505.1. Lineage (NCBI taxonomy): Eukaryota > Fungi > Ascomycota > Sordariomycetes > Diaporthales > Diaporthaceae > Diaporthe > Diaporthe velutina. The sequence continues at coordinate 713,618 of JBBWSJ010000002.1, read as the reverse complement.
AGGTGCTCCTCGCCGACGTCGAGTTCGAATACACATCCCCCCGAAGCTGGAAGTTTGTGCGACCGTTTCACAATGAGGCGCTGAACAAAATGAATCTGAACTCTATGACCGGCGCTATGATTGAAGAGATATCAGAGTCCGTCGACGAGTGGTTCGGTCAAGTGCCTGGCGAGTGGACTCGCGTCGGCGTGCAGTCGTCCATGTCGAACATCCTGACCCGCATCACAAACCGGGTCTTTGTGGGTAAGGAGGTTGCCCACAACAGCGACTACTTCTACTACTCGAGCAACTTCGTCAACACAATCGGGCAATGCGCCGCTATAATTGCCAACCTCATCCCCGCCATGCTTAAGCCCGTCCTTGGGCTCCTCGTCGCCCTGCCAGCCCGCTACTATAGCCACCGCTGCTCGCGGTTTCTCATACCGTTGATACGCAAGCACCTGGACGATGCCTCGGCAGCAAGAGACGCGCACCACGAGGAGCGCACCCAGGACATGCTGCAACTGATGGCGCGCTTCGCGACCAAGAGCGCCGACCCGGTAGACCACGACCCGCGGTCCTTGTGCGCGCGCGTCCTGGCTCTCAGCTTCGTCGGCATCCACACCAGCAGCGCGGCAGCCATGAGCGCACTTGTCAACATCCTGTGCGCCGGGCCGGAGGTGTTCGCAGCGCTGCGCCACGAGGCGGCGTCCGTGCTGCGTGGGAACGGGGGCGTCTGGGACAGGGCGGCCGTCGGCAGGCTCGCCCTCATGGACAGCACACTGCGCGAGTCGCTTCGCTACACAGCCTTCAAAGCTCGTGGGGTTGAGAGGCAGGTTGTAAAGAAGAGAGGCGTTGTTCTGCCTGATGGCACGCTCCTGCCCGAGGGTACAAAGGTTGGCATGCCTACCACTGAGATCCATATGGACGCGGAGTTCTATGACGCACCCGAGATTTTCCGCCATGACCGCTTCGTCGGCAGGGCTGAGCTCGGTATGGTGAATACCACGGATACGTTCCTGGCATTTGGCCATGGCAGACACGCCTGGTAAGTTGTACACTCTTACTTCTCACCAATTTTTTTTTTTTTTTTTTTTTGGATCTGTGGCTGTTTTCGTTGTTGCCGTCCAACTTGAAGGAAGAGACTTGGCTGACACTACTGTCTCCCATTAGTCCCGGCCGCTTCTTCTCTTCCCACGAGCTCAAACTCCTCTTTGCACACATTGTGCTCAATTATGACTTCAAGTTCTTAGACCAAGGGCCCAGGTCAATTTACCTGAGCGACTTTTGTTTCATGCCAGAAGAGGCCTTCTTTGAGACATGTCGTAGGGGGAGGAGCGCGCATCTTGATTTGGAGGCTTAAGGGGGTATTTTCATTGTGGACACAGTGGACCTGGGTACTCAGATAGAAATGAACTTTCCAAGCAATATTCGCTTTTTTTTTCTCTTATAATTGTTTTAAGCATATCCAGGCACACAAAATTCTCCGTCATTACAAGGTGTTTACGGTTCTACGATTGCACAGATTTTGGCTTTAAATGCCTACTTGACAATACACAAATCTTTTCTAGATAACTTCTTCAACAAGCTTCATATCATATTCGACAGACATAAGCATCTGAATCAGAGAGCCCACTTTATTTTTCTTTTCCAATGCTCTACCATGTTTGGCATCAAGAGGCACATTCTTGACAACTTCGCAAACGTATCAACCAAAGGAGGCAAGTGAAAAAAATCCATGAGCATTCACATATTGGTGCGGTCATGACCGCAGGGAATGCTGACTCTGTTGCGCACGGGAATGTGGCAGCGGCTTGAAGTTGACGTAGGAAACTTTGGAAGCTAGATCAAAGGTGACTGGAAGTTGGATTGTCATTCATAATGCTACCTACTAAAATGCTATTTCAGGACTTGCATATGCTCAAAGTAACTAGCCGGTCCAGTCTTCCGTTACTGGGCGAGGACCAGCCGCTGTCCTGACTGGGTACGGTAATCCCTGCTGTCAACAGGTAATGCCACTCCAGCAGTTTCTCCGGCTTACTTCCATCAGCAGGCACCTCCTTCATATATACCGTCTTGAATCCCTCCAAGTTAGTAACCTCCACGCGAAGAAAAATCTCCCGACACTCTAGGCAGCTCATACAATCGAATTCCATTCATGCTTTCCTCTGCATTATATCAAAACATGTCGCGCAAGCAAAGTAACCGCATAAGGTCACAACCATGGGATTGCCTTCTCCCTCCCAGCAGATTAGACACATAACATCGTTGTTCTTAATCTTCTCTTTGAGGGGTGCAAACTTACTTAGAGGTTGCCCTACTAGAAGTCGTCCGCCTGGAGGTTATCCCACAACCAATTGTCCCGCGGCCGATTATGCCACGGCCGATTATCCCACAGCAGGTCATCCCACAGCAGGTTGTTCCACAGCTGAGTATCCCACAGCGAATTATCCCACAGCAGATTATTTACAACCAATTGATCCACAGCTGGTTATCCTATAACAGGTTATCCCATAGTAGGATTCCCATATTAGGATATCTTATAGCTAGTTATCCCACAGCAGGTTATCTCACGATAAGTAATTCAACAGTAGGCTATGATAGAGGACAGGCTTCTATTAATAACTATCCTAATCCTCTACATCCCACTTGGGCCTCTCTACCAGGGCAACCTCGATCGTTGGTGCCTTCTTGCTACTGCCATTGACGCCATTTGTCTCGCCGTTTCCGGTCCCGCTCAGTGGCACAACACCAAGTATCGGCCGGTACTTGAACGTATGCCACCACTTTTTGCGTTGATCCTCCGCGCCGGGTGCGTCTCCCTCGGCCTCTGGTCGCCCACGCTGCTCTCGCTTGCGCAACTTCTCTAGTTCACCGCCACCCAGCTCCTCTTCCGCCTCGTCAGATTCATCCTCGTTCCGGGTATCGTCTGCCTGTGGCTCGGCGTCCGCCATGTCCACATCCACCCACTCGCCCGTCTTGCCGTCTCCTGCCAGTGACATGCGTACTTGTTGTGGCACTAGTGTGCCAATATCTGTCTTACTTCCCGCGCCACTGTCGGCTCCTCGCTTGCGCTTCCGACTTTTCTTCGAGGATTCTGACTCTTGCTCGGTGAAGTTATGCGAGATATCGAGCATGAAGACGAATGAAGTACCGTACATCCAGATTCTAGGGCCTGACCACACGACACCCTTGATCAGATCTCGGGTGGCACGAATCTCCTCAGGCAGCTTCCATACGGTATTCCTTCGTGACCATTTGGTCAACGACCCCCCCAAAGGATTGAAAGTGTAGATGCGCGAGGTTGCTGTGACAGCCAAAAGGACGTAGTCGTCAGGCCCCTCCTCGCCTTCGTCCCGCAATATCGGCCCAAGAGCGTCGTCAGAGAAAGACAGTGCTACTGGTGCATGCGACAGTTTTGGGAAAAGTGATGCTTTGGGATTACGAGTCCAGGCGGGGCCAGATTCTGAGGCATGCTCATCATCTGACGAATCGCTCGAGTCTGAAGCGGACGCGGCATCCCCTTCTGCTGGTGCTGTGCCATTCTGCACGTCACCGTGTTGCAGTATCCATGTGTCGACGTAGCCTGCCAAGTCGGCGGTGGCGAGAACACTGCTGTCTGGTGAGAATGTCATGTGCGTTACGCGTCTTTGGTAATTGCCCAGACCGCCTAATCGTACGTGCTTAGGAACATCTCTTCGCAATCGGGTCAGCTTTGCAGGGCGCGGCTGTATTGAAATTCCCGAGTCCTCTCGTGTTACTTTTGCGATGCGGACCTGACTGCCCTCCTGAATCCAGCCTAGCCATCGCCCATTCGGAGAAATCTGGACGAGTGTGGCCCCGGCGCTCTCAATCGTAGACGGAACCTCGATCTTGCGGATCTTCAATTCTTGCTTCACGTCGTCGCTGGGGATTGTGAGGTGAAAGGCCTTGATGGCCGTGGCTGTTGATACAACAAGGATCGAGCCATCTCTGCTGATGGAACATGAAGTAATGTCCGACTCTCCCTTGACAAAAATTCGGCCAAGTCGCGGGCGGTTTTCCTTCTTGCTTTGTTCGACGTCGTCGCTGCCTTGAAGCTCTTGCATCGACTGCCGCAATTTCCAGATATGGATTTCTCGGCCCCACCAGCTAACCATCACGCGGGCTTGAGGCGCACTTTGCAACGGGACAGATTGGGGTAGGTGTGAGAGTGTTCGATGATTCTCTACTCCGGCCTGGCGCAGAGGAGTGACGACAGGAGTGGCATCGGGACCTGTTGAGGAGCATTAGCAAGATGAGCAGTGATATCGTGCTGGTTGGAGGTGGTCTAACCTGCTGTCACGACGACACTCATACCCAGACCCTCAAAAGAAGCCATGGCCTTGACATCGTGGTCGTGGTATTTCCTGTAGAAAACTCTTTGCCAGCGAGAGGGATCGCTCTTCATGGGACGGTAAAACGCTGTTCGATGGTCCAATCCACCACTGATGATGGTCTGCCCATCTACACTGGTGGCAAGGCTCAGAACGTCCGACTTGTGGCCCTCAATCCTCTGCGCCTGAGTGTAAGTCTTGCCGTCCCAGATGCAGATGCGGCCAGTTGAGTCTCCGGAAACAATGTCGCCGTTCTTCAGACATTTGACGTTCCAAACGAGAATTTCCTTAGAACCGCCAATAAGGTCCTTGCCCAACGTCATCGTACGCATGAGATCTCCTCTTCTCATGCCGTACACGCGAATGGAGCTGTCTGAACAGCCGACAACGGCTACCTGTCGGGACTGAAAAGCGATGCTGAGCATTCTGAAGTTTTTCTTGGGATTCGGGCAAAGTATCCGTTGGAACTGGAGGTCGTCGTCGTCGATCGAGTACAGCACAATGTCACCGTCGATGGTACCAGCCACTAGCTTTTGGGACTGGCTGGCTGAGGCGATGCCGCTGTCGGACTGCTTTGGGGGCGCAGGCTGGGCGGCGAGACACCATACGTCGCCATGCTTGCCGCTGACATGTTTCTTTGCCTTTCCTTTCTCCAAGTCCCACTCAGTGATGGTGTTAGTGTAGTTGGTGCTGAACAGTCTTGACCTTCCCACGATGACGTTCCCGTCCTGCAGCGTCTCGTCTTCGCCCGTGACCCAGACCAGGGCGTCCACACTCCTGTCGCGCCCGCCATGTACTGTAGTCTCGTGGAACCAATTCCCTTTCAGGGGGTTCCAGATCTCTATGTCGCCATTCGATCTGCCGATAGCGAGTCGAGCTTCTTGTCGTTTGGCAGACAGCAGTGGGTGTGAGAAGGCGACGGCATTGATGGGTGACGCCGGGAAAGGAACAAAACGGCAGCGGTGGATGTCCATTTTGTCTTGGGGCTCCGTGCAGCTGTGGGACGATGTCTCTGCTCCCCTCCCTGGTGACCGGTCAGATGCGACCGTGGGTTGGTGAAAGGCGACCCGTGGATGGCAATTGAGTGTGTGTTTGGCAGTGGTAGACCCGTTTCTCGAAAATCCAAACTTTTTTCTTTGCCAGACCCTGGGTAGACTAGCAATAACTTTTTTGGAGCCGGGGGCAGGCAGAGCCAGGGTCGGGAGTGGTCCGTGCCCAAGCTGGTCATCCACATCAGGGAAGTCAACTACCCTACCCAGGTAGAGTAGGTCATTCCAGAGACAATTATCCTAGGGCGGATTATCCTAGTGTCAACTTTTCCAGAGTCCACGATCCAACAGTCGTCGATCTAAAGCCGACTATCCCAGGGTCAACTATCCCAGGATCAACTGTCCAGGGCCGACTGTCCCAGGGCCGACTGTCCCAGGGCCGACTGTCCCACAGTCGGTTAGCCTACAGTCGATTAGCCTACAGTCGGCTATCCCACGCCTATGGAGGAGGTCTACATTGATACTGACTTTGATCTTGTAGAATGTGTGAGTATATACTATGTATAAACTACTTAAATATATATCCTGAGAATGTAAAAGGATACAAAAAAGAGTTTACCAACAGTTGTAGAATGAAGCCCAAAGTTATCTGCTTAAACACAATCTCAAACCACAGGCTAGGGTTACTCATTAAAAAAATAAAAAAATAAAAAAAAGACGGTGCCTCACGCTGCTGCACTACTGTGGTATAGCGTGTAGAAAAGCACCAAAATGTCACAAATTGCCCAGAATATCTGGACAACGCAGTGCAGTCTTATAAAGCTGTGCCGTTACACATGGTATACTTGGTTCAAATCCTCTGGAAAATCATTTACTTGAAAGGTGTTCCAGTGCAAGACCTTCTCGGGCCATATCACATCTTGAGCTTTGAACGGCTTTCGCCTGCCAGTCTGGGATATTTACTCTGAGATCATTTCTTTCTTCAACGGCCTCTTCAGGTGCTGTACAATAGCCCAGGTCAGAGTATCAAAGACTAAACACAGAGGTACGTAATGCCCATGAAGCTGTTTGGAGTATCTGCAGGGGTTGTTACAGGGGTTGTTACTCCACATCCATGTCTCACTGATGCGCAATTACTGCGCTTTGTGCATGGGTGCTTGGGGTGTAACAAAGTGGGATGAATGCCCACCATCCTGTTCCAGAAGCCAGGGATAGAGGGGTAGTTGTGACTGCAGGCACTGATGGCAACTGCCCATATTATCTAGGTGACCTGCTGCCATACCTGCCACGGGTGAACACCAAGCTCGACCCAAGTTAGCTGTAATCGCAACCCCTCAGCAAAGCAAGCAAATCGCAGCTGCTCTGCCAGTTCTGATTGTGCCATGGACTTCAACAGCTCGTCCCCCTACCCAGAGGGTGTCATATCCTTCCTGGATACCGACCTCTACAAGCTGACCATGCAATGCGCCGTCTTCAAATACTTCAAGGACGTACCTGTGACCTACGGATTCACCAACAGAACTCCCGAGAAGAAGCTGTCGCGAGCTGCATACCGCTGGCTAGAGGCCCAAATAACCAGTCTGTCAAGCCATACTCAACCCCATTACTCTCATACACTGCACCAGAGCTAACCAAGGCCTCATGCTCCAGAACTTGGGAACATCTCCCTCCTCCCCGACGAGCTGCACTTTCTCCAGCAGCACTGCAAGTACCTCACGCCCGCCTACCTCGAATTTCTCCAGGACTTCCGCCTGCACCCCCGAGAGCAGGTCACAGTTAGCTTCACGCCGACAGGACAAGACACGGGAGCAGACACCGATCTCGGCGATGTCCAGCTGAACATCAAGGGGTCATGGGTCGACACCATCCTCTACGAGATCCCAATCCTGGCTCTCACCTCGGAAGCCTACTTCAAGTTCATGGACAAGGACTGGAATTATGACGGCCAGGAAGAGAAGGCATATGACAAAGGAATAAAGCTCCTCGAGGCCGGATGCGTCTTCTCCGAGTTCGGCACCCGCAGGCGCCGCGACTACCACACCCAGGCGCTCGTGTTCAGGGGCCTCGTCAAGGCGAGCAAGGAGGCCGAGAAGCGCGGCCTCCCCGGCAAGCTCTCGGGGACGAGCAACGTCCACCTGGCCATGCGCTTCGGCATACCGCCGGTCGGCACCGTCGCGCACGAGTGGTTCATGGGCATCGCCGCCATCAAGAACGACTACCCCCGGGCGACGGAGGAGGCACTACAGCACTGGGTTTCCTGTTTCGGCGAGGGCGTTCTCGGCATCGCGCTGACCGACACCTTCGGCACCCCGGAGTTCCTCAAGGCGTTCAATAAGACCATCCAGCGCCTCCCCGACGCGCCCGCCTCTACCGAGCACAAGCCCTCCATCGCGGACGACTTCATATCTGCAACCAAGGATGTCATCGCGAAGACGGGCATGGCGGACGGCGCTCCCAAGCCCAAGACATATGCCGACGTCTTCACTGGCGTCAGGCAGGACTCGGGAGACCCCGTCGAGTTTGTCAGCACCATGCGCAAGTTCTACGACAGCGTGGGCATCAAGGACAAGAAGGTGATTGTCTTCTCGGACTCGCTGAACATCGAGAGGTGCCTGGAGTACAAGAAGGTCGCCGAGGAAGCCGGATTCCAGCCGACATTCGGCGTGGGGACCTTCCTGACGAACGATTTCGTCCGCACGGCTGATGGATCCAAGTCCACGCCAATGAATATCGTCATCAAGCTGAGCTCTGCGAACAACAACCCCGCCATCAAGATCAGGTAAGTTGCCCCCTGTCCACTCCATGCGTTCTTGTGCTGACCTGCTTCAATAGTGACAACATGGGTAAGAACATGGGAGATAAGGCGCTGGTGGAGAAGGTCAAGAAAGAGCTAGGCTACGTCGAGAAGGAGTGGGAGGATGGTGATGAGAGCCGAAGGTGGGGCGTGGACGGTGCCGCCAAGGCCTAGAAGAAGGCCATCAAGGCGAAAACCAGGAGGCTATCCCAGCGAGTGCTTTGAGTTATCCAGTTGAGCCCAGGGATATTTACCCATAGGGGGTCAGGAGTTCAGTCGAGACGAGGATCTCGGGACAGAATCTAGGAGATGTGGGACTGCTTTTATTGTCATGGATTCACAGCGAGTCGGCGGGCTTGTCACTTCCAAGGATACCACGGGATAGATCGACTTAGACGGCAGGGTTTGCCAAGGATCTCCGGGGAGGCATCATACTCCAGATACGACGAGCATGAGATTTTGTACTAATGATATGGCGGAGTTGTCGCACATGCTACGCGGCATGAACTGCGGCAGCTACTGTGTCTTCTATAATATGAAGGCGTCTAAATTCATCCAGTGATCGGTTCAGGCGTTGTTCCTACTTCCAGACTCCGTGTAGATCTGCGGACCTGTTCGCGCCTTCGAAATACAGGGAATAAACAATAACCTTCAGTACTTCTCGTCCTTTTTCTCCTGCTTCTCAGTGTTCAGCCCGCCCACCGCAAGTGGCTCCTCCACCGACTGGCCGTCGTGAATATACATCGTCATGACCTTCGGTCCTGGATAGTTCCTCCTCGCGTGGATGACCCACCAGGCCGCAGTGAGAACCACGACTCCTACCGTGATCACGCTGTTATAGTTCATCGCCTCAGCGGTCGTGGGGAGGGCAAAAGCTGGTAAAGACAGGCCAGTCAGCAGAGTGGCTCCATCCCGAACCCCGTTCGCCCGACGGAAGGACAAGAAGGATGTGGCGAGACACTTACGGAAGCAGAAAAAGATGTCGAAGAAGGTAATTAACACGACAGCCGTTAGATTGACTGCAGTGCCCCATTTCCCAAGGTGGAACGGGCCCCTAGGGAAGTGCCTCCGCCCGGTCAGGACGTTCCCCATGAACGGTATCGCGTACGAGATGGTCGTGAGGATGATGAAGGACCCTGTGAGGTCAAGGAACGCCGTCGAGCTACCGATAGGTATGGCGCCCAGGCCGGTCGCAACAACAGCGACGAAGAGCGTGGCCGGCACGGGGCACGACAGCCGCTCCGAGACCCTGGAGAAGAAGCCCGAGAAGGGCACGGCGTTATCACGGGCAAGGGCCCAGTAGATGCGGGAGTTCTGTGCACTTGTGTTAGCCCTTTCTCTTTGGACCCGAGGGGAAAAGACGTGTTGTCGGGTGTCACTTACCGTGACCATCGTCCCTATACAGCACAGCATTGACGAGCACCAGATGATGAACAGAAGCCCGAACTGCGCGCCTAGGTTCTGGCTTCCGTCTCCGTTGGCGGTGGCCTGCGCGTAGATGCTTGCCAAAGGGTACGTGTTAATGCCCGTTGTGAGCACATTCAGGTCCGTAATGGCGTAGGAGATGGCAATGGCGAACACGAACGCGTATAGAAAACCAAGGGCGATTTGGAGGCCGATGGCCTTGGGGAGGTCCTTCTTCGGGTGCGGCAGCTCCTCCGCCATGTGTGTTATCGCATCCGCCGTACCGATCGTGAAAGCGCCGTTGAGTACGCCGAGCAGGAACGCGACGCCGTCCTGCCACCCGGTGATGTTGTTCTCCTTGAACGAGCCCCATACGAAGTCGTTACTCGCATGCTGCCTTGGCATGGCGGCTATGACGATGATGGTCACGATGCCGCCCACGACAACGAAGAACATGCCCGCCGTCTGTGTGTGTGGGATGACACGGTTGACGAATACCACAATCGCCACACAGAGCCATGTTATGAGCACGTAGGCGACGTACACGTGCCATGCTGCGTAGACATAGGTCGACTGATTGTATACAACATAGAGGTTGACCGAGATGTTGGCAGTGATCTGAAGAAGTGCTGCCAGGTCGAACATCCACCCGTAGAAGTTGATCCACCCGGTGAAGAAGCCGACCATTCGTCCCGATCTTGGACCGCCCGCGATTGTTCCCCAGTGGTAGACGCCGCCGGCAGTCGGCACACTACTGGAAAACTGTGGTTGTGTTATTATCAGCGATTACCATCCTCCCTGGGTACTGGTCGAAGTGGACATCTCCGTTTGTTGGGTGGACCACCGGCAATTGAGGAAAGAGGCTGGGAAAATCAGAAGCAAAAGGGAGAGCCTCCACACACACCTCAGCAAGGCCAAGGCCAATGAACGAATAGTAGAAGACCGCGACGATAAGCCCAAAGATAAGACCAGGGGGGCCGCCATTAGCTATACCAGACGACGTGCGAGATATCAGTACTGTGCTATAATAAGTCGTAGATGTCATTGAAACAGGGCTCGCATACCGATTGAGACAGATATCGAGGAGCCCAGAGCAACCCAGGCGTTGTCGACAGTCAGGGCGATTCCCGCCAGCCCGAGAAGACCATATTGCCGCTTCAGCTGGTCTCTGTATCCAGAGGCGTTGATGACCGTCCCGTCCAGCACCGCAGCCACGGTCTCGTCTCCCGAATACTCACCGAGCTCAGGGCTGTGCTGACCCGGTTCCGGGGCCTGGTGCTCGTCTCTCAAGCTCATGTTGGTGAGTGTTCTCGACTTCGAGGGACGGTTGTGAGGCCACCAATAACTTGCCGTTCCAGCGGTTCTCAGGGTGAGACGTTCAATATGAATTTTGAAAGGCTCAACTAGCCTCTGAAAAAGAATACAGGAAATGAAACATGTGGAAAGTATGCCAACGAGAAACCAGGAATATGAGACACTGGCTGGACGGAGGAGGACAACGGTCAACAGCGACGAGCTCAGGGCCCTAAATATCAGCTTGATATTGGGCCCGTTCCCATGGTCCACTCGACGCTCATGGGCAGGATACCAAATCTGTCTGGTAATATTTCCTGGGTCAACACCTGGGGAAAATATCTGGGCCTTGCCAGTTCAGGGTAGGGAACCCGTAGTTGATAAGCCCTAGGCCTGGGTAGGCTGACATTGTCTTTTTACAAAACCCTCGAACAATGCTGAAGGGAGCTGCAAAGATATGCATGCCAATATCGTTGCAGAGGGGGCCGGGACCAGGGCTGCATCAACGGGCAGCGCCGAGTGGACGGAGAGACAGCAGGGCGCGCCACCAGCATCGATAGCAAACACCCTGGGTCGCATCGTTATCTTTTAGTTCGCCCGTCGTAGCGACCCAGGCTCGAGTCGAGACGGCTAAGGAAGATACGGACCCCTGAGCAATGCAACTTGGGTGCCTATGGGGTGGGGGCCGCATGCAGATATACCACAGTAGCACGGCGCCGTTGCAATTGCCGTCCAGATAAAACGGTCTTGGTCCAGCTGGGCGGTCGATGTTTGTCCTCATTTGTCAGCCGCAAGATCATGAACCAGGGGCTGGTTCGTGTCGTGGTGACTGCAGCCCTCCAGCGCAGATGAAGCGCTGCAGGACAGGCGTAAGTAGTCGTGCTCTCGGCTGGTCATTGGAAGTCGAGGCGTAAGGTGTGGTGTCAGGCTGTTGGGTTTAAGCTGGGCCCGGCTAAAGCAGTGCATGGGGCAAGAGGAGGAGGAGGTGAAGTGACGAGGTGGAACACACACACAAGCGACGCGGGATGGGTGGAGGTCCCGAGATCCGCGGAGGTAGGTATGTGGGTTAGTGGATCGGGCCGGCTATTTACTGGGGCTTATCAGCCGGAGCTCCCCTGTTCCACTGCAGAGCAGTGAAGATAGGCCTTGCACTTGTGTTCAGCCTCACTAGGACCGACTCCGAGACGACTAGGCCGCGGACTGGGCGCGTGTTCAACCCAACATGCCGTCATTTCATTAAACATTCATTGACACACGTCATGAAGGTTATGTCATCGCAGCGTAGCATCTCAACATCTGTGTTACATCCCCTTCTGTAAACGACGCTGCCCGTGATTGGGCAACCCGATGAATTGAATTTCGTGGGTACGACATCGGATCTCATGTATGCAACCACTCTTTCAAACTCTACACCTCTCAGCGTTGTCTTTGCTGGCCAGGGTCTTCGGAGACTGGGGACTCATGCAAACAGCTGTACCGTCTAGTTACAATACACCTGGCTTGGATGTGGAGGCTTGGAGATATTGAGAGAAGCCTGGCATAGGAACCAGAAATATATGTGGGAGCTTGATCAAGACAGCTACAGCAGGCGAAAGACTCAGATCGGAAAAATATATCTATCAATAAGCTTAATTATGATACCCAATTCCGTCTCCACAAACTATAAGAGTTTGCATGATATCATCAGTGAGGCCGTCATTCAAATATAGAATCCAACTATGTTCATCACCACAAGTAATACAAGACGATAAAAGCCAACAATAGAATGACTGCCATCACAGCACGGAGCAAGCAGACCGCGCACTGTGTTGATACAGCATACATCCCATATTCAGTCCTCTGTAGCGGCATCTTGGAAGAGTTCCAGAACAGAAAGTCTTCATGCGAAGGGCCTGGTGACTGGTAGTAGTTCCTGCAAGAGCCTGAGGTGTCTCGACATCTGGGCCTGGACTTCAAGTTTGTCCTGCCAATGTAAGCCCTCACTTTGGACCACAAGCCTCCCTCTTGCTGTATGCTGGGAAACGAATCCTGGTCTATCGCGTGGAACCATTCGTGGCTTGGATTCAGGGCCCACCGGCGGGAATGGTCTTTATGAACGTGGTCGATATGACCGAGCGAAATTGTCCGCCTATATGAGGTCATGAGGCATCGGGTTGGGCCCTGACCGTCGTGCTTCTCGTTGCACTCGTAGACGTAGATACCACTTTGACCTCGTGATTCGTTGAACTCGACGTAGTGGTCGGGCCATCCAAGCCCTTTGGATCGAGACGGATCCTGATGGTCTCTGTCCAAAACAGCCTCCTTTCGCACACTCTTCTGGCATGATCGTTGGAGGGTGGAAGGTTGTTTATAATGAGTAACCTGAGGTCTCACGCCGTTCCTGTAGAAAATGTGCTGGCATTTTCCAGGGTCGAAGCAAAGCATTTCCGGCATAGGGTTTTGGCTAGGACCTGGGACAATAAACCGGGCCGCGTTCTTTGCGTATTCGCCGTATAGTTCCCGGAGCCGAGTAATCTCAATTTCGCCATGATCGGCCGCCGTCAGTATTTTCGAGCTCGAGTATGGCTTCCAACACAGCACCAGCGAGATATATGTCCGACGGGAGGGTTTTGAGTGTGGTTCTATCTGCAGTCGTGCGCAAGGCCGTGTGTGATCGTTGCAGGATGCTTCCGAGGAAATGTGGCGCGACGTCGATTTGCATGCAAAGCTGTGGCTGGGATGCTTGCACGCGATATGGAAATCCGACACAGCCTTAGAGTAGTTATATACCTTTGACGCGGCGGTCAAGTGGGCGTCAATGTCAGCCCAGCTGAAAGACACGTGCTCACACAGACGCAGCCGTCCCTCCCTGCCGATACAGATTCGGTCTTTGTCATCCTTTTGCCGCTGCGTGTGCGAAAAGGCGTTTCTTGGGTGTTTGCTATGGCAGCCGGCGCAGTGGATATATTGTGTTGGTGTTTCGACAAACGCGCACTGGTTCGGCAGAATTCCCTTATGATTCCGATGAGCAATCTGACATTGCTCGCAAAGCGTCTGCTTCCGGATGACGGCCTCAAATTTCGGCACCGACTTCCTCGGCAATGGCCCAAAAGGCATGCGATTGTTCTCTCTGCTGGTGAACCTATCCTGGTGAAGCATATGAGATCCCCTTGACTTGCTATTTTTCCAGAACAATCTGGGGTCGAGGAAACGATCCTCGCTAAGAGAGCGCAGCTTTCTGCAAACACGACGGACGTAGTAGATGTTCCGAATATCCGACTGAAGAAACTGAAGAATGGCCAAGAGGATCTCGTCAGGAAGCTTGAGGAGGAGGCTAAACTCCTGATTATGAGCAAATGCTGCGAGCAGTGGATCGATAGCCTCTGGCGAGGACATTCTCGAGCTGGACTGAGCGAATCCGAAGAGAACAGTATCGATCTCCGCTCGATATGATAGATGATGTCGCTCGTTTAAGTAGAGTGTTGGAGAAAGTGCTTGTGAGGTGGTTCGAATGAAGATAGTTGAATTCTAGGCTCGAAGAATGATGATCTTTAATCTCCGGGGCCAGGGGTGAAGTCCTGTGTTCGGTACCACGGTTCATTAGGCACATTCACTTCATGTCGTATCAATAAACTGCAAATTGTGTGAAGCGTCAAAAACTTTGCACGAGTGGAATCGTAATGGTATTTGTGACCCGAATTAGCCTGGTCTCTAATGATGGTTAGTTTCTAGGTTGCCAGGCCGCCGTTGTTCTAGCAAGTATAGTTTTTTCCAAACCTCACTCAAGAGCTTCTTAAAAAGGAATACAAATAACATCAGATCGGGTTATTCTAACTTAGTCTCTCGCAAGTCCATGGCACAGGTTTCAATCTTTGGTGAAGGAAGTCAGCGAGGCTCACTTGAGACATGTCGTGTATCAACCTAGATATTGATGCTTGTAGTCGTGCATCTTCATACACTAGTATGAGACGAGACGTAAATTTCTCTTTTGACGGAGTACAGAAGCCGGTATTACAAATTCAGTAGGTTCAACGGTTCAGTGCCCTCGGGATGAATAGTATACCCAAGTATCTGGTAGACATCATTACAGACGAGTGCAGACCCTTGAACCATGACAGACTACCGAAAATAATGGATCCCTTGAAGGAGTTCTCTCTTTTCATATTCGTTGTCAAGAATAGAGCGCCGTCTCCTACCAAAAGCTCTCTCATTCTGAGAATCGAATCAGCAAGCTGCCTTGCTGTAAGTGGTTGCGTTCTTAGTTCGTATAAGTGCTCTTTTAAAGCCGTAGGCGGTCTTTTCATACAATAGTAAACGCTTAAAGGCCCAGCGTTAGATAGGTATACAATGACGATAACAGTAGATTTGTGAATACGATCGTCCTTGGGGGAAAACATAGACAGCCTCGTGCAGCCGCACAGACGAGGCTAGTCCAGACCGGCGGCAGACTAGACTCGTGCTGTCTCGCTGTAATTCATCCTCATTAGCAGAAGATTGGATCCGAACTCCGTGCTTCAAGACGTAATTGAACCGTCTCAAAAAATTTCAGTATAATTATGAGACTTCGAGGCCGGCTGGGCTGGGCTTGGCGAGAAACTCTGACCACATATGCAGCCATCTACGCTCTAACTAGAGTTTTAGCATCGATGATGGTCGAAACTTCCCACGTTTATCTCTACTGTACATCACTGCCCGGGTTAATCCCTGTCCTCTCGTTCACTCGATAATTGCTGCTTACAGAGGCATGCAACATGAAGACTGTTTCTGGTTGCTTGTTGGTTGTGATCTGGTCATTAGAGTTTGTCAACCACCATCAGCCTCAACCATTTGTCAACCCAACCCCAAATCTAACAATGGGGAAATGATGCTTCGTCCGCACTAGCCTAAGTCGCAAGTCGCCACAACAATGCACCTTAAACCAAAGATGAGTGGTATTATACACTAGTTAGGCGATTCCCCGTCAAGATTCGTGTGTACGTTAGTTAAAGGTAGCAGGCAATAGATTCTGGGACGAGAGTTGTTCCATCGTCTTCACAATGGCAAATGAATGGGGAAGGATCCACCTCAGCAGGGGAGGAAGAGATATCCCAAATTGAGGTGCAGACAACGAGCGGGTAGTGATGTATAACGTCACAATCTTTCTCAGCAACGGGGAAACGTACTCACGATCACTTCTGTGAAACTTTTTTGCAATTGGCTGGAGCGAAGACGTGCTCTTAGACGTTGTCAAGCCGGGGTGCCATTCCCCGCGGGGCGTCAACTGGTGCTTACACATCAATAACGTCAGAAACACCCATTTGCTAGGTACCCCGCGGCATCCGGTGCAACTTTGTCGTGGCTCTTGGTGCTGCATTCCTAATCAAAGTGTCAAGGGTGAACTGAATCCTGTCATTGCAAATCTCTTGCAACATACAAATTCGTCTTGTCCCCGTAACAGCAAAAAAGCTGCTTTACTGCCATCCCTGCAAGCAACAGTTGTGAGCAGACGTACGGACGACTAGCACTATTCCAAGCGATAACATGGCACCCAAGATCTTCTTGTAAGGCTCGTTATTCCTAATAAGTACTTGTTCTAAATACTGACCACTACCAGGACCGGAGCCACCGGTAAGCTCTCAACCACACATTATTCAGGAAAATCTCAATAGTCTAAGTAAGGCCTTTGACCAGGATACATTGGTGGTGACGCCTTCTACGCTCTTGAGAAGAAGCACCCCGACTATGACTACACACTTCTCGTCCGGAACGAGGACCGGGGCAAGGAGGTTTTAGCCAAGTACCCCAATGTGAAGCTCGTCTACGGAGATCTGGTGGACTCAGCCGTCATCGAAAAGGCCGCTGCCGAGGCAGACATTGTCGTTCGTCAGTACCTTCATGGTCCGCGCTGCCATCGCCTCACCTCCCGCTGACGTTTTTCTCAGACACTGCTCAGTCTGCAGACGATGTGCCCTCTGCTAAGGCCATTGCGAAGGGCCTCGCCGCTGGCCACACGGCAGAGAAGCCGGGAGCATATATCCACGTATGCGGTACAGGCTTGTTGACTTGGGTACATCCGCCTGCGCCTGTCTTGTACCTGTTACGTCTTAGCTGACATACCTGATGACAGAGAGACACCCAAGACAGCCGATACGGCGAAGCACCGCACCCGGACGAGAAGTACGATGACATCGCTGATATCAAAAAGATTACGTCCCTGCCCGACAAGGCCATCCACAGGGATGTAGACAAGATCGTCTTGGCAGCTAATGACACCGGCGCGGTCAAGACTGCCATCGTTGGGCCACCCTGCATCTGTGGGCCCGGTCGAGGGCCAGTAAACACCCGCTCGATCCAGGTCTACGACATGGCCAAGTTCACGCTGAAGAACGGATTTGCCCCGGTCATTAACAAGGGCCTTACCGAATGGGATTTCATCCATGTGCACGACTTGTCGGATCTCATCGTCAGGCTTGTTGAGTCCGCGCAGGATTCCAAGCTCATCAACGATTCAGAGTTCTTCGGAGCGCATGGGTACTACTTCTGCGAGGCTGGAGCGTTCAAGTGGGGGGATGTTGCAAAGTGTGAGTTCACCATAATGCCCTCCAGTAGCGATAACATCCCAGAAAGATGCATGTGAACTTGTCAGGTTGATCCGGTCTGAGAGAGATGCACACCACATGTTTTTTGAAAGAAGCTGACAATGAGGACGAATCAGGGGTTGCCGACGAGATGGTCAAGCAGGGTTTCATGGCTGAACCGAAGGTCGAGGTGACCACCTTGGACAACGTCAAAAACCAGGGCTTGTGGTCCAGCGTTACGTGGGCAATCAACTCCAAGAGTTTCGCGAACAGGGCGAGGAAGAACCTCGGCTGGGAGCCCACCCGCGGGAGCTTGAAGGACGCCATCCCGGAGATCGTCTCCTCGGAAGCGAAGCGCCTCGGCATCAAGCCCCAGGCAGCCTGAATTGTGGAGAAATGAGGCGATATGGGCTGCCAGACCTGTCAGTCGTGGATCTTGTTTTGTCACGTATGTAACGGGCTCGTTGAAAAGTATGCAAGCTTTATGCTATTTTGAGGTCCGCAATTGATCCGCGATGTCTTTTTAAGCTTAAAATGGAGCTTGTCATGGACCGGGGTGGACCCCTGATGCCCCCCTATTTATGCTGTGAAAGGCAAAGTGCTTCCAATACGAGTTGAAGATACGAGGTCATGCTGGTCGGTCTCCATCTGCAATTTCCAAATGCGTCTTATCCCCTCACGTAGTGTCCTGCCGGCCTTGCCGGTTAGATACAACGTTGTTCGATGGCTCGACCTACTTTTTGCTGATCGTTGCTTGTATAAAGCCGCTGAACCGTTGCCCGATCGGCGGCGCGTTGTCCACTGGCTTAGGTACCTACCCACGCCGACCTTGAGCAACGGTCATTTCCCACAACAGTCGGACGAGGGAAAGGACAAGGCACAATGGCGCCACTGCTCCCATCAGCCCTCTGGGCCCTTGTCCTGGCAACAGCGACACAAGCGAGGCCAGCCGACAAATGGACAGTCCACGAGACTGCAACGGTACCGTCCGGGTGGAACTACCTTGGACAACCCGAGGCCGACACGACCGTGACGAGGATCTCTATCAGTCTGCGCCAGCCCGGCCTGGACGAGCTGCGACGCCGCCTCGACCAGATTAGCGATGTCGACAAT
Organism: Diaporthe velutina; assembly: GCA_038088505.1. NCBI lineage: Eukaryota > Fungi > Ascomycota > Sordariomycetes > Diaporthales > Diaporthaceae > Diaporthe > Diaporthe velutina. The sequence continues at coordinate 695,155 of JBBWSJ010000002.1, read as the reverse complement.
GCCGAATATGGCGCACATCTGTCTCGCAGCCAGCTGGATGCCTACCAAGAGCCGGCGTCCGGGGCTGTGCACGATGTCATGGAATGGTTGAGTGGGCACGGCATCGAGGACCGTCTGGCCCAGAAGTCATGGGTTTCCTTCAACGCCTCTGTCGGATTGGTGAACTCTTTGCTGAGATGCGACCTTTCCGAGTACGAAACGCCACAGTCGCAGCGAGTTCTTCGTGCCACCGAGTACAGTTTGCCCAGTGACCTGGAGCAGCACATTCAATTCGTCTACCCGCTCACCCAGTTCCTGGAGAGCTCGGCCAAGAAGAACTTCAACGAGAGACGTGGTGTGGAATTGGCGAAGGCCAGCCGTCGCCAGACAACACAATGGCCTGCGTCTTGCTCAGAAAATGTCACTCCGGACTGCCTGGTCGACCTCTACAACATCACCTACACGCCACCAGATTCATCTTCCGGTAGCACCCTCGGCGTTGCTGGCTTCCTTGAGGAATACCCTAACCAGTCTATGGCCCGGGACTTCTTGGTCGCCCACAGCCCGCGGAGGAACGATACTTCATACAGCCCAGACTACAACTTGACCGTCGTCTCCATCAACGGTGGAAACACCACCGATGAGGGCAATGGTGGAGAGGCCCTCCTAGACACCCTTTACACAATGCCTTTCACACAGCCACTACCGATCTCATACCTCTCCACCGGAGGCCGAGGATCGTACATCGGCCCCAACGGCACAGACCTGAGCAATACCTCTGCAAACGGGAACGAGCCCTGGCTCGAATTCCTCCAGTACCTCCTGGAGACCGAAGACGCGGACCTGCCCAAGGTCCTCTCCGTGTCCTACACCGACGACGAGCAGGCCGTCTCCAGGCCGTACGCCCTACACGTCTGCGACCTCTTCATGCAGCTCGCCGCTCGCGGCGTCTCCGTCCTCGTCGCGTCGGGAGACGGCGGCGCGGCCGGGACGGCGAGCTCCACAAACTGCGAGGTGAACTCGGGCAAGCCGGACGAGCCGCCGCAGTTCATCCCCACCTTCCCGGCCTCGTGCCCCTACGTCACCTCCATCGGGGCGACGGGCCGCTTTATCCCCTGGCAGCCGGCTTCCTTCTCCTCGGGCGGCTTCTCGAACTACTTCCCCGCGCCGGACTGGCAGGCCAAGGACACGGCGGCCTACATCAAGGGCCTGAACGGGACCCACGACGGGTGGTACAACGCATCGGGCCGCGGCATCCCCGACCTGACCCTCGTGGGGTCTAGGTTCCTACTCGGCGGGGAGGGCAAGTATGCCTTCACGACCAAGGGGACCAGCGCCAGCACGCCCGTGTGGGCCAGCATCATCACCCTGATCAACGACAAGAGGCTGAGGGCCGGCAAGCCCGTGCTCGGTTTCCTCAACCCTGTCCTGTACTCGGACAAGGTGAGGGCCGCCCTGACCGATGTGGCGGCTGGGTCCATCGGCGGCTGCACGCTGAACCGCGGGCAGGACTTTGTCACGGGGTGGGATGCGGCGGCGGGTTGGGATCCGGCTTCGGGACTTGGGGTTCCTGATTTCGGTGCGCTGATGGAAGTCCTTGGTTGATCTGCTATTTGGCTTTACCTAGGGTCTGTACATAAGTAGCTCTTCAATGCTAAAACCTACAATTTGCTCTACCGGTTCTTTGTACGATATCTCTGATCAGTTGCCATACTCGTGTTGAGGTGAAGGAATTGGGTCTATACATTACGCTGCCTTTGAGCTTCTGACAGAGGACAGCAATTATTTCTCAGGCGAACATAGCCTACCTTGTATCTCGAACACTGCCTCATAACTTTACTCATACCTAACCTCAGGCTTCTCGGGCCGATATTGACGGTCTTCAGAATTCATGGCCTTTGCCTGGGCATGGCAGGATAGTCACATGTGCCCTGGTGTGGAAGTGAACGTGTTACATCAGTCACCTCGCAATTCATGGACGTTGAATGAATCACAGAGCTCATGACCGATGGCCTTCGAGCAAGTCCAAAGGATACCGGAATCTAAGCGATATCGCAGCCTGACCGCTTCCCCGTCTATACTGTCCCAGCTTCGGGCCTCATGATGTCGATGGCCTCAGACAGGTCAATGCACTGAAAACAATAGCCGAAGGGCGTCATTCTCATCAACGAATCTGAGACGGCAGCTTGCTAACCATGTGGTGTGTCTCAGGCAATTAAGCTGCTTTCGTTTCACTGAATTAGTTCACTCTCCAACGTAACATGCTCGAATTTTGCACACGGCGTTCGAGGCTGGCCGATCAAAGTCTGAAAAGGTGCGAGACCGGGCATCAGCTGGAAGGCACATTGCATTGTTTTGTCTTCTTTGCGACTGGCAGCCAACGGCCTTGACATTGATAACATCGTCTTAATTCGCGTTTTCAACGCTGAAGCATCAGGATACAGAGGGAGCAGTGATTCGCAGCGAAGCCATCACATATTGTGTCTATTTTTGGTGTCAGAAGCAACTTATAATTTCCTTATTAGGCTGCCAATACTCCTTTGGACCCGGAGGCTACGGACCGTCAAACTCGCATCTTTATCTTCCGCCACCAATTAGTTCAAAAGCCAAGAGCCTCAACCGTTTGGGTCTGAACGCCTCTCCCACTCCTGCTAATCTAACAGGCATCCATGCGGAGCATTCACGCCCGACCACTGACCTCGTGAAAGCAAACCCATGCTGCCCACCCTGGCGGAAGCAAGCCCGCCCCAGGCGAATATTCGACGCGCTGCAACCCAAACCGCCGATTTGACTGGGCAGAGTCCAGAAAAGCTTAGATCTTACCGAGATCCGAGCCTTTTGCCCAGCTATTCTGAGACTATACTTAATCTGACTTCATCTCGCAGCCGGAATTTGTATGGTCGATTTCTTCTCGGCCCGTATTTATGTGCACGTATAATGATTTACTTTGAGATCTAGAAATTTAGGTCTTGTAACCCATAGGAAGTAAGAACACTTATAAGCCGTGACCTGCCGTGCCCACAACGTGAAAAACTCCTGGCGTTCAACTCCAACACGTTGCTCAGAACTTTTGTTTAGTGCACCATGAAGTCTCTTCTCGCCGTCGCCGCCCTCGCGGCCAGCGCATCAGGCCATGCCATCATGCAGAAGCTCTCCATCAATGGCCAAGACCAAGGCCAGCTCAAGGGCGTCCGGGCCCCGACAAGCGACTATCCACTCTACAGCCCGAGTGATGCGAACTTCGCCTGCAACACAGGCATCGTGTACAAGGACACAAACGTGATCAGTATCCCGGCCGGTGCAAAGGTCGGAGCTTGGTGGGGCCATGTCATCGGGTACGATGCCGTCACCAACCTGCCTAAGTAGACAAAAGCTTGTCACAAATAATAACATTCTTTTCTCAGGGGTGCCCAGGGCGCAAACGACGCGGACAACCCGATCGCAAAGTCCCACAAGGGACCCATCAGCTACTACCTCGCAAAGGTCGACAACGCGGCGAGCACGGGCACCAGCGGGCTCAAGTGGTTCAAGGTCGCGCACGAGGGCCTCTCCGGTGGCAAGTGGGCGGTAGACAACATGATCGCCGGCGGCGGCTGGCACTACTTCACGATGCCCTCGTGCATCGCCCCCGGGGACTACCTCCTCCGCGTGGAGCTCATCGCGCTGCACAGCGCAGGCACCCAGGGCGGCGCCCAGTTCTATATGGAGTGCGCCCAGATCCGGGTCACGGGCTCGGGCACGAACACGGGGAGCAACTTTGTCAGCATGCCTGGCCCGTACTCGGCGACTGATCCTGGTGTTCTGGTATGAGTCTTGTGCCTTTCCAAGCTTTTATTACGCCGTGCGTTGTTGCTAATGCCTTTTCCTATCAGATCAACATCTACGACAACTCTGGCCAGCCATACCTCGGCGGGAAAAGCTACGCTATTCCCGGCCCGTCCCCCATTACGTGCTCTGGAAGCTCCAACGGTGGAGGTTCGACCGGCGGCGGATCTGACTCCGGCTCTGGCTCCGGCTCTGGTTCAGGCTCAGGCTCGGGTGCAGGCGCTGCCCTCTGGGCCCAATGTGGCGGCACAGGCTACACGGGGCCAACAACCTGTGCACAGGGAACCTGCAAGGCCACCAACGAGTACTACAGCCAATGTGTTGCCTAAAGGTACCAATGTGTCCTTGGACAAGCAGAAAAAGTAGACTTGGCACAAAGTCGACACAACTCTTACTGCCGCCGCGCTGAAGGCGACATTTGGCTCGATACATTGCATTCATGTATATACCATTGGATCGAATATTCACCACCGTCCATAATCAATAGCAAGCACCTCTATCGAGCCTCATTATGGTGGCTCCCCGAGTTTTCCCAGCGGTGAATGGACAGCCATTAGCTCTTGTCAACCAAATACTATGATGTTACGGGCGAGCAACAGTTTTAACATCTTGCCTCACCAATCTTGCTTGCCTGCACACTAATAGAAGAAAGAGAAAAACACAGATGGGTTATGCATGGAAAGGAGGTCCGGAACATTTTGGCTTGAACGGCGAATAGTCCACGTGTTCAATGGCAAGGACAGCGGGAGTCGTCCAGATAATCAGTGAGTGAATAGAGGTTGTGTACATGTATTCATGTCAAACATGAGAAGCTAGGGACACATCTCACTCCTCAATATCAAAATATACCTTGACTTCCACTTCGTTGCTCCAGCCCGGCTTCAAATCCAGTTCCTTCCAAGCCTTTTCAATATCAATCTCGAGAATAGAGCTTGAAGCCTTGTTGATGGATACGGTGTGAGGAGGAATCACCTGCCCCTGGATCGTGATCATGAAATCCGTCTCTAAGTTCATCTCCGGCAGCTTCGAGATGTAAATGCCTAGGACACCCAGGGCTTTTAGGCGGGTGTCGACCAGTACCCTTCCGTTCTCCAAATAATCAGACTCGCTCGAAACAATAGCCGCTGCACCAGTCATCTTCTCGATCAGACCAAGATTGGCAACCTGGACCCGGCCTAAATGGTCACTTTCGAACGGAGACAATGCATATGCTGTGTAGATCTCGTAGTCCCTGACGTCGAGCGAGACGGTGAGCTTCGAGGCAGGGTGGCTGGTCTGGACGGGTGTGGTGATGAGCCCGGTGGTGTGAGCCCGGACGATATAGTGCAATGATGACAGAACCCCTGAGAATCGGTCAAGAGGGATTATATCTGTAAGTTTTCGAGCAGAGATGTTGAAGACGCCCAGGATAGGCGTGCCTGTGACCGCCCTCCCGTGGTAGCAGCCGACCTTCAGCAGTGAGTCGTCGTGGTAGCCGACGTACTGATCAATGCTCCGACCTAGAACATTTGGTCTGAAAATCACCGTCTTCCCACGTGGAGTGATTCCGGTCATTTGATTGATCAGATCAATGTTGTGCTGGCCGGGCACATCCGTGATGTAGATCGGGCCTCCACTGACGCAACGAGCCGCAGCGTGAAGACCGGAGTAGTCATGCACGGTCTGGAACATATCCCAGTCCTACTCTAGTCGTTAATGTACGGAGGAAAGGATGTCGCTTGGCTTTCAATATGGAAATGGGTGACTTACCGGCAGAATGTTCAGGTGCTGTGTGAACAGGCTATTGTGTGCATTGGTCCAAATATGCCAGGGATGGGAAGACGGAATCTCCGGGAAGAAGTCGTCTGAGTTTCTACACAGGATAGTGGGCCTATTCCGAGGCAGCTGGGAATAGAATAGAATCTCTGGTGTCTGAGACATGCAGCTAATCGACTTGATGCTGAAGTGCCGAAGGGATGAGATTGTCCAGGCGTCAAGGTACTCTGTGATGAGCTCTCGGCGAGCTTTAGCAGAGACCCACGTGTCCGTCATGAACTGTGCGTCAGTCTTGACCCCGTCGATACCCGAGTCCGAGAGGAACTTGTAGAAGTCATTGTAGAACTTGTGGACATCCTCCTTGCTGACCACCGTCATCTTGCCTCCAAGGGGGAGCCACCTGCGATTTTGGTCCTCGCGTACGACTTCCTCGGTCTTGTATGTCTTAGCAATGTTCCCATCGGGACTCAGTCCTGCCCAGTATCCAAGTAGGGCATGCCAGACAGCCACATGTTGAATATGAGGATGTTTGGTTCTAATCTTCGTTACGACATCTTTGAGGCCATTGGGAAAGGCCTTGGGCTCGGCTACAACACGGTCAGGACTAGAGTACCAAGACCAAGAGGTAAAATGACAAACTCATACGTACCTTCGAAGTCGTTCCAGCCATACTGGAACTGGCCTTCGCCGCGATAGTCTATGTTCTGCCAGTTGTCATCTATAATCAAGCTCGTGACCTTGATGTTATGTTTGGTCAACTCATCAACCGCATTGAGAACTTTCTCGTCCGTGAGTCTCTGGCCGAGTGCGTTCCAGGTGCAGAATCCGAGCCCGTCGTACCAATTCTCCATCCATTCTGGTTTGACACCTTCTTGTAGAGCCTTCATCTCTTGCTCGAGCTCTCCGGTTAGCCTCTTGCTTGTAGCAACGGCCTGTCTGGCGTGATACATAACTGCCGCGTTGGCACTTTCAAAGTTATGACCGACGGCGGCCAGGACAAGCGTACTCTCGGCCTTCTCGCCATCATTCCGCAAATGGAGTTGGACATTACCCGAGTCGTCGCTGCGGAATAAAGCCATCACATCATTGATGCCACTGACAGCCAGCAGGACGAGGTGCTGACCCTCGGAGTTGACAAATGCTGAGAGGACGGCATCCTTGTCAAGCTCGAATTTGGTCTTGCCGTGCCTCGGTGCGAGCCATGGTGCCCAGATGCGGATCAGGGAAAACCACCGAAGGAATCCTCCCCATGGCAAGCCCAGGTTGAAATCAGTGAAGGTGGAATCCTCTCCCTTGGCGGCTTCCACACTGGCCTCCAGAGCCCAGAGACGAGTCCCAGGACACTGGGATTGGCAGGGTTTGACGCTGATGCTGGGATCGTAGCCCTTCAGGATCTTGTTGAAGTCGTCCGAAAGAGCCTCGGTCGTCTGGTTGCTGTTCAGTACGACAGTGCCATCACCCAGGCCGTGCTCGTCCCGGATCCAACGCCATTCTTGCTCCGAACCAGACCGATACTTGACGGTGAAGTTGAGGAGGGATTTAACGGGAACGACGCCTTGAAACCAGGCACGAACGACCGAGTCGTTGGGGGTCTGCAATGTGGAAGGGGTTCTCTCGGCCGGGGACAGAATGGTCTCGTTCCAGTCCCCTCCTGTCGAGTGCCAGAGGGCAACCTCCCACGGCTGGTTAGCCTGGTCGGTTGGGACCTCGAGGAGCGCGATGAACCCGACATTTCCCTTTTGGACTTGGGTGACCTGGCCCAGTGGTGGCCACACTGAAATGGCGGCTCCCATCTTGTCCAGGCCAGCTGGAGGCTTCTTCTGCTTGGGAACGTGATAAACCAACTCGTCGTAATCTTCGTCTGGGGCACTCATGGTAGCGGAACAGTGTTCTGTTCAGTGTCTACCAAATAGTGCTTGTGTAATTCTGTGAGTGGGTGTCTTGACGATGGTATCCCGTCTTAGAGGGATGGCGATTTATGGATAATGGCCCAGCCAAGTTGAGGGATTATTCAATATACTGAGCCTACGAGGAAAGATGCGAAGGGAAGACACGGTTGTCTGGCTCCTGTCCCCACGTTAGGGTCATACCTAGGTCATTTGGAAACCCTGCAGCACGATGCAGATGCGGGCAGGTGCTCCTCTCCACGCCTTTGATGTAAGAGCTTCGATGACGGAGTTCTCGGGCAGAAGTCCCGGTGGCCTACTTGCATGTGGTGTGCTGATCCTGGAACGCTCAATTGTACAGCGCATGGCAACGTTTTTCTTCACAGAGGACGCTCCCCACGACTTATACACAACTTTCATCAACGGCCCATATGTTGATGCCTCAATACCCAACTTCGTGTGTTTGTGTGATGGTTCTGTACAGTGATCGCCCCATGCTTCTCCCATTTAGTCCTCTTGCCCCTCCAGTCCGGAGTGGAGCGAGGCAAGCTCGGGAAGGTAGTCATGGTGTCAGTCTGCAGGGATATTTCTAGCATTACATAAGTCAAACTTGTGCCAATCAGGAGCGGGCTATTTTTCGGGTGTAATAGGAACTTTTGCCTGAGGCCAAGGTTTTCGAGCTGTCTTGCCTTACCGGAAGACATCAGATTTGTTCGTCGATTAAACGCCTCAACCCACCCAGCCCACCCATCCAACCCGCATCTCGCCAGTCTCCAGGTACTTACTGCCTCAATTCGCTCCCAGGCTTGCCATTGACCGTCCCCCAGATCAGCCCAGGCGATTGGCAAACGCTCACGATGGCGTCCCGGAGACTCGCTCTGAACCTTTCCAAGGGCCTCACTAAGAGGGCATTCCCTTCGGCCCCCCTGCGACGAAACTTCGCTACTCCCGTTTCCGCGCCCATCAAGACCCAGACCACCACCCTCAAGAATGGCCTGACGGTCGCCACTCAACACTCGCCCTACGCGCAGACTTCCACTGTCGGCATGTGGATCGACGCCGGCTCCCGAGCAGAGACGGCGGAGACAAACGGCACGGCGCACTTCCTCGAACACTTGGCCTTCAAGGTACACAGGTCCCGGACGAGGCGGGTAGACAGGGTGTCGGACAGGATGCTAACGTTTTGAAAGGGTACGGCCAACCGGACACAACAACAACTTGAGCTCGAGATCGAGAACCTCGGCGCACACCTCAACGCCTACACCTCTGTACGTCGCGCCGCACCATTGAGCTCGGGGAATACCAGATCTAACAATAGCCTAGCGCGAGAACACCGTATATTTCGCCAAAGCCCTCAACGAGGACGTGCCGCAATGTGTCGACATCCTTGCCGATATCCTCCAGAACTCCAAGCTCGAGGCATCCGCCATCGAGCGGGAACGCGACGTCATCCTGCGCGAGTCCGAGGAGGTCGAGAAGCAGATTGAGGAGGTCGTCTTCGACCATCTCCACGCCACTGCCTTCCAGCACCAGCCCCTGGGCCGCACAATCCTGGGACCCAAGGAGAACATTCGTGACATCACCCGGACCGAGCTTACGAACTACATCAAGCACAACTACACTGCCGACCGCATGGTCCTCGTTGGTGCTGGTGGCATCCCCCACGACACCCTCGTCGAGCTCGCCGACAAGAACTTCGCCAAGCTGTCTGCAAAGTCACCCGAGACCCACGCATACCTCCTCTCCAAGAAGAAGCCCGAGTTCGTTGGTTCTGATGTCCGGATACGCGACGACACCATCCCTACCGCCAACATCGCCATTGCGGTAGAGGGCGTTAGCTGGAACGATGACGACTACTTCACTGCTCTGGTCGCCCAGGCCATTGTCGGCAACTACGACAAGGCTTTGGGCAACGCGCCTCACCAGGGCAGCAAGCTCAGCGGCTTCGTTCACAAGCATGACCTGGCCAACAGCTTCATGAGCTTCTCCACAAGCTATAGCGATACTGGGTAAGATTTATGCCCATAGTTGGTAATTCTTGTCCAAGTATGCTAACCACACGATAGTCTCTGGGGCATCTACCTCGTGACCGACAAGCTCACCCGCGTCGATGACCTCGTGCACTTCGCCATGCGCGAGTGGTCCCGCCTCTCCCAGTCCGTTACCGAAGCCGAGGTCGAGCGCGCCAAGGCCCAGCTGAAGGCTTCCATCCTGCTGTCCCTGGACGGCACCACCGCCCTGGCTGAGGACATTGGCCGACAGATCGTGACCACCGGCCGACGAATGAGCCCTGGTGAGATTGAGCGAACCATCGATGCTGTTTCCGCCGGCGACGTGATCAGCTTCGCACAGAGGAGGATCTGGGATCAGGATGTCGCTGTTTCTGCTGTCGGCAGCATCGAGGGCCTGTTCGATTACCAGAGGCTCCGTGGTGACATGAGCAGGATGTTCTCTTGAGCGAATTAGAGATGAGAGAGAAAGAGAGCGAAAAAGTGGGGAGTAAATTGGTCGGGCGCGCGGCAGCATTGGTTGTATAATACCTGTGGAGACACCGGCCAAACTGTACTGTAGTCGGGGTAGACATAGAATCGACGACGGATGGTCATTGCACCACTTCAACAAAATTCTCTTTGTTATCAGACTTCAACCCAGGTTCCTGAACTTCGGTGAACCGGACAACACGGCATGGTGTACTGGGCAGCAGGATGTATCGGGTAAGATGGGAGCAGCGGTTGAGTCTCGAGAAAGCCGTCGCGAGGTACAGGCTGGCTGGGCTATTGGAAACTCGTTCAGCCGGCCCTGCGATGTCACAAGCAAGCACTTGGGTCTCACTTACGGCAAGCTTGGTGGTCCCTGGTATTTTACCGCTCTTTCCGTCTGCTATGCTGCAAGTCCCGACAACTGCCTTTGGCCCGAGACGTCAGGCAGGCGCGACGTCTTGTTCGAATGTCCCTTCGCTCCTGCCTACTTAGGTAGTTGGTCGCCTGCCAGCCAACTTGATCCAGGCTTGACATCCATTCCCCAGCTTCAGTCCTCAGACCATCGACTCTTACCTAGGTCGAAAAAGCGACCCTTTCGGTGCTCAAGGAAACCACCACACACCTCTCAAGCAGCACAGGCGCACCGAACCCCGGTGTACGACCACTGCCCACCATGAACCCCCTTCCCAGCATCAGGGAGGTGCTTGCCTCAAACCTCAGCATCATCGGTCGTCTCTTCGTGGCAATAATCGCCGTGGTCCTCGTCATTCAGCTCCTCGCCATGCTCGTCACCATCCTAAAGGTCTTCGTCATCGGGCCGGTTTGGATACTCATCCGCGTCCTCCGCGTTCCCGTGAAGCTCCTCAAAATCGTCATTCTGGTACTCATCTGGTCCGTCTGCTCCGTGTTCCAAGGCGTCGTAGCACTCCTCATACTATTCGGCCTCCTCGAAAGTCGGCATGGACGCGCCAAGCCTAGCGGTGGTGACGGCGATAGACAGCTTCTGGCGACGAGCCGACGGGAAGCAAACTTGGCGTCCGTACGGAACATTGGGATGGCAGGAAACGGGGATCACGCGGGCCAGGTCTACATTCTCTTTCCCGGCCGACCCGATCGCGGCGGACAAAATGTTGGAATCGTCGTGGGTGGCATGGATAGTTGTCCCGGGGCATGGCCAGGCACCTCTTTATCACGGGACAATCTGGTTAACTTGGAGAGGCATCTGGCTCGGGAGCGCGCAATCATGCCTAGGTACGCAGGGCGGCCGTAGGGGCTCATAGGTCCTGTATTCAGCGGTGGATCTCATGGGAATCTGGAGGAGTTCTTGGTGGACACTTTGCTATCACTTCGACAAGGTAATGGGAGAGAACAAAGAGTGCGGCGGTAACGCAGAGAGAGCATTGCCTGGAGTCTCATGGGGGTACTGAAGAGATCCAGTCAGATGGGTCGAATATAAAACACATACGTACAACACACACATCCGTTCGCTACGTCTGCACTTCCACATTGCCCTGCTCGTGTGCACCAGTATCCTGCTCATCCTGCTTCTCCGTGTATGCTGGAGGCTGCAGGCTATCGCCGCCCTCGACCCACACCTGCGCCAGCTCCTTCTCGATCTCGTCCCTCCTCGTCTTCCACTCCTCAACCTTGGCCAGCCTCTCCCTTAGCTCTTGTAGCTCCCTCTCGACGTGCATCTTCTCCCGCTCGGTGCCGATGCGCTCGAACTCCCACTCGTCACCGTTCTCACCCATGCCGAGCACCAGGTTGAATGTGTGGTATTTCTTCAGGGAGGCGCGAGTCGAGATCGTGATTAGAGCTAGACGGGTGCCAATTAGAACTGCGTTGAGAAATGGCTTGCGGTTCGCACAGCCTTGAATATGAGACAACTTACTGATTCCCTTCTCCTTGCAAGTCTCGTACAAGAGCCCCTCCACATCACTCGACACCGCACTCGTGCCTTCGTCGATGAATGCGTACTGCGGCTCGTGGTACAGCAACCTCGCGATTCCCATCCTCTGCTTCTCGCCGCCGCTGAGGACATCTTTCCACTCCTTCTTGGTGTCCCAGCCACCCTCGCGATCAGGCAGGTACCCCAGCTTCGCAGCCTCGAGCACACCCTTGAGGTCGTGTTCGTTCTTCCTCTTCTCGCGCATGTCTGCCTCGCCATCCGGGTAGATAACCTGGTCCCGCAGCGTGCCCACGCTGAGGTATGGCCGTTGCGGGAGGAACATAATCCCATCCTCGCCGTTAGCCTTTGGTCGCGACACTAGCCCACGATACACGGGCCACAGTCCGGCCAGGACTCGGCTGATGGCACTCTTGCCGACACCATTGGGGCCTGAGATGAGTAGGTGTTCGCCGCGGCGGACAATCATGCTGATGGATTCGATCAGCTCGTCGCCCCCCTGCGGCCATAGAGCCGGGGCCACTATGGGTACGTTCTCCAGCCGTACACCGTCGAAACCCTTCTGCATTGTACCCTGAACATCACTGAGAGAGTATAGCTCGTTGGGTCTGCCCCGGGCAAAGTATGAGTTGGCGTGTGCGCGATGCAGAGTCGAGATGAGCGTGTACACACGACTGGTATATCCGGCCAGTTCAGATAGGTCCTTGATGCTATACATCATGCGGCCACCGGCGTCGGCAAGCGAGAGCATGAGGCGCTTGTTCGTGATGAAGTTCTGCATGCGGCCGCGCTCACGGCCGCCCTTTTCAGCCGAATCCAAGAGTTCCGATGCACCGCCCATTCCTCCCCAAGCAGGGAGGAAAACTGGTAACGAGGACAGAAGATAGCCGTAGGCACTCCAGCTGTATTTCAGGATGAAGTCCTCCAGGATATTATAGCGGATCTTGAGCATGTAGATGCCCTCCATCCAGGTCTTGAGAGATCTGAACTCGCGGTTGAGGAAGTGCTTCTCCATTTCTGCGCCGCCATAAAAGGCCACCTCCTCGGCGTTGGCTATCAGGCGGGCGTGTAGACTGCGGAAGTCGCCTTCCTTTGCGCCTTCGACAGCCTTCAGCTTGCCGAATGGAGGCGAGAGGCGTCGAAGGATAGATGCAGTGAAGAAGTAATTGCTCAACAAACCAGTCAGCGCCAAGGGGCCGAGAGACCGATAGAGCTGGTAGTTGAAGACACAGATATCGACGAAAGGTTTCCCTAGGGATGAATACAGGTTCGCAGCAGCAGCGCAGAACAGCGTCAGGTCTTGGGTAATGAACTGGTCTGCTCCTTGGCCCACGCCGCCGTCCAGGTTCGATAGCTTGTAGTAGTTGAGGTTGTCGTTGAGGTAGAGGTCGTGGATGTACCGCGTCAATCTTGTCCGGAACGCGATTGATACCTTGGACTCGAGGAACTTGATCATGGCGTTGGTGTAGGAGGCAAAGCTCCCCAAGCCGCACCATTTCACGATACCCCAGATGAACGACTTGCCGTTGCCAGCCACCAAGTCGCGGACGATCTCACCATCGAGACGGGCGACCACCAAGGATAGGTAAGTCCGCAGCATGAGGAAAACACCATGGCTGACGAGCAGCCCTGCCTCTTTACTCGTCCATCTTGGAATCATGATACTCATCAAGCTCAGGAACTGGTGCAGGAAGGCCAGGTTGAGCCCCGGCTTAGTCTGCGCGGAGGGAACAGTGCCATCGCCCAGGCCCGAGACCCGTGGCGGGTTCAGGAACAGCCTCCGGTGCGCCTCAAAGGTCAGCGGCTTCGTGGTTTGGATCACAACCTTGGAGGTGCCGTCCTTGTAAGGGACGTAGATGGTGCGCGAGCCGTCCTTGTTGTGCAGCCACGAGTTGGTCCTCACGAGCTTGAAGCCCTGCTCCTTCTCCGACTTCCTGCGCTTCCACCAGCGGCGGGAGCCCTCTGCGCCCAGTATGATGGAGGAGACGAGGGCGAGGGTCGCGAGGAGGCGGGTCGTCCGCGAAGTCTGGCGCAAGCGGGTTCGGATTAGGGTGGTGTACTTTTCGACGAATTCCAAGATGGCGCCCTCGGCGGCTGAGTGCCGCAGCGTCGATTGGCCTGCCATGCTGTGTTGGCCTGGCGTATTACTATCGAGAAAATGCCGGAGTATATGCCATCGGGTATGGCTATGGCGGCGGCGCTGTGCGATCGAACCGAGCGCCTGTCCGTCAGTGGCTACTGTGTTGCGACTGGGTAGTTTAAAAAGCCATGCACGACAGGCAGAGATCCGGTTGTATGTACAAGGAGTATGTGATGCAGCAGGTGATCAGAAATCGAGGCTTTGCTCGTTGTTGTGCCAAGCTGAGATGTCCCGACGGGAGGAGATGTGTGGCATGTGATATTGTCCCTGCTAGGTTCCCCAGGATTTAGGCCCGAGGCTCTGAAAGAGGGCCCGGAGCGGAGAACGTCGAACTGGCCCGTGCTTCACTCCAGGGGGTTGGTTAGTCTCTCCGAGAGGCTTGATTGCCTACCACTGTTGAGCCCAAATGGGTGTTTTCTACAGCCAGGAGTCCCAGCAGAGCTCCCGACCCGGTGCTCCTCGTGATCCAAGATATCTTGCCATCTCAAAGCTCAGAGCTTGCTCCCTCGCCGTGGGCTGTCGAGTCGCATGCATCCCTCACCGTAATGAATAAAAGTTGAAGTCTGGGCTGGATCTCACATCTGCCGCTGTTTAGGAATGTAGTCATGCTCACCGCAGATGTTAGCGAGACACAATGTGAGATGGGTTGTGTCTGAAGGTCAGACAAAAGACCACATGCTAATCCATGGTGTGTCTCACGGCAAGTCAATCCAGCCCAGATCCAGAGCCCTGTACGTGATTAGAACATACGCGATTAGAACGCAATCGATTAGAACACGGTCGATTAGAACACGGTCGGATCGAACACAGTCGGTTAGAATAGGATAAAACATCTCCAGAGAGGCTGCCCAGTGAAGTATATATGCCTAAATGTAGGCTATCTACTGTTCCATCTTGATGCACAAAACGAAGTCGTCAGACCGCACTTTCCAGCGATTCCCGGCCAGAAACAGAGACAGAGACAGAGGCAATCAGAGACAATCTGCCCGTGGCCTGTGCCCGACCATGAGTTCATTTCGATCCAAAGTCTAACCGGGGTGTAGTGCCATTCCTCTAGATGCCACTCCGCTTCATGGTTCGGCGGCAAGAGGACCAATCAAGACCAGGCCAGCCCACGGCTCTACATACAGGTATCCGTCCGCATCTCAAGGGTGGGCAAGCAAGTGGTGCTTGACTTCGGACCGCAGCGGCTGCCGAGTTCAAGCAAGGTGTGCTTGAGGGTTGTGACTGGCTAGGCCGTCCGACCACAGAACCCCCAAGAACATGTGCTCAGCTGGCAGATTCTGGGCATCCGGGCATAAGCTTCCACATCAGCACCAGTATCAGCATTAGCCTCAGCATCAGCATCAGGGCATCTGCGACGGTGGACGGGCTGTGGCCATTCCCATGTCGAATTCCTGGGCTGCATGTGATGTGATACTATTCATGTCCTGCGAGGTATTCTTCAACGTGTCGATACTCTCTGGAAGCCCTGACAAGCTTCTCTGGCTTCAGCTACCCGCCGTCTCCACCGTAAGTGTGTGAAACGTGGGCTCCAATTGTGGATTGGTGGGTTCAGCGGGAACCAAATCACACCCAGGTACCGCAATCAGTCTCGCAGCACAGTACGCAATGTCGCGTTTGCCCCTCGCATCACAAGCTGTGTGCCAGTGTGCCTGTGCCCAGAATGCCCGCATGCGTTGGTCCCCATCGCTTGCCCCCAGGCCCCCTATTCCCCCAAGTTGTGTGCATTATGCAGACTGGCTTGACTGGGCAGAGCAGCTCCTCATAGGTACCAATAATTGCTTGTGGCCCCTCGGGTAATTGTGTCATGCTTGATGCCCATGCTCGGTTTCTGGGCTGTCTGGCTGACTGGCTGTCCTGCTCTCGCTCTCGGTCGCATCCCCTGGCACTCTGCATGGCCTGCTCCATCGCTGGTGGTCACGGGCGTGGTCGTCGACGGGACGGGCCATCAGTGATGATACGCATTGGGCTGTGCCGAATGGAGTGCGCCACGGGCGACGAGGCTGATGTCCGATACTGGGCCCCCGGACGGCCATTGTATGCGTACCTACTGGATGTCGGAACCCCGCTGCCACATCGCCGAGTGGCGACGAAGGCAAGCCTAGGCAAGCCCCGTATCTGGTCCAGCCTCATGGCAACCTGAGAAGTGCTTTGCCGGCATCAAAGCCTTGCGCGATAGTAGACTGGGTACCAATCTATATAACATATTGCTGTATTTGCCCGGCACCTACCAGGTTGTTCCAGAGGAGATGAGACGAGACCATGACACTGCCAAACCTCGGAATTCCTGCAGGAGGACATTGTCATTATTGTCATTACTACTGTATATAATAATAACCAGGCGCCCCGCTGCCCGCTGGATGCTAAGTAGGTACCCTGGGTCCGGGCATCGTGCGCGTCGTGTCTGTCTCTGTCTGCTCCGGGTGCCATTGCTTGGAGCGAGCCGGCCTGGTCTAGTGTCGAGTGTCATCTCCTTGTTGCAGTTGCTAATAAGACCAGACCCAAGCTCCAGCACCCAAAAGGGAAGCCCTGCCCTCCCACGGCCGTGGGCCTTGGGCCATGACGGGCCATGATGGGCCATGGCACAGAGTCGGGTCCGCCAGGATCCATGGATAGGCAGATACAACGCTGTTAGTGCAGTCCGGAGTCAGGTCCGCTTCTGGAGACTAATGTGCCTCCCCAAGCCACTCACCGGCCAGAACCACACCCCTTAGGCAGAATCGGGCAAGACGTCCTTCCTCCCGGCCGGGGTGCGTTATCTAGCAGCTAGCACCTGTACCGCAATTTACCTGCCCATCCACCCATCCACCCTGCCAGGCCTGTCTCCCAGGACTGCCTTTCTTTGGACGCTGGCCCAATCTCGCTTCTGCTGCTAGACTTCTTCAGCCTCCGATCCGATACCTTCTTCAACCTCCCCAGAGCTCCTTTCCCCATCCACTGCGTACCTCAAAGCCCAGAATCCCTTCTGGCTGACGGGCGACGCGGCTTTGCAACTCGACTGCGCTACTTCGGTCCTGTGGCCTGCCTAGGAACCGCCTCGAACTGCTTGCATGCAACTCAACTGACAGTTGGCGTTGCCTTCGGTCCGCTCTAGACCTGCCCACGCCCGCCTAGGGTCACCAGAGAGCATCATCAGCCCCCCGTTCGACCTCCTTTTGGCGCGCGAGCGGCACCCTCATCTCCCGACCGAGATCAGCCCCTTGTCGAATCTGCGAGCTCGAAATTACCCAACTTGCTTACTCGAGAAACACCTCCGACATACTTGACCTCAACCCAAACTACTCACTCTCGTCAACATTGTCGTCGACAAGCTGAATTGGCGCTACCCCCAAGCCCTGCCACCGTCAAAACAGCTTTGGGACCCTGTACGCGGTTGGGAGTCCTAGTTGACTGCGACTACAGAGGTATGTGACGATTGCCCAGCGTTTCTCCTCCCAGAGCCCAGCCATGGGCTACCGCTCTTCCATGGCCCTCCTCCCCACGCCAGCTCACCTGCTCATCGCCACCCGTGAGAATCAATGCATTGCGCTCTCTGAGGCCAGCCCCCAATCACCTCTGCGCCAGGACCTTGGCTTTCGCAATGACATGATGGCAGGGAATACCGCCCAAGAAGATGTCGTCAATCATTTCGCGCTGCTGTTCAGCATGGCTGTCGAACACACGTGCTCCTCCTCGATGCTGACCAATGTGATCGCAGGCTAGATCCCAGCTCGCCAGTGTAGATCCCATCATCGACCTCAAACGGCGAAATGTCCCGAGACCTAATCGATAAACCCCAAGACGTCCACGACAGCTCAAGAGAGAAAGAAATTGCATCTGCAGGGGACGGATCATCCTCCAAGAAGGCTCGCCTGTTGAAGGTTCCTTCGAGATCATCGTCCAAGAAACGCCAATCGTCACCTACCTCGACGGGACTGAGCGGAGCGACTGCGAGCGAATCCAGAGATAGCATCGGTGGGCGCTCGAAAGAGTCAAAGGCAAGCATTATGGGTCGCCACAGGAACGGAAGTGTGTCCAGCAACCGATCGGCTGTCGATGCTAGTCAGGCCGCGAACACTGGCAACTCGGTGCCAAATTCTTCCAGCGCGCCTGTTCAACGGAAAAAGAAGGGCGGCCTGCTGTCCATATTCTGCTGCGGCGTCCCTGACGATGCTCATGCGGTGGACAACGAACCGGCAGATGCCCCGACTCACAAGGTCGAGAAGCTGCCCCCGCGGCCAACAACGGCCAGTCGAAGGGCGCAGACGCCTTCTGAGCACACCGCCGCCAGCAAATCCCAGGCGCAGGAGAAAGATGTGGCGCAAACACAAAATCCTCCTGAGCCATCCAGGGCACAGAGGGTCTCAGGGACAACGACCCAGGACCAATCGACCCTCGCAGAGGAATCGAAACAATCAACTCTGATAGGAACGGCCCCAACAGTGACTGTCGAACCCCCTCGCTCGCAAGAGGCCGAGGCCGCGGGCCCAGCTTCGCAAGCTCCTGCTGCCAAGGACGGGGATGGCGATACCGAGATGGTGGATGCTGCCGCCCTCCAGGCGCCCGAGCCACCACAGCCCGTCGACACTGAAGACCTGCCGCCTCCACCTGCTCCCATGCCAGACGCACCCGCCGCGCCTCAGGACGAGGGTGGTTTGGTCGCTGCGTCCGAGCAGCCACCTCTGGACGCCTTGCTGCCACCGATACAACCACATTTCAAGGGAAGGAAGTGTCTGGTCCTTGATCTGGACGAGACCTTGGTTCACAGCTCTTTCAAGGTAAATTAAATTATCCGGGCGGTGTTGCTGATCTCAGGCGCTAACAGACGGCATAGATTCTCCACCAAGCTGACTTCACGATACCCGTGGAGATCGAGGGCAATTATCACAACGTCTACGTGATCAAGCGGCCAGGCGTGGACCAGTTCATGAAGAGAGTAGGCGAGCTCTATGAGGTTGTCGTGTTCACAGCGTCGGTGTCCAAGGTATGTTCCTCTTATCCCGCCATCGCCTTCCTCGTGGGCTCTGCTGACGGAATGTACACAGTACGGCGACCCTCTGCTGGATCAACTGGACATCCATGGTGTGGTCCACCACAGACTATTCCGGGAGAGCTGCCACAACCACGGCGGCAATTACGTAAAGGACCTCGCCAAGATCGGCCGAGACCTGAAAGACACAATCATCATCGACAACTCCCCTACATCCTACATTTTCCACCCACAACATGCCGTCCCTATAAGCAGCTGGTTTTCCGACGCGCACGATAACGAGCTCCTAGACTTGATACCCGTCCTTGAAGACCTTGCCGGCTCGAACGTGCAAGACGTCAGCCTTGTCCTCGACGTGACTCTTTGAGAGAGTTAATACTTTTTTATGTTCTTCTATTTTCCACCCACCTCTGCGCCTGCCGCCTGCGACAATCCGATATCCCAACTTCATACGAGGTACATCGTCGTCACGCAGGGGACAACGCATTATGTTGCGTCAGTGTTTTCGAGTTTGCTCATAGCGGAAGGCGTTGGGAAGTGCATCGCCAGTCGCGACTGGTATAGACCTCTACTGTTTAATGCATATAAATAGTAAGGCTCTCGCAGCGATGTCCTGCCAGCCTGGAGCAAGAGTTTGGGGAAGAGGATAAGAGGCCCGGTCCTGGACAGCGAGTCTAGGCGAACCAAACTTTCCCCGCGCGCCCTTACTGGGGATGATGCTCGGAGCAGGTCGGCGATGGGACACGGGGAGTTGGTGGGAGGCGGCAGTGGGAGGGGTGCGAACATCGGTGGCGAGCTATCTTTGTCCGACAGGGAGAGACTCGAGTCCCCGAAGGGAAAGGAGAGAGAGAGAAAGAAAAAAAGAGGACACACCGACCTTTACTACTTACTACCTTTGCCGTCGCGCCAGAGAAGGGGGGCGAGGAACCTGATGACTTGCGTGTAAAAGGAGGAATAAGCGACCAGGCTGGCAGGCATTTGGCATTTTCTGAGGCTTCTATTACCCACATGTTTTTTCCGACTGTAGGAAAACTCAACCTTTCTATTTCATTTGTCGATTCACCATTCCCAAAGCATCACCGCTGTTTGCTTACTTTACATATACAAGAGAAGAAGACACAGGTGTCTGCAAGCAGACATACGGGGAATCTTATATTGCTGTGAACCTTACTTTTGTTCTCCCCTCTCTCTACCGAACCGGTGTGTGCATACTTATGTCCCTAGGCATTCTGACGTGCATGAGCTGAGCGAGGCTTCTATTCGACTGCAAACCAACAATGGACCAGAAAAGACAGCAGGTGAGGTGGACAGCCCAGAAGGGACGTGCCGGACCATGTGCCGAGACGGCAAAGGGGACATGCGGAAAGCCAGTGTCATTCAAGTAGTCCCGGGAGGCAGGAATACGCGTGACGATCCAAAGCTTGACATACGATGTCTTGCGTGAAGCTGGCTGTTGTGTGGAGAGGGCAGCCAGGCAGTCCGATTGCCGTACATGTTCGCAGGCGAGGCTAGCAACGGTCCCGACAGGCAAGGTCAGGTGTCCCGACGTGAGAGCCTCCGGAACAGTGAAACTGTTGAGGCCGACTCATAATCCGGTGTACGGGTCTGCCCAAGACCACCCGAGATAAAAACGGTCGCTAGAATTGATCTAGAACTCGGTCAGCCTGCAGATCCCCATGTGAAGTCAAAAAGAGCTCCATATTCAGATGGATCCGTTTTCATATGCTATTCCAGGGTTCTTCTCACCGGAATGGAGCAGGGGTGGTCCTGGACAGCTGGCACTGATCTGAAGTCTCTTGATGCAAGGTCGGATGAACGTGAGCCGACTGTCCGGCCTGCCGGCTGCCGCCGCCGACTTTGCTGTTTCTGTTACTGCAAGGTACCCAAGTACCCTTCGTGGCAGATCTGGCTAGCGTCGGTCCCTCTTGGCCCTGCGGTCGGTCAATGCCTGCGCTTTCAATTGAAGACACCTGTTTGAATGAATTTCTAGGGGCCCAGCACCACCACCTACCTGCAGCCATTGAGTCGAGCTCCATCCACGCGACACCACCACACCCATCAACCGACAGCAAGCCAAACCGTCAACGCTGCCCTTCCATTCCTTCGAGCTCAACAACGGCCAAAGACCCTTGTCTCTGCTCTTCTCTCAATTCTCTTGACGCACCTCGTTCTTTACACGTTTAATCACCCTCGGTCAACATGGTACGCCTCTCCCCAGACCTGCACGCGGGCCCATTGAGCACATGCGCCAGCGCAGACGATCCCATCGCACCCATCACCCGCTCTGTCTTGCCCTTCCTGCCCTGGACATCCTGTAGCTAACGATCGCTGCCTCCCGTGCAAAACAGTCTTCCCCCCGTCCCGCATCCCCGGTGAACTCACCACCCGCCTCCGGCCAGTCCACCGCCCGCCCGGACTCCCCTCCGCCACCGGGCGGAGCCCGCGCCGTCATCCGCAGGCGCGCTGCTGCCGACCAGAAGGAGAAGATCGCCAATGCGAGGCCGAACAGCACCCGCTCGGCTGGTGCCGGCGGTAGCAGCTCGACGATGCTGAGTACGGATTGCCCCCATGCCCAACTCGAGTGGTCCATGCCACTGCTGTGCTCATCCTCTTGATGGCCTGCGACTTGTTCGAACTCTGTCATGCGTGCTCTTCCTGCCATGGCGATGGGTGGCATCTTGATGTGCTTCACCTGGCTCAGACGCATGGCGGACACTGAACGAGTGGAGTCGTCAGAGGAGCGGCGCCTAGAATTGACAAACACATGGCTAACATGTTGTTGTAGGGCTCTACACCGACGAGTCTCCTGGTCTCAAGGTTGACCCTGTGGTCGTGCTGGTGCTGTCTCTGGTCTTCATCTTCTCTGTCGTTGCCCTGCACAGTAAGTTTGTTCCCACACAATACGAGTGTACTGTTACCGTGCTGACCTGTGGCCCCTTCACAGTCATTGCAAAGATCACTCGGAAGTTCTCAAGCTAGATAGTCATCGATGGGTTATCGCGGGTAGTGGACGGCCAGTCCTTCGCAAGAATGGTGTGAAACGACAACATATGAAGAATCGCTGGCTGAACTAAGGTGGCTGCGATCAGGCGACGGGACTAGATGAGAGGAACGACGCCACTGTTATTCTGCAGCAATAATGCGGCCGAGGATCCTCCCTAGCACGAGATATGTATTTTAGGCGTCAGATGGGATGTGGGCACTTGAATTGGAACTGCACTTGGGAATGATACCGAACCACATCTCAAATATCGGCCAGCCTCCAGGGCTGCAACGGTGATATTGTAGGAGCATTGAGTGGAGCGGAGCATCTCCGAACTGCAAAGTATGAAAGACTTGAAGATTCCCACTGCTCAACACAATGGTGCTCCAAGCCTCGTCTTGGTTGGAGTACACGTGCAAGAGAAGACACTCCTCCAAATTTTGATGTTACCTAGGCCTGGGTATACTACCTAGGAAAAGGCTGACCCGACGGATACGGATCTGGAAAGGGGTCGGACCGTCCCAGCTTACAGCCTTCCCCTTCGCCGTAGCACGGTGCGGTCCGACGGATTCGGAGTATATCTGGCAAGTGATCCTTCACGGTCTACTGCATCTAACTCTTCGCCAAAGGGGTAGTGAGCTGCGAAATAAGCTTCTCAGTCTGTGCTTCTGTCCCCATGCCTCGTACGATGAGAATTCAGGCATTTGTACAACACAGAATAGTAGCCTTGTTCAGTGTTCGCATTATTAGCGAGCCCAGACAAGCTGGACATTGTGGAACACATGTTGAAGCTTTGTTGTGAATGCGGTCGTTGTTGTATGCGAGTAGATACTCGTAAAGTGCTCGTTTTTGCGTATACGCGCGAACAGTTTCAGTCGTATCAGGCCAGTCGTATACGGAGCTGGCTGATTGGCCAGCGCGCTGGAGCCATAGCTTGATAGAGCGATGCAGCGCCACACCGAACGTCGTCATAGCCTGGCTGCTGGTTCTGGGAATAGGGTCTCGACCGTTAGCCGTTGAAATTAATAGATGGGAAGACGGGGCCAAGACGGAGCTGAGCTCGACTGTTCCATGTCCACCTGTGCGAGGCATCCTACCAGACAAAGGCATCCACGGCGAAACCTGTTGGATAAATAATGCTGCCCTTCCTCTCCCTTTCCCAGGTTGGACCTACCAAGCTTTCCAAGGTTTCCACTAACAGTCTGGACAGCCCCTCCTGGGCAACTCTTGTAAACCAACCAACTACCCCTCCATAGCAGGTCACCCGCGGTCGGTGACGTCCCTGGCTTGAGCTACACTTGGCTTCGCAAGACGATCGTTTCTTGTCTTGCCGCCAGCTTTCTCTATGGACTGATTCCAAGTTGGATTTCCTGTTCCCCGATTTCCTGCATCCACCCGATACCAGGGTCCTAGTACGAGGGCTTGGCAGGTCTTCTTCTACACCTGGCCATCGCTGACTCGGTACTTCCTCTTCATCTCGAGCAAGACCTTCACGCCCCAAACTGGATCTCGAACTCGAGCACCAGCACGAGCACCATGGTTGAGAAGCACAACCCTGGGGACTTATCCCGGCAGTCCACCCTGCGGCAGGCTGCTGGGGTCCCGGATGGCTTCAACTACACCCACGACAACGCGAGCAGCCCCTTGGACCTGGGCGCCAGTAATGAAGCGCCCCCGGCCTATGGCGAGGTCCACGATCAACTGAATTTGTCACAGGATGGGTTTAATGCTGGTGCTGCTGTCACAGGTGAGCTGCATCCATGGAACCGAAGTCTACAAAAGCCTCATGACCACTCTTGCTAAAACTCTCACTCAGACGATGGCCGTGTCAATATCAACATCAGCCAGACCAACCGGAGGCTGTCCCAGCTTTTGGCCCCTGCCTTGAAGGGTCAACTACTCCCTTCCCAGAAGGTTCCCTCGGGGCCTCTGCCACCCGCATACATACCCCCCAGCCTGGGCGGTCTGCCTGGTCAAACGCCCCCTCCCAAGCTGAATCTGGTCATCCAGATTGTCGGCTCACGTGGTGATGTCCAGCCTTTCGTCGCGCTAGGCAAGGTGCTGAAGGATACCTACGGGCACAGGGTTCGGATCGCGACCCATGCCACCTTCCAGAAGTTCGTCGAGGAGAATGGGCTCGAATTCTTTTGCATCGGTGGAGACCCCGCCGAGCTCATGGCCTTCATGGTGAAGAACCCTGGCCTCATGCCTGGCATCGACGCTCTCAAGAGCGGCGAGATTACGAAACGGCGCAAGGGCATCGAACAGATTGTCCTTGGGACCTGGCGGTCATGCATCGAGGCCGGCAATGGGCTTGGCCCGCCTGTCGAAACGGACCTATCCAACGAGCCCATTGGGGACGACTACAGCCTGCCTGGGAACCCCGACGACAAGCCCTTCGTCGCTGATGCGATCATTGCGAACCCACCGAGCTTTGGGCATATCCATATCGCCGAGAAGATGGGAATACCGCTACACATGATGTTCACCATGCCTTGGTCGCCCACGCGAGCGTTCCCCCATCCGCTAGCCAACATCCAAAGCACCGACACTGACGAAGTCATGACCAACTTTGTCTCTTATGCCTTGGTTGAGATGATGACATGGCAAGGACTGGGGGATGTCATCAATCGCTTCAGAACAAAAGTGCTGGACCTCGAGCCTCTATCTCTGATCTGGGCCCCGGGCCTACTAACACGCCTGCAAATCCCGACGACGTATTGCTGGTCTCCAGCTCTGATCCCGAAACCCAACGATTGGGGCCGTGAGATATCAATCCCCGGCTTCTATTTCCTTGACCTGGCCACCTCCTACACTCCCGAACCCGAATTGGCGGCTTTCCTTGAGAGTGGTCCACCTCCCGTGTACATCGGCTTCGGCTCCATCGTTGTCGATGATCCTAACAAGCTCACGAGAATGATCTTCGATGCCGTCACTCAGGCAGGGGTCCGAGCCCTCGTCTCCAAGGGCTGGGGCGGCATAGGGGCTGACTCTGTAGGTATCCCTGAAGGGGTGTTCATGCTGGGTAATTGCCCTCACGACTGGCTTTTCAAGAAGGTGTCTTGTGTCGTCCACCACGGTGGTGCCGGAACTTCGGCCGCCGGAATCAAGACCGGGACGCCGACCGTTGTGGTCCCATTCTTTGGCGACCAACCTTTCTGGGGTGCAATGATTGCGAAGGCCGGCGCTGGCCCAGCCCCCATCCCTTACAAGCAGCTGACTGCGGAGAAGCTCGCCGATGCTATTACCTCAGCTCTGAGGCCCGAAACACAGGCAAGGGCAAAGGAGCTCGGTGAGAAGATTAGGCAGGAGAAGGGCACAGATCAGGGAGCAAAGTCCTTCCACGACCAGCTTGATTATGACAATTTACGGTGTTCTATCGCCCCTAGCCGCACAGCTGTCTGGCGCATCAGACGGACCAAGGTCCGGCTGAGTGCTCTTGCGGCGGCTGTGCTTGTGAAAGAAGGATTACTGCATTATGCAGACCTTAAGCTGTGGGTCTTCCCGTGCTGAGTCGATTTTCTAGATTGCTAACGGCTGCTTAGGTATCGGTCGCAAGAACACGACACAGAGGAGCAGCCATGGGACCCGGTCTCCGCTGTGACGGCGGCCCTAGTGGGAGATATAGGCAGCATCGCTATGGCCATTGGTGACATCCCGAGAGACTGGTACAAGACCGTCAAGAAGTCCTCAAGTGGATCGAACACTCCAAAGAAAGAGGACAGCTCAGCGACATCGAACGATGCTGCATCGTCGTCTCAGCTTACGCTCCCTTCCGACAGCGCAAGCACCTGGTCCGCCCAGCCGTCAGCACTTGTGAGCCCCCCATCACAATCAGATGCAGCCAGCTCCAAAGACCCATCTGTCCTGGGAGGATCCACGCTGCAAGCTTCCAGTGGGCCTATATCCCCTGGCAGGTCTGCGTCGCCTCAAGGTGCAAGCAGCTCCCAGGGGGGCAAGCCAAAGAAGAACCTCGACGTCGAGGCCGCACTTGGCATGGGCCTCGATACCGGCAAGAACGTGTCTCGTATCGTCGAGACAGGCTTTAAGTCCCCCATGAACTTCTGCATGGGTCTGGCCAAGGGATTCCGCAATGTGCCTCGACTGTACAATGATGACACCATCCGCAAACCGGACAAGGTCACCGGAATTGGCAGCGGGGTGGTTACTGCGTGGAAGGAGCTCGGCCTTGGTTTCTACGACGGAGTCTCTGGCCTAGTAACACAACCGTACAGAGGAGCCCAGAAGCAGGGCGGTCAGGGATTCATTAAGGGCGTAGGCAAGGGCATAGGAGGATTGATCCTGAAGCCTGCTGCTGGTAAGACAATTATGATTTGACCAAGTCTCAGTCCCACAATACTGACTTTGCCTTGCAGGAATCTGGTCAATACCTGCCTACATGATGAAAGGCGTGCACGCAGAAATCAGATCCAAGTTCCACCACAGCGTGGACAAATACGTGGTCACCTCACGAATACTACAGGGTCAAGAGGATCTTCGCACTACTAACGTCCGAGAGATGCAAGACATAATCGTGCGATTCAACTCCATGGGACCTGAGCTGAGGGGCCTCTATGTCCTCAAATACAAGGAAAAGACTGCCAGCGAAATGCCTTCTGACCAACCGGCGAACGCATCTCAAGATGATCTTGACAGACTCCCTGACTCGCCACCGAAGACGGGTTTCTGGAACACCAGACACATGTCCCTGGAGGAGAGGAGGAAGCTCCACGAACAGAGAGACGCGTGGAAGGCGAGGAAACGCGAGCAAGCGGCGGGCGTGAGCCCCAGCGCAGAGCCACCGGAGGACCCCGGCATGGAGCGCGCCATCCGCGAGTCCGTCAGTCAGACGTCCCGCGGCGACCCCACCGAGGATGCCAGGATCGAAGCACAGATCCGCTCGAGCATCAAGGAGATGCGGCGGACCGCGGATCAGCAGAGGCGGCAGGAGCAGCAGAGGCAGCTGGGCGACTGGAAGCAGAGGCCGTCCGAGCCGGAGTCGGCAGCGCCGCCGGCGTGGGTGGACGAGAAGAAGACAGGGCCCGGAGCGGACGAGATCACGGACGAGGAGTTCGAGGCGCTGATCGCGGAGGCGGCGAGGCAGAGCGTCATGGCACAGCACCGCGGCAGCGAGGACGAGGACCTCGAGCGCGCGCTGCAGGAGTCCCAGTCCCAGGCCGCCGCCACGGGCCACGGGCAGGCGAGTGGGGCGGACGAGGAGCTGCGGAGGGCGATGGAGGAGTCGGAGCGGGCGCACCGGGAGGACCTAGCGCGCAGGACGACCGAGAGGTCCGAGGAAGAGGTGATTATGGAGTACGTCAAGAAGCAGAGCCTGGCCGAGGAGGAGTTCCGGAGGCTCAAGGCGCAGGGGAAGCAGCCGGAAGGAGCCGCGGCCGTTGGAGGAGGTGACGAGGATGACGAGGAGCTGAAGAAGGCCATCGAGGAGAGCTTGAACTTGAGTGGCAAGAAGGGTGGCCCTTCCACATGAAGCAGAAGAAGGGGGCACAGAGATACACACGATTTGGGGCTGTTTGTTTGGTCTGCCCACTGGTTTTGGATTTTCATACAACAGAGATATCCCATTACGCAGCACATTCGGTCATAAGCGCGTTGATTTTCACTTGGGACAGACATATATACATCAGACGTTCTGCATTCCACTGATGGCCCCTTACGAGCTCTGGGCGTGCATCCCCTCGAGGACGCCCTTGTTCCCCAGCACCCACGCCGGCACGACGGACTGGCTGCTGATCCTCCACGGGTTGACCCCTTTAGCCTCGAGTTCTGGCAGGCGGACGACCTCGATGGTTGCTTGACCCTGAACTCTGAGTGTCAGTATGGCCACGCGCTTGCGAAGGTGATGGAGGATTCTAGTCCAGATGAGACACTCACCCCATTTTGCAGGAGACTGCCTTCCCCGCTGGCATCCTGGCGCACCATCGACGCGCCGCACTGTCCGAGGACGGTGCTCTGGTCCGGGCGCGATGACGAGCCGGGCTGGGGCAGCTCGATGATGAGATGCCTATGTTGAAAATCAGCGCTTGTGGTGGCCCGGACCGCACGAGCCTACTGAGAAAAAGGGGGTTGGATAGACATGTGCACACGCACCCGTAGAGATGCTGCGACGAGTCGAACCGCTCGACGATCTTCTTGGCCTGCGCAGCCCACGCGGGGCCTTCTATGGTGAAGGGCTCGCCGCCCAGGATCTTGGAGTAGTCGACGCGGAGCTGTGGCGCGAAGACCTCGTCGCGCAGTCCTTCTTCTGAGTGGATGTCATAGTACCATGCCTATATTGAAGAGTGGTTCCGTCAGTTAGTTTGCTGGTCGATTGGGCGAAGAGTTGGGACTATGCGCACCAGTTTTGTCACTGTGTCGTGGATGTTGGCCCGGTCGAGGAGATAGTTCGTGACGGTGTAGGTTGACGACATCTTGTTACCTTTGAAGAGCTGGAAATGGGTAAGGCTTATTCCGTGGTTTTGGTTTTTTTGTACTTGTCTTGAACGAGACGCATTCCCCCTTTATCCCCTCTCGTTACTGAAACGAAACGTAAGCAGATTCCTCCCATCTACTAGAGCAAGGTATGATCTGCTGTTTAGTCGCGCCATCATCTCTTTGGTCGACTCGGATGTAAGCTGTGTTCATCACCCTCTAGTCGAATTCCCGCTAAAGACCGCAAACTCCGGACTTCTGTCATGGGGTAATCTGACGACGCCGAGCGACTGCTCATGCATGTCACTGCAAATGCTTAGAAATCTGAGCAGTATGGAGCATGCATTGATCCGATGTTATATGCTAGATGATGGATACTGAAGTTCGCATCTTATGGAAGGACAGAGCTCGTGGGCGACCAGTTGGGCGTTCAACTCCTGGGCACATTCATTATCAATGCACATAAGACAACTGTTGGGGGTCCGATGGATAGTGATTGTCCTTTCAAGTTAGAACACCCATCAGAATTGATCGTCAATCCCTCTCTTCAGGCTGCTTCTATCATAGAGAGCGGATTTACTGCACACGTTCAGCGTTGACTTTAATATAATGACTAGCTAACTAGCATACGTAATATATGCTAATATCTTTATCTCTAATAGCTGCTAAAGGCTTATCTAAACCGAGCCCATCCAAGCTTCATGGCATATACGTAGAATTCTTGGAGACACCTCAGTTGTTCACAGCTGGCTGGGTTAATGTCGTACCTGGATATTTGTCAGCACCAGTGCCCGCACAGAGTTTGTGATCTGCAATATACTCACCGCCATCGGGGTAGAGGATCTGCCCATTGTAGAACAAGCCTCCCTTTCCAGCCAAAAGCAAGATCGTAGCTCCCATATCAGTATCATGACCAGTCCTGCCCGCGGGGTTCGTCGACTTGGTGTCCAGCTGGCTCTTGTTGTCCTCCCCAGACGACCCAGCTGTCATCTCACTCGGGAACAGGCCCGGTGCGATTACATTGACTCGCACGGGAATTTCCTTGAATGTGGTTGCTAGCATGCGACTCATGTGGGTGAAGGCCGCCTTGGATGTGGCATAGGCGAACTGGCCCCGGCTGGATCCTTTCATGGCACCTGAGATCGATGAGACGTTGACAATTTGAGACGAGTAGCCAGGCTTTTGAGCACCGCCCTTGCCGAGGAGCGGCAGGAAAGCCATTGACATGAAATACTGTGCTGCAACGTTTGTCCGCAAGGTATCGGCCCACTGCTCCTCCTTGGTCTTGAGGAAGTGCTCAGAGATCGCCTTGGCGTCCTTGTAATCAGGCTCACCATTTGCCGCTGGTGATGGTTGTTAGTAAGTGAAATCCCAGCCTTGATGTCTGCTGCAAATTTCGTATACGCTTACAGAATTTGGTGTCATCGTCTCTCGCAATGCCGGCATTGTTTACCAACAACTGGATGCCGTTTGGCTCCTTGCTCTCAAGCTCCTTTGCTAAACGGATGGTCTCGTCCTTCTTGCTGATGTCACCAACCAAGGGGTGGATGCTTCCGGGGCCAGTGCTGTAAACCTGTGCTGTCTGCTTCAACACGTCTTCCCGACGCCCTGTAATGTACACTTTCGCTCCGTTGGATTGCAGAGCCTGTGTTATCATGAGACCTATGCCCGTGCCGCCCCCAGTTACGACTGCTGTGATGTGGGACACATCAAACAGCGAGTTGGCCTGGAGATCCTTGTTGTCGGCTTTACCTGCAGGCAGGGTCAGCACCGAGTGTCTTATTTCGGGGTGAAAGAATAATACCTGTCGCCATGGTTGCTCTAGATACTACTGATGGAATGGTCGGGAGTCTAAATGCGCTGCGAATGAGTAGAGGAGAGGTAAATTTAGATAATAGGCGTGGCATAACTTGATCAATATCTCTAAAGTTGAAGAATGTTTTATGCGAGAAAAAGTCAAAGAGAATGATTGCTGAAGTAAGAATAGGTGTGCATCATATTATAGAATCATACCCCAGGCCCGGAGTTTATGACGACACGATGTAGCCCATCCCAAATCCACACATACGGGAGATCGACGTAATCGACGCATCACTCCCCAAGCAACAGGCCGGTGCTAGAATAGGCTGAAAAAAAATTGTAGCTGACACCTTAGTGCCCTTGAAAGTTCCAATTGAGCAAAAGAGAAACCGAAGAGAACAAGTTAAATGAAATAAAAAACCTCTCCT
The DNA here is from genome assembly GCA_038088505.1 of Diaporthe velutina. NCBI lineage: Eukaryota > Fungi > Ascomycota > Sordariomycetes > Diaporthales > Diaporthaceae > Diaporthe > Diaporthe velutina. The sequence continues at coordinate 664,572 of JBBWSJ010000002.1, read as the reverse complement.
ACTAGAACAGGCCAAGGAAATAGTCTTCTTAACTGCTTAGTACAACTAACTTGGACTTGGACCAATTTCATTTCAGAACCTTTTCTGCACACTGTGGCCAATCCTCAAAAAAAAGGAATTCAGAAAGGTGCTGTCGTCCTCGAATTATCAATTCTGTGCAGTTAATGTTCATGTGTAATTATTATAATTTGTCAGTCCAAGAGCAATAGACTTCGTGAATTGAAGGTCGCCAGTGACGGGCCGAGTCGCTCAAGATCGTACTGAAGTCTATGGCAAGTGCCAATTCATAGTCTTCTCACATTGGAAGTAGATTATGGATGAATTACCTGTCCAAAGTCTTGTTCTTTGTGGATATCTCAGTCCACCAGTCCACAAATTCGCATTGTGAAGAATGCAGGAATACTGAAGCATGTAATGGACAAAGGTGGCCTACCTCATGCATGTGTTGGAGGCAATTTTGCCGCACTGCCCATCTTTCGTGATCAAAAAAAACTTTGCAGTCGATACACTTCCAGCACTTGCGTCAAATTCTTCGCTGCACCCACCGTATACTTTTACAGAATACGTCTTCGATATGGATATTGTTCACAGAGAGTGTTGCGCAGCTATGTGAGGCAGAAGTGACAAAGCCCTCATGTGGACTGATCACCGGACAATATCGTTGTTCATACAATGAGCAAATTTTGAAAAATACTGAATGTACCACAATGAGAAAAATAGAATAATGGTTATTGAGAAGTATCCTGGGATCTTGTCAGTAAGGCTTACCTGTGTACTGTCTTTGTTCTTTAGCTGGACGAGTTCACAACCAGGTGACCCACATACGAAACTGAGAGAAAATAACTTCTCTTGAAATCCACGTCGGGTGGATGTGACTGAAGGTAAGATGCCACAGCAGCTCTTATCGGAACCGGCTTGCCTCAAGTTTGCCTCCATCTGAGCAGTCGCCTGCGACCCATGCTCAGGGACTCTCATTGTCCAGTTGAAAACTCACGATGTCCGATTCTAACTGGATGAAACAGGGGAACACTACGGAGGAAAATACAAAGAATAATATATACTCATACTTTTCTTGGAATTGGCTCATGTTAGCATATGGATGTACCTGATGTTGGATACGTAGTAGCTGTGGAATATCTTCTCAATTATGTTTGCAACGCTGAACATTGTGATGAATCCGTCGTGAGCATTGCACATGATCTGATTCAAACCTCAAATCTCACCGTGTTATTGCTAATCTAAAGGGCTTGGAGAGGCGTTCGGGGGCTATGAGTTCTTCGGCCGACTTTCTCCATGTTGAAGGCACTCCGGGGTCAAGGCACAGTTTTGCACAATGGCTTGGTTCAAGACTGAAACACATGGGGCAGGCACCCATCGTACTGTTTATATTATAATGAAACTAGGCGACCGTCCGGCTCTTTTGGGAGAGACATATATAACCTCAACCGGAAGAAACCATGATTGCTCGAAAGACTTGTGTCAACCAACCAGGTCCGAGAGCACAATATCATAACACCAGGAGCTTCTTACACATACTCACTTATTATCCATACTTGAACTCAAGTCATGCCTAGTTTTCCAACACAGAGGCATAAGCCTGTGCCTTATCTCATTCCTTTACGGAGGAGTTTAGCGGGAGCGCGCCTAGGGGTGCTTGAACAGCTCTCCTATCAGCCTCGATCTCTTTTGCATAGGACCTTGCAGCTCCACGAGTACATCAGCATTATGCCGGAAGACGAATTTGTGCAGAAATTCAAAAGATTGAAATATCAACCCAATCCGACTGAGGAAACACTCCTGTGGTTCATGCGGTCCTTGGACAAGTACTTTTTCTCGGGCATCCTAACCGTGAACCGCGATTACCCTCTGGTGTCGCTTGAATTCCGGGACAACATTTTCGATCAACTCGATACGATCAGGAACGGCGCCAGGGAAATTTGGGGGATGACCATCGGGACGGAGGAGCTGTGGAATGCCTCATCCCTGTATATGACAATTCAAGTGGATGCAACCCATCCCCGCCCAAGGGAAGGACGCCTTGAAAAGCGCAATTTGACGGATGTGCTTGAAACCTTGGTACACGAGATGGCACACGCCTATTTCATGTTATTTGCTTGCGGATGCAAGTCGTGCGAGATGGAGATGGGTGCTACTGGGCATGGGCCTGTGTGGCAGGAGCTGAAGCAGTTCATGTACGTGACCATTAGAAAGTGGGATCCGTCCCTCAGGAGCTTCTATGCCGACGCCTGGGATGGGTTGGACTAACCATAGCAAGCTTGAGCAATTCTCTTCTTTTTGTTCTGATTTAGTAGGCAGAACGAGCGCTGGGAAAGGGGGAGGGCAGTGTAAAATGTTCACTGGCATTACTGTCGTCGTTGGTGTCTGTGTGCAAAATGACAGACCGGCATAACATCAAGTCCTCGTCTACTTGACCCCGTTGATAAATACTGTCTTTGTCTAGTACCTCATACATTAGGACTATCATTCTCTCATCATCATATCATGCAGTGTTTCCTGTCCGTCTGACAGTGCATACCTTTTCCCAATCTTGGCTATCCTATGCCGTCCGTCTGATGCAAAACCTAACAAGGTCGGTATATATACAAAGTCTACTCATTCTTGTAAATGCCATCTTTACAAAGCAACGCGATCTTCTTGAACAGCCGCCTCCATTCCAGCGGGTCGCCCTTGATCTTGACGAACCGCACCTCGAGTAGCTCCGCGCCCGAGCCGTCGGGTATCATGAACATGTCCACCATGATCTCGCCATGCAGGCTCTGGTTCCGCCCGTCCACTGTCTTCACCTTCAAAGTAGTGATATGGTCCCTAGAGTGCAAATTCACCGAAGGAGGTTGCAGTGGGACGTTGAGCTGGTGTAGTGCATCACTCAGCATCTGGACTAGCAATTGTGCCGGCACATGAGAGTAGAAGCGCGTGAGTGAGTAGGAAGGCACAATGTCTCTGAAGCGACGCGCATGCTGCGTCAAGCTGATAGGGACGCCAGGCGCTTGGCTGAACTGACTCATGGTCGGTTCATCTGCGAGTACGTCAAGAGTATGGCTTGACCTGCCAACGGAGACATTGGCATCCACAACGGGCTGAGTCGCTGAGATACCCCCATTGATGGACCTCATGGCTGGCCTCTCCCAGTCGAATGCAACGTCGTTGATGGGCGTCTCTGGCTGTGTTGCCGAGAATTTGGCTGTGAAGTCCGCAGCAGTGGGTTGGCTGTCCAGTTCCATGAAGTCGGCGTTCGCCCTCTGAGACGGAGTGGGCTGCTGTGTGAGGTCGATACGCAGATTTGCAAGCATCTGAGTAGCCAACTGTATTGGGTCCAAGACCCTGCCGTCTGAGGTAAGAAGTTCGTTGGGTCGGGTGTACCAAGGATGCTGTCGTATTTGCGCGAAAGTAAAGCGCTTTTCGACTTCGACGTTCATCATACCACGCAGAAGAGACAAGGCCTCGGGCGGCACCCTCTCCCATAATTCATCGGTACTTCGGCCGTTGGTTCGGATATACTCGCGCCATTCCCACTTCTTCTCGGTTGGTTCCTCCCAGGGCGTATTCCCAACCAGAAGCACAAATAATATGACTCCGCATGACCATATATCGACCAAGTCGGCGCGGTACCTCATAGACTTGTCGCCAGATGCACAGCGGAGCACCTCCGGAGCAATATACGGCGGGCTACCACACATGGTCGAGCTCTCCTTCGTCTTGCCTTTGTACTGGAACAGAGTCGCCATGCCAAAGTCCGCGAGCTTCAGGTTTCCACTGTCAGAAAGGAGGATGTTCTCCGGTTTCAAGTCACGGTGTGCAATGCCCTTGGAGTGCATGAAGCTGACACCACTGATGAGCTGTAAGAAGTAGACGTGGGCGATGTCCCCGGATACGCCCTTGTCGGCCTCGATCTTGTCGAAGAGATCTCCGCCGTCAGCAAATTCCATGGCAATCCACCTCCACACGGCGTCTTCCCCGGTGGCGAACCACTCGATGATGTTTGGGTGCTGGCCGATGTGGGAGTGGAGTGACACCTCCATGGCGATCTGCTTTGCTGAGATGCGGCCATTTTTGATTGCGTAGTCCTTGTGAACGAACTTGACGGCGAAGACTGGCGTTGATGCCTCAAGAGGGACGGCCTTCCTGATTCTGTAGTGGGTCTGTCAGTACGTATTTAGGGCTGAGATGGGTCTTATTATGTGGGCATGACTTGGGGACGAGGCAGGGCAAGGGCAGCTCACGATGCATATGCCCCTCTGCCAATGGTCTTGGACACAACCCTGAAGGGCAGGTCGGTTGGCAGAGGGCCCAGCTGGGAGTGCTGCATCTCGTGGGCTGAGATGTAGAGCTACGGACAACGCAGAATCACAGTTCAAGCCTTGCCTTGCCCTGGGTGTATAAGCAACCAGCCAGCTCAATGACGACAGGGGTGACGAGCCGAGTGGGCGGCAACGGGGTAATAAAAATAAAACTGCGATGAGGCTGCGAACCAGCGATCTGTGACAAGGAATTATGCTCAATGCCGTCCATGCAAGGAGAGGACGTTATGTGTGCCAGCTTGCCATGTGATGCAACAACAAAAGGTCGCGTGCCGTTCGCGTAGAGTGAGTCGCGTCCGGGAGCGCGGATGAGGCTCTCACAGGTGACAGGCTGCAGTCGGCGGGAAAATGGGTCTTGGGATGTTGTTGTCCGAGACCCTGCATGGGCGGGAGACCCAGTGGGTTATTGGCTGAGCAACGCGGTTTCCAGGCGGGTGGGGCCCCCAAGCTGCACCCAAGAGGGCAGGGGCCACTGGCCCTGGTAAAACTCTGGCGGTTGCTGTAGAGCTTAGGTGGGGTCCGCGACTCCCTGGTGTAAACAATGAGCCTGGCAGCCTGGCAGCCCGCAAGCAGAGCAGACCAAGAGGACCATCCTGATCAATGATTTGACAATTCGCCAGCCGCTCCCGACCAACCTCCCCTCCTACCAGCATCTATCTCCTTCTCACCTCCATCCTCACCACTACACACACATCCTTCATACGGCTGGAATTATCGCAGCATTGCGCTCGTGCTTTAGGAAATTTGTTTCTTGATCAGAGCCTTGACTATCCTTCAACGGCCATCCCCCTTCTCAGTTTAATTCTGTCACGTAGATTCCACGCAGCACCGCTTCCTCACAAAGCATTGGTTTCTGAACCCACCCTTGAATCCGGGGGCAATATCTCGGCCTGCTATACCTCTCGTGGCCCGATTTTGACTTAATCAATACATCTTGCGAACATGGAGGACCCTCAGATTGCAAGCGCCGTGCTCCCTGGTTCTAGGAAGGCGGATTCTCAGAATGTCACCAAGAGGTACGCGCCCTGGGGGATCGAAGCTCTCGTCACGGCACAATAGCCCTACCAGACCCGGATACATGGGCACAAGAGCAGGCGACTAACATCACGTCCGATCCAGACTGCAAACAGAGCTGATGCAGCTCATGACGTCCCCCGCGGAGGGGATCTCCGCATTCCCCGGCGCCGACGGCGACCTGACCAAGTGGCACGCGACCATCAACGGCGTCGACGACACCCCCTACGCTGGCCTGGTCTTCAAGCTGTCCTTCAACTTTCCCACCGACTACCCCTACAAGGCCCCCGAGGTGCTCTTCCGCACCCCTATCTACCACCCCAACGTCGACTTCTCGGGCCGCATCTGTCTGGATATCCTCAAAACTAAGTGGTCTGCGGCATACAACATCCGGACCGTCCTGCTCAGCCTGCAGAGTCTACTCGGGGAACCGAACAAGTGAGTTGGATTTCTAGCTGATTGTGACAGATGGGAGAGTGCGCGACTCGACTTGGCTGGCCAGAGGAGGAGGCTCGACCTCGCAATAGACTGAAAACGTGTTGGCTGACTTGATATCTTTTAGTGACTCGCCTCTGAATGCCGAGGCTGCGGAGCTCTGGGACAAGGACCCCGAGGAGTTCAAGCGCAAGGTGACGGCGCGTCACCGCGACATTGACGAGGACTGAGTTAGTGTATGCATTTTCATTTGGGAGCATGGAGTCAACGTGTAGAATACTGGCATTGGTCACTGGTTTGGAGGATTTGGCGATACCGCATTTACAGGGTCGGACAGTTTGGACTTGAGGCCGTATATCTTGTTGGCTTCTGCCATCAGGCATAGAGGTCATCCCTTCCACAGAATACATGCATTGGCCTGGATGTACTCCTTCGCAGTGTCCCCTTGAAGCATGGGTATCTTAGATACACGTCGTGTTTCTTCTCCCTTGCCTCGGTAGTCTTCACAACAGACGGTCAAGTCCGGTGGCCGGCAAACTGGGCCAACGCCGAGGCGTGGTGATTTGTTGTCTTTCGTATCTTTCATTTTTTTGCTTCCTCTGGTAGTATGAAGCTAAAAGCCGTAGAAAACTCCGGAAAGCCAGATGCCACCATGACCAGACAAGGAACCCAAAGTTTTCACGGACCGACCCTCAAAAACACCCAGGACTGACTGCCCTATTCGTCGTCTTGTTCGCAAGCGCGGGTTGTCCATCCACAGAGTCCCCTCTTGTAAACACCAACATGACGTTGGCTTACTGCTCCTCCTCCTCGACGGTGGTCGTGACCAGGCCCTTGGGGTTCTTGACGTTGACGGCCTGGACGTAGCTGTACAGCTTCTCCTTGGCACCGTCCTCATCGTTTCTTCGTCGGGAGATGCGGACGCGGATTCTGTATGGCACGCCCTTGACACCTTGCTCCCACACCTTCTTGTTCAGCTGGGGGTCGAGGCGGACATCGGAGGTGCCCTGTTAGGTGGAGGTCTAGTCAGTAATCTGTCCTCGCTGCCATACGTGAACCGTCCGGCCGTTGCAATCCTTTCGATGTGTTGTTCGATATTCTCGGTCGCGGCGGACGTAGTCCTCGTTTCGGATAGTGAGGGGGAGGTCAGCATACCATAGCCTGGTGCGCAAACGCCTTGATCTCCTTGATGGCGCGGGGAGCCCTCTTCTTGAAGGAGACACCGTGCAGCTGTTCCAGAACCACCCTGTCAGCACCCAGCCTCCAATACTATCGACGACCAATTGCAGCCGTATTTCGTTTGTCGTTGTCGATGGAACGTACTCTCTTGTGCATGTGGATGGTGTACTCGCGGGCGACCACGTCCTGAATGGCGGAGCGGCCAGTCTTCTGCTTGGACGACATTTCTACAATTAACGAAACCTTGGTTAGAATTGACTGTTGCAGGATTGTGGAATTCGGCGAGACAGGTAGGGGTCGAGCTCACTGAGGGATGTGCGGTGCCGTGAGTCGTCGGTGGAAGTTGGGGCGTTGTCGTCTTTGAGGTTGTCGGCTGCACTCGTCTGGAAAACGGAGATGGTCAGAGATCCAAAAGTTGTGGGCGGAAAAAATCTGGCCCTGCTCAGAACGGTCGTTAGCTGTGATTGGCTCAGAAAGCTGACATAATCAGGCCGCGGCCACTACGAAATTGTGGCTGTGGTGGCTGAGGGACTTTCCAGGAGGGACACTCATGACTCTGCTTCAAGACAACCGTCTCCTTCCCTGGTTCCTTTCAAGTTCGTATCAGGAACCGATCTGGCCTAGTGTTCTACATAGCATTACTCGTAGGATATCACTCTACATACCGACTACAGCGTGGCGTTTTTGACAGTCTCGTAGTCAGAACTGGGTCTGACGCCTCTTCTGATCTAAGCACTGGTGATGGCCTGTGTTTACTTTCTCACTTCAACCGGAATGCATGCAGTGGTGTGCTAATCAACACAGCACCTGGCTTTGTGGTGATTAGGTGGCTACAGCTGGCATTCTGCTGCACTTCATCAACTTCATCCCATCCACAACGGTGTGACCCGCGCACTGCGTTCTATTTCTGAACAAATTCAACTGTCCCCTCATTCTCCCGTCAAATAGACCGGCCAACTCTTTGTCTCGATACTCAAAGCACGCGTCACAAGTGGTTGTTCTGAAGTTGCATCGGCCGCCATCGACTCGAAGGAAGACGGCCTGGGCGGAAGCCGACTTGGTCACGGTAAATTAGGTGAACCCACTCCCGTGGAGCAAATCTCAATTGGCATCACGGAGGCTTGGCCCGTGCACGCATCTGCGACCTCTTTGCCTCCGGTCTCCCAAGTCCCCATCAACCCTCCCCATCACCCCGTCCAAAAAGAGCACGACCGAGCATCCAAAGGCTGCACAACTTCATCAGTGACCTCATTGGTCTAATCACAATCTCTCCGGTGTGCGCAGAGCACACCCTGCCGCTCGCTTCACACTCAAAACACCAAGCCGCCCTCCCTCCTGACTGTCGTAACGATCCCTCGCCGGTTTCGACCCGACCGACCCCTTCGAGAAACCGCTCACTTCACACTCTCGACCCACCACCCTCAATCGCGTTTCCGATATTTTCGAATCGAAAGCACAGTCGCTGGTTCCACGGGCCTCGTCTGCGCCTTTCTTCTCCAATCTAGTAGAATTGAAGCCATTCCCGGCTCGAAATAGTAATCTGACGACGACGATAAACAACACCATGTCGAACACACACTCACCGTCGCCGGTGCCCGACCTGAATCGGAATCGGCTGCCGACCCTTTTCGAAGTCCTGAGTAGGCGGACGCTGCCGCCAGTCGACCTGTTCTCATTCTACATCTTTATGAGAGATCAGCAAAGATCAGTGGACTACCTGGACTTTTGGTATGGATGACCCAAACCCAGCACAGGACGCAAGGGGGCGGCTGCCCCGCCAACTTGTCTCAATCGCTAACAAATGCCGTCTCGGTCAACAGGCTCGATGTCGCTCAGCACATGACATTATGTCGGCACTACGTCCGCGAGATGCGAAGATCCGTCCTGATAGGCACGCCCGAACCCGAACACGCCTCGAAGCGCTCGTCTCAGATCCTCGAGAGCATGGGCGACCTGAACTACGCGGCGCCGGGCCCATCGATGTACGCCACCGACAAGGACCGGGACCAGGACGCGCAAATGTCGGCCTACCTGCGGGAGGACAGGGCGTCGCCCACTGCGGCCGGCTTCCACGACTCCCCGCATAGCAGCGGCGAGCGCGCCAGGCCCAGCCCCGGAACTGGCAGCACGCCACGCGACCTGATGACCGACTCGAACAGCCCATTCCACGAGGTCGCGAGGCAGGACATCCGAGCGTCGGCCGAGAAGATCCTCTACACGTTCCTCCTACCTGGAGCGGAGCGGGAAATCGTGCTGCCATCTCAGATTACCGAGGAGGTTACGAGGGCCATCGAGGAGGAAGGCAGAGATGACCCGGAGGTGTTCGACCTGGCTAAGGATTATGTGTTCCAGGCCATGGAGCGAGACGCGTTTCCCGGCTTCCTGCGCATGAAGGCCCTGGGCAACCTGATTCCGCCCACCCTTATCATGAGACTCATCATCGGTTTGGTCTCGATGTTCGGTGGATTCTGGGCTGCGTTCGTCTTGATCTTCCTCGACTCCTCGAGGTTGACGAGATTATGGGTACGTCTGCCTCTATGCAGCTTCGAAGCTCAAATTATGCTAACACTCAATCCAGCTCATTTTGCCCTTCACGCTTGGCGTCTACTTCCTCGCGTCATATCAGTATTCCCTCGACCCCATCCTGGCTCTTATCGGCTTGAGCGAGTACACGCCTTTCAACTTCTCCCGGGTGCGGGAGCCATACGTCCGCAAGCTGCTCGCAAAGCGCGCCCTGATGGTCTTGGCCGTGACGGCAACAGTGGATGCGGCACTGCTAGTTCTGTTCATCCTGGTGCCCGGCAAGCGGCTCTGAGCAGCCAGTTCATCAAATTACCTTTTGGAGCTTCTGCGAGATAGGGAGACACCAGTCTTTTATTCCCTAGTGCATTTAATCTGACGATGTCATGACTTGTTTGCTTCACGTTTTTTGACCCTACTTGCCTTCTTCGCTTCATTTTGTCTGCGTTTCTCCCCATCATTCATATGGTCTTGTTTTTAGGATACGATACCACCTTGCAGGCGATGTTTTTCTTTTCACATTTTGGACGGGACGGGACAGCCCAGACTCGCACAATTACAACATTAAGATGGGGGATGGCGTTGGAATGGATCGGAAATCATGTAACATTTTGCTTCGCTTTTTCGCATCTTTCCTCTTCACCGGGCGGCGGAAGAGGAGGGATAAAAGTTGCTTGTAACAACACTGATGTATGATTCCACTGAGAAAGGCTGGGATCTGTTTCCATTGAGGATTATGCAATGTAAACTCGCCCAATTTTTCTGGTGCAGAAGAATACGAAAACGGATGCTTGGGTTTCATGCCGGTGGCCCTCCTTGAGTTCAGTGTTCTCTGTACCGCGCGGACTGCTCGGCAGAATCAAGGTCCCATTCAAGGTTCAACCATTATGCAATTATGTACAATGCTCCAGGTGGCTGTGATTGTGGACAAAACCATCCGTCTATTTCTGGACGCATACGGGAGTTCAGACCCGCAAGCATTTTCTTGATTTCTTGGTCGACATATGCTCATAGCTTCCGCCGACTCGTCCTCTTCTGGTTCTGACTGGTGGCATCAGCACTGTCGTCCAGATCCATTGCCTCGTCGTCGTCATCCTCGACGCCCTCCGTCAAATTCTCCATGCCTCGCTTACTACCGCTGCCGGAATTGCTTGCTGCCGCATGAAACGCGCCGCCGCCACCCCCTCCACCACCTCCTGCGGCTGCCGGCCCTCCACTCGTGGTTCGTAGACCGGTGCGCCCCGCGGCACCGCCGCCTAGCCTCCGACCGGCACCTCGCGTGCCGTTGGCTGCGATGCTCCCGCCTGCCGGGTCCGAGGGGTCGCTGGACTCTGCATTGACGACAGCCTGGAAGGTCCTGTCCCACTCCCTCTTGTCGTTTGCCTCGCGCGCGGCCTCCCTCTTGATGTTCGCGATGTTGGCCTCGATCTCGGCCAGCGTGGCGTCGCAGCGCTGGCTCCAGTTCTGCAAGGTGGCGACGATGCTGGGGACGGTCGCCGGCTGGACGTCCCGCAGGGGCGCGACGGAGGACACCTGGACGACAGCGCGGAGGGGGTTCAGCTTGGCGTCGAGGAGGCCCGCGTAGACGGCGGAGATGACGAGGTCCTCGACCTCGCGGGGCGAGGCGAGACCCAGGTGCTGCTGCAGGGCCGGGTAGGTCAGGTTCTCCTTGTCGCGGCTGAGGGTGAGGAGGGAGAGCTGGCGGAGCTTGAGCCGCTGGCGGTCGTTGAGGTCGGGGAGGTTCGGCGTCGATGCGTACGTGGAGTAGAGGCCGTTGCTGAAGAGCTGGAGCTGGGTGAGGTAGGGCTGGTACTCGGAGGAGCCGGCGAGGCCCTGGATGGACGGGCTGGCGAGGAGCTCCGTGAAGATGTAGGTGCCCGGGGCAGACGTCGCGTGCGTGATGAGGTCTGCGGCTGCCTTTGGCGAGTTGGCGGACTTGGTGAGGGCCAGGAAGGGCTGGGTAGCTGGTTAGCAAGTGGAGGGATACTGGTACTGGGTACGGGAACCTGCCTCTAGAGCATTGAGGGCCTTGGTCTGCTCCATGATGGCGGAATACGGCGCAGTGTGAGGTTAGAGGTGATATGAAGTTACACTGGCCGTGCAAGCTGTTGTTTGGCTCGTCAAATCAAGCTTCATTGATCGACGTCAATCACTGACGGGGTTAAGGGTAGCCTATGCGGGGCAGGCAGTCAGGCAGCTGTGGCAGGCAAGTGTAGCCAGTCCCAGTCCAAGTCCACCTACAAAAAGGTGTCTAGGTACCTGCCTAGGTACTTAGGTAGCTAGGTCATCCCATTGCAGCTTATCCCACTGCAGTTATCCCGTTGGAGGTCATTCCACTGGCGGTTAACCCGCTGGAAATTGTCCCATGGGAGATTGTCATAGTGGAGGTTGTCCTACCTACTTTGAGGTTGTCCCACAGAGGGTCAAGTACTGAGTAAGGCGGGGAGGAGCTACCGGCCAGCAATCAAGACCCCTGCCCCCAGAGCCTCCAGTCTCAAAAGCGTTTTGAGCTGATCTTGATACACCCAACTCACCCAAAACACTCCCTTAGAGCGTCGCACAGTTGACACACCAGCCCTGGTCCCCTCCGTCTCCCACTTGCCAGGGTCAGGCCCAGTAGGCAAAGCAAATATCTCTTGAATTATGTGGGATGGTCTGTTGATGCCTCTTTTTTGATTGTGATTTCTTTGGTGTAGGCACCTGACAATCCTTTAGGATCGTCGGTTGACAACGAGCTTTGGGAGTTACGAATTTCAGCCCTGCAAGCGTTTCGGAACGGCTGAGCCAGCTGCGTCTTGGTTTGCGTTATTAAAGTTACGAAGACACCCACGAAGCTACATCCGAGACTCCGCAGAGATCCGGCGTGGTGTTTGTGCAACGGCCACAACGGCCAAGTAACAATTTCCAGAAGGTCAAGTGTGGTTACATGATTCGCAACTATTAGAAGGTGTCAGCAGCCACATGTAATATCGATCCGATATGAGCTGGGCGACAACCTGATCCCGCAGATATTGGCAACTGTTCCTATTGCGGTGGCCTCGGAGGCTCGGCAGTGCAGTAGACCACATGTCGCAATTCCCGGCCAGAAAGATAACAGCAAGAGATCTGTGTGGCGGCTACTCTTGCAGGGGCACAGAACAGTGACCGGGCCTGGGGCCCGATCGCGAACACAGGCCTTGGCTGTAAACCAAACGGCCGCGACATTTCGAAACAAGAATCGCCATCTGTCTGCCTCTTGTCTTCTTTGACCCTTGTTCTTTGTTTCCTTGTCTTCTAGGAGAAGGCTTGAGTAGGTTACGCACCAGCCCCTTCTCCGGCCCAAGAACGGCGGAGCCCTATCACCGCACTGGCCCCATGACGGTACATACAACTCAGCGCGTACGTACAGCTTGCCAGGATTGCCAAGGGTAACATTCTATTGAACCATCTTCTGACAGGGTGTCCTCAAAGAGATTATTTGCTGCATACCACCCATTTTCAGGCCATCCTACAATCCGTAAAGGAAAGTAAGTTCTGATTAAGTCATGCCACCAAGTCTGGGATACCCGCGAGGCGGGTAGAGGGTAAAAAAGTACGTAGATACATACCTAGGTACCCAGGCACATTCTCAGACAGGACCCGACCGGACAGGCTCAAGCGCAAGCGTTGACGGCCGATCTGGGTGGCCCGGACTGACTAGTGCCCTGGGCCCCCGGTCTGAATCCGCCTCCTTGTTCACATCACAAATCAAGGGGCCACCCACCGCTGATGAATCCAGCCCTGTATGCGGTGCCAGTGGGTGCCCAGGACAGTATTCATTATTAGCCAAAGTGTTCTCTGACCCTCGTTCTCGCTTCTCACGCTTTGTGATTTCCGTCAGGGGTACCTGGACGCTTCTGAGTCTTAGCTTCTTCCATAAACGAGACACTGCGACACCTCTCAACCCGCAAGGAAACAGGGACTGCGCGCTTGTTCACATACTCTAGGACTCCTACTCCCGACCGAGTCAACCCTCCGCTTCTCTCTTCCATTCTCTCCTGCATTTTAAGCCTTTTCCTGCCCTGCTTGTCTCACACCTTGATCGTGCCCACAGCGCAGCAGTGGTCTTACGATTACCCTCACCGGTACCACCCTCCTGCAAGCTCGACCCCGACCGACTCGATCCTCCAGACTGCAACCTCTTCTTCCCGCACGCAGCTTCCCCGGACCCGGTTCCAACCCGGTGCCTTGCCTTCGCCTCGCCCCGCCAACCTGTACATAAGCTGATATCAGCCCCGGAAGCTGGTCTTCTGGTTCCCTCACGAGTCCATAATACTGTTCATCCTCCTACAAAAGATACCCATTAGCCTGCATTGCCTATCATTTTCCCAAATGTGTTGCGACTCCGTCTAGCAACACCGCGTCCACGCCTTCTCGCACCCCCGACCTGTCCGTCCATACACGCCGCCTACAACGGGCTGCCGGCGATATGGCTCCTTCACACATCAGCATCCCATCTGGGGATTTATTATTAAGTGCCCCACTCACCGCACAATGGGCTACCACCACTTTGAAAGTCGGCGGCATGACGTGAGTCTCTCCTGCTGCCTGCAACGGGAAGCCAGTTGGCGATGCTGACTCACGATAGTTGCGGCGCATGTACTTCGGCCGTTGAGGGCGGACTCAAAGACGTCGACGGTGTGGGAAATGTCTCCGTCAGCCTTATAATGGAGAGGGCCGTCGTCATGCACGATCCAACGAGAATAACCGCCGAGAAGATCGCCGAGATAATCGAAGACCGAGGGTTCGACGCTGAAGTCCTCGCCACAGACATACAAACGCCGAAGGCAAATGTGGACGACGCATTTCAAGACGCCATGGACGACGATGGCGCACAATACGTTGGAACCGTTGTAGCAATCGAAGGCATGACATGCGGCGCCTGCACCTCGGCCATCGATGGCGCCTTCAAAGATGTCGCTGGTCTCAAGACGTTCAGCATTTCCCTTTTATCCGAGAGAGCCGTTATAGACCACGACCCCGCCGTCTTGCCCGCCGACAAGATCGCAGAGATGATCGAGGACCGAGGCTTTGGCGCAACCATAGTCGAGTCCAAGCCGCTGGAGCGCGAGGAGAAGAGGAGTTCCAAAACTACAACGAGGTCGTCGCAAGTAATAACGACCGTTGGCATCGAGGGCATGACTTGCGGCGCCTGCACCTCGGCAATCGAATCCGGATTCAAAGGAGTTGAAGGCATGATCAAGTTTAACATCAGTCTTTTAGCGGAGAGAACCGTCATCACACACAACTCATCGACACTACCGTCGGACAAGATTGTTGAGATCATCGAGGACAGAGGTTTCGATGCCAAGATCATCTCGACCCAAGCCGAGACCGCAGATGCGACGCAGACCACGTCCACTGCGCAATTCAAAGTCTTTGGCGTGCAAGATGCTGCCGCAGCCACACAACTGGAAGAAATGCTACAATCTATGCCTGGTGTCAGCTCAGCCAAGTTGAGTCTTTCGACATCACGCATGACTGTGAACCACCAACCGGGCGCGACAGGTCTCCGCGCGATCGTTGAAGCAGTTGAGAAAGCGGGATACAACGCACTGGTTGCCGACAACGACGACAACAACGCCCAACTAGAGTCTCTGGCCAAGACAAGAGAGATAAACGAGTGGAGACGCGCCTTCAAAACATCACTGTCCTTTGCCATTCCGGTTTTCATCATCGGCATGATTCTGCCAATGGCTTTGCCCTTCCTGGATTTTGGATCATGGCAGCTTCTGCCCGGTCTTTTCTTGGGCGACATTGTGTGTCTGGTTCTGACCATTCCTATTCAGTTCGGCATTGGAAAGCGCTTCTATATTTCGGCATACAAATCGATCAAGCATGGCTCACCCACAATGGACGTCCTGGTCGTCCTGGGCACGTCCTGTGCCTTCTTCTTCAGCTGCGTCGCCATGCTGGTGTCCTTCTTCTTCCCGCCTCACTCGAGACCGAGCACAATTTTCGATACTAGCACTATGTTGATCACCTTCATCACGCTTGGTCGGTTCTTGGAAAATCGTGCCAAGGGCCAGACGTCCAAAGCACTGTCTCGACTTATGTCACTAGCTCCCTCCATGGCCACCATCTACGCTGATCCAATTGCTGCGGAGAAGGCTGCGGAGAATTGGGACAATGTTGCCGGCAACGGCGAGCCAAAGACCCCAATGGCAGACGGCAATGCCGCTGAGGAGAAGATCATCCCGACAGAGCTCATCCAAGTCGGAGACATCGTCATTCTCCGACCTGGAGACAAGATCCCTGCAGATGGTGTCTTAGTGCGAGGTGAGACATACGTGGACGAGAGCATGGTCACTGGCGAGGCTATGCCTGTTCAGAAGCGCAAGGGTTCCAACTTGATCGGCGGCACTGTCAACGGCCACGGGCGATGCGATCTTAGGGTCATCCGCGCCGGTAGGGACACACAACTAAGCCAGATTGTGAAGCTCGTCCAGGATGCTCAAACAACGAGAGCGCCAATTCAAAGACTGGCGGACACCCTCGCTGGATATTTCGTCCCGACAATCCTCGTCCTTGGCTTCGGAACCTTCGTTGTCTGGATGGTGCTCAGCCATGTCCTCACCCACCCACCCAAGATCTTCGAGGAGGAAGCGAGCGGTGGCAAGATTTTCGTCTGCGTCAAACTTTGCATCTCCGTCATCGTCTTTGCTTGCCCATGCGCCCTCGGTCTCGCCACTCCCACTGCCGTTATGGTCGGTACG
This sequence comes from Diaporthe velutina, assembly GCA_038088505.1. Classification (NCBI taxonomy): domain Eukaryota; kingdom Fungi; phylum Ascomycota; class Sordariomycetes; order Diaporthales; family Diaporthaceae; genus Diaporthe; species Diaporthe velutina. Next base: position 648,371 of record JBBWSJ010000002.1, on the reverse strand, counting down.
GGAGTTGGCGCCGAGAACGGCATCTTGGTCAAGGGCGGAGCGGCGTTGGAGACTACCACCAAAGTCACCCAGGTTGTTCTCGACAAGACTGGCACTATTACATATGGCAAGATGACCGTGGCCAGCATGAAGGTCGTTCCTCTCTGGCAAGACAATGAATGGCGTCGTCGATTGTGGTGGACCATCGTTGGTCTTGCGGAGATGGGCAGTGAGCATCCCGTCGGTAAAGCCGTTCTCGGTGCGGCCAAGACAGAAATTGGCATCGGTCCCGAGGACACCATCGAGGGCAGTGTTGGCGACTTTGCTGCTGCCGTCGGTCGTGGTATTTCCGCCAGCGTGGAGCCGGCTACGAGCGCCGAGCGCACACGGTACACGGTGCTTGTAGGCAATGTCAAGTTCTTGCAGGAGAACAGTGTCGACGTGCCCTCAGAGGCCATCGAAGCCTCTGAACGTATCAACAAGGATGCATCCTCTGGCAAGTCCGGCGATTCTGCGGGAACGACCAACATCTTCATCGCCATTGATGGCAAGTACTCGGGTCATCTGTGCCTCTCCGACACAATCAAAGAAGGCGCGGCCGCCGCCATATCGGTTCTGCAGCATCGCATGGGCATCAAGGTAGCCATGGTCACCGGTGACCAGCCCGGTACCGCACATGCTGTTGCCGCTGCGGTTGGAATCACCGAAGAGAACGTCCATGCCGGCGTGAGCCCGGACCAAAAGCAAGCTATCATCCGCCAAATGCGCGAGCAGGGCGAATGCGTGGCCATGGTGGGCGACGGAATCAACGACTCTCCCGCGCTCGCTACCGCCGACGTGGGCATCGCCATGAGCTCCGGCACGGACGTCGCCATGGAGGCGGCAGATGTGGTTCTGATGAGGCCGGACGAGCTCATGGACATCCCCGCGGCGCTGCACCTGGCCAAGTCGATCTTCAACCGCATCAAGGGAAACCTGGCGTGGGCCTGCATGTACAACCTCGTCGGGCTGCCCTTCGCCATGGGCATCTTCCTGCCCTTCGGCTTCCACCTGCACCCCATGGCCGCCGGCGCCGCCATGGCCCTGAGCTCCGTGTCCGTCGTGGCGTCGTCGCTGCTGCTCAAGTTCTGGAGCCGGCCGCGCTGGATGGACGAGGCCGCCGGCAAGGCTGCCCTGAGCCGGAGGGCCAGGCGGCCCGGCAAGATGGACCTCGTGAGGAACCTCGCCGCGGACGTCGTCGACCGCGCAAAGGGCGTCGTGGGCCGGAGGAGGAAGGATGAGGAGGGTTATGTGCCCCTGGCGAACTTGGCGGATGCTGACGACAGAGTATGAGGAGTGTGAATTTTCTTGTTTCGAACGGGGAAATGCGGAAGAAATGTTCTCCCTTTGCGGATGCCTATCGATCTCGACTTTTGGGAACCTACGAATGAAATGGTGTTGTTGGCATAGCGTATCACTTGAATGAGAAACTTGATATCAGGCATTAGTCGTCTGCTTAGCGTGATGATATACTTCTTGTTTGCATCGAGACTTGTCCAGCCTGATCCTTACGTCTCAGCTTAGTTTTGATTCCCACCGCACCTATCCTGATGTGATATGAAGCGAGCCCGTTCTACACTATCCATATGTGAACGAACAGGCCCGATCGTTTTGTAAGCACACCGGTACGGATGTCAGGTACGTCCCACTTGTAAGTTGGCTCGGCGATTGGATATCATGACAATGGCCCAACGAGATTCGCTTGTCTCTTCACATGCTTTATATATATCAGGACTCTGTACAATAAACACTATTTTCCCACGTCAAGACGCCATAAGCAGATGGCTGACATCCCGAAGTCAAGTCCATGGAAGCCTGCCAGGTTGGAGGGGCAGGGTACAGCAGAGGAGCTCCTATGGGCGTCAGAGAGCTGAGGGCACGCTTCGACGGCGTTGGCTACATCTGAAGTACTCGTTTTCCTCTGGGGGCGGCCTAAAGGTGAAATGTATCTATCGTCTACAACTCCTCGGGTCTCGTTACGGACGCCCTACGCGCATAGGGTATCACAACCCCATTCCGCTACTTGTATATGGCGTTCGATTATGCATTGGGCTGTAGCACTCACAGGGAACACTCAAATCCTCGGGAAGCAACGTGAAGAAGAACTAACTGCCTTGGCATTATCTTTCCTAAAGCGTCGTCAGGGTCGGTAGAAGGTAGGTCAGTACGTAGCGAATGCTCAGCGCCGGACGAAACACACGGGTTTCCAAAAAGAGCTACCCGGACCGAGGAGAATAAGTTATCTAACAAGAAACGCACAGGCATGCTGTTTTTCAAAGCACCGCTCTGAAAATGACCACGCCGATTGAAAGCGCAAGACCTGTCTGGTTTTCCAAGCTCCATGCATTTGACCAGGCAGAGGAGAACCAGTCCAGGAACACTTCGCACAAATCCCTTCCGACTAATCCAGCACCGGCCGCTCCGGTCGAGCACACATCGACCGGCTCGTTCTCCACTGATAAGAATGGTATTTCCAAAGACCGCGACAGAGGTGTATCAGGGTATTAATTTTGGCTAGCTCGTGAGAAAGGCTCAGATGTGGAGAAAAGGACAGGCTTGCTTTGTGCAACGCAGTGAGTTGGAAATCGAGGAAACGAAAACACGAAAAGAGCTTTTCTAGTGGTATCATTTTGATATTTGAAGAAAACGTCGAAACTTGGAGGAATAAAAGGTAAGGAAAGGGCCCGGAAGATTCGAGGACGGGTTATGTGGTATGTGGATTTGAAAAAGGCCAAGCCCGCGACAGCGGTGGCGGCGATGTTGGCGAGAGAAAGGTAAGGGGTATATCTGCAGACGTTTGCTGGTCGATGAGCTGTCCAGTCAGATGTTGTTGTCTTCATGTGTTCGTCATCTCAGGCTTCCCGTCCAGTCATGTGTGTCTCCGGCCTTGTCGTGATCGGTCGCCGGTTCCTAACGCGGGACTGGAGGTCGCGACCCAGGGCCCTGGACACCTTCCATGTTGCCAGTCAGCTCAGCGACGCGGGCCTTGATTCGAGCCACGCGTGACTCAATAGCTATCCGAAATTGTTAGTAGTCTGTCCGTGGATGCTCGATGTTGTAGCCCTGGACAGGCGTTCACTTACTCTCTTCGCCACTTGTGTCCGATTCTGGCTCTGTCTTGGGGACAGAAGGACGGTTCTGGTCATCGCTCCGGCGCTGCTGCTGGGTCTGCGCAGCACGCTCAGCGGCGTTCTTGCGTATCTGTGCCCATCGCTCGATGGCGGGAGCAGCGCCCTCTTGTTGAGGTTCGAACTTGGGCTTGGTGGGCTTGGTGGTCTTGGGCTGAGGCGATGGCTCGGGAGGGGCCGGTGACCTGTGACGCTGAATTGGTGGAGGGGCCGCATCATCTTCTTCATCTGCCCCTTCGGTTGGGGCGAATGCCGGTTGGTCTTCGAGAGGTCCTTGGTCGAAGCGAGCGAACTCATCCCGGGCCTCCTCGGCGTCGGCTGTGCCGACGCGTGAGACATCATCGTGGATAGACGGTTCGTAGGCTGGCTCGTGGTTCACTGGCTCGGCTGGTTCGTCATGAGCTTGAGGGGGCGGACTAAGCGGAGAAGGCTGAGTTGCTTGGGTGGCTGGTGTCTCAGCAGGTTGCGTCCTAGGGGTGTCCTGCTTGGGTGTCTCGGGGTGCTCCTGCGCTGCAGGCTCCGGCGTGTATCTGCCCTGCTCTTGGGCGAGGAACTGGTTTATGTCCACGGCCGCATTCTCTGGCAGCTGCGATACCCTCTTATTGCGCCCAAATAGTTTCCGGAACCCGCCCTTCTTCTCGCCCTTATGCAGCTTCTTGTGCGCCTTCGGGCTAGATGTCTCGGCAGGCTCGGGTGAAACCATGTCCTCGCGGACGAGATCCACACTGTTGGGCTCTGGCTCTTCCTTGGGGATGGGCGGCAACGGAGAGTCGCGACCATTATCTTTCATAGGTGGAGCAGGGCTCAGAGCGCCTTGTCGATGATCCTGGGACTGCGCCGAGGGAGACGGTGGCGGGAGAAGTGAAGGCGGGTACGAAGGCTCCTCCGCTATCATGCCGTATCCGTTGGACCCTAGAAATCCGTTTGACTGCATCGTGCTCTGCCCGATCCCACGTCCTGCACTCGTGTTCGCCAAGTAAGCGTCCCGAATAGCGTCCTTGTCGTATTTGTTTGCCCACTTCATAGCTGGCGAAGCCTCTTTCATGATCATCGGCTGCAGCGTCATGACACTCTGTGTCTTCTCCGCCATGAGCTCAGCGTCAGTTCGGCCACGACGAACGCCCATGCCCAGCCCGGCGTCCCTTCTTTCACGCTCCTGCTTTGCCTGGAGTTGTTGGGCTGCCGCTTGGATCTTTGCCTGTTGATCCGGACCGAGGCTCGATTTGCTGATTGCACCGGTTGTTGAACTAGGCTTCAGGTGGCCATCGCCCTTCTCGAGTACGTTTTTGCCAGCAGTGGACTTTCGTCGGTTCACACCATTCTTATCCTTGTCCTTGTCCTTGTTGCGCCTTGTCCAGCTGAAGAAGCTCTTCTTCTCGGCAACGTAGGCGCCTTCTTGGGGTTCGGGGGCGGCACCCTTGATCACTTCCTCGAAGACCAACCACCGCCCACTCCGTATGACCGTCTCGATGACCGCACAGCGTCCGAAGGCTGATTTTCTTTCAGGTGTCTCTTCAGGCGCCAAGCTGATCATCCACACCCACCAAAACGCATCGTCAAGATCGACCCTGACGATGCTAGCCAGCTCGCCAGCTTCTACCTCACGCCCGGATTCTAGTCTTGGCCTGTGGGACTGGGCAGAACGTTGTCGCACGTTCGTATCGATCGGTGGCAGCACTTTGTCTGGTGGTAGAAGAACGTTGTTGGGACCGTTAGAGCCGTCGTCAACGAAGCCAGATGATAGGAAGTCAGCCCAGGATGGTGTGGTGGGTCTACCACCAAAACCAGCACCGGAGGCGGGAGTGTTTCTGAGGCCTTGTCGTTGCGGACCTGGACTCGCCGGTGCACTTTCGAAATCGTCCTCTTCGTCGAGCGTGCTGGTGAAGCCAATGTCTTCGAACCGTGACCAGGAGGCGTCGCGCAGGCTCGTCGAGTGTTTTGAACTGGAGACGGACTGAGTCTGATTGGCGGCTGCAACGGCTCGTAAGACTCGGCGACATTCTTCTGTAAGGGCCGCCACAGGATCCTCGTACTCGGAAAAGTGCTGCAAAGATGACTCCCGGTATTGGAAATGATTTCCACGTCGCAAGAGTGCAAATGGAGTTGGTGAGACGGATTCCACGATCATCACCACTTTATATGTGGATGACTGCATCAAAACTGGTCTCTTCGGCGGGTACTCGGTCTCCTGGAGAAGCTTTGAGAGTGACATCGGTAGCATGGAAATAGCGCCTGGAGTCTGCTGTTGCGGGGCGAGCGTCCTGAGGTAAGCGAAGAAGAGGTGACTCGTCGCATCGGCGGCTCTGTTGACGGTCAGTCTGTGATACAGAGTATGAGGAGAGTAGACGAGCTCACTTCAGCCACGCCTTATATCCACCATCAAAACCATTGCCGGTATCTTTGTGATCAAAGGCCCACCAAGCAGCCATTCGGGACAATTTACGACCACCGAAACCGTTCATCTTGCCGTGCGCCGCAGTCGCTGCGAGGAGGTCGAAGAAGTTGAATATGATGCTCGAACGGGCGCCATTCTCAACGCTCAAAGGGATGAATGTCTTGAACGAATCGCGAGCCATGTTCGAGTCTGCAAAATTTCCAGTCAGCCTCCTATCCGTCGACTCTTCGAGATACACTACGTCGCATACCTTGTTCGCCAACCTTAAACAGCTCGTAGGCATCCCAGCCAACCACGCCGCCTTGTAGACGACTCCAGCACCATTTAATGGCTCCCGCGATAACCTGTCGCTACCGTTAAAATTGTATCAATCAAGTGCATTCAGACAACATACCATTGGCTCGGCCATCCGCAGCTCCTGCGCCAAGGTCTCGCCGCGAAGTGCATAGTTGTCGAAGAAGTGGCGTATGAATGTCCGCACTGCGCTGGGATCGGAAGTCGGTCGGAAGGGCAACAACAGGAAAGGTTGATCGAGAGCTGCAAATAAATTGAGATCAGTTTTCGTGGTACTCGAGGTGGTTGGACCAGAGTCTGGAGTGAGCACTGGCGCAGCCCAGGACGAGGAGGGTATGGACTATACACAGCATGCGGGATGCTTTGCTTCTCCAAATGCGGGATTGGCGACATACCTCTTGACTTAATCTCCTCTGTGCACCGCTTGACCAACTCGTGAACCTCCTCCGGCTCGACAGAGGTGCGAGCCCATGCATCCGTCCATCGTGGCTTTGCGGGTTGCTGGTCGAGTTCGGGGTTCGCGCCTTTCTTCTTGGACTTGCCGTCCTTGCCCTTGCGACGAGTAAACATGCCCATCGTGCCTCAGGAAAAGGATTTCTCTCTGTTAGGCTCGTGGCAATGAGACATTCGACGACTTGGCTGCGAGGGAGTGGAGAGGGGAACGTGAAGGGGACGATCCCTCGATAGACAGGCGGGACGCGTCTCGGTCGATCGAGGCTAGGAGGAATCGGTAGCAGCGCTACGGAAAATTAAAGTGGACGGATCTTCGACCTGTCAATTCGACTGAAGCGTGCGGCCGTTGCAGCAATCTCGTTTGGGTTTGGTCCTGGATTACGGATCGCAAGGCGACACAGGTCGTGGAGTCGAGAGCGGCTGGACCCGACTGACTGATAGTGAAGGGGTGGCGAGGCTATCGCGGTGTGGTGTGGGGGGGTATCGAAGAAGTAAAGATTGGGATAGACGTGGCGAACGTTAGGGAATGCCACGATGAAAGGAAAATAAAACCAATGCGGGCGCAAGAGCAACCGGCAGGGGAAACGATAACGAATGGAATGGACAGAAGGAACTGGACTGAAGAGGTGAAAGTATGAGAGGGAGAAAAAGATTGGGTCGAATTGGGACAGGCAGGCTTCAGGGGTACGAGCTGGAAATGGGAATAGATGGACCAGTCGACACGGGATCGGATCTGTTCGCGCTCTTGGACGGCTGGACAGGTTGCAGTTGAAATTAATTGGACGGACCCTGTCACTCTCGTCTGTCTGTCTGTCAGTCATGTCAATTCGGTCAGGCCAGATCAGATCAGATCAGCGCCGATGCTGTGCTTGCTTGCTTGCTATCACAGTCGCTGCCCACTACTACCCTTTCCTCCCGCGATCTCAACAACCTGATACAGACAAAAGGCCCGTCGACTCGCGGAGGTACCATCCTCTCCTGTCCGCGCCCGACGGCAAAGGGGGGAGGGGTCGCACTCACAGGGACCACAGTCCAGCGAAGCAGGTACAGTCAATCGCTGGCAAGTGACAAGTACCAGCCCGCGCAGATCGAACACAGGCGGGGCGGAGCTGGTGCCAGGTGGTGGTGGTGCAAATATGGCCTTGTGCCTGGAGTCGAAATTAAGGAGTACGACCTCAGATTGATCGGGACTGGCTCTAAGTGTCCAGCAACCACCAGTTCTCGCTTGGTCGCGTTGGACAGTGTCCCATTCACCAGAATACCGGGTCTGTTAGCTCGCGGGAGGGCTAATTAGGTGCTCGTTGACAGTTGTCCAAGGCTATTGTTAGATACCTGGGGCGCAACGGACTGGACAGACTCTTGGTTGGGTGCTGTCTGCTGGCGATGAGGAAGGATGGATCTTGACTTTGTTGGGCGGACAGGGCAGGGCAGAGGGCCGCTGGACGTGACATCTCAATCTCAAACGTGAGGGACTGAGACCGTCATTGCCCTGCAAATAGCTGGCCAGCCCCGCCTTCCCGTAGCCCTGCTTCTTACTTGATGAACGGCCATGGTGGTTTATGCGCGCTGGCCCGAGAGTCAGGACTACCACCAAGCAATAAGAGGGGGGAGCTATGGCTTCCGACACAGGTTCACGTACCCATGCACCATGGCTGGTACCGTGCAGCCATAGCTGGTGTGACAAGGATCGATAGTGTACCTTGGGTATTAAGCATGCAGGTGCAAGCACGGCAAGGTGGACTGGCCCACCATCCGCATAGGCCGCACGCAGGACACCGAGCTCGCCTAGGCCGATTTCAGCGCTAGGGCCATCGCCCATCTGATCGAGGCCTGCGAGCGGCGAGGACGTCGACGTCGACGACCCTCTATTGTGGCACACAGTCAGTCAGACAATAGTCGTCTAATAACTACGGACACATGCAGGATCGGCATGAACAACGACAGGGCTAGTTCGTTCCTCTGCTCGTTTCAAACTCTCCAAACCTTCATGTCGTCTGTACTACTAGGTGCATGTGCATGTACTACCAGACTACCCGCGCCGCGGAACTTTTGCCCGGTGGTGTGCAGCCAGCCAAACTTAACTAAGTAGAGAACGTGGTACAGTTACAGGATTGTACCTAGGTACACCTGCATGCAGATGGGGGCGTGGGCCACCCTTCTTCTGCTCTATCCAGAAGTCCAGAAGACCCTGACGGACACCCATCTTTGCAACACGTCGACATTTTGTCATTTTGGCACCCAGCTCAACCAGCCTAAGCTCCTTCGTCAATCTGAAAAGAAAATGAGAGCTCCCTCCTCCTTAGTCCCACAATGGCGTGCCGGAATGCTACTCAGTCTTTCCCCGTTTAGGCCTCGGCTCATCACTCATCACATCACCCCTGCACTGCCCTGCATGAGCCTCCTGCGGGTACCGCCAGCGCATCCACAACCATTATCAACAGATGCCAACCAGAGGCCAATTACCACCAGACATGCCTCTACCGTGAACACTGCCTAGCTGCCCATTGGCCTCTCACCCGACCACAATGGGGGTGGTGAATGCGCTGGCAGCGCCTAAAAAGCCGTGCAATAACAATCACTAGATCGCAACCACCACTCGTCTGCCAGCCCAACTGCAAGCCCAAATGCAAGACCCCACGCTCATCAACCCTATGGCGTCCTACACAAACTTCGTCCCTTTCTACAACGCGTGTCGTCTGCTTATGGTGACCGCCACTACTGTCATGATTTAAGCTCATCTCGCGTCTGCTGTGGCTTACGCCGTGCATGTAAGCGTCGTCAAGATGCAGGCAGTCCCGCCACCCGCCTGCATGTCCTCCTCTGTTCCCCCTCAGGCTCATTTACTCCTCTCCATTCCGATATTTGGGGGCCAGGGGCAGCACGCGGCCTAGGAGCTAATCAATCTAATCTGCCTGCATCGATCTGCCAACGGTCAAAAATAACAGCGTCAAGAAGTTGCATGCTGAGACTGTCTCGTAACAATGTTTCCAATCGACTCTTGTCTATGTCATCATTCTTTACCCCCACAGGAAGAAGGAATTCTCTTCGACACCAAACCCACGTACTAACAACACCCGCTAGGTCGGATAGTCGGGCCCCGCGCGCTTCCTCACATTCGCGAGCAATGCGCCGCAGCGCCCGGGTACGAGAAGCAAAAAAGTTACGCATGAACGTGCACGGTACCAGCTGACCCGCACCAATGGCCCGGTACCGTCGTTTTCCGTGGTTGAGCGACCCTCGCAGTCTACTATGTAGTCCCTGCGCCCGGGGCTCCCCAAGATTGGCGAGGCGTCGTATATCGTATACGATCCGTGGCTGTGAAGAATAATCTTCGGCCCGGACTTCAAGCTGCTGCCACGAACCCCCCCCCCCCCCAGCGCCTAAACCCATGCACAGCCATCAATAAATCCTCCTCGCTTCTGACTTGGGAATTTCTAGTTTGTCTCCTCGCGTGGGGAAGGTGCGGTGGCTGCCTCCACTCTCCCGCTCTGACCGGCGCTGAGTAGGTGACATCAATCTGAAACGACTTCTTCATGCTTGACATCTGGCAGGCTGGTCGGATGAACGAGGTACCCATGCCAGCCGTGCTCCATTCCCGGGACTGGCCGAACCAGATTTTTCGCCATCGTTGCGCCTCATTTATGGCCATTCCTGCCTGTAGCCAAGTATATCCCAGTGGAGCGTGTCGTGCCCTATTTAGGCTAGTATGCTCTCTTCTTGTCTGATTTCTAGGTGATGTATGTAGTAACTGCCTGGCATCTAACCTGCTCCACCATGCACTACTCTATATCGCTAGGTCATTGGCTGCTTTCGAGCTCTGCAAACCCATAGCTCTTCACCCTGCTGAAAAAGAAGGGCTTTATATCCTTGAGTGTGAACTCATCCCACACATCCGCGCTCTTGTTGTAGCTGTAGAACCCGCGCCACGCGAGCTTGTTGTTGCTCGCAGACTTGCCTGCCGTCCGGAGCGCCAGCTCCATCCTGTACAGGTAGTTGCCCCCGCCGTCCGACTCGATGAACAAGTTGCCCTCCGTGTCTGCCAGGCTCACCTCTTTGTCGTCGTCAAAGTCTGCCCCCGAGCTCAGCCTCCATCGCGCCCTCAGAGCGTGCTGCATCGCGCTGCTCGGCAGGTGGGCCATAACACCCCCCTTGTGCAGCGCGAGGGCATCCTTGGTCATGTGGTGCACCACATTCGTCGGCTCCTCGACCGTGCACAGGGTGATGGCCGTGCCGTCCCTGAACAGCCGTAGGTACCGATAATACGTGACGATGTGCACGGGAGAGTTCCACGCCAGGGAGTTGGTTTGCTGCCCGGCCCGGATGTAGTTGATGGTCGATATGTAGCACCCATTAAAGCGTATCCGCGGCCGTCGTCGGAACATGCGCTGCCACGTACGATAGGTCGTGTTGAGAAGGGCGATGGTGTTGGCGTGTGCCTCTTCCTCACGGCCACGGGCTGCCTCCTCTGGGTCGTCCAGAAGCGTGCGCTCCTCGGCGAGGGCTTTCCAGTTCACGCTTGTCCGAAACTCATAGTGCATTCCTGCGAAGCCGAATTTTGGGCCGAGGCATGTCCGCCTCCATATACTGTCCTCCGTGGCCACCAACCAGGCGAAGCGCTTGCAAACCCGTGACAGTAGTACGAAGTCACCAACATCTGCCACCGCGAGTTCTTGGAGGATGTGTACGAGGATCTCTTCTGGCAACTCGGCGATGGGACACGGCGGCTGGGGCATGCCTTTGATATATGGCTGGGCTGGCTCGATCGAAAGCCCGGCAAAACTTGCGACAAGCTCTTCTGCTGTTAAGACCCTTCCCTCCCCAGAAGACTGGCCATCCTTAGAGGACCTATTCTCCGAAGAAGACTGTGGCGCATCTCGGACCGCAGGAGAAGTGTCTGCTTTACTAGCCTGGGCTGGTTTGGCCCAAGCAGCTGCGTGGTGCTTGGTCTTGTATTTCTGGTCGACCTTGTGGTCCATCTGGGGCATAGCTGTCAGCAAAAAGGCAACTCGGTATCAATATGCGGCGATGCATACCCTGAAAGCCTTTCGATACAGCCGGAGACTGTCCCCCAGTGACCCCTGGCCTTCCTTTTCAACTGCATGTTCATAGTGGTCAAGGGCAGTCACCGGATCCGCAACGTGTGGCTCAGCTTGTCGGACCGCCGGCTGTTGATCTACGTCACCATAGACCCTAGCCTGTACATAGTCGTCGTCGGTTTCGAGGACCTTTGGCTTGCCTGCGCTGAAGTGGGCGGGCCTCGGCGGGACCGAGGTAACAGGCTGCGAGCTGGTGGCATGGCTAGTACTTGAAGAGGCTTGCTGCTGTGATCGGGAGGATGCTGTGTTCCGGGCGCGGACCTCGGCGCGCCACTTCTCACGGAATGATTCAAGCTCTGGGTTGGCCTCTTGGGGTTCCATCTTGCTGGCCGGGCTACACAGGTCTTGGTCGACCTGCTTAGAAATACATCAAGCAGGCTTCCACTTTCGAACTGGGGATGTGATCGGTTCTGAGGTGATTTCCAGGGCCATAAGGTTGTTGCGCAATTTGCCGCCTCGACCTCTACATATACACGTGAAGGAAGTGGCTTTTGTCAAAGGATAGTGGGGCGTATGTATGTGAAGGCATAGAGTCACCCGGCGGGCAGTCTTAGTCGATGAGGTCGTTCCTGCGGGCCGTCATGACGCTTTATCTTATCTAACGGACCCCAAACGGACGGGGTCTCCTGCAGCCGCTTGCACGTTGACTCCACCCCCAGTCACAGACCGAGGTGACCTGCAGGGCTGCCGAAGGTCGTCTAATGTGTCGGTACAGTTGCAAGGTAACAACTTTACAGTCCCTTCTAGTGGTAATGTCACAGAGTCCCACAAGAAGTAACTTAGCTTATGGGAAGAAAAGGGATATTCGCACTGGCAAAAACGGATGGTGGATTGGTATATCACTACACCCCGTAGTAGGTGTAGGTAATGGGTGTAAGTAGTAGGTATACCTAGGTAGGTAGTAGGTGTTGTAGGAGTGGGTGTGAGAGGGTGAAAGAGTACTGTAAGAAGCGTAGGACAGGGAGAGTATAACAGGGAGAGTAGGATAGGGAGGGTAGGAGGGTGTTGGTATTGTGGGAGTGGGTGAGGCGTAGCGAGGTGAGTTTCTACCTTAATTTGTTCGCGCTTCTAATGTACCGGTGTACCTTCCGTTTTTGCAGGTGCGAATATCCAATTTCTATATGAAATATCCCCTGACAGTTGTTCTACAGGAGGCTGTCCCTATAGGAGGTAATGATATACGTTAGCCCATACGAACTCCTGCAAAAGAAAAATGAAGAGATGATACCGGTCAATTGTGAAAGCCTGGGATCCCTGCAAGCTGTAGTGCTTGATAAGTACGGAGTATATGTGCATTGCACTTCGGCATCTGTGTGCACCAACTGCGGTAAGTAACGGCATAGTGGCGGCTTGTCGTGGAGATATCTTGCCTTTTGAGTCAACCCCAGGCAGACGGGACCTCTCCGGTGGACCAAGTGTGGTAACATCGGAACAAACGACAAGCTGACCAGGCATTATTGAAAGCAACCCGGGCCTTGTCTCATCGCATATCTAAGGAGATTGTCAAAAGTGTTCCGGTATCGCTGACAGCTGAGCAGCTGTTTGCACGCCGTCTCCACCCAATCAGCTACCATTGGCCACTGACGTGACATCATCGACACAAATGCGATCGGGGCCGGACCCTCTCAACCGGGAGGGAAGGAACCGCCGGAAGGCATTCTGACTCTATTGGTGACCGGGCATTTGAGAAAAAAGCATATCGCAAAACCCGAGGCAACACCCCTCCCAAATCTTGGAGCTTAACCATTGACTGTTTCTTCACATATCACACCAACACAGCGTCACACACGACTTTTTGGGCCTTTGAAGGCCCCTGCCTCTCCCAGATTCGCGCACCCTGCGTGACTGGACCAGATAACCGAGCCGGCCGTCCTCTTACGCTCCACGACGCGTGCGTCAGGGTGCGCCCATCGATGGCCACCGTCCTGCAGAGCAGCCCGCCCGGGCAAGACCACGACCGGTTCGATCACACAAATCAATTAGGCCTGCACAATGTCCTGCCACCCAAGCAGGACGGTGCGGACGGGAGCAGCAGCACAATCCCCGACATCACGCCCTTCCAGAAAATGCTGTCCGCCACTACGGGGAGTCTGATAACTGGCCTGACAAGTATGTGCTGTACCCCTACACTACTCATTCGCAGCGTGCACAAGGCTAACTGCAGGTAGTGACACCGCTCGACGTCGTCCGAGTGCGCTGGCAATCCCAGAGCCTGAGCCAACAGCAGCACGCCCCGAAACTCACAGCTGAGCCTCAGCACTTCGCCCTCAAGTCCCGCGAGATGTTCAGGCCTCCCGCGAGCCTCGGCGTGACCTCCTGCTGCAGGGAGGTCTTCTTCATGAACAACAATGCCGAAGTCTGTGTCGTAGGCCCTCACATTGATGGGCCTGCGAGGGCAGACTGCGCCGTGCAGGAGACGCAAAAGAAGACATTCACGTCTACACTCGACGGCATGCGCAAGATTGCTAGGAACGAGGGACTCTTCACATTATGGAGAGGCTTGTCGCCCACGTTGCTCATGGCTATTCCTGCCAACATGATCTACTTTCCAGGATACGAGTGGTTAAGATATGACAAGAGAAGTCCTGTTGCCGGCATGAATGCCAACTACGCGCCTCTCGTGGCTGGTATACTCGCGCGCGTCGTTGCCGCCACGGCCATCGGACCGATCGAGCTATTTCGAACGAGACTCCAAGCCTCTCACGGAGACACAGCCACCAGCCACGTCAAGGACACTCTCAACAGCATGCGGTCACAGCTAAAGACTCATGGCTATCGTTCATTATGGAGGGGCTTGAGCTTGACGTTATGGAGGGACGTGCCCTTCTCTGGGATGTACTGGTGGGGCTACGAGACGATACGGGGGAAGCTTATAGACGCCAGGGAGCGCAGCAAGGGACGAGCAATGGCTGGTGATATCAGGGCGCGGCGGCTGTCACAGAGCCATGAGAACCATCGTGAGACCTTTGTGGACAGCTTTCTTGCGGGGTCACTGTCAGGGGCGCTTGCTTGCATCGCAACCATGCCTTTCGATGTTGGTAAGACGCGCACCCAAGTTTACCACGAGAGCGGAAGGAGCGTGGCGGGCGAAGTTGTGAAGGGAGGCGCGGCACCCGAGGAGCAGACAATGGTCCGCCTCCTGCAGCACATCGTACGGACGGAGGGTCCCTCGGGCCTGTTCAGAGGATGGCTGCCGCGTGTGGCGAAAGTTGCACCGGCGTGTGCGATCATGATCAGCAGCTTCGAGATGGGTAAGAAGGTCTTCAGGGACGTCAATGAGCGGTCGTCTGAAAGGCAGAGGGAGCTCGATGTTGAGTAAGCAGCGTTCCGACTCGAACATCTCCACTTGATGATTATGGCATTGTTAGGCGTTGAAAAGGGGGGTTTGATCTTTACAAGGCGTTTAGCAGCTGGGGTGAGGAGTCATACCCAGACCCAGATGCATCAGATACCTAGGGCATATCTGCGGCTCAGATTGCCCATGTTGGTCTCCATTGGGAGCGGTCACCACAAGACCTGTCTGTATAACAGAGTATCAAATACTAGAGAGCTGTATAATAAGTAACACCACCGACCTTGGAACCACAGTCAAGCTGAGGAACCACTTATCTGTGCAATATAGGTGGCGCAGGTGTGACGAGACGACGTGATGATAGTCTGCGATCCATGTAGCAGTAGCAAGAAGCTTCAATAAACCAATTTCCAAGATGCCCGAGGTGTCTTTGGGAGCAAGAGAGCCCGAGAGCTTGTTATTGTTAGCCCGCCATGCGGCCATGTCGCCTTGGAAGGATGCCACTGTGTGGACAAAGCGTCGTAACCGTTGCCGTTGCAGCTGGGCCCTCCTTGGGGAAATCAACCTGCAGCTCCCCCACCTATTTTCAGGGGTCCCTCGTAGCTGTTCGATGCCCAGCTGCAATGCAACGCAGGGAACGGCATAGACGTGCAGCAGCGCCTGTAACCATTGAGCCGACCCACTGACATCTGTTGCTTGGGGCGGACTTGCCAGTGATCTCATCCACGAAGCTCCGGGTATCACATCTTCATTTCGTGCGTCTGCAGCGGGAAGACCTGGGCTGCGATCTCAGCTCACTCACCTATTCCACCTCCATCCCGGTTGGTTCATGCTTCCGACGCCTGTTCCTTGATTGGACTTTCCCACCTTGTCGCCATCCCGCCGTGCATTCTGGCCCATGTGCCTGCTGATGAATCGCTCTGTCAGTTGACTCTATGCGAGAAAAAGAGGGTCTCGGCGCCGACAACCTTGATATCTGAACACCCCTCCCCCTTCCAAGGATTCATCCTTTAATCTTCGTCTGAAGCATTCTGCCCGAGGCATTCTGTCCTTTTCGGTCTTCACGACATTACGAGACCACGACGACAAGAGCACGATATTACAAGGCTCGCGCATGCAAGCTTCAGCATCAACCTGCACGGCGACCAAGCTGCGACTCCCGAGGTAGCCGATCTGCTCCCAGCTGCAAAAGACGAAGACATCTGAGCTGGCCTATTGCGAGGAACGAGCAAGGCTTCGGACAGCCTGGATGTTATGGCGTCCTCCGCTGGGCAGCCATTGACCGGAGGTCTCACAGGTGCAGGCAAGTTCCCGGATCTTCAGTAACACCTCCTGGGCACAAGCTCCCGTCCGCTAACATACCATATAGCCAAGCTTCAGGCCGTTAGCAAATTGATGGAGGAGCTGGCCACCGACCTGGAAAAGCAGGATCTTACAACCCAGCGTGAGTTGTCTCTTCTATGCTTTTTCTATTCAAAACATGCAGTTCCTGACGGTGTCTAGAACGTGATGCCGCCCTGGAGGAAGTCAAGGTTCACGGCAGGGACCCAAGGAACGCAGATCCCATATTTACCAAGGAGGGAATAAGAACGCTCACACGGCACGCCTTTGATACTACTACCACGACGACCTCACACAATGCCCTAAGATGTTTGGCCAACGCTATGCTGATCAAACCCGAGGCCCGGCAAGTGTTTGTCGACTTGGGCTGTGAGACGAAAGCATGCGCACAACTGAGGCGAGACACCTGGGACGATGAGTTCCTCTGCTCGAGGGTCATTTTTCTCACTACCTATGGCACGAATGTCGACCTGGCGAAGTTGATTGATGACCACGGGCTCGCAGACACTATCATCGCAAAGCTGGCCAACCATGCAAAACTCGCTTCGACTCCCGGAAAGGGAGAGGCAGATCCGATGCAGGATATGGCACTCGCAGATACGCTGAAATTAATGTTCAACGTTTCGCATTTCTGCAAGGCTAGGGTTGATTCTTTTACGCCGGCTGTTCCTCACATCCTCACATTACTTACGAAACGGGATATTCCGCCTTCACGGCCACTCGATGGCCCATTCAGCGCTCTCGTCAATGCTTTGGTCAACCTAAAGCTGGAAAGCAGTGAAGCTCAGACGTCTTTGTACCCAGATGGCGACCAGCAAGCATCGACAGTGGAAAAACTGATACATTTGCTCGACCTTTCAATGCAGGCATACAAAGACAGCGACCTCGAGCAGACCGTCACTCCCCTAGTCAGCGTTTTGCGAAGCATAGACGAAAGTGCGCCAGAAAATGTGCAGAAGATCATCCGAAACAAAGTGCTCCCGGCCAAGGACGACCGAGAAATGGTTCTTGGACGTGGGGAATCGCTGCCTGCGAGGCTACTGCGCAACTCGACCAACCCGCTCACACCACAGCTCCGGGACGCCATCTCGCATTTCCTGTTTGAGTTATCCGACAAGGACGCATCCAAGTTTGTCGAGAATGTGGGTTACGGCTTTGCTTCTGGTTTCTTGTTCCAGAACAACATACCCGTGCCGCAGAATGCTATTGGGGCAGATGGCGCGGGGCCTAGTGGCAGGCCAGTGAACCCCATCACGGGACAGTTCCTGGATCAGGAAAGTGGTCCGGACCTTCCAGAGATGACTGAGGAGGAGAAGGAGAGGGAGGCCGAGAGGCTGTTCGTGTTGTTTGAAAGGTAAGCAGATGATATCCCTGGCTAAAGCTGTTTGTGTGTACGGCGATGCTAATTATTGTACAGGCTCAAGAAGACTGGCATCGTGGATGTGCAAAATCCGGTAGAACAGGCTTTTCGAGAGGGTCGGTTTCAGGATATCAAGGATGACGAGAGGGTGGAAGAATTGGACTAAGTCGTTCGGCCGCCGCAGTAAGGATACTGCTATAACACGGGGCCCCAGAGTGCCCGACTGAGTGGAAACGTTTATACATCGCGGCTGGGCAGATGTTTGAGTTTGCAGATGTAATTCTGGTAGGCGATGCTGGTTTGATTGTGGTGCATGGCTTCCCGGGTAAGAGCGTAATACCATGTCAGTATAAGTAAAGAAGCAACCCGATAGACCGACATAGATGCCCTTATGCAATGTTACTTTCCAAGCAACCAGAAACAACAATTGCTACGAATTATCCACGTGAACACAAACGAGAAGCAGCTCTGTGGTGGCATCAATAGATCCTACATGGTTGAGAACCCCATCTGCATGCTCTCCCTTTGCGAACTATTTAGTGACGTTCGTGGTTGGAACCCAGAGGTATGCGCAGACAGTACAGTACAGTACAGTAAAGCTGCCCCCCTCCCCACCTACCACAACGAACCTACTGAGACCACAACGCTCTGGCTCACTCTTCCCTATGACTCGTCCAGTTTATCTTACACAATCGCACACGCGTTTTGAGGCTCACAATCTTCAAAATTGGTAGAGTTGAGTCGCATAGGATCAAAGATTGGATTCCTTCCCAGGGAGATCCGACCGAACACGAAGTGGCTGTTGCGATCAAGGTGAGCTCCCGTCGACTGTTAATTGACTCCACAACACCTTGGGCCTAAGTTTAGGCGCGAGCTTAAATGCGCTAACACCCTACACAACGTACTGGCCCTGTGACAGTGTTTACCTGCACTTTCTCATACGCGACTGCGACACCGTTCTCTTCATCAACCTTACACACCAATTGAACCTCAAAACAAGCTCAAGTTCAAGTGACCTTGCGCGGTATTCCATCCCATACCACGGAGGCTTTCACTCATCTCTTGTAAGTCGAACTACGCAGTGTCTGACATGTGCGCCCCCTACCGCGCCGCTGCTCATCCACCATGACGCGCTCTTTCCTTCACCATTGCCTCACTGCCCATGTGCGACATCTCAACTCATCTGGCCCCGTCGCATCAACCGGCACATCATCTCTGAGAATCACACAGCTTTTGCGACTTAGCGGAGTAGCGTCTCGGGGTCCTCAACCCAGACGCGCCATCCAAGACGGCCGAATATTTGAGCCCGCGCAAGTTCGCGTCTTTTGTCACCCGAACTATCTTCAGCAGCGGACCATCGAGGCCGCTGCAACAAGACGCGATGCCTCCCTTCGTGGAAAATATGTAAGACGGCTCGCGACTTCATACTACCCCAGCCCTGCTCTCCCCCTTTGCTACTGTCATTTCCGTCTCGCAGCTGCTGTGCGCGGGGTCGCATGGCCAGTGTCAGCTGATGTGAAGCTTCACAGGGATGAGGGTATGGACGACGTCCCGTTTCCCAACATCGGCACAGACCTTTTCGACGGCTTCGGCAACTTCGACGACGACGACGAGGAACCTCTCGATTCCGGCCCTGTTATTCCCGATATCCTGAAGGAAGAGGTTGCGCAGACCGTCGTCCGCATCGAGAACGAAGACGAAGACGGAGGCGGCGACAGCGACAGCGACGACGGAGGCACCAACTCAGACCTGGAGAACGGTAACGCCGCCGAAAACGCCGCCCCCGAGGCACCGATGGACGTGCCAGTTCCAGTCAGCGCCAAGAAGGCAGGCCGTGCCTCAAAGGGGTCCTCGCGCGTAGCCACCCCGGCCAAGACGCCTAAGTCAGCGAAGGCGACCCCCGCGAACGCAGCTAGCAGTCGCAAGCGCAAAGCCGAGGATGATGCGGACGAGCCTGGTGCCAAGCGCTCTGGTCGCGGTCGCGCTACTGCCGCGGCGGCGAGGGAAGGCATCAAGGAGGCCAGCAAGAAGCGGGCCCGCGCCGCCCCCGGGACCGTCAAGGAGGTACGTCTGCGTCTACGTTCTCTCTTCCGTTTAAAGTGTTGCGCGAGATCCTCGTTACTAACAATCTTTGTGTGTGGATCCAGGCACCCAAAGCCGCTCGAGGCAGACCTGGCCGAAAGCCCAAGGTTGAGAAGGAGGAGCCCGCCGGCGCGGAGTACGAGGTCGAGGAAATACTGGACTACGGAGTGGATGCCGACACAAAGCAGGCCCTGTTCCTGGTCAAATGGAAAGGTTACGAGTCGGAGGACAACACTTGGGAGCCAAAGACGAACCTGACGCACGCCAAGGAGCTGTTGAAGGAGTACGAGGCGAACCAGAAGAAGAAGAAGACGGCGAAGAAGGCAGCCGCTCCCACCAAGAAGTCCGCCCCGACCAGAAAAGCTCCCGCGAAGACTGCCGCGAAATCACCCGCCAAAAAAGCTGTTGGTAGGCCCGCGGCTGGACGCCCTGGACGCCGGGGCAGGCCCGGTCGGCCCAAGACGAAGTAGGGGCTTTGAGGTCAGGCGTTAAGGCATATTGACAAAGCCAGCCATTGTGCTGTGGGAAGATGCGCAACATTCATCTCAGGTATGACGTTTCACGACCTTGCCGTTTGCAGAGCGCGTATTTTTGGACTGGTGGATGCAATTGGCTGGATAGTCTTCCAAGGACAAGGCAAAGTGGTTGTCTGTCACTTCATGGCGATGACTACATGCAAATTGGCTGTGGTAGAGCACGTTCTCTGCACGAAGTCGCAAACAAAAAGAGCTGGAGCTACTGGTCGTGGAATTTGGTGGCGGCCTTTCGAGCATCTCATTGCCAGATGAGTTCTCAGGTTCAGCCGGAGTCTTGCGACCAGGAGCTACTACGAATAGATATTGAGGTGTTAGGTTCAGGAAACAAAAATCGGGAAAGCTGGAGGATTGTAAACCATAGGCCACCGAGGCTCAATGATGAAAACTGGCTATTGATTGAAGAAGGTCTTTTGCAGTTCTCCGATTCGGTGACATTTCATCAGTCTGAATGCTGGATGACAAGCTTCAGTCAGCTCCTGAAAGTGAGGAAGCTAGGTCCAGGGACATGGGTGAGAGCCCGGCTTGTCACCGCCAATCAGATCTAATCATTGGGTCAGCGGCCCCACAGCCTTCGGGAGCTGCTTCCCACCCGCGGGTCAGCCTTGCGGGAAGTTTTGACAGGTGTCTCCCGCCAACCATCGCACTATCACGCCACCTGCCGACCCGGCCGCCCCAATCTCCTTCTGTCGTGCAAGAGGCCCGTCCGAGCTCGTCGCCTTCGCCCCGTCCCTGCCGAACGAGCACCCTGACCAGGGCATAATCTCAGCCAAGATGGAATCCCTCCGCGACGCCCTGCAGCCCGTCCTGCAGCCCATCACGCACAACCTCCCGGCGCCGATCCGGGACTTGGGCGTGTCGCTCATCGGCGACAAGTGCTACTCCTCGCTGGTGCTGGACATCGACGTCGCCGACGAGGGATGCCTGAAGCTCGCGGTATCCAAGGCGCTGGGCGTGGGCATCGTGGCGGCGTCATCGGTGGTCAAGGTGCCGCAGATCGTCAACCTGGTGCGGTCGCGCTCCGCGTCGGGCATCAGCTTCCTCTCGTACCTGCTCGAGACGTCCAGCTACCTCATCTCACTCGCCTACAACGTCCGCAACGGCTTTCCCTTCTCCACCTACGGCGAGACCGCCCTCATCCTCGGCCAGAACGTCGTCATCACCGTGCTGGTCCTCAACTACAGCGGGAGGGCCGGCTTCGCTGCCCTCTTCGTCGCTGCCCTGGCCGGCGCCGTTGGCGCCCTCTTCACTGAGGGCATCCTCGATGCCCAGACCATGGGCTACCTCCAGGCCGGCGCGGGCACACTCGGCGTCGCAAGCAAGGTGCCTCAGATTCTCGCCATCTGGCAGGAGGGTGGTACGGGCCAGCTTAGCGCTTTCACGGTAAGTCTCACATCCGGCAAATCCGGGAAGCTCTACTTTTGGACTATTCCTTGTCATGTTCCTCGGAAAATGTCTTGTGCGGACGCAGAAGGCTAATCTTACTCTCGGACAGGTCTTCAACTACTTGCTCGGCTCGCTTGCACGCGTCTTTACAACATTGCAGGAGGTGGACGACAAGCTGATCCTGTACAGCTTCGTCGCGGGCTTCGCACTCAACCTCGTGCTCGCTCTCCAGATGCTGTACTACTGGAACCAACCATCTGCCAAGGCATTGGGGAAGCGGAAAGAGAAGGTCCCGCAGCCCATCGCGGCGTCCTCGTCCGCCAACAGCGCTACAGGCTCCTCGTCCGCCACGGCTGCTCCGAAGAAAGCGCCGACGACGCGCCGGCGAGGATGAGAGGCCCGTGAGAGGTCATTGGGAGCATTGGGGCGTCTTCACGAGATCAGACATTTGTTGTGGGTCATCTTGAGTTGGGTGGAGAGGTGCAGGAGGGCACATCTAATGGCTGCCAGCCAAGACTTATGGTAGTTAGACCTACGCAAATGTCAGACTTTGATTTCTAGCCCATTTCCGCTTTGGGGAAGCCCGCGATAGCCGTCAGCTCGTCATCCAAAATGCTGTCCGTCGGCGATGGTTCTCCGCTAGGTGGTCAGGCCCACGCTCGCCCCGAACTGACTCGGCCAGCCCCGTCGCGCATGACAGGAAGGAGGACCACCGAGCCAGGGAGGGTCTGCGGATTCCTGCAGACTGTGTTCACACTGCGCAAGTGGACATTCGCCCGCCCAGTTTGATCGAGATTGGACGGGTGTTTTCGATTCGCCTGGGCACGATAACAAATGCAAACGTCTCGCCCAGCTGGTGGGCTAGAGGGCGGCTGTCGGCGGGATAGCCGCTTCAAGATGCCCGATATAGAGGGGATGGATGAGCTGTTCGCTCATGCAAACAAATCACCAGACTCGATCCTATCCGGCCGAGCCGTCGAAGCCTGACGAGAATGCCACCCTCGTCAGAGATTCACGGCGCGGAGGGAGGGGGATGGGAGGGGAGACAGGACGCCGTTTGGAGGGCGCACTAGCGCATCAACCGCAGATGAAGCTTTTGCTGACGGCGACGTGGTGCAAACGTAGAACCAGGAAGCCGGGGGAAATTGTGATAATGGATTGTAGGAAAATCTTCCGGGGGACAATCTCTTGTGAGATAATCTCCTGTGTGATAACATACTGTGGGATAACCACCTCTGGGATAATTTCCTGTGGGATATCATGTTAGTCTCTGGTACGATACTCTCTTTTAGTATGGTAGGACAGCCTCTTTGAGAGAATGTCCCGTGTGATGAACCCGTGTGAGATAACCTTCGATAGGATAACGGCTAGTGGAGGGATGTCAAGGGGTTGGAGTCGATTGATCTGGATCGACTGCGGACCTCTTCCCACTACTCTCTGCATACAAAGCATGTGACGCCGGCTCTGGTCCCCGGTGACCGACTGTACATAGCATTGCTGCAAGCCTGGTTGATCCTCCTGTCTTGCCCCTTATTCATCCCCCACAGACGATCAACGACAGACAACGCGCAGTCCGACAGATAACGATCGGTGGGATCAATGGTGGAGGAACCTGTGCACAGCCCTAGTCAAGTCGTCAAAGTGATACCGGGCCTCGTGGGCGGTCTTCGTCAGTCATAGACGTGCTGCATAATCTAAGCCAGGCGGCTGTTGACAACGAATCCTGGCCTATGGACTGGGGTCGCTGACGAGCCTGACGAGGCTCTGATCGACCGGGGACACCCGTCCCACGCCTCGCATGTGCATGTCGTTTCTCAGACCCCCGTGCCGACTCGTCGCCGTCGGTGTGCATTGGGGAAGAATTGCAGATCTTGCTCTCGTGTCCTTTTGTTATCTTGCTTGCGTCTTCCCGCGTAGTATCGGTGGCACCACCGGGTGGTGTGCGGATGCTCGACAAGGGGAAAACGGAGGAGGTCAACGGAGGCAGTTGACAATATCATGGCGGCCCGGCCCCTGCTGGTCACTCACCGCCCCGCCAATAGGTCCAAGATCCAGGAGAGTATTGGTCGTCAGAACCAATGGCGACATTTCCGACTGCACTTTCGCAAGCCCATTCTGACAATGTGGGGATGCATGACCCATGCCTCCCGGCCTGCGATTGTCCACGTAATAGGTTTCTTTTCCAAAGGCTTACACTGCACAGTACCGTCGGATACTGCAGATACTCCTGTCGTGCCACAGCAAATAGAAGCCAAGGCCGGGAGTTTATGAGGGCTGTCTGGGGATGCAAGGGAGGGTCTTTCCCCAATGATCTTCTCCAATTTTTATTAGCGCAGAGGCTCCTCCCCCGTCCAATCCCCTACCCCAACGCACGAGGCGGAAAGGAGAAGGCGGAGAAGAGAGACGAGGCGTGCAAGCAGGCTCGTTCCCTTCCCTTCTGGAAGCCGGGCAGGCTGAAGTGGGGCTGCTCTTTCTTTGTGCTCATGTGCCCTTCTTTTCTCCCTTGCCCCCTTCCCTTTCGCTCTCGTTTCGCTCCAGATTATTGCTGGCGACTGTGCGCAAGAGGTATCGGCTCCAAGGATTTAATTGGAATCTAATCAATCCAATCACCGTTTCTCGTTACCCTGTCCTGTCTCACCGCATGGGCAACGTGTTCCTGCCCCAGGCTAGCCCCGTTGGCTTGGTGTGCTCTTGCAGAGCATAAAAGGTCGACCGTGCCGCGGTTGATGACTCGACCGATGGCGCAATAGCGAGCATCCGAAATCTCATACCCACAAGTCTGCCGTTTGACTGCGCTGATTCCATTCAGGAGAACAATTGCGTGATCAAGCGGTTGATCAACATTGGAACGGCCTACTGTCTGGAATACTTTATACGCGTTTCTTGTTTGAGAAGGAGAACAACCCCAGCCCTGCGTGGAACCTTTCGTCACTTCACCTTGCCCTTCGTCCCCACCTGTATCTCTGTATCTCTACGTACCCGTCAGGAAGGAGGCTGTACTGTACAGTCGGAGCATCTCATTACGCATACGGTCAACCGTCGCAATTGCTGGGCTGAGACGCATACGCACCTTGGGCTCCTTCTCACCGACCTCGGTCATCCTCTGGTCATTGCTCGGGGGGCGCGGAGGCGATCTGGCAGGATTCATAATCGGGCGTGACGGACGGACTGTCTTTGGCTATTTCTCTGCCGCTTCTTGTCTGATCTAAGCTTGGTTCACCTCTTTTGATATCAGGTTCCATACTCGCCGGCGTCGACTTCACACCATCACCAACAACTTTTTTTCTTCCTGCTGCATTGCGCTTTGCCTGTCCTTTTCTTTTCAGAGATACCAGGGTCTACTCTACTGTTTGGGTTTACAGAGTTGTCTATACCTACACACAGATAAAATGGCACCCGACTTAAATTCTCTCCCTTCGTCACCAAACCTGACGAAGGAACAGACTCCCTTCAATGGGCAGGGCAATGGTACTAACGGCAGCTTGGGCAATGGCAAGAAGCAGCCCAACATTCTATACATCATGGCCGACCAGATGTCAGCGCCCCAGCTGAAGATGTACAACCCGGACTCCCAGATCAAGACCCCCAACCTGGACGCCCTCGCGGCGAGATCCGTTCAGTTCGACTCGGCCTACTGCCCCTCTCCACTCTGTGCGCCCTCACGCATGAGCATGATCTCGGGCCAGCTTCCCATGAAGATCGGGGCTTACGACAATGCATCCCAGATCGGCAGCGACGTTCTCACATACGCCCACTACCTGCGGCTCCAAAATTACCACACCGTGTTGGCCGGCAAGATGCACTTCGTCGGTGACCAACTGCATGGCTACGAGACCCGCCTCACCAGCGACATTTACCCAGGCGATTTTGGCTGGTCCGTGGACTGGGACAACCCCGAGACTAGACTCGAGTGGTATCACAATGCCAGCTCCATCAAACAGGCTGGAGTCTGTGTCCGCAGCAACCAGCTTGACTATGACGAGGAGGTCATGTACAAGTCGACCCAATTCCTCTACGACCAGGTCCGGAAATCTGACGATCGACCTTTCTGCTTGACGGTACGTTTGATAAAGGGAAAACAATAATACATGGATCGCCCGGGCATCCAACGATCGTGACATGTCGTAGATTTTGGATCATTGTCCCAGCTTTTTGCTAACGGAGTCTGCTCGATGTGTAGGTTTCTCTCACCCACCCTCATGACCCTTACACCATTGAGAAGAAGTACTGGGAGCGGTACGAGGGAGTCGACATCGACCTGCCAAAGACCAGGATTCCCAAGGAGGAATTAGACCCTCACAGTCAGAGATTGCTGAGAGTGACCGACCTGTGGGATGAGAACTTTACGGATGAGCAGATCAAGAAGGCCAAGAGGGCGTATTACGGCTCATGCAGCTATGTCGACGATTGCATTGGCAAGCTCTTGCAGACACTGGAGGACTGCGACCTGGCCGATGACACCATCATCGTCTTCTCTGGTGATCACGGCGACATGCTCGGCGAGCGTGGTCTGTGGTAGGTTTCGCCGCTCGGCTTTTCCAATTTGTCAAGACAAGACACGAACTGACCTGAATAATTATAGGTACAAGATGAGCTACTTTGAGGGATCTGTCCGGGTCCCCATGCTGGTGTCGTACCCCAAGTGGTTCGCTCCCCACCGCGTTTCTCAGAACGTCTCCACTCTGGACATCCTGCCTACCATGTGCGACCTGGTGGGTACCAAGCCGCAGCCTGGTTTCCCCATGGATGGCATTTCCATGATGCCGCATCTGCTCGGTCAAGAGGGCCATGACACCGTCTTTGCAGAGTACACCGGCGAGGGAACTGTCTCGCCTCTCATGATGATCCGCCGCGGCCCGTGGAAGTACATCATCTGCCCAGCAGATGGCGAGCAGCTGTTCAACCTGAAGGACGACCCATACGAGGTGCACGACCTGGCCAAGAGCCTTGCTAAGAAAGGCTTCAGCCTGAGCGCCGACGACCTCAAGGTCAAGGAGGTGTTCGAGGCGTTTGGAGCGGAGGCGAAGGCAAAGTGGGACTTTGAGACGATCACCAACGATGTCCTCCTGAGCCAGAGGCAGAGGAAGTTTGTCTGGAAGGCGCTCAGGCTCGGCCACTTCACGAGCTGGGACCACAACCCCAATGATGATGGCCGGAACAAGTGAGTTTTGGCTAAGGTCCGCACGATTGCTAAGATGATATCGCTGACATTCGTAATAGGTATATCCGCTCTCACATGGACCTCGATGATTTGGAGAGAATGGCACGTTACCCTCCTGTTGATCCAAATGGAGTTCCGACCAAGAACCTACTCTCCCACCAAGCTGGGGCAGCCGGCGAGTAGGCTTCTAACGCCTCCCCACCGCATCGATATTGCTCGCAGTGTCTGTCCTTCCACTCGGCGGGTTCCAACGGACCAGGGTGGACGCTAAGACATACGATTGTACGAATTTCAATTTTGGGATTGGTGTTGGAATTTCCTTGTGATGGAGTTTATTACATTGAGGGTCTTCATGTCATCGTCAAATCATCATCACATGCGCTTGCGATCGAGATGGCGTCAATTGGAAGTCAGGGAGTCAGCGAACGAAATTTTGGTCATGTCGCATCAATTGTATGAGACGGCAATGCAAAGGATCTTTTGGGCACGTGCCTAGGTAGATACCAGGTAGTCAAAACTATGTCTGACATTAATTATCCCACTGTCAACTACCCAGGTATCCTACTGTCAACTATCCTACTGTCAGCTATCCCACTATCAACTATCCCACTGTCAATTATCCCACTCTGGGATTGAAGCCTACCGCCAGGTTCAGAGCTCCCAGAGCTCAACGGCCCATGCGCCGATGCTCTCGTCGCCACCGTGACAAGAAGCTAGGTGATCGCGTAATCGTCAGCCAAAGCTCACCATTGCCAAGGGCGGCTCAAGCAACATGTCATCACTTCTCCAGATTCTGACGTGCTCAGCGTTCGTGCCTGCCGATCCCGTCTCTGGCTCTCGGTAGGGCTGCATTGATCTGTGCCTAACTCAATTCCGACTTCCGTTTCTGGGTGAGCGTTTGGAGGAAAGAACCCGTTGCAGTAGCCTCGAGAATGACAGCAGTTCCGTTTCGAGATGAACGGTGATGCCATTCCTAGCCTGAATGACGTGCTCAAGAAGGGCCTGGATTCTACGGGGCCAGGCACAATGTTTCTCAGAAGCATGGCCGCTAGCGAATTGCGGGGTAGCAGGGCCCGTCTCCGAAAAGTTGGGGTAGCTAAGTAGGTACCTGGGTACCGTGCTCGTCAAACAGCCGCAGTGGAGCACCTGGCAGACCTGGCAGGCACGGAGCTCTAACCCCGGCCAAGCCTGCCGACAGGCTTCAATGGAATCAACAACCTCAAACTGCTGATCGCGAAACAACGACGACACTTCCCATGACATACACTGGGGCACGAACTCGAGACCCCCACTGGCCACAGCGGCAATCGAATGCGACTGAAGTACACTCTCGAAACATTCAGTAGCAGGCTGTTCAGCCTTGTGAACTCGGAAGACTTGCGACAATGGCTTCCATGAGCCCTTTGGCAGGAGCCATGGCCGGCGCCATTCCTTCGTCAGATCAAGCCGATGGTCAGTCGCAAAAGGGTTCTCTCAATTTGAGTCTAGACGAAGTGCGCGCCCTAGAGATGACGCGCGGCCGACTGGTGACACTGTGCAATGGCCTCGAGCGCTTCAAGGCCGACATCTACAGGAGCAACCCGCTGCCCAACCCGTGAGTACTGAAGCTTTCGGTGTACCCTTTCCCATATCGCGTATCGGTCTGTTAATGGCTCCGTAAACAATCAGCCAGAACCTCCAGAACTCGGCGCGAATCCTCAAGCAAAACATGACCCACCTCCTCGAGATAATGCAGCAGCATTCATCCACCTTCCAGCGCGTCGTCGTATACCCCTCCACGAACTACCCCGGCCGCACACAAGAGGGCGTAGTCATGCAGCTACTCCGCAAAAAGCTCGAGCCAGACGTCGAGACGCTCGTCGAGGCCGCCCGCGAGGCGGCGCTGGCGGCCGGCGTCGACCCGAAGACGAGCTTCAACTCCACCGAGGACTCGCAGGCGCGCAAGGAGCGCAACAAGCGCGCCAGGGTGGAGGCGGAGTTGCAGGGGTACGGGGCCAACGACGATGACGACGACGACGACGACGACAACTCGGACGACAGCGAGGAGGGCGACCCGGAGCCCCACGGTATCGGCGACGTCTGGTTCGACTCCCGCGCCTGGTGCAAGACGCGGCTCGCGGAGTTCGTCAGGGATGACTATCAGGATGCCTACACTGCCGAGGAGCGCGCGATGGGCATCGAGAACGTGCGAACCGGGCTGAGGCAGAACCTTGAGGACGAGTATGAGGACGAGGACGAAGATGAGGATGAGGAGGACACCGAGGGCGACCAGGCCATGACGGACGCCTCGTCTGTTCCATTGGGAAGTGACCCCTCTTCTTCTCAGCCTGGCGGTGCGGGGCCGGGGCAGCAGGTGAATACTACAGTGCCGCCGCTTGGTGAGGATCCGGAGCGCTTGCTGTGGTTTGCTGCCAGGGGAGACCGCGACCTGCCGCCTGGCATCGAGCTGGAGTCTCAGCGGGTGGAAAAGCTTGAGCAGAAGAGACGTTTCGGCGATCGATAATCGTGGATGATTGTAAACCCTATAGGGTCGCGGATGAGAATCGTCAATGCCCAGGGACGGTGTTGCATAATCAGAGTCGAGAACAAACACTGGCGGCATGCCAGAATACAATGCAATATTGACGCGAACGCGGAAACGAACGACTTGCTGAGGCTTATGCTATTTTAGAATGGGTATCTTGGACGCCTGTCACATGCAGTCAAACTGTCGCTTTCTCCCATTCCCACGGAATCACACACCCGATTACTGTATCCAGACATCCAAACCACCCACAACCAATGACAAGAGAAAAGAGTAGATGCGCCCGTTGCTCCCCGTCTGCGGGATCTACACACCCGCAAACGTCTGCGCAACAATTTCGCTCCCGCACATCGCCCCCCTCTCCTGCTCGTTGTGGTTGATCCAGCCCCTGAACTCGTCGATGGTAATGTTGGCCTTGGCTAGCTTCCACTCAATGCTTCCCGGCCGGTAAACCTCGGCCACCGTGCTCTCAACATCTCGGTTGGTGCTGAGGCTGCTGCCCCCAGCGCCGTTGCCAGCACCGCTATTACCGTTGTTCTTCTGCAGAATCCCGAACCGGAGCCCGACCTCGCTCACTGTGACGCAGATGGAGATGACGATCAGCACGATGATGATCCATGTGATGGCGCTCATCTTGGCGTCGGCCACGGTGTCGGACAGGATCTCAGCCAGGTCGAGGAACACGCGGCACCGCTCGTTGAGGACTGTGATGCGCGGATCGATCTCGAGGTAGTCCCGGATGGCCATGTAGAGAGGATGCAGGGTTGGCTCCGACTCCCAGAAGAAGTTCGGCACCGGGAGGATGTTTGATGCTATGAGAATGTAAGCGGCATGTCTCAAACCAACATCCATGTTGTTGGTTGCCCAGCGATGTACGGGCAAGAAGGAAACTGGGCAGACAAGGCTGCGGACAGCCTGCTCTCCTCATCCCCTTCGCCGATTTGGCCATGTCTCCCGTCGTCAGATCCTGTAGGTTTCAGATTGGACTTACACAAATTAATATCGACCCGGCTCTTGAAAAGCCTCCCCAGCAACTTGACAATCTCGGTCCTTCCCAAGCTCAGCTCGCCCGTCATCGCAAGGCGTTTAGGCACGTGTTCCGCGTGCTTCATTGTCTCGGACATCCTCTCCTCAAAGCTGCACAGCTTCGTGCTCTGCGCCACGGCGTGACTGATAGTCAACTTCACCATGTGGTCCGATCGTGGAAGCAGCGTGATCATGTCGTTGAAGATGCGAGGGTGTTTGATGTCGGCTGAGTACTCAAAGTGGAACTCTTCTGTTTCGAAATCGCCAGGCTCGAACGGCCTTGTGGCGAGTGAAATGCCCTTCTCGCTCTCCGCGAACGTCAGGTCGCCCAGAATGTCCTTCTCCTGGTGCTCTGTGAAGTTCCAGAAAACCACAACGCCGTACGCAAAGACAAACATCTCGGCAAAGTTCTTGGCGTCGGGAGCCAGTCGGTTGATAGGGCTGAGAGACGCGCGGTCCTCGTCGCCATCCCGTCCCATGTCCCGCCCTCGTTCGTCCGACCCGTTGCTCGTAATCGGGTGTAGATCCGTCGGACTCGACGAAATCCCACCAGGACTACCGGAGAATTCATCATTGGCCCAGCCGTAGTGCTCGTCTCTCCTCTCGCTCCTCTCGATTTCAAGGTCCAGCACCGTCTTTCCAGTCCCCGGCGTCTTCAGTATCGGCCTGCTACGCACGCGGTATCCCTCTGTGCCATTCAGTAGTGGCAGGTGGTAGACCACGTACAGACAGTCGTCATAAAGCTTTGTTTTGGCCTCGTGCTTCGTCCGCAGAAACTCAGCCGTTGACTTCATCTTGAAGGCCTGCGCGGTGCAGTACGCCGTCAGCCGCGACAGCTTTTCTGCTCGCTGTCGTTTCGGCAGCCGTTCTGCATAGCTCTTTCCACGAATCCCACCCCGCTTCCTAAGGACATCCAGCTCCTCGTCCCGAAGCGGGCGGTCCTCCTCTTGCTGGATGAAGGCCTGTCTCCTGGCCCTCTCCTCCTCCCTCGCCATGGCCTCTTCGATATCATCGTCCTCGGGGGAGTCGTCATCGGGGGCGTCCGGGATGAGGACCAGCTTCTCGCTGACCTTGGTCGTCCGCTGCGGGACATTCTGCGGGACGGCTATCCGTGCGCCGGGCACGATGCCGGCGACTGGAGGTGTGATGATTGCGTTCGCCGGCACGCCCGCCCTACGGGCTGCCGCGCGGGCTGCAGCACGAACGGACGCCATGGCACCGGGCTGGGGCTGTGGAGAGGAGCTCTGCACGGGTTGCAGCCGAGGCTGGCCGGACGGGATCTCACTGGAATTTCGGAGGACGCGGTCGACGGAGATGTTCTGCATGCCCAGGGCCGACCGAGGGGGCATCATCCCCGTGTCCTGCCGCGGAACCATGGGTCGCTGAGACGGTGCCATTGTGAAGTGACTAAATCATCAACTGTCGATATTGGCTCCCGTGTTTGTTGAGATACGGCAATCGCTTAGCTTCCGACGGTCAACCAGCCGTGAATTGATCTTTCCCTCCCAATCGCTGAGCCTCTCGGACGTGGTTAATGGCCTAGACGATTGCTGCTCTGTGGCCTCTGGGAGCCTCGTAAAAGACGTTGCGAGTCGTGCGCGGGCTGGGCTGAAAGAGGTTGCAAGGGAAGAAGCGAAGAGCTCGCCCAACCACAACGTCATAAGACCTAACCCTGTACTTAACCAATTGGGGGTTGTGTAGTATACTACAGTACCCCAGCATCTGTGCAAAGTCGCCCAGCTTAGAATATCTCATGATTAATGAATGCATTAGGAACTGTCCACGTCGAAAAACGAGTCCCTTCTATTCTTGTGAAGGTTTTCTGCCGGAAATGCTTGGGCCTTGTGCGAAGCTCGCATGGTGGCGGAGTGAGACACGTTCATCTCGAACACCCGTTTCTCGCCACGGGCCAGGCAAAGTAAGTTCGAGTGCCATCACGAGACAAGTGTCAAAATATGCCAGAAGAACTCTTTTTTGAGATATATTATGCTGCCGATTATTCTTCTATGTATCTCACGATCAGCTGGAGCGCCATGAAATCATCTGCGACCCCCAATGCGGATGACTTTATGCTCCAGTTATGAATATTGACATTCCGAGGTCAGACTTGTAGTTTTCGGTATCTTGAAGTCCAGGTGTGATCTTGTGACGGTGAAGTCCAACAAGCAGCAAGTTCGACAGAACTTGCAGCACCTTTTAACTCACCAAATCGGACCAATTCAATCACTCCAGCATGCCCTGTAAAACACTTTCACAATGTCTACTTACCAGGCGATCATAGGCCGCAGGTCTCCTGGAATGACCCAGCAAAAGGATATGGTGGATGAAAATGAATTACAATACTTGTATAGGGTATTCTCCTGCGTAAAAACCACGTGCCCACTGAAATGTATCGAACCGAGCCAACGCAACCTGCAACTGTATCAAATTTGCTCGGTACCAAGTCATCGCCCATTCAAACCGTCCATACTCAGGCGTCATCTCGCCTGCGCCTTGCCACTTAGATACAAACACCAAAACAAAGACTGCTGGCGCAAAAGCGGTCAGGACGAGACTACCCATATCTCATCCCGTCGTTTCTCGGAGGTTGTTGTCCTCCCCAGCCCTCCGGGCCACCCTGCGGCGGCGGCGGCTGCTGCTGCAACGGGACGCCCCCTCCTTCGGCGCCTTTCTTCATGCCCTGCACATCAGGACGCTGATGGAGCGGCTGGTGGGTGTTGCAGATAGGGCAGGCGACCTCCTCATAGCCCTTGATGGAAAGTGGGATCACGGGCTGCGGGCCAGGTCAGTGACACTCGGTCAAGCTGGGGGGGGGGGCTGCTTAGAGCTTACGACGAAGCAGAAGGTGAACCAGGGGTTCGACTTGATGACTTGGGCCGAGTAGTTGCCGCAGCGCTGGCAACGGCAGACAACGCCATCATAGCCCTCGACTTGTTTCCGGAACGTGTGCTCTCCGCAGGTGAAAATCAGACACATGATGGGCGATGCGTGAAGTGGTGTTGTGTTTTGAGAAGCAGGTGGTTGCCTTGTGCAGCTTGTAAGGCCGCTGTGGGGTCTCGTTGATTACACTTGCTGGGTGGTGAGATTAAGGTCGTGATGTCGTGACTGCGTGACGGTCAAAGGGGTATCACTAAAGGATCCGTCAGATGGTGGGTGTTGGTAAGTATGAAGACGAATAAAAGGTGAGTGCAAACTGCAGGTATCGTGGGACGAGGTTTATGCGACACTGGCTGGCTGCCTCTTGTGGTCTCTGGTGGTTTTGGGGTTCGTCTCGGGTGTCAATCACTCAGGTGATATCATTAGCCGCGTCTGAGTTTGAGGCTGTGCCGTCTTGTCGGCCACTGCGTGCTGGCGCCAAGAGAGCCCAAGCCAGCCAAAATTGCAACTGACCAGGCGAGCTCACAGGGGGATTCTGGCCCCTCAGCATCGACCTGACCCCAGCATGCCAAGGTTCAGACACCCAGAGAGTAGATCTACATATACCACAGTACAAACAAAAGCGTGACAGTAGGTCATCATAAGCGGCGTGTTCCTCATTACCTGGAACATCGTTCGAGGCTATAGCTGGTCGTCCACTGCCGGGCTGTCTCAAGGTGTACCCACGGCGAAACGATGCAAAAGCATATGTTCACTTTGACACGGCAGCTCACTGTTGGATCATGCCACCATAAGTTCGTGGGCTAAACTCGAGCAGGCAGCGTCTGCTACTTGGCGAGTATTCAACTCTCAACGGTGGCACACATATACTTCTCAGCAACTCGCTGCACGCGGTCACAAAGAACAGAGGGCTTTCTGAGGATGGGTTGGGGTTTTTTCAGGCCTTAGAGTGCTTCAAGATGGAGCCGTTGACGAACCAAGGGGCGCGACAGGGAAGCCTTGTCGGGTAAAAAGATAGAGAAGCTCCACAATGGTGCAGTTGCAGATCCGCCCCACATTGAACTTTTTGATAGCTCCCGCCTCCATCAGCCTTGCGATATCTCGTCACTGCAACCTCTTCCAGGCTTCGCATGCGACAGCGCTGAAATGACTGTGTATTCCGCACTGCGCAGAACATAGTCACGATGCTCTACGACCTCAACATCCATTGGACGCCGCAGACCCCGGCCTCGGAGCTCGAGCGCACCCTCAAATTCAGCGCATCGCTGGGCTATAATGTCGTCGCGATAAACCACACATTCTCAGCACCCATACCCTCGCAGATCAACAACCCAATACCACAGATCGGGCCGGTCCACTCGTCATTTCCTCAACACAACCACCAAACCTCCTCCTCCGCCGACCCGGCTGCCCCCGCAGGCGGCAATGCCCCCACGAACAACAAGCTTCCCACGACCCTGCGCCGCGCCACAGTCGTGGTCTCGGACCCAGCGACCAACTACCGCCTCCCTTCGGTAGCGGCCGCCTACGACATCGTCGCGTGCCGCCCGACAACAGATAAGGCCTTCGCGGCGGCGTGCACGACCATGTCCGAGATCTCGATGATCAGCCTGGACCTGACGCAGTTCTTCCCCTTCCACTTCAAGCCGAAGCCCTGCATGGCCGCCGTCAACAGGGGCGTCTACTTCGAGGTGTGCTACGGCCAGCTCGTCGCGAGCGCCGACCAGAGGGCCCGGGGCGTGTGGATCGCCAACGCCAGCGAGCTGCTGAGGGCCACGAGGGGCCGCGGGATCGTGCTGAGCTCGGAGGGGAAGTCGGCGGGGAGCCTGAGGGCACCCGCGGACGTTGTCAACCTGCTCGCCGTCTGGGGGCTCGGGCCGGAGAAGGGGCTGGAGGGCCTCAGTGTTCGGCCTCGAGCCGTGGTGGTCAACGAGGGGCTCAAGAGACGGGCGTTCAAGGGCGTTGTGGATATTGTTGATGTTGAGGGCAGGATACCGGGGCGTGAAAATGATGACAAAGGCGGCGGTGGTGGAGACCAGAAGAAGCAAAAAGGCGCGAAGAAACAACAGGGCCAGAGTCAGCAACAAGCCAAGGGCAAGAGTGAGAATGGCAAGCGGAAACATGAGGGCGGGCTGGAAGACGGAGGCGGCGGTGACCAGACGTCACTGCCGGTCATGAGCAAGAGGCAGGCAAAGAAGATGAAGCTTGCCGACAAGAAAGCAGTGCCGGAGCCAGCAGAGAGCTCGAAGTAACTCTGTGGATGAGAATGATTCTGCATGGAAGGCGTCCCGGAAAGGTCTATGATACCCCTGTATACAGCTTTTTGCTGTGTATGACTATGTGCAGTCCAATCACCATTTTCTTGCATCACACAAGAAGATGTTGATGCTCTTCTGTTGGCCGTGGTACTGGTGCTTTTGCATACTCGGTCGGTCTACTTGATTATGATTACGTCTATAAATTTGGACAATGAATCACTCGTCTAATAGCTTATTAATGATGGTACACAGAATGACCACCATGACTCTCCTTCGCTTTAGGTTTGTCGAGAATTCCCCGTCAACCCATCCGTGCTCTGGCCCCTCTCGGTGGCCTGGCTGGGCTTTCCAGGCTGATCGCCCCTCCCTTCCTCGGCTCCGCTCTGGCCAGGAGCACCGTCCGCATGCTTGGCGGGATCGAACACGTACATTGGGAACTCCAAAAATACGGTCCTCTTCAGGAACACGGGCATCCTGGCGTACAGCTGTGGTGGGAAAGGGATGAGGATGCTCGTCTGGTCGAGGTATCGCTTGTACCCGTCCCAGTTGGTGCCCTTCTCGTAGCGCTTTTTTGCGCCGGGCCTCTCTGAGAGCGGCAGGCCGGAAACAAACATGAGCAGCACGGTGAGGAGGATCGGGCCCACGATAGACGCATACAAGGCGTTGTAAGCCTGCCCTCGGACGAACCCATCGGCTGCAGAGGACACGGCGATCATGTAAATAGCTGGTGATATAAGAGTCAGCAAGGAAAAACTCTAATGAGGAGAGCCAAGAGATGAGATGAAAAAGAAGCCTTCAAACCTACCGAACTGGATGATGATCTCGCCGAAATAATTCGGATGGCGGCTCCAGGCCCAGAAGCCCTTGTCACATACGGCGCTCTTGTCCTGGGTGCTCCTGAACCTGTACTTCTGGACGTCGCCGACGCTCTCCATGACAAAGCCGATGGCGAACAGGATAATCCCCACGATGTCCCTGGCGGTGCCGAAGCCAATGAAGGGATACTGCCTCACGGCGGGCGAGTTGATGAGCGTCACGGGCAGGGAGACGACCCAGACCCAGATCATCTGGAAGACCCAGAAGCCGAGGAAGGGGAAAAATTTGTCGCGCTTGTCGTCGAAGCGGTCGTCCTTGCCCGTCTTGAGGATGCGGAACAGCAGGAACCCGGACAGCCGCACCCCCCACAGCATGATGAAGATGGAGGGGACGATCTGCCGGGCGTGCGGGCTGGGCCCGGAGAAGGCGAGGGTTATGATAGCAAGTACAACAAAGTTGGTCCCGCCGGCGAAGTCTAAGTTTCCGTGTCAGTTGGTTTTGTTTCTACGAGTACAAGTTGCGAAAAGTCTTGAGAACGGGTCGAGGCACAGTACCTGTGAGCTTGTCGAACTTAAATGTGAAGGCTATCGCAAAAAAGAACAACTGATATGCCACTGTGATGAGCAGAGTTATGGCGAGGTAGTAGTCGTCCAGAACATGAACGGTACCCGCCATCTTGGCCGTCGTGCTCTTGGCTATGATTTGCGATCTCAGAGTTGGTGATGGCTAAGGGATTGAGTGTGTTTACTTTGTAAGGAATGAAGCCGGGTGGACGATTGTAGACTCTGTCCTTCACCGCGAATACCTCTCATGAGAGGACGTTTCACAGACGTTTCGGCAGCACGGTCTACCGGTGATTGTTTATGTAGGAGATTCACGAGATGTTTATGGATGTCCGGAAGTTTGCTCATGATTGTAAACCTCAGCAAAGCCTCCACTGTCAGTATCACTTTGGAAGCTCGTTGAGCACTGTCGTCATAGAAACTTTTAGTTTGGCGGCTTCCCATCGTGCTGGTAAGCGCGGGTCGGCTCCAATCCCGCCCGCCACCAGCAATTGTCCCTAGTGGCTGGGCAGCTGCAATAATAAGGTTGCAGTAGGAGCTGCCATTGCTGTCAAGGCTGGCTGTGTGCAGTCCACCAAGGTGGTCATCATCATCATCACTTTCGGACTCGGACTCGGGCGTCTTCGGAATTCCTGGGTTTGTTGCTCCGCGCCGAGGACGTTGGCACAACGGGACAGGCTCCGTTCTTGAACATGCGCGCCCATGGTCTGCCGTGTCTTCCGCCGTGGCCCACTGCGGGCCCCCTACTTACCTAACCACACAATGTGCAACCTCTTGGCCATGTGCACTGCATCTACGGATCACACAAGAGAGGCCGTCGTGACCAGACCTCGAGTATTTCGTCACCTCTTGGCAGATCCCCTGACCCGCAGAGATGGCCTCCAGGTTGAGGGCCTCGCCTTTGGCATTGCATCAGATAACCTCGTGCCCTATGCAATATCGTACGGCCGAGCCGGCCCAGCTCCTCAGATGTCGTCGCCTCCCGCGCGCCTGTCGTTCTGCCCACCACAAGGCGACCCGCGGCCAAGCCAACCCCAAGCAGCAGCCACAGGGTCTCTTACAAGAGACGACCCCCCAAGACTCCCAAGAACATTCCTCTCATTTACTCCCTTGCCCATCCAACGCCTTGGCCCGATTTTGATCAGCTGAACGACAGCTCGGTACCAAACGCCGGCGAACCATCCTGTCAGATAGCCTTCGACTCGTCTGCAATGCACCAGGCCATGATGCATACTGCACTGCACGCACACACAAATACTTACTCTAGGTTGAGATCGCGAATGCTGGTCAGTGCGAGACTTCAAGATCTCACCAAACATCGAGTGTTCGCCCGCATGTGATGGGAAAACACTGCACGGTCTTGTTTGTTTCTCGATTGCCATCCGCCACGGCTCCTCGGTGTTTTACTGAGCAGGCGCAGCATCTCATAGCTCTGATGCTGTTCTGCATGAAGTTTCTCTTCTTTTTCGTCTAAAGCGGCCATCATGGTCATGCCATATCCGAGAATCTGCTGCGCGCTCGCGCTCGCTCTGGCGCAAAGCCACAACAGGCGCTGCCTCGCTGGTAGCGCAGGCGGGCCAGGCTGGGAGGTGGTGTTTCGCCACGGCCAACCTCAGACACGTCCCGTCAGGGGCTTGTCTCACCACCCCTCGGCCAGGCCACACCCCTCCACCTCTTGCCGATGAGGCTCAATCTGGCAACAATAAGCTTACCCAGCGCCGCGACTGTCACTTGCGAGGGAAATTCTCATACTGGTCAGTTGCAGGGGGCTCGAGAAGGGCGGGTCCCCAACCAAGCATTTGACGCTGCCACCGTCTTGGACTTGTCTCTTTCTTCGTCTTCAACCCTGGCCGAAACAGCCTCACGAGCGTCCAGGCATCGAGCCTCGAGGGGGCCTACACCGGTTTGTAATCTCTCTTTTGGGCGCCCGCATGGTCTGACAGTCCAGATCAAGACCGCTATTGCCTGGTCGCGATGCCCTATTCTCTCTCCTCCTCTCGCAAGTCGCCCCCTTTGCGTCTCCACCTCCTTCATCCCATCCCATCTTTTCGCTCGGGAGAGCATCAGTCTTTACCAGCAACCTTCACTTCGTCATCCTCTTTGGTGGGACTCCTTTGAGTTCTGTCAGGCACAGTCGTTTCGACCACCGCGGACGCCTCGTCCCCCCCGAGCCCGCTAATTACGTATACGTGCCTGAGGTGCGAGAGACACGGCATCTAACCGCCCGGTTGCTGTTCCATGCCGTTGTGCGTGTGAGGGCTTGCCAGTCGCAAGATCGATCCACACTCTGTAGCGCACACTCCTTTCTGGCCTGTTCCTGCACGTCCGTCTCTCCTTTCGGCCCAGATACCATCCCCCCCAAAACCCCTTGGCCATCCCATCTCGGCAAACCTTTTCGCTTTTCCTCCGGTCGATCTCGTTCGCATCGCTAGTCCGGGCCTACGAAGTTACTGGTCTTGGCTCTCCTCTCGTTCCTTTACCCGGTGACACCACCACCTTCCTTTCTCCAAGGGTTGATCCCATACTCGATTCATCATTGTGCCAAACGATCTTCACGAACCGACGACAAAACGGCTGGTCTGTTGCGCCACTCTTTAATTCACCACGGGTTGAGAGGGCTTCTCGCTTGAGGCGAAGCCTCCTCACTGGTCTCGACGACAAGATGAAAATCTGCTTGCAGTATCTACTGCTACTAATAGGATACCTGTCACTGGTCAACGTGCGTCCAACTGGCGGAAGGGTGGTCTCTCGGGATATGGCAGTGCTGACAACATATCACAGGCGGCCGGTTTCTCCCATGAGATTCGACGGGTTAACGAAGATGGCTTAGAAGCAAGGGGTGGGAAAGGAAAGGGTGGAGGCGCGGCAGGACTCTTGGGCCTCTTGGGAGCACTGGAGGGAGCGCAAGGGAAAGGCAAGGGAAAGGGAAAGGGTAATGCCGCAGGAGCAACGGTCACCAAGACGATAAAAGAGACTGTCACGGCAGCGGCCAAGGCGACGAATGCTGCCGCCGCAGGAGCAGCAGGTGCCGGTGCGGGAGCAGCAGCAGGAGCCGCCGCAGGAGCCGCCGAAGGAGCATCGAACAGCACCGCTGGTGAGGCGGCTCCGGCGGCGGCAGCCCCGGAAGCTGGAGCATCGAACAGCACCGCTGGCAACGCTGCGGCTCCCCCCGCTGCGGCTGCTCCCCCTGCTGATCCGAATGCGTAAGTCCCTTGAGTTGAAATATGTCCACCGCCTCGAAGCATGTGCGCTGACACTTTGACCTCAGACCGGGCTTCCAGTTCCTCACAAGCACCGTCTTTGCCCAAGGCGCGGCCCCGACTCAAACGATCAGCTTGCTTCCCTCGACCGTCACTCAGACCGTGTTCGTTACCCAGCCTTGTGCCGCCAACCCGGCTGCGCAGAACCCCGCGGCGGCGGCTCCGGCGGCCGGCGCAGGATCCAGTAACGGCACAGGGCAAGCCAACGCGGGCGCCGGCGGCGCCGGCGTAGGAGTCATCAGTGTGGCGGTCCCCTCGAGCTTGCATACGACGACGCCCTCGCTCAACGCGGCACCCCCCGCCGTTGCGACGCCACCAGCGAACAGTCCTCCACCCGCACCCCCCGCGAACACTCCGGCGCCGCCTCCCGCGGCACAGTCGCCAGCGAGCCCTCCTCCTGCTACCTCCCCACCGCCGGCTAGTGCTCCTCCCGCCGCCGCAGAGCCTCCGAAAGCCAGCCCAACGCCGCCGCCACCCGCTGCTGCGCCGCCAGCTGCTTCTCGTGAGTCCCGCCCTGTCTGTTTACCATCAGTGAACTCAGGTTGCTAACTCTGAATCCACAGCACCGCCCGCCTCGTCCCTCAACTCGTCAGTCAACCTCGGCGGTATCGGACAAAGCGCGCCCCCGGCAGCAGCCACGCCTCCAGTCGCCGTCAACGCACCCCCCGCGCCCGGTGCTGCTCAGCCGACACCAGCAGCTGCCAACAACGCCGCACAGCCGGACATCGATACGAGTGGCTTGACGTTGAAATCGGCGCTGAGCCTGGGCAACCTGGCGCAGCAGACAATGCTGCCCGTTGCGGGTTGAGACAGACACATCACGCGAGACGGGGATCAGTTAGTCATGGGCGGCGGTGATCAAAGGAGACACTCGAGAGAGAAGTGAAGCATATGTGTTTTTAGTAATACCCAGCTCAGCTTGTTTGACCCTGGGGGTTGTAAAGGTTGTGTCTTTTCTGAGATAATACCAAGGTATTCGCTTCTTGCTCGTTGGTAGATATACGTACGTGTTCATGGATATATATGAGGCAGTTCATCGGACTGACTGTGTGTGTCTGGTGTCCGTGTGAGCCTCTCGGCGACGTGTGGCTCTTCTGCATGCGATTCTTGTTGTTTGACAGAACGTTCTATTTATTTTCCTTATATCCGTTCCCATAAACGTGTCTGTTTCCTGATGTTTACGTACTCCTCAGACTTGATTTACATAGATCTTGCAATTTTAAATGGTGACACATGGTATCAGTAAAATAGTAACGGCCTCTCTTATGCCCCTCCAACTTCCTTCTTCAGTGCACGATATCACGCACCATATCCCCGTCCACCCCCTCCAGATCGCACAACCCCTCGAGTTCGGCGCTCTTCTTGGCCTGCCTCTCGCGCATCAGGTTCTCGCGGACGTCCTCGCCCGTCACACCGCCCGACCCGGACAGTATCCCCGGCTGGTCCAGCGTCTCCTGCGAGTCGCTGTACCCGGTCGTCTGGGACTCCTCGTAGGACTCTGCGTCCTCTGGGATAGGTATCATCTTTTTGGCGGTCAGCCGTGTTAGTTTCATTGGGTGGATTTCACATGATTACACGACCCGTACAGCGAATGGGTTGTGTGGGGGTTTTGGGTTTGCTCTTCTGTCTGCAACCTCTGTTCGTCCCTTCTTCTCTCGCCAATAGAATTGGTGCCAGTCGGCGATAGGACATAGGTTCGATGGAGTTTGAATCGGATTTCTGGGAATTTGTTGCTTACAGCGCTCTTAGTCCAGATGTGGATCGCTTTGGCCCAGTCCAACCCTTCAAGGCACCCTCCTTTTACGGAGACGACTCTTTTGTTCTGCAGTAGATGGTAGGTTAGAACGGGGAAGGATTGGAAAAGCAAGTAGCACATGCAGCAAGAGGTGCAGGACCAAGAGTCCTCTGTTAAGTAAGACTCGTGCATGCCGGTGCGCGGCACATGCACACAGGGGACCTTGACATCGGAAGGGCGTGCTCACAGGTGTAGTGTGGATGAGCCTCGTGCCACAATTCTTACAGAAGTAACTGTTATCGTCGGGATCAGTAATCTGGGAGGGGGCCAGTGGAGGGGGTTGGCCATCAAGGTCCTCCGGACTCACCAGTAGAGGGTCTGCCCGGAATGGGTGGGCCGTCTGAGGGAAGATATAAGTATCAGCCGAATTGTCACTCTTACTCTCACTCTCGATTCATTTCACGATTTCCACTTCTTCAACTTTGTTTTCATGTTCCCCTTATGCCACCGGTCCTACTCTCATCTACCATGTTTCTTTCTTCTTACACCACACCATGAACCCCCCCCCCCACCTCCCCCCGAAAAAGAAAGAAAGAAACAAACAGGTAATACTTGGAGCGTGATTGGGACTCACTTGTAGACACTGAGCAGTTCGGCGTCCGGTAGTGCAAAACGTGGGAAGATGGCCGACGTCCCAAAGGCCGAGGACGTCTGCCTCCGGCATTCTGTGCAGTGGCATATGTACAGCGCGAGAGGCTTCTCGAGGGGCGTCTTGAAGGTGACGGAACCGCACTGGCAGCTGGCATCCATGTTGTGTGGGTGTGAGAGAGGGTATGTGTGTCGTGGATATGAGTGATATGAGTCTGGTATCCCACGTCTGGTCCAATTGGCCTATTCAGGTTGAGGGCTGGTAAGATGAGCAGCAACAGCTGGTATGGTGATGAGAATTGAGGATTGAAGATGTCGAAGAACTAATAAGTCGGTGCCTGAGGATGACAAGAAAAAAGAAGGAGGTATGCTATGACTCCCTGATAGTTGAGGGTTTACTTAACCAACAACAGCCTTGGCCGACGAACAATTAATAAGCCGCATGAAGCTGCCTGAGGAACTGTGACTCGACGGCGAGGGCGAGGACGTCAAGGGATGACAGAGCTCCGACGCTCGCAGCGGGACATACAAGACAAGAGCACACACACAGTCAGAGACGCGGATTCGCAGGGTATGCGGACGTGACTCATCCAAGGATATCAAGGGTGTCAAGCCCGGGCGGTGAGGTGCTGCGTTCGCGAAGTCACATGTTTGTCGCCAGGCGGAGTCACAATGGACAGAAGAAGAGCAGCATGCGTAAGAAGTGCATTAGGCCTACTTGGAAAGTAGGTAGTCAGTCCACTGCCATTCTGCGCCTGATAGGCTTGTCAGCGCTAATGAACACACCCCCATAACTCGCAGCCGAGACACGGTTCCATTCTGGCCTGGGCCCCCCTTTGTTCCGGCGCGGCGCTCGGCGGACTTTCGCGGCGCTCGAAAGAACGTGGCAGTTGAATTGCCCCT
Organism: Diaporthe velutina; assembly: GCA_038088505.1. Classification (NCBI taxonomy): domain Eukaryota; kingdom Fungi; phylum Ascomycota; class Sordariomycetes; order Diaporthales; family Diaporthaceae; genus Diaporthe; species Diaporthe velutina. The sequence goes on along the minus strand of JBBWSJ010000002.1, from coordinate 605,222 downwards.
GCAGCGGGCGGGCGGGCTTTGAACCTTGCATGTGCCGTATCTGGCCTGCGAGAACCGGTCCGATCGTGCTCGACACCGGTGTCAGTGCATGTCTGGGCATGGCTCTTCGTTGGTCCGTCTTACAAGTCAGTTCGGACTGCAGCTCGGACTGCAGCCGACATCCGGCTTCACTTGCACATTCGCCCCGTTGTGTGTTTTGGTAATAGTAATGTAGCTGGAGCGTGCTTGAGTCCTTAAGGTTTAAGTAATAGCAAGTCTTTTTCTTTTTGTTGCTAGTGAATATCACAATGCTAATAAATACTATACTCCCGACGCTTCTAGTGGGCGTTGCCGTTTGATCTTGCGCCGAGGTCAACGTCATTGTCGAGCACTTTCGTCTCGATCGTCCTGGCCATTCTGACCATGGGTATATCTACCAGTCTCCAAAACAAATCTGCCACCCAGATTACAATCGGCCCCAGGAGCAGCATTCCCATGGCCCAGCACACCGTCCTCTGCATCGCGGTGTCGATCCCAACCATCCCCTTTACTCCACTGGGGAGGACCTCTGGCCTATAGCCTGGCAGCTTGGGCGTCCCCTTGGGCGCCACGTAAACCTGTCCCGCCACCTGCCTCTGGAGGCATTCGAGAACGGGCCCGTGCACAATGTATATCGCGTAGCTGATGTGCCCCAAGTACTGCGCGAACTCGCCCTCGAGGAGCTCCTTGACGGGATGGAGCTCCCCACATGTCCACACCATCGCGATCGCTTGCACTGCGAACCAAAACTTCTGCGGCGTGACGTTGTCGACCTGTGGAAAGGAGGAGGGCGTGTGCGCCAGCAGCCACCGAATGCCGGGCGTCCTGTCGGCGTCGAAATTGGGCCAGCCGCCGGTGAAGATGCAGGCCAGGAAGATGGCGCCATGCACGCAGTAGTGCAGGATCGGATTCTCGATTATCGGTGGCAGAGTGCCCGGCGACGAGGGCGAAATAGAGTCAATGGATTCGTAGCGCTTCATCTGCGCCGTGCGCTTGATGTGTATGTCGGCCAGCAGCATGCCCGCCCAGAACTCGAAAGCTGCCCACTTCCCGCATGTGACGGCGTAGGCGATCAGGAGCACCACGACCGCCAGGCGCGCTCGCGTCCGCAACCTGGCGACCATAAGGATGGTCAGGAACAGTAGCATCGAGTGAGCGAACTCGATTGGGATCGACCACAGGTGGATGTCGAAAGCAGGCCGCAGGTCGAAGTCCCAGGCCCACGGCCAGGTGACGCTGTGGAACATGGCGTCGACCCAGGCCAGGAATTGCCTCCAGAGGCTCGGCAGAGGCCTGTACATGAAGCCGCACTGGATCATTACAGCTACAATCGCCGTCGAAACCAGGCATGGCCCAAAAAGTCGGAATGGCCGCCTGAAAGTTGACGAGGACAGCGCAGTGTAACACTTTTCCAGATCCCTCGTGCGTATCGCCTTGAGGGGCTTGTACGAGAGCACGAAGCCCGATATGACAAAGAATATGTGAACCATGGGCCGCCCACTGTACAGAATCCTCACGAGCGGCAACTGCAGCAGCGACGACTCGCCGTCCTTGTTCAGGCCGTATGTAGGTACTAGGTATGGATGGTTTTCCTCGGTGTAGTGGCAGAAGAAGACGAGCAAGCTGGCCACGCCTCGCAGGCCGTCGAGGTATGAGGTAGAGTGTAGCCTATGAGTCTGGAGGGGAGACTTGTGATCGGGCCATATCGCGTCGGCGATAAAGCTGGGGAGTAGAGTTTCGGGAGACATGGTGGTGAGGGAGGCGGCTGACCATGATGGACGGAGCGGAGAGCCGAGTGCCATGCGGTGGAGATGCCGTCGTAGGGTCGGGAGTATCTCGCCTTGGAGGAAATACGACGGGAGCCAGCTCGTCGCCACTGGACCGTGGTCGAGGGGGAACTTTTGGAATATTCCGTAGTTCGAACTGGGAAAGATAGTGTCGTCGACTTCGGTGTCAAAGTTGGCGAGGGTTGAGAATTAGACTAAACTGCCATGTGGCTGCAGGACGCGCATCCTGGTGGTTAGCTGGGATGGACGGGCTGGACAAGCTGGCCGCAGGCCGGGGAGGCATCTATTTTTGAGGGGACGGAGGTGCAGCCGCAATGAATGTGGTAATTGTGATAATTCTGGGGACAGCTGGGGCAGTCTGCATCGGAGCGGCGCAGACATCTGGACAATGACGGGGGACGGAGGACGTCTCTACCAATGCCGGGAAGCTGCGCACGCTGCCGCACACAGACTTGCGCGCCAGGTGTGGGCACAGACAAGGCTCATGCAGGTGCCATGGTGGTCTCGACCCGTGGGCGAGGCGGGTCTCCAGGGGCCAAGTTCGGGGGCCAGCGGGCCCTCGGCAGGGGTTGATGATCATTCACCCACAGGGCGCCTCAGCAGCGGGTCTTGCTTACCGGTTTTGGTGAAACAGGTGGGCAGCTTTGGCCCTCCAGTCCTCCTGCTACCGTTTTCTTGTCTTTTCTGTACAACAATTCAACCTGATCCAGAGTGGTTGAGGCCGCGTCGCGAGTAATGCGATAGTCAGAGCAAATCCGATGTTGGAACTCTGCCGTACCTAGAACAGACACTCGGTCAGCGGATCGAGGAGTCCGTTCATCCAAAGTACCAGAGGTACAAGTACAAGTAGGTACTGCATATAGTGCTGGGGGCATGGAGAATAGGGCACAGTGGAATGAGTCTGTCGCGAACGGGGGCGAATTATGGGGCACTTACGACGACACCTACTAGCCTCGATAGATGTTAACAAGATGAAGGGTCACGAAGGGTCATGAAGGAAAAAGGGCACAGCTGCAATTCGCAGGAAAGTTGAAATTGCAGCAGGAAACTCCGTCCTGGCTTTATACGGTGCACAGATCTCCCTTCGGCACTCTGCCCCAGCCCGTTGAGCGAAGGTTCGATCAGCGAACCTTCCTTCACATGCCCCAACGTGGCACATTCATCCCTTGCTCCTCACACGGCCAAGCGCCCGGAACCTCCTATCCACGCCTGGCGAGGAGCTGCAAACCATCGTCCCATCTGGTTCAAAGTCTGCCTCATTGTTTCAAAACCCTTTCTCCCCCCAGATGCTATGTGCCAGTGTGCCATCATCCCGCGGCTGGGGTGTCGGGTGCGCCTTAAGCTTAACGGAATGCGTGCATGACTTGTTTCAAATCTAATCGACACCCCATCCTCGACCTCGGCCTGCAGTGCTTCCCTAATGCGCCTGATCCAGATCCGAACTCATCCATATCGATTGCTAATCTCGGATAAAGTATTGCTGTCGTTGACATCTCTACCAGCTATATGGTGATACGTGTGCAGGTCAATCAAGCTGGAACAGCTCACTAGCAACATCATGGCAAGGTATCTGTCAACTTGTGGAGCATTGCAACCAGCCAGCCAGCTTCGTGGTCCAAGTAACACGGCCGTCGTTGCGATGAAGCCGAGGACTAGGTTCCATCAAAACCTCAACACAATCATTGCCAGCATTCTCGCGTATGCTTTCAGGCTGCACAGAGGTAACAGCTTGTTGCTAGCCAGTTCTGGATTGCGACACCAAGATGGGACGGCACTTACAAACACGTTTGTCGCGGTCAGCCATACTCGCTTTTGGGAATCCGTCATCTAAAGTATCAGTGCAGCTTTACCTTCGCCTTCAAGGGGACTCCCTGACACTCAATCCTACTGTAGTACAGCAAGCGAACAACCAGTTTTCAGGGGCTCTAAGCCGAGCGAGTCGTCCATCCGAACAGGTGCCTACAAGAACATGCCTGCCGCCTCCTACTCGCCGTCGCCAACCTTTGAGGTCGGTCCATTCGTGCGAACACCGTGAAGATGTGACGAGGGTCCGTTCTTGCCGGCCTTCATTCCTGGACACAAATACTCCAGTCACACGATCAGCGTGTATCTATTAGCTTTGTGTCAGCTACACCTGTCGAACACGATGTGTTGGCTGCATTTGGTGCAACAAAGTGGACCGGCAAGTATTAGACCATGACGCCTCGTAGCAGGCGAGCAGCGCTCAGCATTGGACATTTCTGAGTCTGTGAGCCGTAGAGAGCATGCCGGTATTCCGAGGGCATACATGTATTCGAATTCCAGGTGAGCAATATTCGTAAGGATCATCGCGGCTCTGGTCATCAAGCCAGCCTTCGATCCTCAGTGCAAGGCCGTATCTTTCGGCATAGAGCAAGGCATGCACGGCTGTGGCTGAGCTAGTGAAACCCAAGGGCGAGGGCACACAATAGCCTGATAAGGGAGGACGTTGAGGTCTGACGATCTCGAGATCGGCACATTCCTCCAAGCGTGCCTTTTGCTTTCAACAGAGCTGCACAGGGCATTTGTGCAGCCCCGGGAGATCTCTATTCGCGATGCCGATGTTGGTCTTTTCTCCGATACGCTCCAGCCTTCTCGCGTATGTCTGCCCAGGCGCCACGGCGCCGATCTGCTACCTCGCCAAAACAGCCCCGGCACGGGCCGCCTCTTAACTGCCGAACGCCTCGGGAATTGTGGGTATCCTGTTGCGGACTTCCCGGTTGAGGCATCGGGACGCAGAAGGATTTCGAGCGGCTTGCGATGGAGTCAGGCTGCAACAATCATTCCCTCCCCCAATCCAGATGCAAGTCAATCCTGCCAGCGGATAACCCACCACAGATTGTCCTCCAACGTACCATCCCATAGCAGGTTGTCCTATAGCAGACTATCCCATAAGAGGGTATCCTATAAGAGGGTATCCCATAAGAAGGGTGCCCTGAGGTAGAATATCTAAAGGACATCATCCCAGAGGTAGGCATCCTAAAGGTAAAGGAGCAAAATAAGCCTTTGCATGGCACCACAAGGGGCTCAAATTTGAAAGTCTGATGGGAGGAGCACTCGTAAACGCGCTGTAGCTGATGAAGTACCAAACACAACCTGTAATGCGCTCCTTTTGCTCTGCTTTAAAGCTAGGTATAAGCCTTACTGAATCCCGCAGTAGCTGAGAACTAAGTCAAGCCCGCAACTCTCCCAAGAATTTTTCTGCCGACCAAAGCGCCACTCATCAAAGACGTCAGAGAACCAAGGATAAGTTTTGGCGTACCCCGAGAGAATGCTGAAAACCTCAATGAACTCACCTCCTGAGATCAGCGAGTACAAGATCTCCCGCAGCTAAGTACGCTAAACCATCCTGCAAGAGTCACTCCCATGGAAACCCTAGGCATGTATCGCGTTGCCCCTCACCACGACTCTGCCTCTTCATCAGACCACATCTTGTAAGATATACAAGTCTTTCTGAGTGGTTTCTTTCCATGCGTTGATGTCACTTCCAGAAATTCTCGGGCTGCTCGTGGCTTCACGCAGGCCAAGCCTTCGCGTTCATCCTGTACTTGCCAGGCTCAGGTCTGCCGTGTCTGACACTGTTGCGGCGTGGGGCCTGTGAAGCTGTCAAATACAACTAGTTAGCAGCAGCTCTCCTGCGAGTGCTTTACGCGAGCAGACAGGACGAGTATTGATGAGTTTGGCCTACCTGGACCACTGTAGACAGCCTCGTCCTCGTCTCTTCCCTCAGCTTGGTCATCTGTCTTGCGGCTGGATGAAGATGCTCTGCCTCGAGGTTCCAAATTCTTGATGACTTCATTCCAACGGGGTCGATTCTTCGTCGTTGTTGGCGAGGCAGACGGCACATTGTTTCGTCCAGCTCTTTGAGCGGAAGCTCCATCGAACGTGTTGAAGACTTCCCCTAGATCCTGGGAAGCGTCATCACTGGTGTCATCCTCTTCATCTATGTTCTCGTTCTGAGTGAAGTCTGATTCGTCATCATCACTGTCAACAGTCACCTGCCTCCTCTTGCGCTTCTTGGAGGGAGGGGTATGTTTCGTCTTATTTGCTGCCTGACGGGCAACCGCGGGGATCGAGGTGTTCGTCTCATCGCTAGACTCCTGGGTGTCGTCAAGGGACCTGTTGCTAGCAGCAGAGTTCTTGTTGCTAGCCTCAGCCTTTGGCTGGTCAGTAAACTGCTGCTACAGGTCTAACATAAATCTTGTGGTGACCATAGTCACCACAACTATTTGGAGAGAGGCTTACCGGCGCGGTCACCAGAGTCGGTGAGCTGGGAGTCTCAGAAACGGCAGATGGACGTAGGCCAGCTTCGGAGGCCGCGATGTTATACTTCTCTCTGGTTTCAGAGAGCTTCTCGGCATTTTTGACGTTGATAGGCTCCAGTTCGGCCTCATAAAGCCTCTTGATCTCATGCAGCTCCTCCAGCTCCTGCTGCTTAAGGCTACCACGTGCTTGACGAATTCTGGCCTCGTACTTGTCCTTGACCTGAAGACACTTGAGTTCATACTCGGCTTTAGCTCTCTCCGTAATTGCGAAGCACTCTTTCTCAACATGGCGAATGATTTCTGCCTTTTTCTGGTCGCATTTCGATGGAGGCATGGTGAAGTCCGCACAGGAGTGAGCCCAACTGGGCGATATGACGTGATCGAGTCCGTCAACACAAGGAGAGCTGGAGGTTTGGTAAACACAATGGTAGAAGCGTTTGGAAACGAGAGTAAGTCAGCAGCAGACCAGACAGAAAGCATTGAAGAGTGGGTGGCGTCTTGCTTGCTCCCTTGAACTTGACAAGAGAAAGGGTGAAGATCAGGGACTGGGCAAATGAAAGAGGAAAGAAGCTGTCCAACTTGGGAAGTAACGAAAGCCAGTAGTCCCAATTTCTATGCCTTTCACTTGAGGGGCAGCAACGACACTGAAGGTAGCAGCTTCCCTGTAATATCTCAAAAGCCCTGGAGCTGCCTTGACAACAGCTCAGCCTGCTGAGGCACCAGGGATTAATTTCGAATTGGATATTCGCACCTGCAAAAACGAAGTGTACACTGGTACATTTGCAAGCGCAAACAAACGCCAGGCAACCACGCCCAACACCCACACCCATTCCCATAACACCCAATCCCACGATACCTACCTTCTTAGGTACACTTACTATTACCCAGACCACTACCACACCTAGCACCCACTACCTAGACCTACTACCTACAGGTGTAGGTTAGCTTCCGGGGTATAGGTTGGTCTCAAACGTTTGATCAGGGCCTGGGTGATGTACCGGTGTACCCTCCGTTTTTGCAGGTGCAAATATCCAATTTCTTAATTTTGTAATGTGCAACCTAGTTCGCATTATTTTGGACGAGATACTTTCTATAGACTATTTATATTCTTTAAGTTCCTCTACTAAGTTGGAATAATAATAATAGCCCGTGGGATAAGAGATAATATAGGTAAAGATAATATAGTTTTTGCTATATAAGGCTTTAGATAATGACTATTTAATCTTCTGTAAACTGGTATGTGCCATTCGCCGCTATTTTGCACTAAACGTTTTAGTATCTGGCGGTGCACATTTGCGCTGGCGCCATTAAGCTATTAAAGTTGAAGCCAACTAGTTTGACACCATTAAACACTATATTAAACCCTTTACCATATAAGTGGTTTCGTTCTTAATCCGTATACATGCTCTTTTAAAGCTATAGGCGGTCCCTTCATACAGTAGTAAACGCTCAAAAACCCAGCATTAGATAGGTATACTATATTAATAACATTAGATCTTAAAAAACATAAACAGCCTCGTAAGGCCGCACAGATAAGGCTAGTTAAAACCGGCGGCAAACCGTTAACACAAATAGCCTATCATTGGGCAATCAGTCACACGGCGAGCAATCTAGTTGCGCATAAAAGCCTTATATAAAAAAACTCCACAGCTCAAAATGGAGCAACTTCTCTATCCCACATCCTTATACACATAAAAGCTCCTAAGGAAGCCCTCGCTATAGTAAGCCTATAAGTATTATAGCCCATATTTAACTATATACCCTTTAATATTAATAAATAGTTTAAATTACCCTAAAGATTTTATCTTAAAAACTTTTAAAAGGCGAAAAATTGCCTCTTAAAAAAGAGGAAAGGCTATATTTATTACTTCCTTAATAATAATAATATATTTAAAAAGGAAATTAAAGAAGAAAAGAATTATATTATCCTTTTTTAGGTATTCTTTTTTATTATAGGATGGGAATTTTAAGCTAAAGATATTAAGAAGGTATTAAAATTAAAGAGGAAGGGGAAGCTATAGGAGGTCCTAAAGTTGCTATAAAAGGGCGATAATAGTAATATATACTGTGCTATTATTAACCTTTTATATAAGCTTTAGGAAAAGTAGTTTAGAGGCTAAGTAGATAATAGGTAGTTAAAATAATAAAAAAAAGACTAAAAGTTGGTTAGATAATCGAATAAATACAGTATGGTTGAAGCCCTTTGCCATATGACTCAGGCCTTTACACGCGAACACAAATTGCCCGAAATAGATAATATAAAGCTGCAATTCCCAAACTAAGGATTTATCTGCTTTAATTGCACAACAATCTGCATTACCAAGCAGCACAACCTCGCTTTAAAACCATTTGAGAACAATTATTCGGCCACGAGAAAGACCAAAAAATAATTTAACGCAGCACACGCTATCATCGCCCTAAACCTATTAATCGTATTCACAACTGGATTAGAACAGACTAGTAGAATAATCACGCTCCATATAGATAAGTTAGGCTAATACAGTTGCTACAGATACCCATAGAAAATAAAGCTTAACTTTAATAAGCAAGTTTAGCCTAAAGCAGGGGCAATTCTAAGAGGATATATACGCTTAAATCTATTACTATATAATTAGATTAACGCACTTATAATTACACTTAAAAGCTATAAGATCTACCCTAAATATATCGTATACTTAATAGGCGCTAAAGTAAGGATTATAAATAAGAAGAGCCTACTAGCAGAGATTAACGCTTTTAGAAAGGAATTTAAGAAGATAGAGATAATTAACTAGCAAAATGCTAGGCTTTATACGACTAATTCGCAGAATAGTTACAGTTTAAAAAAGACAGTTTAATAAAACAATAATAGGTCTTTTACCCTTATACCTAGGAGGGGAGATACTTTCTATTGCTGCTGCACTTGGGTCAATGTGAGCAGTTACTTGAATTATTCATGGTAATAGTATAGGTTGCATGTGAGGTTTCAGGTTGAAAGGTTTTAGATGTGAATTGTTGACAATACCCTGTTGTTTGCAACAGATGCTGACAATATGTGCATGGCAATGCATTGTGCTTCTTGGCAACTTGGAGATACTGTCAGCTGGGAAAGCTTTTCCCCGCTCGATCAAATGCCATAGCACCAACATCTTCCGATCAACGGTTTCTATTAGACGAGTTGCGATTAGCCTAGGTATGATTGCATTCAACAGTCAAAAGGTTGGCAATTTGCAGTGGGGATCTGGCGACCTCTCAAAAACATCCAGTTGAAGACTGGACTGGCTGCTCTGCCCAACATCCGGAGCGTAGCGCCTTCTTCCACAAGTCAATTAAGACTCCCGAGGTCCCACCGCAGAGAAACTACTCTAAATCTTTCCATGAACATCACTGTGGCCAGGATCATCAAAAATATGAGTTCAGACCATGAACAAGAGACAACTCACAAGAAAATCATCATTATAGGTACCAGACGTTGCAAAATGAGCACATCTTTTGCCTGAGAGTGGAAAGCTGACGAACTAAAGGTGGAGGTGCAATCGGATGCTGCGCAGCTTACTATCTATCCCGCCACCATTTGTACAACCCGAAGAAGCAATATATCACAGTCCTCGAGGCGACCAAGATTGCTGGTGGTTCATCTGGGAAAGGCGCGGGCTGCCTCGGAGAATGGGCGGATCCTGTTTGTCTGGCTCCCGGGAGCTTCGAACTGCATGCACAACTCGCAAAGGAGCACAACGGCGAGCAGAAATGGGGTTACCGGCAGTGCAAATCTGCCGACTGTGACGCGGTAGAGAGGCATAAAGGCGACCCAAACGCAGAAACGAGGATACCGGAAAGTCTGGATTGGGCCGACCACACCGTGTTCAAGTGGTACAGACCGCTAGGAAAGACTGCCCAGTGCCATCCGTACTTGTTCACAACTTGTATGGCTCGACTGGCAGAAGAGAGGGGAGTACATTTCGTCGACGGCACTGTGGAGGCGATCGAGTATTCGAGCAACCAAGACAGGATTCAGTCGGTAAAATACCGTGACAAACAGTCTGGCAGAGAAAAGCAGCTTGATGCAACGGACGTCATCCTTGCAGCCGGGCCGTGGACGCAGAGCCTCCTCCCGGAAGCACCCATAGCTGGTGAACGGAGCCACAGTGTCGTGGTCGAACCTGGACGAGACATTTCGCCAACAATAATCTTTTTCGATGCAGGCCACATCGACCCTGACGATGAGGAAAACCAACTTGAGGTCTATCCCCGTCCCGACAATACGGTCTATCTGTGCGGACGAACAGATTATGGTGCCCCTCTCCCTGCAAGTACCGACGAAGTAGACATCGATCCAAACCTTTGCCAGGAGCTGATGAGTAATCTGGCCATTATCTCTCCAGAACTTGCTCAGAGCCAGGTGCTCATAAGACAGGCCTGCTTTAGGCCGATCGTGAACATGGAAGGCCGTGATCCAGAGATGGGTCCTCTGCTGGGCTTCACAGGCATCAAGGGCCTCATCCTGGCGGCTGGGCACAACCAGTGGGGAATCCACAACTCGCCTATCACAGGCAAAATCATCAGCGAGTTGGTCTTCGAGGGGCGATCGGTGAGTGCAGACATTAGTGGGTTGAATCCTGGCTGTCTGAGCTTCAAGTAGTCTAGGTGTCTCGGGCAGACCATCGGTTCAGAGAACAAGTGTTCAATTGGAAACGTGGCATAAGCCACTTTGCCCAGAGCGTTTGATTCTATGGACGGGGATCACATTTCTTGTCTGAATTCGTGCAGTGTCTCCTTCCTTTCAAAATCACGAAAAGATAAACCCTGCGTCGTAAACGGTGATACTACTAGTACGAGCTAATGAGCTGGACGACAAAACAATGCAATTGATTTAGATTGTTGGACTAAATATGAAAGGGTGGGAAACAAAACTGCGAATTTGTGTTGTGCTCTTGATATCTCGAGACTGACAGCCCACGGAGGCGAAGAAGATCAATCCGGTGGATGCTTGTTTAGTAATATCGGGACCCTGTCCTTTAAACATGATGCCGTCAACTCGAATATCACCACAATATTGAAACAGCGCGCTTTGGACGAGCGCTATGAATAGCGCCAAGTAAACGAACCCCCCTCCCCCCTCCCCAACACAAGGGAAGAACGAACAGATCCCGATCATATTTGTACATTACGGCTGGTGCCCAACGAATTCCAACATTACAAGTCAGTTTCTTCTCTTCCACAGTCCATTCCATAGCTTCGATCTGTCGATTATTGGTAAACTGTTGCGACCATCGCCGGATCAGTTGGCTGGTAAACGTGTATGTGTCCATCATGCGGTATAGTCGCCACCCTCGCTTTACATCGCGAACAGTAGATGTTCGTGTCCTCGAACCAGTGACACAAGTACGGGACGCAGACGGCACAGACGCAGAAAAGGCAGCACAGCGCCGCCGCCATGGTCTGCATTGAGGTCCCCTCTGTTGTCACGTTTGTCTGAGCCCGCTGGTTGCAGAAGGGGCAGTCGATGAAAGTTGGTGTGGCCGTCAGTCTGGACAGCGGCGTAACCATTTGTGGCTCGGGCTCCGAGACGATGAGAGGCATCTGCATCTGGGGGTTTTTGGTGGGCGGTGTCGCGACCTTTTCTGGCACAGCTGGTCTATGGTGATCATGGCTCGTCAGTAAAATCAAACCACTAGAGCTTCTTAAGGGGGTTTGACGTACGCTGTCTGCTCCTCTATCTGTATCAAGTCTGCAGGCAGGCTCAGGTTTTCTGTGGGCTTCGTCCCTCGTTCAGCCGCCATATCTTGTGGCAGACGAGGGGGCTGCGGATCATAAGCCGGAGGTCCAATTCCATCCGTTGCAGCCTCTTGCTGGGGTTTTTCTGCCGTCATGATGCCGACGTCCATTTGTTGCTGACAAGTTGGAGTTGAGGTTCAGTATCAGCTTTGTAGGGAGGTGGAATGTTATCGTGATATTGAAGAGACTGAGACAGGGATAGCTGTTGAGTGTGGAATTGGGTATGAAAACAACCAGAGTTCAAAAAAGACATTGATTTTTTAATGTCGGTCATATGCGTCCTACAAGGACACGAGGCTCTTGTGTGACACAGTCTGGATCCCTCCCTAATATGTAGCTTGCATGAGCTGAGTATTGTGTAACAGACAAGCCAGGCAACAAGATTCCCTGCGCTTGTGGCAAGTCGAACTATAGTAAAATGCAGCCGGACAATAATAAATACTCAGCCTGGGCACACAGTGTCCTCATGTATATGTGTGAGCACGCTACTCTTCTGTTGGAACAGCCTGCCGGTTTTTCGACTGATCTGCTGAACTTGGCACCCTCCAGGCTGAGTGAGGTTGCAACATCTGATTAAATGCTGCGCCTGCTGTGCCTGTGCGGCTGTGCGGCTGTGCGAGAATCCCTCACGCTAGGTAGTGTACGTTGCGTCTTACGCGCATCTGCTGTACTGTATATTACACAGTACACGATGGAAGGATCGCCAAGGATGCAGTGATCCTGCAGTGTAACTAACTGTACAAGGGTCTAATATTACCGCACCTGCTGAGGCAGACGCGACGAATTGGTTTCCAAATCCACCCAGGATGCTTGCAGACTGAAGAAATGTTCTTTGATTGGAAGTCTAGATCCCTAAATATGGCTGCAGTCGTTGCTTTGCTCGAGACCTTCGTTAGCTACCAACGTCCCCGGAGCCTTCTATACGGCATTCCACAATTCCACATCGCAAGACCCTGAGAAATGCGGCTTCTTCACACAACCACCCAAAAGTTGGTAGAGAAGACCCCTGACGAGCTGCGGAAAGACAACCTACGATATGCTATTCTTTCACACACATGGGGTCCAAATGAAGTGATATACGACGACATTGTGGGCGGCACCGAGTGGACCAAGAATCCAAAGTCACTGCTCAAGGTCCAAGGCGCCTGCCACCAGGCCCGCAGCGACGGCTACGATTATATCTGGATCGACACATGCTGTATAGACAAGAGAAGCAGTGCCGAGCTGTCTGAAGCCATCAACTCCATGTACACATGGTACGAAAATTCGGACGTGTGCTATGCCTTCATCGAGGACTTCAACTCCGAGAACCTCGGCTCGCCCGAGAACAAGGAGTATTTCGCAGCCAGCAGGTGGTTCACTCGCGGATGGACGTTGCAGGAGCTACTCGCGCCAGCCAACATGATATTCTTCACGAGAGATTGGGTCAGCCTCGGCGAGAAGAGAGCTATTAGCCCGTTTCTCGCAGAGATCACGGGCATCGACGCGGCAATCATGGAGGGCGAGCGCCCGCTCGAATCCGCCAGCCTCGCCAAAAGAATGTCATGGATGGCGCGCCGGCAGACAACACGGCCTGAGGACTCAGCTTATTGTCTCATGGGTATTTTTGGAGTCAATATGCCCATGCTCTATGGCGAGGGTGGTCGGAGGGCGTTTCTGAGGCTCCAGGAGGAGATAATGAAGACATCCGACGACCAGTCTCTCTTTGCATGGGTGAACCGAGACGCAGATCCCGAAGCGCTCCACGGACTGCTGGCGCCATCTCCAGAAGCTTTTATCCACTCGAACGGAATGTTGCCATACCACGATTGGGGCGATCCTCGCGAGCCTTACACCATGACCAACCGGGGACTTCGTATCCAGTTGCATCTGTACGCACAAAGAGATGGAATATTTGTGGCAACTCTCGATTGTCCCGTCCCGCCAAATTACGCAGATTCGAGTTTTTTGGCAATATATTTGAAGAAGATATCGACTGGTAGAGAAGACAAGGAGGGCCAGCACTATGCCCGCGTGAAGGCTGGCATTTTTGGCAGTGTGCAAACCAGGGGAAAACTAGAGACAATCTTTGTGCGTCAGGACCAGCGGCCACCTATTGAGGATGGTATATTTCCTCAGCATATACTTCAACTCCGCAGCGGTCCTCCCACCGAAGTTTATCAAGTAACGGAGGTCCTCCTGCCCGCCGGATACTCTAAACGCCCCCCAGCATCACTCCCGTTGCGCCAGTCCGCCCGGGCCTGGGTACCGGACCGGTGGCCAGTGACATTCCGCCTCCCGAAAGGCGAAGGCCAAGTGGCAGCTGTCATCATATTCGAGCGTGATGACGGTGAGCGGTTGGCTGTGCTGATTGGCTCTACCGGTGGCTTCCAGGTGGCCTTTGGCGCCATGAAGATCGAGAGCCAAGGCAAGTCCGGCGGAAATACCCCGTATTTCGAGACGCTGGCTAGTGACTTCCAGCCGCTGTCGGCTGGCAGATTTGATAGCGATTTCCACAGTGTGCGCGCCTCTGCCACGCCGGTCGTGAAAGACTCTTGGAAGTACTACCTGATTGATATTGGCGTGGAAGACGTCGGACGGTCGCTCCCAGAGATGCTGGCACAAGCTACTATCGGAGCTTATAGCCGCGCCACCGGGACTGGAGCTCATCATTCCAATCAGCTTAGCACAGTTCCAGATACTGCTTTGCAACCTCAAGAGTCACAGAGCTCGTACCCTTACTACGAAGATGATTCGAGTGATGATGAGAAGTCAAAATTGCAAGAGAATACCGAGAAGAGCATGCCAGGAAAGAAACGCGACAGGTGGAAGAAGCTATTACACTAGGTCATCCTCTCAGAGAACACCAAGATAAATGCAATCTGTTGAGCTGTCACTGCAAGCAAAGTCCTGAGCCATTGCGAATGTCCTGACAACAAAAATCATCACACAATTTTAGATGTCCGCTAAGAACCAGGAGCTGACTTAATTCGGAAAGAATTTCGTCCAATAAATAGATTGAGAAATCGAATATTCACACCTGTCAAACCGGAGAGTACACCGGTACATCATATGTTGAATAGCTATAGACTAGGTATAGGTATAGGTAGTAGGTATTAGTATAGGTATTTGGTATGGGAGTGGGTTAGGTGATGGTAACTATAGGTATTATAAGAGTGTGTGCTATGGGAGTAGGTATTATGGAAGTGTGTATGTCATGGGAGCATGTGCTGGGGGAATGGTTGCTATGGGAATGGGTGTAGGGTGTGGGTGTTGGGTGTGGTTAGGTGAGTTCCTATCTTGGGTCTTTTGCGCTTGTAATGTACCGGTGTACCCTCGGTTTTTGCCGGTGCGAATATCCATCTTCTAGATTGAATACCTCTATGATAATCACTGTTTGCACTTGAGCAAGTGGCTGAAGTGAGCTACTAGGTACTTATTCCGAGTGGATGTCTTCGCCACTGGACTGGTCCCGCTGCCTAGTCACTTACTCTACCATACAGGTGTAAGACAGTGACCGGAAACAAAGTCTGAGGCTTTCTATTACAGTCATTGCACGTCTCAAGACAACATTTCAGTAACTGGATCCGTTCAAGCCTGCTTAGATTTGAATTCTGTCCTAATTGCAGTCACCCATACAAGGTAGTCTCTTTATTGACCTGCTACTTTTCTTCACGCCTACTTAGATTCTAATGAGTGAATGTTCTCTCTCCATATCTTTCATTTGTCACTCCTCGGGGTAACATCCGCACAACATCCTCTGCATCATGTGTCCAAAGTACTTAAATTGCACATAGTCAAGTAGTTTTCAGCTTCCAATGAGCCTAATTTCTAGCATTATTCCATCTTACAGAAAAGACACGCAAAATGTGCCAAATCATGTTTACCATTTGTCAAGAGGGTGGCAAGATCCACTGGGTCCGAAAAAGGTGTTGTGAGCCTGTCAGGACAAACTTCCCATCCCTTCCGGATTCTTGGGTTATATTCAAGGTCCATGACAAGTTTATCTGGTCGCCCATGGAAGGATGTGAGGGGTTGCATTTTGAGAACCCAGTGATAATTAAGCCTTGTGGCAGTCGTGCCGGATGGTCTTCTGACCAGGAAATGGACGATGCCATATCTCTGCACATTGCATCAGACAGTGAGTTCAGTGTGGGACTGTATGATTATCCACGTTCAGATAGTAGCGAAGAGTAACTTGGCTGAGGACCACGGCATGAGGGTTCCAGATTTGCACTTAGGTAGAGAAACTTTGAATTCTATGCTAATTGATACTTCTTTTGAAACTTGATAGCCAGCTAGGTAGGCCACTTAGAGGTACACAACCAATACAATATGACGTGTCCCAGGTCCCCTTTCTTGCCTGCAGAAACTGAAACGTATCATAAGTTATTTATCTGTATGATCCTTAATGGCTATATCATGTCAACCCAATTTTCTATATCGCATATCTAAACTCCCTATTCTCTCGATCTGTGAGATCTAAAAACTCGTGGGTTTTCTCCACCACATAGTTGTCTCCTAACTCTTCTCTTTCCTTATCCCTTTTCTTATTCTCCCTCACTGCCAACAGACGTATCAGGTATAGATCAATGGTAATCAAGACATAAAGAATGCAGATAGATATCTTAGCAGGCATATACCTGGGGGCATCCTTGGCCTGAAAAGTCTGAGGGGAGATGATGTTCCCCACGGTATAAGCTATGGTACCGATACAAGTGACGGTGATTTTCTTGGTTGATCCTGCCACATTGGTGCTTTGCAATGCAAGGATTGTCGTCCAGCCGATTGGGATACCCCCACTGAGATAGAATCCTATGAGCGCAGGCACTCTGTTGGTCGTTGCCATTAGGATCGCGCCAACGATCGAAGGTATATGACCCGCGATGCAGATCCACAGTCTTTGGCCGGTCTTGCTAGCGAGGTATGTGAGGCCGATCAGTACTACGATCTCGTAGGCACCAAGGGGTGTCACGAGCAGAAGGCTATCCTTGGAGGTATAGCCCATGCCAGTGACAAGAATGTTGCCGAAGCTCGTTGCAATTGAATTGGGGATGTTGGCAGCAAAGACCCAGAAGGCGTACAGCCAGGTGTTGGGGTCCCTAATAGCCTCCCAGAACTGGTTCCATTTGAAGATGCGGTTGCCTATTCCCTGCTCGTTCTCACGCATGCGTTCCGCATGCAGCGCTTTCTCCTCGGCGGACAGGAACTTGGCCGAGAGCGGTGAGTCTGGGAGCACGAACCAGAACACAATACCAATGATTGAGGTCAGCAAGCCCAAGAACAGGAAAATGACCTGCCAGCCTCGTAGGGCGGCGTGCACATCGCCTCCGACGTGGTTGGCTACTCCGTACGAGAAGCAACCACCCAAGAGCTGCGCAAAACCGCACATAGAGAACCAGATGCCGACGCGGAAAGCTTGCTCCTCCTTGCGATACCACTGGGACGTAAAGACGACCCATGCCGGCACGACGGCAGCTTCTGCCATACCGAGGATGGCGCGGCACACCATGAGAGTCGCAAATGACTTGCACGCTGCTAGACAGGCCAGGACGGCGCCCCAGATGACGACGTTGACGGCGACGTACTTGGCCAAGGGGAATAGCTGGATCAGGCGAATGGTGGGAAATTCGAAGGCAAGCTGTCCAAAGAAGAAGATGCTCGCTATCCAATTGAATTCATTCCCCCGAAGGTGGGCAGACTCTCTGATGCCAGTGACACTGGCATAAGAGATGGCAATCTTGTCCAGATATTGAAGAACTTGACAGTGCGTTAGCGAAAGTAGGATGCCGAAAGTGTCGATATTGTTTCTCATTGGAGCCAACTTACAGTATACTATGCATATCAAAGGCATGATGTGTAGATCAATACGCCGGACAAGTCGCCTGTGCTTCTCAGGGTCAAGGATCCCTGCCTGCGAGCCGTGCTCCCGCAACATCTCTAGCGCCGCATCAGCATCGCTTCGAGCATGCCCTTCGACAAACTGCAGTGTCTGCTGCGGGTCCTTTTCTGTGATTGATGCCATTTTTGGAGGCTTATAAAAGGGTGTTTCGTATCTGCGATGTTAAGTTGTTGATCATGCACGAAGGCAACACAAATTTCGTGTTGTATTTCTCTTCCAGTGAAGGCTTCCACATTGCACGTGTGGCGGTCTGACAAGATCTCATGATCAAAATGTTGTGCCCAAAAATTGCGTGCTCATAGAGCTGAGCACGTAATTCCGATTAGCTATTTCGTCTTGGCTGTATTACCAAAATGGGGCACGTACATATATGATGGTGGCGGGTACCCACAGAGACTTGTATTACATAGTTTAGGTGTTCTTTAGTCGATGTGGGCAGGATAATGGTTGACTCAGCACCTGAAGCCGGTCCAGTGCAATATATTGACAGAGATTTAGATCACGATTCTCAAATCGCTTCCCAGAAACTAATGTTGACTAATCCGCGCCGTCGCAATAGTAACTGCTCGCTGTCCAGTGCCGAAGACACAAGGGGATCACTAAGAAAGCTATCTTGACGTGTTTTCTCCATTAGCTCGAAACAACATACGTATGCTTATTCTAGCAGCTATAACGCAACTAAATCTCATGGAAGGCCGTGATGACGGCTGATCCAGGCGGTGTATACCTAGGTGAGCAGAGTGCCGCAACTCGTACAGCCCCCGAGAGTTGTGCAAGGCTGGCTCATGGTAGCCATTAGCCTGACTTGTTATTTGAATCCAAAATCTTGGAAATGGGGACGACTGCCACGATATACGCTGATGAGGTCCTAGCTCGGGAGCTAAACAACAAGCAGTATGTTACTTCGTAATTTATCAAACATATTTTGAGAGCATTGAGTATGTCGGACGATCTTTTCCTCTACTGCTGGCTATGGCTTATCTCTGGCCCTCGAATTATATCCAGAGTACGCCATCGAATGCTCGGAGAAACGCCTGCCCCTTCCGGCTTCGTTCCTAAGGTTGGGCCTTTCGACGGCGAGCATATGAAACGTAGGCTGCCACAACACTCATCCACACCATCAACGACCTTATAAGCCTCCTTCATACTCCTTAGATTGCTTCAGGGTTTGCTGGTCGTGACTCTGCGTACGGCTTGGGGCCATCAATTAGAAGATTTACCATGTTGTCCGCCACAATTTTAGCTTCGCTGACAGTGTACGGCCTTGATGGGTGATCACCGCTATCTGGAGTGCCACCAGCTATTCTAGAGGGATATGGATTGAGGAAGTTGATGAGTTGTGGGATGTGGCAAAACCCAAGTATACGTGGTAAACTCCTGTTAACCAAGGATGGGCACAAAGTGCACCAATACAACAACACCCTCAAGGGTACAACTCAGGGTGCGGCCAATACGGAATGGACGGCCCGAGAATCTTTTGGCTGGGAAGTGCGGGCTTGAGTATTTCTCTGCGAATAAATATATTCTACAACTTGTTCCAGTCACAGAATACCGAATGGAGTTGTGCAGCTGGTAGCGGGGGACACCTCACACAACCATGGGATTGCTGTGTCCTGGTAAATTGTGTCGGCACCACCGAGAAGTTGATGGCTTTGACAACAGGCCAGGAACGGAATGCTGATTTCCAACTTTGTGGAAGAGTCTGTTGCAGTACTGATCAAAACAAGGGTGGCTGTACAGAGTGAAGATGGTCCCAGAGTAGGCTATCCCACCAGAGGTTGTTCAGTAGGAGGTAGACAATCAACCCATAGGAGGTTATCCCATAAGAGGTTATCTTACAGCAGAGTACTTGAGGAGGGTAATTAGGAGTAGGGTAACTGGGAGGAGGGTAACTAAGTAGAGGGTAACGGAGAGGAGGCTCCTATAGTGCCAACATGAACCTCTCTACTAAACTCAACTCAAAAATCACAAGGAGTACAACAACACTTGTCACCTTTTTGTAGAGAACTACAAGTGGTCAGTTGAATGATGCCTACGCAGTTATAGACCGCACTGAGCTTCTGCATTAGGATGTAAATATATATATATATATGAATACACATCAAGACGCAAGTAGATCGTGTCCCCAAATAGCAGCATTTTCACTCGCCCCATATAGTGAGTCTTTATTAAAAACTATGAGAATGATGATACTTGACGTCAAGTGTGGCTGGTGAAAGACTTTTGCCCTTCATTTGTCTATATTCTTGTTGTCAGCCTTGGGCATTCAACAGCCCACAAGCACGATCGCGGTACAATTCAACACCCCTATCCACTGTTAAGGGCGGAGTAATCACAACTATTTGGACAACATGTCACGGTTGGGGAGCACAACAGCTCAATACAAGTACCAAGATTGCATCAACATGTGCTCGCCATAAGCAAGCGCTATGTTTCACTGGATATTTAGTATGAGACGTCAGTACTTCTGGCATTATCGCGACGGATTGAGGTCTTCTGTAGACCATCGCGATATATGCCAAAGGGATATGGAGCCGTAGTATATGTACCTGGCTGGGTACGTAGCTCTGACGCCCCGATCGACAGGGAGCATAGCTTCCGACCGGATGGCATTTGACAGCACCGTTCTCCTCCTCGTCCGCGGAGATTCGAACTGTGGAGGCCGCGAACTGCCCTCACATCTGTCCCTGCGCTAGTGTTAGGCCTCGACTAACGAACCTTACAAGTCAAATGATCAGGTTGATTATACTACCGGCACGCGTCCGCGTCTTCGTGGCCGGCAGAGGGCTGCGCTCGACCTGCCGGTACACATCTAGCTTTTCTCCCAAAGGTTGGGGAAGGGCTCGTTGATGGTCTGGGAGGCATGATGCCGGTACCGTTTACCCAGACCTGACTCCTGCGTGACCAAGTCAGTGTGCTGCCGGCTCCGCGGATATCACGGCGTTTGGCGACTGTACGCGTGCCGAGTCCCGTCGCCGGCCGAGGGCGGCTTCCCGTCATCGACTCATGGGCGTCAATGTCCCTTCCATCTTACTCATGTGCATTACCTCATATGATGTATGTGGTAATTGTTTGCTGTGGGCATCGAAGCAGAAGAGGAGGCTCCGTGACATCCGGACGTGTAAGGCGTGTCGACCCAGAAGTTTACGAATGCATGTTTCCGAATGCCAAGCTCTAACCCGGCGACTGAGTGATCCGGGGGCGGCATGTCGCATGTTGGACTACGGTACTGGTCGTACACGTCTAAAGGGGTCTCCTTGTCTATGGGAAGGTCTCATTGTCAACGAATCTCGTCCACTTTTGGGAAACGTATCCTCTACGTGTGCCCGGGCTTGGAAGCGACTGCTTGATAGAAGAAGGAAACTGTGCAAGTCGAGAAGGTGTATTGTTATCATCCCATACACCGGAAATGGTATCCTGTTTTCGATCGAGCAAGCTGTGTCCCGTTCTGGATACCAGCGGCCGAGCAGGTGTAAATCCGCGTCCAAAATCCGAGACGATGCGCGGGAAGGCCCAGACGTCACCTGTCAGATGTCTTGGCCACGTATTCTGCAAATGTTAATTCACTATGCAATAATGCAGCAAGAGGACGAGAGGTGATGTGATGATCAACGTGACGAGGCTGTGCCGTGTTTCAGGATTTTTCGGGCGGTTCATGGGACCGTGGGAGAGGCACGCGTCAAATCTGGCTCCTGCTTCGGTGAGACAAAATCCCTGAATCACACTCAGAGCGCAGGTTCCAAGGCCCGAGACAGCCGAGGGCGAAAAGGGCCAAGCTTCAGCAGATCTGCATCTAGCACCAGCTGGGGACTTGGCATTTGACCCGGGTAGCCGGACCAAGGCTGGACGTCATCCAGACCGAGAAGCTTTCATTATCTCAGGAAAGTGGGACCACAGTCCGAATTCGTGAGGGAGCTTGGTGGATCAGTGGATTTGCCAACCATCTACTCCAGTGAGACCAGGAATAGTTCAGTGGAATGATTGATAGCATTAGGCGTGCTCATTTTGAGACAAAGTTTGGGTGGGCCACGCGACTCGGTATTTTGACATGATCCTGGCATAGCGGCGTCCCTTTCCAGAGTGTCCTGCCCACTTTGGAGCTGGCCTCGGTGTCCTGTGTGCACCACATAGTCTGGTAGACTAGTGATAAATGAAGAGTAAATGCCTTTTTGTCATTCTGCTTTTCCACATAGGGGAAAACGACAAGGCGCGCGCGTGGGAGAGGGGCCAGAAGACCAGGCCCACCCCGGGGGACCCCAGCTTGCCAGCTGGGCAACCAGGGTGTCGGGAAAGAAGCTCGCCCTAAGACGGTGCCCGTCCTTGGCGATGTGGGCGAGGGAAAGCTTGAGAAAAGCTTCGTTTCCCTGCTAATGAAGTTCGGCAATCTTGGAGCGGCGGCAACTAGAGTGATTCGCCCTGGCTGGTGTGACGTGGTGTGGACGGTTGAACCGTCTTGACTTGTTGGCCAGAAGCCGGTGGGATGGGATGCCAAATCGAGATCGGGCCTGCCGGGCCTGGCCAACCCGCACCAGCAAGCACAGTTCTGCTGCATTGCGATAGCGCAGGGCGACTGTTTGAGGTTCTGCTCTTGCTCCTAAAACTGTTGCTTCTGCAAATACTTCTGCTGCTGCTTCTGGTAATTGATGCTGACTCTGGCGGAAACCGCCGCCGATTCAGTCGGCACGTCTCGAGCTTGTGTGCCGCTTACCCGACCGACGGCAACAGCAGCAGCGACAAAGTCTGGCGGGGTGTGCATCCGATTTGATGAATGTCAGCTGTGCCTCGCCCGGGGCACAGCCTTGACGCCTGAGCTGCGCGATTGCAAATATGCAGTCCAGAACAGCAAAGTACAGCACAGCACCAGCACAGCAGTGGACCCTTGCTGGGGCTTCCCTGCTGGCACCCTAGGTGCAGCTTCGGGTGCTGGATGGTGAGGAGGGGGAGCATGATGATAGGAGGAGAGGGCTGAGTTGGAGGATGGCGGGAGCAGGGTAGGGTGACGGCGACGACTTCTCCCGGAAAAGAAGACAAGCGACCACCTCGAAGCAGCTAGCCCAGATACTGTGTAGGAAACTAATCCCTGCCCGTTCGTTCCCACGTTCCCTGGTCGGGGTCAGAGTGCCCAGTGCCCACCCGGCTCCTTGCTGCTCTCCGTGTTTGCTCGTGCCTCTCGTGCCCGTATAAAGACCAGACGGGAGACAGGTCTTGGCATTTCCCACGGGTGTCGCGCTCTTTCCCATCCCCCCCTCAAATCTTCTTCCTCTTGGATTCCGTCGCACACACCTGTTCTCGCCTCAGCCGTGCCCCCGTGCCTGTACCTGCCTGCCCGTCTGTGCACGCCCTGCCGCCGTTTTACCCACTGTAGACTGAGCCTCGAGGCCCCCACCACGCCACACACAGTCCGAAGTCTACCTTTTGGTGGTGGTCTAATCTCACTCCTCCCTCAATCACTACCTACCTCTGGTCTTCCAAGGTTGTGAGCCTTGCTCTCCTTTTTTCCTCTTCTTCACTTTCGCACACCTATCAACAAGCGGACGACGGACCACCTCGCCTACTCCGGGTCTCGCCGTCCTGTGCAGTCATTTCCTCGTGCGTCCTAGATGCCTTCGTGCCCCGAGCCTTGGGTTCTCCAGCCCGCAGATCAATGATGGGTTGACAATGATGGGCAACAGTAAGTTTAATTTGCTCGATGTTTATGCTTGTCGTTCTCTGTCTGCCCCGGCCGTGTCTGAGACGATCTGGTCCCATTTCTGGTTACTCCAAGGCCGAGACGTCAAAACTCTTGGAAATCTCTTGGGTGGTCTTGGGTGGTCTTGGGTGGTCTTGGGGGTTGTTTTGATCTGTTTTTCCCCAGGCCTTGGGCCCTTGGCACCCGCCTTGGCACGACCCAGCAGTCCAGATTCAGATTGCCCCAGAAAGCACAAGCACACCCACAACGCCGCGCCGTGCCATGCATTTGCCATGCGACCGCCAATTCTTCGGCTCGCGGATATTATATGGGTGCTAATTTGACTTCTGTGTCACAGCCTACGTCGACGATATTCAAAATGCAGTGTACGTTCTCGATCGTGGTCCTCTGTGTCTTGTTTCCTTGGCCCCCCTCCGTCACATCTCCTGTCCTTCCGTCATCGTCATCCTCTTGTCCCACGCCAGGCAGGCAGAGCGGCGCCGGCGACGTCGTGCCTCAGTGACGTTGCTCGTCACCTCGACAGAGTCACCAACCGTCGCTCATCCACAGGTGCTACTCTGTTCCCTCCACCAAGCCATGCTTCTCCACAGCGTCATCCCAGCGCGCCGGGTCACGGCAGCCTTGTGGGGACGCCGCTCGCCGCCTTATCCTACCCTCATGTGCCTTGGGGGAAAAAAGACCTCTTCGCTGTCCTCGGCTTTTCATTTTCGCTGCTCCGTATACTGACACCCCTCGAGACTTCTATTCAGCAATCCCGTCTGGTCTGGCGCCGATAGCATTCCATCGACGATAATCAGGAACATCACTGCGCTCTCCGTGAGTCGTTCCCCGCTCGACGCAACTTCTTCCAGTCCCGAAGACGTCCCTTCTCGTCGCTTCCGGCCTCTCATTAATGTCTTACAGAGCGACATAGCCTACTCTGCTGAGATCAACGACAATATCACCATCTTGTCCTCCAGATATGCCCAGACGAACAATGGCGTCATTCAAGGCTTGCTGTATGTGCCTGACCTCGAGGGCCGCGACCCATGTGCAGAACTCGAACCGGCATATGTGCCCAGTACTGCTGTGCGACAAGCGCACCTACCACCTTCCGATTACAATCTGATTGCCCTGGTACCTTGGTACAATGCGAGCTGTACGAGGTCATATCTTGCTTCCGCGGCCCTGGATCCCATTCGCGCCCTCATTACCTACATGCCCGACCACAGTATTGAGCGGCCGCCGCCTGTCGAGGACGAGATTTGGGACCTGGAGGATCGCGACGCCTGGAAGACTACCAGCAAATTCCCCATCTACGCTGTTTCGGGAGCTGTCGGTTCCTCCATGATGACGCAGCTGAGTCTCTATTCTGGCAATGTGACCTCTGTTCCCTACGGAGAGAACATCTCTGCCTTGTACAACCCTGATGCCGACGACTATGTCCGCATATGGTCTCAGATACATGTGGCAACTACAGATTCGCTGCCGACTATTTGGATCTTTATACTCATCTGTGTCGCGGCATTATTATTCATTGTGGCCGGCATCTCTTGTCTCATGCATTACGTCCAACACAAGCGCAGGACTTCGCTTCAGCGTCGTGTGATGAGTGGCGAGGTAAATCTTGAAGCGATGAACATCAAGCACGTTACAGTACCTATCGAGCATGTCGAAAAGTTTCCACTCTTCACATACAACTACGAGCCGAACCCAAATAGCCTGCCACCGTCGCCAACCACGCCGCGGGCACCGGCACGAGCCCATATACGAAATAACAGCATGGGAATCGACGAGACCATCACAAACGACTCTGCACCGGCTTATTCGGAGAAAGCTCTGCCCAGCCCGACAGCGAGATCGACCGTCACTGGCATTACTGCCGTCAGCACGGCAACAGACTACCAACCTGCCTGCTCGATATGTTCTGAGGACTACGAGAACAGGGTCACCATCATCCGAGAGCTTCCCTGCGGTCACATCTTCCACCCGGAATGCATCGACGAATTCCTCAGCAGTCACAGCTCGTTATGCCCGCAGTGCAAGGCATCTATGCTCCCGACGGGCTTCTGTCCCAAAGTCACAAATTCGATGGTTCGACGCGAAAGGGCCATTCGAAAATTGAGGGGCCGTGTCATTGTTGACGACTCAGACGTGGAAAGCGGCCGTGCTCAACCAGATACTTGGAAGTCGAGCGTGAAAAGGAAGCTGTTCCGTCCCAGCAACAATGCCGCCAACCTGGTGCAGCGGATACCGACTCGTCAAGTCGAAGGCCCAAGACCCGAGGTTCGACTGCGAATGCGCGATTTGGCTGGTGAAGATTTTCACGATGGTCATAGTTTAAACGGGCAGCCCAAATGGAAAAGGGCCACGCGAACGCTGTTCCCTGGGTTTTTCTAATATGTTTTTTTTTTCTGCTTTGCGACATTTCCTTTTCGGATCGGTTCCCATCATGATACCCCGGAGCAATCTCCATAACTGATTAAGTGAGCATCGGACGGCGTTACTAGGCATGGGCGGGGGTTTAGCAGCGCATACTGTGGGCTTTGAGGAATAAGCACCGCATAGGGAGTGTTTGTGACGGCCAAACAGCCACATAGAGAGTACCACGAGAAAATAGGAGGTATCCAGTCAATTGAGGAGCCAGGGCGGGCATACGACCTGGTAGCAGTAAATGTACACCTTTTGGGCAACTGGCTGGACTCAACCACAGACCAGTGCCACATGCATTGCGTGTCGAGACCAATAAATACCGATATACCCACACTATCTTGGTCCTGACAGAGAAATTGGACAAGAAGATTCACTCAAAGATTCGAGTGCATCCACGGTGACACCATAGTGTGCGTGAACATTGACCAGACATTGTTCACGGCGTTACCCAGGTACATATCAACATTTAAAAATCTATGACTAACAAGAGTGAGTAAACATAGGAAAGGGTATGTGCACATGGTAATGGACCTGAACGTAATAGTAAAAAAGCAAAGTGAAAAAAAAGGGAAGAATATGATAGGCCTGTGGGAACGAAGAACATGTCCCGAATTCACATTTGCTAGTCAAGTGGTTTATGAACAGTCTCAAATTATTCAGACAAAAAGCTTCACACCCATTGACCAGTTCTGAATACTGAAATAAAACTTTACTATAGCGCCCACAAATCGCAGAGAAGGGGGCACGTGTCTACGAACTCAACGTTGCTCTAGTCTCGTCATTCTATGATAACCCTCTATATGCGCCAGCGATGGCTTGTATCAAACGCGATCCAGATTGTGTGAAGGTATTGCCAAATAGCCAATCTTTCTTGAAGGATCAATTGATGCATGTGTACATATCTCAGCAGTCCCCTGAAGACTTCCGACGAAGCCCGACCCGGACATGAGCCGGAGTCACCGTCAAGCCCAGCGTCTCGGTCCACGGCAGGTTGTCCCGTGCCTCGATGCTCCGAAACTCCTGCACGAACCGTGTGATGATGTAGAGCGTCTCGGTGATGGCGTATTGTTGCCCCAAGCACATCCTTGGGCCTCCGTTGAACGGGAGGTATTCCTATGTCATGAGTGTCAGCAAAGACATGCGCCCTGGTTGGATTACTGTTGGGAAGCAGTCGCTGTTTGTCTTACCCATGAATGCCTCGCGCCGACCCACCGCTCTGGCTGGAACTCGTCGGCGTCGGCGCCCCATATGTCTATGCGGCGGTGCATTGAGTATGTTGAGTAAAGCACCTTCAGGCCTTTCGGGATGTGGATAGGGGATTCTCCATCCGGGCCGCCACCGCGAGGGAGGACAGTGTCACGGACGGCGACCTTTGCGCTCGTCGGGACTGGTGGATACAGCCGTAAAGCTGGATGATAGTCAGCTGTGAAACTATAAACATAGAATCTAGGCGACTTGCCCTCATTCATGCAGTACTTCGCGTATGTTAGGTTCCTTAATTCCGCATACGTTGGCCTCCGGCCCTCCAGTGCGTCGACTTCCTCGCCTAGTTTCGCCCATGCATCCGGCCTCTGCGAGATGTGGTAGAACAAGCTGCTCAGCAGGCTGGCAGTCGTATCCCTGCCGGCCAGTAACAGGCTGAGGAGTTCACCTCTGATCTTCCCCTTGTCATTCGTCGCGCTGGCGAGGTCCCTTAGGAATGAGTTCCGCCGGATCCCGCCCTCTTCAACCACCGTATCGACGACTGGCGCCTCGCCCTTCTTGTACGCCAGCACCTCGTCCACGAAGGTGTCGACATACGACCGGCAGATCTGGTTCGACCTGCGGAACTCCGGGTCGCCCTTCCAGAACCGGCGCAGCGGGCCCGCGATCAAGAGGAATGCCATGTGGTCAAGGGAATACCGTAGGGCCTTGGCAAACTCAAGGTCCTTCTCCCTCGCGTCGATAAGGGTGCTGGTCGGCTTCCCGAAGAGGAAGTCGGTGGCGGAGTCGAGCGTGAACCGGTGGAAGAGCGGCTGCAGGTCGACGGTGGTGCCGTCGCCGGGGAGCAGGCGGAACAGGCGGGCGACGTGGGCCTCGATGATCCCCAGGTCGGCGACCTGGTCCTTCGCGAAGTTAGGCCGGAGAAGCGCCCGCGAGGCGGCCCACTCCTCCCCGTCGCTGGCGAAGACACCTTGGCCCAGCAGGGGGCCCATGATGCGCTGCCGCCCGCCGAGGGTGAAGTCCTTGAACCTCAGAGACAAGAGAGTTTTGACGTTCTCCGGGTCTGCGGTGAAGATGGACCGGCGGTGGAAGCCGCGGACCTCCCAGGTCGGGCCGGCCTCGCGGAAGCGGCTCGAGAGGAGCTCGAGGAAGCGGTGGTTTTTGAAGGCCGTTATGTTGGTGATGATGAAATCTAGCCCGAGGATGGGGTCCCTCAGCCGGAATTTGCGGCATGGTTTGCATCCGTGCTGGGCCCTGAAGCCCCGAATGGATAGGTCCCTCCGCAGCTTCGAGAATATGATGAGAATGAGAAGAAGGAAAAGAGCGAGAGCAAAGACCTTGGGTAGTGAACGCCAGCCAGGCCTCGTCGCTGCGGCTAATACCTCCAGAGACAGCGCCATCGTATGTGGGCCACAACCTTGCTGTTGAGTGATGCAGTGATGTATTGCCGATAACCTTCAAGAGGTAATATCTTGAATGATTCCAAAGCACACCCGCGGAGTTGCGACAATTTCATGTGGACTTCTAGTCCTTCAGAGATCTCGATCCCTTATCATTACGGCATTGAGCCTACACCATGGTCCACGTCTTCAGCTCTGTTGGCCTCTGTGGCGGCCGCTATAATTGGTAATTTTTATGCCGGCAAAGATTTAGCCTCATTCCAGCATCCACGTTGACATCCTCACGTCAGAAGTGGATTTCCTGTCAAAGGGTGGTGGCGTCTATGCAAAGTACCTGACAGAAGGACTCCATTGGGGGCTAGTTGGTATTGCGATACACATATCCGAGTTCTCTCAGGTTGTAGCTTGACCCACATGTTGGCATCGAATGTACTCTAGACAGTTTGAAGTCAGCTCGTTTGCCTCTCAGACACCTCAAAACTGATTGGTACTACTAGGCAGCCGTTTTCTCTGCATCAAAGTGGACTTGAAGCATCCTCCTGCGAGTCAGTAATTGCTCTTCGAGACCGACCTAAGTAAAGCCAACCTTACGTTTCCAACAGTTCTCTTCATCTAAGCTAGCCTCAGAGTACATGGCTATAAAGTAGAGAGATTTTTCGGCTCAGGATTTCTAAGCGTAAATCACCGGCGCCTTTGAATCGGAAATACATCCCAGAGACCTACGTGGGAGCTATCTATACCTAGGAATCCACGGAACAATATAAATACACTGCAAGGATGGCATCCCTTTTTGGAACACTACTCGGTCAAAAAAGAAGTAAATAGAGCATTGGTTTAGGCAGCAGTGACGTACGTTGGCACCATCCATTTTTGCTTTCCTGTGGAGTTGCCGACTCAGAATGATTTGGCCACGACACACAAAGAAAGACTCATGGGTAGTGGTCGGAGTGGATCTTGGATTCTCACGTCAGAACCGTCGCAGAGAGTTGCAGACGCTGTACAGAGATTATCGAGGCTGACTAGTGCTGGTGGCTGCCACGACCAACTCGAACATGGGATGAGTGGAATCCTGACAGATTTTGTGCTTTGTGGAACAGAAGCGACTGGTGCGCTCGCAAGAGTTTCGACATAAGCACGCCAATGTCCGATTTGCTGCCCCCAAATTCAGTTTGCGCCGCTCGAAATTATGTCTATGTCGATCAGTCTTACCCATAGCAGGATTCTGATATAGAAGGCGAATTGTTGCTCCTGGTCTATTTCTAGAGCCCTGTTCGCAGTCCGACGTGTCTGCCCGAAGAAGACTGGCTTAGATGCCCATCTCTTCCAAACTTGAGAAGCTTCGGACTGGTCTCCTGAAAAACCACCGGTCTCGCAAATTGCCTTTTACAAGAGTCTTGTCGCGAGCGTGTTGTGTTCGCTTCTAAACCAGTGACCATATTGTCAACATCTCGAAATGGCCCATACCGAAATGCGCAATGACGGCCATACACAAGTCTCTGCCGAGACCAGCGCACATGAGGAGGGAAGCCACAATATGCGTGAGACTGTTGGATCAGAGAGCGGCTTGCCGAAGTCCGAGACTCAGAAGCCTTTGTCCCGTGGGTGGCGGTTTTGGGCCGTCTTCCCTCCCATCTGCCTCGCGACTTTGCTCATCGCACTCGAGTCCACTGTGACCACAGCGTCCCTGCCCAAGATTGCAGCAGATCTTGATGCTGGAGACAACTATGTATGGATCATGAATGGATATTTGCTTACAGCGTCAGTAGACTTCAAATTTTGGAACATTTGTAGATACAACTGTCTTTTTGGCTTTACTTACGATCTCAACATAGCACGGTCTTTATTCCCTTCTTTGGGCAGTTCGCATTCGTCTTCGGCCGGCGCTGGCCCACCCTATTCGCAGTTGTGATGTTTATGCTCGGCAGTGGCATAGCTGGTGGCGCAAACTCTATGGCCATGCTTATAGGTATGCCTACACTGTGCCCCTGGCTGTTCTAGCCATCATCTACCAGGACTTACAGGTTGACGTTCTATGTCACCAAACAGCTGGCCGCGTTGTCCAGGGCCTGGGCGGTGCTGGCGTCGGCGTCCTCGGGAACATCATCGTCTCGGACTTAACCTCAGTTAGAGAACGCGGCAAATACCTCGCTGCGATCTTCGGGGTATTCGGCCTGGGGATTGCCGTCGGTCCTCCCATTGGCGGCGCGATATCCCAGACAAATTGGCGCTGGGTTTTTGTACGTCCTGTACAACTCTATTTCATGCCCTTTGCTTTTTTGCAAGTCTCCTTCACATTGGTCAAATCTATAAATGCTATTGGCGAATATGACTGATGTATAATCCTCCTCTTAGTGGCTGAACTTGCCCGTTGGAGCCCTGGCATTGATCATGCTGTTCCTCTTTCTACATGTTGACGCGCCCAAGCTCATAACCGTGCGTCAAGGCCTGAAGAGAGTGGACTGGATCGGAAACTGGCTATTGATCGGCAGTGTGCTGAGCATCCTGATTGCCTTAAGCTGGGCAGACACAAGATATCCTTGGGCATCGTGGCGAATTCTCGTCCCACTCCTGGTCGGATTTGCTGGCTTGATGGGCTTCCATGCCTATGAAGCCAGTCCATGGTGCTCAAACCCCACGATCCCTTCACGTCTGTTCGGAAAAAGGACGGCGGCCGTCGCCTTCCTGAGCACGTTCCTCGCAGGCGCATTGACGTTCTGGCGGCTCTACTTCATGGCGCTCTACTTCGAGGGTGTGCTGCTTGTGTCAACAGGACGATCGGGCGTCCTCTTGCTCCCCTCGGTGCTAGTGTACGTCCCTGCCGCCGTGTCTGGCGGGTTCGCGCTCTCGAAATGGGGCCGATACAAGCCGATCCACCTCATAGCTTACGGGCTTATCGTCCTCGCCACGGGACTATACATCAACCTGGACGTGGAATACTCCCTTGCGAGAATAGTCATATATCAGATCATCGCAGGCTGGGGATCGGGGATGCTTATTACTACCATACTCCCCGCCGCCCAGGCCGCCCTCCCAACATCAGATGCTGTGCCGGCGAGCTCGTTGTGGGCGTATCTCCGCTCTTTCGGCAGCATTTGGGGCATTGCAATCCCGGCCGCGATCTTCAACAGTCGCTTTGCTCAACTTTCGAGCACCATCACCGACGAGAGTGTACGCAGTGCGCTTGGTGGAGGCAATGCTTACTCGCACGTTTCGAGCACCTATGTGTCATCGCTGCCCCAGGCGGTCAAGGGTCAGGTTGTTCATGTGTACAATGATGCGTTGAGGTTGGTGTGGTATATTTGTCTGGCTTTCAGTGCGTTTGCATTTCTGATAACCTTCTTGGAGGAAGAGGTTGTGATGCGCACTTCGCTTGACGCACCACAAAAAGACACCTCTTCAAAAGCTGCGAAGGATCTGGAGTCTCAAGGCAGCCAAAATCAGTGAGCGCTGAGATTGAACCTTCTCCGATGGCCTACTACCCATGGAGACACTTTGACTGAGCGCGTGCCGAGGTTTCATGCAACAGGGAAAAGGGAAGGACTAGGAAAAGAATGAGAGAAGAAAAAACATCGTCGAAGGCGCCAAACAAGGTTTGTGCTTTGGATCCGCTCAGATATCTTTCTTGAGTTTATGGTCTCAGAAAAGTCATTCAGTAATTGCAACCTTACAGTGGGTCGACTTAATTCCGCTTGTGCCTTTTGCGATAGCCTCAAGCCGTTCTTGTGCTGAAATTCCAACATACACAGCGATCGAAAGTATCGAGAGCCTTGAAGTTTATTCTTACCTAGTGGCTAGGTGGGAGCGCTTGAAAAGCCGCGACGGTCGCAAAAATGTAACATCTCGAATCGCGGTCGTGTATGAGTCCACAGAGATATGTCCGCTTGTAGATTTGTATGATCTGTGATGCCTAAATGTCGGTGGTCTCTTGGGCTTTCCTAGGAGAGAATGGCCCAGCGATTCTAGCATCTAGTCTATGTCTCTGAGTGCAGCCACAACGGCTTGCGTCCACCTAGTATTATCTCAGTACCTGGGTATGTTACCGCTCGATTACATGAGCAGCCGGACTTCAACTTCACAGTATTTGTACAGTCAGAATTCAGAGGTTGAATAGCCAGGAAGAGTCCTTGGACCGTGGTGTCTGTTGAGACTGCATTGAGGATTGACGGCCTTGTCAGGAACTACTGTAGGCTTCTGTTCATAGTCGTAGATCTGAAGATGGCTGGAAGGTATCCTTTCAAATAGGAGCTCTAGGAGCTGCCATCATCGAGGAGGGATGAAGGTGGGAGGCCGTGCGACGGGCCGGGCGGTTCCTGAAACATAAGGCGTCCACCCCTCATGCAGCTCAGGGACGACGAGGTACCCAGCAAGGGACTTGCTCAGCACAGGTGTTAACACTTGAGGGGATGCTCAGAAACAAGTATGACGATATTTCACGGAGTGTCCTTTACGTATGAGGTTGTCACAATAGTGGTCTTCCACAGATATGGCATCGAATAGGTCACATAAAATGATGCCCGAGGTTCCCTACGATGAGATCAGGCTTCGAGGTAGCGGGTACCGCGTTCTGGCCTGTCTTGTTCTCTGACATGTCCTGCCTGCCCGCTCGATTCTGTGGAATTGATCGAGAATCCATTGCACAAGCACCCCTGCAACACAAGCACGGTAGTGAGCCATCGACTGGCCAGGACTGGCCTAGAAGACTGCAGATCAATACCGGTAGCTACCAAGAGTGATGCGCAGTGCGCAGCTGGATTTTGTGGGTGCATGAATGTAGCCCTATTGAGGCCCCCTCCAATAGCTCACGATCTTGGAACCCCTCGCCAAGGCTGTCACAAGCAAAGGGCCCGTCTTGTCGCTGCCACGGCGAGCAGGGCTGTGACCATTCCGAGGATCGGTAGAGACACAGGGGAGTTGTGACTTGAATTGAATGATAGCTCTGATGAGGAAGATGCTGTGAATGCACCGTAGGATGGAGGGAAACACGACGAAAAAGAAACGGACCCCTGAGCAATGCGCCTGTTGTTTTTCTTGGCTGACGACGTACGCGACCCAGAGCACCCCGCCATCTGCCACGGAACTGCCCCTCTCCCCACTCGAGCTCAAGAGGTGAGCTCTGTATGGAGTCTTGGCACGTTTGACCACTCCTCCCTACCCAGTCCCTCTGCGCCGCCTTCCAAGGTTACCACACCTGAGAAGGTGTCATTTCCCTCCTCGCCCTTTTCCTTTCTTCTATTCTTCTACATTAGCCAACTTCATCACAACAAATTGTTTGCCAAGGGGCTGGTTGAAGACATCTTCTTCGAGCAAGCGACGCAATTACCCCGCTACTGCCTACTCGAGCTTCACAGAGCTCCCAAATAGTCACCACCGTTGTGGTCTCACACAAGCCTGAGCAACAAGGCGGTCAGCAAGGTTCGTCACCCTCTTCTTCTTGGACATGACCTTCCCCAATTCAATCGTTACTCGCGAACAGTCCAGGTCAGCCTGTCGCGAACAACAACAATCAATCGCAGAGCCCTTCTCTCGAACCTCGCTTATCCACCAGACCCAAGCTGACAAGTGCCCTGAAACAACAGACTACAGACCGCCATGTCATCCTCTCTCAAGATGACCCCCCTCTTGATGGGGGTGGTCCTTCTCTTCCTCTTTGCCGGTCGCGCTCATGCCTTCGGTGCTGGAAACATCGCCAGCATTTCCAAGGTCGAAGGCCAGAACTGTAAGCCCACACACGTGCACACCACCAGAACAGTCGCACCAAAGGACGATTCCCGTACTGATCGTGGTTCTGACAGGGCGCCACGGCGACATCGAGGATGCCCTTCTAAAGATACTTATGGCTCGAGCCGTCGGAGGCAAGAAGTTCGACAAGCTGGCGGTTTCGCGTACTTACTTTGGCAATTGGTAACAGAGATATACCCAACCTTCTGCCTCTTTTCACACTAATACGGCTCCAGGTTAAGAGACTACTCCCAAGCGATCGATGTCGGCACGGTGAAGAGCGTTTCAGCCGAGGCTATTCGCCTTCTGCTCTGCGTCCTGGGCTTCTTGACATTTGGCTACGGTTCGCGCGAGTTCGAGGTCACTGCTGATCGTCTCGGCTGCTACCGCCCAGAAGGTAACTTGGTCTACTCATTTCACGTCTTGCTCTGCTCATTCAGATGCTGACATCTTTCGCAGACCACATTGACAACCCTAAGAACTACGCCGACAACGAGGACGCGCGTCAATATGACCGTCGTCTGCGTGGTCCCATCGATGAGCG
This sequence comes from Diaporthe velutina, assembly GCA_038088505.1. Lineage (NCBI taxonomy): Eukaryota > Fungi > Ascomycota > Sordariomycetes > Diaporthales > Diaporthaceae > Diaporthe > Diaporthe velutina. The sequence goes on along the minus strand of JBBWSJ010000002.1, from coordinate 570,533 downwards.
TGTCGAGTTGGCCGTCGATGAAGAGACGGGCATGAAGAATTACATCGCAAACGAGAACGTGAACATCATGACCAGTGCTCTTCATGTCCGACGCCTCTTCACTAAGTGTATCGAGCTCGGTCGACGGTACCAGCGTGACAACAGGAAGGAAGATCTGTACGAGGCACTTCGACTGCTAGGTACAGGCCTCCACTGCCTGGAAGGTCGGTCATCTCTCTCCGAGTCACAAGATCTGAAATTAACGCAATGCGACAGACTACCTGGCTCACAGCAACTACTGCGAGCTCGCCCTGATTGAGCTGGGAGAGCGTGATGTGTTCCCCCACGTTGGTCGTAACACTCGGATGCGTCTGCCTGGCGCTCGGAATGAAGTCTACCCAATTGTCACCGGTACCTTCGGTGGTGTTGATTTCCTGCACTCCGTCACGGGTGAGGTGTCCGACAAGATGACCCAGAACGAGATCGATGAGCTTGAGGGCACCCTCCAGCAGAGCCAGAACACAGACACCAGCCTTCTGCGCAACCTGCTGGACAAGATCCCCGACGGCCTTTTCGGTGGCGATGACAAGAAGTCTAAGATGGATGACATCCAGCAGAACGCTAGTGCTGCCCAGGTCGAGCAGATGTCCGTCTCGCCTCGTGATCCTGAGGAACAAACGCTTTACGTCCAGCAGATCTTCCGTCAGATCATGCCTGCGATCGAGTTCCATGACGAGATCCTCCAAAATGTCACGGAGGCTATTGAGAAGATCCCTGTTCTGCCTCAGATCGTTGAGCAGCTTGAGGAGCAGCTCTCTGTCTTCGTCTTCTCCGTCATCGCTCCTTTTATTGTTCCCGTCATCAACCAGGTCAAGAACGAGCTCAGTACCGGGTCTGCTGAGATCATCCACTCCAGTGAGAACGAGCAGCTGATCGTCTTTAACGACGACGAGAGCACTGATCCCACTCACTCCATGCTGTCAAAGGATCATTTCTCCAACATCCTGAATGAAATCGCCGGAAAGACGGCCAGCAAGGTTGTCTCATGGTCCGTCCCACAGATTATGGAGGCCATTGATGACGAGGGCGCCGACATCGATCGCGTCTGCAACCGCATCATTCACGGAGTCCTACACCACCCGGCCCAGCGTGACCAGGGCCAAGACGGGGCGCGTGAAGGCCGTGAGATGATGTTCCGCAGTGTCGAAGAGTGGTGGAATGATATGTCCGATGATGCCAGGGATGAGTACCGCAGGAAGCTGACCCGCAACGGCGTCAAGAACGGAGAGAACCACAAGGAGGGTGTGCACGACACTGGCCACGGCCACGGCTGCTCTGGAAAGCTGAGCATGCACAAGCAGTTCGGTGGGGGCGACCAATCCGCCGAGGACAGAATTGCGTCCGCTGCCGCAGGTGCCATTGTCGGTGGGCTCACCTCGGGTGTCTCCGACTTCGTCTCCGGCCAGACGGGCGGCAAGGTTAACCTACCCGACTCCAACGAGCCGAACAAGGGCGGCGGCCTCCTTGGCAACGTGTCGTCGCTGTTGGAGGGCGCGTTCGATAAGAACTCGAGCTCCTATGAGTCGCGCCCCCACCGTGACAATGACGGCGGTGTCAGCCAGTCCGTCGGGCAGTACGGCCGGAGCGACGATGGTCGCCGCTACGAGCAGGCTGAGTACAAAGAAACCCGTTATGATGACGGACGCGAGAGGCAAGAGTACCGTCGCACTGAGCAGAGGGATGATGGCCGAGGCCGTGAGCACGGCTACGGCTACCAGGAAACCCAGGAGAGCTATGGTGGTGGACGTCAGCACCATGAGGAGAGACGCTGGGAAGGTGAGACTTCCAGCTACCGTCGGGAGGAGACCTCGAGCTACGGTGGCTCGCGACGTGAGGAGTCTGAAAGCTATGGCTCTTCGCGACGAGAGGAGTCCGGCGGCTACGGTGGTGGTGGTGGTGGTGGTGGTTATGGCTCCTCCGGACGAGACGAGAGCTATGGAGGAGGCGGGGGCTACGACTCTGGACGTCGTGACGAGTATGGTGGTGGCCGACAAGAAGGAGGCTACGGAGGCCATGACTCCGGACGGCGCGATGAGTACGGCGGTGGCCGACAGGAAGGCGGTTACGGCGGTGGCCGACAGGAAGGTGGCTATGGCGGCGACAACTCGTCTGGTAGACGTCGTGATGATGATGATAACAACGATCTGGTCGGCAACGTCATCGAAGGCGCTGCAAAGCACTTCTTTGGTGGAGACAAGCGAGACGATCGTCGCGAGGGCGGTGGCGGAGGCTGGTTCTCTTAGGTAGACAACCTCCCACGCAGGTTTCGTTCCAGGTCCTCGGTTCGTGGAGCAGACTAGGCTACACCGAGCTCCAGGCCTGCTAGATAGGACTGGTAGGGTCCGAGTAACGCACAAAAAAGTGTTTATTGTTTTAGTAACGGTATCTCGCTATGCTTTCTCTACTTAAGACTCCTCTCTGGCTTTCTTAAGAAACATTGAAGTGATTCCAATGTCAACTTCTCCCCAGAGACCCGTCAGCAAGCATACAAACTCCACGTGTGGGTGAGCTTCATATTTGGATAGCTTCTGTGAGGTTCTTTCAAATTCTTTCGTATATCTCGTGGTAGTAGCTCCTAGTGAGGAATGGCAAAATATTTGGTTCGCCCACAGGAGACGCACCTATCAACGAACGGCTCGCTCTTCCCACCGGTGATGTTTCACTTTAAATGGGACGCTTGTTCACTTCATCAAAAGTGCTGCTTGGAAAACCATTTCAGGCTAGATAGCCGCCTGAAAAACCGTCTGTTCTGCGTGAGGAGAGCATTTGCTGCTGGAAGACCGGACAACCGCCTGCGAGGCTGCTTGTGAGATGTCTTGAACGGCCCCTCGTTGACATGGAAAGATGCCTATGCTATTAACTATTGGAGCAACTCAGCCTGTAAGGACTTGGCATCAAGAAGGCAACCGAGACGGCACGGACCGAGCGTGTTGGTGTCTGCTCAAGAGGTGTGGCCGCATGCCTAGGCACTTGTTTCATGAGCGAGAGAAAAAATGCCGCGCCCGCTGGGGAAACGGCGGGTGTGGCTAGCTACCTAAACGTGTCCGTCGACGAAGGGAATGGGACGGGCTTCATAAATGTAGCATGGGAAGCTCGAGCTCGAGCTCTCGAGAGGCCCCGCTAGTTGTCATGACCTTATTAGTGTCCGAAGCCTAATCGGTGCCCAGGACCCCTAGAAAGTTGACGTTGCGGGAGATGTCTCTAACACGATCTTCCCGTGCCCAAGAACACCACCCTCTCGGGCCGTTGCGCGAGACCCCACCTTTGCACACACATGGACGGTGGCGGCGGGCTGCCGCTGGCTGGTCCCTGGGTCGCGGAACCATTTGCCCCGTTGGGAGTGCGTGCTGGCTCGTGGGTGCAGGCATTGCTGCTGCTGCTGCTTCTTCTTCAGTGGTTCTTCCCGCCGAGAAGGCCGTGTCGCCTGAGCAGCGGGTGTTCCCGCTCCATGAGACGACTTGAGCGTGGGCTACATGGAAGATACTATCTGGTGTCGCGTGGTTATTGACGCGATTTCCGCCACTCCCCACGTCTTTCGCCCTGGTTGGGCTCTGCGAATTATGAGCGAGCCGTGGTAGACCAGTTACGGCGACAACCTAGTCTACATCGAAACTCATTCAGACCGGCTGAAGCTTAGCCAGAGCCTCGTCCCACGCCTGTACGTGGAATCAATGTACAGTTTGATGACCTCTATCATTTGATCACCCGGTGTTTTGCTATAATCTGGTAGTCATTTCGCTACAGATAACATGATAGCAAACTCTGCCTTGCCATTAATCTTTCAGGTCTATCATTAGAAACTGGCAGGCATATAAGCACGCAAGCAAGACGCTGTTAAAGTGCATACCTACAGTATGTGAAAGACCCTGAGGTGTGTACGTGGCCGGGGCAGGGAAGTGTCGGTGGTGGTGTCGTGTGATAGTTTGGTGCTTGTTACTGGTCTCACCTAGCTGCTATGGCCGAGGCAAGTTAAGTTATTGGTGGCACAACGCTGATGTTTGGGATCAATGGTGGACGCTGGGGGGTGCGGCCACACTGAGCTCGGGGATCACAACCGTTTGTCCCCACTTACCACGGCTCCCGGCGCGTCTCGTCTCGTGTTGTCTCGCCTGGGCCTGAAATTGTCCTCGACATGTCGAGAAACCGAATCTCGATTCCTCATTACCATGCTAAAATATCCGGGCTCAACGGAAGCTTAGTTGAGTTGAAGACAGATCAGGATTGGTCGCAGAAAAAGACGTTTCTGAGGTCTCGTAATTAAGCTGGGAGCTTGCGCAGCTGGGCGCGCTGTCTCTAACAGCGCGATGCTCGACCGCATGATGAGCTGGGAGAATGTGGTGACCGAGGTCCCTGAGGTCATTAAGGGCGCAGTGCGATGGCAGGACAGAAGGCCCAGCAGTTTCAGTGCAAATGGTAGAAGGACCCCTTCCTCAGGAGTGCTATACCTGGCTGTACCCGGCTCGAACAGAAGAGCCCTACTGACGCGTTTTATGACGGCCCGCTTGCTGGCTTGGGGAGGTCTCAGAGCGATCGACGGGGCGATGCAGGTGTAGCAGACCAGCAAAACTTACAGCAGCCCAGGCTGGTGCAGGTACGCCGGGTGCTGGAGTGGCCGCGGTGGCTGCCAAGAGGTTGCTGAGCTTCGAGGGACTACAGGGTGCGGGTGCGGGCAGCGGAGGGACAAGCTAAGGGGAGAGCAGAGCAGAGCGTGCTCGCACGTCTGGGGAGGGGGGCCTGGAGCTCTCGCTCCTTCCCGGTTTCTGTTCTGGACAGCTTTTTTGGACAGCTTGGAAAGGTCTGCCCTTCCCCTCTCGGCGCCTGGGCAGAGCACCTATGAGATTGGCGCCCACAGCGACCCCTGCCAAGCAGAGCGCTGAGCCACACAATTGGCTCGAGCTTCTTTTGTGAATCCCCAGCCCCTCATTTGATGGATGATCTCTGGCGGGTTGCACACATCGCTGAGTCGATGAGGCAGCGTTTCGGAGTTTGCTTTGGGAACCGCATTTTACGTTGACTGACTGCAGCACCTGCGCAGGCAATGGAGTTATGACGAGTTCATGAACACTCTCATGGAACGACTTTCAGATAGTTAAAATATAAGGCAGACTCAATGTGAAAATTTGTAGAGGTAAGAAGGAATACAGAAGTAGTAACACCACCTGCGGGATTGCTGGATGAAACAGCATTGAGCAAAGTGTTGGCAAGAGGGAAGGTGCGTGTGCCATTGCTGGCAGAGCTGGAAGGTCCAACGGAGGCAGAGGCAGAGAGGCAGGCAGGCGTGTAGGTGCAGGCGATTGCAGGCGGCGCTGCAGCCCGAACTCGGAGGGTTTTCTCTACCTGAGCAGCATTGGAATCAGAAGCGGATCCAGAGGGGATGAAAGGAGGTCTTTCTGATCCAGAGTCTCGTAGGCATTGCAGGGCAGCAGTGCAGCGCAACGCAGTGTAGCGCAGCAGAGGCCGGAGGCTGCAGAGGCACGCACGTCGTCCGACGGTGGGCTGCGGGAAGAGAATCAGACCGGGCAATCAGGTCAGGCAGCCAGGCAGGGCGAGCGAGAGAGTGGATGACCTCAGTCAGTGCCCAGGCGTGGGCAGCCTGAGGGGACGGGGGAGGAGGCAGACCTGGTAGCTGGCTCTTGATGCTTGCCGCTCGAGGAGAGAAGAGTGGTGGAAGGTCAGTTCCCAGACCACGTTGCCTTCCCTGCCTGCCTGCCCGCCTGCCTGCCTGGCCTTGCCTGCTGTCCTTCCCTGTGGGCGTCGGGTAGCTGGGCCAGCTTGGAGACTTTGGTCGGCCGGCTGCCCGTCGCCCGTCACTCACAGGAACAGGAAGGAAAATGCCCAGTGCAAAAGTGCAGGTGCGAAGGTGGGTGCAGGTAGTGCGGTGCGCCTGCGCCTGCGCCCGCACCTGCGCCCGCACCTGGACCTGCACCGTCGTTGGAGTAGGAGTGCGCCGTCCCAAAGCTGCACACGCTCCAAATCAGCCAGCAGCTCTGGGCCCCCCAAATTTCCAATAAACCGTCCCCCGCCCACCTTGGCCTGTTGCTTCCGTTTCCCCCTCCTCTCTCTTTCATCCTCTAAACCTCCAGGCTTCCCAGGGCATTTCCACCCACCGCGTACTGAAGCAATTATCACTAGAGCATCAGACCGAAGACACCACTACACCAGCTGCACCCTGCCACCTGGCCCACCACTCCACCGCGCCAGCACTCTCCATTCCATTCACCACCAAACCACCACTCTGTAACCCACCCGCTGCAGCCCGCAGCCAGATCAACTGCCAAACCACCAAAACCACCAAAAACCACCACAGCAATAATGGCGCGCCCCAAGAAGGTCGAGGAGAAGCAGCTCGCCCCGGCCGTCCCTCAGCCCGTGCCCATCGCTGCTCCCCAGCAGCCGCAGCAGCAAACCCAGCAGCCCAACCTGGCCGGCACCAACCTGCAGGGCAGAGTCATCGATGTTGATAACTTCATCAAAGTGAGGAACTCTGTAAGTGACAGCACCCCAACCCTTCTCTCGCCGCTGGGCCATGCCCACGCCCACCGCCCACCGCCACCACTTTTATCATCAATATTCACCACCACCACCCGCTCTGCCCGTTTTCTCACTCGCTCCGGCACCAACGTCCCCTGGTTCTCAAGCCGACCACCACAGCCCTTTTTCACAGGCGGAGCCGGCACGGTCCATCACCGCCTGCCTGGCCTGCCTTTTGATCCTCAACCCATGCCCGTTTAGTTCCAAGGGGGATTCTCACAAGAACCCTCAAAACCCAACGGACAAGCCATCATACCAGAAATGCCCGTCTTGTACCACCCCTAAATTCATTGCCCAATGCACATGCAATTCACTATGCACCTCTCAAATCCGTCCTGTTTCACGTGATCACAAGTAATCTATCCTCGGCCTTCGCATCCACCACCACCTCCACTTCCTCACACCCTGGCTGCATTGTTTACATCAGTGTGTCGCGTCATGTCATTGGCGCGCGTCGCGTTGGTCGACATGATGCCACACCAAGTGTCCAACAGCTGAGGTCTCATATCGAGGCTGCAACTGCAACATTCGACAGGCAGCCTGTTACCCCTCTGCATTCATCGCCATGGTGGCAATATCACAGCAAGCACTCGTTACTTGATGCTAACGCTACCACAGGTCTATCACCGTCTGGCTACCATCCAGGAGTTCATCCGCTCTACCAACGCAGACTACCTCCGTCAGACCAACCTGTTGATCGGGGAGCCCACCCTTCTTGAGGATGATGCCGGTCTCGCAGACATTGCCGACATGTTTACGGCGCAGTCGCTGCCTCAGGTGCCCGGTATCCCCGCTCCCGTCCCTGCTGCCGTCCCTGTTGTGGAGGAGAAGAAGGAGCGCAAGAAGCGCCAGCATGACCCCAACGCGCCCAAGCGTCCCTTGACCCCCTACTTCCTGTACATGCAGACCGCCAGGCCCATTATTGCTGCCGACCTTGGTGACAGTGTCCCCAAGGGAGCTGTGCAAGATGAGGGCCAGCGCCGGTGGGGCTCCATGTCTGCCCAAGAGAAGCTGGTTAGTACCCATCCCTCATTCTCTTTCTCAGTCACTAATAGACCGCATTAGGGCTGGAACTCGGCCTACCAGTACAACCTGCGCTTGTATAATGCCCGCGTGGCATCATACAAGGCCGGCAACCTGAACGCCAAGAACATGACCGATGATGAGGCGATGGAGTACGCCGAGGAGTTTAACATCCCCATGCCTCCTCTCGGTGGTGGTGACGCCAATCATGCCAACGACCAAGCCGCTATTGCCGAGCAGTTGCAGCAAAGCGCGCCCGCCCCGGAGCCCGTCGTTGAGGAGCCCGCCAGCACCACCAAAGGAAAACCAAAGGCGTCCCGCAAGCGCAAGAGTGAGGCTGAGCCTGTCGTGGCTACCCCCGCTCAGCAGGCGGCGGCGACACCGGCGGCCAGCCCGGACAAGAAGCGCAAGAGGGCGTCTACAAAGCCGGTAGAGCAGCCTGAGAAGGATGAACCCAAGAAATCGGGACGCAAGAAGGCTAAGAGCGGTTAGGCGGCCCCATTCCTTGATTCACACGCTATCGATCCGGCCCTCTTCCAAATCCAACGATGATACCTCTTCTTTTCGGTGCGGCTCTCGTCTTGTTTTTCAGTCTCAAGTCCCGAGAGAAATGTCGACATCCGGTCCCGGAACCCCCCTCCCCCGACACAAAAGTACGAGACATCTTGCCACGCATGTCGACCTCAACGGCCTGTCTCACTTTGGCAGCTGTGGTTAACGGTCATGTGCAAAGCCCTGCCGAAGCGGCTTGGCTTCACCTGGTGCAAGCGCACAAGCAACGGTTTTCCTGTCTGTCTCGTCCCGTCTCAGGAGACCTGGGGTCTGGTAGGATCCTATGATTCTGGGACTAGGACAAGGGAAGTATACCTGGCGGCTCTTGGGGAGAGGTTCCTTGTTTTGTCCCAATTTGCCTGGGTTGCGTGCTTTGCACGATCACGGAAAAGATGTGGATGCAGACCGTGTGGCTGCGACAGAGAGCCTGGAAATGAAATCTCTGTTGCCCTATTTTTTATGGTCGCGGGCACAAAATCTGGATGGAGTCAGTCTGCGCGTGGTGTTCGGCGGGAGGGGCGTACAGAACGGGACAGGACATGGCAAAGGCGTGGTTTACTTTACTGGCTCTGCTGTATGGTTTTTGATTGTGTAACTATTTGTTGCTGGCTCTGATTTCTGAGGGGCAGGCTGGTACATGAAAGGAATGATAGCAATTCACGAACACTCGAAGCATGCATGGCGCCCAACAACCCATTCTTGCCAGTGATCACGGGCTGGAGAGTCATAGCCCAGAGTAAGCCGTAGATGTTGGCCAGCTGGTAGAAATTGGGCCAAAGTGGATGTTACCATATGACTGTCAGTTGGCTTTGTAGTGTGACGGTACGGCTCTTATATACTGCTTGGAATAACCAATACCGATTGATTATTATGGTCTTTTGGTCGGCACGCGTAGGGTTGATTTACTTGTAGTAGTCAAGCCCTGTCATGTAGAGGCTTCTTTCTCTTATTCGAGGTGATAGTCTTGTGTGAAACTGAATAGTCCAGACACAGTGCAGTACAGAAGGGTCAGCCACCGCCTTTCCAGCTGGCTGTTCATGTACCTTTGCTCGATCGCACACGGCAACTCGAGAGATTGGACAAGGTGAGACGGCGGACCTTTTCACAAGACCACTGGACGTTGAGGGCGCTGTCCGTCATACGGGGTGCAACGGTATCCCGGCACTGGCCCACTGGGCCAAACTCTCCGGCGGAGTGGTACGGGAGGGGAGGGGGCCTGGATTCGGGCGCTCGGTGTCACCCTTGGCATATGCCACATGTCAATGTACAGTGAATATAAAGTAGTCTAGAACCTAGAGCGTCGTCGTCTACCCTCGTCGCGGGGTATGGACTCTACGTCCCCTGCTTGCGTAATTACACGAGGCCCGAGACGAGCGATCGAGCTACTTGCAGGCTGGGTTCCTTGTTGTCCCGGGGCCAAACGAGTGGCCGCCGTCGACCCTGTCCTGAAAGGCAACTGCTGGTGTACCTGGGGCGTTTCGAGGCTGTGACGGTGGGTTCCTCGAAAGTCACGTCCCTGTATCTACGCGTCGATCTGGGCGGGGCGGGGAGGCCCCTTTGAACATTAATTTATATACGACGACGGCATACGGCACGTCACAGGATAGAAAGGCCCCTGATCCAGCATGTGCGGCAGTGCTCGGCATCAATGCTTGGTGCCTGATATCTGAAGATTTACAACACGGTACCGCTTATCTACTCAATGCACACAGTGAAGACGAGAGCATCGGAAAGTGCCAGAGTGCGGTGTCGATCAGAGTGTCTATCATGGGCTGACTGCTTAGAAGATGATGTATCACAGCTCGTCTCCAGGACTAGGGCAGTCCCAGGATCGTCAGAGCAGGGAGTCGCACATTCCGGATCCGACCTGCTGCAGGTGTCAGGTGTGGAGTGGTGAGCAGAGGAGGAGGAGTGGTTGTTCACCAGGGCGATAGCCGTTGCGTCGTGGCAATGCACGACAGACAGTGGTCGAGTCGCGGGCCCGGGATGAGGCAGAATCTTGATGGATGGTGGGAGGGAGGGAAGAGCAAGGATGGCGGGGCTTCTTATCAGCCCAGGGCCGTGGGAAGCAAAAACAACCTGGGGAGAAGAAGATGATGTTTCGTTTTACAGTTGGCAGTTGGTTCATCGCTCAATCGTCCAGTGTCTACAGAGTACGTCTACCTATACCCTGGTGTCCATCCTCCATTGCGGGGTAATGACTGCAGGAGGCGGTACAGGCCTGACAGGTCAGACTGACTCTGGCTGATATGGAGCTCCTCCATTGCTGGGATGCTGGGATGCTGGGATGCTGGGGGTGGCAGGTTCATGACGGAGCCCGGTCGAGGTCGAAGAATGGCCTAGACTCTGCGTCCCACGCCAGAACCCTTTGCTGCAGCTGTGGACTGACACCGGCCGGACGCATGGCAGCAGCTACAAGACCATCACTATTACCGGGTTATCCAGGTACCTTGGACAGGTACAGCAAACAGCAAACTACCTGGCCCTAGGTAGCCCTAGACACGCATGTGTTGGGACGAGAGACACGCATGAACGACGGGCTGGACTGCACCATCCTGATGATCAGCATGAGCAAGCTCCAGTACCACCAGCTCCAGCACCAGCAAGAGCTGTCTATCTCTGTCTAACCCCTCCATCCATCAAGGTCGACAGCTTACCTGCTTGCCTGCCTTTATCCCAAGGGCCACGCAGCCCAGCCCAAGTCCGGCACGGCTCAGCCCAGCACCATCCCAGACCAGACAAGCCCAGTGGTAGCTCCCGAGACGTTGGCTTGACTTCTTTTTATTACTCACTCGTATCCGTACACCTCTTTCTGCGACGCTGCACCGAGATCCCACCCCCCCTTCCCTCTTGACCCTGGCCGCCTGGCGGTTTATTATACCACCGGCCGGACCCCATATCTAATGAATATTCCATGACACTTGCTTGCTCCCGGCTCCGTGACGACCGGTGTGTGTGAAGACGAGACTTTCAGCAAGCAGGCAAGATGCATCTTGCACCAAAAGAGGTGAGCACTATCTACCTATCTTCTCTGGAGCCATGTGATGCCGTGCAGTGAGCGAGTGCGCTGCAGTGCACCACCGTTGAGGTGCGGTGCGGTGCGGTGCTCTGCCTCTGCCTCTGCTGCGTCCTGCTCGGCTTGCCTAGTCAAGCTTTTGCTTTGACCCGCAAACCTCCCCCAATGCTCCCTCACACATTTCGGCTCGCGGCTGTCATTCTCCCCCAACAGGCCCGGAGATGCTAACCAACCACTCCTCATCGCCAGCTTGATAAGCTCGCAATCTCGCAGCTGGGCCTTCTCGCCCAGCGGCGTCTCGCCAGAGGTGTCAAGCTGAACCATTCCGAGGCCACTGTAAGCTTGCTTCACCCGCTCAGGCCTGCCTGCTCGCGGAGCCGGGCACCTGATCCCCCACCAGCTTGTACATTCTTAACTCGCTAACGCCCACTCACAGGCCCTCATCGCCAACAACTTGCAGGAGCTGATCCGCGATGGCAACCACAGTGTCGCCGACCTCATGTCCCTCGGGGCGACCATGCTTGGCCGTCGTCATGTCCTGCCCTCCGTGCTGGCCACCCTGCACGAGATCCAGGTCGAGGGCACCTTTCCATCAGGTACATATCTGGTGACGGTCCACAATCCCATCTCCAGCGACGACGGCGATCTCGCTCGCGCGCTCTACGGCTCATTCCTACCCATCCCTAACGCGGATCTGTTCTCTCTGCCTCGTGCCGAGGACTTCGAGCCTGCGCGCCACCCTGGCGCCGTTGTGCCGCTGAAGGCCCACGTTGAGTGCAACAGGGGCCGCAGGAGGGTGCGGCTCAAGGTCACCAGCAGGGGGGACAGGCCTATCCAGGTCGGCAGCCACTACCACTTCACCGAGACGAACCCGCAGCTTGACTTTGACCGCAGCAAGGCCTATGGGTATCGCCTAGACATTGCTGCTGGAACGAGCGTCAGGTTCGAACCCGGCGACACCAAGACCGTGACCCTCGTCGAGATCGCTGGAAACCGCATCATCCAGGGCGGCAACGGCATCGCAAGGGGGGTTGTAAGTGCCTCCCGCAAGGACGAGATCGTAACGAAGCTCCAGCAGGCCGGGTTCGCGCACACGCCTCAGCCGGACGCCGACTCATCTCTCAGCACTGAGGGTTTCAAGATGAGCCGGGCCGCGTATGCCGCCATGTTTGGGCCGACCACGGGAGATGTTGTGAGGCTGGGAATGACGGACTTGTGGGTAAAGGTCGAGAAGGACTTCACAGTCTACGGTGACGAGTGCAAATTTGGCGGGGGGAAGACGCTTCGCGAGGGCATGGGACAGGCTACCGGACGGCCGGACTCGAGGACGCTGGACCTAGTTATCACCAATGCGCTGATTATTGATTGGACGGGAATATATAAGGCGGATATTGGTGTAAAGGATGGACTCATCTCGGGAATTGGCAAGGCTGGCAACCCGGACGTCATGGAGGGCGTGACGCCCGGCATGGTGGTCGGCAGCTGTACGGATGTCATTGCGGGGGAGGGCAAGATCATCACCGCTGGTGGTATTGATACACACATTCACTTCATCTGCCCCCAGCAGGCGGACGAGGCTATTGCAAGTGGTATCACAACCATGTTAGGCGGTGGCACAGGGCCAAGGTCAGTCTTTCAAAATCACCTCCAGCCCACGACCTCTTATTCTGAGGCTTCATGTACTGATTGATGATTGTAGTGCTGGCACATCCGCGACAACATGTACGCCCGGCGCTACTTACATGCGCCAAATGCTTCAGGCATGCGACAACGTCCCGGTCAACATCGGCATCACTGGCAAGGGCAACGATAGTGACCCGAAAGCCCTGCGCGAACAAGTCATTGCTGGTGCGTGCGGGCTCAAGCTTCACGAGGACTGGGGCAGCACGCCCGCGGCCATTGACGCGTGTCTCAGCGTGTGCGACGAGTTGGACGTGCAGTGCCTAATCCACACGGACACGCTCAACGAGTCCGGATTCGTGGAGAGCACGATTGCTGCGTTCAAAGGACGGACAATTCACACGTATCACACTGAAGGCGCAGGCGGCGGGCATGCACCCGACATCATCAGCGTGGTGGAGCATCCCAACGTGCTGCCTAGCAGTACGAACCCGACGCGGCCGTACACGCGCAACACTCTGGACGAGCACCTAGACATGCTGATGGTGTGCCACCACCTGTCCAAGAACATCCCCGAGGATGTGGCGTTTGCCGAGTCGCGCATCCGCGCCGAGACTATCGCCGCCGAGGACGTGCTGCACGACCTCGGCGCCATCAGCATGATGTCCTCCGACTCGCAGGCTATGGGCCGCTGCGGCGAGGTCATTCTGCGTACATGGAACACGGCGCATAAGAACAAGGTGCAGCGCGGACACCTGCCTGAGGACGAGGGGACGGGCGCGGACAACTTCCGTGTCAAGAGGTATGTCAGCAAGTACACGATCAACCCGGCGCTCGCGCAGGGGATGGGTCACCTCGTAGGCAGCGTCGAGGTCGGCAAGCTGGCGGACCTGTTGGTCTGGGATCCGGCGTGGTTCGGCACGAAGCCTAATCTGGTCATCAAGAGCGGATTGGTCTCGTGGGCAATGATGGTGAGTCTCTCTTCTTTAACGCATCTCTGTCCTTTTACACACAATTTCTGTCCGCCGTGCACTCCATGTGTGACCACAGCCAAGCTGACACAAAACTCCTGCTCCAGGGTGACCCCAACGCCTCCATCCCCACGGTCCAGCCTATCGTCGCGCGGCCCATGTACGCGCCCCTGGTGCCCGCGACGTCGGTGCTGTTCGTGTCGCAGGCGTCAATCGAGCACGGCGTGGTTCAGACGTACAACCTGCGCAAGCGCGTCGAGCCCGTCAGGGGCTGCAGGTCCGTCGGCAAGAAGGACATGCGGTACAATGACGCCATGCCGCGCATGCGCGTAGACCCGGAGAGCTACACGGTCGAGGCTGACGGGCAGGCCTGCGAGGCCGAGCCTAGCGAAACGCTGCCGCTCACGCAGAGCTATTTCGTCTTCTGATCGGCATCCTTTCTGCCGGGGCGGTTTCCTCTATTTTGTTCTACAAGGAAAAAGAGAGTAGGAACGGCTGGCGCTTTTCCAGTCAGAGACGTGACATGAGACACGGACTGGCTCTTTATTTAAACGGTGGTCGAGTGAGAGATATAATATCGCGCTGGATCTAAGCCGAGGGCGCTGCGGAAGAGAATGAAGGACTGGAGAGATTGGCCATGTGCGCGGTAGATCTGCTAGATCTAGGAGGACCATACGAGGCGGTCTACGTAATAATTCGGCGGTCTTTAGGCCATCATCAGAGGAGCGTCAGGGTTGGTTGGTATATCATTCTCGGATTCTCACTAATAAGATGCCACCACCACACGGCTGGTTACCTTCGCCGTCCGCCTCGCGTGCAGTTTCAACCGGCGTCCGAGCAGCTCACCACTCGCCATAGTGCTTTGAATGAAGCGGAGCGACAAATGGTATTTCATGGCCGTTTGCGATGGCTATGTGTACATTGGCCATTGTCAACAGAGGTTGAAGTGCTGAGGTAGAGTCATCCCCATGGTGTATCTCGTGTGAGAACCAGACGGCGGTCCTGGACGCCGTGAGATCTCATCTCGCTCGGTCAGATGGCACACCGGCTCCTTTGGCTATGAGCTTCGTCATCCACGGCCGGTTCGCCCTGCGCTTGTTTGTGTGATAGACATGTGAAGTGGCACAGGGGTTTCTGAGAGAAATTGAAGATTCGCACCTGCAAAAACGGAGGGTGCACCGGTATACCACCCAGGCTCTAGTTAAACGCTTAAGACCAACTTACACCCCTAAAGCGAGTTTACACCTATGGGTAGTTGGTGTAGGCAGTGGGTATAGGTATTAGGTATTAGGCATAGGTGTTAGGTGGGTAAGTGCACTTAGGTAGGTATTGTGGGAGTGGGTGTTATGGGAGTGGGTGTTGGGTATGGTCAGGTGAATTTCTTTCTCCCGTGTACCCTCCGTTCCTATCCCCGATTTGGGTATCTGGGAAATGCACACAAGATGGTTTACAAGTTACACGTTCACTTTGGATGATAATGTCCTCCGCATTTGGCAAGCAATTTGTCTTAGGGCAGCGTCTCTCCTCGCAAGTACAACGTCTATCCGATGTGTCCTGCAGCCTGACCTCGCAATATCCTCCGATCTTGGCTACCAATAGCTCAGTCCTTCTTTACCTCGCCGTCGGCCTTCTCGCCGGCCGTCCGAGCAGCACGTATCAAGGTCGCGCCGGCCTCCTCGCTCTTGCCGTCAAGTGCCTGCTTGGTCCAGAACTTGTCCAGGTCCGCCATGCGGGCGTCGCTCCTCTTGCGGCGCAGCTCGACCCCGCCGCCGGCGCTGAGCAGCAGGGCGTCGCGCATCCTGCTCTGCGCCTCGAGCTCGTCGAGGTGGCGCTTGCGGAAGGCGTAGCGCTCGTCCTTCTCGCGCCGCAGTTGCCCGCTGCCGACGATGCGCTGCAGGACCGCGTGCACCAGCACCCGCAGCAGCAGGTAGATGTGCTCGCTGACGAACACCGTCGCCAGCAGGCCCAGCCACGAGGCCGCCCCGCCCTCGAAGTTGCAGTGGCCCCCCTCGCCAGCGCTGCCCGAGAACATGTGCACGATAGCCGCCGTCGAGATGCTCCCCAGCCACGCGAGGGCGTCGAGCGCGCCGATCCAGGGCCCGATGCCGTCGGTGCGCACCGGGTGCGGCCGCTGGTGCTGCGTGCACAGCTTGAGGAAGTCGGACCGCAGCTCGATCCAGTCGTTGATCAGGAATCCAACTGATACCAGTGGCCAGGCGGGCGCGAACAGCGCCAGGTGCCCGAACTGGATCGCCATCTCCGAGATGTCGTCCTGTACGTTGTACGGCTCCAGGTCCGCCTGGTGGCGCACACGCCGCAGGAACTGAGCCTCGGCCGGGTCATCGGCGACGACAGCCGAGAGCGAGCGGCGGTGCGAGGTCGGCTTCGCTGCGGATTGCCGGTGGTGCCACCAGTCCCGGAGCTGGATCTTGATGAAGGGGAGGATCAGCTCCTCGAACATGTCCGAGAACTGGCCCGTCATTGTCATTGCAATTATCTCAGTGCGAAGGCGGTCCGGGTCGCTGCGGAATTCGGCCGCGATGTGGATGAGCGTCGAGTCGGTGCCCCGGCCGAGCATCCTTCGCAGCGCGTCCCTGAGCTGCGGCACGATGAGGTCGCCCATCGGGATGTAGACAAACGCCGTAAGGAGTATGGGCAGGTAGTTGGCAATGAAGCTCAGGACGAACCGCTTCTGCGTGAGCGAGACGTCGAAGTTGTCGGCGGTGCGGTGGTTCTCGAGCTCGGCCAGCCACTCGGCCATGTCCTCGAGAAACGTATTGATGTAAGGCAGGGACACGGCCAGCAGGACCGTCGGCAGGTACTCCAGCCAGCTCTGGTAGGGTCCGTCGTAGGCTTCTGACACGAGCACCTCGATGGCAAATACGACGGCGATGATGGAGCCGAGGACCACGAGCGCCACGGCGAAGAACGGGACCTGTACCATCTGCCGCAGGACTGTTTTCCATTTGGGGTAGATGTGCTTTGTCCGCCCCACAGCATCTACGACGACGCTCTCGTACTTGAAGCTCGGCCGGCTGACCTTGAGTGACCCGACCCCCTTGACATTCCACCGGATGCTGAGGTCGATCTGCCGGATCTTCCAGTATTCCAGAAAGATGATGCATCCGAACAGCACAAGGATGGCGTATGTGAACGAGTACTTGGGGAGGAACATCCAGGCGAGGAAGCCCGTTGTGGCAGGGAAGAATAGAAATGCCGTGTACGTCTGCATAAAGGCGTAGTAGAAGGCCACCTTGCTCCCAAACAAGTCTCTGATGGAGTCGAGGTCGTCGTCCTCAAGGAAAAGTTTCTTGCTCAGGTGGCGCAGCAGGGCGCTGTTGGCCGGCTCGTTGTGGATGGGAAAGATGGACTTCACGCATTCCCACTTGCCGCGGCCGGGTGTGATGCCGGCGCCGCCAATATCCATTGGCCAGTTGACGAGGTGGTACATGGACAACACGTTCTCGGCCTCGAAGGCGTCTTCGACGAGGGCCCCATCCTTGCCCGTGGGCGGCTGCAGCCGCGTAATCTCCCAGAGCCAGTCCTTGACGCGCGACTTGTAGACGGTCTCGTCGAGGTGCTCCTTGCGGGCCCGCGCGAAGACCAGCAGCGACTGGCCGTCGCCCGGGCGCACCTCGACCTCGAGGCCGGCGCCACTCAGGTCCGCGCAGAGCGTCTTGAGCTTCTCGACCGCCTCATCCTGGGTGGTGAGCTCCGAGAAGTCGTAGTGGATCACGTACTTGTCGTGGTAAGTGATTGGGAATGCAGCCTCGTCCTCTCGCGGCGGATGAGCATGCGCAGGCACTCCTCCATCTTCGTGCTCGAGTCCCATAAGTGAGCTTGCTGAAGACTCGAGGTCAAATTGTATGCGTCTGGGACGGTTTTGTGGGTGAACTCCTCTTCGCCGCTGAAGAATAGAAAAGAGGGCAAGAAGAGGATAAATATTCAGCAGGTAAGAATGCACACGTCGGATATCGGTGAGACAACATGCAGGATGATAAAAGATTCCTGACGACCCACTGCATTAAGTAATCCGTGCCGTTTAAAGATCCGAGCTGAGGTCCGTGTTGTAAGAGGGCTGTGTACTGTACGATGCCGCTTTTCCGAAGTCGTGGATACGCACCCTTCAAATAGCTATGAGGCTGTCCAAAAGGAGGTGCCAACTGATGCTGATTTACAGCCCCCTTTGGGATCAACGGTACATCCCGATAAATAAAGACACACTAGATCTAAAAGAGTTGGGTT
Organism: Diaporthe velutina; assembly: GCA_038088505.1. Taxonomy (NCBI): domain Eukaryota; kingdom Fungi; phylum Ascomycota; class Sordariomycetes; order Diaporthales; family Diaporthaceae; genus Diaporthe; species Diaporthe velutina. The sequence goes on along the minus strand of JBBWSJ010000002.1, from coordinate 552,536 downwards.
TCACGTTGTCAAGTACTAGTCTGCTCTTCTTCAAATGAAGTTCAAGTTATTATACTTAGCCAGATCTTCATTGAGAGATGAGTAGGGAGATAAATATTGCGTTTATACTAGTATAAGACGGATAAAGGCACGGCTCTCGGCTCCAACTGCTTGCAAGTAATATCATTACTTACAACGTCCAGACCACTTCAGCCTCTGCTTCTCCACATGATGCATGTTCGCACATCAAGAACTCTAATGTGGGGACTTGACAATTTTAGGTTTCCTGTCCCATGCTGACCACTCAGTGTTAGTGGTCTTGGGTTGCATTCCTTCGCTTACCTGCCGAGAGGTCTGGGCGATTGGGCGGAGTGGGACTGGGCACATGTTAAGTCATTAGTAGACTCTGGGGAGATGACCGACTGCCACGGGATAGACAGGGGGTGGCAGTTTCAATGCCTGACCTCTGAAGTACTGTGAGGTAAAGACGAAGGCATCGTAGGGCTTTCTTGGAGCCACAATCAATGTGTTGAGCAGTGGACTGTATTCACTAATATCATCCTGAGCAATGGTTTAGATCTGCAATTGCATGTGACATGTCATTACATATGTAAGTGCTCCCACTTGATGATTCTTTCACTCATTTGTTTCGTGCATAGCATTTGCTATAACAGTTATCCTGTACGATAATAAAAGAGAAATACCTATAAAAGGGATAATCTCTACTACTTGCTCATGGTTCAACCGTCATGGAACCATTAACATGTCTGCTTTACACTGTTATTGCACATCTAGTATCATAGCACACACTTTGCATTGCATTCAATGTTAGTATTGAAGCCCCCATGCTGGTGAAGCTGATCGGCCAAAAGTTTTAACTAGTCCACTTTGACTCGACCAACATGAGCTCACACCATGCTTCAAGTCATCGAGAGACTTCACCTGTGGACCGTTTCGTATTTGTTCTTTGCCATTGTCGGCAAGACATCATCGCAAAGCAATGACGAAGGTTGATTTTGAGATGTGGCATAAACTTGGCGGAAACGTTTACGTTCTTCTCTGAGAAGCGCATCAGGCGTAAATGGTATCCGGTTCCTTCAAGTGTCTCGATTCCCAAGCGGGGACAAAATTTCATTCACACACTTCTTTTTCCCACATCACACTCTCTGACCGAGGAATTTTACTTGAACTCAATTTACTAGGCACACAATAGAGCCTGGGGTATCATGTATTCGCTACCAATATCTGCGGAAGTCAAGAAAGCAAGCTACAATGACGCAGGCTGGTTCTGTGAATCCATATCATCCAGTAAAGTACAATGACTCCTTCAGTTCAAACGCCCTGTTTCCAACTGCCGTGGCTCTATGTTTGATGATCTCCGTGATAGTTTTTCAAAAAGAAGAAGATTCGTTAGACCCATCCTTAATTGGATTCTATGAGGCGCTCTTCGATCTTTCCCCTGGCCAGCACCTCGTGAATTCGATCATTCTCAATCGCCCTGATGCGGCTCCTCGCGTGCTCCAGCCTCTCGACGCCGCGGTCGATCGTCTCAATGTGCACACTGAGCGGCATCGGTCCCTTGGGCGAAGCTGCCGCCACCTCGGGCTCTGCGACCCTATCGCGCAGGTCTTCTAGCCCGGCCTGGATCTTCTCCAGCTCCACAAGCAGCTCGGACACCTGCTTGACGGCATCACTTCTCTGGGAGTCAACGCGCCCCAGGAGGGAGAGCTGCGAGTTGAGCTTGGAGATCCGGCGATAGTTGGCCCCGACCAGCGTCCAGATGGTCCAGAGGACGTCGTCTTTGCGGGACTGGACCGTCTCCTGCGTGCGCGTCACGAAGTCGTATATGATGCTCAGGTGATTCTCCGCCTGGTTCAGTGTCTTCAACACCGCCTGTGCCTCGATGATCAGATCGGCGATCTTGTCGCCCACCAGGGCCGTGTGCTCGACATATTTGTCGAGCAGATTCCGCTCGGAGAAGGTCGCTGGTTGAAAGGGCGAGAAAACCCATGTCGTAAAGTCGCTCAGCAGACCTTGGCCTTCCTGGTCGGCTACCAAGCCATCGAGGTAGCGACTCGTCCACCGGTTGATACTAATCACGGAGTCTACTGCAGAGCCCACGTGAGAGTTGAATTTTTGTAGTTCGTTCGAAGCTGAACGGGCCGTTTCGATGAAGCCGTCGAACTCCAGAACCAGCTCATCCTTGCCCTGAAGTGAGCTGTAGCGGACCAAGGTCCGCAAGTCTCGGATCGAAGCTTCGGATCGCTTCATTTCCATTGGCAAAGAAACACCGTTTGCGCTCTTTTCCAGAACCTCCTCAAAGCGTTCCTGGACGTCCATCAAACCATCAAATTCCACGGGTGCCTTATCTCCTGTGTGTGGTATGTTGGGCCCATGTGGACAAAAAGGCAGGTCCAGGTAAGAAACCCCAGGTATGCGACATATCGGCGACAGTGAGGTGTAGATTGATTGAGTGACCATGTTCTGCGCAATTATGAGCCCCCCGAAGGTGAAGTAGATGGCGAGGGCGACGGCAAGCGGCTTCTGCGCATATCGGAACGCCATACCGACCACACCGAGAGCCCAGGCGATAATGTCGTAAAGTGCATGGGGAAGATCTGAGGACATGCGCTGGCTGACAGTTGAAGGCTGCTCTTGGATCGGAGACTGTTGTTGCCGTCGTTTCGTAGGACTTCCACGGGTCGCCCTTGCCGCACGCTGCCGTACGAATTGACCGTCGCCTGGCACCAAAGTCCGAGACGAGCCATTCGATGACCCGCGGCGCGAATTGTCAACGTCGACTCTTGGCATGTAGAACTCTGGATCCGGCGAGTGGGGTTGGTTCTGATTCCTTGGGGATCTCCTAGCTGCGACGGGCACTGACGGCTGGAATGGAGACCTCATAATGACACGCTCGTCGTCGGCTCTGCTGATGAAATCGTGGATAGTGCTGTCGTCCTGAGAACTTCCTATGTTCCAGTTTCCCCGAGACTGTGATGAGAGCTGTGACAGCTGCGACAGGTTTGATAACTGAGATGGTCCGGTCGACAAGGGAGTATCATCGTCAAGATATTCATCGGCGACAATGGAAGCATCGAAGCTGTCGTTTTCACCCTCAACCATGCGCCAGGAGCTCTCCACAGGAATCTCCTGCCTCCTCGACCTCGAGTTGCTCATTTTGGGTAACCCAGCTGCGAAGGTCTTGGATCGTGGAAATAACAAGCGTGAAGTTCCTTTTCTGAGAAATGAGATCCGTAGGCGCTGGGCTTGACTGCTTCGTATAAGCGCCTACGCCTGCGCCTGCGCCTGATGTATATCAGACGATGGACAATGAACGACTCGCTGGAGATCGACGGTGTTCCAGAAAAAAGAGTCGCGTTGAAGTATAGAAGATGCGCGAGATAACGGGAGTGGCGAAACGCGGTTTTTGGTGTGCTGCCTGGTCGGAGCTCTCAAGCGCGACTGGGAGTGCGATAATGTGAGGCAGCGCGTAGCTTGTTCGCGACCAAATGTCGGTGTGGATGAGTCACGATCCAGCAGGCAGCCCCGTCGATTTCTTTGGCGGAGTTATGGGGCAAAGACAATATCCTGCTGCATTCGAACGCGTTGAAGTTGGTGTCTCTAATCTTTGTGGCGTGTACTCGACCCGTTCACGGCGTTGCACGAGGGTGAGATGGCAATGTACTTCCCCAGGTAGACGGATGACGTCGGGGTGAGGCGGGACGCCCTTGTCACATTCCCCGGTCAGCTGGCCCCTGCGGCCGGCTTGACAGGGGTGCATCTGCATGGGAGGAGGACCCACCCAGCCGGATTCAAGCTTGCGTTGGGACCCCGGGAGGATCTCGAGAGCTTGGAGCTTCGAATGTCCGTCCAGTCCCGGGATTGACAACGCCATGCTGGGCACACGGGTTGCACGGGTTTCATTACGATCGTTTCGACATACGAGGCTCCCGGCCTCGCGCAGAGTGCCGTTACCTCTTTCAAGATGTCAACAGCGTCGGCAGTGCGCGAGCTGCCCTCCCCCGAAGCAGTCTCCCCTCCCCAAGCCGCCCGCTGATCACCGCGACCTCGCCGTGCAACAAGAGCTCTTTACGACTTCGGTCTACTCCCCCGGAAGCCCCATCTTCCTGCCCGCTGGCGCTCGTATCTTCAACCGCCTTGTCGAGTTCCTCCGCCGCAAATACGTCAAGTATGGCTTCCAGGAGGTCATCACCCCCACAATCTACAAGAAGGCCCTGTGGGCAAAGTCGGGCCACCTGGAGAACTACGCCGACGACATGTTCACCGTGACGAGCACATCCCCTTCGCGACGCGATCCCACCTCTGGATCTGTCTCAAAAGATGGGCTAGCTGCTGAAGAGGAGGACGAGTACGGCCTCAAGCCCATGAACTGCCCCGGTCACTGCCTCATCTTCGCCGCCCACCGCCACTCCTACCGCGACCTGCCCATCCGCTACGCCGACTTCTCCCCGCTGCACAGGAACGAGGTCTCTGGCGCTCTAAGCGGCCTCACGCGTGTGCGCCGCTTCCACCAGGACGACGGCCACATCTTCTGCCGCCCCTCGCAGATCGAAGACGAGATCCGTCGCACGCTCGACTTCGTGCGCGAAACATACGAGACCTTCAAGCTGGGGCCTTACAGGCTGGTGCTATCGACGCGGCCGGAGGAGCATTACATCGGCACACTGGAAGAGTGGGACCAGGCCGAGGCTGCGCTGAAGAGCGCGCTGGACCACGCGGGCCAGGCATGGACGCTCAACGAGGGCGACGGGGCGTTCTACGGGCCCAAGATCGACATCATTCTCAAGGACTCGGACGGCAAGGAGCACCAGACGGCGACGGTGCAGCTGGACTTCCAGCTGCCCAAGCGGTTCGAGCTAGAGTACGAGGCCCCCGCGCCAGAGCTAGAGCAGAGGGGCTTGACTTCTTCCGACCCTGCCCAGCAGGCTGTCGTTGGCCGCGTCCGGCCCGTTATGATCCACAGAGCCGTGCTTGGCTCCGTCGAACGGTTGATGGCGCTGCTGATCGAGCACTACAACGGCAAATGGCCATTCTGGCTGAATCCCAGGCAGGTTGCTATCATCACCGTCAACGACACGGACCCCGTCGTGACTATGGCGCGGGATACCATGGACATTCTTCTGGGCACGGAAAACAGCCGCAGTGAACCGTTGGTGGACGGCGAGGCGGCGCCGACCTCGGTCAGCCACCCGTCTCAGCTGGCAGTGGACCTGGACGACAGTCCGCGGAGTGTGGGCCTGAAGGTTCGCGAGGCGAAAGCCAAGGGCTATGGCGCGATTGTCGTGATTGGGCCCAAGAATGTGGGGAGTGGGAGTGTAAGTGCCAATTTGTCGGGCATACCGTCATTAAGGGACCAGAAGGATGATGTGCCCATGACTGCGATAGAGCTGCTGCGCTTCCTAAAGCTGCAAGTAGATACATACCAGTAGAAGAAATCTAAAAGTTGTGATACCCTTCCCTTATACGAGGTTGATTCTACTCAAGAAAACACCTCTTTCAGTGCAGCAACCATCGCAGACCCAACGCGTGGAGTGCCCGAGTCGTTGAGAGGTTGCTCCTCGCCTACTTGCCTGAGGTCACTTCAGATTGAAGACCCCCAAATGAAATCCTACAAGTAGCCATGTCCAAAAATATGGATATGAACACTCCCACACGGGAATCGAACAGGAGCTCCGGTGCGTAAAGCGACCATGCGGTATGCGAGTTCAAGTCAGACATGCCCAAAAAAAAATCTCACACGTTCTTATGGCGTCTTTTTGGATATTCCGTAACCAGTACGGCGGCTCATGACCCCGTGTGGCCTATGATCTCTTTCACCTACTCGTTCCAAGCCGGCGGTCCCATTTCCCAGTTTGTCGTATCCTAGAGATCCCGTGGTTGTGCAGCAGAACTGCCAGGCCGGGGATGTGCTTCCAAGGGCACAAGCTTAAATCGAAACCGAACGCGGTGGTAAACCGCTGCGCCAACAACCCCCATCATTAAAGGTCCTAGTGATATCGAACGCTAGATAAGGGCATGTCGAGACGGGATCCAAGATGGGATGAAAATCTGGGAGGCTGTTCCTAATGGTACAGATGACCGTCCATCGTCACTCGTCGCGTTCACTTGAGCGGCTTGCCTCAATCTCCAAGATTACCATGCTATCCCAGCAACGCTTCTTCCTCACTCGCCTCGTTCCTCCTCCTCATCGCTCCATTGAACCTCCTCCTCACCCTGCTGGAATATCACCTTCTCCATGAGCGCCAGCGTCTTGCGCACCGGCAGCCCGACCACATTATCCACGCTCCCCTCAAGCTTCTCGATCAGCACCAAGCCGCCGATGCCCTGGACGGCATACCCGCCGGCCTTGTCGGCGCCCTCACGGGTGCGCACGTACGAGTCGATGACGTCGTCGGGGAGGCCATCGTCCTCGCTGGCGAAGAAGACCCTCGTCTCCTCGGTGTGGGCGGTGATCTCGTAGCCCGGGTGCGAGGCGTCGGCCTTGGGGGCGACGCAGACGACGGCGGTCAGGACCCTGTGCATGCGCGTGTCGCGCAGGTGGCGCAGCATGCGGACGTGGTCGGCCTCGCTTCGCGGCTTCTCCAGGATGCGCCCGTCCTTGGTGACGATGACGGTGTCGGCGGCGACGACGAGCTCCGGGTCGGCGGGGGTCTCGGCCTTGGACTCGGCCAGCTCCGCCTGCGTCTTGAGGGCGCCCTCGTAGACGTCCAGGCACTTTTGGCGGGCCGTTGCTGAGACGTACTCGTAGGGGGTGTATTCTTTCTTGGAGAGGTCTTCGGGTTTTGTGGATGGGAGGATCTCGACGTCCTTCAGGCCGACCTTCGGCCAAGAGCTGGTCAGCAAGGAGGATGTTTCAGCTTCTAGGCGGGGAACATTGGGTCTGGATTACCTGTGCCAGGAGTGCTTTCCTCCTTGGCGAGGCGGAGGCGAGGATAACTCTCTTGCCCTTGAGATGGCTGATGATGGGCAGCTCGAAAGGGAGGGGCCCCTTTTTGACCGGGGCGCTCTGCCTCAATTTGAGGCCATGATCCCGGGCGGCCTGGATGTAGTCTGGTGGATTATCAGACGGTACTGATGTGTACGCCATGGTGATCTCGTGATCTCCAGATCTCCAGATCTCCGGGTGTCAGGCTGAAAAGACGGTATGCAACAATGGAAGTTGTCCCCAAAATGTGACTCCAAGCAACCAGGGCGGCCAGCAAGTGACGTCTGCTAGGAAAGAAGACAGACCCCACTAGGGACCTAGCTCAGGGGTTCTGCTGGCACTACGTGGTAGGAGTGCCTGGCGGCTGGGCACCCAGCGGGTGATCCATTAATGGGTTCCAAGGTTCCCCGCAAAAACGGTTGACAAGTTCCGGGAGGGCTGACGGGAATGCAGATTGTGTAGGTAATAAACGTAGATGCAGCTGCAGGGATGCCTGCGGATCTGCGACAGTACATCGTCTCTATCACATGTCTGCCTCGCTTCTCGCCCAACACTGCGCAGAGGTCACGCACCTCTGTCTCATTGGTTTTAGGTTTCTTGGTCCTTTCCCAACAGGAAACTGTAACACAGACAGGAGCAGAAGTTGGGGGATAGACAAGTCATAAGCACAACTTTTACTCACGACAACGTCGACGTTTTGCGACCACACCTTCGTTCTCTGTGCGGACACTGCACGTTTCCCGACATGTCTTCTCCCGACAAGTCATCGCCTCCCCGCGACGGCGCCAACGGCCAAGACGAGAAGCCACGGCTGACTGAGGAGCAGAAGCGCCAGAACCACATTTCCTCAGGTACGTATTTCATTCCATAGACTATAGACCCACCTACATACACACATCTTCATGTATGTGACAATACACATACGCACGGGCATATGTCAATTTTTGCAAGACCGACGTACATCGAAATGTAGATATACTATACATATCCCTACTGCGTCACCCGGGCGTTCAGGTCTCAGTTTCATCATCCAAGCTGCGGCTGGCTAACACGCATTCAAAGAACAAAAACGACGTCAAGCCATTCGCGACGGCTTCGACAAGATGGCATCAATCGTTCCAGGCCTGGAGGGCCAGGGCCGCTCCGAGGGCCACGTCCTGAATGTCTCGGTCCAATTCATACTGGAGCAGATCCAGGAGCGCCGCCGCCTCGTCGAGCAGGTCGAGGCGAGAGGGGGCGTCGTCTCTGACGAGTTGAGAGCGTACGTCACACATCAGACTCATCGTATCCCCCGGCATGAAACTGATCCGTGTGATAGCCCGCTCAATGTGGATCTGAGCAAGGTGAACCTCGAACACCTCCAGCAGCGTAACGGCAGCGGAGGTGGCACCGGGCTGTGAGCGGCGAACCCAAGGCCCGCTGGGCCCGAGTGAGGAATAGCCCAGCCGGCAGATCGAGCGCAGAAGGTGCACATTCGGCAACCAGAAGGCCCACAGATACACTCAGCAAGATTATTCATCGCCCTCGGTGTAAATTTCTTGGAAGCCCCAGGCAGGACCGAGGTCTCCGCGGAGAGTTTGAGGACGGATTCGTGGCACTTGACAGAGGAGAGTAAGCCATATGAAGGAAGACGGAATTCCGCCGAATAGCGAGGCATTGGCCAACTTGTGGTCCTGTGGAAGGAGTAGTGAAATCGCGAGCATGTACGACTGCAGAAGGTGCAGAGGCATTTCCAGGATTCATTGGGCAGGTTCCAAACTAAACTGGCGGAGTGCTTGACGTGAGGATACCCGGCATTATCAGCGGACGACAGTATTGACTGTAGTCTCTACTATGTATGTAACAATGGCTAGGGGTCATTGTAACCCCCTCTGAACACTTCAGACGGTGGGTAATAATCCAAAAGAAACATTTCGACATTACGTGTAAGACATTGTCTTGAGATATTGGTATTTGTTGAGGGGATGTTGAATCGTCTAAAACGTTAATAGCTGCGTTCGGCGAGGGAATGGATTGGGTGACCCGCGGCTTGGCTGCAAAAGGATCGAGGATCATCTTTGAGAAGGTGATGCCACCGCGGTTTATGTGGATGATTAGCGTTGATTACTATCCCTTTGAGACGCTTGTTGCCCGCCTCGTGGTGGATCGGGTTGCGAGGCGCCTTTGCTTCTACTGTGCCATTATATCTTAACACGGGCGCCTGAACATCTGAACGGGTAGATCTTTGCTTGGCTATTGCAAAGAAATCAGATATTTGCACCTGCAGAAACGAAGGGTACACCGGTACATTACAGGCGTAAACAAACCCAAGGTAGAAAGAAATTTACCTAGCCATGCACAGCGCCCACACCCATTCCCATAAACACACTCCCATAATAACCACTCCCATAATAACCACTCCCATAATAACCACTCCCATAATACCAACTCCCATGACACCCACTCTCATAAGACTTACTCCCATAATACCCACTACTATAACACCCACTCCCATACTACCTAGGTACCCAGGTATACTTACTATCACCTAAACCACTCCTACATCTAACACCTATACCCAATACCCACTAGCTATACCCACCAGCTATACCTGTGACTTACCTCTATTGCATATAGGCTTAGGGGTGGAAGTAGGTTTAAAGCGTTTAAATAGGGCCTGGGTGATGTACTGGTGTACCCTCCGTTTTTGCAGGTGCGAATATCCGATTCCGCTGCAAATACCTAGGTGATTGATATGGCGATAGTATTGCGAAGATAGTTCAGATACACTACCTTTATTACCGCATTGAGCGCGTCTATACCGTCCGTTGCCTTTTAACGCCGTACAGTGCGAATGTCATGACCCTGCCGATATATGAAAACACCATACGCCGTCAACCCATTACGCAAGTGGCGGCTATCGTTGCGAGCACTTCTTGTGCACCAAACTGTTTCTGTCTTTACCGCTAAGCCGCGTGAAGATTCACCTCTCGCGTCCCAGCAATTCGCCGCCAATTAGTGACTTGACACGCGGCTGTGGTCTTTCACACACTGCGGCAAGATCTCAAGTTTGCCAACGCTGAGTCCATCCCCAATTCCTACCCGCCCTTCTTTTCACGGCTTTGGTATTCGCAGTGGATGCGCCTCCGTGTTGAAGACATAGTCGTCCAAGCTAATCAAGTCGGGCTCCGAGAAGATCAGGTAGAAATACTTCAGCGTCTCGGCGAGCCAGAAGCTCTCCATCTGGTCGAGCTTCTTGGGCGAGCCGCCCCTCGTGACGTCCTCGATGGCGGAGAAGCCATACTTGGTCTCAGTCACCTTCTTGATGTTCTGGAACATGTCCCACGCCATGTCCTGCCACTTAGAGTAGCCCGTAATGCGGTACAGGTAGAAGAGGCTCTCGATAGCCTCGGGCCGCAAGAAGTACCCCGGGGCGTGGGCGCTGGTGAAGCCCTTGGGGAAGTTCTTATTACCCTCCTTCTCCCACCGCTCCTCGTCCCACGCGCACTTGGCCATGTTCGCCTCCTTGCAGGGGACCATTCCGAACTCCTCGGGCATTACCCCCGTGGGCATGGCCTCGTATGCCCAGGCGCAGCCACGCGCTAACCGAGCGCCGATCTCGAGGTCCTCCTGGATATCGAACAGCTTCGCGCCGAGGGCGAACATGCCGCCCACGAAGCAGGTCAGATGTTGGCCCTGGGGCTGGAGGTCGATGATCCCCCTGCCGTTGGCGAGCACGGTACCCGAGAAGAGGATGTCGACGTCGCTCTCCGTGTCCGGAAGCATCGGGCGGAAGAGGAGGAAGGCCTTGGCTGTGTTCATGGCCTTGACATGCATTTCCATGTAGGAATTGTCCAAGCCTCCCAGAAGCGCGTGCATCTTTGGAAGATACTCGTACAGCGAGTCAGCCATCGACCCGAGTGTGAATGAGTTATCCGGGGTCAAAAACCCATTCTGCACATCCACGAAGGTCGGCCACAGCCCCGGGAGCTTGGTACCGTCCTGGGTCCGCTTGAGCTCCTTTTTGACCCGCTCAATCGCGTCGAAGAATTTTGGGTCTCCCGTTAGCTGCGAAAGCCTCGTGAACTCCATTGACAGGCTCCCGACATTGGCGGAGATCTCGCGCGTGGAGGGGAGAAGCTGGCCCTCCTTGGCCCTCTCAAAGTTGAATGAATTGGCTGGCATGCGGTTCGGGGTATCGAATGCGCTGTAGAGCATTTCGCCGAGCTCGATCGCCTTCTGCAGGATGACCGGCTCGTTGCTGAGGTCATATGCCGCGAGGAGACCGCCTAGGTATCTGATTGTGGTTTCAAACGTACTGCATATCTGGTGATCCGGGTGAAAATCCCAGTCGATCGAGACAACCTGGTGAATGGCCTCCTTAAACTCCAGTTTCATATCCATGATCCACAACATATCTAGAGAATCGACCAATGTAGCACCCCAACCAGAGAATGTGTTCGCACCCATCAGGGAGATGGGCTTCAGCTCGTCAAATCCCCATGCATACTTCCTATAGTTGTGCCAGCACTTCTTGAAGGTATCCTTGACCTCCTTTCTTCGGGAATCCTGGACGCCCTGTCCCTCCTCGAATTGGAACTGGATTTTTGGCAACTGATGTGGAGGGTCTTGAGAAAGGGTCTCGTACGAGGAGACGGGGTATCTTTGCTTGCGACGAGCCCAGTCATAGCTGCTGTGGACATATGCATAAGGGTGATTTATGTAGAGAGCGAGATTCGACGACTCGAAGTAATCGGAGGAGAGTGTAAAGAAGGAGAGGGCCAAAACGAATACGACAAACAATAACAGCCTGAGAGGCTTACGATGAGTGCTCAGGATAGCCATTGTCTAGCAATGGGACGAGGACTCCGCAACGAAGCGAACCAAGGAAGAGTCTCGTACAGTATGTGTCCCAGTGAAGAATGGACACGGTACTTTGGACAAAACAAACAGGAAGAGAAGGAAGGGAAGACCTACAGCTCCAGTTCTGCGTCAAACGACATGCTGACAGGATGGGTCTCGTCCGTGGTCACAGCTCTGAGCTCCCAGCTGTCCACCAACTGCTCCTGCAACCAAACTTGGCAACAGACAAGGATAGCTATCAACCTCCTGCGGATGTTGGACATTCATTGCTTCTGAAGAAGCGCTTGACCCACTGGCGGAACATCGGAAACGAAAGGTGATCAGCAGTCCTGTTGCAACCTGCAGGCTCTTCCAGACTTGTCTCGCGGAGAGAAGCCTTGTAGGCCCACTGTGGTTTCACGGTCGGGGAGCAGCGATATGCCATGATTCAACCATAGGGCCGGCTTCGTACAGAATGGTAGGACGCGCCCTGCAGAATCTGAAAAGCGAACAGCCATGACATCATGGTCATGGCGACTTCGTATTTAAGAAAGCGGCCTGGGGTTCGTTACCGAGATCGAGAGAAGCCTGTGGGCCCCGAAATAGAAGGTCTGGAAAAGGGGCTGCACACACACAAGAGATGTGTTTTGTCAGATTCCTGAGTGTGCCGCAGTGGACAAGCGGGTCAAGGCCTGGATTCGGCCACCCGGGGAAGGGGGAAGTGCTGTGTGCCATGCCGGCAGCCAAAGCCAATCTCAATCTCCAAGGGCCTGTCCCTGCTGGAGACTGGACGCCCATCACTGGTGATTCGAAACAGATCAACAACCACACTCCTTCAGCTCATACTTGACTGACCTGATCGCCATGGACCTCATAGGCAAATGTTGTAAGATGAGAGCCCTCTATACACACAAAACCTGTGGAGATTGACGCAATCGGCGGGCGGTGTTAAAGTCATACTTAAATCGAAATGAACTTGCACCTTCAAACAAGCTGAACCATGCCGGCAAGGGCTGTTACGGCACAGCACTCTCAATTTCACAGAACTATAATCTCTAATGTCGTAGTCAGTTCAAACTCACAGTGCTGGCCCACGGCAATATATATATTACTGCGTGGCGTGAAAGACAACTTTGTTCTGCACGCCACGGCGACCGAAGGATTCCCTGCCCTATGAACGACTCGATTCGAGCTTGCGCCGTGTGGGAATCGGACTTCCTGCCAACGGTAGCTTCCACTTAGAGCATTCCAGCAGGAAGCGGGCGTGCTCTCACGTGCGCCACCTTCCTGTGTCAGCTCCCAATGGCTGTTGTGGTCAATTATTTGAGACCGCCACGGCGGTATGGACATAATGCAGCGTTAGGCTGAGCGTGTGCTTGGTGTCGAGGAGAGAGACTGTGGCAGAAGATTGTCAAGTTGAGGCGCCGTGCCGTGACACGAAGTGCCCGGTCATCACGGCCCCGATTTAGGCCTCGCTCCGTGGTGGGGCCCGTCTGCTGGGCCCTGGGCATGGACTCTGATGCATGCCGTCCGCTTGACTTGGAAACTGACCGTCTAGCTGCGAGATTGTGTCGACCCATTGTGATACTCACAAATGACACACTGCAGCTGCCTCGAACAATTATGTTGCTGGTGGCTGAACCTTTTGCGCCAGTGTGGTCTTGGAGCTTTCGACTCATGCTTTCCGAACAGGTCCACGTTGCTGTGTTAAATCGTTGAAGCTCGCATGATGGTAAGAGCTGCACATCAATTGCCAACCATTAAACCCATGGCTGTCCGTCCAGTAGCTGAAGTTTGGCGCAGGTGAGTGGATACTTACCTCAGGTAGGCTTGGTAGGTCCCTTGACTAGGCGCCGAAGGTCTTATCTTATCAGCCGCAACCTTGAGATTTTCCCAGGCAGTCCGCAGCCCATTTGGACTTGCGACCGTAACTTTCTCCCCAGTGACCAGTCAACACCACGGCAGACTGCAAAAATGTCGTCCATGCGAAATTCAATACAGCGCCGCTCGCATCGCGAGAGAGGCCAGCTCAGAGGCCGTGAGAAACTCGGTCTCCTCGAAAAGCACAAGGTACGACTTCTCTCCACAACCCTTTTCCGTCGACCGCGACCAAGCTGACAGTGGACCAGGATTACTCCCTTCGAGCAAAAGATCACAAAAAGAAACAGACCGTCCTCAAGAGCCTCAAGCAAAAGGCTGCCGAACGAAACGAAGATGAGTTCTACTTTGGCATGGTGTCCCGGGGCAAGTTCTCCTCAGGGAAGCTGGCCGCGGGCAAGAAGTGGGATGGCACCGTGGCCGGCGACAGAGGAAACAAGGCTCTGGACATGGACACCGTCCGACTTCTCAAGACCCAAGACATCGGATATTTACGGACGGTGCGGAACGTCGTCGCAAAGGAGGTCAGAGATCTCGAGCAAAAGGCTGTGATCGCAGGGGCGTTCGCTGGTGTGGACGGTGATGAGGACGAGGAAGACGAAGACGATTTTGACAGTGATGAGGACGCGCCAAGTAAAGCAAAACCACAATCAAAAGCGAAGAAGATAGTGTTCGCTGCTTCAGAAGAGGAATTGGAGGAGAAACTACCGGAACCAGACGACAGCGACGACGACGTGGACATGGACGACGAGGAGTCCGACGATGAAAAAGACGCCGAGGCAAGGAAGAGGGCACAGAACGCAGAGCGATTACGGACGAAGCTACGGAACGCGAGGAAGAAACTGAATGCCCTTACAGACGCCGAGAACGAGCTCGAGCTGCAGCGGGCGCGGATGGCGAAAACGGCGACCGTGGGTAGCATCACGAAGAAGGGCCAGAAGATCAAGGTTCGGGAACGCAAGAGGTAGAATTTTGGTCGTCTGCTCTTGCTGCCGCAGGCAGGACCATCGATGTTCAACCCCGTAGGACTATTCAGAATCCGTCCTTTATATACCCGGACATCGTGGCCTGCATGGGAGGTATCATGTTGGGGGAAAGAAAGAAAATACAGAGAAGAAAACTCCCCCAAAGACCAGCCTTTGAATGCATCCTTCGACTCGCTCGGAACCATTACCCGGTGTCTTGCCCGTTCGTTTTACTCGTCCAAATCATACATAACATTTGCCCGCTGTTCGCTGCCACAAGCCTACAACTTCTCAGAAGTTATACACCTCGCGAACAACGAGACACATCCTGTCAGTGCCTTGAACAGGATCGTCGCGCACCAGATGATGCACTTGAATATAATCCCCAGCAGCGAGATGATGGCCCTCGCGCAGCCGGGCATCTTGTCCTTGTCCTCGTCCTTGCTCCTCCTCTTGGAGTGCTTCTTGAGGTCGCTCGTCTGGCTCTCGAGGTCCAGCTCGAGCTCCTCCATGCGCGTCTTGCCGGCCTTCCTGTCCTTCTTGTCCCCGCTGTTGACGCGCGGGGCCATGCGGCTGATGCGGCTGAACCTCCCGCTCTCCCGCCCCGGCTCGCCCTGGCCCTGCTGCCTGCTCTCGCTGCGCAGCGACGGCGGCGGCGGGTCAAAGACCTCGACGCGGCTGAAGTCGCCGTCGGCGTGCGCGACGAGCATGAGCGCGGCGACGGCGACGTCGGCCAGGTACACGGCGTCGATCTTGGCCGCGATGCCCGTGTCGACCTCGAGCCAGCCGGTGCCGGTCCCGTCGCGCGTCAGCCGCGCCAGGTGCTGCGGGCTCTCGACGTGCTCGAGCGTGTACTCGGTCCGGCTCCACGCCGGGTTCCGCTCCACCGTCACGCAGAAGGGCATCGCCAGCGCCGGATGCACCAGGAAGTGGTTCCCGCTG
Organism: Diaporthe velutina; assembly: GCA_038088505.1. Classification (NCBI taxonomy): domain Eukaryota; kingdom Fungi; phylum Ascomycota; class Sordariomycetes; order Diaporthales; family Diaporthaceae; genus Diaporthe; species Diaporthe velutina. Next base: position 537,005 of record JBBWSJ010000002.1, on the reverse strand, counting down.
TCGTCGTCCCACACCAGCCGCGCACACTCGCGCTCCGCCGTCGCGAACGCCCCCGGGTTCGTGTACCGGCTCTCCACCGCCAGCTTCGCCGCGGGCAGCGGGTACAGCAGCGCCACCAGCCCGTCGTGCGGCGCGTGGTGCCGCGCCGCCTCCTCCAGCGTCGTGCTCAGCACCTCCTGCCAGCCCTTGGTGGCCGGCTCGCCGCCGACGCTCTCGCTGCTGCCGCTCCTGGGGCTGCCGGAGCCGCCGTCCTTGGGGGGCACGGGCGGCTTGTACGGCTTGCTGGGGTCGAAGCGCGACAGCGAGACGTACGCCGACGCCGACGTCGGGTCCAGCTTGAGCCGGTAGAAGGGCTGCGACGACTTGGACGCCAGCGTGTAGATGGGCGTGTCCCGCTCGCTCGACACCGTGAACGTGTACACGCGGCCCTCGGACGCCGGCGCCTTCCACCCGTTGGCGACCTTCCAGAAGTTCCGCAGCTGCTCGATGGTGCTCGGCTCCGGTATCGAGGGCTTCACGTTCACCCTTGGCGGCGGCCACTGGCGGGTGGCCGTCTGCTGGTGCATGCGGGAGCTGTCGGCACTCATGGGACTCCTAAGGGGGCTGATGGTAGTCTCCTCGTTGGTCTCGGGCCTCTCCGCGGATGTTGGTGAGTATAGGCGGCGACTGATGGCTCCGGCGGGGATGTTTGCTGGGTGTGTTGGACTTGATTGAGGAGGGTAGTAGTTTTGCTGGGAGAGTGGCAGGTTGGGGTTGTATTCTGGGAAGATGGAGCGTAAGGGGGCCTCGGATGATCCCTCTCCATATTGCGTTGCTCGGTTGTCCAGCGGTGGTTTGGCTATCGAGTGCCTGATCCGGTCGCTGTTGGACCGGTCGCTGTTGGCCCGGACGAGGGTCTGAGCCTCCGAGAAGGCAGTGCCGGTCCGAGTGGGAGGTTCGGCTGTGACGACGGCGGCCGGCCGTTGTATTATGGGGTCTGCCAGTGCCTGTCTGCTCTCGGACGGCCACACAACTGTGCTCTCGCCCGCGTCTACGGGCTCGGAGGCGCCCATTGAGGGGCCTGTGGCTGTCGTTGCAGATGTCTTTCTGCCGCTGCGGACGGACATGTTGCGCTCTAGCGGTGTGCGTCTCCCTCCTCTGGATGGGGAGTCCCGAGCTGCTGAGTCTATTGATGGCCGGCCTGGCGTGGTGTTCTGAGTCCTGGATGGTGGGCGTTCCTTGGGAAACAGGGAGAATGTCCCTTGCTGGGAGGGTCCTGTCGACATTGTCTGTGTCCTGTGTCTGCTTCGAGCAGATCTTCCGAATCTGAGTCTGTCTTGCCCTTTCTAAATCCTTTTCTCGAAGCGAGCGCCCAGGCTCGGTCGGGAGGGGAGGTGAGATGATGGGAGCCCAGTCTACTATCGACACATGTTGGCTGGTGACAGACAAAGTCTAGTACTGAGTAGAGACTTCGAGGCTAGAACTGGACGGAACCAACACCCAGGAGTGGTAGAGAAGAGCACAATAGTTTGACAGGTGGCCGGCAGATGCGGAAAAGCAGACTATATCAGGATCTACAGAGTGTACATACAGCCAACCGCCCAGGCAAAGTCGCGAAAAGCGAACAAGCTTCTTGATTAGACGGAAGCCGGTCGACACGCTAGATCCTTGCGTCGTGCGCGATGGTCATTCGAGAAGCACATGGCGTCCGCACCCGCTCACCCGCAGCGTATCTATGGTTATTTTAAGCGCTGTGGGTACATTGCCATGTCTTTGCCTGGGGCGACATAGACGGGACGCCGAGTCTTGCCCTGCTGGGCGGCTCTCTGGCACGGCAGAAGCACGCAGTCCTTGTCCACGTAGAAAGTATGATGGGTAAGTGGACTGGATGAAGAGTCGGGAGGCAGGTCCCTACCGCACAAGATTTGCGTGCAGGCGGTACACGGGCAGACTTGGTGTCGTTGAAAATAGCAACATGAGGGACAAGACCGGGGTGGTGTAAGTGGTGTCAGGGGTTCATGTCCAATCGTTGGCCCCGTCACGCTGCAGTTAGACGCCCGGCGACAAAAGCGGGCAGGTTTCGCGCGGGGAAGGGAGATCAGCGTCCATTTTGCTCCCTGCTGTCGATGCCTCGCCCGTGATTGGGTTTGTTGAAATTTCCCGCCAGCAGTCGCTCTGATTTGGGCCGCTCACACACTGGCCCCCCGCCAAGCCGGCGGCTTCAGCGCTTGGGATGCCCACGGTCGGGCTCGACTGCTCTCGTCGGCGGTGTCGCCGGCCGCTTGTTTGTTTGAATGCGTGAGGCGGCGGCCGCATTTGAGGCCGGCCGTGAGGAAAGTTTTCACCAAGCGTTTTGGCCGTTTCTTCGGCATTGGCGCTGACAGGCGCATGCGACGGGCGGCTAGTGAAGCTCAGATGGAGCCCTCAACCTGGGACCAAGTGCGCCTGTGCTTGCTGCCGGCGGGACAAGAGACACAGGGAAGAGACTGGTGATGCCCGTCATAAAGCGGTCAGGTTTCCTGCAATCGACATGTGCAACCCCGGATTCCCTTTTCGGCCACTGAATCAATCTCAATGGCACCCCGATCGCCATCTTTCCGACCTCACAAGGCACTCAGATGCCAAAGTAGGCAAGGTCTGTGATGCCTCTGGCCGACATATGTCTCACTGTCTTGTCGACAGTCATTGGTCCACGGTGTGACACCTGCAGAGATCAGAGGACGGGAGCAAGAAGCCAAGCAGGCTGTATCCGTGTTGTGCGTCAAGTTATGGACCACTGGCATTGAACCTTTTCGAATTGTATGCCTCTACAAAGGCTTCGATTGTCCTATTCGGCTCGCAGTTTTCGTCCCTCCTCGTCGCTTCCTTTCAATGTCGTCCGAACCCCTTTTCTCTGACGAGGTCGGATCTCCGTAGGCCAAGAACTTGTCAGCCCGTTGGTGCTGGTCGGTGGGGGCCGGGGCCGTACATCTGACGTGAAGAACCTCTGACCTCCACCGTCTCTCCGCGTTGCGGTACTCGTTACATCCGCGATCACGCACACCCAAGTGCCTTTTTGGTCTGCGCCGGGCTATAATTACCAGGCTCCTCGACCTCTAGCTCGAAAATGCTGTTGCCATTATGACGGCTCAAGTTCCAAGTGACTCCAACGATGACGATGTCAGCCAGCCAGGCCATGCGCTGGACTCGACAGCTTCCGCAGTTCTTCAGGTCATGTCCGATCTGCATTTAGAAACGCCCAAGTTCCTGCCCATGTACAATGAGATACAGATCATACCGAACGCAAGACATCTGGCCTTGCTCGGTGACATCGGTACTGCAGGTGACGACAGCCTGTTCGACTTCCTGACCCAGCAGCTGGGCCAATTTAATGTCGTCTTCTACGTGCTTGGAAATCACGAGCCGTATTCGAGCAGATGCCAAGATGCTATGTCGAGGATGGAGGCTTTCGAGGAATCTATCACACCCAGGGGAGCACTTGAACAAGAGGACGACAACAGTCACTTCAGTCTCGGCCGATTTGCCTTCTTGAACCGCAGACGGTTTGATCTTTCACCCAAGGTCACAATCCTGGGTTGCACACTGTTCTCTCACGTAACCGACTAACGGCGCAGCACTGTGTCCCTTTTCGTCTCCGACTTCTCTAAAATTGCCGACTGGTCCGTTGACAAACACAATGCCGCCCACCGGGCCGATCTGGCCTGGCTTAACGCCGAGGTCGAGGACATTGCCAGGGACGAGCCACATCGCAGCGTCGTCGTGCTCACCCACTACAGCCCGACCACCGCTCCGGAAGCCAACGACCCGGATCGTATGGAAGACCCTCGGTGCGTGCAGTCTGCCTTCGTGACGGACCTTCAGGAGCAGCCGTGTTGGATGTCGCCAGTGGTTAAGGTCTGGGCTTTTGGGCATAAGCACTATAACTGTGAGTTTGTCGATAGGAAGACGGGAAAGCTCGTAGTCGCGAACCAGAGAGGCTATGAGAGGGAGGATATCTTCAATTTTAATGGTGAGAAAATCATAAACATCGTCTGAAAGGGCGCTCGAAGTACATCGATCCGCCGCGTCCTGCCTCCTTTTACGTTTGCGTGTCGCAAGTGCACTAACACGACAACGTTGTCCAATCCAAGAAAAATTGCCAAACACCTGAGTAGAAGATACAGTCGGGCGTCCGGGAGAGGTTTGAGGACATAATAGACTTTCTCTCGTAGTTCTTGCTCTTTTCGCTAAATTACCTGTCTTTTCAACTTAGTATGGGCACTTGGAGGTGTAGTATCACAGTATCTGAGGAGAGGGTGAGACGGTGTAAGTGGCCCTGTGGACGGTCTTTATTCACTCTACCTGCCTGCCCTCAGGATAGCTTCCTTTTATCTAGAAGACAGTGCCGTCTTCGCTTCAATTGCCATACAAAGACCGACTGCGTGTATTGCGGAAGGTCTAATGTGATGATTGTATTGTCTACTCTGAGTTTCTATTGTATTTGACCAACGCCCATCCCCCAGTTTATCCAGACAGGGTTAGATCTCCGTAGGTCCAAACCCTGACATGCCGCCGGTACTCCTCCGGAAGGCGCCAGGTGTATCGAGCTGGCAGACACACTCGACGCCCACCTCTCTGTCTCTCTCGCATGACAATTTCGAAGATGCTGCCGCCCCATCAGGCAGCTAGTCTTTCAATTCACCAGTCCTCTCCCGATTCATGTGATACCGGGAATGGCGTCGCATGGCTACGCTCGACTTGACCTTGGGAGAGACGCCATCCGGCTCTTGAGGCTCGAGAAGGGTTATTCTGCTGAGCCCCTACGCTGCGAGCTAATTGAAGCCTATCTCCACGAGGTTGATGGCATACCCTATGAGGCACTATCTTACACTTGGGGTGATGCTTCTGCCAGGCGGGAAATCATCGTGAACCAACAGCCGTTCAGCATCACGGCCAATCTGGAGACAGCTCTGCACGCCCTGAGATTGCCACACCAGGATCGACTTCTTTGGGTCGATGCGATCTGTATAGATCAGGCCTCTGATGCAGAAAAGAGCCATCAAGTCGGCCAGATGAGGCTGGTATACAAGCTGGCTGAGCAGGTCATCATCTGGCTGGGCCCAAGCAGTGAAGAGAGCGATCTCCTCATGAGCCTTGCAAAGACACTCGATCTGCATGCGTCGAGGACCAAGGCTTGGGAACAGGAATGGGAATCGATCGTGGTCGCGAATGGAGGGCCAGCGACTGACATGCTCCGCCGCGCCTACACGGCGCTGGAAGAAATGCTTGCCAGACCATGGTTCAGACGCGTTTGGATCCTGCAAGAGGTTGCGAGCGCAAGGTCAGCAGTCGTTGTCTGTGGGGCCACGCACGTCTCAGCCCGGACCTTTGCTCAAATGCCGGCTCTCTTAGGCCTGGAGAAGGTCGACTCCCACGTTCAGGCCGTGCTTGATATTATGCCGGGACCTCTCAGGCAAAAGTCATGGTGGACATCCAACCGGGATCTGAAAACCCTCCTCGGAAAATTCCACTCCAGCCAGGCCGGTGATCCGAGAGATCGCATTTACGCGTTACTAGGGATCTCCTCCGATGCTTGTAGTGAGAAAACAATCCCGCCGGATTATGGAGCCGATATATATACGGTAGTTCAGCGCACCATATCCCATCTACTATTCAAGGACCAGGGAACTGCCGCACCTCCGGCTCCGTTCTGGGGTGTAGACGATTTCTTCGACGCCTTGGAGGACCTCCCTCGCCGAGTGCTCGGCTGGTACTTTGCGAATGAATCACACCGACAATACAAACGGTTTCAAGAAATGATATTCTCAACACCACGGGGTACCGCGGGTTCGGCCCCGCGGGGCTTACTACCAACGCTGCTGATATCCGCTGTATCCGCGGGGGATAAAAGTTTCGTCCAGCTCATTCTTGACAGGGATGATGTCGATGTGAACAGACGCAACGGTTCAGGAAGTACCGCACTTGCCGTCGCGCTCGAACACGGCAAGCATGACATAGTTGCAGTGCTACTGGCCCACATGGATCTCAAACTGGACAAGAACGAGGCTCCACACCCACTGATGATTGCAATAAGACAAGGACGCCATGTCGAAGCCCTAATCGCCAGAAATGATATCGACATCAATGGTTACTACAACACAGGAGTCGCCTGGGAGACCCCACTAACTATGGCCGTCAAGCTTGGAAGGCAAGATATAGTCGAGTTGCTCCTGGGCCGGGAAGATGTCGATGTGACCTTGAAGAGCAAAGGTACTTCGGACATGTCCCTTTCGGCATTGGACATAGCCTCGTGGAAAGGTGATGAGCTCATGGTGAAAACACTCCTCTCTCACATCAACATGCACACCACACTGAATTCCGAGGAGGGTGGCTTGAAGGACAGCCCTGCCTTGCTTGCCGCACGCAACGGCGATACGAAATGGTACAATCACTGCTAGTAAAATACAAAGGCACTGATGTCGAGGACTTTATGGCAGTCGCAAAAGCCAATGAGTCCAGGGTTCCAGATGACGCGGTTCGGGAGAGCGTTAACGCAGGTACCTTGCTGAAGCTCTTCCCGTCTAATGTCAAGCAACTGGCACCCGGGAGATGCTGAAAGCCGCGCCTAAGAGCCGTACTTAAATGTCGGAACAATACTTATACTGGCAGAAGCTCCGCATGACTGAGAGCAAGAAACATGCTGAGCCATCCAGTAGCCAAGGCATTTCACCGTTTGGGGAAGACATTGAAGGAATGAGTTGGGAAGGAACGCCCATAACAGCACTCAAGTCAACTATGTCCTCGTTCAGAATGGTTCGAACCGGGTTACCTCAGAACACCATGAGACTGATATGATGGGCGCGGTCCGTTGCACTGTCAAGGTAAGATCTCGTCGTCCTTGGCTATAGGACTCCAAGCACACTCAGAGGGTGTAATTGTATCTACAAATAATATTTCCCCTAGAGGCTAATTTTTTTCAGTCAGGGGTTTTCCTCGGGTCACGCATATAGCCGTTCCACAAAGGAAGATGAGACATTCTTCAAATTGAACCTGGATCAGAGCAGGGCCTGAGTTTGTTAAAGAGTCCAATAGACCTAGCTAATGCAACCATGGGCCTTCTCAGCACTTGACCATCTGAGCGGGGAGGTTTCTGCCTCCTATCATATGACTCCAGACTGCAACTGTGGATGTATCTATTGTACCCTGTGATTCGACTGGCGACGAGCAGGGATCCAACACAGAGTGGAGCATGTGTTACACGGCCCTGGTAGGTAGTATTTCTATTATTTATGCTGGTTGGGTCAAGGAACTGTTTGAGGCAGGAATGACGAGTACCGGCTTGATATTGAACTGGCCTTCAGGGACTCACACACAAACCCTCGCCCCTCCGCCCCAACCCCGGAAGAAGTCCTGATATTCTGCCCTCTTCACCAACGCCGAAGCTATCATGTATACAAACAGCAATGTAATCGGGTCACAGTTCTATGATGACTTGCCTCCAACTCTGAGCAGTTCCCACACGTGAATAACTTTGAAGTCTGGGTTGAAACCTCTGCTCAAGAATATGTGAAAGCCCGTTACTTTTTGTCTTCTTCGCCGCTTGTTTCTCCGTCTCTTCCCAAATTGCAACCCACGAGCACTCCAGACCCAATAATTTGTATCAAACAATCAAGTTTCAACCAAGCAACTGCCAAGTGGACCACCTGGGCACACAACAACTCTAAGCTCAAAATCCTCCCAAAATAGACTCAAAACACACGGCTGGGGGAAAAAGACCCGAACTATGATCTACAAGCCACAAGAAACGACAGTACCCACCTGAGTGCCCAAACTGGGTGGCTCCAATACCACTCAAGGCGGCTCAGGCATCAGCCAAGAAGGCTCTGCCGCCGATCAGGGAGCCGTATTGTCTATAATGGTTACAATATGCCATAAGTGCAAGAAGATCTATTGTAGCGGCAACTGACCAGGCGGAAGCAGCCGCGCTAGCTAGGGCGAGGATTATATCCAGAATATAAGATATTCTCGGAGAAGTATGGAGTAGGTATGGGTGGCTAGCCATGTGCTGTTCGTGGCAAATGAGGATAGTCACGTAGTTAAAAAGGCTTCATCAACAAATGATGCATAATATCTTTATGTGTGTGATACTGTAAGGGTATGCGTCGCCAACAAGATCTCTAATGAGTCTAAAGAAAAATGCCCAACCGCTTGCTTGCTCAGCACATATAATATGAAAGTCTTTTCCGGCCTGTTCCCAATTTCCCATGTTTAAGACAACAAGCAAAGTATATGCAAAAAATCCAAACCGCCGTCTTTCATCTCCTGTAGTCCTTCTAGGAACCGAAATGAGGGGCGTTGAGGAACAGACCCATAAGGATTCCGCCTAGTGTGCCGGCGATGGGGATGGTGGCGATCCACGCGATTACGAGCAGACCGACCCGCTGGAAGTTGACGGCCTTGAGCGTGCCGTTGCATAGGCCGACGCCGACGGTGGCGCCGGTGATGCACATGGATGTGGAGACGGGGAGAGAGAACTGAGAGAAGACCAGGACGGTGACAGCGGCGCCCATTTCCATCGAGCAGCCACGGCTGGGGGAGTGGTATGTGATCTTGTTGCCCATGACTATTGTTGAACGAGTTAGCTATCAGACCTCCAGGTGGGTTTGAGTAGTGGGATTATCAGTTGTATCTTACCCTTCATGATGTTGTAACCGTAGGTGATGAGACCGAGAGAGATAGTGGCGGACAGGACAGCAAGCTGCCAGATCGGGACGGGCGCCTTGGAGGCGGCGGCCTCACCCGTCGACCAGGCCGAGTAGATGACAGCCCAGGGGCCGACCGAGTTACCGATGTCGTTGGCACCATGGGCAAAGGAGGCGGTGCAGGCCGTCAGGACCTGCACGAAAGAATACGTGTGCTCGACCTCGTTGGGGTACTTCTCGGCGTTGGCGTAGACGCGTTCCATGCGGGCGCCCTCGGGCGTGCCGGCGTGCCCGGACTGCGCGGCGTGGATATCGTAGTGCAGACCGTAGAGCAGGCCGACGGTGACCATAGCCGGGATGCGCTTGCAAAGCATCTTCATGTTGTGCAGCTCGTAGATCTGGCCTGCTCCCATGGGGTTGTCGCGCAGCGTGCGCATGGCCCAGCCTAGGGGTCCGCGCTTCTTGAGGAGCTTAGCGCGCAGCCTCTCCTCGCCCTGCTCCTGGAGCTCCTTATAGGTGAGCTGCTTGGTCTCCGAGTTGACGACGGCCTTTTCCTGGTCTGCTTGCTTCTCGGCCTGGGTCGAGTCACCGCTGATGGATCCGGGGGAGGTCTGGGTGTTGTTAACCTCATCCTCGTCCTCCTGGACGACAGCGTAGTTGGGCACGACGGCGCGCTCTGCCCCAGCGACGACAGGGCGGCGGAAGAGCAGAGGACCCTGGAGGCAGTGGTACCACTTGACGGAGGCGTCCCTCTTGACAATCTTGGCATGGACATATGGGACGAAGAAGAGAGCCGCCAAGGCGGCGACTCCTGCACCAGTGCCCATGGTGACTGAGGCGACATACCAGTCTGGCTTCTTGTTCAGACCCAGGTTGGGAGAGCCCTTGTAGACAATGGACAGTGTGCAGATGGTACCGGCGATGAGGAAGAAGAAGGGCGAGGTCCAGACGGCCCATGGGACCGGGTTCTTCCGCATGTGCACGACCAACTTAATGAGCATGAAGATGGTGGCACCGAAGCCGGCAGAGATGGCTGGTGCCATACCGAGACCTGCGAAGATAGCACCCAAGCCCTTGCCCTTGTTCCACCCCCACTGGACCTCTGAAGCACCGACAGTTGCGACACCGACACCAGCGACGGCCGAGATGAGGGAGTATGTGGAGGAGACGTGAGCAGAGTGTTTTGTGCACCACATGACCCACGAAGAGGCGGCGGCGAGGGCGCACGTGAATGCGAGCATCTGGACTCCGGCATTCCCCTGGAAGGCAGCGTTGGGGATGATTCCGTTCTTGATGGTGTCTGCTGTCCGGGCACCGACGGTGATGGCTCCCAGCATCTCGAAGATGGTACCGAAGATCATAGCCTGCCTGTATGAGATAGACCTCGACGACACACTGGTTGCCCAGGCGTTCGCGACATCGTCTACCAGATGCGGTTAGCACACACACCCAAGGCTGGGAGACGGGGAAAGGAGGGACGGCCAAGAAGGAGGCCAAGCTGAGGGAAGAAGCTTACTTGCGCCATTGTTGAAGGCATCGAGCATCGCAAAGAGCGTGCCGATCACAAAGACGTAAGTGTATTGGTCAAGCATTTTGGCGGCTGATGACAAGATGCAAGCCTAGAAATATTGTCTTGGGGTTGATGCTGAGTACCAGGGCTCGCAGCATTGGCACATGTCGAGAGTGGGCGAGAGGCAAGATGTTATATACTGCCTCTGCCATGCTTCTCCTCCTCCGCCGCCGGGAGATAGGGAGGGCACACACGTGCTCCAAGACCGAGTTTCGCCTGGACCCCACTGGCCATCATGCTATCCCATGGGCGTCCATAATGTCCCGAGGATGGCGAGTCTGATGGGCGTTTTTGCCCACTTTGGTGTCCATATCCGTTGGGTCCTCCTGCCCACTAGGAGCATCGACACACCGGCGGCAGGATAGGCACACCCTAGCGGAAGGGTCCGCCTCGAGGCTTGGTCGTTGGCCAAGGCCGGCCGTGGCAGCCCTCGGTGTCCTCAATTGGGGTGTGCTGGGTGTCTGACCAGAATCATCGTCGAAGGATGGGGAAATCTCTTTGACTTGGCAGATCCAGCAGGCTGGACTGGGCTTGGGAGCCAAGAGATGTTCGGAGGAGGTTTATATGATTCTGGGATGGTGTCCTGCTCGAGGCTCTCGGCAAGACTTGGCGACGTGGGCTGCGTTCGCCTATAAGATGCCTCTGGTCGCCCACGTGGGTAAGCTTTGCCATGGACTCTTGTCCTGTTTGACATTGACCCCGACGCAGCACCCAAGCGACGGCGAAGGCAGATCGTGGCAATTTTTGTCCGACACGACGCCCAAAGGCCCAGCCTCCCAAGACTGCTGCCCACATCAATCCCTTTCAGCCAAGTAGCCCAAGTCTCCATGTCGGTCGCCTGTTCCCATCGTTCGGTCGGCTGAACCCAATTCGCGCATGCAGAAAAGTACTTGGCCGACTAGCCGATGTCTCGCCTCGCCGATCCACAAGCTGAGCATCTAGGCGCGACAAAACGGTAGCAGGCGGTAGAAGGCGGGTGTTCTAGCCCGCAGCCGGGTCGTTCACGAACCAAGCACCGTCGGGCGGTTGTGCGCATCGCTGCACGATCTGCGATCTTCTCTGATTGAGAGGAGCACGTGCTCGCTCTGGGCAGCTGCAGACCCCGCCAAGGCGTCGCTGTCAGAGCTTTATTGCCGTCCTTGAATCGCCATTTCTGCCACTATTATTGGACATCATGCGACAAAATTCGATAGACTGGATGCGATATTTGTGAAGGGCTGGAAGATCGATAAGGGTGGTGCATGAGGTCGCAACAAGTGTTGGAGCCGCAGCGAGTGAGCTGTGTGCCAACTGTGTCCAGCTGCCGGGCCCCGGCTCCGATCAACTCCAACTCGGGCTGCCCCCAGGCTGACCCAATGTGCCGGCTGGGCTCTCCGATTAGCGACTTCGGACCTCGACATCATGCTATTCGAGCTCGACAAGTGACAAGAGTTACGAGGAAAATTGATGTGTAGACTCACAATGGAATCGTGTTGGTCATCGATATCTAGCTCGCTCATCTCGAATCCAACCAAAATCGGCCGTCTAGACGTGAACTTCTAAGAGGCAACGCCGCTTGCTTGCACACCACCAGTCTCAGCCCACGCGTGATACGAGCGAGACTTAGACCCAATCTCGGCCGTGCCTGCGACAACCACCACTACCAGACCGAACCAGACTGTGCCATACCATGTCCTCCCAGATCGTAGTCATAGGGTTCATACACACCCCATCCTCGCCACCTGATCCTCTTACAGCCCAGAAGAACTAACATCCCATGTCTCAGCGCCGGCGTCACCGGCCTGAGTTGCGCCATTCAGCTGCAAGAAGCCGGCCACGCAGCACCCGGAGCAGTCACCATCATCGCCAGGGACTTCCCCACGCCCTTCGCCCTCGTCGATGCCAAGGCACAGATCAACTTCACCAGCCCCTGGGGCGGCGCTCACAACAGATGGGTGCCGCCCCCTGTCGACGGGCAGGCTCAGCCCAACGACCTGCGGGATCACCGCCTTGCCCTAGCCACTTTCCACCGCATGAGGTCACTGCAGGGGTCCAACCCCGAGGCAGGCATCACATTCATGAAGGGGATCGAGTACCTCGAGAAACCTGCGCCCGAGTATGAAGCGCTGACCAGCGAAGGTGGCGAGGGGAGCGCAAAGGCCCTGGGGCTCGAGGGCTTCCGCGTCCTCGAGAGGACAGAGCTGCCGGATGACAAGGTCAGCCTGGGAGTCGAGTACGACACGTGGTGTGTAAACCCCATGGTGTACTGCAGCTTCTTGCTGAACAGATTTGTCTTCCGCGGCGGCCGGATCCTCCGGAGGGAAATTAGCCGCCCCGAGGAAGTCTTTGATATGCGTGATCTAGGCGCGCCCGTGAAGGCGGTAGTCAATGCTTCGGGGACAGGATTTGGTGACCCAAAGTCATATATCATTAGGGGTATGCCGCTTTCCCCTTTCCATTCACCAACACCAGCCTCGGTGGAAGCTGACAGAGAAACAAAGGACAAACGTGTCTCGTCGCCAACCTTTGCCACGAGACGGTAACTAGGCAGAATGCAGACGGCAGCTGGACATTCTGCGTGCCGCGGAATTTCGAAGGCGGCACCATAATAGGCGGCACCAAGGAGCCGAACAGCTGGGACACGGAGCCGTCATTGGAGGTCAGGGAAAGGCTGGTGAAGGCTTTCGTGGCTACGCATCCCAAGATCGCTGACGAGTCTGGCTCCGTGCGAGTCCTCAAAGATATCGTAGGACGACGGCCAGCCCGCCACGGTGGGTCCAGGCTGGAGAGTGAGGAGGTTGCCCCTGGGAAGATAGTGGTGCACGCGTACGGTCTCGGAGGGAGAGGATATGAATTGTCCTGGGGGGTCGCGGAGACAGTCCAGAAGCTGCTCGACGAAGCAAGCCCGACCAAGGCCCGGATCTGATTCGTACGCAACAGCATAGCCCTTCCATCCCAAATGTTAATACATGTACTATGAATTATGACAGAAACAACCCACATGAGCTTAGACGACATGTATGTAGGACTCAATACGTCATCATGTAGAGATGCGAACCGCCACCCGAGATGATCGAGTAGCGCCATGGTCTCCGCCCTCCTTGAATATCACATATATTTCTACAACCATGGTACGTATGTACACCTTGTAAGGCTCGTCGAATCCAGATGCCTCTAGAGTAGCGTAGCGTAATTCAACCCAGGCCATCAAGTCGCTGGATATATGCCTGGAACCGTCTCCCCCAAACGCCGAAATATGCAAATCCATCAACAGGACTGACCTCTCCCGTCGGCCCTGCCTTGGATGTCCGCCCCATCCAGCGAGCGCACACTTGCCCGTCGCCCAACCCGCCTCCCAACACCTCACTGCTGCTTCCTGGCCCCCTCCGCACCAGCCTCCCCGTCGAACCTCCTCCTGCTCCCGGACGCGAAGCCCCCGACCCGCTCCGCCCGCGTGAGCTTCTCCTCCGCGGCCCGCCTCAGCTGCTCTTCGCGCTCGCTCTCCTCGAGCCCCCACCACTCGCGCATGAAGCGCTGCTGCTCCGCCTTGCGCCGCTCCTTCTCCTGCCTCTCTCTCGCGCGCTCCTGCCTACGCGCGAACCAGTCCTCGCGTGCAGCGTCCTCCTCCTGCGGCGTCGCGTGCGCCTTCATGCACGCGTTCATCACCCGGTGCGGCTCCCGGCAGGCGAAAGGGACCGAGAACGTGCGGCCCAGGGCGCAGGCTGCGAATGCTGTTTTCGGGGGTGCAAGCGGTTAGCAAGTGCCATCTCCCACTCTGTGTATTCCCCCCCCCCCCCTCTTTTCTTCCTTCTTTTCTGGGAATACCGAAGCGTGCCAGAAGAGGAAAGCGGGGAGGGCGGGTTGGTTGCCCAGGAACATTTTCTGTATATACCTTTTATCTCCGGCCCGCAGTAGCCTCGTACCCTCTCGTAGAAAATCTCTCGTACTTGGGCCTCCTGCGACGCGGATAGGGGCAGTGGGTTGCGCGAGGGCATCGGCAATCGCCCTGCCGACGTCGAGTCCGAGCCGGCGCCCGATGGTGATGATTCGGCGGCCATTGTGGCCATTGACAGACAAGGGTGCGATTCGGCTACGTATCTGTGGTGCTCGGAATATGGTGGTTACGGTATCGGGCCAGGTAGGGCTGGGTTGCGCCTTTATGAGCTGGGAGCAGGTCGTGTAAGCGGGTATCAATGGGTGGGCTTGATGTCTGATGTTGAGCCTAGATCGACTGATTTGGAGGTCCGAAATCGAATCTGCCGCCCGGAGCTTAAGCTCGGCACCTCCTGCGCTCTCACCGCTTCTGCCTCATCGGGCCGTATCTGTAAGCTGCCGGACCCAGGAGCTGCACCTACTTATATCCAACCAAACTCGCAAGTGATGCGACTAACTTGACATCGCATGGCAATCGTCTAGCAGGGTTCCATGATGAATGAGTCACAAAATTTCCATGATTGTGAGCAAAATCCAAAGCTTTGCAAAGCTGGCAGTATTTGTATTTTAATTTGCTACTCTTGTGACGCTGACAACAACTAAGGTCTGTCTTGTACGCTGGACTTGGAGAAACATGTCGACTCGGTTTTGTTTCAACAAAGTCAGACCCGCGGTGCACAATAGTCCGCCCACGACTTAAGCTGAAAGCTGCATAGACGGCTGCTCCTCAGCAGTAGGCGTCTCAGCATCCAAGCCCCTCTCCCTCTCGATATCCAGGCTCGCCTTCTCCTTCTTCTTGCCCATGGAGAACCACCTGCCGCCCTTGGACTTGTTGGTGCCAATCGACGGGCTCGAGTTGAGTGAATCGAAGCTCTTGCCGAGGAGATCCTCCCCAGCGCCGTCCTTGCCGACCCAGCTGTTCTCGGCGACATCACTGCCACCAAAGCTCGGGCGGTGCTCCCTCTCTGAGCCGGCAGCTGAACCGGGCCCGGTACCTTTTCTGGAGCCGCCGAGCCGCGATGAGATAGCCGATCCTTTACGGAACAGCTTGCGCACCACGTTGTCCGGCCCGGCGCTGGCCGAGAGCTCCTTGAGGCTCATTGGTGGCTCCGATGGTGTATTCGAGAAGGATTGGTCGAGAGACAGCGAATCATGAGACTCGCTGATGGATGCACGGCTGCGGACAGACATTGATAGCCGCGAGTCGGAACGTTCGGCGACAGAGTCGTTGCCCGATGAGGCCGGTGGATCCTCAAAGGCTCCCTTGGCTTGGTCTCTGGCCTCTTTGGTTTTCTCCTTACTCCTCGCCTTGTCCTTGCTGAAGATACTTCCCATGAAAGGAGAGAAGGACGGCACAGTAGGATTGAGGGCTTTCAGCTGCTTTTTCGTAGGCCGACTTCCAATCACCCCAACTTGTGACGGGGAGACCTGTGGGTTCAGCAGATCATGCTCATCGAGGATCTCATCATCCGCGGACGCGAGAGTCGTCTTAAGGGCCGAAGGAGAACCGCCAATCGAGGGACGTCGGGAGGGGTTCCTGGACCATGTGTTGTTCTCAGGTGACCAGACGAGTCTTGATCGAGGGAAGCCTTGCTGCTCTGACGGCGGCGGCCAGAGATGGGATCCGCTGTCGGTAGAGGGCCGAGGCATCTCAGACGAAGAAATAGAGGCAGGTCGCGGACTGCCCTGGTCGCGATCAAAGACGCCGGTCATTGCCCGAGAACCGAAGGGCAACAGGTTTCTAGCTGAAAAACCTCTTGTTCCCGGTGGTGGAGCGTAAGTGTCCATGGTATCCGGGCCGACTGAGTTGCGGTTGAATACGTTCCAGTTCGAAAGGCTGATCCGGCGCCTACTCGGCACCCCATCCAGGTCATCTGTCTGACGGGGGAATGATTGGCTTTGTCCGTGCTTCAGACTGCCCAGCTGAGGAGGCTCATCTATTGGCCGCGCGGGCTTGCCTCGCTGGAACGAGAACAGGGAGGCCAGTCGTTGAGTAGCAGGTTGTCCAGGTGCTGGAGCGGGAGACGCGAAGTGCCCCGAGTTGATCGAGCGTCTTTCGCTGTCGTCGTTCGGGAACGGAGGAAATGGCAAATTTTGCTGGGACCCGTGAGCACTTGAGAAGATACTGCCAGAACGAGCCGAGTGGGGCGACTGGGGATCATGCTCAGGAGATGCCGTCTGCCCAGGTGCGAATGGACTGGTAGGCTCGCGATGGGAGACAGGGCTGCTCGGTGCCTCATCCCCGGAATGCTCATCATCTGTGAAGATGTTGCTGGGTAGCAGAGCGGCTGCCGAGGGGCTCAGGGGCGCCCCAGCTGTCAACGCTCTGAGCTCGTCACCATCCATGTCGTCCATGTCAATAGAAGACAAGTCGATAAACGGCGCAGCAGCAAAGCCCGGTGGAGGTCGTGTGCCGCTGTAGCCGGGTGGCTGTGGGAGCGAATCCAGCGTAGCAAAGGGAGGCGCTGGCGACATGACCACATTCGAGAGAGAGCTGCTGTGATGGCTTCGGCGCTTCGCCTGTGCTTGCGACGAAGCATCAAACTCGGCGCCTGGGGTGTTTGCCTGGTTGTAGAGGGCGAAGGCGGCTTGTGGGATCTGTTGAAGCTGAGCGTGGATCGAATTGAGACTATCATCGAGCTCCTTGGCCCGCTTGGTCTCTTGATAGAGCTTCATGTTCCAATCGCGCTCCCTCCGCTGCCACTCCCGTCTTTTCTCGAGGTTGTTTTGCCTCCACTCCTCATCGTCCTCGCCGCCTGGTAGCTTCTTCCTGTCGTCCTCCAGCAACTTCACTTGGTCTCTCTTGAATTTCAGGTCCGCCTCCAACTGCGAGCATTCCGCCTGCAATTTTTCGTTGCACTGGCGAACTTCCGCCATTTTTGACTTCGCTTCCTCCTCAACAGACTTCTTTTGTTCTTCGAAGCTTGCTTTCTCCCTGCGCCACTCTTGGATCTGTCTCTCCATCTTCGCGATGTTATCGTAATAGCGAGATCGCTCGGCTTGTTTCGACTTGAGTTCCTTCTCGAGTTGCGTCCTCCGCTGCACGGTCGACCGCATTGCCCGTTCGGTCGTGCCCATCTCCTTCTTGAGCTTCTCCGTCTGCTCCTCTTTTTTCTTCTGCTCCGCCTTCTTCTGTTGTTTTTCCTGCTCCAATTCGTCCAACAATTTTTTGCTGTCTTCTTCCTCCCTCGTGATGACTGCTACGGTGTCCTCGATTTCAGCCTTGATACTGCTGAACCTCTGCCCCAGCTCCCTGACTTCAGCCTCAGAGGTGCTGTCCTTGCGCATCGGCTTCTGCTCTATGCTGCTCACTGACGGGGATGTTCTCCTGCCAACAGTATTCCGCCTCGGTACCGACCCAGCCGTGCTTGGCTCTCTCGTCAAAGCCGGGCCACCGTCTGGAATTGTCGCAGATTCGATGGCAGGCAAGGGACTCCTCGGCGCGCCATTCTCGTCGGCGTTCTCGCCTTGCGTTGTGGAGGGTGGCTCCTCGGGTTCAAAGTTCGGGGGCAGGCGGGAATTGCCCAGGCGTGGTCGACCACTGGGATCAAAGGTCTGAAGGCGAACGACTTGGCTGCCAGCTTGAAAGCTGTTAGACCCGACGGCGATGACCCGTACGTTATAGAAGTGGTTTGGCTTCAGCCCGGTGACGGTAATGGCCGTTTCTTGGTTCGCCGGAGACTCGCCCACTTTTTTTGCGACACATGTGTTAGAGTCTAGGCACAGATCTTAAATCTCCTATCACCACGCCCGTTGGCCGTTGTAAAACTGCTTACCGACTACGCCGTTAACCTGGATAAGGAACTTGTGCACCGGCTTGCTGGGGTGAGGTCTCGCCCAGCTCACAGTCGCCTTGTCGAGACCAATACCGGAGAGCACAACATCAGGGGCGTCGGGGACATCGACGCCGAGGATGTTGATCAGTTCGGGAACGGGCTTCCACAGAGTCTGGGAGGCCCTTCGAAGCAGCCTGTAGGAAAGCATTGTCAGCAACAGCGTCCCCAAGCATCCAAACATGGTCGCGTGCTCGGGCGGAAGAGCATGTGCCGGGACCGCTCGTACCATAACGCTGCGACGCTGAAGAGCACCATAGTAGCATTCTCCTCGCAGAGGCGGTCCAGATGTTCGAAGTCGATGTGAGAGGCGGCTTTCATATAGATATTGTCGACCGAGATGTCGTTCTGGTCAATGTAGGCGGCGACGTAGATGAGGATGCAGCAGGTCGCGACCGTGACATGCACAAATGCGCTCTTACGCTCGATGAGCCAGGCGATGAGCAGACAAATGAGGGTGAGTAACGGCAGAATCGACGTCCAAGAGATCCATAACATATCGGAGTGGGAGTAGTGCCGGCCGAGGAGAGGAGGGAGGGTGGAGCGGATCGGGATCGGGATGGGATGGTGGTGAGGCGGAGGCGGAGGAGGAGGAGGGAAACATAGAATCGCTCGATGGGGGGAGAACAGGAAAAAGTAAAAAATGCGATGTGGAAGATGATGTTAATGCCGGGACGGATAGTGCACACAAGGTCCAAGTCGGCCGAGTCAAGCCGCGGAAGGCCAACAAGGAAGCTGGTACATGCACGAGGGCCAAATACAGATTGCTGTGTGCGAGCGACAACGTCTCCTCTCCGCGCGACAGAACACAGAAGGATTTTCTTCTCATGCGATGGCGACGGCCTGGTGACTCCTTTGGGCGAGGCAGAGTAGCAAGCAGTATGGAGAAGTCGGTAAGAGAAGAGCAGGCGGCCAGGCGGCGCCTGCCCTGGCGCCTCAAGCAGCCAAGCTCGTCCCCACGATCTGAGGGTTCAGGGGTTCCTCATTCGCTGGTCCAAGGTACCAGCAGCTGCCCTGACCTCCGTTTTCCCACCCTTAGGCGCATGAGCTATGACGCTAAGCCCTGAGCGAATCTTCCAGCCGCCAAATTGCACCTGGCTCAATATAACCTTGAACAAAGCGAGAGCCTCATCTCGGCACTTGGAACCGGACACATGCCACTTGGAAGCCAACTACGGGAGACTTGCATAAGTGAACCCACGTAGCCCATGGCAGTCAACTCATGGGGTGGGAGGCAGCACTGGAAGGCAGACAGACGGGCAGACCTATGGTATGCTAGTCTATTGTGTAATGTGAGCGTGAGCGTGTAAGCGTGTAGGCGTGTGCTTGCATTTGCGTCAGGACAATGGGATAGGCCTTTCAGGTCGACAAGTGGGTTCTTCCGCACACTGATCGACACTGCAAACGGGAGACCTGCCCCCAATCATGCCTTTCGCTCCGGCACAATGCGATGACAGTTGCAGTAGTGTGCTTGAGCTGGCACGCCCCCATTATGCTTGATCTGCCCCCTTCCCCCCTCCCTGCTGGTCATGTGCAGTTGCACAATGTGTAGCCCGGCCTCGGGGAGCCCTAGATGGCGAGGTGCAGGTTGGTCCAACTTGTCGATACCCGGCTCAACGAGGCCGTGGCTACGGCTTGAGATGCCTCGGTCGCTAGGCGCCGCGTCACGACGAGACGTGACCAAGCACAGCGGCGGACCCGGTGGAAGCTTATCTTGCACACGTGCTAGTGCGCTTCTAGTCGCAACGGTGGTTCGCACTCCAAATTCGGAGGTTCCATCGCCTCATATTGGGGGGCACCGTCTGCGAGTGGTTCGTCCACGGCCTTGCGGGGTCATCAGAACATGCGCCGGCGATTTTGTCCGCCATTGACTTCGAGATGTCCCTGGTTCCCGGTTGAGAGACACAGCCTCATCCTCGTCAATGTGCGGTTTTATAGGCATTAGGCGCAATGGATTGGATGTTGAGCATTGCCGGGATCGCTTGCATAGGATCGCGGCTTGATGCATTTCCACACAGGGGCCAAGGGCCATTGGGTGCGGCCGCCTTGGGGATTTTACGAGGTCTCGGCGGCAGGGCTGAGGCAAGGTTGTCCTAGAATGGGCCTCAGCCTCGTCTATCAATCCTGCCGTCATACAGCGAGGCGGTAGTGATGACCTCAGCAAAAAGACCACAGGCTACCCTTCGAAGCATGTACGGTAGAAGTTGGCATAGGGAAGACTGTTTCAGGGGACGGCTTTGTCCGGGGCTGGCGAGGGTCTTACATCGGATGAACGTCCGAGGTTTGAAGAGGCCTGAGCGATACTTTAAGCAGGTCGGGGCTCTATCAGGCATAGACGAGACTAGCTTTACCAGGCTGGTCTAACAACAGACAAATTTGTTCACGCATGGGTTGAGAAATTGTAGCAGCAGCCAACGAGCCCGAACATTGTTTATTGACTCGGGCCGTCGATAGTTGAGAGAACCCGTATATAGTGTGGTGTTTAGACAGGTACAATTATGCAGTCGAAGTAAGGACGACAAGCGCTCGAGCTCACACTCAGAGACACGACATGGAAACCTGCGATATGGTATCTTATAATGCCCATGGCTATCTCGTCCAAGTTAATAGTAACCCATGCTATAAATTCAGGGGGTTATCATCCATGGGACTGTCCTCAGTGGGCACTTCGTTCGAACTCATCCCACAATACGTGTTGGCAAGTCGTATTCGGCCTCGGTGTGGGCTGTAGTTTGCTACTAGAAGATCGACAGAATCATATTCAACAAGCACATGACATTTGTCCTGAGAACGGGGCGGGGTGTAAGAGACCGATTCTTGTCTGACTCGCGAGCATTGAAACATGACACCCAGAACATGGAACAACATCGCAGCTAATGCCTAAAAAAGATACAGGTGCAATAGGGTGTCTTTGGACTGTCGCAGGCGGCTTCCATTATTCGGGAAAATGCCATGTTACAGAGCAGCGATGTACAGACCAACAGGTCGGAGGAGATAATAATTGAGCTTGTTCTACGTGTTCTCAGCGACCGACACACGCACCACATCAGGACGTGGACAGTCCACGTGGACAGTTCATGGTGAGTTATATGACCCCGAGAATGCAGCACAGTAAGACAGGTTGAACTTGGAAGAATGTTGGGACGTGTTTCGTACCTCACCGTCAGCATTTTGGGACGGAGGCCCAACAAGCCCCAGGGCTGATGGGAGATGGGCAGCGGGAAGGCGGCGGCGGGGCTGGCCGGATTCGCCCTCGCCGCGCAGGCCTGGACAGGGTGGTGGCAGGGTCACATTGTCACACGGGTCGACTCGTGCCCAAAGCTGTGGACGATCTAGACAAAAAGGAAGGGGCAACTTGCGGACGGGGGATTGTGGAGGATCGTCGACCATGCTGCCATGGGTGTTTTTTCCGCTGCGCTCTCTCGATTGAGGGGTGGCTGGCTCTAGAGAGTCGTGCAAAACAGTACTGCATGTATCTCATGTCAAATACATACATGCATCCATAGAATTTTCAACAACGCCATGATGTCATTGAGCATAGCAGCAGGAGCGCGTTCGGCTCCGTTTCCGGCCGTCTCAACCGGACGGCCACTCCCTCGGCCTTCCTCATGGGGAAGCAAAGCGAGGGCCGACCAGGGCAGACGATACCCAGGTGCGCAAATCCCCAACGGCCAGCCTGTCAGCACGATCATCCAGGCAGAAGGCCAAACCGAGTGCGAATCAGGAGGCAAGTCAGGTGGTCTTTTGGTGGCATTCATTTAGGTGGTGAGACGGTCGGGACGGCGCCTGGGCAGACGGCCAGTGGACGGACATCCCACCTCGGCTAGTTCACGTAACGGCAACCTCCTTGCTCGTACCTGAGGCTGGGGCGTCCACTCGTTCAGTCCACCAGGTACATGTATTTGTTGGGCGCTGAAGGGCTTTATTATCCCCGACCCCATGCGAAGAGGTTTGAAGCCTCGTGACACAACAATGACTTGACCACTCTGGGCCCAAGGATACAGCTGCCATATTGCCGTGTCTTTCCCCTCCCCAGTCTTTGTCTCTCAGTCCCAGCCTTGCTTCGCTCGTTGATCGCACCTCTTCAAGCCTGGCCCCTCGTTGTTGTGTCATGTCATACAGCAACAATAATAAGAAGACCCTCTACGCCACCGAGCAATTTCAACTACATATTCTTCTCTCTTCTCCCCCTTGCGCGGCTGTTCTTGGCAAGGTATTTGTGTCTACTTCCTGAGTCTGCCCTGTCCCGTCGTATCGGCACCTCGGTACTCTGCGGTACTCTGCGCTACTCTACCTCTTTCTCTCTCACTACCTCGGAGCCTCCTCCTATCGCAAATAGACAGGCAATCAGCCCCAGTTTTTACCTGAACAAATTCGCATCCGTTGATTCGCCCGCCACCACTGTCACAAGCTTGCCAGAATCACAAGCAGATATTCCAAACCCGCAGAATTTCCCAAAGCAGCCTTGCCCCATCGCTAGACTCCCAGCCGTTTCCACTCGCTTCGACCCTTTCCGAGGCTCACCGCGACCGACCAGACCCGTATTTCCCCCCTCAACGCTCGATCAGCCTATCTAAAGAATTGCGCAAACGCCGTGCGTGCAGCTCGGGGACAGCCCCTTTTCCTACACAAACACGCTCCTCATCATCGACTCTCCACGCAGTCCGACAGCTCCAAAAATCGCATGTGACGCTTCCCACGCTGTATCACCAGTGGGACACCCACGACAACATCCCGCAGCCTCACAAGCACGCCCTTCTACCTTTGATCCACTCCCACAGCCATGCAGTACGTGCGCAACCTCTCAGACTCTGTCTCGACAGCATGGAACTCCATAAACCCAGCCACTCTCAGCGGTGCCATCGACGTGATAGTGGTAGAACAGGAAGACGGCACCCTGTCATGCTCGCCCTTCCACGTCCGCTTCGGCAAGTTCTCGCTGTTGCGCCCCTACGAGAAAAAAGTCGAGTTCAGGGTCAATGGCAAGAAGCAGGACTACGCTATGAAGCTGGGCGAGGGCGGCGAGGCTTTCTTTGTGTTCGAGACCAGCGACACCATCCCCCAGAGCCTGCAGACGTCACCTCTTGTGTCTCCTGCGTCGAGCCCACCGCTAGAGCCTTCCACACCAGGGAGGGCCGCTACAATGCCGCCTGCTTTGCAAGAGCCGCCACTGTTGGATTTGGAGGACTTGGACGCCGAAAGGGATGCTGAAGGAGACATTGACAAGTTGGCATCCTCGAGGTTCACAAGACCGCTTCCTGGGCCGATCTACTCGAGCTCAGCACCGCGGGAAAAGGGTTGGTTGTCACCGTTCTATCGTGCCCAAAGTGTTTGCATGCTCTCCAAGCTAATGTTTTTCAAGGAATACTCTCCCCAATGATGACATCGCCGGAACTGTCGGGTGGCAGGCCTGTCTCTGGAGATTGGTCTTCGCTCCGACCACACAGCGATGATATACTGCGCGAGTCCGCGCGCCACAAGCGCAAGGATTCCAACTTGAATGAAACGCCCGACCTTCCCGACCTCTCCGACAGATCCCATAGCCCCCCACCGCTGCCACCGAGCGAGGCTCTCGAGCGCGCAATAAACCTGTCGAGAGAGCTGCAGGCTGTGAACCTACCGACCCATGTCACCGAGACAGGTGATCTCATGTTGGATATGACTGGGTTCAAGAATAATGAGGAGGATGCTATTCACGCCGAGATATTGGCGAGAAAGGTTCTGTCTCAAGAGCTTGAGGGAAACTACGACATCGGCGCGCTCTTCGGAATCGATGAGCATGGCAATCTCTGGATTTACAGCAGCGAGGAGGCCAAGGACGCAGCCATGCGCAAGACAATGGAGTCTGCTTCTGGGCTTCGATCCCAGACCTTCGACGCCGACGCGGTGTCTGACCCGGGCTATCATAGCGATGATAGCAGCCGCGATTCTGCAACGGCAGTGTTCCCAGGTCACCGCCGAACCGAGTCGGACGTGGGCCACGGTGTGGACTTGCAAACTCCTCCTTCGTCGCCTGGCTCAAGCAAGGCCGGCCGTTCTGGGATGGGCGATCCAAATATCAACTATGCCAAGACTCTGCGCCTGACTAGCGATCAGTTGCATGCCTTGAACCTGAAGCCCGGCGAGAACGCCATGAGCTTTACGGTCAACCGCGCGACCTGCTCGGCGGCTCTTTACTTGTGGAAACACGACACTCCGGTAGTGATCTCGGACATTGACGGAACCATTACGAAATCCGATGCCTTGGGCCACGTGCTGAACATGATAGGGCGTGATTGGACACACGCTGGCGTTGCGAAGCTCTATTCGGACATTGAAGCCAACGGGTATAATATCATGTATCTCACCTCACGCTCAGTTGGACAAGCGGATACCACCCGCGCGTATTTGGGCGGTGTTGTGCAGGACGGCTACAGACTGCCCCGGGGCCCGACGATATTGTCCCCGGACCGGACGATGGCGGCGCTAAGGAGGGAGATTTACCTGCGCAAGCCGCAAGTGTTCAAGATGGCCACGCTCCGCGACATACGGAACCTCTATGGCTCGACGTACCACCCGTTCTATGCTGGCTTCGGCAATCGTCTTACAGATCAGATTTCGTACCGCACGGTAGACGTCCCGAGGACGAGGATCTTCACCATCAACTCCAACGCCGAGGTGTCGCTCGACCTGCTGTCGCTCAACAAGCTCAAGCTGTCCTATGTGTCCATGACGGACGTGGTGGATCACTACTTCCCGCCCGTGTCCACCATCGTCAAGGGCGGCGGCGAGGAGTACACCGACTTCGCCTACTGGCGTGACAAGCCGCTCGACGTGGACGAGTTCTCCGCCTCCGAGTCGGACTACGACGACGATACCTCCCGCAGGAGGCCGGGCGACCTCGAGAGCCAGTATGCCGAGGACGACGAAGACGAGGTCGAAGGGGACGGCCTGGCGGACTCTTACATCTCGAGGGGCTCGTACGATGACGGGTATGGCTATGCCGAGGGCGAAGGTGAAGGCGAAGGCAGCGTGTTCAGTGGCGATTACGACGACGAGCAGCTCGACGGCGGCATGTTAGGGAGCCTGGTGCTCGAGGAGGAGGACGCCGACGACGAGGATGAGGACGAGGACGAGGACGACACACAGCA
This sequence comes from Diaporthe velutina, assembly GCA_038088505.1. Taxonomy (NCBI): domain Eukaryota; kingdom Fungi; phylum Ascomycota; class Sordariomycetes; order Diaporthales; family Diaporthaceae; genus Diaporthe; species Diaporthe velutina. The sequence continues at coordinate 511,900 of JBBWSJ010000002.1, read as the reverse complement.
AATACAGGAGAATGAGCAGCAAACCCTGTCGCCGCCCAAAGCGGCGGTGCCGCCTAGGGCACCGTCGCCCAAGATCGCGGTCGAGGATCTCAGCGCCGAGATGATCACGGGGATGATGAATTTGTCTGTGGAGAAGGAGCTCCAGCAGTGAGGGCTCTAAGCTGTTTCAGGCGCATGAAGGTTTATCTGTACGGCTGGGAGCAAAACTTTGGAGGTTGGTTGCATACTTAATCTGGCGGGTGTATCCTTGGAATCACCACAACAGCTCTGGTGTAAGCCGCGATGCGGATTCAAGAGATTGTAAGGGACTATGGACTTGGCCCCGAGAGTCATTCACCATCATTGCACAGCAAGGCGTCTTGGTTTGAAATTTCCAGGGGACAAATTAGGGGCATTAGAAATACGCATAGAAGCGTGGAATTATTATTTCTGTATCTTCGGTCCCTTTTCACGGACTGGCCTGCTTCAGTATAAACGGACCTCTTGCATAAAATCTCCTCGTGGAGCTGTATGGCCATCGTACGCACCGCCCATTTTGATATTGACTGAGCTTCTTTGAGAATAGGGGAGAAAAGCTGCTGGCCCTCGCGAAGTGCTGTAAAGAAATGCTGAGTGATGGGCAAACATTCATCCTACTACTCCCCAACTCCGGCATTGAGGGTCTGACCTCGGTTCTTCGCGTCGACCACATGGCCTTGCAGACCTTGCCAGTCGCTCACTTCCCTCTCGGTGATTCCAGATCTAATGCCGGCAGTTCTGCCCCGTTTCCCATAGGCTTTGCTCAATGGACCGCTCAATGGACCGCTCAATGTTCTCCTGTAGCAGATCTGGTGTCCCAATGGCGCGCTCTCGGAATATTCTCATCACAATACCCTTCGAGTAAACCACGTCTGTGGCCATACCATTCGTTCTGCCCGCGATGAGACGCAGCTCCCGGGATGTCCAACCATCATCAGCCCCACGGAGGCTATCAGCTGATCTCGCCAAGTCTTCACTGCATCAATTTGTCGCACTGGACTTTTGACGGCCACACGTTCCTGAATTTTGACCGCACGCGATATTTCACGACATGCTGCTGGTCGATACAGCCTATCCGGATCGATAAAATTTGTCACTTCCAGAATCAGGTCGCGCGTCGCGCGTTGGGAGAGTTGTTTGCTGGCTGTAGCCCTGCGCCATGCGCTGACGCTGAGTTTGGAGTAGCTTGAGCCGACCGGCCGGCTGCTGACGTGGATCGACTAGAGACAGGTGTTGTCATACCTGATCGCGGGATTTTCAGAAGGTCAAATGGGTCTTGATGCAGCGACCACTGGGTGCTTCCGGCATTCGCTTGTCCAGGTGCCGACGTGGATGCAAAGATTCCCAGATAAGAATTTTGGTCGGCGCCAACATTGTTGCTTCTTGAGGTGTGACTAGGGCTGCCCGAACTGATGCCGTCGAACTGCGCGGATTCCTCGCCCGAAGAACTCGAGAAGAGGTCATCATGATGGCCGTTCGTTGTCGCATTGTCGGGCCGGAAAGTAAAGTCCTCCGCATGCGACTGTGCAGGCTGAGGCAGTGGTGTATATCCGTTCTCGATCGGCAATCCAACGTTTACGGATTGGGAGAACCTGTTAGCAGCGTCGTCGAGTCCGTAGCCCAGCGTTCTCGGTACAGTCCAGGCAGAGCTCGGCGTGGATGTATCATGTGCAGAGCCCTACTCTGCCGTCATGTCAACGTCCTCCTCACCGACCTGCTCGCTGGGCTGTGCGTCTTGGCCTGCACCAAAGATATCCTCCATCGTGCCACCCTCGACTCCATCACCGCCGACGTCCTCATCATTTGGTTGATGTTCCATGGCGTCGACCATTTCCTCATCATCATCGTCGTCGTCGTCTCCACTGTCATCTTCGCCGTTCCGCGCGAGCACATCTCGTAGCCCCCATCCTACGCCACTGAGCACGAACTTCTCGCTTGGTAGTCGCACACCCCATTCGCCGGGTGGCACGCGCGGCAGCGCGACCTTGTTTCTGTCCGCAGCTATGCTTGCAAGAGCATCTTTGCTTATAGCGCCGCCACCAGTCGCGCCGCCACCGCCTCGGAACTGATAAGCAAGCCTTGCGCCGATGGCCAGTTTCACAGCATTGGCGGTGACTATCGCGTCCCCGCCGCTGCCTGGAACTGTAGCCGTGCCGCCCGCAGTAGCAGATGGCTTGGAACCGGCATGGGTGGTGTAAGGGTCGGCAGCGAGATAGATGGAGTCACTAAGCACAGAGGCCGTATGGCGGTAGGCAAAGTCGAGCAGGAGAAGGGGTATGCGAGACTCGAAGGCCGTGACACCTTGGGCATTGAGGAGTAGCTCGATCGTGCGTTGGTCGCGAGGTCGCGGGGCGGTGGCGGTAGGTGAGGTTGGTGGCGCAGGTTGGGAGACTGTAGCCGCTGCTGCTGGGGAGCCTTGTGCTGCTGCTGACGGTTGGGGCTGCGATTGCGACTGTGACGGCTGTGAATTTGAGGACACGCCGTTGGTAGCTGGTTGTGCCTGGGAGTTGGACGGTTGCGATTGCGACTGGGTGTTGTTTACAGTCTGAGAGGCGGAGCCGCCGGGCGAGGATGAGGGCACGCCGTTTGTCTGAGGCGCAGCGGCGGAAGACATCGTGAAGGATGTCGAGCGCGACGCGTACCTGATAGCGTGAGGTCGTGTGGATGAGTAACGGTCGCGGCTGTGCACCAGCGGCGATTTGTCAAAAAGATGGAGAATTGTCGAGAGCCTGAGGCCGTGTTGCTGCCTAGATGCTGTTGGGGTAAGAGTGGCTCAGTATCTTTTGGTATTCTTGAAGTGGTTGTGGGCATGGAGATATCAATCAGCGACGTTCACCCATGAATTTGGACTGAAATGAATCGGGTCGCATGTCGCATGCTAAAGAGGAGCTGGTGGTGAGCAAGGCTGGCCTAAGCTCCAGCCGGCACCTCCCAGTTCGCAGATGGAGTCGGCAACTGGCGAAACAATTGGCCGCCGCGCGTTGCAGACAGGTACTTATGAATTTGTACCCAGCAAGGGTAGCAGGGGTGCAAACCTTAAACAGTGAGATCCACCGAGGGGCAGGAGCAGCAATGAGGGTACTTAGGTACCTACCAAGGTCGAAGTGATGGATGCAGCCCGCTTCGATTTTCGACGGCAGCGAGTATTTAAGCTACAGGCGATTCAGCAGCCTAAGGGGCCTGGTATCTGAGCAATATCATTCCCACTGGTCTGTTTCTTGGGCCGTCCAGCGATGCCCATGTACTGAGGTCCCCCAGTGGACAGGGCCTTGCCAAGTGCATGTACCTTGCCGCGGTCTGCCGATGCAGGAGCTCCAGTCGTTACGTAGTACATGATACTAGCGAATTGAACTTTTCCAATTAGATGACTCTACCTTCGACTCATACCAGAGATAGTGGTGTGACTTGTAAGAGAGAAGACAGTCTATAATTCGACTTGGATTGGTCTCCTCTGACCTTCTCGAGTTCATCTCCCAGCTAGCTTTCTCTGGTCTTTGCCCGGCGCACAGTCGAAATCCCAGTCATCGTCATTCGGAGCACGCCATGGAGACGACTTTACCCCTCCCTTTCCTTGTCAGCCTTGCTGCGCTGCCAGGCCTCGCAGGGCCTGAGGGTCTGAGTCGGGACGAGATCAGTTGCCTTGGCTCAGTCTTTGCTGAAGTCACCCCAGACAACCTGGACAACACCCTAGCGTTCCTCAGCCAGCACAATGTCGGCTTCCTGCCGTTTCTGGATGTGACTCAACTGCAGTCCAAGGACGACGTCCTCTCCTTGCTCGACGCCGGGGCACGAAAGGTCTTCGTGAAGCCAGACAACCTGCCAGAGTACACCGAGTATGGCTCAAGGGTGGTACCCACCATCACAAAGATCAATGCTCTTGAGTCGGCCACGGAGCATGGTCTCCTCATCTCAGATTTTGACCACTCCAAGTGTGAGATCGGCCCCTTTCTGGAGAAGGCAAAGTCGACCAAGGTCAAGAGCCTCTTTATCAAGCCCGTCGAGGGTGCGATTCTAGAGCACTTTATCGATGTCGCTGCTCAATTGGGAGCTACTCCCATCCTTCCGTCAACCGGTCTGACCACGGCCAAAGAGGCGGGCGGCAAGTTGTCAGTGTCAAAGGTGTTGTGCTCCACGTGGAGCTCGGACCGTCCTGACAACCTCATCCCGACTGTCGTTACGGATGAGAATGGCATTGCTCTTGGTTTGGTGTACAGCAGCGAGGAGAGTGTCGGAGAGGCGTTGCGAACCCAGACTGGCGTGTACCAAAGTAGGAAGCGAGGCCTTTGGTACAAGGGAGCGAGCTCAGGAGACACGCAGGAGCTCGTAAGAATCTCTCTGGACTGCGACAGTGATGCGTTGAAGTTCGTCGTTAGGCAGAAGGGCCGTTTCTGCCACCTGGAGCAATTCGGTTGCTTCGGGGAGCTTAAGGGGATACCCAGGCTGGAGCAGACGCTCAAGTCCAGGAAGGAATCCGCTCCTGAGGGATCATACACGGCACGTCTCTTCAACGACGAGAAACTCCTGCGGGCCAAGATCATGGAAGAGGCTGAGGAGCTGTGCGATGCCAAGGCGCCGAAGGATGTTGCCTTCGAGGCTGCTGATCTGATTTACTTTGCCCTTACAAAGGCTGTCGCGGCAGGTGTAAACCTGGCGGATATCGAGAGGAGCCTCGACGCCAAGAGCTGGAAGGTCAAGAGGCGCACGGGTGACGCAAAGGGCAAATGGGCTGAGAAGGAGGGTATCAAGCCCGTTGACGGCACTACTACAGCAGCTGCCACAGCGCCTGCCACCTCGAGCCCTGCTTCGTCCTCAGACAGGATCAGTATGAAGCGTTACGACCTCTCTTCTCTTGCACCTGGCCAGCTCCAGCAAGTGCTGAACAGACCTTCGCAGAAGTCTGCCGATTCGATCATGAAGATCGTCGTGCCTATCATCGACGATGTCAAGAAGAATGGCGACAAGGCACTTCTGTCATACACTCAGAAGTTCGAAAAGGCTGCCTCCTTGATTTCCACAGTCATCAAGGCTCCTTTCCCTGAATCCCTCATGCAACTGCCCGCCGAGACCATCAAGGCCATCGACGTGTCCTTCGACAATATCAAGAAGTTCCATGCTGCTCAACAAGAAGAAAAGCCTCTCCGCGTTGAGACTATGCCTGGGGTGGTCTGCAGCCGATTCTCCAGGCCTATCGAGCGCGTAGGTCTGTACGTCCCCGGTGGCACAGCTGTCCTGCCTTCTACGGCCCTCATGCTCGGTGTCCCTGCCATGGTCGCCGGCTGCAAGAAGATTGTGCTCGCCTCGCCACCGCGCTCCGACGGCAGCGTCACCCCTGAAATCGTCTACGCTGCGCACAAGGTCGGTGCCGAGAGCATCGTGCTAGCCGGCGGCGCCCAGGCTGTTGCCGCCATGGCGTACGGCACCGAGAGCGTGAGCAAGGTGGACAAGATCCTCGGCCCGGGCAACCAGTTCGTAACTGCCGCCAAGATGTACGTCAGCAACGACACCAACGCTGGCGTGAGCATTGACATGCCCGCGGGCCCTTCGGAGGTCCTCGTCATCGCCGATAAGGATGCCAACCCCGCGTTCGTAGCGAGCGATCTGCTCAGCCAGGCTGAGCACGGCGTCGACAGCCAGGTGATCCTCATCGCGGTGGACCTCGGCGACAAGGGACTGCAGGCAGTCGAGGATGAGCTGCACAAGCAGGCCATGGCGCTGCCGCGGGTTGACATTGTCCGCGGGGCGATTGCCCACTCGGTCACGATTCAGGTCAAGACGATCGAGCAGGCGATGGAGGTCAGCAACGAGTACGCACCGGAGCACTTGATCCTGCAGCTCAATGATGCCGAGAAGGTCTCGGAGCTGGTCATGAACGCGGGTAGTGTGTTCATTGGGCAGTGGACGCCCGAGAGTGTCGGTGACTACTCTGCTGGTGTAAATCACTCTCTACGTAAGTTTGCGATCTGTGTTTCTAGTCCTTTGCTCGAACGACAGCTGACTTTTCCGAATTACAGCAACCTATGGATACGCCAAGCAGTACTCGGGTGTCAACCTCGGGTCCTTCATCAAGCACATCACCAGCGCCAACCTGACGGCCGAAGGTCTACGGAACGTAGGCGGGGCCGTCATGCAGCTAGCCAAGGTGGAGGAGCTCGAGGCTCACAGAAGGGCAGTTGGCATTCGCATTGATCACATGGACAAGTAGATGGGTATCTCGGATCAGAGATGGTGTTGATGCTAAAATAGCTTGACCACTGTGTATGGACATTCCAAGTTGTGAACATAGCAAATTGAGATAAGATTCTGTAAATATGCAAAATGTAAGCTGGTCCGAGAGAGCGACTGCCCTGCCTGTCTAAAGTGGCATTCAGTTCTGACATCTACTGTCCACTCTGCTGCTGTCTGTGTCATCTTGTTAGATTGGAATTCCTAATATGTGTCGGGGGGAGGGGGGACCAGTTTTCAAGGCCAGGTATTTAGCCTGCATCAAAACTCACCTTTGACCACGGCTTACGGGTGGTCCTCAGGCAGCCCTGTTTCCAATCCACTGCCTTTGATTGACCAACCCGTCCTCGAGTAAGTGTTTCACTGCAACCAAGCAAATTATAACAATAAAGAGAATCAGAAGTGGGTGTGGGACGAGGACCCGAGTCCAAATGAATTGTACGAGTTTCCAGAAGCTCCAACTACTGTGGACCCAACTGGTAGTATAACGCCAATATTCTGCAAGAGTGATTACTAGAGGGTTGATGTTAGCATCGTATTCTCCAAGGGCATTGTTCCAGGAACAGTCCAACACGAGCGCCACAGGTGCGCCCGTATCAGTCCGCACATTTCACTTGGCGGGTCAGGAACTCAGGGGCCCAGCATACCTTTGGATGAAGCCTTCCTGACCGCACCCTCTGTCTCGGCCTGAGTCGCCGGCCCTGTTACCGTGACAACTACCTTGTCCGCTGGCACCGTGATGGTTATCGTCTCCTTATCCTTCTCTTCGGGCGCTGCGGCGTTGCTAGTCGTGACGTCCTCAACGCTGACTGGGTCTTTCACACTTGTGACCACAGTGGTCGTGTCGATGCCGTCATCTCCTGACGCAGTCGTCTGGTCGCGAACCCGCTTCTCGGACGGGCTACTTGAGCTGCTTGCCTTTTCCTCTTCTTCAGCGGCAATGCTAGCAGCGATTCGTCTCGCCTCCTCCTCGGCAGCAAGACTAGCAGCGATCTTCTCACTGACGCTTCTACTCTCAGCTTCAGCACTCCTCTCAGCTTCAGCAATTCTATCCGCCTCGGCACTTCTCTCCGCCTCAGCGCTACTCCCCTCCTCAGCCTCAGCGATTTTCTCGGCGGAAGAGCTCTTTTCGGCGGCACGGTTCTCCTTGGCAGTACTTCGCCTGGCGTACGTGTTATCACGTTTGATGCTCCTCGTGGAGGCACGGCTCTTAGTGGAGGAGGTCGTTATGGCGGCCCAAGTCTCATCGGTAGAGATATTGCTGGCGGTACGACTCGCCTTCTTGGATCCTCTGGCGTCTTTACTGTCATCGGTGGAGCTCTTGCTGGAGGTACGAATCTTGTCCTCGTCGGCGGGACTCTGACCGGCGGCGCTGCTACTGCTACTCTCGTCGGCGAGACTGTTGCTGACGCTGTCTCTGACAGAGGATTCAATCGAGGCAATCTTGTCCGTCTCAGCAGCGAGGTTCGCCGCGAGCCTCTCCGTCGTGGAAGAAAATTCCGACGCGATCTTGTCCTTTCCGGAAGCAATGCCTTCGGCAACCTTTCCTATACCAGACGCTATACCTGCGGTGGCCTTTTCCTTTGCGGAAACAAGTTTCGCAGCGATGGAATCATCGCTGTCATCGCCACTGCTCCCGCTTTCGCTAACAATGTCGGAGTCGTCATCATTGTTGTCGCCTTCTGACTCTCGGTTGACCTTTTCAACAATCGTCTTCGTGACTGTTTCTCTTACTTTGGATACAGACGGCGCTTTAGATTTGAACCAGGATCCAGAGGACTTATCCACGTCGCCCGTGGACTCGGCCACCAAAACAGTCTCTGTGACAATACCAGTTCCGATGGGGACAGCCACGATAGTCGTGGTCTTCTTCTTTTTCAAGAACTCTTGGCCGCTCGAGGACGAGTTCACAGCCCATTGCCGGCTGTCCAGCCCTTGTTGAAATGCCGGGGATATATAAACAAAGAACAAGACAAAGGTGATGGCGACAAAAAGGAAGGAGCGCATGTTGAACCACTTCGCCCAGCGACGGCTCTTGATTTGCTCGCTCAGAGTCCGCCGCTCCCACATGTCGGCCTCGTCCGAGTCGTCGCCGTAGTAGTAGACGCACTGCGCCTTCATGATCTGCGTGATGATCTCGCCCGAGTTGTAAGCACCGTCACCTGCGTCCCTCTCGCGTATGGTGGTGAAGCGCTTGATGAAGGGCCACATGGCGACCTGGACCTTAGCGGTGCGGCGGATTTTGGGACGCGGGTTCTCTGCTTTGTAGGCATCCCGGTGCGCGTTCGTTAGAGCCTCCCCGGCGGGAACATTCTTAGCAATCTGGTCTTCCATTTTGTTCGACCATTCCGATTCAGCATCTTCGTCGTGTTTCACTGCTGCCGCCTTGGACTTCTTCCAGATGTCGTCAATGGCATGCTCATGTGAGATATCGTTCAGTTCGCCCGGCAGGGGAAATTGTATCCAAAATACCGACCTGCTCGCCCGCATACCGTTGGTAAACCAGGCGGCCTCGGCGACAATGTCGTGAAGCCGCTGGTGCACCTGTTTCAAAGGGGGCCAGGGGGCATTCGGCACGTCCTGGCCGAGAAGGTTGATCAGGGGAAGCAGGAGGTCTAGGATTCCCATTGTGATACTATCAACTTCGGTCCAGAAATTGTCGGTGAATAGGTCATTAAGGCCCCTTCCGGAAGGGGCCCGATTAGCTTGGATATAATTCCTGACGTTTTCTGAGCGGGTCCGGTTCCGCTGGTATGCTTCAAGCCAGACCGTTAGCATGCAACAAAAACAATCAAGGTCTGAAAATCACGTACAGTTATCAAGGAAGGCCCTTGCGTGGTCGTCGGCAGTCAGGGCTGTTTTTTCCACATCGGCGGCTCCGAACATAAGAAAGTTGAATACGTTTTTCTCGAGTAACTTGGCCATTACGCCGACCATGAGCTTAACCCGGGACTCGTCGTTCAGAAAAAGGTACTCCCAGTTGTTGGGATCAGAATCCTTGGGAGTCACAATAGTCATGTCGCCTCTTGCAACCTGTGATGCAAGGACCACAAACTCTTGAGGTAGTTTGTCCAGCCATAGGAGCGTCCAGTCATACTGACCATAACTACCGTCCAATTGTGCAGGAAGGCCGAAAGTCTCGGAACAAAACTCCCACACTCGCGCAAACAAGTCCTGCGCCATTCTCTCAAACCATAGAGAGGGGATCGTGTCTCCATCCCCATCACTGTCGAGACGTTGTCGGCGGGAAAGCCTAGCATTTTGCCGGTCGGCTTCGTCGTAGAAGACACTTAAAGGAGCGAAACCCAGTCGGGCCGGCGTGTAATCTCCTTTCAGTTCATCGAGAGAACGCCCCCTGAACCTTGGCGGGTCAGGAATCTGTTCCTCAGCCGCATTCTTTTCCGCACTGAGTCTTTCATATAGTTGCCTGCGCACGTCCGGGAAATAATCGGGGAAATTGTCCTTGATATCGGGCCGTTGTTTGTACAGCCGCCATCTCGCCCATTCTGCACTAGGTACTGCTTCTAATGACTTGGGAGGAGCGTTGGGCCTCTTGCTGTAGTCTATTTCGTTGTTCTGAGGGGGGTCTGGAGCGGGCCCAGCGGGAGCACCCCCAGGATTACCGGGCGCACCGGGCGCACCTGGAGGACGACGGACACCAGTGCGCGTGGTTGTCTGTGTCGCGGACATGATAGCTAATTTTGAGAGGCTGAGACGTTTCTTATCGCCTCTGCCGTTCCGTGCCCTATCTACTCGTCTTCCAAATTGGCGACGGTGGTCGTGTCGGCGTAAGGAATGTCGAGTATCGTTGGGCTGTAGCTTGTCCCGTCCTCAGAGGGCGGCGACAAAGTGGACCGATGCCTTTTATCATTCTGACTGGACGAGATTGGTGGGGGGAAAGGGCGTTTCCTTGGCTTTGTCTCCTTGAAGCTTGAGACCTGGTGAAGGATTGGGCGCGTTCGATGGCCGGTTTCGCACAGAACAAAGGGACGCAACATGACAATTCCGGTGGGCGATGAGGGTATCCAGCACAGAAATCATAAATTTGGTAATGATTCGAGGTGACTAAGATAGTGCTGGAAGGCAAGTGGGAACAATGGGAAACTTGGCTCACGAACATATTACCTGAATGCGGAACACAGGGGCGCAACCAGACTGTCACCATTGATACTCTGGGGCATTTTGGTTTCTCGAAGAGAGGACGTACAAGACTTGAAGTAATGTTACCCAAAGAGTAACGAGTTCTAAGCAGGTTCCTTTGAAGTTTGCCAAGTGTGGTAGATAGACCTCGCGAGCGAAGCAAGAAGTCCATGGTGATCTGACGTTGATGCACTGCACGTTGAGTTCTTGAGCCCTCCGGGGGGGGGGGGGGGAGACAACACAGTTCCTCCGAGTGTTCCTTCTCCAGGACCCCGAGCTCTTCCTTTGAGCTTTGCCTCAGAGTCTAGTAAGAGTCTAGTAAGCATCTTTGAAGAACGCAACTGGATCGTCTTCTGAACACCACATTTTGCAGTGATGGCTCTGCGGGATCCTCAGCGAGGCTAACAAGGTCAAGATGACGGTCGTTTGAACCAACTGAGATCCAAACGTGGGACCAGACACTATGGCATCTGGCAAAGCTGCTTAGCGGGCCTTTTCTGTGTGCCGTGTGCTGTGGAAGCTGACTTGCTACAAGGTGATGTTGATGGTGTCTACCGCCTACAACTACGGATGCGGTTGTGAGTTGTAAGTGCTGCGCGCCCCGGCTCGGTTAGTCATCCTTCCTGTATCACGAACTCTTTGTAAACCTTGTCAGTTCACGGTTCAGATCATCCTGGCCACTTCAGTAATACAAGTATGGGAATGTACCCTCGGCTTGCGAAACATCTGCACAACCACTCGCCTTGAGTCACATTCCCCTTGGGATCGGTGGTTCTGTTATGGTTATTACTAGATGTCACCTCTCGATCACTGCTACACCAGAAGAGGCATTGAGAACTGGGGACTTGCAGAAGCCAACGATTGCTAAGACCACTGTATCCAGACAACCACAACTAGATATTCAATTGTCTATGTACAAATTTGACATGTAGCCTAATGGTAGCAAATCCATAGCAATGTTCTGTCAGTGCCATGGTGGTAGGCAGGCCACTTAGTGCAAAAGAGCAACAGGGGCTGCTCAAGGTGCAGGTCTCGAGGTTTAGCCCACCAGCTTATGTGCAAGGGTACGTACCAGCAGTATTACATAAGTGGCTCGAGAGGGCTCAGCAAGAAGGACTGGGACCAGACCATCCGTCTTCCGCCTCAAACGGCCTTTGACTTTCGAAAGGTGGAAACTCCGAAAATCCGTTTGGTGTGACGAGAGACACAAGACGAGACGAGACGAGAGCACTTTGCCTGGCGCAAAGCTATAGATAGACTGGACGGACCGCCAGTACGATTTCGGGAGGCAATCGGTAGCGCAGAGCCCTGATAAGAGGCGAACCTTGGAGCTTGTTGGGCAAATTTGGTGGTCTCTTACACTGATCCGAGCCTTGGGGTAGTCGCGAACTTTTTGCAGCCCACCTGCATCAATACCCTACCTACCACCAACAACAAGTACCACACCACCACCACCACCGCCCCCACAAGCAACCACGACCGACCGACAATCATTCTCGACCTTTGCGCAACCACCGTGCCTTCCCTCGAGGGCATCTTCAAAGCCACTACCGCGTCCCCTTCCAAGCTCTACTGCGAGAGACCGACTCTCTCCCCTACTCCGCCTCACCCACACCCACATCCTGCGCAACAACTCATTTGCGACAGGCAACCAGCCCGCCATTGTCTGCTACCTCCCTCACGACAATCGTCGTAAAGCATCAACCCAAGATGGCTGAGCAAGTCGATCTGTCCACCATCCCTGTCTCGCCCGAGGGCGGCAACGACCCTTCTGCCTCCACCGACGCCGCTGCCTCGTCCTCCAGCAAGCCCGTCACCGTCTTTGACGACAAGGATAACTTCAACGTCAAGCACCCTCTGGCACACGACTGGACCCTCTGGTTCACCAAACCCCCTTCTGGCAAGGTACGTCAAAGCATTTGACCCGCCATCTCAATCGCAGCTTGCTAACACTCTGTTTCAACGACAGGGCGACAACTGGAATGACCTTCTGAAGCAGGTCATCACCTTCAACTCGGTCGAGGAGTTCTGGGGCATCTATGTAAGCGTCTATCCGAAGCGTCCTTATCCCAGCCCTAGCCTACCCGGACCAAAGCTGACCTTATCTCATAGAACAACATCGCGCCGGTCTCTGATCTCGCCCTCAAGTCCGACTACCACCTCTTCCAGGCCGGCGTGCGGCCAGAGTGGGAAGACCCACAGAACAAGCACGGAGGCAAGTGGTCCTACCAGTTCAAGGAGAAGCGCAATGTCAACATCGACGAGCTGTGGCTGCATGTAATGCTGGCCGCCATCGGCAACACGCTGGAGGACGAGGAGGATGGTGAGGTCATGGGCGTTGTTGTCAACGTCCGCAAGGCCTTCTACCGTATCGGTGTCTGGACCCGTACCGTCGGCAAGAGCATACCCAACCGTGGCGACGGTGATGTTGCCGGCGGCAAGGGCCGGACCCCCGAGAAGGGCAGGGAGGTTCTTATGACCATTGGCCGCCGCGTCAAGGAGGTCCTTAAGCTGCCCCCCAACGAGATGCTCGAATTCTCGAGCCACACCGAGGCTGCACATGCTGGTAGCACGCGGGCCAAAGCTAAGATCACGGTCTAATCCCCGCCGTCATGCTCAACAAACCGTCACAAAATTACTACGGCATACGTACTCGGCCATGGTTCCTTGGCGGGTGCGACTGTGGAGGCTCTGCCTGCTACACCGTACAGGCCTTGATGAAGCTGGAGCTGCTTCCGCGAGGCAAAGTGGCACTGCCCCGAGAATACCCTGCATAAATTCTTTTTGGAAGGCCAAGGTTAGGCTGAGAGAAAAAGCATTGCATTTTAGGTGAATAACGGACGAGATATGGGTCCCATGTCGCCCATCACGAAATGAGGCGTTGAATTAGCTAGTTTTTAGAGGCCCCGAATGGAACAGAGTTCCTCCATGATCATATCAGACTGGGTCCTCAACATTGGTTCACCGTGCCTTTTTTTCTATGTTCCTGGACTTGACGGTCAGAGGCGGGCAATTTTGAGGGGACGGTCATGCAGTCAAAAATCAAAGTGAAATGATACATCTTTTGATGGGCGTGGTATACTCGTGTAGGCTTCTATGCGTGTGTTTTCTCTATGCCAGCCTCAATGCGACCGCTCTATGAAGTAGTGTTTGGTATACAGTACAGTAGTCTTTTACACTGTCACGATTCTGGCGACAGCTTTTTCTCTTGTTTCGTCCTTCTTCCCTTTCATACCGACCCGAACTCAGCCGCATGACCCCACGTCAAGCCTTCTCGAAATTACAACTCGTCCCCGCTGAAGTCGTCCTGGAAGACGGCCTTGACGAGCTGCTTCTTGTTGATCTTGCCCATGGCGTTGCGCGGGATGTGGTCGACGACGCGCAGGACCTGTGGGATCTTGTAGTTGACCAGGCGGCCCTTGAGGGCCCGGCGCATGTCCATGGGCGTCCAGCGGCCGCCCTCGGGGCCGGCCTCCCTATCGAGGATGACGACGGCACCGACCTTCTGGCCCCACTTGCCCGAGGGGACGGCCAGCACGGCGGCCTCGGCCACCTCGGGCAGCGACAGCAGCTCGCGCTCCACCTCTAGCGCCGACACCTTCTCGCCGCCCGACTTGATGATGTCGGCCGACTTGCGTCCCAGGATGAAGTACATGTCCGACGAGCCCGTCCAGTCCTGGCTCGGCACCCGGCCCGCCGACTTGCCCGCCGTCGGAACCGGCCGCCGCACCGCCACGTCGCCCGTCTTAAACCACTTGCCGCCGCCGGCGCTGCTGTTGTCCGGCACGAACTCGGCGGCCGTGGCCTGCGGGTTGCGCCAGTACTCCTTGAACACGGTCGTCCCGCGCAGCTGAATCTCGCCGGCGCGCTCGCGGCCCTGGCTGTCCGTCTCCTCGCCGTGCGCTATCACCTCGCCCGAGTCGACGTCGACCAGGCGCGCCTCGACCGAGGGGAGCGGCCAGCCCACGGACCCGTCGACGCGGTCGTCAAAGTCCAGCCCGCACGACAGGGCCATGCCGACCTCGGTCATGCCGAAGCGCTCCAGGAGCACGTTGCCGTGCGACAGGTCCTTCCAGGCGCGCTTGACGGGCGTGGGGAGCGCCGCAGACCCGGAGATGCACACGCGTAGGTTGGCGGGGGAGATGGCCTCGCGGGTGGCGGCCTGCATCTGTGGTGAGAGCGCCTTGTGGGTGGCGAGTAAGCGGGAGTAGACTGTCGGTACGACGGTGAAGAATGTGATTTTCTCTTGAGGCAGGCCTCCGTGGGCGCTGTGGCCGTTGGTAGTAATAGACGTAGTAGCACTGCCATTGGCGTGGCCGTTGACGCCATTCGTAGTGCCATTGACCCCGTTCGTAGTGGCGTGGCCGTTCGCCTCGGCGTGCTGCTCGTGCTTGTGCAGGAATGGTGCCGCGAAGCGCTTCCAGACGGCGTCCGCGTTGAATGGGTAGAGGAACTCGATGCTGCTGCCCGCGAACAACGGTGTGAGAATCGCGTTAATGGTTCCGTGGATGTGATGCAGTGGGAGCACGTGCAGCAGCCGGTCGGCGGGCGAGTACTCCCAGGCCTTGAGCAGCGACCGTGCCTGGGCCGTCATAACGGATTGCGGGATGAGCACACCCTTGGGCCGATTGGTCGTGCCCGACGTATAAAGCATCATGCCAGCCTCGCCGGGATCGTCGCCCTCAAGAGATACTGACTGACGGGAGGCAGCGCCCGGGTGCTTAGGGATCTCGACATGCTTGGGCGGCGACACTAGGGGCAGGCCGAGGGTCTCCTCCGCCTTTGTTGAGAACTTCGCCGAAGAGAGCAGCAGCAAGGCCTCGCTGTGCCCCAGGATGTATTGCAGCTCTGGTGCTGGGAAAGCCGGCGACAGGGGCACGGCTATCGCCCTTGCTCCCAGGACTGCCAGCCAAGTGACTACGGAGTATGTTCAGCGCGAGTTCGAGCAGGAAAATGAACAATGAAAAACTGCCGGGGTCCCCGACTTCTCTTCTTCAAGCTTACCTACATAGTCGTAGCTGTTCTCCACGAGGAAGGCAATTCGCTCGCCGCGGATGTCATTCCTGCCTGCGGCTTCGAGGAGCCGGTTGCGCATCCGGCACACATCGCCAAGCAGCTCGCCGTACCTGAAGGTCCTCTGGGAGGCCGAGTGAACGGCCACGGTCGATTCTGGGTCATGGCTCGAGATGGCCTCGAAGACAGGCAGTCGAGGCAGTGTCGATGCCATCCTCGGGAAAGGAAAGCCAAGTCTATACACAGAGGCGCGTTGCGGGCGTTGTTGGGGAAAACCGTGACAGAGGCGAAGTGATCTTGTGAGTGGTGATGTTGAGATGCTGCTTGTGCTTGTGCTCCTGTATAGCCTCTGTGTGATCGCGGACGGCCTCAGTGAAGGGCCAATGCTCATCATGAAGGGGAAAGGAAAAGCCGAACAGCAAAGATGAGATAAGACCGGGGATATATCAGACAATTGACTGCGCGCACGATCTGACTGCTGCAGGCTCCGGCTCCCTTTCCTGTCAGGGAACTCCGATGATCTGACAAGGGTAGGCTCAGGGTTTGGTGTGCTGGAGTTGCCCGTTTGCTGTTATTACGCTGCCCGATCGGCCAGTCGGCCTATCATTTGAGACGCCGATACCGACCTCTCTCAGCTCTCGCCCGCCTACCGCAGCCCACACACGCAGGCAAGGCAAGATCACAACCGGACCCCCACCGCCTGTAAGAGCCGCTGCAACTCTGCAGTCCCGGGGGGGTTGCAGTAGATCTCTCGGTTCCTGATTGCCAGGTTGAGGCTGCTGTGGCACTGAAGCCCTCGAGATGCAGACAATTCATGAATATGATGCAGCGACGCTCGCTCGATCGCATCTGCTCGACACACACTGGAATTTGGCTCCGGAATTTCCACTTGGAGAAAAACAGAACTCTGCCACCGAACCTGGGTCGGCCCCCGGACGAGCTTCGCAATGAAGTGCCGACTGGGCCCCCCGGAAGAAGTGGTCCCCAGCAGCAAGCTTCCCGAACCCTCGGCTTCTAAAACTACACGACGGCCCCAACAGTTGGGCTTTTGTTGGCCATGTCATGCCCATTCGTTCACATCGATCAGCCACTATATTGACATCCTGAGCCTGCTGAGCCTTCAGGGTCTGCACAATGTCATGGACAGAAAAGTTTCGTCATTTCTGGGTTTTTGGGTATCTCGCTCGCTAAATCATAATCCCACACCAATCTGATCGCATTCCGCGTGTAAAGATGCACCCAAGCTGATAGACACGGCCAAACACCATGCTGCAATAATTAGCTACTTTGTGCTTGCTGCGGTCGAACTAGGCGTCTTTCCCGACAGCCTCTTCCTGATGTGCTCCTTGAGCCTCCTGCTCCGTTCCTCCTTTGTCTCGCCCACTCGCTTCTTGAACAAAGGCACACTGGCGCGGGACCTGTCCGATGATGCTGGACTCGCCCTAGCTCCCATGCTCGAACCCGTTGACAATCGGGACGCAACTCCCTCGCGGGCAGGGACTTGCCTCTGAACTGCTTCATCTGGCTTCACAGCCGCGGCTGTCATCGCAGTTGAGGCCGTCCGCCCCGAGACAGTACGAGACTGAGGAGCTGCGGAAGTTTTCGCCACGGACTGCGAAGGTGGTGGTGGCATGGGCTCTTGCGAGAGCCGGTCGGGCGTGCCTGGTATCTCATACACTGATTGTGCCTGTGTCAGGAATGCTGGCACATTGCTTTTCTCTGACCTCGACGGTGGCATCGCTGTTTGAGCAACGGGCGGATCAAATGAGGAGGACTCGTCATCAGAGGACTCGACCTGTGAAATAAACACTGGCGAGCTCTGTCTTGCTGTGTTTTTGGTTGGTGGAGATACTGATTTGTCCTTGGCTGGTCCCTTCATACTGGCCATGACATTTGAAGGCGGAGATGACGGAAGTGCTCCCAGAAGCCTTCTCTGGCCAGTTCCTGACTTGGGCGTGGAGGCTGCAGGTGTGGGTGCGTTGCGTCGAGTCTGACTAGCGGTCGGGGACTTCCTGGGAGCAGGCGTGCTCTCGATCACTTGAGTGACCTCTTCCAAAGAGGCCTCTTCGTCCAGAACTGTTTCCGGCTCGTGGAAGTTGAGCTCAGGGGAAGCCCTCGACCTCTGTGAGTCCTCATGTGCAGCTATGTCGACCCGGGGCGAGTCATCCACACGATCGTCCTCCACTGTTCCCGCGTTCTGCCTCATTCGAGAAGGAGCGGGTGGTGACCCAGCTGGCTCGTCTATGTCTTCCAAGTCATCGTTCCCAATCATAGCGGGTCTCGTGGTTACCACTGGCCCCGGAAAGGGAATATGAAGTTCTGGTAACAGTCGTGATGCAGGAATATCCTCTGCCTTAGACTCGTCTGGTCCCAATTGGTCTCCTTGAACCCGCTCGTCATCGTCTGTCATTTCTCGAATGGTCTCTCTGGTTTGCCGCACATCAACAGAATGTGCCTTCAAGACTGCAGGCAGATTGTCTCTTCGGATGATCTTTTTGGTGTAGAACATGTCCTTGACATTCTCATTATACCACTGTGTGGCCTTGAGTACCTCACTGTATTGTCCCATCTGTAACTGATTGTAGTAGTCCATGTACACGGTTGTGTAAACTCGAATGAAATCATCGTAAAGAAAATCTGGCAGTGCGCGTTCACGCTCTAGCTTTTCAATAAGTAGGCATGCCCTGGTAAAGGCTCCCGTGCTCTCTTCATAGTCTGGGTATGCGGCCTTGAACTCCTCGTACGGCGTGCGATGACCGGCGGTGTTTCCAAAGCGGGGCTGTGGTTCTTTCACCAGATCCGAATGAGATGGTTCCGCCGGAGGTTGGGCCGGGGCCGGGGCCATGGAAGATCCGGATGCGGAATGACGAAGGACGTTTTTCTGCTGTGTCGGAGTATCACGGCGCCGACCTTCGTATGTTGGCGTAAAATGGGACGAGCTCTGTTCGTTGGAATCTGTTGCGGACGCCGTCTGCAGAGCGGTATTCTGGTGTTGCCCATCCGCAGCCTGCGAGGGGAATGACGGCGTGGAAATACTGGCGCTCGAAGTATTACGATCGTTGTGAGGCGCCGAGGATCGTGGATTTGAATGAGACGTGGGGGGTGGCCTGGTTTGCTCCGTTGTCTCATGCTCTTTGTCTGACAGTTCTATGTCTTCTAGACGCCTCCGCTTGTTGAAAGGCCGCGCTGTCACACTGCCGACTTGCCCTGCATTCATGAGAGTGCTTGGGACGGAATGCGCCTGAGCGGATGGAGGTGTGGCCGCTGGCAGAGTCGACTGCATTGCTGCGACTCGGTTTGCACCTCGGTTGACTGGTGGATGTGATTCCTCGCCGAAGGCCGAGAGAGGCTCATACAGAGGCTCATACGGCACTGCATCGCTCTGTGCGGCGCTGCTTGGAGGGCCGCTACCTACTGGTGTAGGCGGTGTTTTCCTCTTCAACGAAGTGGACCAAGGACCCGGCGGAGTTCTGGAGGGTGACACCAGCTCTGGCTGTTCGGTGGGTGGAACCGGGCGATGACCAAGCGGAGGACGAGACGGAGACGGAGACCAGGAGAATTGCGTGGCTCCATCATCGTCAGCTTGGTCGTCCTGGCCGAGTATAGGGCTGGAAAGCTGCTGCTTCGACCCGCTCGAATTGGGCGGTGCGCCTGATGCAGCTGAAGAGGCGGGCTGGGTGAAATTGGGCTGTTGTGCCAACTTTGACTGCCAGCGTGCATGGAAGTCCTTGACATCCTGAAGGACATCTGGAGGGACATTAATCATGCCGTGGGGCCCATTGCTGAGGTTCTCGGACCAGGCGTCAGGCCTCTCAAGCAGCTCCTTTTGCTTCCCTGGGATCTGGACATAACGGCGTCTGATGAGGCGGTCTGCCTGGACGAAATCCTGAGAGAAGGCGGTGGACATTGTTGTCAGGCGTCGTGGACGATCCACTCGAGTCGTTGGAGTGCCGCCGCCAGCAGCGTCGGCATGTCGTGTCAGGACCGAGTCCACGGTTGGCCGATCACACGGGTGGACGGCAAGGCAACGCGACTCGATAAAGTGAGGCGCGTCTGGAGGGCCGTGATGCGTGCCCCCTGCAGCCTTTCCCCAGCGGGTCCTCCACTCGCTGTCATGTGCTTCTTGGCTTTGCAAGGTTGTGCGTTGTACTGCATTTTGCACTATGGAGCAGGGGAGCCTACTCGAGGACCCAGCAGATCGAGAGCCCAGTAATACCTGCCCACCAGCCCAGTCACTTTCCCCAATGACGCAGCAACCTCGTGCCGATCCTTGCCCCGCGTTACAGTTGCACTAGGAATAAAGGACGTCGAGAACGTTAAGCGGTGGGCTTACGGTCCCGTCCCGCCCTGTCAGCCTAATAGACCACTAGACCACCTGCCTAGGTACCTAGATAGTACCCAAGTACAGCCTCCTCGACCTTGACTGGACTCGACCTGCCCTCTATCCCGCCTTGCGAGGCAACCTTGGAAGTCAGACACATATATGCAACCTCCACTTGTGTCTTGACCACCCAACTCAACACGGGGCCGCGTCCCGGGCTCGCCACCACCCCCACGCTCTCCTCACATATCGGCCGAGTTCATTTGTCACCTTAGAGGTCTTGCGCACGCGCCTTGCTCGCTTACGAAAATGTCATGAAGCTGTCAACCGCCAGTCTAGTTCGTTCGCAAAGTAAACATCACGCATAGCTGCGGGAACGACAGTTCTACACGAGGTGCTCCCCTCGTCTACCCAGTGATTGGTCTGATGTGAGCCTATTATAATCTCCAGCTCCCTCCCTATCTTCCTCCCCTCCCACCTGCTCAAGCATATAGCTCCAGGAACTGACGTAGCATGTGCGGCTGGTAGCAAGTGACTCCACCAGTCCGATTTCTCACAAGGCGATTTCCCTCCAACTGTCAAGCCATGAATACCTGTTCGCCGACCCTCCACGTCGTACGGTTGCCTTGACCCTCGTAAGACACCTGGCGAGGCTCCCATCCTCGACACTGCGGGCCAAACCCCGCCTCTCCTTCTCAGGAGGTCGACAACAGATGCATTGATCGGGAAAACAAAAGACGATATGGATCCCACAAATCCCCCAAGGACGCCTCTGTCCCCTGCGACCGCCTCTTCCTTCAGCGACCTCAAACCTCGCCGCGACTCTATCAACTCCATCTCAACTACCTCCCAGGTAGACAAGGAGCAGATGGCCCAGGCGCTTGACAAGATACACACCTCTGCGAGCCAGTCCGGTGTCTTGACCACCTTCAACGACTTCGCCCCGCCGCCCGCCTCCGCTCCCATAGAAGGCAAAGGCTCACCTGGAGACCTCGTGCACCAGGGTATCAGCGGGCTCTATAGTCGCTTCAAGGAAGCCGTTGGCGTGGGTGGAAAGGCAGCCCTGCAAGAGCCGGAAGTCACGGAGCGCAACGGAGGGCTGTCCGGAAAGGGCAAGGCATCTCTTGCGTCTCTGAACAGCGCCGACGGCAACGCGAGCCAATTTTCAGACTACCCACCAAGTGCGACACCCTCTCATGCCCCGATTCCTCCAGAAGGCGCCTCCCAGCCTCCACAGTCGTCCAAGGCATCTTCTATTGCAACGGTCAGCACAGCAAAGAGTGCGCCGGGCCTCCCCAAAATAGTGAAAGGTGCTGCTCCTTCCGTTGCCGCGACCGCTGTGGCACCAATAACAGTCAGCGCCTTCAAGGATAATGATGCGACGCGAGGGGTCACGAGCCGTGTCGAGGAGACCGGCCGGCGGAGCGTCACCCAGATGCCTGAGCTGAAGACCACAAGTGCCTCTAGGGGCTCGAGTATCTATGATCCATCAGATGCCAGGAACTTCTCGCATGGAGACTTGATTGCCAGTCCTAGGGGTGCACGGAAGGAGAGCTCCTTTAGCCACGACGCTGCCTCAGACGATACGTCCTTGAGTCATGTTAAGTCGAATTCGACAGCTGGTGGGCTTGAGATCCCTCGTCCACGTCAACCAAGAGACAGTCTTAAGAAGCCTGCCGTAATAGACCGGATAAGTCGGTCCAGGACATCAGCCGAAATTCACTCCAGATCATCGTCGATAGAAGGGACCGCTGAGCCAAGCCCAATCAACATGTCAGCGCATGGGTCTGTTTACCATGAGTCCTTTGGTCACAATGAAAGGCCAGAGCAATCCAACGGCGGTGGTATCAAAATCCCAGGCACGACCGCTGTTGAGGGGCCTCCTGGTGGTGTCAGCAACCGATTGGAAATGATGAGAAAGCAGGTCCTCAGCAAGGAGTTTTGGATGGCAGATGAGACGACCAAAGAGTGTTTCCAGTGCGGCGCGCCATTCTCGGCTTTCCGGCGAAAACATCACTGCCGGACCTGCGGGTGCATTTTCGATTCCAAGTGTACTTCGACTATACCTGGCCAAAGATTCGGTGTTGCAGGCAACTTGCGAGTCTGCAAAACTTGTCTGGATGTCATAAACAGCAGGTACGACAGCGGGTCAGATTCCGACAACGACTCATATCTGCCTGCTATCTTTCGATCAAATCCTTTGAAGCCCGCACCATACGCGAAAGCCAACATGGACGACAACATGAGTATCTCTGAGAGGACAGAGGATCATGACGACAACAGGATGGCGACAGCTCCGATGATGGCCATCCCGGCTATGAGGAGAACTGGAGGTGATTCTGCAAACAGGCGCTCTGCGATTCTCGAGATAGACGCCGCTCCACAGCTAAGTCGGCCAAGCTCATCGCGCTCCTTGAGGTCCTTGGCCGCGAGCAGGCCGCAATCTTCGGGCCACAAGAGGCATCATTCAAAGCACAATCTATTGAACCGCCTGAAGGGCTCCCCAGTGCAAGATGACTCCGCGCCCTTCCGCAAGTCAGCCAACGAGGAACTGCAAAGAAAGCCCAAGCTGCCGGCTTTCCATGATGACAACATCATTGACCCTGAACTTGCCCCGTACATGTCTGACGAATCGAGCGGTGACGAGCAGCAAATGAGCATATTCGCCACCATGAATAGCAGCGACATTACTCCTTCCAGTCTCGATCCTGACAAGTCCAATTTCGGCCCATTCTTGAACGCAGGTCGCAGGCACAAGGCACGAGGCGAGAAAAGCATCAGCGGCCTGAGCTTCACCAGTCGTGGACCTCCAGATGACGGAATCACCGGTGTCACCGTGATAAATCACGGGAGGCCAGGTCGGCGGAGGAATATGAGCACCACAAGTAACACCGGTCACCATCTTCGGTCGCCCCGACCAAGATCAGGCATATTCAAAGGCCCAATGGCATCAACCGAATCGCTTGCTATATTTGACCCGACCACGCCCATCGAGCCAACGTCGCTCATGAGGAGCAACACCATTCGGAAGAAGTCAACACAAGACGATGAGCTACCCGCAGCCAGCTTGCAGCATGTCCAGACGCTGTTCGGGCAGCTGCTTCAAGACAATGACATTCAGAACCCGCTTGCTTGGGAAAAGGCACTGATACCGATCCTTGTTCGGTGCTCAAACGATGTCGACCCGGACACTCGAGTCGGCGACTTGATGGACATCAGACACTACGTCAAGTTGAAAAAAATACCAGGGGGAAGACCTGGCGACACGAGCTATGTCTCGGGGGTCATTTTCACCAAGAATCTTGCCTTGAAGAGCATGCCCAGGCGGATTCTCAATCCTCGCATTGTGCTTGTGTCCTTCCCCATCGAGTATCAAAGACATCAGCAGCAACATTTCATGAGCCTGCAGCCCGTCATCGAACAGGAAAAGGAGTTTCTGCGGATGGTGGTGAATCGCATCGTCAACCTTCGGCCTCACGTACTGCTCGCACATAAGTCTGTCTCTGGAGTTGCTCTACAATATCTCTCAGAGGCGGGTATAGCTGTCGCATACAATGTCAAGCTTGCGGTCATCGAAGCCGTGTCACGATGTGCCAAGGCAGATATCATCGAAACCTTGGACATGCTGGTCCTGCCTACCCAAGTCGGTCAAGCCGGTGGGTTTGAGGTCAAGACCTACGTGAACAATGGCTTCCCGGGCCGGAAGAAGACATACATATTTATTTCCGGCTGCAAGAAAGAATTGGGCTGCACTATCGCTCTCCGAGGTGCCTCAACAGAAGTACTCGACAAGATGAAGAGCGTCACGGAGTTCATGATCTACGTCGTCTACAATTTGAAGTTGGAGGCCGCGCTGCTACGAGACCATTTCGTGTACATGGGTACGGACCCAGATATTGCACCGACACAGTCGAAAGATGGGCTCGGCCAAAGCCTCAGATCGCTGCCTAGTTTTGAGAACAAAAGCGTGCTGGGAACTCTGTCGACAAACGGCGACCAGCCTGTGGACAGCGAACAGAACACGCAGTCTCAAGCTGACTCGGACCCAAAAACAGAGGAAAGCCAGCCTTCTGATCCCATGCCACCGCAACCTCCTGAGAAGACCCCAAGTATGCTTTCACTGCACTCCGCTCATTCAACACACGACAGTCATATTCCTGAGGATGTGCCAGCGCCGCAATTTTACAGTGAGATGGTCGCGAAGTATGAGACCAAAGTTCTATCTGCTTCGCCGTTCGTCAAATTTACGCAGCCATACTTGCTTGTCAAAGCACGAGAGCAAGAGCGCCGGCTGGTATATCTGAAGCGACTGCGCGATCAAGACATGGTTGAGGAGTTAGGGGAGAACGAGAAAGCCAAGCCACAAAAGTTCCAACTCATCAAACCAGAAATGGTGCATAAGATCGGGCAGAAGGCTCCTCGACAGATCATGGAAGTCCTGCATGCGGTCCACGATGCCGAGTACGACAAGGCCCTGTACAACTACAGGACGCAGACTCGTCAGTGGGAAAACTTCATTGCGGGTGCTCTGGACTTGTTCGACCCTTGCTCACATCAGAACATTGTTGTTCTCTACTCCGTCATCTGCACAGAGACGAAAATTCCTTGCTCGGAGCCTGGGCTGATTGCCTTTGGCTTCTACCATGATGACCCTGCCGACAACATGGACCCAGATTGCACTTTGGGTCAATACATCGAGGATCTCTGCGGAAGTGCCGACTCCATCTGCCATGCTAATGGCTGCGACCGCCAGATGGCTCAGCACCACCGTACTTATGTCCACGATGAGGCACACATCACTGTCTTTATCGAGAAAAACGCTCCTCTTCCATTCGACCCTACTTTACTGAAAAAGGATGAGGTGGTCGTGCAAGATGGAGAAGATCCAGAAGACCCTATCTACCTCTGGAGCTATTGCAAGATTTGCAAGAGGGACATGGGTTTCGGTTCTTTATCGCCCACTGCGAGGAAATATTCGTTTGGAAAATACCTAGAGTTATCGTTCTGGGGCCGAGGACTCAAATGCTGGCCAGACCTGGAATGCCCACACGACTACCAGAAGGAACACATCCGTTACTTCAACTACCACGAAACCTCTATGAGGGTACACTTTGACCCGATCGACCTCCTCGAGATCATAGTGCCACGCACTCGACTGACGTGGAAAGTTGACAACGACCTGAGGTTGAAAAATGACATCTTCACGAAGGAAGAGCAACGGTGGAACCGCTTTATGAACTCTGTCAAAACGAGGCTCAAGAGTATCCGGATTGACAGCGTCCTCCCTGAAAAGGCCGATACCTGCAAGGCCGAAATCGAAAGACTGACTAAGAAAGCCTCAGAGGACCAGCCAAGGATGATACGCGAGCTGCAAGCCACATATATCAACTCAGCATACTACGAAGTCATTCCACTCAACCGCGTTGTCCGTACAATGATAGAGAGGGTTGCGGAGTGGGACTCTGCATTTGCCAAGTTTGAGGCCGATTTCCTTTCTGACAAGGACGTCAGGCAGATAACCATCAACCAGTTGAAGAAAATGTTCTCTGACAATGACTCGAAAGAATCCCTGCCGACTTCTGCAGATGGCACCAGTATTGCCTCCGCGGACACGGACGAGAAGACGTCCCCACCGACGACTCAGGGTTCAGTGATCGAAATCAACGAAAAGGCCCAAAGCGAGCCACACTTGCCTGCTACTTCACCACCGAAAGCTGATGAGCTCTTGGATAAGGATGAAGGTGTGCGAGAGGGAAAGCCTGCGAGTTCTGGCGATACCGAGACACCGAAGCCAGAGGTGCATGATCCAACTCCAGCTGCGTCCAGCGAGCCTTCGCCGCCAAAGGAAGAAGAACCGACGCAGGGCCATTCACCGGAGCAGAATGGTATCCCTGAGATCAAAGACCACGATAGCAGGCAGGAGCAAGCTATCCAAGAGCCCCAGTTGCCTCGGGTGCCTCAGGTGGAAGTTGACGAGATCAAGGCCGGCTCTCCGCCATCCAATGAAGCACTGGACATTCCCGATATGCTACCGGTCACTCAAATTCCGACTCCAGTACATTCCAAGGCACCTTCCCGGAATCATTCGCGGTCTACTTCGTTGCGACCGGATTCCTCTCTGTCACTCACGGAGAAGGTGGAACAGCTACGGCGCCAGCAACGAGAAGCTGCTGCTGCCGAGGCAAACATTGGAAGAGAAGGCAAAGATGTCCCGAAGGTTTCAGAGAGAGGCCCATCCCGTAGGGCGGGATTGACGGTCTCACCTCCGATCACTCGTGCCATCTCTCAGCCAATAGGTGTTCTCCCCAGGACGCAGTCAGGCATTGGCAGGCCACTTCAGGCCACTGTGCCAAAGAGTGCTGAGCTGCCTACGGGAGCAGACTCTCGGCGCATATCAAATGCCGAGTCCTCCAAGAGCGACAAGTCCAAGCTTTCGGATAGATTTGGGCTCGCGGCTCTCAAGACCAAGAAGGCCGGGGGTTCCTCGATCCCGCGGTACGTTCACAAGAGGAAGGAGACCAAGGTGTCGAACCTCGCTCGACACTTCGAGCAGCTGAGCCGTGAATTTGAGAGAGAGCGCATCCGGGATCGCAAGCAGAGAGCCGCCAAGCTCCAATCGTCTCGCGCATTCTTGCCGCGAACTTCGGCGAAAGCGATAGTAGAAGTTTACGACGATGTCGACCAGGCTGTTCTGGAACCAGGGCCCTCGGATGATGACCACTTGCAGGGCAGTCAACAGAGCCACAAGATGACAGAATTCAACCCAGACGATGCGACGACTGCGCCTGAGTCAGAGAGGACGTCGGATGAGACTGTTGGCGGTAATGATACGGCTGAGGCGACCGAACCCGTTTCTCAGCCTGATAGTACTGGCACCGAGCATGATAACGAGAAAAAGTTAGTCAGTCAAACTGGGTCTGACGACGAGGCCGAGGGCGCCGCCGGTAGCGATGCCGAGGGCTCGCTTCTCGAGGATATCTTGCCCGACGTACAAGAAATCGCAGACTCGCTGGACTCGAGCGAGGAGATACCTCTTGAATTGCCAAAGCATCAGAAGACCAGCCTCATGAAGATGCTTACCACTTTCTGGGCTGAACGCTCTGCAAGTGGCTGGCCCCAGCTTGATTATCCCATGAACTTCACTGATCACATATTCACTGATTCTGACGTGATCGTGAGGGAGGACGAGCCAAGCTCCCTCATCGCCTTTGCCTTGGGATCCGAGGATTACAAGGCCAAGCTGGCAGTCATCCAGAGGCAGTGGAAGATGAGCGAGCAAAAGGACAGCGAGGGCGAGGCTTTTAGCGACACGAGATCCCTGGACCCTTCAGAACCTGGTGACGAATTTATGGGAGAAGAGGAGCTAGAAAAGAGCCTGCTTCGCGCCACAGGCACACACCTGAAGTATCAATTTACGGAAGGCTCAGCGAAGATGCTCTGCAAAATCTTCTACGCAGAGCAGTTCGATGCCCTGCGCCGGAAATGCGGTGCCGCGGATCGTATCATCGAGTCACTGTCGCGTTGCCTTAAATGGGACTCCAAAGGCGGCAAGACGAAATCAGTGTTCCTCAAGACCCTCGATGACCGCCTGGTGATGAAGTCCCTCTCACCGATCGAGACCTCTGCATTCCTACGCTTCGCACCAGCCTATTTCAACATCATGGCAGAGGCTCTCTTTCACGACCTGCCTTCGGTGATCGCAAAAATGTTGGGTTTCTTCCAAGTGATCGTCAAGAACCCAGCTACTGGCACCGAGATCAAGCTGGATCTTCTGGTGATGGAGAATCTGTTCTATGACCGCTCGCCAACGCGAATATTTGATCTCAAGGGATCTATGAGGAACCGCAAGATACAGTCGACTGGTGAGCAGAACGAGGTGCTGTTGGACGAGAACATGGTCGAGTACATCTACGAGAGCCCGCTTTTTGCGAGGGAGCATAGTAAGAAGCTCCTGAGGGCTTCTGTAAGTCCCCCCCCCCCCCCGCAGACCAGAGCTGCGCTCATCACATGACCCGGAAAGGATACTGATCAAGATGGCACATGTGTAGGTCTGGAACGACACGCTCTTCCTGGCAAGGCAGAATGTCATGGACTACTCGCTCATGATTGCAGTCGACGAGACCCGTAAAGAATTGGTCGTTGGCATTATCGACTGCATACGCACGTATACCTGGGACAAGCGTCTCGAGTCGTGGATCAAGGACCGCGGATTCGCAGGTGGCGGGAGGAACAAGCCAACGGTCACGTCGCCAAAGGAGTATAAGAGCAGGTTTAGGGAGGCCATGGCGAGGTACATACTGCAGGCGCCGAACTGTTGGCACCACTTTGGTGTTCCGGGTCACGGTGGGATGGAAAGGGGTTTGCTGGAAGGGCCAAGGTCAGCTTTCGAGGCTGATGCTTGAGGTAGGGAGCTTTGTGCAAGTAACGAATTCATGCATATGGGCGTATCACGAGACCGACGCACGGAAGGCAGGCAGGGAGCGTATCGAGGCACTGGGGCGCAAGGGGTGTACAACACAATAATACCTAGGTACCTAGGAGAGCATAATTAGCGAGCAATAATATCATTCGCGTGTTTCCGCGAAGGTGCGACCAATGCATATAATGCGAGCCTCGGACTTCCTTTCCACGTGGATACAGGCAGCACAGGTGTGGCAACGACTACCTAGGTGCGTACGAAGTTCGCACTAGCTACCCTCACAAATTAGACCTGGCTAGTGTAGACTCAACCCCGCGCTGATCGAAAGACGACAGGCACTGGCTAGGGCGGGTTCCTGCTCCTGCCCCTACCTTACTTATACAGTCAGCATGCTGCTGCGCCATGCGGCCACATCTTGTAAGACGGCAGATAGAACGCCCACATGAATTACCCCTGCATTCTGCAATACTACGTGCACCCCGGACGGGTTGCCGGAAGGGGAAAGTATCTTCACGGCGCTTTTCCTACCAAACTGTATGCTAAAACCCTGGGCGAAGTGCTTGCTGGCAGCCATTCCACTGGAAGTGGGCCCCTTTTTGGCTGAGGAGGGGAGACCTGAGGAGTCGACACCACTGAGCCATGCTTGGGCTGTGACACACTCACTCACTTGCTTTTTTGCTTTGTCTGGGTCAGATTTTGCGGCCGCATGCAAGCGCGATGCGCAATGTCATGCAATGACATAGTTGCACTGCGTCAGGGGTCTCGTGGACCACAGCGTCGAGTATATGGTTGCTAATACGTGCTCGGGGATGTGCCTGCCCTTCGTGTTGGGTTTGTTACGTTCTTCGGCTCTGTCACACTTGACCCGCTTTCACCTAGATTCGACGGTCAGTGGGCGTAGGAAGGGGCTATTTGATACGCCTTTGGGAGCCTGCGAGCCAGGAAAATCGAAACATCGAAAAACTTCATTCTCTTCAGTTTCCTCAAAGAATCACCAGTAACCAACATGTTCAACCTACCAGATGGCGCGACGTTCCTCCTTCTCGGCGCCTCCCTTCACATTCTCGCGTTAAGGAAAGGGGAATGGGACCTCGCCGTGTTCAAAATTCTAACAGCAGCAGCAGCAGCCCCTTTGGCACTTACATTATGCCAGATGTTTCTTCAGGGGATGACTTTCTCATCCTCGCTCTGGAGGTCGTGCTACCTCGTTTGGAGCTTGATATCCGGCATATATCTCAGCATGGTGGTCTACCGCGTCGGACTTCATCGCCTCAACCGGTTTCCTGGCCCGTTCCTGGCGCGCGTGTCGAATTTCTACATCACCGGAGTGGTATGTAAGAAACACCAGGAGTTTGCCGAGCTTGACAAGCTTCATAAAGCATACGGTGACGTCGTCAGGATAGGTGAGTAATACGAGCACAAAACAACGAGCAGAGGTAACGCTGACATGGCCAACCAAGGCCCGTCGGCCCTGTCCATCGCCGACCCAACAGCCCTCCACGCCGTCTACCTCAACCCCAGGTGCCTGAAGGGTCCGTGGTACCAGGTCCACACGCCCGATAGCTCCGTCCAAACAGACCGTGACTTTGCCGGCCACGCGGCGAGGCGCAAGGTCTGGGACCGGGGCTTCAGCACGAAGGCGATGCGCAACTACGAGCCCCGTGTGGCGCACTACACGGACAAGCTCCTCACACACATCGAGTCCCGCCAGGGAAAGCCGCTCGACGCCTCGCTGTGGTTCAACTTCTACTCGTTCGACGTCATGGGCGACCTATCACTGGGCGAGAGCTTCGGGATGCTAGACCGCGGCGAGGTGCACTACGCCATGACGACGCTGCACGGCTACATGTTCATGCTCGGTGTGTTCTCGCACGTGATGTGGGCGTTCAGGGTTATTGGGAGGCTTCCGTTTGTGTCCGCCGAGAATGAGAGCTTTAAAGCGTGGGTCGCGGCGCAAGTGAAGAAGAGGATCGAGGTGAGCCATTCCCAAGTGCTGGGGAGAAAAGACGCGTAATGCTAACACCTTTGATGAGAACCCGCCGGACACCCCTGATGTTTTCAGCTGGATCATTGACGAGTACGATTCCAAGCCCCATCGGACGGAGCTAGAGAGGCTGAATCTCGACGCTGATGGCATGACCATCACTGTCGCGGGAAGGTAGGCAAAGCATGGGCGACGCTTAATGCGTCGAGACATGAGCGGCTCCTCTGGTGTCCTCCCGAACTAACACGTCTCCCCAGTGACACAACAGCGGCCGCGCTGTCATGCCTCTTCATGGAGCTCGCCACACACCCCGAGGTGACGAAGGCACTTCAGGACGAGCTCGACGCCTTCTTCCAGGAGACCCCGGAGCCCGACTCCAACGCCTTGTCGAGGCTGAAGTATCTGCAAGCCTGTATCGACGAGGCGTTGCGGGTCATGCCGGTCGTACCATCAGGGCCACAGCGAGTTACGCCACCCGAGGGTCTGGAGATCAGCGAGGACGTGTTCATTCCGGGTGACACAATCGTACAGGTCCCAACATACACGTTACACAGAGGTAGGTATCTCACTGTGAGCGAGCCTCGACGTTGTCCCCAAACTAACTTTTCAACAGATGAGCGAAACTTCGAGCGGCCTGATGAGTTCATACCAGAGCGGTGGACTTCCAATCCCGAGCTGATCAAAAATGGATCTGTTTTCTCACCTTTCTCCACTGGTAAGCATTTCGTACCAACACATACCTATCATTCCAACATTGTGCCACGCCGTTTCCTCTCGTAACTAGCTGACATGCCTTCGAAAGGTCCATATAACTGTGTGGGCAAACAACTGGCCTACATGGAGATCCGCAGCGTGACCAGCAGTATCCTGCGCCGGTACAATGTGGGACTGGCCCCTGGCCAGACGAGGGAGGCATTCATGGATGGTATTGTAGATGGTTTCACGATTGCTTGCCCGAAGCTTGACTTGATATTCACACCGAGAGGATGAGTCAGGTCGATGTTGGGGTGGACTGTTTGGCTCGGCCGAGTGCTCGCTGTTGGGCTGGGCAAGTTGAGAGCTGCCGGAGCAGTGTTGCCGTCATAGACGAGTTCGAAGATAAATCTCACTGTTGAAAGCCAAAATGGCTACTTAGTCAGGAGAGAAATCAAATATATGCGTTGCATTTTGACCTTTTATCCTCATTGTCTATGTAATTGAGTCTACTGTTTAATACACAGAGATACTCTTGTGCAAAACTTTCAAATGTAACATGTCTCAGCTTGCACTACTTGTTCCAAAACCTGTCCAAATACCATACAAGACTCTGCATAAGGTCAAATGCATACAGCACAAGATTGCTTTGCCTGAGACATCATCAGGGACTAGACGAATGACACAACGGAATATTATGGGGGATGAGAAGCAAGCACAACATGTATTATTCATCATCCTCAACGTAACAGACAGCTGTCATCAATGCAGAAAGTAGGTAATCAGCAGGCAAACGGCTTGGTGATGTACAAATACACAATATACGGCATAGTATAGAGGGCAAGGTCTAAAATACTGGTTATCCTAAGCATGTCTTGAGTTTCAGAGACTGATGGGTATAAGACAATGCGTAAACCGGGACAGGTTGTTGTTAAGTTTCAAGATTTGTTCTGCTGTTCAACGTGCCACATCGCTATACTCTCCCTGAATTTGATCATAGGTAACCAGCCTCCTGAGACCAGGTTCATGAAAATGCAATAGAGCCTGGCCACGAATTCGATCACTGTTCTTAGCCTATTTCAATGTGTTGGCTGGGTCTTGGCTTTCACGGAGAACACAACAACCAATAGCGGCCAGTCTCACATCAGCAGCTGACATGTTTTGTCCGTCGATCTTGGATTGACGCCTCACCACATTTGGACGGAGCTATCATGAACAATATATGCAGGACAGATTTGTACGGCTTAGTGTCAGCTGTTATTATGGTTTTGGCCTGGACCCCAGGCCCGCCTGGGTGAAGAATCTGCTGCTTAGGATCGCACATACAACCTCGGACCCTTCCACAAATCTCCCGTCAAGTTCGATCCAACTATCAGCCCTTCAAGCACAATGGCAACTGCCCCGATACGCAAAGCTGCAGATGATTCTGGGCCCCTGCTTCCCGCTGTGCCGGAGGACATCGTCGCTAGTTGGCTTACTCATGTGCTTGGGCACCGAGTGCGCACCGTGGAAGTAACCAAGATCGCCCACGGGACTGCCAGCAAAATCTTTGTCACAATTAGCTACGACGATGGCAATACCTCCACTACCAACAGACCAGAGCTGCTCTGCATCAAGGGCGGCTTCGACCCGAATATCAAAGCTCAGTATCCCTGGATTGTCAGCATTTACTTTCGTGAAGTCGAGTTCTTCAACCGAGTGGCGCCAAAACTCTCCCATATGAGCCTACCCAGGTCTCATTGGGCCGGCCATAACGGCATTGACCAGGGGATCGTTGTCATGGAGGACCTCAACGCTCAGGGGTGCGAATTTGGTGACCCAGCCGTTTCGTGGCCCGTCGAGCAGGTGCTGGCGGGAGTCGAGCAGCTCGCGGCCCTGCACGCAGGGACATGGAACGCCAGGGCAGAAGACTATCCTTGGTTGACAGCCCATTACGACCAGGCCATCCTGTCCCTGATGGAGACCTACGATGCAGTCGTCCTCTCCGACGACCGGCCTTCCGGGATCCACGACTACCTCAAGGACCAGAAACGCATGACGGCTGTCTTAAAGAAGCACTACCGATCTCGAAACCCAAAGTTCCAGTGCCTAGTGCATGGCGACCCGCACACGGGGAACACGTACATCGTCCAGTGTCAGCCGCGGTTTCTCGACTGGCAAATCATCCACATCGGCTCGGCGTTCCACGACGTGGCATATTTCATCGGCGGGGCGCTCACCGTCGAGGATAGGAGGGCTCACGAGATGGACATTCTGAATCACTACCTGGAGACACTCGCCAACTATGGTGGCCCGGCTTTGTTGAGCTCGCAAGAGGATCTTCTTGCCGAGTACCGAAAGGGTTTCCTCGCAGGTGTCGGGTGGATCATGTGCCCGTATGTCATGCAGCCCAAGCAACAGGTCCAGGCCATGGCTGTGCGGTATGCTGTGGCTTTGGATGACCATAAGACAATTGAGCTTGTGGAATCGCTCAATGATGCGGAGTGAACTCTTGAGGTGTTTGCTTTGTCCGCTGAAATATGCTCTCCGGCTTTCAAGTTTGGCTGATGGTGCAACTTGCTCCGATTTGAAGGTTCAGGTCAATACAATTGAGTTGCATAGCTATTGAACCGGGGACAGAGTCGCCGCCGTGGAGCAAGCCTGGGGAGAGGACTCTTGGTAGTTAATGCATATGCTGCAGCGTTTGACGAATTTTCTTGTTGTCTACCAGCGACAGACCTCTAAGACTTGTAGAGATGTACATGATCAACATCTTTCTGAGTACATTCTTGAGGAATTTGAATCTGAGTCTGAAGTCAAGATATCTACCATACAGCAGGGATAATCACTGATGAGCTGTTTATTCACGTTGGAATCTAGTGGAGACTGACTTTTCCATTTCTTAGCTGAAATAAGGCTACGCAGAGTCTGCAGACACGGTTCACATGGAGGTACTGGATGGCGGTGCTTCTGCCGGAAGCCCGAGCTGCTCCAGTGCAGAAGTCAGGCAGTCTTCCGGGCTGCGAGTTGCATCGACTGCAATGATAGAGTCGCTGGCAGGCCTCACTGGACTTTCGATCCATGTTTTGTAGCGCTCAAGTGCACCGCCATGACTGCTGCTGTTGGTAGCGTCAACATCTCTTGGTTCAACATCCACACTGGTTCGTTGGCTCCTCAGTGCCACCCTGTCGCGTAATCTTTGCTCAAGCAGGCCAATGTCGTCTAAAGACATCACGCATTCGATGTAAGCGTAATCATAACCGTGCTGTCGTGCAAGCGCTGTGCCCTGGTCGAGTGTCTCTTGATAATTACAGGTACTGTCCACGATAACGTTCCGTCCCTGTCTGAGAAAGTCGCCAGCAAGTACCCATTGGAGGTTATACGTGAGCTCAGCGGATTTGTGGAATGAGATATCGTTTTCGAGGAAGCAGGATTTGATCAGGTCATGGTTGATGACCACGCCGTTGATAGAGCCATGCTGTGCCAGCAAGTTTGCCAAGGTGCTTTTCCCAGAGCCTGGCGCGCCCGACATCTGGAGCAGCAGTTTGTGATTTTCCATTTATTTTCTGTGACATCTTAGGCAATGAAGATCTGTGACGGTTGGTAATTTGTACTTACAGCAAGTGCCTGATATTGAACTGCGATGGAGTTTTGGACAAGATGTCGGGAGTCGATGATTGTGCTTGACCCGCAGTTGAATTTAGGACCGAGCTTGAATTCCTTGACTCAGACATGTGACCTAGTGGAACAGACCTGTACATATCTGCCGGTACCACAAATTGCCCAGGCACTTCGGAAGGTAAGTTACCAACAAGTGTGTATTGTGGTAATGCAAAACCATAACAATTGAAAGAGACCCTGCAAGTAATAAAATAAAACCTGTTACAAAGGTGAAATAACTCTGACAGGCAAGCACTGAGGGAAATGCTACATGACCCAGCCACGTTCTGGCATAAATAGTAGCCCAAGGAGACCTTTCCTCAGGAACCCCAATAGAGACATTCTCATTCTCTCCCTCTTACAAACCGCACCAAACTTGATCATGGGAGTTAAAGTGCAAAGAAGATACACGCCTTCACTGTGAACTCCAAGAGCTATATACAGCTTGGTAAATAGCCTTTCTGTTCACACTTGAATATGGGAATAGCCTGCATGGAATAGACAGATAGGCCTCTGACGTCTGGACAGTTGCCTTGGTAGATACGTGCCCACCTGCTTCATATTTGTTTGCTGCCCAGGTAGTTGATATCGAAATGACGAAATCCAGAAGTTCATTAGCGGATTTCAAAGCCATTGAGGCCCCACGTCAACACAAGTGAAGAAACAGTCCGTGCCTGTGTTGATTATGGACCCACTCGACTCTTTCTAGAGTTTCCTTCCTCCGACCAGCCTTCCTGTTGAGCCAGCTTCCTTTTTTCCAAAACACTCTTCACACAACACGCTTCGCACAACACCCTCCTCACAACACCCTTCTCACAACACCCTTCTCACATTACCAATACTCACTATAAAGACAACTCCCACCTGCATTCAGTATGAGCCAACCTCCTTGGGATATTTGGACGCCAAAAGGCCGTCCTGACTGGCGACGCGAGTACGTCGACAGGTATGTTTGTTCTTCCCTTGTTATTGCACATCTTATCCCACACTCTTCGATCACCAAACGCTTGTCAATCAAATTGCTCAGAGACTTTCGCAGATACAATGCTCGTTTCCCACAGGCTTCTGTTGGCTTGGGTCAGGGAGAAGATGACCCATCACAAGCCGATGCCGTTTCTACCAAGTGAGTTGCATTGCCTGATTAAAAGCAAGGAATCAACGTGAATTTCCGGGCGTGTATTGACACATTCACCAGTGACGACGGTCGCAATGGCGCACCCCAGGATCGCAACAGCCAGAGCCTGGGTGCCACTAATGTGTGAGTATCTTCTTCGACACTTGCTACAATTGTTATGTATACGTAGTGGGTAGCGATACATTACTAACAAATCTTTCTCCAGTCGCCCTGAGGGTACATCTCACAATGAGGAGGGTCTTCCCAACATCCCTCGACCAGGCACCTCCCGACAGCAGATTGATCAGTCTCAACCATCATCTCCTGCTGCTGCTCCTCCTCAGACTCTCGCTACTGCAACAACTCTGCCACCAGCATCACAGAGCGTCAACGCTGCTTCGGAATGGTATCTATTCCGTACGCCAAGTCCAGATGCTACAACCCAGTCTCTTCTTGGCACCTCAGCTCCCGCCGCTGTGTCTATGCCCGGCACTCGTCCTTCAATCCACTCGTCAGCGACCCCGGGTACCCATATGCCTGGGCTGAGTGCTAACCCGATGGCTACGTCCGGCTCGGTGGGCGTTCCTTCAAGCACTCCCCGCCCAACCGCTCCGAGAGCAATCGCTCCGCGCCCGATTGCTCCGCGCCCAGTTGCAACCCCCTCAATTGCTCCGTATCGCAACCCCCAGCTTGTGCCGGGCCAGGCACAAGGCTATGGGCAGTTGCCAGGTGGACCTCGCGGCGTTCCAAGGGCTTCTCCGGGGCTCTTCCAAGCCCCCCCGCCAGATGCTCCCGCCTGGATGGGTTTCGCGCTGGGAAACACCACGAGGCCGCAACAGGGAGGTCAGAATACGCCTGTTCCTCGGGGCGTCTCCAACGCACCCGGCGGATTCGCGAGTCCCGGCGGATTCCCGATACCTCACCCCACTCCGATCCCGAATGCGGTGCCGGGACCACGTGGTCCAACACAGAGCGTTCCTAACGCATTTGGCGGATCCTCATCATTTCCGCCCCTTTTGAATTCAGCTGCGATGATGGCACAACGTGGACTACTGGCTCCACCCCCTGGCTTTCAGCCTCCGCCCCCGGGCTTCCAGAGCAACACCGGCATGCCTCATGCGTTCGGAACCAACCCCGCCCAAGGATTACGAGCGCCGACCTCCCGGCCTCCGCCCACGCTTGTTGAGTAGGACTCACAGCTGGAGCAGAGGGGCCTGGGTCGTACGGCGTACGAGAGGGCTTCCACGGCAAGCCGGGGCGGCTCCGTGACGCGCCCGAATGATCCTGCACTCGGGCGTGGCAGGAGCGTGGAGCAGAATCAGAACTCAATGCCAGACCAGATAGGCTCCCAGATAGGCTCCCAGCCGGTGCTCCGTCTGGTCCCACCTTCTCAATATGTGCCACCCGCGAGCGCCTCAGCTGGCCAGCCTTTACACAGGCCTCGTCAGACAGGTATGCCGCAGACAGGCCGGGCTCAGCCACGCCCTACTAAGACGGGTCCAACACCGACGCGCCCCAGCACCCGAGCGCCCGGCACTTCCAACTTCGGAGGCTCCGCCGAGACAGCGCGGCCGAAGAAGAGAGTGGCGGCCAAGCCGTGGATGGAGCGGGGGATGTCGATGACCGAGTACTATCGCAACGAAACGCCGTGGGGAAAGGCGGGCCTCACGAAGGGGAAGTGGCTGGAGGAGCAGGGACTCACCCCGTTCCTCTACAAGAAGCTTGAGAGGGGCGAGCGAATGAGGGCGCAGGAGGCTGCTGCTGCTGGTACTGCCTTACAGGAGCCAGCCGAGAGCACGAAGCGCACAGGATCGGAGGGCGACGGCGGCCAGGGGCTCGAGGAGGCCGAGGAGAACGAGGAGTACGATGGGGAGGATGGAGAGGAGTACGACGACGTTGACGACGATGACGACGACGACGAGGACTCACGCGGCCGTGATGGTGCCCCTTCTCCCGACTCCGGCGCCGAGTACTAGTGTGCTGACGAGGCAAGGAGGCGCAGGCCCGACGCATCAACCGGCCTGTCTCTTTGCGTACGGATTCTCTTCGGACGAGGATTTGCGTGGTTGGCGGTACTACTGAGAGTGTCTCCTCCACGGTAAGACTCTACTACACTGTGGAGGACAATGAATTTGTAGAATAACTGCATAACTTACTATAGATTGATCCTGCTATATGACTGAGGGCACCTTCCGTCTGATACCTTCCGTCTAATACTGGCGAGCGTGGGGCTGCGTACTCTAAATAAGACGAATCAGTATTGATAGTCATAATTTGTTGAGCAGAAGCCGTTCTCGGGCTGATCCGGTACCAAGGTGATGTCGATGTTTTGTGTTTTGCGGCTAAGGCCGTAATCCGCGGCATACTCGATGGGTGGCGTAATGATGAGAGCTTGTGTGCAACAAATGCGTCCCGTTGATGATGTGCATTGGATCTGGGCAAGCAGCAGCATAGTAATCCTGCCCAAAAATGTGACTATGCACACCATAACTGCTGTGCCTTTTGGGTCCGATGATTCTCGCTTCGCATCTTGGACCATAACACGAAATAGTATGGGTATTGAACTCGTCCACTTTGTACAGACTCGAGCCTCAGTCCGACTAGGACAATTCCTCACCTCGCAGTCTGTGTTGATAGACAGCCACGGCGAGATCACTCATCCTCATCCTCGGTTTCCTCCTCGGTCTCTTCTTCACCCTCGGATATTTCGTCCTCAAGCTCCTCCTCTTCGGACCCATCGCTATCCTCGCCATCCTCGCTACCCTCACTCTCGGCTTCTTCGTCATCACTGCCCTCGATCTTCTTCTGCTCATCCTCCTTCCTCTTCCTGTCGTCTTCCTTGCGTGCCTCCTCAAGCATTTTCCGCTTCTCTTCTCTCTGCTTCCTCTGGCCAACTGCAAACGCGCCCACGGGCGTCTTCTCCCAGTCAAACCCACTGAGGAACTTGTCCACCTGCGTCCTGTTCTTGGGGGCAAAGTCGATCTTGGACCGTTTCTCCTCGATGAACTTGGCGTTCGCCTCGAGCTTCTGCACCAAGAGGGAAATCTGTGAGACAAGCTTGGAGTTCTTGTTGCCACTATTACCCTTCTTGCTGCCCCTAGCCTCCTTGCTCCATCGCTTGAGCATGACCACGACGGGCAGAGCGAACTCCGGGAAGGCAATGTTGGTGGACCAGATCGCAAAGTACTCGCAGAACAGTTCGACAACTTGCTCGCCGACACCGTCCTGGTAGACACGAGTGCGCAGGTATGACTTGGGCGCCTTGTATTGGACGCTGAAGTCCAACGCCTTGAGTGTCGTGGCTTTTGGAGGCTTCTTCATCTCGGCAGAGTTCAAGACCTCAATCAGGGCCGAAGCCAGGGGGATGTATGTGCCTGTGGCACGAGACAGCCGCAGGAGGGAGCGGATGAGCTGGAAACGCAGGGGGAAGTAGGTTGCCGTGGGGATCAAGCGCATGGCGCCGAGCGTGACTTGGACGAGCGGGTAGATGAGCAGTTTCAGCTGGCTCTCTTTGCCATGCTCGGCCTCCTTCAGCATACTGCAGTGCTCGGCAAGCACGCAGGACCAAAAGTCTAGCGAATGCACATATTGCCAGTTGTAGACAGCCTTGTATGACTCGTTCTGGTTGTGCGTGATGCTGTTGCGCAGATGGATGGCGAGTTGACGGATGAATGTGAACGCAGTTGTGTACCCAATACTCTGGTCGATGCCCCAGAGCTCAGCTGCAGAGTTTTTCATCAGGTTGATGCCTTGTATGGTATTGGGGTTCGTCGCCCGGCTGCCCTGGATCAGGCCCTGGTATGCGACCTTGAGGACGGCCTCGCGGATGCCCTTGTCACCGATGACAACTAGCCTTCTTAACACCAGGAAGGCCGTAATTCTGGTAGCATCACTGCTGGAAGACTGCGACCAAAAGTGCACCACAGTCTTGATGAGATTCTTCAAGACTTTGCGCAAAGATAGGAGGTATGGTAGTAATGGTGTCAAGGCGGAGAGAGTAAGTTTGAGGGTTGCGTCATCTGAAAGGGTTCCGAGCAGGTGAAGGACGGATGCCGTGTAGCTCTTGACGAGTATCGAGAGGGTCCTGAACTTCTTCGAGTCGGTTGGGACATAGACCTTGCCAGCTGCCGTCTCCTTGACTGGAACGTGAAATTCTAACACGTCTGGGATCTGCTTCAACGCAACCATGAGGATGTCATGGAAGACCTCTGGACTTGTGATGGAGTACTTTTGTTTGTTGTCTTCGTCGTCCTCGTTGAGATGCGCAGCACTTCGGAAAGCCAAGACCACTTGCCTCGCCGCCCGGAGAGACTTCTTCTCTTCTATTGATGCTTTCCATTTTGCAATCATCGGCTTCGTGAGCTCGTTGTGCATCGAGAAATCGTCTTCTGACTCCTCGTCGGCCGCCTTCTTGCCCTTCTTCTGCTTCTTCTTCGGCCGGTCCTCGTCTTCTCCGGAGCTCAGCTCATCGATCTCGGCCATGTCCACGTTTTCGTCAAACTCCAGTGCCTCGGGGTCGTTCTCCTGCAGGTATTTGTAGAATTCTGGATCGTCCTTGGCCAGCGCGTCCATGTCCTCTTTGCCAATACCAACGTTGTCTTCGCCTGTTTCAGCGTCGCTGTCGTCAGCAGATGCCGGTGCCTCTGCATCGCTGCCGTCTTCGGAGGAGTCGTCTGCTGCTTGGCCACCTCGCTTCCTCTTGCCCAGCTTGCCAGCCTTCTTGGTATCCTTGCCCTTGTCAAGGATTTCAAAGCCGCCGCTGAAGAAGTCGTCAACGCTCATGCTGCTGACGGTGGCACCTGGCTTCTTCTTGTCGCTGGAAGCCTTGGCGGCATCCTTAGGGCCCTTGAAGAATTCATCGTCCTTGGAGTGCTTTGTCTGCTTCTTGTTCTTTGCCTGGACTCGCTTCTTGATTTTTGAGTCCTCCTTGCGCTTATCGATGACACCTTTGAGGTGCTTCTTCTCGAATTTCCTGGTCGCCTTTGCGTTCTTCTTTGTGGGTGCCATTTTTGCGGGCGAATGTGCTCAATGGCATGGAGAAGCGCAAGTTCGCAGGCTGGTGTCGGGCTGTCGAAAAGTTCCTGGAAGCGGCAGAATGCGACCTCAGTTCTAGAAAATTTCCAGGCTTATCGTTATCTAGTCCGGTCCCGATTGGAACTGTACCTCCCCCCCCCCATCTTTCAGGGTCTAACCTGTAGGTTGCGTACCAAGTCCCTCTGGTTGGTTCTTGGCACAACCACGGAAGCCTAAGAGCACTTCAGCAAGTGGATGAGCCATGTCTTGCACCAGGTGGCTCTTTCTTACCGTCAACATGACCTTTACATCTCAACTCCTGTTTTCGACGTGAAGA
Organism: Diaporthe velutina; assembly: GCA_038088505.1. Lineage (NCBI taxonomy): Eukaryota > Fungi > Ascomycota > Sordariomycetes > Diaporthales > Diaporthaceae > Diaporthe > Diaporthe velutina. Next base: position 470,987 of record JBBWSJ010000002.1, on the reverse strand, counting down.
TGATGCCAAGGCAAGCATATGCGCCCACGCCTCACAGCTACGTTCCAAACACAGCACTATCGGCAACAATAAACCTGGATGAGGCACGTCGTCTTGAAGCTCCACAGTGTGAGCGTCGCTAACATCGTATCCGCAGGAGGTGAAACTCACAGACACTCGCGCGGATCGAGACCTGCAAGACTCACTCGCCGAGATCTTCAGTATCATAATCACCCTCGATGAGCTAGAGAAGGCATTTCTCAAAGATGCCATTCCTGAGGCAGAATATACTGAGATCTGCGAGAGGTCGCTGAAGCAGTACAAGTCGATCCTGGCCGATGAGGCCGTCGCGAGGGCATTCGTGGGGCTGGAGGAATTCAAGGCCGAATGGGATGTAAGTTTACATTTTCCTAGGGTACTGACAGACGTGGGAACGTTACGAAGATGCCGTATCTCGAGATGGATCTGACTAACACCGGTCAATAGCTCGAAGTCCCGCGCGCAACAGAGCGCATCCGCGTCGGCATGCCGTCCACGGCCGTGACAGCCTCCTCGGGCTCCGCGCCGGCGTCAGCCGCCGCCGGCAACACGAGCGGCGCGCTTATCCTCGAGGCCACGCAGGACTTCATCACCTTCCTGGACGCGCTGCGGCTGGGCCTGCTGGCGAAGGATCAGCTGCACCCACTGCTGACGGACGTCATCCAGTCGGTGAACAAGGTGACCGACAGGGACTTCGAGAACAGGGGCAAGATCGTGAATTGGCTCATCACGCTAAACCAGATGAAGGCGACCGAGGAGCTGAGCGAGGCGCAGGCAAGGGAGCTGGAGCTGGACATCAACTCGGCTTATCAGGGGTTCAAATCTACTCTGACATGAGAAGGGGATGATTATTCAGGCACAAGTAGTTGGACATTTCTAGAAACGGCCACGAGCATGAGCCGTGCATTGTTTTGAAAGAAGGCGGCATGGGTGCCTTCTCTATGATGTTTCTCATTTTTCAGGCCTTCAGCCATGCTATACGAGGAAGGTCCAGAAACTGGGATAGACGAATTCCTCCTCAAATATGCGCCGCACCTGTTCCAGTACGAAGCGCTCTACCTTGCCGACGTTCTTGAGGCTCTGTTTGCCGCCCTCTCGCTGCCCAATCTCACTCTCTACCCTGATCTCCTGGAGCAGACCGCCCATCTTGCCTGGCCGTATGTTAGACGGGCCAGCCCCCTCAGGTGCGTCCTCGGACTGCCCGGCCCCGTCGCTCCCAACAGCAGCCAGCGCGTCCTCCGGGCTCAGGAAGCAGAAGTGCACCCTCTTCCTGATGTGGGCGACAACCCCGACCCCGTCGAACGAGAGGCCGGTGATGCTTAGCCGTAGCGGGATGCCCACGAAACTCGGCATTGGGTAGTCAAGCAGTATGTCCGCGGTGAGTAACAGCTTTACGTCGCCTGAGTACTTGATTCGGAATACGGCCTGGATGTCCTCAGTCCTCGGCTCACGGAACCGGCGCTGGTCCTTGTGGTCCTGATAGTCCTGTTGTTCCTCGTCCTCTGTGATTGCAGACCCGGCGAGCATGGATGCGGATGCATTCGTGTTGTCCCGCGTAGGCGGCCTTGATGTTCCCGCGGAAGAAGTCGGCGCGAAGGTAGACACGCTCGACTTCTCTCGTAGGGCTATGTGACTTGGATGTATTGGCGTCAGGCCGCTGATGGTGTTGTGAGAGTCCGCTCCAGAGTTTGAGCTCTGGCTGGGGTTCCGGCTGTGACTTGATGCACGACCGTCCACCGACCGCTGTCTGGCCATTGAGTCTGGGAATGGAGCTGTGTTTGTCGTTGATAGAGGACTACTACCACCGGCTTCGAGCGTCCAACGATGAACGTGGTGGTTATTGTTGCCGAGATGTGCACCCGCCACCGCAGCCAACGGTGTCTGGGTCCCGGACGGCCCGCCCATGAGGTGTGAGTGGAAGTAGCTGAGATTTGACGTCCCGCCCGGTATACCCGGCGTCGAGGTGCCCAGGAACGGGCTTCCCAGGTCCTGAATCGGCCCCAGGGGCCCTCCCCTAAATGGCGAGCCTGCTAAGCCCGCGGTGCTGATGTGCGGCGGTATCGCCGTCAGCCTCGCCCCCGGGCCGTTCCTGCGCCTCTTCTCAGAAGCTACTATGAACTCATCCGGGACGCCCGTGCCCTCGCCTCCAAGGTGATGGTCGAAATGCCGCCCGTCATCCTCATCGTCGTCAGAGTCGGAGTCGGAGTCGGAGTCCTCGTCGTCCGCCGCGTTTTCCTCGTAGAAGTCGGGAAGCGGGTCCGTGATGTCCTTGAGCTCGAGCTCGGGCGGCGTGGTGCCGAACTCGAAGTCGTGGACTGTCACGGACTTGATGAAGCGAGGTAGCGGGACCGACTGAAATTTGGTGTGGATGAAGTCACGAATGCTGTGGGCGAGAGCTTCGCCATCGGGGTTGGTAGTGAGGGTCTCCCAGTTCAGATCGATCGACATGGGAAATCTTGATTCTTCCAGGTCAATATATGTCGTGGGCTTTCAGAGAAAGGTGAGTGTGACGTGGGTTGCAGACCAGGTGGCTGCGAGGCACTGGTGCAAACTTGCGGCGCGGTCCCAACGATGCTAGAACTTTGGCAGAGTAGCGCCACGGATCAACGCGGGCTTGGGCTGTTCCACTCCTATGAACAGGAAACTTATCCCAGGGACATTTTGATCCCCAGTGAATGACTTCGACTGTAAGCATGGATATCTGCTAGGACAAAACGATTGACAAAGACTCCAAGAGCGTGCCTGACGACGCTGTTTGGTCCGCCATACTTCGAGAGTCCAGGGTTATTATACCCTTGAAGTCCCTCGGCCGAGCAGTTAGCAAGAAACCCATCTCTAATGCACGGGCCACTGTTGCATTTCTTGATTATTGTGGCCCGTGCGTTTTTCTACTGGCAGTCGCTCCGGGATGAATTCTGCAGATCACCAAATACGTGCTCAGGATTAATGGTCCTTCGATTTTGAGATGATCGGCAGTGATTCATTTTATCGGAGCACGTCAAGGAGGAACCAGAATTCATATTTTGTCGACCAACGTTACGGTCAGTGGCAGGAACTAGCCTAGATACTATACCCCAGTCCAGTCCTGGTCCACAGGAATATACTGTGAAAAAACCATTACAACGCTGGCTCTAGGCGTCGTATGATGCGGCTTGTGAGTGCAACAAGGCACAACCGTACACTGAAGATATCAAAGGGACAATGTCTTCCAAAGACCTTGTCTCCTTCTTGTGGGGTCCATAGCGACTGTTGCCGAGGACTTTACACTCAGATCCTTTGCTTTAGCACGGCCTTGTTCTGACCTCTTGCTCATCGCAGACTTAGGACTAGTGCTATGGAGGGGTGACTGTACATCCAGGTGGGACAGAATCAATCAAAGGGAAGCTCACTGAGAAGTGGGCTGCAAAGTTTGATTTTTGAGCAGTGTCAGTCCAGCTTTGCTCCCAAGAGCTCCCCCGAGTCAGCGGGACGGGCACGACGATTCGTGCCGGGTGGGTGGATTCTTCGAGACGAGACTGAGCCTGAAGCGAACAGTCCGTGTTTTGGGCCCAGGGATGCGGCCAAGCCTGTCTCGGGGCTGGGAGGTTGCTCGCCAAAAAATCATGCGGCCGACGCGAGCAAGGCATCGTTTCGTTGTCTCGGCACCCGGGAGAGGGAGTCAAAAGGTTTGGACAGTCGTTCGTTCGGCATCGCGGCCGATGGGCCGAGGACGCAGGTGGCCAGTATCAGGCCGTGTTTGCCGTCGCTCCGGCCGGCCGAGGTATCGGGTCTGCTGTTGCTATGTGACCTGTATGGCTCGGGAGGCAAGATCAATCTCGGAGGGCACACACAGCCTCAACGGCGTTATGATTTCATAAGCCTTCGGACTACCAGACTACGAGACTACCAGGCTACTTTTGCTAGGCCGGGTGCTATTCTTAGCATGCCGAGAGGGAGGCCCACGAGCTAAAATGTCCCAGGGTCTTCGCGCATCCCCGGGGCTCGGGTGGGGTGGTCCGAGCTCCCAGCTGGCCTGCCTGCTAGTCCTGCACAGCCTTCGGCTCGTGCCTGTGTCAAATGGAGACGCTGTCGTAATGTGGCGGGTTGGAATTGCGTGGAGCTTGATGAAACGAGTCAGGCGAGGCTGCTCTTTCAAAACGCCGCGGGACCTGCACGCGACTTCCCCCCCAAAAGGACAATTGACGATTCCAATAATGCTGAGGAGCAGACGAGACAGGACGAGACGGCCGTGCAAGCAAATCGTCATCTGGCAGCTCTGCACATCAGGAGGACGGGGGATGAGCTCGTATTTCAAGTGCCTGTTGCTTGCTCATGACAGCCTGTTTTTGCCTGGGGGCGACTCAACCTGTCGATCAAGGCAGATCCCTCTGTGCTGCAGCACCCGCCCTCATCCCTTGCAATAGCAGACCCGGCATAGCGGTGACCTCATCCTACGCATACAGAATATGTGGTATGGTAGAACCAAGTGTCTAGGGGGTTTCAGGCAAAAAACTAGATTCCCGCCCAGGCCTAGCACGAGAAGGCGATCAAGGGACCAAGGTGCCGGCACAGAGTGACATTGGTCGAGCGGGTAAGCACTTAGTTTGCTCGCTCATACGACCGCCTCCGCCTTCCGCCTACGGCGCTCGTGCTGCGTCAGCCTTGCGATTCGTAGCGTGGTTGGCTGAGCAAGTGGAGCGTGTGTTTGTGGCTTGTGTGCTTGTGTGGCCTACACATAATTGTCGTGTGTTCTGTGATGCTAGGTCGGTGAGGGTTTTGGTGCTATGCAGACGTTTTGTCCCAACGCTCTGGGAACTTATGTCCACCTGGACAACGCCCCGCAGCCAACATGCAGCGAAAGACCCCGTGGGTGATGAGCGCAGGACCACTGCACGCAATCCGTGCATGAATATGGCTATCCGTCCAGCTGCAGGCCTTGCTCACCCAGGCCTGTCGCAGGTGATAGTGAGATGTGTCTGATGTGAATCCGACGAGGCGGCCGCTCTGTAGAAGGCCCAACGATCCTGCTCAAGTCCGGGCCGGGCACTATTGTACGTAGTGGATGTTGTGCCAGGCACGTAGGCAGTAACAGGAGGTGAAGGAGGATGAGTTCTCAACCGGATTCGCGATGTCATTCATCCCCACAAAACATGATCCAGCTGATGATGGGATTTCGCGGGCACCCAGCAAAAACATGCGGAGCAGAACGTGCAGACAACGCATCGCCAGCCAAGCTTTTCGTCACCGAGAGCTGCAAGGGAAACAAGAGCAACCACGGTTATCGGACCCTGTTGTCGTCAGGATGTTCCCAGCTGCGCGTCCCTTGTCCCGAACACCGGTCGCCAGTAGCAGCAACCCAAGCAGCAGCACCAGCGAAGCAGAGGCGGCCGTCGCCCCAGGGCCCTTCGCTACTGCGCCACTGGCAATTCACAATCACAAAGCGATCTTCGGCTGGGCAGCAAATCTTTTTCTTGCTGCGGCAACAAGCCAGACAACCACAGCTGAGAAAAGTGGGCCAGGCAGGCTTGGAGACCCCGTACCTGGCAGGGGTGACGTTGAAGGCACCGTTGGCTGCGCGCCCCAGCCCCTGCTGCCCGCTGCCCACATCCCACATCCCACCGGGCCTGGCCTGTTGCCCAGCCTGGTGTCCTGGTGTGCCCAGCCCCAGCCAACACCGCCAGGCCCTTGCAAGGCAGTCTTTATTTATGTGCATCATCCCCCTTTGCCAGCCACTTTATGCCTGACATCTGCTCTCCTCTCTCTCATACTCTCGCTCTCAACCTCATTGATATACTCTCAATAGGTTTGGTATTCTATCGTTGGTGTTTCTTCCCAAACATCACCAAGCCAAAGGTTCCACATTCGAGTGATCCGTTCTCCAGAATCTCATTCGACCCCGGACCACCAAAACAGCGTCGACGTCATACCACGCGTTCTTCGACCACCAAATAAACCAACAACCGATTTTCGACAGACGAAGCGAAAAGGAACAACCAAAATGGGCAACGTAGGAAGGATATTCTGCGTGGCTCTGCCATTCATCCTGACAGTGGCCAGTTTGATCGCCATGCTGGTCGCTGGTCTCTCAGGAGTCACCGACAAGAGCATGTACTTGTTCAAGGTCAACACCACCGACCTGTCCATCAGCTCCTCATCTATAACCAGCTTGTTAAGCGACCGGGACCTCCACCAGCGTGATCTCTCGGACTCGATCATTGCTGCCACTGGCGGTGCTTCTGGCGATACTTCCGACCTCATCTCGAGTGCTACCTCAGCCGCTGAGGCCGCTGGCGTCACTTCCGCCGCCGATGCCGAGTCCGCCATCTCTGGCATTGTCAGCGGCACCAACATCACAGCTTCTGACCTCGGCCTGGCTGATGCCTACCTCGTCAGTCTGTGGGGCTACTGCGAGATCTCTGCGTCTGGAGACAGGACCTGTGAGAAGGCTCAGTTCGACTGGGCCTCCAACGCCACTTCCAACTTCCAGGCCAAGCTCGACTCCGTTGCCGGCTCTTCTGGCGAGAATGTCACTATCCCTGACAGTGTCAAGACGGCCATGAACACCTTCAGCACCGTCACCAAGTGGACTGAGGTCGTCTTCATCATCGCCTACATCGCCCTCGGCATCTCGCTGTTCCTGGGCATCTTCGCCAACTGCTCGCGCGCCTTCTCGTGCTGCACCTTCATCACCTCAGCCCTTGCTGCCGTTGCAGTCTGTGCCGCCGCCGCTCTGGCCACCGCCATGGCCTCCGTCGTGGTTGGAGCCGTTGAGGGCACCGCTAAGGTATATGGCGTCACCGGGTCCATCAACACCAGGTTCCTAGCCGCTGTGTGGATCGGAGCCGCCTTCGCCATCGCTGCCGCCTTCTTCTGGATGTTCACCATCTGCTGCTGCGCCCCCGACCACAACTCGAGCCGTGGCAAGTCCGGTGGTTTCGGCCGCAAGAAGCACCTCGACGACGCCGAGAAGCTCCCGATGTCTGGTGCCTACGCCCCTCTGAGCGAGCCCCATCACCAGAATGCCTACGGAGGTGGCCATGACGCTGGTTACGGCAACACTTCCTACGGTGGTGGTTTTGGCCAGGGCGCCGCCTACGGCAACCCCCGGACAGGTCGCAACGACATGGCCTACGAGCCTTACCAGCACCGCTCCTGAGCATTAACCACTGAGCACCTGACATCCTCACACCTGTGAGGTCGTTGGGTTTTCGTGGACATAACAACAAAAACATATTTCGGCCGTAGAACATGACGGATGGAAATACGCCTTTGCTTTACTTAATCTGTGTATTCTCCTTGCATGTAAGGCGTTCCGGGCCCTGGTGAAAGGGGTATGTTGGGCTATCACGACTATTTCCTCGGGTTGGTCGAGGGTGGAATATTACGATTGGGTCAGGTAGACTGCTAGTGCTACAGGACATGATACCCGCTAAATCATCGGGAGAAAATGAAATCATTCATACTAGATCTGAAGATGAACTGACCAAGAAAATGTGACACGTTTTGTAGCCATGCATTTGACACGATGTTGCTGGGTTCACGTTACCAACAAACGGCTCGCAACCCTTGAATGAAATTGCTAAACGAGCCAGTACTAGAGAACAACAATAAGCGCATGAGAGGTTAAAGACAAGTCCTGCAAAATAAAAAACGGCAGAATGATCGCGTTCCGGCGTCCATCTCGTCGCTTCGCTGGATTCGCCGCCGCCGCAGCCAAAATCTTGGGGCCGCCGAATTTTTGACTCGCCCGCCCGCAATTTTTCCCAAAAAATCAACCCCCCACCCACAACCTCGACATGAACCACCATGTGCCTCCCCGTCTCCAAAGGGAACACGTCCACTGCCCCATCACCGCGCTAGCATTCTTCAGGCCACCGGGCTCCTCCAGCAGCGGACCGACCTATGTCCTCTCGGGCGAGGACACCCACCTCAAGGTATACGATGCCGAGACCCGGCGGCTGCGCGCCTCGGTGCGCGTCTTTGCCGCGCAACCCATCCAGGGCATCTCCACCACCTCCGCGGGAGAGGGGGCGACGTCAGAGGATGTGCTCGTCTGGGGCGGCCCGCTCGTGACGGTCCTACCGGGTTCGACGCTCGCGGGCCTGCTCGGTGCCGAGGAAGAAGGCCGGGGCTGCGGCGCGGCCGTGGAGGAGGAGCTCGCCGTCCCGGACCGGCAGGTGCTTCGTGCCCCGGACTGGGTCTACCACGGCGCCGTCTCGCCCTACGAGCCCGGGCTGGCCGCGGTCGTGACGGCGCACAACGAGGTCATACCGCTGCTGCGCGACCGCGGCCCCGCGGGCAGCTGGCACCTTGGGAGGCTGAGGTCGCCCCCGTCCCGCCCGATCCTGTACTCGGCGCAGGCCAGGTGGACCTCGAGAAGCGAGGTCCTCGTGGCGGCGGGGACTGTGTTCGGGGAGATCATCGTGTGGAAGTGCCGTGTTGCTGATGTTGGCGGCAGCGAGGACGAGGACGAGGACGCGGTCGAGGTCCTGCACGTCTTCACGGGCCACGAGGGCTCCATATTCGGCGTTGACTTCTCATCCGAGGTCGTGATCGACCCGAGGACCAAGGAGGCGTCGAGGTTGCTGGTGAGCTGCAGCGACGACAGGACGATAAGGGTGTGGAATGTTTCGGATGCGGGTCCGGGGCGAGAGAAGGGCCTGGCCGATCGCACTTTCACCGAGGCGAGAGAAACGGGCTTCGGGGAGAATTCGTCCACGACGGAGCTTGAGGCCATGGCAAACCATCACTCTGCCAAGGCTCTGGCGGTGGCCATGGGACACGTCTCGAGGATATGGAGCGTGCGATTTTCACCCCAGAGCATTGACTGTTCTTTAGGAGGGACGCTCAGGAGCTTGACATTATATTCCTTCGGCGAAGACGCCACCGCGCAGAAGTGGAGGCTTGAATTTGACGAGAAGCGCGAAACTACACCGTCTAGTGAGGAGGACGGGGTTCTGATCGCCAGTCTCACCCATGAGGCGACATTCCACAACCACGATGGGAAACACATCTGGTCGAGCGCTCTGCACTCCCCGGCGCCATCATCGCCAGGGAAAGAACTGCTCGTTGCTGGTGGCAGCGATGGAAAAATTCAGCTCATCGAGGAGACCCTGGCACGGTCCGGAGCGGACGCAGACACTTCTGTGTTGAACAGCGACTCCCAGATACTCTCGAGCACGACCCCGGCCGATCAAACAGACTCAACCGTTCATCGACCAGCGAACAGTGGGCTTCTAGAGAGTGAGCCATTGTTCATGTACGGACTCCCATCTGCAAGGTCTGTCGTTGCAACTACAGCTTCAGGACGCATCCTGACTGGCTCCATGGGTGCATCTGAGGTGTCATGGAGGGAATCCCCAGTGCCAGAGCCAATACGGGATGACCTACGAAAATACCAGACCGTCCGCAGCGCAGGCCCGGACGTGACTCTCATCGGATCTCCCAGCGGACAACTTTACATTCATGGCAATGGCATCATTCGTCCGGTGGTGAAAATGTCGAGAAAGATCGCGGAAATCTTTATTCTCCCACTGGAAGCTTTCTGGGGGCTTGGATTCTGCGAGGCAGCGTCCGGCCAGGTACCAATAATTGTGACGACCATGGGGAGCCCAGAAGTGAGGCTCCTACTGCTGGACCCTGCCACGGAAGACATTATTGTGCACGAAACTTCTATAGAGCTAGAGAAGGGCTTTATACCGACTGCAGCCGGTATTTGCCAAGATGTTATAATATTTGGCTCTCGAATCGGTGCACTCTCGCTACATAAGCTGGACCAAAGCAGAGGAGGCTTCAGACAGGTAGCCCGCGCCAGCCGTCCTGGGTCGAAAGACTCAGTCTCCAGCATCATCTCCTTGCCTGCGAAGCCCGGCCTACCCTGTCCTTACTTCTTGACAACCTCTCGAGACGGCCGCTACAGGATCTACGAGGTGGTCACGCAGGCCTGCGGGTCCGACGACGCCATCGCCATCAACCTATGCCACGAGGCCGTCCCGCCGCTAGGGCCCATTATCGAGAGCGCCTTTTTCACCACGACGACCGCCGATCCGGGCTCGAAGCCGCAGCTTATCCTCTGCGGCTTCCGCAGCAGGGACTTCGTCGTCTGGAACGAGACGACGCAGCAGGAGCTCGCCAGCGTCGAGTGCGGCGGCGGGCATCGCGCCTTCACCTACCATGTCGATCCGGCCTCCCCGGGGAGGCTCTCGTTCATCTGGACAAAGGCATCGCGCACCTGCGTCTATACGCAGGACGTCGTGACAAAGCGGTCGCTCAAGCCCGGCGGCCATGGGAGGGAGATTAAGGCCGCCGCCGCGGCGCCACAGGGTGGGTTGCTCGCGACCGGCGCGGAGGACACCAACCTCCGGATCTGGCGGGTCGGCGGCAACCAGGAAGGCGCGGAGAAAGCCGCAGGGCTCAGCTGCCTGGCCGTAGTGGAGAGGCACACGGCCGGCATCCAGTGCCTGCGATGGGCGGGCGGGAATTACCTGGTCAGCAGTAGCGGGGGTGAGGAGCTATTTGTCTGGCGAATCGCGCAGCTTGAGCGCTCTGCGTACGAGAGCATTGCGGTGCTGTGCGAAGGCGTCTATCCTGACAAGACACGCGACGGGGACCTGCGAATAATGAGCTTCGACGTCCAACTCATGGATCCCATCCGCGAGGCGGAGGACTGGGGCGGAGAGGTCCTCTGCCTATCATTGGTCTTGTCCAACTCGACACTCAAGACATATCGGTACTCGAAGAACGAGGGCTTTACGCTGTTGGCCCAGGGCCAATATACGGGAGCCTGTCTCATGCAGATACGACACCTCACAGCCCAGCCAGAGCCTGAAGGGCCGTGGGACCTGCACGTCCTGACGGCATCTACAGATGGGCATCTTGCCCTGTGGAAGGCCACGGACACCTCGATGAAACCCGGGCCACACGCACCCGCCGAGTACGAGCTGGTCAAGGCGCAGCGGCTGCACCAGAGCAGCATCAAGGCCATCGACCTAAGGGCACTCCCCCGCGCGACGTCCTCATCCCCGTCCTCCTACATCGTTTTCACCGGCGGCGACGACAACGCCATCGGGTACGTCCACCTGGCGGCGGGTGAGAGCGCGGGCGCGGGGTTTAGGATCAGGTCCCGGTCCCTGGTGAGCGGGGCGCACGCCGCCGCTGTGACGGGCCTCTGCATCTCCGGGGTCCAGGAGGCCGACTGGGCCGCGGGCTCATGGTGCCGGGTGAGGCTGTGCACCGCCAGCAACGACCAGAGGGTCAGGTCCTGGATGGCGGCCGTTGGGTACGAAGGTGCCGTAGGCAAGGTGTCGCTGGTTGGCGACGGGTACAGCGCCGTGGCCGACTGTGGGGACCTCGAACAGCTGGGCGATGGGAGGGTCGTCGTCGCTGGAGTTGGCATGGAGCTCTGGACTGTGTAGAAGAGATATCCGAGAAGTAGGTAGGCTCTTTCCAGAAAGGCGGTACAGCTCGCTCAGTGCTCTCTTGAGCTTAAATGGAGGGGCTTGTTGTTCTCGTCGTCGGCAAGGATATACATAATGCTGAAATGTGACCGTCGAGGTACTACGTACTACGAATCAGACTTTTGCACAGAGGCAACGTCTTTCTTAGTTTTGATCCTCCATCGCTTGCCCAGATGTACAATATGTACAATTGTGAATGACCCATGTGAGCTGGCGCACCTGCGCATGTGGCATTGAGTCCGGAGCTTCCACAGACTTGGGACCCACAAAGCTGCAAGTTTTGTTACATATACTTTAATGTGGACTTGGCTGCAGGTGAGGCGAAAGCTAGAAGTACTACAGATTATAGCCTTGTAACCCTCCCCGGATGAACTCATACGCAACCCACCAGCGCACGATCGAGGTCTCTACGTAGGAAGCTGAGCGATCTACGGCAAGGATGTCCCAGTGGCCGAAAGGTGAGCATGACTCTCTGTGCTCCCATGACAGATAAAAACCACGATAGCGATAGTATATACCACGGGTATGATATGCATAACTAGGTAGACCATGACGGGACGGGACATAGTAGCCATTTGAAACCTTCCGTCCCCGAGTTGTCAGCGCGGGGGCTTGTCTTGTGGCTTGCCCTCTTGTCTTGCTTGTCTCGAGAGCAACAAGATAAGGCCCGCCGCACCGCATGGCGGGGACTAGTGAGCCAAGCAGGAAACGTCAAACAAGCGAAGGTTCGGCTTCCCCAAGGGAACTATTTTATGCAGTGTTCCCCAGGCTTCTCTCATGTGGCCAAGGCCGATAGGCTCTCTTGGCGCCGTTCCTGACGATGGCCTTCTAAACTTGGGGACAGGGAATGAATGCCTGCCAACGTAAAGCAAGCCGGGCGAGAGGGGAAAAAGAGCTCACTGCCTCCTCTTCTCGTTTCTCTCCATTCACTGATGGATTTGTCTCCGCAATAGTCATGTAATAGCCGTCGGAAGGGGTGCGGGCTTGGACATTGGGAGGATGGGGTTGTGGTTATCTGTTGTGCTGACGCCGCACCTGCTATACTCGGCCCCAGGAACCGTCATGTGGTGGCTCGCAAGCTAGCAGGTTCTCGTCTGACCGGCGCGGGACGGACTCACAACCACGGCAAGCGTGTTCGTCGTTGGTCGTTGGTCGTTGGTCGTTGGTCGTTGACTGATAGAGCCTAATAAGCGTTCACCACTTAGACTAGGGACTAATTATAGTTGATTGTGTACAAGTCTAATGGAGTCCAATGGCAATGTCTACCGAAGCGGACCGTCGGCCGAACCAGTATGCTATGAGAACAGAATACCTGGATGTGTTACGGGTACGTCGCTGGGCCCAGGCCTGGGCCGTTGGTGGGTGTGGCAAGACGGCACGACGGGTACTTTGTGCTCTGTACTTTGTGCAATGTGAGCACGAAGCAGGTGCACCAATATCAGATCGGCGAATCAACACCTAGACGACAACACAGGGCAGGAGCGTTGCACAACTTGGTGGAGCGGCCGGCCCAGAGACCAACGGGCTGGTGCGATCGCCGTCGGGACGCAACTGCCAAACCGCACCCCGCGTCTGCAACTGCAACTGCAACTGCGACTGCGACTGCGACTGCGTTCGATGTCGACGTCCATACAAACCTTGGAAATCAAAAGCCCGGCCAGATTGACTTTGGCCGCCTTCTCGTTATGGGCAAAGCGGCGACGATCCTCCGGATTTTGTCAGACAGAAGCACGAGAGGGAGAAAAGAAGCCGGCAGACCATCGCGTGCACAGACAACGCCGAAGCATACCTACAGCATCTTACCAAGTACCCACGCATCCCACATTGCCGTATGCAGAAGGAGCACGCAGACGGAGTACTGTACGGATACCGAGGCGAGCGAGATACAGGCCAAGAAGTTGGACAGCTGAGTAGAGTGATTTTCATCACGGAGCCAGAGGGGCGGGCCTGGTGGGCGACCGATAGATTGCTTGCGGACCGCTGTCGTGGAGCGCCCAGAAGTCCCAAGGCGCCAGTCACGCTCGCCAAGCCTCAATTCGAACCCAGATCATGACCGCTCCTGGTCGGCCGGGTCGTCCAGCTCGCCAGCTATCCAGTCAACCACGCCTGGATACGCATCTTGCAACCAAGACCTGCAAGACCTAGGCGGGCCTGGCAGCCAGGGTCTCACCTGTCTGTCCCTCTTTCGCTCGTCCTTGCGCCTGCGCCTGCAGCACCCACAGCACACACGCATACAAGCCGCGCATGCGTGTGCATTCCGCCTCCCGCCTACCGCCTCCCGCCTACCGCCTCCCGCCTCCCGCCTTTTCTCGTCCAAACAGCCTGCCCACAGTCCATCTCCATATCGTCAGAACTCCCTCCACAACTGACTGACTGGCTGGCTTGACTGATTATCGGTCCGATCCTTCTGAAACAGCGCGGACTGCCCACCGACACTCGGCCGCCTTCTGCTCAAGACCAACAGGGCCCAGACGCTGCGAGAGAGGCACAAGGTTTGAGTTGAGAGGGCGCCCTCCAAGGTTAATAATTAATAAAACGAGTACAAACCTCCCGGACCCGGCCAGCCCAGCGTCACCCAAGCTTCCGCGCCGACTCCACAAAGCCCTGCCCCTCCAACGGCGCCTCTTTGACTCTTCCCCCTCCCTTCCACTGTCTGATCTATCACAACAACAAAGGCGCACTGCTCTTGGAACTCGCCTCTACACGACAGCCTCAGCGCCCACGCACGACTTACTGGCCACTACCCCTGGCAAACGGGCAACGTTCCTGCCCCCCAACCCCGCCCTCCTTCCCTTAGTAGTACAGCCACTTCTCTTGGCTGTCTACTCGCCAAATCCACTCCGGGCCCCAAGGCGCTCCTTCACCGAAACAGAGGTACCACGAACGAAACACTTTGGCCCGTCCCTAAAACAAGCCGACCCCGACTTTCCTTGCTGGCCACCTCAATAACCCACCGCCTGCTGCTCGCTCTCGGTGTTCCGAACGGTGAGTCGAGCACGCTGTCCTCCTCTGTCTCCCTGGCTGGTCGGTCCCAAGCCTAAAACCTCCGTCCACGCTCCCGTATCTCCCGCTCGAATCTCCGGCCCACGCCTCTGCCTGCACGGTCGTATTCACAGCCTCTTCACCTCCGTCGTCATCCACCCCGCCGTTGCCACTCGCCCTCCATCTTAACTCCGCTTCCCAGGCAAGGCTGACATTTCTCCTTCTCCCGTCCGGCATCTAGACCACATCCGCCCTCGCTCCCCACCTTTGTTGGTCCACTGGCCTGACCTCACTGCCCGCGAAGCATCGACACGCTCGTGATCCTTGCTCCACACCCTCGACTCATCCACCCCCCCTCGACACGAACTCCCCACGATCCTCGTACCAGTCACCAAACACGGAGTCCATACAGGGCCGACGACGTCCCATCACCGCCACGCGTCTTGTGGCTGTACTCGTCAGACTTTACCATCCTCCCTAGAACCACGTCGCGCATCGCGGGCTCACACACAAACACCTCTTTCCAACGGCGAAAACGGGTGCAGCGATAGGCTATCGTGGCATTGTCAAATCGCCCACATACCTCCAACGCGCACACCGTTTAGCCTGCCGGATTTTCTTGACCTTCCCCCCCAGACTCGACCAAGGCCACACTCGCGATGGGAAACCAGCCATCAAAGGACGGTACCAGTACGCCGAGGCCCACCAGTTCTGCCGGCGCGGGTGACCGCAGCCCGGACGGCTTGCAGTCATACCCATCTTTCAGCAAGTCAGACACTAAGGATTCGACGAGGTCCTTCAAGACCCTAAGATCAAAGATCCCAGGCTCCTCGAACAAGACCGATAGCCCGCGTAACTCCGCGCTGCTGTCTAATGGCGACGTCGGCGACAAGTCCGATGCTGGGTCGGTCAAGTCGGGCCGTAGTGGGCGCTTCTCTCGCGGCAGGTCTTCCGATCCTGCCGTGTCCCCGACCTCGCCCTCGTCGATCGATACCGGCGTGACCTCTCCTGTCGACGAGGCCCAGCCTCCGCCATCCCCTATACAGTCCGGATCGGGCATGTCAGGCAAACACGATGTCAGTGCTGCACAAGCATCGGGCGAGGTTGACCACGTATCCGACGCGCCTCCGTCCGGGGTGCCGGATCCAAACGGGGAGGCACAACAACCAGGCCAGTCGATACTGGTCAGGCGCGACAACTCTGTCAACCCAATCCATGGAGGATCGTCGCCGGGTCAGGACCAGGCTGGCGCGGTCGCTATGAGTGAGATCAAGGATATCGACCTGGATGATTTCATCAAGCGATTGCTGGACGCCGGTTATGCTGGCAAAGTGACCAAGAGCGTCTGCCTGAAAAATGCAGAGATCGTGGCTATTTGCCAGCGTGCTAGGGAAGTGCTTCTGACCCAGCCTGCCCTGCTGGAGCTAGATGCCCCTGTGAAAATTGTCGGCGACGTTCATGGACAGTACACGGACCTGATCCGTATGTTCGAGATGTGCGGGTTCCCCCCCACATCCAACTTTCTCTTCCTAGGTGACTACGTCGACCGAGGTAAGCAATCGCTTGAGACTATTCTCCTGCTGCTATGCTATAAGTTGAAGTTCCCCGAGAACTTCTTTCTCCTCCGCGGCAACCACGAGTGCGCCAACGTCACCCGAGTCTACGGCTTCTACGACGAGTGCAAGCGCAGATGTAACGTCAAAATTTGGAAGACGTTCATCGATACGTTTAACACCCTTCCCATTGCCGCTATTGTCGCGGGGAAGATCTTCTGTGTGCACGGCGGACTGTCGCCTGCGCTCAGGGACATGGATGACATCCGAAACATCGCACGACCAACCGATGTACCCGACTATGGACTGCTGAACGACCTGCTTTGGTCGGATCCGGCTGACATGGACGCGGACTGGGAAGCAAACGAACGAGGTGTCAGCTACTGTTTTGGAAAAAAGGTCATCACGGACTTCCTCACGACGCATGATTTCGACCTCGTTTGCCGTGCGCACATGGTCGTCGAAGATGGCTACGAATTTTTCACAGACAGAGTGCTAGTCACCGTATTCAGTGCGCCAAATGTAAGTCACTCCTCTTTGAACCCCATCTTGCCCTGCGCATTTGTGCTGATAACTATAGTACTGTGGCGAATTCGACAATTGGGGCGCGGTCATGTCAGTCTCTTCGGAGCTGTTATGTAGTTTCGAGCTCTTGAAGCCCCTTGACTCCAATGCGTTGAAGAGTCACATCAAGAAGGGCCGAAACAAAAGACAGCAAATGCTGAACAGTCCAGTATGTCGTGGCTTGTCTCCCTCTGCTCGCTACATCCTCATGCTAACTTCACCTCGCAGCCTGCGAATGTATACCCCCAGAGTGTCTAGTGACGGTCGTCAACGAGAAGGCATACAAATTAAAAGACGGGGCGGTCTTAATACACAACAAATGTCATACAGACAAATTCCATTCGCGCCGGTAGAAGGCTAGAAGGAGGAGACACAGCCGACTATCGCATCGCATGAGTCGAGCCAGATGTCTCGAATGCAACATGACTAGAAGAATAAGAACACGAAGGGCGACCGGATCCAACGGTGACCGGAAGGATCAAAGGCGGGAGCCAGCGGTTCCAGGTCAACCCGACGCTATGAACGCGTCATGTACCCCAAGGATGACTATAGCCCTGCAGCATATTGGGCGGGAGGACAACTAGAGGTGGTCGTGGTTGTATTTGGGATCAGATCTTGTAAAAGAGATCAGGCTCCGAGGCCTTGCGTGTCCACAGGTCAGCTATCCACATCCCTCTCCGTCCTTCGAAACCCTTCCGAGGGGGCACAGGACGGATGCATGGTGATAAAGGCGATGGATGTGTTTGTGTCAGATTGGGGCGCGTCAACTTTGGTGGCTATGAGCATCGAAGGCAATGGTAGAAGAGAAAGCTGTGTGTGTGACTTGTTGCAGAGCCAGGCGTTTTTGGTCAGGGTACGACCTCTCTATGTGACGGGATGTGTGTAAGATGGATGACGATTCTCTGAGTATGGGCATACATGTATTTTTCCTCCACCCAATTGGAAGCTTTCCAACATGAATCGTCGAGGGCGCCTTATAGCAACATTCGATTTGAAGGTGTTGAGACGATGTGTGCAAGTATTAAATACAGGGATCTCTTTTTGAAGTGCAGATTTTCGATTTACGAGATGTTTGCGTGAGTGCCTTATTGTCAAATAGGGACCCCGAAACAGAAGAATTGATGGATGTATGTGAGACCCGCTTCCCTTTGCGCGGCCACGGATCAACCGTGTGTTGTTCTCGCAAAGCAGGAGCGGTCTGCTACGCCATGTCATCTGTGTGCCTTGCGAGGTTCAGAAACATTACAATACTCTTCAAGTTGATATGAGCTATGGATGATATTACGTATGGTCCTGCTAAGTCTAGGAGCCATATAGGCGGCTGTAACGCCTTCTCACTCGGCGCAAGACTATCTTGGTTCTACAAATGTTCGGCGCTTGCTTCTCTTCACGCTTCCACCGTCCTTCAGACAGGCACTGTCCTCGGCTTTCTTTTGGCGAAAAACTTAGTTCTTCCCGAAACCCTCATTGAATGGAATTCTCTCCCTGGAGCTCCCCTTCGTCTTGGTGCCTAGTCAACCGCCGTTGGCGCCTTCCCGGCCAACGCACAAAGACGTCGTCGCTGTCATCGTCGACGACCATCTCCGGTTGGCCTTTCAATCTCACCTCTGCCTCATTGTTGCCAGGGTCTCTCTGTTGTGCCGAGCTTTCCGCCTCCACCACCTCCTGCTCTGCTTCTGCAGAAATAGGTTCGTCATCAACTGCCTCTGCGCCCGACAGCCTCGAAACCTTCAGTCCATCCAGCATGAGCTTGATCTTGGCCTGGTCACGCTTTTTGGAAAGCAGCTCCTCCTTTAAGCGGACCCAAAAGTCGCCAAGACCGAAAGCGCTGCGATCCTGTATCCAGCCGCTTAGGAAAGTTCCGTTCTCCGCAGCTTTAAGTAGGCCTCTGCGCATGGGTTCGTGATATTTCCTAGTGTTTGGGTTCAGCTGCGTTGAGGGTTGAGCATGCTTCCCATCACCCGTCAACTGATGGTGCTTCATTTTCGTAGACTGTCCAACCAGTACCGCGTCAATATCCTCTGCATCGGCATCCTCGACATAACCAACGTCCTGTCCCGACATTGCATCATCGGCACTGCCACGCTGATTTGTTTCTTGCTGCTGCGAAGAACGAAGCTCTTCCAGCATACGCTTGATTTTGGCCTGATCGCGTCTTCCCGGGGCGACAAGCTCTGCCCTCAGACGCACATAAAATTCGCCCGCGCGATCGTACGATTTGCGACGAAGCAACCATTCCGGCAGAGGTGAATTATTATTCGCAGCCTGTAGAAGGCCCCGTCGCAGACCCTCGTCAAAGTGATATCTGTTAAGCAGGGTCTCTGCCGAGGGGTGCGGATCATTTCTGATGCCTTTGCGCTTCGCCAACTGCTTCCGAGTACCCCCTCCGGCTCTGTCTTCCGATTCCGTTGCCTCTCGGCCGAGCATTTCGACGTCAGGGCTTTTAGGGATCCTGTCGACGATAGACTTTCCACCAGTGTTTCCAGTATCCTCAAACAACAGCGCACCTTCCACACTTTTGTTTTCGCCGCTTGTACCACGCTTTGAGTGGCTGTTCGCGTGCTGGTTGCGCCGGGCACGCTTCGTGGTGAAGTCCTACTCCTCCAGATCGCGGTACCTAGCCGGCCTCTGCCTCTTGCGTTGCGACCGGTCTATCGGGCTACTGCCCTCCGCGGTGCCTCCACGTGTGAAGCTGTCTCCTTGGTCGAAGTCCGCCATTTCCTCATCCGAGTCGGGGATATCTCTCCTTGTGCGCCTTCTCAGACTAGGACTGTGCTGGCTGCCTCCTGATCTAGGGACATGAACCTTGAACTCCGACTCGGAATCGTCACCCTCGAGGTGCCTCCGACGCCTACCACGACCAGCGCGACTACTAGGTGTGCCGAGAATTGCGTGGGTCGTCATTGTGGGTGCAGCCTCAATGATTGAGGCAGCGGTGCCGTTACTGGATGATTCGTCTGTTCCGTCCAAGGCAAACGCCGCAGTCGTCGTTGTAGATTCGACGTTTGTTGTGGTGCGCCTTCCACCGCGACCGCCACCTCGCTGACGCCCACGCGAACCTCTGCCTCTAACGCGTCCGCCTCTAGTGGCGCGAGCAGGTGGCGGATCATCGGGGTCCAAGTCATGCGAGGCTTGCCTCTTTCGCTTGCGGCCGCCCCGCGCCCCCAAGGTAGTCCCAGCCCTCCTAGGTTTGTACGTTCGTCCCGGCCGGAAGTCCTGATCATCTTCGTTGTCTTGATCGTCTATTACGACGGGCTCGATCGACGACACCTCATCGTCCTCTTCCAGAGAGGCTCTGGGCGCCTTCTTGGTTCCGGTGGTGGTGATCTTGAGACTCCCTCTTCCTCTGCCTCGTCCGCCGCGGCCGCGGCCACCTCGGCCCCTGACAGTGCCGCCGCGCTTTGGTCGGTTCTCTTCATCTTTAGAGTCGAGAAGTTTCTTGGTGAGATTGGGGAAGTTTTCACCGTAGTTGAAAAAGAGCTCCTCGCCCGCCTTGATGTCGCGCTGAGCCTTGAACTTGATGCGATAGTCGCCGTTCACGAACAAGATTTGGGGCACGATGTTGACCAGCTTCTTTCCTACCTTGTCGTACTCAGATGCGTGATTGATGTAGCGGCTGAGGTTGCCATATATGGCCGCGTCGACCCATATGCCCTCATAATCCAGGAGCGTGAACAAGTAACTGCTGTGTTTAGAGTCGTCAAAAACGTCGCCGCGTCGTGCTTCTCGACGGACACCCTCGTCGTGTGAGATCAATTCTCCAAGATACTCAATGACGAATTCATCTTGAGCGATGTCTTCCGCTGAGAATAGCCCATATCCGCAGCCCTCGATTTGAGATTCGCCCAGCAAGACAGTCTTGGAGAGACCACGCTGCAGAGACACATTTTGACAACCGTAGGAGTGCAGATCGGTATCATGGGCGTTCTTGCGATCTGCCCGCTCGAAAGCGCCGCACCCTTGACAGAGGACTGGGTCGCATTCCCTGTTGAGCTGAACACAAATACAAGGCTTGCCCTCCTTCTTTGATTGAAGACAAGTCTTGCCCTCGGCTTTGCACGCGCAACCTGTAAACTTGTACGCGCAGTTCTCGGCTGTGCAGCGGCAGAAGCGTTCACATAGGAGCTTCGCATCGACACATGGGCAACCCTTGCCACAGGGACCGCTGTGGGTGCAAGGATCCTTGACTTCACGGCGAGTGAACTCGTGCGCATTCAGGTGATCTTGCCAATCTTGTTTGAGTTCCTTTCGGTGGCGATCGTACCACGCCAACGGTTTGACCTTCGGTGGTTCAGGATCCGGGCTCGCAAGCTCGTAGAGGGATTCGTATTTGTCCAAGTCAAGCTGGAGCTGTTTTCTGTACACGTCCCAACACGGTCGTCCCAGCAAGGTTGAAACAAGGCAAGGCAGATTCGAACAAAGGCTCGGGCTGGCGGCCGAAGCAGCATACAGACCCCGGAGAAGTGCGACCTCGTCATCGGTCCATGGCTCCACGTCGGCATTGATATTGCCAGATCTGTAATCCTGCCAGCAGTGATTTCGACAACGAGCGGGTGACCTGTCTGCAGAGCCCTCGGGGTCCCGCAGGTGCTTGGCCATGTTCTGTCTCATCAAGCCGCCGAACCTTCCTATCAGGTCGACGCCAAGCGATCGCCGCTGGTTGTCACGGTCATATTCGCCATGCTCACACGAGTGCGAGTAGCAGTATAAGCAGCCCAGGATAGTGTAGGTAAGCAAGTTGCTCTCGACCATTTCCAAGAGCCGTTCTGCCACCTTTGACTTAGCCTCAGGCTTTTCGTCCTTGACTAGCTTTTTATTTTCGACGACGGCCTCCACAGTCTCGTCATGGGCGAGCACGTCCTTCAGCGTGAGCTCGGTGTGCTTCCATAGGTGGTTGAATGCTTCCGTGAACATTTTCGCCGTCTTGGTGGCGCGTGGTGAGCTCACTTCATCAAGTCTGTGGATGATGCTGTTCTTTTGTTGCGGTGTCATCTTGTCGTTGTGCTCAGGCTGTGTGGCCATGTAGCGGACGAGGGTGGACTTGCTGCAATTGTCCAAGCCGAGTTTTGCGGTCCACCGATCAATGTAGAGGGATATCTCGGCGGCGATTTCTTCCCTGATTCGCTTCCTCATTTTGTCGCCCCTATTAAGAGACGTCACATTGAATCCGGACTGGGCGTCCATCGCCTCGAGCTCCTTTATCCACCGAGTATAGCGCTCCTCCTCGTTGTCCTTCATGTCACGCAGATGTGGGATGAATTTCAGCATTGTGTTCGGGGTCAGGATATTCCTCGAGATGTCCACGTGATGGAACTTGTACTCTGGGACCCGTGGCTTGTCAGACTTGATGCAGACGACCTCATAAGCCATCTTCTTCCTCCCAGAATTGGCGCGGGCCGTATCTTTCGAGCCATGTGTCTTAAGGTGGACTTTCATAGTGCCTTCTTGCGACGTTTCAAATGGCAGCGCAGACAGTCTGAGGTCTGCCAGATGCGCAGTAGAGCTCACGTGTCGTCGTCCTGGGGCCTTCTGTGCGGCGGCAGTCCGCAAGTCATAGTTGACAAGCTTGGCATGATTCCAGTCAAGTTCCTTTGACAAGTCGAAAAGGGCGTGCTCAATCTTGTCCACATTCCATTCGTCCTTACGAGGAGTTTGGAAGGATGGACTGGTTTCGGCCGCCTGATGTGTCATAGCATCTCTGCTTGGCTGCGGTGTGGTACTGCGAGGAGCCAGCCGGATAGCTGGGTTTGGAGAAAGGTGTATCGGTGAAGCCTTGCTAAGCCTATTCCCCCTTGCAGATGAGGACTCAGGCTTTGTGGGTTTGGATGGGGTTGTGTCCAAGTGGCCCCTTGGACGAGACGCCGACGGCTCGCTCGAGCGCGAAGATGGCCGTGGGACGGCATGGCCACGTAAAGACGATGAATCATGTAGCTGAAAACGGCTTTCTGAGAACTTGGTCAGCGATGCATTGGCCCCGATTCGCTGCGTCGGTTCATGGCTGGTTGCCATGTCAGCATCGCTGTCGCCGGTGAGGTCGATGAGATCCATTGCGGCGGCTCCAGCCAGATTCAATCAGCAGTTAAAGTAACTATTGGAATTGACCATGGCCAATGAGGCCGCAGAAGGCTTTTTCGGATGGCTCGCCGAATGTTGATCGGCCCCAAGGTTGTGGTTCTGCAATGATGGGCCTCAGGCTAGCAAAGCCGTTGGTTGACTATGGGCAGATTTTGTCGAGTCTGAGGCTCAGTGCCAGGGGTGATTTCGATTCAAAGATCCGAAATCCAACTTTGGTGATAGTATTGAGAGTCGTGATACCAAAGGATTTTGGGCGGAGCAGGGACTACCAGGCTGTATGTAGCCCAGGATCTGTTTGGGGATATATCGTAGCTTGGAAGGAGCGGCTGGTGACAATATGGGCTCACTAGACTGGTGGATGTCAAATCGGGAACAGTCCAGGCATCAGTCTGCCTGCCGTTTAGACCGGCGGCCTAGTGGATGCTCCGTCGCAGCTGAGGATATGATGGCTTGATGGTTGTCACTGGTGGTTGGGGACCGGACAGGTGGTGGAGATGATAGAAAATTATAAGGCTCGTACTGCAAACGCGTCGCAGGCCTGGTGTTTGAATTGGGTTGAAAAGATGCCAGAGCTGCCACACTGGGGACTGACTTGACTTCCTTGGGTTTGAGGGATGGTTTCAGTGAATAGAACAGTATTGGTCTCTGTCGAGATGGGCTTGCACGATGCAGCCCTCTCACGCAGTCAAGTCGCGTAAGACAGGTGCAGGTGAAAGAGATAATCGATGTTGCCTGTACGCGTGCCCCTGCAACTGCCCAGTCTATAGGCTCCGTGTGGAAGGAGCTACTTGCAGGTGGTACTGTAGCAGGACAGGGGCTGCAGGGTGCCCACCTCCAAAGTACATGCAATGGGTACTTCCACCAGGGTTAGGGGTAAATAAGCCTTTGGAATCTTCGGCCTTCCCTACTTCCTCTGAATTGACTACCTAGGTACCTTGTCTATCTGTATGCGACTTTTTCGTGTAGTAACAGGCTATCAAGAGTTGGAAAAATGTGACAGGGCGTCAAGAGTATTGGAAAAGTGGACAGGGCATCGTATGAGGAATCTTATATGCATGTATGTATATACTGACTGAAGAAATGGATGCATTTGAGGAGAAAGAAAGTCTTGCTTGGTTTATTATTCCCCCCTGCTCTTTCTTGGTTATGCTTAAATTTCGTTTCAGGGGTATAGATCTGGGTCAAGCAGTTGATGATATAGATTGTGTCAACTACCTGAAGTGAAGAAATCGTTGTGCAGACGTGGAGTTTGGAGTGTCACAAGCAGAGGGGGTATGTGATCACATTTGTCAACGAGTTAGAATTGCCAGACGTAGTGGAATGTAAGTATTTTCTACCTTTGAACTCTCAATGCCAGGCTCATGTGCAGCAAGTCAGCAAGTCTTGCGTAAATAGAAATGTACGAGTCGAACCAAGTAGACTGCTGTTTCAGAGCAATTGTTTAGACGATTTCAACACACATGGCTCAGGCTAACAGTAGGATTACAGCATCATCAATCAATCATCCTCGGCGTTGGCTGGCACAATTTGCTGGCTGGATGAAACATTCCGAGCTCTCCAATTCGCCAAAGGCGCAGAGACAGACCAGACCACCCAGCTACGCCGATCCCAAACAGGCCGTCGTGCACGGTTTCGAACTGCCAGTGCCACATTGCGAACGGGGCTTTTCCAAAAGGGAGCTAAGACCATCCCTTAGCATCCTCTAGCATCCCTTAGCTGCTTCTAAGTCCGGTTATGACGTCGCCCGTCTCTCCCGGGCTGTCAGGGGTCTTCAGCTTTGCCATTGTCCGCGAACGAATTACCATTACCATCTAGGCCTCGACCTCCTGACTGATCTTCGCCTTCTTTCACCTCCACTATTTACTCCCCGAGGCTCCCCCAGATTGTTCAACCCCCCTGCTTTGCTACTACTGCAACTGTATCTCCTCTTTCCGGACGGCCCACGTGGACTTACAAGCTTAACTGCGAAGTTTCTCGTGACAACAGTCGTCAAACATCCGTACGCGCGACTTGTACTCGACCCACCGACACTTCCCAGCAACACCTTTCTCCCTTACCGATATCACGGGAGACGCTCAATATGCATCGGACCTATTCTATGCGCCAGACGAGGGCGCCCACGGCGTCCCAGATCCAGGTGAGTCGCACTATGGTCGCACTACCAGGGATTGTAGCCTGATTGCCACATCACCAGAATCCTCCACCGCCCGCCTCGAGCACCAAGTCAGGCCGTCTCTTCGGCCGCGGCGGCTTCGGTACGTACCAACCTCCAGCAATTGCGTCGTGATTCGCATACCAAAAGAAATTGTCAATTGACCGGCAGAATAGGCCATGCTCTTCGAGGAAAGACAGCGGGCGCCTTCGGCCCGGACCTAGCTAAGAAGCTGTCGCAACTGGTCAAGATGGAGAAGAATGTCATGCGCAGCCTGGAAACAGTCGCAAAGGAGCGAATGGAAGTGGCCGTACGTATTGAGCCACCCTGACGGATATCCTGGTTCCCTTCTAACTTGGGTTGCAGCAACAACTCTCCATCTGGGGTGAGGCATGCGACGAGGATGTCTCGGACGTCACGGACAAGCTTGGCGTTCTACTCTACGAGATCGGCGAGCTCGAGGACCAGTATGTCGACCGCTACGATCAATACCGCGTGACCATCAAGAGCATCCGCAACATCGAGGCCTCGGTGCAGCCGAGCAGAGACCGCAAGCAGAAGATCACCGACCAGATCGCGCAGCTGAAATACAAGGAGCCCAATTCCCCCAAGATTGTCGTCCTCGAGCAAGAACTCGTTCGCGCCGAAGCAGAGTCCCTGGTTGCCGAAGCGCAGCTGTCCAATATCACACGGGAGAAGATCAAGGCCGCATACACCTACCAGTTTGATGCCCTACGGGAGCACTGCGAAAAAGTGGCCATCATCGCCGGGTACGGCAAGCATCTGCTCGAGCTCATCGACGACACGCCTGTGACGCCAGGGGAGACCCGTGCCGCCTACGACGGATACGAGGCCAGCAAAGCCATCATTCAGGACTGTGAGGATGCCCTGACCAATTGGGTCACACAGAAGGCTGCTGTCTCCTCAAAGCTGTCAACCCGAGCCCGCACGCTATCAACCCGCCGCCGTAACAACATCAAAGCCAGATCGGAAGGCCATGATCTGTCGCACCAGGATGCCCCGCTTAATGACCGGGACTCGTGGGTGCCCGCCGGACAGCATAAGGGCGAATATGACGATGAGGAGGAGGAAGAAGAAGAGGAAGAGGATGATCTGTTGGAGAGCGAGAATGGCTTGAACGGGGAGCACCGTGGCCGGACCCAGGAGGCTGTTGCTGCTTAATCTGACTGGCGGAGCTTGGCCGGGACACAACCCACAGTGTAATGTTTATAACGACGCGACTTATTAATTGCCAAGGTCTTGTGGGCTGGGGCTCAGACGACTTGTGGTCTTCAACTTAGGATATACACGAAGGGAGGCGCTAGGAAAACACAGGAATGCAGGCGGAAATTATATGGCGGGGGCGTGGTTTTGGTTCACTTCATGATTGCTTCGGTATCAATTTCAAAGCGCAAATGCAAGTCTATCCGAATTTTTGAAATGATCGCTTCCGATGTTTGGGCGTCAGTTGTGGAGGCGCAAAATAAGCACACGACTGCTCTGTCGTCCATGAGACTACGGGCAAACAAGTGATTTGGTCTGCCTTGATCATAAACTTGGATATCACAAAGTCGGTTTGGGAAAGCCATACCACTTAGAACATCCAAATCAACCCTTACAACTCCTCCCCTCAAAAGGAGCCGTCCTCTCTTCCAATATTAACTGATCATCCTGAGCCAAATCCTCACCTCTGGCCACGAGGACACAGAATTGGAATCAGGAGGGCCAACGTGGCTGACAGACATGCGCGCAGATACTTCCTCTATCCTGTTTTGAATTGCGATTCCCGTCGGCCTCTGCGCGCCTGACTGTAGAAGCTATTAAGACCCGGGGAGCCATCAAGCAAGGTCCTGAATCTAGGCGCAGCCTCAACTGCGCCGGAATCAAGGTCAGGCGCCGAATGCTAGCCTAAAGTGCCGGCCGCCTTGAGACTGCTCCTATGCGCATCCAAGTCGCATCTCCTCGAGGACAATAAGCTGAATGCGCGCGCGTGGGACGGAGACCAGTCTCGTTCACATGGCTGGTTGCTCCATCACCGGCGTATGCTAGTGATGCAGATAGATACATGGAACGAGAATCTTCCTCTTCTTGCTTGATTCAGTGATATCCGCGCTCACTTGGGAGCCCATGATCGCGTGAAGAGTGTCGGACTACGCCCCTGGATTTCACTTGAGAGACTGAAGCTCTCTACTGAAGTTTTCTGTTGCCCAGGTGAACTGGCTTCACTCCTTCTTCACCTGGCTGGCAAAGTCTTCCTTTTCGATGCGCGCGATATGCTCTCCGGGCACGACGACGAGTCCGAGGTAGCGATGGGACAGCTCCATCTTGATGGTGGTCGCATCGGCGTTGGAGGCTGCTGCTGCTTTTGCTCGCTGTTCTGGGGAGGGCTGGCGATACTCGTACGTGTGTGCTAGAACTATGTTGCGGTCCTAGAAGGAGTCAGCCGGGAGGACTCGTCAGACCGATAGACAGCTGGACCTCTAGGAGACATAGCTTACTGGGTCGGTGCATTTGAATTCGCCCCAGAACATGCGCTCGTCTGTCGTGTGAATGCGCAGCTTCTTGTTGAGCAGAGACTCGAGGAAGCCTCGCGCCTCACCCTTGTCCATTTGTTCTTCTGAGGCCGCCATATTCCAATGTAGGAGACCGGCCTTGGAATTATGGCTTGGACTGGTGGTTGTCGATCTCTGCTGTGACCCGGGTGAGGAGCCTGTTGAGGTCGGTCCTCCGCAGCCAGGTGGACCCTTCGCGGTCGAGGTCGAAGGGCTGCAGCTCAGGTTGGACCGTCTACATTGGAGCTCCTTGTCCGTTCTGCTCCCGTCCCGTGACGGGGCGGAGGCTTCGCGAGTGATGACGGCATTTCAGTGGGGCGATAAGCCGCTTATCAAGCTGAACGCGCCCAAGTGCGCCGCTTGTCCCTTGGACTAATAAGACGGAACGTTTTGCAAGGAGTCAGACCTGACTTTCCGTCACCCGTCTCATCTTTCTTTCTGCCGACTGATAGGTGCTACTCCAGAGATGTTCTGGAGCCCTGCTATAATGCTATAACGGGAGTGGTGAGGATGCAAAGCCCATCCCAGGTGAGCACCTCATCCCGATCTCGTGCGGGTCACCTTCAACTCTCCGCCATATCCGATCCGTTGAAGCCTAGACCTCGTCGCCATGGGTGTCAACGGTCTCTGGACAGTTGTACAGCCTTGTGCCCGGCCCACCAACCTCGCGACACTCAACCGTAAGCGACTCGCCGTAGACGCTTCTATCTGGATTTACCAGTTTCTCAAAGCAGTGCGCGACAAGGAGGGAAACGCCCTGCGCAACAGCCATGTCGTAGGTTTCTTCCGCAGGATCTGCAAGCTGCTGTGGTTCGGTATCAAGCCCATCTTCGTATTTGACGGTGGAGCCCCCGCCCTGAAGCGCGCAACCCTGCAGGGGCGACGTCGCCGCCGGGAGGGCAGACGCGATGATGCAGTGCGTACGGCGGGGAAGTTGCTTGCTGTGCAGATGCAGAGAATCGCCCAGGAGGAGGATGAGAAGCGTAAGGAGAGAGAGCGGCGCAGAGATGCGAGCCCAGAGGATGGCGCGGCCCCAGGCGAGGAGCTTCCGGACATGAGCAGTATGGTCTACGCCGACGAGGCCTTCAAGCCGGAAGAGGAACGCAAAAAGGAGAGGAAGTTCTTCCGGCAAGATCAGTACCACCTACCGGAACTTGAGACCAGCATCGAAAAGATGGGCAAGCCCGAGGACCCTCGAATCATGAGCGTCGAGGAGCTCGAGGACTACGCAAGACAGTTCCACAACGGTGAGGATGTCAACTTGTACGACTTCAGTAAAATCGATTTCGATGGCGAGTTTTTCAAGAGCTTGCCACCCGCAGATCGGTACAACATCCTCAACGCAGCCCGGCTGCGCAGTCGGCTCAGAATGGGACTGAGTAAAGAGCAGCTAGGCGTAATGTTTCCTAACCGCATGGATTTCTCGAGGTTTCAAGTTGAGCGCGTCCAAGAGCGTAATCGTCTAACACAGAGGCTCATGTTCGAGATGAACATGGGCGGCGACTTAACAGTTACCGGTGGTGGACGAGTTGCTGGAGACAGGAACCGGGAGTATATCTTGGTGAGGAACGAGAATGCCGATGGTGGCTGGGCACTGGGTGTCGTCAGCACTGAGAAAGACTTGGGTGAAGCCCACAAGCCAATTGATGTCGACAAACTGCACTTCAAATTTGAAGGGAAGGACGAAGAGGTAGATGGAGACGAGGACGACGAGGATTTCGAGGATGTGCCTATAGAAGGTCTCAATCGTCTACCGAAGATCAGAGGTCACCGAGTGCGATTCCAAGACGATGGCCAGAACGCGGAGTCACTATTTGGAGATGAAAACGCAGCCAGCAATGATTTATTTGTCGCCCAAGACAACGAGGACGAAATCATGGCCGATGAGGATGAAGATGTCGCACGAGCAATCGAGATGTCACTGCGAAACCAACATGGTTCGCGCAAGGAGGCAGAAGAAACTCGGGAAGATGACCAATTTGAAGACGTGGAAATCCCTGACTGGAAGCAAAGAGCCGTGGAAGCCCCGAGACCAATCGCGTCCACGAGCGGTAGCATGGTTGCTCATATCATCAACAACCGAGCCAATGCAGCTGTCCCAAAGAGAAGGCAGAGTGCCGACAGCGACAGCGAAGAAGACCTGCAAGCTGCATTGAGGGCTGCAAGAAAGAAAAAGGCTGCGGTGAAACCGACGTCAACGGAGCCGATACGACCGAACGTGAAGAATCCTTTCGACGGACCTCTACCGTTCGAGAAGTTGAACTGGAAAAACTCAATATTCGAAAAGAAGCCCAAGCCCAAGCCTAAACCAGACGAAAGTCTCAAAGACATCTTCGACTCCGAGGGTGGCTTTCAAATCGAAGTACCCGACGAGACATCGAGCAACAAAACTCGACCGATAGACTCGGAAGACGCAGGTCACCTTGAAGACGAGAATTCTGAAGGCGGTTTCGAGAAAGACAATGGCGCGGAAAAAGCACCGCAACCGTTACCTCCGTGGATGATCAACGATGACTCAGATATTCGGGAGAAAATGCAGAAGCAACGTCGCATCGAGACCGAAGTGAATGAGGAGGATCAGCAGCTAGCCGAGGAAGAAGAGCGTCTCCGACTGAAGCGACGAAACGAAGTTGTTGAGATCGAATCATCTGATGATGATGGTGATGATGGGTTTGAAATTGTGGATGCGCCGCCAAGCAAGTCTGCTCCCCTCGAGAGATCAGGCGTCAGTGAGACATCGACCGCCAATGCTGGCTTCACAGTCACATTGCCACCACTGTATACGGAAACTTCTGAAGGTGTGCCGACAGCAAGCTTGGACGAAACCCCGGAAGACGCCGTCAGTCAAACTGGCGACGCCGAGAACAGGTTTAGCGAGGATCGGGTGGAGACACGTCGTTCTCCGTCATCTGAGATGGAGTTCGAGAATGTTGAGTTGCCACAACACAGCCAGACAGTAGGGTCCTTTCCGAAGCAAGGGCGGCAGGAAGATGACCTCGAAGATACAATATTCGAGGATTTCGAGATGCCGCAAGAGCAGCCCAGAGTTGCTGAGGTGCCTGCACCAGTCGAAAGACCAGCGCAAACCGAAGAACTTAGCTGGAAAGATGCCGCGCCTCCAACACCACCAATAGCCCAACAGGAAAGGATCGAAGGCCTTGCGCCGACTGCCGACCCAGCTATAGCAGATGACGACGGCATATTCTCGGACGGTGACTACGAGGAGTTCAGTGATCCTGAGGAAGAACAGCTCTTGGCGCAGATGGCTGAGGAGGCCGAAGAGCATGCCCGATTCGCAAGTCAGCTGAACAACAAACCAGCTTACCAGAACCAAGAGGACTATGAGCGGGAGCTGCGCGCACTGCGGAACCAGCAGAAGAAAGACAGGCGTGACGCTGACGAGGTGACGCAGATCATGGTGACTGAGTGCCAGGCCCTGCTGCGCTTGTTCGGCATCCCATACATAACAGCACCGATGGAAGCAGAGGCTCAGTGCGCCGAGCTAGTACATCTTGGACTCGTCGATGGTATTGTCACCGACGATTCTGACATTTTTCTGTTCGGCGGAACGAGGGTCTACAAAAATATGTTCAACAGCAACAAGTTTGTCGAGTGTTACCTGTCTGACGACCTTGAAAAAGAGCTCTCCCTGTCCCGCGACCAACTCATCTCGATAGCTCACCTCCTGGGATCCGACTACACTGAAGGTCTTCCAGGAATCGGCCCTGTCACGGCCGTGGAGATCCTATCGGAGTTCCCAGGACGCGATGGTCTGACCGGGTTTAAGGAATGGTGGACCGAGGTGCAGCAGAGCGTCAACCGGCCTAAGGAAGCCGACTCACACTCGGCGTTCCGGAAGAAGTTCCGCAAGAGCCAGGCCACAAAGCTCTTCTTGCCCCCGAGCTTCCCCAGCCCAGCTGTCTACGATGCCTACTTACAACCGGACGTCGACAAGAACCCGGAGCAGTTCCAATGGGGCGCTCCGGACCTAGAGGGGCTGCGGCGATTCCTGATGGCGACTATTGGGTGGAGCCCAGAGCGAACGGACGAGGTGCTCGTACCGGTGATCAGAGACGTGAACCGCAGGGACATGGAAGGCACGCAGAGCAACATTACGAGGTACTTCGAGGGGAGTGTGGGCATTGGTGCGAAAGAGGCCTTTGCGCCCAGGCAAAGGCAAGCAGGGAGCAAGAGGATGGCGGCTGCGGTAAACCGGCTGCGAGCCAATGTCAGTGGGTCTGGGGCAGCAGAGCTAGACAACTCTGGTGAAGGCACAACGGCCGAAGGAGCCGAGAAGGCTTATCGGGGGAGCAACGGAGGGAAGGCTCGGAAGCGGAAGGCTCGAGCGGTAGCTGTCGTGGAGAGCGACGGTGATGACGATGAAAGCGATAATAATCGTGATGATGAATATGTGGACGAGGACAGGCAGACAACTGGAAAGGCTGGCTCCCGAAATAAGGGTAGGGGGAAAGGGAAAGGGAAAAAGGCAAAGACCTAGGTAAGCACAGTTCGAGATAAAATGTCTGTACAAATATAAGTGACATAGGTCTCGAATCTACCTATCTGTAATAGGTAGACAGACAACATGTAATAATATCATGAAGCCCGTGCCATGCTGTATGCCATTCACCCCTGGGCCAAAACGGTACGTACCCGCCGGCTGCTTACGTAGCCATGGGACCCACTTCAGCTCCGAATTAGGCGTCTTTGATTCGCCAGGACCGGCAGCCCGTTCTGTTCCGAGCTCCATTGGAATTTTCGCAGCACGCACCTCGCCCGGCCCTGATTCCAAGTCTGCAGCAGGGTGGCCGGTAATCCAAAAGCTGCGCTCTCAACCTCCATCGCCACGGCCTTCAATCCGACCGACTCGCCTTCCCAGCCAGTCCACCTCACGACGAAAACACTCCTCTCGACCACGACCACCAGGGTGGCCCGCGTCTCTCCCGCCAATTGACCTGCTTTCGGAACCCCACAACCAGGCCAGGCCCCCCAAGAGTCTGCCCAACTCCACCACAATGTCGTCCGCCGTCGTCGCCCGCCCTCTCCTGAGGCAGAACCTCCGCTTCGCCGCCCGCCGCTTCCAGACCACCGACGCCGCCTCCGCACAAGCCAAGAAGACCGCCGACGCCACCAAGGAGACGGCCCAGAACGTCCAGTCCAAGGCCGCCCAGGGCCTGTCGCGCGTCACCTCCGCCGCCGGGCCCGCGCTCGCCGGCGCCGCCAACGCCGCAAAGGGTGTCGCCAACTCGCTCGGCAAGGTCGGCGGCCGCACAGGGAGATTCGTCGGCTTCGTTGAGCGTACGTCACCTCCCCCCTCAGGCCGGGCCTTAAAGGGGGTCTGGGAGAGCCGTTGGGATGCGGGGGACTGATGCCTGCGGTATGGAATTTGCGCTAACTGTTGGTCGTGTTTGCGTGCTTTTAGGCCAGGTTCCCTTCGTCGTCTACTACAGCAGAGTCGGCCTCGAGCTGAGCAAGCTGGTGTTCCAGGGCCAGAAGATGCAGCCACCGTAAGCTCCCCGCTGCTTATACTTTCAGTTTGCCTGCAAGCAAAGCTCCTCTTGGAGGGGCTAGCTATTCTGTGTTTCTAGGCTAACCGCTGCCTATCATGTAGTTCCGTGGCCACCGTCCAGAGCTACTTCAACCGCGCGGTCAACGCCGTCAAGAACCCTCAGACCCTGCTGCGGTCCGCCTCCAGCACCGCCGCCAGCGCCCCGTCCCCGGCCTCGGCCGTTCAGCAGGTCCGGAACCTCTCGAGGGCGCAGATCGTCGGCGGCGGCGTACTGCTCGCCGAGGTGCTGGGTTTCTTCACTGTCGGCGAGATGATTGGCCGCTGGAAGCTGGTTGGGTACCACGGAGAGACTGGCCATGGCCACCACTAAACGGTTTTCGGGATGAAGGGGGAAGTGATGTGACGAGGGCGATGTTCACAGGGGTTGTGTCTTCTGGTGCTGTGTGACTAGGTGACTAGGTGCGGAAGTCCTAGTACTTCACGGTGGTGGGCCCGCAGTAATCGACGTGTGGCAAGACAAGGCACGACACAGCTGGGCAAAACTCATCATGTGCTTGTGCGTGTGTTTGTATTTCTCTGTGTGTGTGTGTGTGTGTGTGTGTGGAGATGGGGTAGCCTTTTGGGCGATCGCCAATGGGAGGATTCACTGGTTGACCTGACCAGCTATAGAGAATCAGGAATAGACGGCGGTTCGGATTACGGGGTTGAAGGAAGACAAGCCTTGACATAGTTCCCAGACCTTTCCCTTGCTGACGGCAGGCGCATCCTCCACCCGTCCCGACGCGGGCCTTGCTGCGAACGCAGTTGAACGTGGTGGGTGGTCAATGGCATTTGACCGCGTCGTGTTTGTCTTCGGGCAAAAGCTCGCGGAATGGGTGGGAAACGTGCAAGTGTATCTACCTAGCCCTTCTTGTATATCTTTCTTTGGAGAGGGGAGGAAATATGCATGGCCCTTTTGTATTCATGTACTACCACCAATGTCACATCAAGCTGCAGCGTGGTCCGCGGTGTGCAATTCGGTGAGATCCTGGCCGCGGCTCTGCCCTCTTCGGCCAGTCAACGCGCATGATGAGGAACCGGTCGCCACGACGGGTGAACGTCACGGTTTCACAAGACCACAATCAGCAGCCTACGCCTATCTCCGCCGCCTCCCCACTGCTGTCCAGTGTATTACGGAGTGTGCTGCTCTATGTACCATCGCCGCTAACTGTTGGTTTCGCTCTCGCATGGTGCTATACCATGCCATGCCATGCCATAGGCCGGCCACATTCATCGATGTACCAGTCTGTTGCTCGGTACCGAGGACGTACACAAATATCTGCGCACCGACAGACGGACAGATGCCACGTCTTTGATGCGTTGGCAGCTATGGACTGATAATTTATGCGAGAAATAAACCAGTACTGACTTGCGTACTCGCAGCCGTGTACCTGGTACGTCAAAGGTATCACCACATGCCCCAAGGTTAGAAAGGCAGCAGGGAGGAAGTGGTGACATCAACGTCACACGCACAGCTAGCCAGCCGCCCACCACGCCGCACCTTACCGGATCTAGCCCCGATGGCAAGGCAGAGTCCTCCCCCCTCGACCGCCGAGTGAGGAAGCCCCGAGAGCTGAGATCTGGAGGTCCCGCCAAGTTGGGGGCGGGCTGGGGAGACGCAGTATATGCAGGCCCTTGGATCATCTGGGTGTCAGAGGAGTTCCACTGTGCTGCATGGCATGGCAAGGGCGGGGAAGTGGACGTGGAAGGTAACATGACAGACAGAACAGGTAAGCAGGAAGGGAAATGAAGGAAGGCGATAGCGAGATCACCTTTTCTGACGGGACAGGAAGGAGGTGGGAAGATGGTGGTAGTTCGTGGGGCCAGGCACATCCATCTGTACGGGTCAGGACTCCTCGCTGCTGACGGAGCGAGCACGGTAGCCCGCAGTCTGGGGAGGCAATGGTTCACAATGCGAGAGGGATTCGTCATGAGCCAGTATCATCGGATCCGCACCTGGGGTGACATTTGCTGTTCGTTTAGGTGCGGTGCTTGCCGGGCGATGTGCTGGCAGAACATCGTCGTCAAAGAAGGCTGGTGGGAGGAAGCCAAGAAGAAGAAGAAAGAGAGCAAGGAGTAGCCAGGAAGGGAGAGGGGAGCGGACGCCAGGGGCAAGGTGTAGGAGCAAGATGTGGCACAGACTGCGATTTCCTCTTGGTCAACAATGTGGCTATCCTCGGCTGGATATCATATGACCACGGCCGGAGGCTGACACTTGCAAGGCCAAAACGTGGGCTCCTCTGGATGGACACCCCAGATGCAGTTGGTCGGCGTCGTGATGGCCTCCACGTTGGTTGTGTGCGTGCGTATACATATGCGCACGTACGGACCTAGGTACGTGCGTATATATGTGATGCTCCTGGGTCGTTTCCCCGATCCAAAAAATTGTGCACGTGTGCCTGCATGCTGCGTCTGCGTCTGCGAGAACACATGTTGCTTGACCCATGCGTGAGGAGGAAGGCCCGTCTACCCTTGAACAGAACGTCGTTTCCTGGTCGATCAAGACGGCCTCGCTGGTATCCGCCCAACCAAGCAAGCTTCTCGAGCGGAGGCAGGAATAGTTGAACGGTGCTGATGACCTGGGCGGCCGCAGTGTTGGCCAGGGCCCCAGGATCCCATCACGCCTGCGTGGCTGTGGAGCTCATTTCTGCATGTGCTTTATCGATGCTTGGAAGGAAAGGTCCCATGGACTATAAGCGACGATGTGCTTGATGTAGGGACAGGAGTGGAGTGCCACTTCCCCTTCGTCATCACTCTGCATCATGGGACCCATGGTCAACGAACTGGATATTTGAAAAAACTGTCGGGTCGAAATTTCAGGTCCCTGCCTCCTCATTCCTGACGACTCCTTCCTGATTTGACGTTCGATCGTATGTCTTGCATTATGCTGTTGGTGGTTCGGCATGTGAACGAGTGGTGCTGGTTCGGCCACATGGTACTCCAGGAACGACGGGCATCCGGACAGACCCAAACATCCGACCAGATCGCCAGCCAGAATGGTGTGAGGCGTCTGTATCGAGCGAGTCCACCTGTGACCCCGGGTCTGTCCCAGTTGGAACAGTTCTTCAACTCGGGCCGCGTTCCTTGTGTTGCTGTGACGCATACCACAGGATTCGGTACCGTTCATCCGAGAAGCAGAACAGTCCTGAAAACAAGCAACGTCTTTTCGTAGCGTACAAATGCTGTCCAGGTATTAGCGCATGGACGCGTGATGAGATTGCCAAAGAAGGGAGGGGAAATGGCGGCACGGGCACGCCTGTGGGCAACATCGTGTTTGTCACGGTGCAAGGCCGAATATGGGGCCCATGAACAAGGATCTCGCGGGAGAATGCTGTGCTGAATTGTTTGAGAAGTAGAACCAACAAATTCGAATGTTGGAGCCTGGACAGTGACCCAAGCCGAGACCAAGGCTTCAGTTGCGATGACCATCCCGGAAATAATAATAGAAATCAGCAAAACAACAATGACCTGATGATCAAAAAAGCCTTGTCATAAACCTCCTGCCCCTTGTGACACACCATTACGGCCCATCTAATGCATGCCGCACCAACAGCAGAAACGCCTGTGCCCAATCTATAGTAGTAATGAAACAGGTATCTGAGGCTTGTCCCAGTGAGCCCCCCGTATCTGTTTGCATTGAATACCACCAACCAAAAAGAGGCAGCCAAGACGCCTTAGAAAAAGGATGGAGCAACATCGATGACTTCAGTTTTGACCAAAAATGCAGGCGGAGACAGGGAGAGAGCTGAGCCCCATTCTGGAAATCTGTTGAATCACCACAAGAACGTCAACCCACACTTAAAGGTGCGTGTGTACCCATTTTCCTCTGCAGTGCAACAAAACCGAGTCATTTATTTCCCGAAGCAGGCGAGGTTTGGCTGCCATTGATGGTTGTTTCTGCTGATGCTGCACACCGGAGTAAGATTCTGCGGAGTTCCAATTCTGGAGATTGCCTGTGGGGGTTTACTGACGTCCGAAGCCCACAAGACCGTGCACGAATCGTTGCCGCGCATTGGTCTTGTAAACAAATAGAACCGCGCGTCAAATAATTGGTGAACGTTTGGTTGATTCTTGCGGTCCACTACCCCTGTGAGGCTACAGGTGTGGTTGTTGGCGGCGGCCGCGGCCGTGGTGGCCACGGTGGCCTGCATGGCCCTTGAACCCATGCAGGGGGAGACTATGTTGCAGCGATCCGCAAGGCTGACTGAGGGGAATAACAAAACTCGTTCCTGTTTGAAGCTCCCTGGAAAGCACGAAACCATTGCTTGCTCCATAAACAGCGACTGTCACAAGCACTTCATCGCGGGACGTGATGCTGGGGCCTCCTTGCCGTCCAGACATAGCTACTAGAAGGTTAGATGCTAAGAGTCATTTAAGGGTTGGAATGTTCCGACTTCTGGCATGACTTACAGCTTGCAGTATGCCTGGTTGCTGCGTTCTGCGATCTCATCGAGGACTTCTCTCTCCAGACGCTCAATGTCCTCGGGTCTCCAGTTCTTGGCCCTGTACAAAGGAGCCATACTGAGGCCCATGAAGCTCTTTTGTAGGCTTAGGTTGAACCACCTGCCAACGTCGATCTCGAACGGGTCGAGGGAACCTCCATTGACAGGCAAGCGAACGACCTCCTGCTTGATATCGACAAATCCCGCATCCGCGAGCATTTGCTGGGTTCTGTGGGGGTCGACCTTCAGAGGGCGTTTCATTAGGTCCATTGCACTCTGCAACTCCCCGGCCCAAAACTTGAGATGGTTTGATACGGGCCCGTCGTCATTGCAAGGGTACCAATCGACCTCGACTTGTTCTACCCAGCCACTGCCAGGGACCAGGTGACTTTGGCTTGTCAGTGAGCCATTTCGATCTCTGTAGTAAGAGTTGCTTACTTTAAAACCTCGCCGTAGACTCGTGGCCATGAATCGAAGTGTATGCTTCCGGCAAGCATACTAGCGTGGATCAGATGGTAGGAGTTCTCCTCAATGGAGGGGGCCCACGGCTCCTCGATATCCATGGCCATAAACTCGTTGTTTGGGAAGATCTCTGACGCCTGCATTTGCGTTGACAGGTCGACGCCGTGGACGAGTGAACCGTTGTTAAAGAATTTCTTTGCCATGTCGAGAGCCCACATGCCGGTGCCACACCCGAGATCCAATATTCTCAAATTGGGTATATTAT
Organism: Diaporthe velutina; assembly: GCA_038088505.1. Classification (NCBI taxonomy): domain Eukaryota; kingdom Fungi; phylum Ascomycota; class Sordariomycetes; order Diaporthales; family Diaporthaceae; genus Diaporthe; species Diaporthe velutina. Next base: position 432,939 of record JBBWSJ010000002.1, on the reverse strand, counting down.
CCAGAATGATGTGAGGGCTGTAGAGCAGGTAGCGCCTGGAGACCAGAACGAACTTGTGCATGGCGTCCAGCCGGTCCAGCTCGCGTTCGTCGATTGGAAAGGGGTACTGGCCGCGATGCCATAACTGATATTCACGCCCATTCTCTACGTAGTTGCCCTTGCCAGGCACGATGTTGGTTGTTGTTTCCTGTGGCAGGCCGTTCGTGTAGCCATTAGTTGCCATGTCGACCACGGACCGATGGCTATGCGCCCCCGGACCTGCAAGGTGCGGTGCGGAGAGTGGCGAGCGCAAATGGTCCTGAGAAGAAGTTAGCGAGGCGCCTTGGCCCAAATCGTTTTCCTACAGCTGAAAAGCCGGGAGAGTGAAGGTAGCGGTGGCCACAATATCATCGGTGCTTGTCCGTGAGAGGGATGGATGAAGAGACACAAGGATCTATGATTGGGGTCGTATGAAATTGAGGTGGACAGTATTCGACGGCGCCCGGCACATGCTAGGCATACGTGTCCTGAGTTGCAGGATGAAGGTGAAAGGTGAAATGCAGATCCCCCAGGTCAACGGTCGAGGCTGAGCATACTGAGGCGCACGAGAGGGCAAGTGGAGTTGGTGGACGAGTATGAGATGGAGGGGCGAAGCCTCGCCAGATGGGCGCGTAGGGCGAGACAGATTTAGACTTGGGCCCCTGTGAGGATTGGGGGGAGCCTGGTCGATTTCGATTCGATGCGCCTTGTGTAGGTATGCAAGTTGCGCAGATCGGGCAGACACATGCAGTGCGGATGGGAATAAAAACGACAGGATGCTGGTGAGATACAGTAGCGCCCGCTACTCGCACAGACTTGGCTTTGCCCAACTCAGCCAGGGTAGCTTGTGGCCCTGGAAAGAGCTCTTGAGCCACAGAGCCTCGACGACTCCTTCGCAGCTTCCCCTACGGCGCAGCCTGGTCTATTTCATCCAGCCTCAAGCAGGTGACATCCCACAAGGCTTCGTCTCGTGGTCGTCCTTGATGGGTCGCACGTCAAAGGCTCAGTGCAAACCTGGACGAGTGAGGTCAAGACGCAAGAGCTCGGGGATGATGGCCCTGGCCCCACAGAATACCCAGAGCCCTGCATAACCTCTAAGTCTGGTAAAGAGGCAGCATCAGGGACGCGGGGGTTTGGTAAAGCCAGCAACTGGGGGTTATTGTACAGCGAAGTGCAAGGAAGCCGGTTCTCTGATGGACGTCGGGGCCAGAGCAAGATGTGACCCATGATTCCCACAACAGAACCGAGTGACAGAAACAAGACCATGCAGCACAGTGGAGAACGACAAAAAGACGCAAAGACGCAGGGCTGAAAGAGGCAGAGATTCTGAAACTTACCTTGCAGGTCTAGGTAAAGTTGTCCAGCTGAGATTTAAACTTCGACAGGACGCAGTGAGGTGCGCAGAGCGAGGCTGCGCACGAATCGACATGCGGCTGGCCGATGCAGTTGTTATAGCGATGCGGGACGTGGGGTGGAATAATAGCTTGAGGGCGCTGGATACCCGCAATTGCGTCGTTGAGACAACAGAACCAGTAGTCAAGACGTCTGAAAGTCGTAGATGGAGTTTGACAGGCGGCAAAAGGTTTAGAGTTTGGGACAAGGCGCCACAGACACAAGCCAGAGCACTCGACCGTCGTCCTAGCGTCGAGCGGCGATGTGGGCTAGGCAGTAGCAACAGAGCGGAACAGAAACCAGCCAGGCGAGGATGGGGCACGACAAGACAGAACAGAAGCAGAGAGGACGAGGCCAGAAAGAGGACAGAAATGGTCGCAGAAGGGGCCAGATCGGAATAAGAGGTCGAGGTGAAGCAGAAGAAGACCAGGTGAGGTGAGGTGGACCCGGATGACTTAAGTCATCACTGGGAGCGCGGGTCCAGTGTTTGTGAGCGGTGGAGAGGCGAGGGCAGGGCAAGGATGAGGTTGTAGCAGAATCGGGAAATTTTTATAGAACACTGGCTACCCCTGCCTGGCAACGAATGAGTGGCCAAGCCCCTGTCCTGCTACGTCCATGTGTGTGCGCACCCAGGTGTGATGTCAATCTCGTTCGCGTCACATTAAGAACCCAGAGCCCACGAGCGATACCAGACTACGTACTGCACTAGCCAGAAGCTAGGGAGTGGAGCTGGGAGGGATCTGAGAGCACACACACGACGACACCCAGAAGCAGAGACCGGGAGGGAGGGAGAGACAGGTACGGGTTACAGTACAAAGGGCCAACGCATGGGGCACAATGTACAAGGCACAAAGCCGCAAGGCGATTACGGGCCCGGGTGCTGTAGTGTGTCGGCCGAGGACAGGACAATTGAATCAAGCTGTCTGCACACAAAGTACAGATTCCATGCAGTCAACTCTGATGGCTGGTTAATCAGCGTGATCATGTACCCAGGCATGTAGCTTACGGAACGTGGTGTGGACGTAGGCGACGGACGCACAAGAGACCATTAGCAGCTGCCGTCATCATCAAAGGCTCAGTGGCAGCAAGAGGGCTGGCTGCACTGTCGACCATTTACTCCAACACTGGTGGTGGTGTTGGTGATGGCGATGGCCATTGTTGGCCATTGTTGACGGGTCGCAGACACACCAACATTGTAGGTGCCCTGGTATTCAAGTGCCTCAGAATCTACCTACCTAGGTACCTAGGTACTCAGAGACTCTGAAGGCACATGATGGCTGGATGACCCTATAAATTTGCCTGCAGAGAGATGATTGCCGGACGGCGGGGAGCGAGCATGGCCCTGGGAAACTGCAATGCTGGCAGAGAGCACAATAAAACGTGCATATTAGCGTACAGGAGGGGGAGCACCGTCCTACATACCACCTACCTGACTTGACCTGGCCTGGCCTGATCTACCTACAGACTGGGAGACACATACTACTGGCTGCTGTGCAGATGGGATAATAACATTTGCAGAACCAACAAGTGCCTGAAGAGGGGCATTCCAGGTTGCACGAAAGGGAAGCGATGACATGGATTGCCCCTGTCGTCCAGGCCTGTCGACGGCTCCGATCTGCGCTCAGGGATGGGCCAGGGAGGGACGGGGGCCTCCCCTCCAACATCAAATCCACTGTCCGCCACGGCAGGGCCGCAACATTTCAGTCCACTGTGGGCCGGCCTGGCACCTGGGAGCCGGGCTCCCGGGGTACCGTGGTACCTGATATCCGCCAGGTGATCTACCGTACCTGTACTTGCTCTGATTTTGCTTTTGTACCACCACAGCGCCAGAGCGCAAGCGCGGTACCGTGACGGTGCTCTTCTTGGCCCGTGCACCCAACCGACCGGGTCATTGCCCTCTCAAGAATCTCAATCTCCCTCCTTCCATCGCATCGTATCGCATCGCCTCACACCACGTCGCAACGCACCCATCTTCGATCTCGAACCTGCTGTGTTGTCAATGCAGCAAGTATGCAGTCTAGCTCTGGAGTTGGCCCGCCATCACATGGCTTGCACCGCATTACACCTTCTCCTTTTTGCGAACAGTCTGCTTCCTGGCGGGTCGCATGTCTCAGCACACACCTGCTGACAACACCATTTACTTGGCCGGAGAAATCATGACGGGCATTGCCCCCCGACTGGGATGAGGAGCCGTCATCTTCGATCCCACGAAGTGATCAACATCAGCTGCTCTCAGCAAAATTGGACATTCTCGCCTCCATTTGCGCTTTGCTCGTTGGCACAGATGTCTCGACTCATCAAGTACAAGTCATAATCAGGCGGCTTCAACAACCCCCATCGTTCCTTCCGGACGCCTTCAAGGCGGTTTCGTGCACAGAGTCTCGACTTGTTTACCACAAGAGAAAAGCCACCTGTCAGGATCTCAGATTTTGTTGCTCACGCTGAACCTGCGGCCACAAGTTGTTCTTGTCTTCTTGATAATCTCTATCCCTGCGTTCTAAAATCGGACCTGGCCGATGTTCACATACATCAGGGTACCTGTGCGTTATCTCCTGATACACAGGGACCCGCTGCTTTGTTTGAATGGCGCCTGGGGGCTGGTGCGGAAACGATGGACCGGATTGGCCTGAGAGAAGGTTGGAACCACGTTATCGGGTCGAGTTATGCATCATGAACCCTCCCGAGTGGTTCAGAAGCTGCTGAGTCTGCCGGGGCACACACTAGGAGTCTCCAACCAGTCGTCATCGAGGTTCTTCCTGAAGACGTCGCGCTCGGTGGAACGCACTCCACCTTGGATCACACTCCTTGTCTTAACGGAAATGCACCACGATGAGTTCCGCCCCCAGTCTCGGAGTCGCATTCCTGGCTATATTCCTCGCATGCAAAGCATTGGCTGCTACAAGGGCCTGCCGCAAGGCGAATAGTGCCTGCATATGACCTGATCTTCCGAGAGAGTGTCCCGTCTCCCTTCGAGATGCCTCTCGGGCCGGCGGAACTGGGCTCTACGGCACAATAGGAGCTTCAACACTTACCATGGTTCTGGCAGATAACTTGCAAAAGCGTTCAGATTGCATCAGCGCAGCGGAATGAACGCACTAGTCTAGCTCTGAGGCCATTCGGGACGAACATGGATTGCCCAGGATCCGGCATGGGCAGACACGAGGCCGGTCGGCAACGCAGACTCCTAGACCTGCTGTGAACTCGGGCCGTCAGGACTGAATCTGACTCTTGGAGCCGCCTCTAATTCGAGTCAGATGTCCTGTTAACTTCCTTTCCTGTCCACTCCTGCAGGCTCAATTGTAGATGCAGGCTGGTCATCACGAGGCAAGCACGCACAAGCCCAGGCGACCAACCAAGGTCTCACTACATTTGCATTCTGAACAACCATCACGGCGGATCTTCTGTGCTCTAATGGCCGCAGTAACGTCGTGCCGACATGCAACTGTTTGTTGCGTTCTTGGTGCAACCCACACGGCAAAGCCCGCTTGGCCATTCGTCCAGTCCCACTGCTTCCGGGCTACAGCCCTTGTTCCGCTCAAGAATACCTCCCGGGTGATGTAATCTCCCATTCAGGCAGGGCTTGATGATCTCGACATACTGGAGCATACGTCGTACAGCACATACTATCGTTAGTGCCAGTTGAGACGCCATGATCTGGTGGCAATGATGGCAGCAAGTGTAGTAAGGCTATGCTGACGGGGTCCGGCCTGGTCATCACCGGAAAAGCCTAGATCCAAGTCAAACCAACAGACTCATTCAGTAGGGTCGGTTGGGCAGTGCACGTTGGTCGATGCTGATGTTTCGACCATGCTTTGGTCCCACCCAGCCCCGCGCCAGCAGTTTCAACACGTGGAGCGAATCCCTCCAGGCTGCAACATTCTGCGACTCTTGGAAGGCTCTGGCTGTGCAGTGCACAGTGAACAGAGTGCATGACCCACGGAACCTGGCGGTAAACCTTGGGGGCAGGGCTCGCGGAAAGTGGATGGGCCTCTCCAGAAATAAGATCGAATCAGGTTGGTTACCGACACAACGGGAACGAATCATCACGCAGTGCGCTAAAGTAGCGCCTAATTTGCCTGAATCAGGAATAACGTACCAGTTCCTTGTGTCCCCCGAACATCACCCCTCCGCGGCAGTCCATCCTCCAATATCGGTCGGTGAAAGGCGATCGTCTCCCAGCCACTGCAACGAGTTCCGCCAAAGGAGTTCTCCGTATGCCGACAGGCGCCGCGCTTGGTGTAGTGCGACTCTGGAAGAGCCACGACCGATTCGAGGCAGGTTCTGCCAAGCAAGGGTGTTGCCAGAGGATGCAATGCAACGGCTTGTGAACAACAGTATCGTTGCATTGGTCTTGACTGCAGTGGAGCTACATTGCAGATCAACTCTCTGGACGCAAAGATGTTGTACAGGGTGGTAATGTGCGCTGAGCATGGTATGGAACGTATCAGCGATCAGACAGTAGCATTCCGCCACGTCCTCTCATCACGCGGTGCAGTAGATTCCTGTCACCAATGCTGCTCTTACTCCCAACAGCCTGGCCTTGCGCATAGACAAGGGAACATTTGAGGTTCGGGGACTGAAACTGTCATCTTCGGCATCTGGTCAAGACTTCGTCTTGACGCTGCCCGTGCCTGGGTTGGTCCACTTTCACAGTGTGGATCGGTCAAAGTCGACATGGTGGCCCAGCAATGTGGAACACCCGCACCATCTGTTCCACCTTTCCCTGGATCCCACGCGCGGATCTGGGCCAGTTCTAAGTATAAGCAAAGCTGCTACCGAATTCTACACAGTTGGCCCCTTTGTTGTACCCCGCCCAAGTCTGACGTCCTTGCCAGTCTTCTCGACCGCGACTACCAGCGTTGGACTCGGCCTCATTTGCGGCTCAGTACTTGGGCTTGTGCCTAGATGAGCATCATTTCTCCAGCTAGTCGGCATCGCAGCGTTATCCTATTGGCACCCTACTATGTAACTCGGTAGATTTTGCTGGGATTGGGATACAATCATCACAATACCATCGCGATGCTTTGCCTTCTTTTCTCTCCCCTGCAGCCGGATCACGCCGCTCACACCGCCTTTCGAGCCGGTCATATGATGACTACAGGCAGACGGCATCATGCTCCATCAGCATTGATACATTCTGTTTGACATATGTGGTCACTGAGTATGTTGGAAAGCGCCTTCCGCACCGGAAGATCCGCCACCTGATGTGGCCCTTGCAGCTGTTCTTCTAGCCGACTTAGAATGGGCCATACAGATTCAACGAGTACTGACTTCCAACCTGGATTAGCTTTTTGCTCCAGAATGAGCCGAAGGATTCGGTCTGCTGCCCAAGTTTGCTGCCATCCGAAAATTCATCGACAACACTGCGCACCAACGATCATGTCCACATGTGACGGTGTCTGAAATTAGTCAGTCATTTCTTGAGTACACCTTTTCAGCTCATCAAACCTCTTGACCCAGTTGCGACAGCTATCCAAGGTGTCATGGTCAAGGTACTTCGCCTGATTTACGGTGTTCGTAGTGGCATGGCACTCGAGGGCAGTGGGCCTGGTCCAACAGGTCAGGATCGTTCGCAACAACCCAGTATATATCCAGCATATTACCCCTGTGATCCTGGTCAGTGTGCAAGGAAAATACAACCACATCTCAGTCGTATCAGTCCCATCGAACAAGGCGCTCATGCGAAATTACACGCCGAACAGCCTTTATTTTGGGTGGTGCTAGGTTTAGCGCAAGCCAAATGAGCTGCAACAACACGCGGTTGGTGATTATACTTCCACCCCTAATTGCCTGATCTGGCAACATCCGCCGCTACCAGCACCGGGGTGCCAAGCCGGCGCGGCCTTCGACTCCGCTAGTGACGGGCGCAGTCCAATCTCCCACAGCACTGTGAATCCATCCCAAGCTGTCGGGCCCGTCCATTACGCACGCGGGCAGGCGACCCGGGGGGGGGGTTCCGGGTTGAGCAAGTCCTAAGCGGACCGGGCTGAAGTTCCCGCAGACAATGATTGGGACACGATCTGACCCCTGGAAAGGCAGACATGAAATCTCCACTGACCATGTGGCGCATTGCTTAGCTATAACAAACAGCTGTTTTTAGACAGCCTCGTCTTTTCGCAAGCCTCATCAAGTCAGTTTCGGCCATCCCGGGACAAATCCGCACTGAAATTGCATATGCGAGCGAAAGAAGCTGTCGGCCCTTGTCAATAAGACAAGGGAAGATGCCACCGTTTTGAGTACTGAAACGCTGTCGTCTTTCCCGGTGTCGCCGGTCAATGGGAAAAGCAACATTGGAGCCCTCCCAGTGAGCCGCCTGCGCCATTGAATTGTAGCACGAATGTGCAGACATGCGGCTCGTCTCCGTCCCCCACAACCTGACAGTAGGAGCATGCCGTTCCGTCACCAACGTGCTTGTTCGTTGCGGAGGTAGCGGCAGGTGGGACACATTGAAACCGTGTTACAGATCAAAGTCATACGGCGAGATCCCTGCTTCGAGAAAAAGTGGCCCCTGTGAATTATCAGCTGTAGTCGGATACCGGTCCGGCACGGTCAGGAGGTGCAGACCTCGCTATCAGATCTCAACTACACTCCTCGCTAGAGAACGGCCATATCCATGGGCACTGTTGAGACAGGACGCCAAGAGACGAGCTTGAGGACGCACTGGCGTGGTTAATTTTCCCCAAGCCGCAACCAACAGGTCCGACCAGCCTCGTTTTTATACTTACCAGGAACACGGTACGTACCCGCACTGCCGTTGGTTACTAGCTGCTTCCCACCGGGAAGAAGCCCAGATCCGGTGCGATAACGCGAGGTGGGATCACCAACAGCACCAGCCTCGAGCTGGCCGGCTGCCTCGGACTACCTGGCGACCGTGGCTCAAGCGTATCGCCGCGATGACCGCCGTAGCCGCCCTCCGGACACCAACGCCGGGCCAAGCTGCCGTGCCTCTTAATAATAGGCCCCATCGGCCCACTCCAACAGCGACAAATGTGACAAACATCCCGACAGCTTGAGCCGGTGCGAAGAAAAGGAGAGGAGGGGTTGCGGCGGATGTGATCGCGGCGCGCGTGGCGGCGTAGACGAACTGTCAGAGGAGGCTCTGCCACACCACCTTGATCTCACAGGTACCGTCTCGCGTATCTTCTGGGATCCGGCGTGAACAGCGCGTGGCAAGAGAGAGGGGGTCCAAGAGCGTACAAGCGCGCAAAAGAACCCTGACGCCCCGTGCCCCACGGGTAAAAGCCCCGGATTCCGCTTACCGCGTCCGGGGCGCCGGTGACCGCCCGGGAGGGTGTGGGAAGGAGGTGGAGGGTAGAGGCGCACCTTATCGCGTTACACAAGGGCTAGTTTCCAAGTCCATGGAGCAGGCTAATGCCATGTCCTTTTGTATCGCCCGGGAGGGTGTGAGAATAGAAATGTCCTGGCTTCGGATGGTGCACGGATGGTGCACTGAATTCTCATCCTCACGAAACCTAAGTCTGTTGGTCGTCGACAACCTACCTGTCTTGAGAAGTGATCGACTCGTCGTGTCTCTCTGAGTTCACGAGGATGTCTCAACCCATCCCTATTGCGCAAGTTGGCGGGCAGGTCCGCTCCCACAATTTCCTGTGCGGTCCCCTCCTGCTGGGTCGCCATCCCGGCCATTGTGTCTCTTTCTTCCCTGTCACTTTTCAGTTGTTGGCGACCTTGAGGGTGTGCAACATATTTCGCAGCCTTTCATTGCTTCCGATCCGCATCCAGCTTGACGCACATGTTCATCATGGATGCCTTGGAGGATCACCCCCTGGTGTCTTGGATGTCCTTTACGGTAAAGCACGACCCAGACTCTCGGTAGACCCATGGGCAGCCATCAGCCCGTCCTGCCTGGGCTCATTCGTGCGGATTCCCATGCTGGTAATAATATATGTCGTCCTATCGTACCAACAGCCGAGGTAACCCTGCAGTCACGGGGTGCTCACACTTTTGGAGGTAGTGTTGTATCTCGATGATGGGTTACATTGTTGGAACATAGAGTGAGATCAAGATTGTCGAAGCCCGAAGGTGGCGAATGGAGACGGTGAGTAAGTCGAAGGACAGTCTTGCTTGGACACCTAGTGGCCTGGGGAGGCGGGTTTGGTACGATTGTCCATGGTTATTATATTTCTACTACGGCCTGTGTCCCAGATACGTTGAAGAATGGGAGACGCACCGGTGATCAGAAAATTCTGAGTTTATTTAGACATAAGTCTAGCCTCGTGGGCACGGATTCTGTTGCAAATAGTCAGAAGTAAATTGTCGTGACTCAAAATTGTGTCTAGAGAGATACTCGGCAGACATTGTCTCAGATGTGATGCAACTGATTCGAGCCACAAGTTTGCCGGGCGACTAACACCAGGGAATCCGTGTATGTATTTTACTTGTTGCACTACAGAGGAAAACGGATACCTCCATACCTTTGAGTGTGGTTTGGCCCTCATATGTGTCTTGCTGAGTTCCCACAAGAGTCGTCTGATCCTAATAGTCACTCTTGCAAAACTACACCTGGCGGTCGAGCAAAACCAAATGGCAAATGGTGTTGTCTGCCCACGCTTCCGCTGCAGTAATTTCGGACCCGAGCCATCGTTGTAAATACTCTCTTTTGTTGTCACCATTCGGTATGTGCCTTGAGCCAGCCTCGACTTGTGGCAGCCTCGCCCTCTTGGCCAGCGAGATGGCTAAGAGCGACACCCGACGGTTGATGTAATAATGCGGACAGCCCTCGAGTTGAGTCCGAAGTGACTGGCACGTGGCGAATGGCCTCATGTTTCCTACTGTGTCTTGGGATCGACTACGTATTCCTCGAATGGTCGGGTGCCTGGCGAGATCTCGGGTTCGTATCGCGCGACTCGCCTCGATGGGTAGTGCGAGGGCATCGTGGGAGTTTCGAACCTGCGGAGCCTTGCTTGACACGCACTCTGCTGCTGGTCAGTGGGGTCCTCGATGGGGACAGCGTCAAAGCTGTTTTGACCTTGCCCCGTCGGCTGGCTTTGTTGTCATTGTCTGCTCGGGTTGGTCGGGTGACAGTTTCGCTCTGGGGCTGGTTCGCGGTCCTCCTCCGTTCAGGAGTCGCGCGCGCAAACGAAGAGGTCCACACTGTTAGATAATCTGGAGCCGGCTATCGCTGAGCCCAAGTGCACTCACTGGTCGCAGTGGCCCAGATGTACCGGTACACACTTCCTGTCCGCTCGCGCTCGCTCTAGCGGGAGCATGTCCCTGGAAGGGGACCCGCACACTAAGTTCTGGCCTAACTGGTCGGTGTGAGTTTTAGTTGCTGCTCATGTGAGGCGGGCTCATCCACCCGTGATGATACACTGCCGTACCTACAGTCCATGCCTCCTGGGCGCCGCCCTCGAGGCGCGTCGGTGAGCTCAATGCAAAGTGGATGCAATGCAACATTCCCCTCTACCTAATCTGCCCTTGGGACCTCTGTCGGCCTGGTCGATCGAGCCGTGGCGCTTGCTGGCTCCGATCTTGGTCCATGCGTGTTATCCCTGCACGCCTGCGTAGACGGGCTTGGTCCGAGCTATCTTGCGGATTGAAAGGACACAGGCACATGGCTGGAGTTGGGTACGTCTTTGGATCGCAATCAGAGCCCTGTCAGTGTTGGATTGCCCGCGGGCGAGGGCATGGCCTAATTATTCCAGCGCGTACCAAGGAAAGACAGTGTCAATGAGCCTGATTGCGCCTTGGTCGAGCACCTGGTAGAAGTTCATGCTCAGCGGTTGGTCGCATTATCTGCCGCTCTCTGAAAGCCGTCGTAGATCATCCTTGAGCTGACGGAGTTTCGCTACCTCGAAACATTACGAAGGAGAACTTACTTGGACTGATTCGCCTTGGGCATCAGAGAGCAGGTCCAGAACATGCCGTATTTGCTCGGCTAAAGCTCCGTGAGCCAGGCGTTAGCAGCACTGATGCTTGTCAAGCTTATCTACGTGCTGAATGAATTTCTCAAGCGATGACACTTGGCCATCACTGGTGGTACCGCACGGCTAGTCCATGGCACACGACACATTAACCCTTATATTTCTAGATGCGAGAGTCCCAGCTAGGTAGTCGATGAGTTGTGTGAGTCTTGGAGAGCACACGAGCAATCGTGAAGTCGAACATGCATGGGTTTCCCATTGACAACTGCAGCTGGTATTTGAAAATTCTGTGCATGAGACACCTCATAGCGACATTGGTCAAGCTGATAGAATTTCCCGAGTGCTCGAAGCTGCTTCCCTTCCTCTCCTCAACTCGATCGACTGTCCTGGATCTTTAGGCACAGCGACCATCACTTTGTGGGGTGCTGCGGGATCATCTCTCCGTGGAGGAGCCCTCTTGCCTCACCAGAATTTCACAATTGCATCCGCGGTACGTAGATCAATTTTCGGCTGTGTGGAAAGCACCCGAAATCGTCTGGTTCGCGGTCGGTAGGTATTCTGCATCATCTTCTTCCCTTTACCTCCCAACGCGAGACGGTTGCGTTCGGCCGCTGACGATGCACCAGACCCAATCTGATGTTTCAACTGTTGAGCTGGAGTGTGGTATGCGGCGACCCCCGCTGAATGAACACTAATGCTTAATGACCACCGACTGTCAAACCTTTCTTTTCATAGCGGAGACCTGGACTGATGAGATCAATGTGAGCAGTTGTTCCATGATCAGAAATGTTAGTCTACAGGGTAAATTTTCCCTTCCTCTTTTGTCGTTCCCAGCTCTCCCCACTTATGCCCTTTGTTCACTTAACAACCGTCCGGTAAATTCTCAGGCTGCCGGTGTGGGCATCAAACCACCATTCCAACTTGATCATATACACTCGGTTTTCATCTGCTCAACTGAAGTCGGCTCCAAACATTTGCTGGCTTGATCAAATCCTCAGGATGCGTTCCGGGAACTGAGCGCGCAAAGGTGTATGCCGGTAGCGGCCACCACAGTGAGCCATGTAATGATTATCGTGAAGACTGCGGTGTACAGATTGGGGAACCAAAATTCGACCATTTGAGCCGTCCCTAAGCGGGCTGCAAAGACTCCGTTCAGCGCATCTGACTTTGTCCAGGAAATGACGATGATGGCAGCCAGGGTGCCTTTCACTCCCAGTAGGGCAGCCCAAAACAGCGCAGAACGACGCTTGCTTGGTCTTGGGAGAGCATCGACGATGTTTGTCATCAGAAACACATACAGAAATGTTGTAAGAGTAGCGCCATACACGGCGGCCGCAGGAAATATCGAGATGAGTGTTGAGAGGGAGAAGTACGACACCCCAACGTCCCGAAACATCACGGCCAAGAACCATGCCATCAGGGCACTGGCGACCAATGATATCGAAACGAAGGAATACTTGGCAAGCTGGCTCGCTTCGAATTCGGACTTGTCCAAGAGCTCCAGGCTCCTGAGATTGGTTCGTGGAAGTGCATGCGCATTGCTCGTGGCACTGACGGATGTTGCTGCGACAGGGGATGGTGAAGTATGAAGAGACTGTTGAAGTACTCCTACGTGATGTATTAGCAATCATCGTTTCCTGTACATTGAGTAAGGAAAATACGGACCGCTGGCATTTGACGAAGCTTCTGTGTACCTCGTGGGCTTCGATATAGTATCCCCAGGCAAAATCGACCTCATAAATCCCCAGACTGGTGTCACGAGCAGGAACACAGGTAGTATTTGCCCGAAGCTCCAAGAACCGCCATTATAATCACCCCAGGGGTGTTCATCATGTGGCTCGTTGAGAGGTATGCTTTCGGCTTTATACAACTCAGTCCAACCGTGGAGAATCCTGCTCAAGCCGTAGAGGGCAAGGAAGCAAATCCAAATAATCTATCGCTTGTGAGCCACATGGTGGTCTTAATTTGCTGGATCCATCGCGGTCATACTTACCTCGGAAATCATAGAGGACCATAGGAGCAAGCAGGCCCGCAAGAGTAGAAAGACACATAGAAGCGGCCGCACCAGCAGTTCCCGCCATAATACATTCTGCCAAGCTTGGGGGAACTTTTTTTCTGCTTTCTTCATGAGTTCTCTCTGAATAGCAGTGCTCATAGATGCCCTCTTGGATGCTATAGTTGAGAGAAGGTTGGGTGTGATCCTTCCCAGTCGAACAACGAAGCTGAAGCACATCAGTGCAATGGCCAACACTGACGTAACAAATTGAACAGTAGTCTGTGAGGCGGATTCCGTCCAAGGTCGCCAGGACTGCATATCCAGATTCTTGGCCATGAACTGTCGGTTGAAGAAGCAAGTTGCATCACAATTCCAGGTCAGTACGAGGCCCACTTCAGTGTGTGTTGCGACTGTCATGGCCGTCATGGGCACCATCGCAACTACGAGAACAATGAGTAGGACCACCATCAAAACAACGCGGGATACTCGTTCCAAAAAGCGTCCGTGAAGGTGCTGAGACATGATGCTCAGCCCAGATAAGTGTGTGACGGTTACAAACCAAGCAAGGTAGCAAACCATCTGCCAGTGTGCTCCTTTGAGTTTGCTTAGGGAGATAAAACCGGCAAGAAGAATGCCCAGACCCGTCAGAATTTGCAGATCGCACATGTTCAGATTGCCCTGGGCAAGGTAAAACATCAGGACTCCAGCTGTCAGTTGGTGGTCGAAGCCGGATGGCGTACCTCTACCAAAGCATCATTCAGGCGATGGCTACTACCCTTCGAAAGAAGCCCAAACCGGGGCAATCTTTTCCGCGCCCAGCCTCTCAGGATTCCGAGTAACCGCTCATCTACAGGATTCGCCAATGATGCCTTCGAGTGGCTGGGATCATATGCCACAAAATAATTTAGGATCATGAAGGCTATGGCAATTGCAGCGCCGCCAACAAAACCGACAATAACCTAGTAGTGTGTGTATTGTTAGCCGAACCTTGGACAGAACATATAGGTTTCAACGTTCAGCGCTTACTCCGGTGCCAGCAATGTCATCGATGCCTGCGGGATAGTCCAAACAAGAGTACTGACAGGCCATGAGCCACTCCGAAGACATGATGTAAACTTGAACGTTGAATTCGCTTTCTGACCAAATGGTCAACTCGAAAGGAAACCGCAGTGATTCGTAGCTGTTTTGGCCAGGGAGATGAACTTGAAGATCGCAAACGCTTCGTGCCTTGTAGCGACGGAACCTGCCAGCTGACAGCGTGGGGCAAAGCCCGAACAATAGCTTTGTCTTTCGCAAGAGGGGCGCAGCACCATTACAGTAAGGCGCACTCGTGGATTTCTGGTTCCGAGAATTGAAAGTGGTGGCGCAATGCTGCATGTACCTGGAAACATCTTTTCTTATTCAAGTAGATGATTGGCAACGCAGTCAATATTCTACCTCTCTCGGGCAAAACTGCATTTTGCCTCAAGGTATGTGATCAGCAGGTATTCCTCGTCTTTGTCCACCGTCAATTATCTTTCAAAGGTCGCGGTATTGGCTTGTTGGCGAGTAAACCATGAAATGCTTCCGGAGAGAACCATTGGATCCGCGTGAGTAAGTAGCCCGAAGCCTCATCCAGCTCCCAGTCAGAGTTGAGCCTTCAGCTAAGATAGTTTCCACTCAGTGAATCCCGCATAAAGATTCCTCCGGCTTTCAGTAAAGACATGTAGACGCTCATCGGAAGACTAATTTCTTCTATTCTGGTGCGGAAATCGCCCAGCAAGCATCAGAGGTTCACAATCTTTCGGCAGCCAAAGATAAGCAGGGGGCAGACACACACAGTGCTGACGGGATTCGACCCCAACTCCAATGATCTGTGAAAGCTATTACTTGAGTGTCAATTTGTCAACTAATTGGCCGCAAAGCCAACAGACCTGTGCAACCTGGTGGCCTATCTAGAGATAGTGGTAGCATGTGGTAGCATCAATGGATGGCAGCCTTTCAAATCTACAGTCCGCAACATGCAAAGAGATAAGTGGTACTGAAAAAAATGGAACGTATCCTCGCAATTTGGCACCTCAGTAGCCGAGATGGGATCATAGGCAATTTCTCCTAAAATTTTGGGTGGCCCGCAGTGAACATTTGCCATGACTACCTACTCAGCTAGTGTGCGGCACAGCATAGCGCATGGGGAGATCACACGCGTTCCCGTCCGGGGGATACAAGCACTATCTGTGTTGGTTTCACAATGTCCTAGGGGGACCTGTCGTTTCCGCAGTATACCCTCCTTGGGATATGTAGGAAATCCCTCGACGCTGTGCACCCACCCTCCACCCACGTCTTGTAAATGCGTCCTCTTTGGTGCTCTTGCATACATTCTACAATTATCCTGGCCAAGTGTTTCGATTGCGTGCAGGAATCCTCAGATATCAGAAGTGAGGCTACGAGTCAGAGTAATGTATTTGCATGCACCATGTAGGTATTTGGATACATGACTTGTGCCGGTCTTCATCCGGCTCCTTGCACACCTCTCTTTGGCCAGTCCGCATCGGTCCGTTCTTAGTGAACCGCACCACTCAATCGGCGCCCTGGGTCATACGTGTGGATCTTGGTTTTTTTTTTTTTTTTTTTTTGCAAGAAATGAGTCTAGAATAAGTGATGTTGTCCGGCCTCCTCCTCTTCCAACGCAGCCCCTCAAGCTGTTGTGGCCAGGCCCAGTCTGAAGCAAGTAATCTGGGCAGAGAGAAGAGCCGGCAATGCTCGAGACGTATTCAGATTGACTAACAAGACGTTTTCGACTCATTAACACTGTGGCTCAATGCTTATTACCCCAATGTATCCAGCTTCTCACAGGCCTAGAAGCAAAGTGTCGCCCATATCGCTCCAATGATGGGCCTTCGCTGTGGGTACATTCATCAGACAAGGTCAGTAAAGCCCCTTCCTACAGTAGCCATAAAGTCCCAGGGCCACTGATGGACGAATCCTTCGACATTAAATCGGTGGCGCGGCCATTGAGAGGGGGCTTGGGCAGCAGTGTTCAAGCAAGGCAGTGGACCTGATGTTTGAGGTGTCAACGCAACCTAGACTTGAGGGTCTGACCAGAATCTAAACATAGCTTTCAATCTTGCTGACTGTCTCTGTGAGCATGCATGAATCCATTGTATTCTTTGGAGGGCAGTATCGATGATCTCATCGATGCTCTCAAAGCGGCTGCTGCATAGTAAACTGCCTATTTTAATGTATCACACAACCAACCCGTTGTGTTTCCTGTGATGCCGCCCTGCGCCGCCCGGAAGCAGGTCAAGTAAAGAAAATGCAGCCGGGGTAGTCCCCTCCGAACGCCAAATAATATCTCGAATCTGCCAGCATAAAGATGCAGAGCAGCATTCTTCATGTCTCTCCAACTTCTCATGTGTTTTCATCTCATCCCTTGCCTTCGTCTCTGTGCCAATTTCGGGCAAGCTGCTCATGGCACAACGAATGAAGACGAACAATCCGTCCATCTGATAGGCCTAGTCACTGATGAGTAAGGAGAGTCGAGCGTTAATCGTGACGCAGGTCTTTGTCCTAAGCACGAATAACAAACCATACCGCCCGCCTGGCGAACGCTTCCAATCCCATTTGGAAGCCCCGCAAAACATCTCACATTCTACCATTCATACTCGCCAGTTGCCTTGTGGAAGACGTAGTCCTTGCCGTTGACGTTGAGAACGCCATCCTTCATTGTGCACTTCCTGCTTCAAGGTCAGTAATTCATAGCCACGCAAAGCGTTCCGGGGAGTGACGCACCACTTGTTCTTGACGCGCTGGACTTTATCATACATGCATAGCATGATGTGTCCCATGTTCTCCTCGTCGTCATCATCCGCGATGTCCACCTCGTCAGGATCGTCGAGGTCGGAATTGATTGCGTCTTCATCGACCTCCTCTCTCTTAATTTCGTCGTCGACACCATCGAATCCGCCGTCGAATCCTGACGGGCCACACGAAGCAGTCTTCTTGCCAACCGACTTGTGCCTGGTAGCCTCTTTCAGAGGCAGCATCAGACCTCCACCCTCCATCTCCTTGGCTCGAGCAGCGATCTGGTCATGAAGCATGCGGTCGATCTCAAAACGACCCATCTCGGAAGTCTCCCCGTTCTGATCCTTCCTCATCAAGACACCCTCGTAGTCATCCGCCGGGCCATCGACCTGGGACTGCTGGAAGCCGTTGTTCTGCTGTCCGGGACGATGCGGGGGCTGTTGGGCTCCACGCTGCTGCTGCTGCTGCATAGCAGCCTGGTTGGCCATCTGCTGGTTGTAGTGTGCCTGTGCCTGCTGTGGGACACGCTGGCCCTGGTTGGGCTGAGCAGCGGCGCCAGGACGGGGTTGACCCTGGGAATTCTGGTGCAAGGCGTTGATACTGGCCGCAGCCCGAGGTCCATAGGTGTTCTGCAACTGTGCAGCGGCGCGCTGAGCCGCAATATTATTAGAAGCATTACCGTAGGTGTTTACCTGGTTCGGGACCTGTTGCATGCCGTTGTTGGCGAGTCCTGGCTCCTGCTTGACGACAGGCTCGGGCTTAACGGGCTCAGTCCGGCCGGGATACCCACCGGCAACCTGGGATGCCCCAGGAAGACCATTGGCCAAGGGCTGGGGCTGAGCGTTGGGCGCGGGCTGAGGGCTGAGCGTTGCCGAAGTGTAGCTCGGTGTGCCCATCTGCTGAGCGGAGGCAGCCGGGACACCGGCGGCAGGCTGAGGCGCAGAAACAGGCTGTTGAGATTGAGCCTGGGCCGGAGCTTGAACCGGAGGTGGTGGGGGAGGGTCCCAAGGAAAGGCGGCAACCTGGAGTTTGGATAGCTTCACCTGCCATCCCTAAGAGGTCGAGCCGTCAGCATCTTGCAGGCACGCGGGGTCATCTGCAGGCGTTGAAGCATCGTCACAGTGCAGTGGCCCAGCAGGCAGGACAGACTGGTGTAACATGGGGCAGAGCTCTCTATTGAGACAGGCGTTTGATGACAGCCACTGGGCTGGCCACGGAGTGTAATGGGGGAGGCAGTGCTCATGGCTGCCTTGTGCTCGTCGTGTGTCATACTTTGGTGCACGTGAAGGGGGACAGAGTTGGCTCCAATCAAAATGGAGGGGAAGGTTGACTGGGGTGGCGAATGCAATCTTGCGGGCAGGGGTCGAGCTTAAAAGACCCAAATAGCACCCGGTCACCCTCCTGTCAGACCTGACTCCCAGCGCCCGCCCTTCTTCGCTCTCTGACCCGCAATCCGCGCCACCGGCCACTGCCTTGCAGCGCCGCTGCGAACAAACAGCCCAGGCAGCCAGGACGGCCAGCCAACGGCGTCTTCCAAGGGAGAGAGGCAAGACCTGCACAACACAAACCAGCACCGACTTCGATGCGCGGATTGCATGGCGCGTTGGAGAGATGAAATGACGCAGTTGCTCTCGTACGAGCAGATGAGATGGAAACGGCAACAGCAACCTGATGGTTTGTATCCGTGTGTTTGTGTGTGCGTGCGAAACGTACGTAGGGAAGAAAGAGGGAAGAAAGAACACACCTTGCGCAGCTCCTCCAGGACCTCCTCACCAACGCCCTGGTCCTCAAAGTCGACCCGCGACGCCTCGATCACCTCATTGATGATCTGGTGGTAGATGTTGCCAACCGAAGCGTTCGACATGGTGATCGCAGGAGGTGTCTTGAACCTCTTGTCTGTCTGCCTGTGTGGGTGGGCGAGATTGCCGTCAGGAAGGGATGGTTGTTGGTAATGCTGGCTGCGACGATGCGTAGTTGCTGCTCAGTTTGGCAGCAACCCCCTTTGAGAGCCTCCTACTTCGCTGCAGGTGACCTGTCCGTAAATGTCGCCGTGCACTGCGGCTGTTTACTGTCCGCGTGACACAGTAAATGCCGTGGATGCGACAAGCGTAACAGATGCGCAAAGCAGGCAAAGCGATAGCAATGTGTTGAAGGTGCGCGACGCTTTGCTGGGGCCGCGGCGGCAGCAGTTGCAGCCAGCAGTAGCAGTAGCAGTAGTAGTAGGCTCAGGTGAGGAAGCGAAAGGCAGTTAGAGAGTAGACCCTCGGTTCCCTAAGCGATCGATCACCAGGACGCCCCTTGCGGCCTCAGAGCCTCGGTTCCGGTTTGCAATCCACCAAATCCAGCGTCTACCGTGAAATGCTTTCCCTTCTCGATGGTATTCTGTTCCAGATGGGGCTTTTGGTCGCAAGCTGGTCGCTGGCTGACGCTCGAGTCGGTCTTGACAGCAGGAGTTGTAATGGCCCAAGTTTCGCTTTTATTTGGGAAGGGCGACTAAGTACTTTGCCTGCTTAGCTAAGCTGGGTGCCGCCACTGCCCGTCCCTCTCCCTCTGCGAACCCTTGCCGCAGCCGCAACTGGTAGGCGCTAAAACCCGGCTGTTCGTTGCCACAGCCCTTCTCTTTGAAGTGCTGTTTGTTACATCTGAATTGAGCCACTGCCTTTGACCAGCTTATGCACCTGTTTCAATATTGTCTATTCAAGGATGCAAGGAGCAAAGGTATATAGATACAGAGACAGATAAGTCTCCTATGGGATCTCAGACTCCATGGTACGTCAAATTGTTCTCAGACAGACCATCATGGTCTACCTCGGTACACTGCGAACACGACAGACAATGAGAGCTTCTTTGTATTATTAACTACTATGTGAAAAGTCAAGCGGGCCTGTGGGCCTGAAAGAATGTTCAACAGAAATTCTGACAATAGTTAGGAAATGCCACCCCGTTTACTTCAGGTCCTTAGTGGCCGGGTTCTTCTTCAGGTGCTCCTCCCAGGTTGTCGGCTTGTCCTCCAGGATATCCAGCGACAGCTCCTTGCCACCAAAGTAGCCGCCCTCAGCCATCAGCCGCATATTCTCCAGCATCTCCACCGCCGCGAACTCGGGCATCCCGGTACCCGTCAGAGCCCCGAGGAACTGCTCGTGTGACGTGCCGAAGAAGCCCGCCGTCGCGCCGGCCTCGGGGAACGCCTTCTTGAACCCGGCGATAATCTCCAGGGGCGTCAGGTATGCTGTCGCCGCGTACACCCGCTCGCCCAGCAGCGTGTCGCGGTTGAGCACGATCGCTTTGACAAACTTGCCCGTGTCCTCGCCCGCGTCGAACACTGGGAACGGGGCGTCCTCGGGCACGGGGAGCGCGAGCGTCCAGTCGTTGTTGGGCGGCAGCTGGCGGATCATCGAGCCCGGCAGGTTGGCCATGAAGAATCCCGGGAGGAAGAAAGTCGATGGCACTCCAAGCTCTCTGACGTAGTCCTCGACCAGCGCCTTGCTGTCGAAGTGGTACACGTGAGGCAACTTGCCGTTGGTCACTATGAGGTCGTGTGAGCAGGTTTTCCCCTCTTCATAGAGTCTCTGGCTGTGAGCGAGGTAAAATATGGGAGAGGACTTACGCTTGTT
The DNA here is from genome assembly GCA_038088505.1 of Diaporthe velutina. Classification (NCBI taxonomy): domain Eukaryota; kingdom Fungi; phylum Ascomycota; class Sordariomycetes; order Diaporthales; family Diaporthaceae; genus Diaporthe; species Diaporthe velutina. The sequence continues at coordinate 412,258 of JBBWSJ010000002.1, read as the reverse complement.
GACGTTAAGCAGGGAGCTCCAGATGTAGTGGTTGACTCCAGCCTCCTTAGCAGCGTCGGCAAGGTTCTTGCCTTGCTGGATCTCAAGCTCCATATCCATCTTCTCCCAGTAGTTGGTCATTGTGAACGCGGCCGCAGCCCCCGTCATCGCCTTGACAAGGGACGCCTTATCATTGAGGTCGGCCTGCACAAATATGTTAGTCATCGACGTTGGCTGACATGAGGCGTTCTCCAGAGTGTAGACTTACAGCGACAACCTCGACCCCCTGGGCGGACAGTTTCTTGGCCCCTTCGCCTTCCACACTGCGGGAGACTCCTCGGACAGCCCAGGTGTCCTTCAGCTTGGCATCGTTCAGGAACGTGCGGACGATAGAGCCGCCCTGCTTGCCAGTGGCGCCAAAGACGGTGATGATCTTCTTAGAGGCCATTGAAGATGATCTTGATGGTGAACTCGGTAAGTATCTTGGGGAGAATTTAGTATGTAGGCAATTGCACAGATGTGAACTTGTGAGATGTGAAGTTGAATGTTTATTCTCAGATTTAGTAGATGATCGTGGTGATGATGATGTCTGATGAACAAGAACTCCAAGACCCTTCATTCCAGAGACAGACCAGACTACTTATACACCTCAACACATGGTCCCCGGAATGGCTGGCACCAGCCTTACGCGATCCTCTCAAGTGCTCGCAGGGCACTAGCAAGAGGAGTCGTCGTTGTCGTCGAAGCTACTCGCGCGAGCATCACTAAGCCGCACGTCCAGGCCTCCCCCACAAAAGGGTGTGCTCGGGTCCAGGGGCGTTACAAACTCCTGACAGAGCTCATCAAGCGCGCGGGAGAGCCCAGCCAGGGCCTGTGGCTACCCCAGACTTGGCACCTGGGTGCATTATTACTAAAGTCGCTTAGGGTAAGCTGGCTGGGTGACGCATCCCGGCAGCACAGCGATAAGAGCGAAAGTCCGAGGAGGAGCGCGCCCCGAACGCCGCCAAGACCCCCTGGGCTTGGTGCGCTTAGCAATCGATGCTGCTAGCACTCGATGAGTATCCAAGATTCGAAGAGCTGACCAAGGTGTTAGAGATGCACAGTAGCGCGTCGTTGCGTAACCCGAGCGGTCTTGTTGAATCCAGGAAGACACTCCTTGCGATTGCAGTGTGCAGCGAGGAGTCGTCGGGCGATTCACTCCGACTTGTTGACAGCTTTGCAGTCGAGGTCACCCAAGGAGAACGTTGGTCACTGGGGGGGGGGGGGGAGCAACCTGCTTCAGGATGACCTGTTGTAGGATAACCTCTTGTGGAATAACTTCGTACGAGATACGCTGTGGGAACAGAAATGTATTCATCTGTATGTATTACACTGCAAAGCCCTAAACAAACACGGTGAACGCCGTTGCCCTCCCTGTATTAAAACAAATCATCATCATCCGCTTGATCCCGCCTACTTGGAATAGCCAGCACCCGCGATTCCAGTCGCACCAGGCTTCCTCTCGAAAGTTTTCTTCAACGAATGGTCATCTGCTTGACCATGGCGGCCTTGCTGGAAGAGCCAGCACCCGCGACTCCACTTGCACCAGGCTTCTTCTCGAAAAGTTTCCAGAACTTCAAGCTCTCATCCGCGGCTGCGGTTGCGAGCGTCTGCCCGTCAGGGCTGAGGCAGCTGTGTAGCACTCGGCTCTCGTGAGCAGGTATGTCGATGTTTCGCACAAGGGTTGGGTAACTCCAGATGCTGAGGGAGTTGTCGGGGAATCCACTCGAGCTGACAATCTCGCGGTGGTGAGGGCTCCAGCGCAGACTGGTGACCTGGGAGCCCGTATCGATGCTGTTCACCCGAGCTCCAGAGGTGGTGTTCCAGAAGTGGATGTGACGGTCGTAAGAACCACCTCCGGTGGCGAGCAGGTTCGTGTTCCATGGGCACCACGAAAGAGCCTTGACAGCAGCCTTGTGGTTGGTCTTGGTGAATTTTGGCACGGACAGGGAACGAGCATCCCAGATGGAAACGAGGTTGTCGTTGCCGCCGGTAGCAAGTTGCTGTCCATCAGAGCGCCACTCCAGCCCACAGACCTCTGAGGTGTGAGAGACGAGTTCGGCAACCTTGTGCTCGGCGATGCGGACGTCATGGTTGAAGACCAGACCGCTTCGTGCACCAGAGGAGAGCAAGTGCTTGTCCCAGCCCATGACGCCGACGCGAGTGTCATGGCCAAACATGCTGCGGACTTTGGCACCCTCAGCGACATCCCAGATTTGGATCTCGCCAGAACCAAGGCCAACACCGACGTAGGCGCCATCGCCGGACCACTTCACGCTGCTGATGTAAGTGTCAGGGGTGGTCTCGAGCAGACAGCTCACACTGCCCTCGTCACCGGACCAGATGTAGACGTTTCGCTCTAGCCCAATAGCGACCTGGTTTCCGGAACTCCAGTCGAGGAGGTTGAGGTAGTAATCGTCAATGAGGCCAGGCGCATCCAGGACACGGTCGGGACCTGTGGCGATTCGACGCCGGAACTGGGCAGAGCTGGCGTTGGCTGGCTTGATGGGTCGGTTGTACTGTTGGCGAAGGTCGACGGGCTTCGATGACTCGGGTGGAGCAGGCTTGAACTCGAGGATGCGTGTGTTCATGCTAACACCACAAGCGTTGGCGAGGGAGTCCTGGTACGCCACGGTATTAGGAGATGGGCGCGAGACTTCTTCAGAAGACGTATCCGCCTCATGGTCCATGTTCAGGCTCTCCAGTGCAGCAATAGCGTCGTCAGCGGCAGCGGACAGGATGGCCGAAGAGTCCGAGGTGATGGTGACCTTCTTCTTCTTGGAGGGCCCGTCAAGTTTCCCAGAGCCGGCGTTAGCGACAGCTGAACTGGCACCACGGTTCGGGATGAAGCGATCAGCGGCGTGGGTAGGCACCGCCTTGGTCCTTGATTTGGAGGTTGTCGATTTGGACGAGGTCGACTTGGAAGAGGTTGACTTGGCGGAGACTGACTTGGACTTTGTGCCGATAGGGGATTTGCTTTGGTTGTGCTTGCCGGTTCCAGTCAAGGTGAAGTCAGTTAGTCCAAGCTCGAGTGCCTTCTTGGGGGTGGCAGTAGAGCGAGCGATGTTGGACTTGGGCGAGTTCTGCTGAGTGGGTCTTGACTTGGCGCTCGACCGGGCGAGATGTGCTGTGAGATTTCCTCCATAGACTGACTTGTGGGATGCTCGTTGGGCGTCGGTCTGGTTCGTGCGCTCTGGGGTGAAGGGCGATGACTTCAGGTTGATGGGCACCGTTGTAGTTGTAGAGCGTGACCGAGGCGACGGGGTGAGTGGCATGCGACCGCCGGCGGTACGGGAGGAGAAAAGTCCCGTATGGGACTTAAGAGGAGTCGATACTGAAGGAGTAGCCATTTCGACTGAAGATGCAGTAGCAACTGCTTTGATGTTGCGGGTGCAGTATCACCTGCTTGATGATGTTGGTGCAGTAGCAACTGCTTTGAATGTTGATACGCAGTAGCGATGGCTTTGAGACAGTTTTCTGTTGGGAGACAGAGAGAAGTGTGTGTGTGTGTGTGAGAGAGAGAGAGAGAGAGGAGTTGTATGTGAGAGCGTGGAAACAGGGATACCAATCTCCAAGGCGGGATGGGGTCTTATATATAAGTAAACAAGACGTGGGCTAGTGCTAGTGCTGGCACGGCAACGAACCCTGGGGACCGGTACCTGGACGGATCGACCTTCGGTTTCCCAGACTACCTTCCTGGCACAGACCTGTTTTTGCACCGTGCGAGATCAATGAGAGCGCTAGAAGGATAGATAAGGCGCCGTCCAAATCCGCGCCCTGGCTAAATCCTAAATAGCATCAATCTGCCCATACTAGTAGTCTACAATTCGAAGGCCCGAGCCACACTTTGGACGCAATCTGACGTGGTTCCGTGGTTCTTCACGGTGTCAAATGGATTGAAAAGAGCCCGTGGCTAGCGATGACTTCGACCTTGATGGATTGACAGCAAATCGGCTTGTCAACAGCGCCAGCACAAATGGCAACAGCCCTACACTGAGACTTTTGGTACGAAATGCACTGGTTCACCGGAGGTTGATTAGTCACCATCTCAAACCTTGTACAGCGAGCTATTATGTCTCCTGTCCTCTAAGGACAAATCGTTGGGGTTGGTAGTGGAAGATAAGAATGCAATAGTCTGTTGTCGGTCTTTCGATGGAAAGTCGAATTTGAACAGGCTACAGTACTTGAGACCCTGAACTTCAGTTGCCTGGCCATTCACGCAGTGACGACTGGCGTGTCAATCGTCCAGTGCAACGGATGGCAGGGGTCCTCGCGACTTAATCCTCTAGCCGCGCTGGCCTCGCCCGATGCGGCACCCCTGTCCTTCTCTGGCGTTACCCAGGCACGGATTTCCAAGGTTTCAGCCCAAGTCGGCTCTTTCCGTCACATCAGGGGAAACACTCCATCGCAAACGTCGCTGCCCCATCCCGTCTGCAAAAGCGCATTAATAGAGTACTAGCAACCTGCGTCGCACTCCATCCTGTCATTTGCATACATAAGTCCACACGCCTAGACTTGCTCGCGCTTGCTGTCCCATGCGACGGACGACCGACTCTCAGCCTTGCCGACCCTTGAGCACGGACGCGAGCAACTCGACGAGCAGTGGCGAGAAAGGACCACAGCCAGACCACCGCCCGTGACTGACTTGGCATCCGCCCTGGTAGCAGTTTGCATCACTCGAGATGCTGTCACTGTGAACAGCCAGCCCTTTCAGCACACCCCATCCCATCGCATCCTGCACGATGTCGGGCCCCTCCACACCGCAGCCTCTCTTTGGTGGCGGTCAACTGCCAGCACCATCAACGTCTGCATTGGCAGCAGCAGGCCCATCCACATCCCTCGTGCCCTTCACTACGAGTCGCACCCCACCTACTGGCTCGTCGGGAAACAACACCTACATCATGCCCAGCTCTCCAATGAAGAAAGCCGCGTCGGACGGATACAGGCCCAAGGTGACCCGCACTCTGGGCCAGCGTCCTGCGTGCCTTGTCAATGCCTCTGTAACATACTGTGGGAACAACCAGATCTACGCCTTCGGCGGATTCGACCAGTACACCGACGAAGTCTACAACCACGTTCTTCGGCTTGATATCGTCAGCCATCAATGGAATCTGGTGGATAACTACGGAGACATTCCTGGGGTGCGCATGGGTATGTAGATGTGCTAGCGGCCGCCTCACCACCACCTTCTTGCTGACTTGCAGTCTAGGCCATACCGCGACCTTGTATCAAGGCGACAAACTTCTTGTGTTCGGCGGCGAGAACGAGCATAGAACCTACCTCTCCGATCTCATCATTTTCGACCTCAAGACCGCTCACTGGACACAACCCCAGGTGACTGGCCCAATTCCGAAAGGCCGCGCCCGTCACTCCGCCCTACTCCACGAAGACAAACTTTTTATCATCGGCGGGATCACAGGTCATGACAACTATGTGTTGGACGATATCTGCTACATTGACCTCAAAACCTTTACTTGGTCCCGCGCCTGGCGTTTCGTCGGTCGGTTCGACCACTCCGCTTATATCTGGTCAGTCTAAAAATTAGTGAAGCCATCCTGGCTTGTATCGGTACTGACATATCGTAGGGGCGACAGAATTTGGGTATTCGGTGGTCTGAGCGAAGACATGGACAAAGTCAGCGATCTGTGGTGGCTTGACCTGAAAGGGAGCCCAGCATTCGAGAGTGCGCCTCAGTTTGGAACTTACGAGCGGTCGGGATTGGGCAGCCGTGGCGAGAGCTCACCCAGGCCGCCGTATACAATGGGCCAGTCCCCGATAGTCGGTGCATCTGGTTACGCAGCCAACTCTCGGACGCAGCAGGTCAACACTCCGTCTTTCCAGATCAAAACTTACGCACCCATGGCGCCTGGCCTGATCCATTCCCACAAGTTCATATCCGGTCCGAACGTACCATCACAAGGGCCTGGTATCCACTTTCACGTCTACTCGTCTGGAAACCTGCTTGATTTCGTGACGCCAGCCGCGACAATCACATCCAAGGAATGTGCGCTGTACGCCCTTGAATTGGGAGAGCTTCGATGGCAAAAAGTTGCGGAAGGACGAGAGGTTTTCAAATCTGGCTTCAGATGGCATTATTGTACAATGAACGAAGACGGCACCAAAGCGTGGCTGTTGGGCTGCCCAACAGACGCGTCTGCCCTCGATGTGGCTGCAAACGGTTTCGAGGAGCAGCTGAGTGATATCATGGAGATCGATCTCCGCAGATACGGCTTTCTGGGCAACAACCTGACGCCACAGCCGCGGACCGAACTTGCAGAACCCATGGGAAGGACTCGTCGCGTGGACACACCCTCCAAGGGTCTGGGTGCAGACCTCGCAAAGGCGTTCAACAAACCTCCAGAGGCAGGAAGTGGAACGGATTTCATCGTCACGGCCCTTTCCGGTGACCCGAATGAGGAAGATCTCCTGGGCTCGGCCCTGATCCGGGCGAGTGACGTGGCCGACGGCGACCAGACGTGGCTATCGCCAGATTCACCGACATCACCGCCTATTCACGTACATCGTCTCATTCTTTATCTCCGCTGGCCGCACTTTGCACGCCTGTGGGACTCACACATGGCCGAATTTCACAACAAAAAGATGCACATTCCGGAGCCTTACACAGTGGTGAAGGCATTCCTGTACTACCTCTATACAGATCGCATCGATGCTGCACCCGAGGATGAGGGTGTCGACGGGCCCAGCAGAGATCTCGCCGACATTGCCGGGCTGCTGGTGATGTCCAACATCTACAACATCCCGCACTTACGTCTTCTGTGCGTCAACCGGCTGAGTCGTGAACTAGACGTCGACCATGCTTGTATAATATGGTATTGCGCGGGGCTTGCAGACGAGGAGTGGCTGCGCAAGCGGGCAGCTGGGTTCTGTTTGACACATTGGGGTCGCATAGTACGCACCACTGGTTTCCTGAGGCTTCCGCGAAGTGCGATTGTGGAGCTCTCGCAAGAAATCGACACGGAAGGTCGCGTGGTCGGCGGAGAGGAGCTCGACATGTTCGAAGGTGGCGGTTCATACATGGAAAGGAGGAAAGAAAGCATCTCTAGCAACGTGACACAGTCGCTTGAGGCCGAGGAACCGGAAGACGACGATGGTATGGACATGAACTAGTCGTTTGTCACGCGGAGGAAAGGTTCTCGGCATATCCATGTTATTGAGGTCGGAGGCGATTGAAAGACGTATATACCATATTTGGAGTTGGCACAAGGAGGTTGCTATCGATGTAAGTTTTCTACGGCGATCATGGCATGGCGTCTGGGCGGAGAATTGTACCTTGCTGTTGTTTTTTTTGACTACAGGTTTCGGGTATTAGAACAAAAGTGAGCAAGACGCCATGAATCAATAGAGATGATTGACGAGTCACAAGCCCCGTGCTGGCATGCAATGCACGGCAACGCATTATTATTAGAATTCATCCTTGCCTATACGGGAACCGGCCACCGGGTGCGACGGTGCCGAGCATCAAACCAACGGCGTCACCATTCGGGTCCCCGCATCCTGCGTCAGCTTATCTCCTTCCTCGATGCCATTGATGTGACGTTTTGCGGTGGGCCTCGAGTCCTCCACGAGAGCGCAAGATCTCCAAGACCTGCCGAAAAAGTCTCGAGTGCAGCAGGGCCTGTGGCGGGGAAATAAAGCTGAGCTTAACCCAAATGAGCCTCCCACTCAGCGTCTTCTCGCCGCCCCTGACGCCGGACCTCACGGAAGAGCAGGACCTGCGGACCGCGTGTGCTGCTGTGATGGAGCCAAAGACGGACGCGCCGCTCATGACCTTCGGGCCTCCCGGCGACCAGTGGACCTACGACAGGCAAAGCAGGACGTACGACCTCACGCGCGGGGCTGCTGGCACCTCTTCCCCGCCGGCCCCGATCAGGATACGCACCACGCGCGGGCCGCCCGACACGTCCATCGTGATCGCGCCCGCGTCGGCGGTCCTGGTCGTCATCGACATGCAGAGCTACTTCCTGCACCCGTCGTGCCGCTCGAACCCGGCGGGGCTCGCGGCCGTGGGGCCTCTTCTGCACGTCATCGAGCGCTGCCGAGGGGCCGGGGTCCAGGTCGCGTGGGTCAACTGGGGGCTCACGGATGAGGACCTGGCGGCGATGCCCGCCGGGGTGGCGCGCGGATTCGCGCGGGCTGTCGTCACCGGGGAGAGGGACTCGGGCGGGCTCGGCGTGGACCTTGGGAACGGCAAGGGGAGGTGCCTCGTCGCGGGGGAGTGGAACGCCGAGATCTACGAGCCGCTCCGGCAGGCTGTCGACGGGGCCGACGACGTGCGCTGCGCCAAGAACCGCATGAGCGGGCTGTGGTGCGAGGACCAGCCGCTGTGGAGGTACCTGAAGGAGAGCGGGAAGAAGACGCTGCTGTTTGCGGGCGTCAACACGGACCAGTGCGTGCTGGGGACGCTGGCGGATGCTTACAATGCTGGGTGGGACTGCGTCCTGGTCGAGGATGCTTGTGCGGCCTCGACCGAGAAGGCGGCTGAGGTTTGCTTGACAAATGTCGCGGTGAGTAAGCCTCTATTCGAAGTTCTGTTTTGCCCCTCGAGATCGGTTGCATTGCTCTTTCTCTCGCTTTCGCCTTGTCTTTGGGCCTGGGGCTTCCATCTGTGCAGTTTTGATTCACTCTTTCAAGCTGGTGGGACGCCATGTCTGGCGCCCCGGCTGTGTTACGATCGATCACCATAGCTGACGATGTTTACAAGAACAATTACGGTTTCGTTATAGACTCGACGACATTCGCGGCATCGGAATGATGAGATTTACGGCAAATGGTGCGGCAAGTGGTACAGAGCGAGATGGCGTTGGGTTTAGTCAAAGATTTCATATGCAGCTGAAATTTACAAGACTTTAGAAACGTGGGCGCTGTTGTAGGAGCACTAAAAGATGGTGGAAATTCTGAGGGCGACGGAATCGCGAGGACGCTCGAGGTGATATGAGACAGGGCACGAGGAATACGAGACACGGATCTTGAGAGAGGATGGTTCCCGCTCCCCCACCAACAGCTTGCCTAGACGTGGCTGCATGCGGCTCGTCTCGCGATAGGGTCCAAAGTCCATCCGCCAAGGGCTTTACGGCCCAAAAATGGAATCAATTTGCTGCGTACAGTTGGCTGCGGGCTGATGATTGTGAACCCTGCATTTGACCCGTGTAAGATTTCACGTGGGCAAATAGACAACGGAATGGTGGCGGATCTCTAAAATCAAGACCAAAGGAAACGCTACAAGACGACGAAGATCGTGTCACTGGAATGGAATCTAGGTCTGGAAGGTGATGGCAACGAGGGAGACGGGCCAATTTGACCGGGCTTTCTCATTCGACGATAGGTAGTTTGGTATCTAATGCGCGACAATGCAGCCGGCCGTTGGCTCTGCCATGTGAAATATCGTTCGGATCCTTCCAGACGCCCCCCGCCGACATTTTAGCCGCAGCAAAAGCATGCTCGTCCATTCCAGCCGAAGTCTTGTTTGGGCTCGCACTTTTGTCTCGCCCCACCGGCCGTCCCATCCTGCCGGATCGTGTGCAGCTCCTTCTTGGACGCCTCCCCCCCCCCCCCGCTCTCTCTTCCGGGTGTGGTCATGTCGAGTCTTTGAAAAGCATTGTCGAATACAATCATGTCTATTGTAAATGCCGCAAAAAGGGTGGGCCGAAAGAGGTGTGTGAAGTTTCACCGCCGTTACGCCGTGAAATGGAATGCGATGGATGTCATCGTGAAGAGTAGAAGGAAAAGGGAAGTGTCGTTAGGTCGGCCCACAAAAGGGACGATCGGCCACCAATTGCGCGGATAACGCCGTGAAAATGCATGTCGTGCTGGAGATTAGGATCGCTCTGCCCCCGTCAATTCCCCCGCCAACGTCGCAATCTTGCTCATGGGGATCGTGCTTTGTCGGTGAATCCGTTCCGCCCAAAAAAAAAAAAAAATAAGTGAGGAAAAAAAAAGGGCCGCAAGAGAGGGTCTGCGGCCTCCCGAGAAGAAGCGAACATTGAAGTTTGTGTGCGTGAGTGACGATATGTGGCTGGCTCATCCGCCCTGGACGACGACGTCGCCCTTGCAGATGCCGTAGGAGCAGCATGCCTCGGGCTCAAGAGTACCCATGAGTATCTGATCTCGCTTTGACTGTGGTCCGTACGTTAGCAAGATGTTGGCGTGCGACGGAAGAAGACATGGTGGGGTATACTCACGTCCGGGCACGGGACGGGACTGGCCGAGGCGATGCTGCCGAAGAGAACGGCAGCAAGAAGCGCTGGTAATGAGACTCTGAATTGCATCTTGGCTGGAGAGGATTCTTTGATGTGGTTGGGAGGAAGAAGAATAGTAGGCTACAGAGATAACCTGAGATTCCGAGTAGGTAGGAGAGGCTGAAGTGAAGTACAGGCGTGGGGGCGGGAGGGTTATCACAAGCCAGGTGAGGTAGCGCAGGCGCCGTGGGAAACGAGAGACAAGCTGGTCAAAACTAGACAAACGACGGACAGGGTGGGGGGATCGCAAGCAGATATACATGCAGTCATCGCTGGATGACGCTGGCGGTCATTGGAAACGGGGCCAGAGAGAGAGGCGAGGGCTCGCTCACCTCACCTGCAGGGCGATGGATGACCCAGATGGAGACGGAGAGGGGGGCTATCACATAATGGAACCCATTCGGGACCCATAGGAAAGACAGATCAACAGGCTGACGGGAAAATGACAGTACGTTGTATCGTCTAGCTATCTAGGTAGTCTAGCATGCATGTCTGGCAGGTTGTGTGCAATAACTGTAGGCAAAACAAGACGGTGGGCTCGCCTCCGTTGGTAGGATCAGCAGTGATAATAAGCGAGCCCGCGCAGGATGCTATGGGAGCAAAGTCATTGCCCAGGCGCTGTGATTGAGGTCAATTCACCCGCCCAATCTACTCGACACAGCGCCGTCCGGGATTGGGGATTGGGCTGGGATGTGCTGGGCAACGAACAACGAACTGGAATGCCAGAATTGCCCGCCCGCGGCGCCAGCAAAAAGCTTGGCCCGCCGCTGGTCCACCACTCCTCGGCTGACCTTGCCGGAAGTGGGGTCCCACCCGCCAACACGGGTTACATGGTGCAATCGCAGTACCGTCAAATGTTTATCCCGTGTTTCGTACACGGTAGCCTGTCCACTCGGTTGACTATCCAGCGAAGCCTGAGCGACGGCGGGACCATCTGGCGTGGCTGTTTGCGCCACACTTGCGCAGCCCGAGCCAGGGAAGCAGTGAGCACTTGTGACCCATTGCTGACCTATTTCTGGCTACCATCGTCAGCTCAGCTCGTAACTCGGTAGTGCCGCGGCCTCGCGCCGGTACCTGCTCAGAACCCGAAGCTTACCCAACATCTCAAGACGCCGTCAGATAACATAGTATCACGCAACACTTTTCTGCTTTGGTGCCACTCAGCTGGTTCCACCACTAGCAAAAGTGAGGCTATTGTGACTCACGCCCGCTGGTCTATACGGTACACGACAGTAATTCCACAGAATTTCTGTTCTTGTCTTCGTATGCTCGCCCTTGATGAGAAAGGCTAACATCAAGCCAGAATCGAAACTAGTCAATCTTGTTGTTTTTTTTGGCTTGCCATCCCATCCTCTGCCCTGGTCACGATGTACGGGCTATAGAAAGTCTCCCGTATTACGCAATGACAAGCATTCAGCCTGACTTACACACAATTCCAGCATTCAGATATGAATCATAAAAATGACTGTTTTGGGAACAGGCAAGGCATCATATTTTGAAAGGTTGTAAACTTCTGTATACTTAAGCGGGTAGTGGATTTCGGTCACAAATCGAAGTCCACTGCCCGAGTAACTCTTCTGCTGATGTAAAGACCTACCGCCTGTCTATGTTTAGTTGTCGCAGTCGACTTGCCAAGAGCAACGACTCCACCAAGGCTGGGAAAACCCCAAGGGGAAGTAAGCTGTCGACTCGTTGTCTCCCCATGTTTTATTGATATGGGGCAAGTCAGAGTCATGTAGGAAGGAAGCCACGTTCGACAATGAAGACGAATGCTGCAGTTGAACTGTTTAGCAATGAATCAAAATATCTATATATAATGGCAGATCATTGTCTGTTGAGGAGAACATATCCTTTGGTTTCATCATCCACATTCACTATTGCCCCTGGCCAACACTCCATTTAGACCAGCTCCCCAGCCCTAACTCAACCGATATTTTTGAACCACAAATCAAATAAAGATGTTCTTCAACACCAAGTCCGTACTCGTCTTCCTCGCCGCCCTGGCGACGGCCAACGCGGCCGCCCTTCCAGCGCAGGGTGCCGTCCTGGACGCGCGTGTCACGGCACAGGACATCAAGGGCTGCTACTCGGGCTCTTTCACCTGCGCCAACGCCTGCAGCGGCGTGCTTGCCAACGAGGGCTACCAGTGTCTTCAGCATGAGGGCGGTGACCAGACCTGCTGTGTGAAGCTCTAGATGGTTGAACATGGGTAGGTGCGGCCGTCTTGGGCGCTATGCACGACATATCTGAGAGAACTAAGCTGACAGAGGCGCAGGCTAAGGATGTAATATCTTGGTTACTGTCGCAGCTCGAGTTGTGGGTCCAGATAGCTAAGATGTTACTACACATCTATGCACTCTTGTGTACAAGAAGACCAGGCCACAGAACTTTACAGTATTGTATGTGGCTTGGGAAATGTAAATATCAGACAGACGTGTACATATATAATTTCGAAATCTGTACTTATGCAGGCGATTTTACCGAAGCGTATATACAACTTGAAACCGAACACTTTCCAATATCTTTCCTACTGGTTGAAGGGTCCTGATGACCAGACTGTTTGGACCATGTAAGGCATTACGAATTGTCTAATACACAGGGGTCAATAATGGTTCAACCCCTAACTTCATGTCGTTACTGAACAAGTCTCATAGCAAATATTATTGCGTAGTGGACTACTATTGACGCTATGTAGACATATTGTTGAGTATAGGGGGACCTAGGAGCTCAAATGAGGGTCTGTACACCTTCTGATCAATGCGTTGAGCGGATAATTACCAAGTACCTAGGTAGACCGGGTTGTGAGGTCATGCTCATGTGGACCTAAGCGGCCTAGGCGATACAGTGGGGCGGCCTGCTGGGGCATGTTCCCGTCAGCCTTGCAGGGATATTATCTAAGGTTTGATTATCAAAATCTCGTTAGATGAAGCATATGTCGACTGTGGGGCCTGCTGCAGGAATCGAAACAAAACGGAGCGGGTCGTGGAGGGTGCGAAACGGGAATGAACACCAGCAAAACGGAGACGCACATAGACGACATCGACCGAATTGCGCAATCGACAGGTGACAGATCAGGTGGATTGCCGTCATAGCGTCATAACCCAGAAGCACAGGCAGTTGTGTGCCGGCGGGGAGGTTTGCCTCAATAGGGAAGCTGCGATCCATCTCGTGAAACTGATGCCGCAAGATTTGTGCGCAGGTGCAAGCGTGAGTGCTGATCAGTGGGAACGGCGGACATGTATCTGGAAGCAGCAGTGTCGGCAGTCACCTTCCTTCCGAATTTACCAAAAGCAATTGTTGCTCTCCACCGAATGTACACACGGCTGAAACTGCCTGCGTATCCTGGCTCACCACTCTTACTTAGAGCCGACACGGTCCGTCGGTTCGACAAATTTTTTCTTGGCAGAATCAACTCTGGGGACGGACGGCCTGACTAAGTGAATCCCGTTTGGGACTCTCACTGTCTGTCGTCAACCCTCCAGTCCAACCCAAAATCACGTGGGTAGAGGTGCTGATATGACGACCAGAGATGTTGGAGTCAAGTCATGCCATGACTCTCTGGGTATGGATTGCGCAATCTATCCTTTGAAAGCGTATGTCCAGTCACAAAAAGGGGCCTCTTGCTCCGGCCAGAAGGTCAAAGCATCCTCCAATAACAGCACTAATATCAGATAGTACGAGACCGCCCAAAAGGAAAATCCAGAACAAGAGCACCCTGTGTCAAATAATCTTGTCGGCGGTTCAATGCTGTGACACCAAGATTGTTGCGTTGAACAACCAACGCACCCGTTCAAGGGGCTCACCACACACGGCATACACCCAAAGTATGCTTCCGGCAGTGGAAGCGTCGCCATCAGTCGCACAGCAGACAACGGCCATCTCCTTCACACACGCATTGGGTGATGATTCACTCCCGCACTAATCCTGCGGCGGGACCCGAGCGATACATCGATTTCTCGCGGAGGCACAACTATCAACATGGTCATGACACTTTTTCCTTGTGTTCATGGTGCCAGCTCCGCCGTGGGATGACACTCTCAGACTGCAAGAGGGATTCCATCCAGTTCTACGAGAGGTGCTCGGCTTTTTCTGGGCGCAAATACATTGGCCTAGCGGACCGGCCTCGCGTCCACTGTGACTTGGCACACAGTTACAGTTACACGGGTCGGAAAAGCGCCTATGCATGTTTGAGAGATCCCACGGTCCGCCACAACTCTGTGTAACCAGCCTAATCCAGGAAAGCCAGACTGACCGCCTTGCTGCTACTGGCTGCTCTTATTGAGAAGCACTTTGCCGATTCCGATCCCGCCGTGCGGGCTCACCTCACGTGGTCTCTAGAAGAACAGCATCGAGAAAATGACAGAGATAATCTAGATCTGTAACTATCCAACGGCTGCTTGCATTCCCTCGGAGGCAGTGTCTGCAAATCTCACGATTTGTATCAAAAGCTGCGACTTCCCTTAAAGCAGCAAAGATGTGATGCGGTCCCGATTGTATGATAACCGCTCTGGTTGGAGCATTGTCCTGCCACTTGAAAACGATTGGCAAGCCCCACCGAGCACAAGGTGTTATTCAGAAGCGGTATCAGGTCGCACCGCTTCGGACGTGTCTCACTGATCGGTTCGCTAGGCATGGGAATCCTGGCCTGGCACACTTTTTTCCTCCACCCGATCTAAACCAGCGCGACCGCCATCGTCTACTTCGAGAACATTGTTGCTGACAGTGCACTAGGGTACGACCAAGAGATACTCAGAGCCCTTATGTTGACCCGGACTTGTCATCCACAGACTTCCACACGAGTTAGCAGAGGAACTTGACACAATATTGTCTACGACCTTGCGCCCACATGTCCTCCCCCACTCGTTTCTCCGAAGCCTAATAGACTGACGAGCCCAAGGTTGGTGAGGCTGCTCGTGTCTGGCGTGAAAACTGCTGGCCACTCCACAAGTGTGGGCATGTCCTGGAAAAATAGTGCACCGGAATTTCCTAGCAGAATGAGAGAGCCAATCAGTCTTCAAGTGATTACCTCTTCGGTGGCTGAAAAACAAGGCCCTCGCCCCTGATTCGCGCTGTACGACAGCGTTGGTCGCGTATTACACAAGTGTGACTTTGCTGCCATCCGCAAAAAGCATGGGTCTCCGTCATTACTGGGGGAAAGCGTGTGAAACCCCCCAGCCACTCGGTCTAGCACGGCCCAGATGCTGGGCATGGCAAAGAGGGCGTCAAATGAAAGCCTCACATGCCGTTGTCTGGACTGAAGCAAAGCATGGACACGCCAGGGAACTCGGTACTCCACATAACAAATAACAGTTGTTGCTGCGGAGGACGAACAAGCCATTCTTCGACATTTAACTGATTCTCATGGAAACGTCATCCTCTAGTCTTCGAAAAACGTCAATATCGTTCCCTGGCCGCCATTTACCAACCAATACAACTCAGATTGCGAAGGCGCTGACTTAGAAGACAGCACATGAAGCTGTCTGTTGCATGGAACAGATGCAGCACATACACGAGGTGAATGCAGGTCCAAGTACACACCTTGCCTTTACCTTTCTGATTGGGACTGAATAGTTCTGTTCGCACACTCTGATCTTTGCCAAACAGGATTGACGTACATGAGGCTTGCAGCTAGTAACAGCTCATATTTGATGCTCTGCCAATGCCCAGCCCTAGTGGTGCCTGGCGGCCAAGCCTGTCTCCTGCAAGGAACAACGAGGTGCGCGTACTCGTGCTTCCTGATCAGACAGCGCGTCAGCAGATTGCCGAATGGTCGCGCACCACAGCGTCGATTCCTCCACACATCCATCATCCTCCTGAGCTTCCACGACTCTAGCTCCAGGGAGGGCACCACCTGTGAAAGCCGGGGGTGGCTCCGTTGTGCATTCATGGCCGTTCTTTGTGCAATTGCCGATATGGGGATATAAAGTATCCATGCCATCTTTCCTTTAATCTAAGCAAATTTTGTCAATCTATATCAGCCAATCCAACTTCATTGCCGCTCGCTATTATACGTGGGTACAGATATGCGCCTACGTGTTATCTTGCCTCGATTTGCCCGTACGATACCATTCAGGCATACTGCCAAGCCAACCTTATCACTTGCTTTTTTGACAAAAGTCGAGGCTTACAGCATTTTCTCCCCCACGACTCTGTCTTGTCTTTAAGATCGAAAGACTAGCTGTGATGGCTTTCATTGGGTCGGACACAGACGTAGAAAGGGGAGCAGCGAGTACGGAGGAAAAGGACCTCGCTATCGAGACCGAGGAGGTGGCTCACTCCGCCACGGGAAGAACACCATTTCGCGATAAGCAAAGCGGCTTCTTCGCGAGAGTCCAGAAGCTCACCGAAAGGTTTGGCGTTGAACAACGGGGCATCGAGCGGGTACTCCCTGATGAAAGGACTGACACAAGTGTGAGCAAGGTCGGGACTCTAGTAAGAATCACCCTCACAACTAGCAAGCGAGACGGACACGACATGTGCTCCGCGGGTGAGATATATGCCTCCCTTCTGACCTAATACAGTGGATGTCAGCAAATATTACTGTCTCAACCTTTGCATTGGGAGCCCTGGCGCAGCCCGTCTTCGGGCTCGGCTTCGTTGATTCGGCACTGACAATTGTCTGCGTCAACGCCTTGGGTGTCCTCCCGGCCTGCTTTTTCTCAACCTTTGGACCTCGCTTCGGTCTCCGGCAGATGGTTCTGTCGAGGTTCTTTTTCGGCTATTATGGGACCAAGTTCAGTCAGTTCTACCATGGTCCCGTCACAATGCAGGCTCGGCTCCTCTCCCCCATGGCACTGACGCTTCTCTGGCATGAATATGGCTGACAATGTGTTTTCCCAGTCGCGATATTTAATATTATCGCGTGTCTAGGCTGGTCCTCTGTCAACACGATTGTCGGGGCCCAACTACTCGCCGCAATCAACCCCGGGTCCCACGCCCTGCCTGGCTGGGCGGGCATCCTGATTATCTCTCTGTCTACTCTGTTCATCACTACCTTCGGCTACCGCCTCGTACACACCTACGAGCGCTGGTCTTGGATCCCGGTCCTGGTTATCTTCTGCATCGTGGCAGGGGAGTTTGGGGTCTCGGGCAAGTTTGACGCCCTCTTGCCCCTCGGGACAGGGAAATCTGAGGCAGGCTTGGTTCTAAGCTTCGCGGCCTCCGTCTATGGCTTCGCAACAGGCTGGACAGCGCTGGCCTCAGATTATTCTGTTTACCAGCCAGAAACCCGCCCCGCGCGGTCTATCTTCTGGTGGTCCTTCGCGGGCCTGTTCTCCTCGCTGGTCTTCACCGAGCTCCTCGGCGCCGCGGTAATGACAGCCTCCGCCCTGGACGATGGCTTCGCAGAGGCATACGAGACCAACAAAGTTGGAGGGGTCCTAGCTATAGTGCTGGTTCCACCGCTGGGTGCGTTCGGCAGGTTCTGCCTGGCCGTGCTGGCGCTGAGCATCGTCGCCAACAACTGCCCCAACATCTACAGCGTGTCCCTGTCGCTCCAGGTCCTCGCGCGACGCACCCAGCGCATCCCGCGCTTCGTCTGGCCGGCGCTGGCGACGGCCGTCTACGTCGCCATCTCGGTCCCCGGGTACAGCAGGTTCGAGGAGGTGCTCGAGAACTTCATGCTGCTCATCGGCTACTGGTTGGCCATCTACGAGGGCATCGCCCTGACCGAGCACTTTGTCTTCCGCAGGACCAGCGGGTACGCCGTAGAGGACTACGCCACGCCGGGGAGGCTGCCCCCAGGCTACTCGGCGCTGTGCGCGTTCCTAGTTGGCGCCATGGGGGCGGTCTTGGGAATGGCACAGTCTTGGTATATAGGACCTATTGGGCGGCTGTGCGGTGGTGAATTCGGCGGCGATGTTGGCTTCGAGTTGGCGTTTGGTTTCAGTGCTGTGGCTTACCTCGTGTTAAGGTCGGTCGAGAAGGAGTGGTTCAGGAGATGAGGGGCGAGGCTGGGTATTTTTCACGATGCATAACGACGTAACGTTCAGGCTACGCCCGCGGGGCCAAGTGTCTCAATCTGCACTGAGACACAGTTTCTGCGGCTGGCTCCAGATACTTCAGTTATCAATTCAATTCCAAAAGCAAATGCTAAACACGCCTTGAACACCGACTCTGCCTCTGGGTGGGGTAAAAAGGTATATCCATGAGTCCATCCATCCAAATCTCTGCCCCTCAACCCGTGCGCTTCGTTTCCTGCGTCATGTCTTATGACCAGCCATGGTCGTTGTCCTCGTCCAAGTCATCCGTCATCTTTCGTGTCCACAATCCTCGCTCGTGTCTGCACACACTCCCATACCAGCCCGACCCATTACTCATTATTGGGTTTTGTAAAACTTCTTGTAAACCAAGTGCAGCAGCAAATTGACGTTCAGCTTCAGATTCCCCTCGAATAGTGTCATGAATTGGTGGCTCTCGAACTGCGCCTGCAGTAGGTCCTCGATGGGGACCAAGGCGCTGGCGCCAGGGATCTGAATGTGTCCCCTCGAGCCCTCGATCGCAAACACACCGACCTGGTCGCAAGAGATGGTGAGGTTGATCTTGTCCCATTCACGGTCCGCTGTGCCGGTCCACTGAACTAGCACGCCCTTGTCCATGAGCTGTCGCGCGCTGTACTTGTACGAGCCGAACTTCGGCACGCGGCCGCTGCGTTCCAGCTCTCGCTGGTGGTTGTATTGGCGTGTGAAGGGGAGGAGGAACTTCTTCTTTCTGTGGAATGAATTAGCTCGAGGCCATTGCGTTGGCATGCTGTATCGAGAAATTTTGACTTACCCCTTGTTCTTTTGCAATGTTGACATGGCCTGTTCAATGTAGTCATCATAGCTCTTGCGCTGCTGCTCGAGATATTTGGCCTTCTCGTGTAGGTTGCCGAGAGTGAGACGCACACCTTCCACTTCCCGCTGCCTCTGAATCCTCCTTCTGCTCTTGGTGCGAATGTCGAGAGCGATGGCATTGAGCACGTCCTGGTAATGGTTATGTTTTGAGATCCGACCCATGTGCTCGAGCGCCATGACATTTTGTAGTGCTGTCCGCTTGAGCTCATGGTAAGACATCCTCGTAACATCGACCATGTTGGCGTCAGAGTAGGCCCCCCTGGTGTTGTCGTTCCCATCGAAGTCTTCGCGTAGCACCATATCCCACTTGCGTTCATCCTCGGGCGTGATTGGCTTGACCAGGATCTCGAGAAGATGCGCGCCGCTTTGAACGCGTATGATGTACAAGACACATCGCTTCGTCTCCATAAACAAAGCCTTGACCTCAGCCTCTGGGTCATCGACATCATGCAGCTTTGGCGTGAGGAACATTTGGATATCGGATGAGCCCGTAGCTGTCATCTCGTTCTCGTTGTTCTTGGCGCTACCAAGATCTTGCATGATCTCACGCAGAATGTCGTCACGGTTGGGGCATATGAAAGGGAGATCGCTCGCCACCAAGTTGTGAATGGCGAAAATGTCGCTCATCTTGATGTATAGTGTTGGCCTGTTCTTTGCGTACAAGTCGTTGAATTCATCAATGTCGAATGTGCTCTCAGCATCAGGCACAGAGATGAGTTCCCTCATGATGTGGGTCAGACGCTCGACGGATTCTCCGATGAAAGCGTTGAGAGGTTGTAAGTAGACGTTCTCACCACCAAAGTGGCGTCCAGAAGCAACTTGTCCAAGCACCTTTGCGACCTCGCTCAAATTGCGCTTTTGCAGAGGGCTGAGCTGCTTTTCAATAACACCGACATTTTCCGGCGAGGTCAGCGCATTGTGGAGATAGAACCGCCAGAACCAATGAGCAACCGTCTGGAGCAGTTGTTGCTGAGGTTCTCGCTTGAAGTGTTGACAGAGGAACTGGAACATTTGTTGGCACAGATATCGCATGCCATATGGAAGTCGGGGAAGGAGGTCTTCCAGGGCCAGTAAGAATTGATCGCAGATTTCGCGAAGGTCACGGAGGTGGTCAATGAATAGTTCTCGGGTTTCCGGATCTTTTATAGCCAGTTCCCTGGGAATGTCAAGCGGCCTCCTGCTGGGCTGGCCAGTCCGGAGCTCTTCATTGTTGATAGCAGACCGGTAGATCTGCATGGGGTCGCTCTCCAGATCCAGTGCGGGGTCTTCAATGATGTTGTCCCGAATCAAGGGTCCGAGAAGGTCTCTCAAGTATTTCCTATCGCGTGGAGACCGTGTGTAGTTGCTGAGAAGTTTTGTCCAAAAGAAGTTGCCGCGAAGGTATTCTTGAACGGCGTTGCATGCCTCGATCTCCTCCTTGATGGAGCGTGCCACAAGCTTGAGGAGGTAGTACTCCTCGCGCCGCTTCTGAGCATATCCAAACAATCCCATCATCAGAATCTCAATACGCTTGCATTCCTTCTCCGCGGTGCCTTGCTCGCGGACACGCTTGAAGAGGCGAGCAAGATATTGGGGCTGTGTTTGCAGGTTGAAGAAGAGCTGCTGGTACAAATCGAGCTTCTTCCGGGAGCTCTTGTTGAGGGCCTTGAGGTCGAACTGGTTGGCTGTGATCATAGAACTGTTCGCGAGGAGCGTGCCTGCGTGACCACCGTAGTTGTGTTGATGTCGTACAACTTCGTCCAACGTGATCTTGTTCTTGACGAGTAGTGCGATCTTGATGTCAAGCTGGTCGATGTACTGTTCGAGCATTTCGTTCTGCCTGACCTGCTGAACCACCGTCTTCCTCATGCGCTCAAATTCTACCTCCTCGTGGAAGTCGAAGTCGCTGTCATTGAGAAGATGAACAAAGTTCTTGACCGCTCCGACTGGTGGGTTCTTGCCAGTCGTCAGACTCTTGTATGCTTCGCCTTGGAGCTTTCCCCTCACGAAACTTTGGATCTTGACAACCTTCTGCATATTCTCGTGGAAAAATCGTTTCTTCTCTTCGAATTTCGCTCGAACAATGAAGGCTTTCGCGGCGGCTTGAACTTCGACGATAGACTCTTCTTCCTCCTCGAGCGCGCTGATCAGGAAACCGACGTTCTCTCTAAGCATTGCGGCCCTGATGAGTGACTGCAGGTCGACCACGGAATCCTCATGAGATTCGAGCTCCTCGAGTAGGGCCAAGTGCTTTGCGCGGAACAAGTCACCACGAATGCACGCTTGGAAATAAGTAATGAAGGGCGTTTCCTTCACCAAGGCTCGGCGGTCGTCGGCAAGTTGCTGCCGTTGAAGCATGCCCCGGATAGCGGATTGGAGATCGACGACTTCAAGCTCATGGTCGCTCAGACCGTCGAGGAGCGCCGCAACGTCCCGGCGGACAGCACCTGCACGGATGCATGCCTGCAGCGCCTCTATTTCTGACGAGTGCTGGCTGAGTTCCGATTTTGTTTCTTTGACGGCCGTTCTTGCCTTTCTTCCGCGGCAAGCAGCTTGGAGAGACTCCCACTCCGGGGTGTAGTGTTGAAGAGTCTCCCTCTGCACGGCGGCCTGCTTTCTAGTCAGCATTGCACGCGCGGCGGCCTGGAGGCCAGTGATGGCCTGAGCCTGTCTTGCAAGGAATTCCTGGTCGTCGTCCAACCTGTTCCTCAGAAGCGCTCCACGGAGAGCAGCCTGGAACCCAACGATAGGGCCAGCCATGCGAGCCGTCTCCTGCTTCTGGCGAACGATGTTCTGGCGGGTCAAGTAGCCCATGAAAGCCGCTTGAACATCGCGAACAGGCCCAGACACCCGAGCCAGCTGAGAGCGCACGTCTCGTACCTCGCTACGGACTTTGGCAGCCCGTATCATACTCTGCAGCTCGAGTATGTCACCCTCCGTGTTCTTCCAGAGTCTGTCTTTTTGCATCTGGCCCCGGCGGACGAGGAAGCCTCGGGCTGCGCTCTGGAGGTTGACGGCGAAGCGCCTCATTTGCAGTCTGTATCCGATTACTTGGCGGGTCCAGTCTCCGCGGATGCGTGACTGAAGATCGACCAAACAATCCTCTGTGGTCCAAAGCCGTTGCATCACCTTGCCCAAACTCATTCTGCACATAGCTCCTCTTATTTGAGCTTGCAGTTCAAGAATGTTGTTTTCATGTTCCGAAAGTTCCCGATCGATCCTCTCTTCTTCGGTCTCGACAGGCTCAGGCGGTGCTTGCTCGCCAAAATCGGCACCCATAGTACCAAAGCTGGGCATATTGACCCCGAGTTTATCCAGACCTTTCTGCATAGCCTCCAGTTCATGGTGCTCGAACTCAAGTTGCCCGACGAGGTTGCCGATACGGAAGTCAACTATCCCTTTGCGGAAGAGCAGCCAACTTAGTGCGTGAATACAGTATATGACCTTGGGGATGTTCTTCTTTTCGTAAAGATCGATCAGCTCAAACCTGAACAAGTCCGGTAAGGCGACCTCGTCCAGATAGCGAAAGAAGATGGCGATGTTGTCTGAGTGCCTGTATTGGAGTCGGTGGTGTCGGAATATCCTGAATCGCTTGTTAGGGTTGAGTGCCTCAACTATCTCTGCGAGGGTGACGCCGTCTCGTAACGCCTCCTCGAGCTCAACGATTGGAGGGATTGATTTGTGCATAACATCTTCGATCCACTCTTTTGCTTCTCCGATGTGACAGAGGTACTCGTAGGCTTGAAGGAACTGCCGTTGCTTGTCCATCCAATTTCTGCCTTCCCAGCCGTATGCACTGCTCCTTTGCCCAGCGGGGCCTGATCCTGGCTCTTTCTGGAGTCTGCGACGGCCGCGCAGGCCGACAACCTGCTGTGTCGGAGACGTAATGGCGAACTCCTCTGCCTCACCGGACTGGGCCAACTTGGACAAAGTGCGCAGTTGACTTGTGGAAGATCTGCCCAGGGTGAGGAGGTCGGGCCTAGCGAGCTGCGCGGCATGGGGCTGGTGCACAGGTACTTGTGGCGGAGGGAGACCGGAGCTGCCCGATAATAAACCATCGGAGCGCGGCATGACCATGGAGTGCGGGCGGATGGTGGAAGCCCGGGGCCGGGATGGAGGGATCGGGGAGGTGGGCTCCTTTTCAAAATGTGCGAGTTTCCCAATATCAATGGATTGGCCTCGGTCGTGGCGGTAGGTATCGCGAGGAGGCGTATTTGGCGCTGAGACAGGAGCTTGCGGCAAAGGCCTCAGCGACTGCCTTGCGGCGCTGTACATGTTGCCTGTGCTGGACTGTGGACGAGATTCTGGGCTCCTGGGCGAGGAAGGGAGCCGGCCGTTGGCCTCGCTCTTGCCGCGCCTGTGACCCATGGATCCATAACCGCTAGATGCTGAAGACGACTGAGTGGTGGTGCGACTTAAGTCGAACTGGCCGGATGAGAAGGAGTAGCCCGAAGAAGCCGACGATGTCATCGACGGATTACGGTCGACTGGATGGTCAGCTGTATATGTTTGCCGCAGAGGATGGGGTCGATACGACATGGTGCAAAGGCGCTATCGACAGCGAGAGCAAGGTCGCTCGAACTTGGAGGCTGTTGGACTTCGGGATGGAGGAAAACATTAGAGACCTTCAGTCCTCATTCGAAGTGCTAGTTTGTCGAGGGATTAGGGGTTGTGCAGGCAGGCAAGCAGGCAGGCAGTTGTTGTTGCAAAGGAATGACCCCAGGGCCTGGTGTTGGTCAAGAGTGTGGATTAACGGGTGGAGTCGGACGGGCTGCAAGTGTCGAGCTGGGCGTCGAGGTGGAAAGCAAACAAGAAAACCTGGGACCAGGGCCAGCAGAGCCAGCACAGTGCAGGGGGAGCCGCACCGATCAACACGAAAACGGACTCCGGCGGCGACGCGTATTATGAGACATGAGGGCGCGCACTGCGCAGAAAAAAGAGACGATATCGTGTAAAGTGATGTTGGGTGGAAGGGCAAAAGACGACCGATCCGGCGACGACGGGAACCTGATGCCAATGGAACGGGAATGGGTCGACGGCGACAGTATGTACGGGATGGAGCAGGGAAGTCTCTCTACCAGCCACCAGCATTCGGTTCTCGGGCAAGTATGGAGGATCCTTGCCCAGTCACAGAGTCGCAGCAGAAGGATGGTACCATATGGAGAAAAGCAGGGGCGGGGCGGTTCGTTAGCCTTGTTTACGGTTTTGACGCGCGATGGTTGCTGCAGCAGCGGGAGGGCGATTGCAAGGATGGCAGCCCCTAAAAAAGGAAAGAAAGACGTCACATGAGGTGGGCCGAGCAGTTTGGATCAACTTCAGATCAGCGATATATAAAGAATTGAGACAAAAAAGAAATCCAAAACCTCAAGCATTCGGCAACTGCTCGAGTAGACATCCTCACGCTTGCCAATTGGGCCCACCGCCCATGGGAAGAGGGCCGGAGTCTGGCTGGCTGCTGCTGCTCGAGCTGAGGTGGCTGGGAGTCGGGCAGGGAGAAGACAGAGACCCACCTGGGCACTGCTGCAGGCCCGATGTTTGGATCACAACCATTGAAGGGCCAGACTACCGACCCCTCATCGCTCGCACGTCCACCCACACCTTTTCGAGAAAGGTCATTGCCGTTGTTGCTTCCGAGTCCCGGTTCATGATGCTTGGTTTCAAGAACAAGCAGGCCTTCAAACGGGTCGTGTCAACCGGGTAGGGTGCAATGTAGCTGCAGGGACCAACCTACCCTACCCAGGCACTGTACCTGGCAGGTGCCTTACACAGGAGCTCTCTCCCATCTACCACTTTGGTCAATGCCGGGCCTGGCCTGGCCTGGCCTTCAGTTCCCCAGCATCGGCAACCCCCGGGAGAAACAGTCCCATATGCTGACAAAGAGAAGCTAGTCTATCGATAAGTCATCTTATCGATTACTGGTATCGATAACAAAACTCCCAAATCCAGTCGCGAAAGTGGGGTAGGCGCGTCAAGTTTTGGCAGAGAGCAGGGGTCCTCTCAAAAAAAAAAATTGATTTAATGCAAGAGCATCACAGCCTCGCCTAGTTCTTCTCTTCTTCTTCTTTCTTGGGAAACCCTCCCCGTCAAGAAGACGACACAGTTGACAGCACATCATCTCGTCCCCTTCTTGGCTAGCGCTCTGCTATAATCTTTAAACTGAGGCTCTTGGGACAGACCTGGCCAACAGCATAATGCCTTCTTCAAACGGTGCCATCCCCGTCAACGGCGTGACCAAGGCCCTCGACCCCTCCAAGGCCGAGGAGATCCTCAAGGAGTATGACAGCCGTGATGGACTCGGCATTCAGGACCTGATGAACGCCAAGGTCCATGGAGGTCTGACATACAATGACTTCCTCCTCTTGCCTGGCTACATTGGCTTCCCTGCATCCGACGTCACTCTTGACGCCCCCGTGACAAAGCGCATCACTCTCAAGACGCCCTTTGTCTCCTCTCCCATGGATACTGTCACTGAGCACGAGATGGCCATCCACATGGCCCTGCAGGGCGGTGTCGGTGTCATCCACCACAACTGCTCCCCCGAGGCCCAGGCCGACATGGTCCGCAGGGTCAAGCGCTTCGAGAACGGTTTCATCAACGACCCCGTCCTGATCACCAAGGAAACCACTGTCGGCGAGGCCAAGGCTCTGAAGGAGAAGTGGGGCTTTGGCGGTTTCCCTGTCACCGGTGAGTGTCTCCCTCCCGGTCAATTCCTTGTAGTTCTCTTACCAGCTATCATGATTATAATCCCAATTTATTATAACTTTCGTTCCACCGTATCGACGGTCGCCGTCATGGGGAGAAACTTGTTTCAATGACATTCCTGCTCTATCACAATTGCACGAAGCACAATAGACAACACCATCTGGCAGAGAAGTAGCTAATGTGTGTGCGGCTTCAGAAAGTGGCAAGCTTGGCTCCAAGCTTCTGGGTATCGTCACCAACCGAGATCTCCAGTTCGAGGACGTCGATGACCAGCCCGTCGCCAACGTCATGGTCACCGAGCTGATCACTGCCCCGGAGGGCGTGACTCTCGAAGAGGCCAACAACATCCTGGCAAAGTCCAAGAAGGGCAAGTTGCCCATCGTCGACAAGGATGGCAACTTGGTCTCCATGATCTCCCGCTCCGATCTCCGCAAGAACCTCAACTTCCCTCTCGCCTCCAAGCTCCCTGACTCTAAGCAGCTGATTTGCGCTGCTGCTATCGGCACCCGGCCAGAGGACAAGATTCGCCTGCGCGGGCTCGTAGAGGCTGGCCTCGATATCGTCATCCTCGACAGCAGTCAGGGAAACAGCATGTTCCAGATCGACATGATCAAGTGGATCAAGAAGGAGTTCCCTGAGCTCGACGTCATTGGCGGAAACGTCGTGACTCGCGAGCAGGCCGCTGGCCTCATTGCTGCCGGAGCTGACGGTCTCCGTATTGGTATGGGCAGCGGCTCTGCTTGCATCACCCAGGAGGTCATGGCTGTCGGCCGTCCTCAAGCAACTGCTGTGTATAACGTCAGTGCTTTTGCTGCCAGGTTCGGTGTGCCCTGCATTGCCGATGGTGGCATTCAGAACGTTGGTCACATTGTCAAGGGTCTTGCCCTCGGCGCTTCCACCGTGATGATGGGTGGTCTTCTGGCCGGTACCACGGAGTCTCCTGGAACCTCGTTTGTTTCCCGAGAGGGCAAACTGGTCAAGGCGTACCGTGGTATGGGCAGCATTGATGCCATGCAGGACAAGAAGGCTGGAAACGGTGGCGTTGACAGCCAGAAGAGCAACGCCGGAACAGCTCGGTACTTCTCCGAGGGCGATAGCGTGCTGGTCGCCCAGGGTGTCGCGGGCGCTGTCGCTCACCGTGGCTCGATCACCAAGTTCGTGCCTTACCTTGCCGCCGGCCTGAAGCACTCCATGCAGGATGCCGGTATCAAGAGCCTACACGAGCTTCACCAAGGTGTCCATGACAGTGTTGTGCGCTTTGAGATCAGGACTGCCAGCGCCCAGCTTGAGGGCGGTGTCAACATGGAGTCGTATGAGAAGAAGCTCTACGCCTAAGTCCAAATTCTGCGGCTAGGCGCGATCTAAATTGCATGATTTTATAGGAGTTGTGGCGTGCTGGACTCGGCTCGGTACTGAAAATTGGGAATATCATGGGTTGTGTGCATTGAGGATCTTGTGAAGGGAGAGCGTCCAGACTGGATTGGTTTTGATTTGTGGGGCATCTAGCGTGGGCTCCCGGGAGTCAACAGAGGAAGACTTCAACTTGTTTTTAAGTAGACGTCTGGAAATCAGAGCATCGTCGCACTCACGTCCTTTGAACCATCCGCTGCAGTTGACCCTGCCCCAAGACGACTTCCTAAACCAATAATTACCAGTCTACTAACAAACCACGGTGTTGACTAGCGTAATCTCTGTCCACTGTCTCTCAGACTTGCAGAGGGTTGAGCTTTTCACATTCCAATCTGCTTTTCAGGAACCATGACTGCTCAGCGTGAGTGGCGCGGCATTGATTTCTGAGTAGTGTAATTATCAAGTGCAAAGCAAGCCCGTCAGAGAAACGGCAAGGCCGATGTGAGGACTTAGCATAAGTTCTGTAACACCAAAACTCCATATCCAGCATGTTTTCCTCATACAACATCACTCATGCTGCTATCTGGACATCGTATGCATCACATCATACAAAACAGCCCCGCCATTGAAGGTCTCATGGCAACACCAGCTCGTCTCTCCCCATGACCTCTTTCACCCTCTCCTGGCCGCGGAACATGTACCTCACAAAAAGGCACTTGGTCCGCCTGGGCCTGGGGTCCCAGAAGCCGAGCAGCCTGCTCTTCCTCAGGCCCCCGGGGACGTGCAGGGTCCCGTCGTCGTCCACCAGCGCCGCCAGCGCCACGGTGACGTCGGCAACATCCTCCGGGAACGCCCAGCTGGGCCCCAGGTTGATGGAAGGACCGGCAGAAGCAGCGGCGGCCTGCTGTTCAGAGGAGGGCGGGGCAGATTGGCCGTCGATGAGGACGCCATACTTGGCGCTCAGGATCACGAGGCCGCGGCGCTCGCGCTGGAAGCGCTGCTTCTGCATGACTGGCTCAGCGAGGACGGTGAGGAGGTCGTCGGCTTCGGCACGGCGCGCGGCGATGTGTTCCTGGATGTCTAGCGAGCGCCTGCCCTTCTCCTCTTGGAACGTGGCGTCCGCTCGAGACAGGAGGCCCCGGGCGTGATCGAGGACCGTGAGCGCCAGGGCCGGTAGGAAGCCGGCGAACAGCAGGATCTTTGTGAGGAACTGGTGGTGGGAGGGCTGGTCGCGGAAAAGCACCAAGGGGATGGTGAGGCTCCTGCTGTTCCTCCTTGCATAGTACAGGGACAGGACCACGGCGCTGCTGTTGCTGTTCACAGACACCTCGAGGCCCAGTTTCGAGGACTTCCCGAATTTCTTGAGCCCGCGCACGGCAAGCTGGCTGATTTCTGACCTGCCAAGAGAGTGTACCCTGCCAAACAGGTTGTTCGGTCTCGATTTGTACGCGGACAGTTCAGCTTCGAAGCGCAAGCCCCTCAGACGATCCGGGATAAGGCTGTTTTCCAACTCGGTGGGCGATGCTAAGAGGTTCCTCCCGAACCTTAGATATCCAGCCGCCCCGCCAGTGGTTAATGCGCCCGAGATCGTCCACGATCCCCCTTTGCCCAGGCCACTCAGAAAGACACTATCGTGGAGTCGTCGCAGGCCACTACCTGCTGGCCTCGTGAAAGCACGACCGGAACGGAGTCCCAAGGTATCCTCAGAGGACCCGCCGAATTTGTATCCGACCTCGAGCGTGGGTGGGCTGTAGTAGCTCGGCAGCTGCGAAAGCTGGTCCATGTAGCTGCGCCAGGAAGCCCCGGTCGAGTCGCCGTCGAGCTGTTTCCTGACGGAAGAATTCAGGTAAGAAGACGGCGACAGGCTGTCCCATAGTGACGGTGTTCCGCTGTCCGCACAGGCAAATGCGGTACCGCCCTTGCGACCACCAACACGTCTGTGCAGGCCGAGCCCGAATCTCGGCCTATACCTGGCAGCCGGCCATGCGCGGCTGACTGAGACGCTCGCCTCGGTGTGCAGAGGCTCGGCCGACCGGTCGCTCTCCTCTTTGTCGCCGTCGAGGCGCAGCACGTGGGACGCCCTCGCGGTCAGGGAGGCGGCGTTGACGGCGTCGGTCTCGATTTCCAGCACCGCGTCTGGGAGTGTCCGCCTCAACGCGGCCTCTGAGAGCCCGGATTGGCGAATGAAGAGCTCCTGTCGCAGTTTGAAATTGACAGCTGGCGCGAAGTAGAATGTGTACCACTGTAACTGCCGGTCCTTCGGGAACGTGTCGGCGCTGAGGTTTTGTTGGCAGCCCGAGGCGCTAGTAGGAGGAAGATATGAGTCCCTCACATCCGTTGCGAATATTGAGGATGTGACAGTGACGGTGGGTGTAGTGCAATATAGCTCGTTCTTGTCGTACTTCACCGCAGCTGCAGATGTCGTGCCGCCCAGAGTCTTTCGAACCTGTCGCAGTCTGGGCTGCAAGAGTTGGCTGAGGGCAGGGAAAGAAGTGACGGAAGTCTGCGTGAGGGAAAGAGTAGTCGGTGACCCGCGTAGTTGAGCACCTTGCCAACGGCTCGAGGTGACCATTGACTGCGCATCCAGGTGCAGTCTTACTTCTGTTGATTCCCGCTCTTGCTGCCGTCGCAATTCCCGCACCAGCCGAGGATCTGTTCGCCTGGCTTGTCGGGTATCGCCAGCCACATCGTCTTCACCCTCATCTCCAGACAACAGGGCCGTCTCCTCAAACTCGTCGTCTTGTAACGATTCATCATAATCATCCCGACTGTGCTTGCTGCTTAGAGTTTCGAACGCATCCTGGACATGACCAAGATACCGCTCAGCTAGACTTTGATACTGCGCCGGGATACTATCTGAGCGAAGGATATCACACAGCCGGAAGTAAGCCCGACAGATATCTCTCTCAGAAACCTCGTCTCCCTCCGGAAGTGACAAGAGTTCGTAATGCGAACGACGTACTCTTCCCAGCCCAGACTGGCGTGGTACACTGCCGGCGCCGCGGTGCGACGCGGGCGGCGTGACGATCACGCCGTCGAAGCTCCCGGTGCCCGTCAGGGTGTCGTCCTGGTCCGTCTCCACCTCAGCATCGGTCGTGATGAAAGATGCGCCGTCGTCAAATCCAAACTCATACTCCCTCCTGGTCGTCGCAAATTGGTCGCCCAGAGACACGCGGGACCCCACGGAGCGCAGGCTGGGATTGTAGCGATTGGCATATGGCTGGTTGAGCACCTGCAGGTGCTGGTCGTGATCGCGCTCAAATGCGGCCGACGAACGAGCCGACGAGGTCGCGGAGCGGGATGAGTTGCGCGCTCGGGCGCTGCCTCCTGCGCGGCGGCCGCCTAATCCCCGGTCAGTCATGACGGAGTGCTGCTCTCTTAAGACATTGGTTGGTCCGATTTCCGAAGCAGGTTCCCTTGGGATGTTTTTCAATGGGCGTCAGTCAGTCGCGCAGAAGCTATTTGTTGATTGTACAGCCCAAGACAAACAACGGCCAAGCTACCCCATGGCGACGGCATAAACGACCTTATTAATGGCGTGCGTTAAGATCAGGGGTCGTCGTACCACCCCGGGATGTGCCCCTGGGTATTTTGGAGAAGCGTATCACGAGGTCCAGCCGCGTTTGGCGCTTGGCCTGGACATGTTCAAAGCGGTGCGCCGGCGAAGGCGACTGGTGAGGAGAAAGCCGGGACCGAGACAAAGGTGGAGACGTGCTCGCCTTCTGAACAACAACATCGTACGTGAAGGACGGTGAGTCACTGCTCTTACATGGGCAATTGAGCAACATTGAGTCGACTCTGGCCAGCACAATGATTCGTGGATTGCACGTGTGAAAAATTTGGACCTGTCACAAGCTTGTAACTTTTGCAGAAAGACGACCACGGCGTTGCGTAAACGTTGGTCCTGCGCAGGACAATATGGCGATGATTAATGACCGTAGTATATAATACAATTTCTGTGCAGCGACTGAAGAAGATCAAGGCATTGGTCCTCGTCTCAGCGTAGGTCATAATTGGCTATTGCCACATGATGCCTTGTCGGCAAGACATGCCACATTGTTTGCTTCCAAGTCATCTGATATGTGACCAGTACCGCCGCATCGTCTAGCCGTGGTGACCAACCTTGATGTTGGCAGTAGCCTTCTTGACGGAAGCCTCGATGATACCAGACCATCGGATTGCATTGGTATAGTTCTTCGCGTCGATGCTCTCCACCAGGCCGGGGTAGACAGCTGTAAATCAGGTCAGCTAGGAACTCTCGACTTATACAATCGAGCAGGAAAGAAATGAACAAGAAAAGGGTACGGTTCATGGAGCGACCGGGGAATAAAAGAGAGTTCCTACCTCCGGCATAGCCAGTCCATAAGCCTGGCGCGAAGACAATGTGCTTAAACCAAGGACGTCCGTCCAGCCCTTCAGGATGGATGAAATCCCTGTCCAGGTACTTGTACTTGGTGTTGACCTTACGGATCTCGTAGCCGAGCCTCAACTTCTTTGGCCACTTCCACCACGGGATCTCCTTGCTGACTTCCTCCTGCAGCTCAGCCTTCTTGGCGTCTAACTTGGTCGCCTCAGTCACCAAGCCCGCGATCGCCTCATGCAGCCTCGCGAGGCTCCTGCGGAAACCATCAGACTCGCCCGTGGCATCAGCCTCTTGGCGGAGGACACTCCCGCGCATCGCAAGAATTTCATCCTTGTCCGTCGGCTCGGAGTTGATGGCTGCAGCCGCCAACTTGTCTTCCACCTTGCTTACGTACTTGTCAAGAGCCGTTGCATAGGTGGCCGCCTCGAAAGACAGCACCGGCTCATCGGCGAGTTTGGCCGTGGCGAGCGCAAGTATCTGCGACATGGTTCGGTGGTAGACAAAGCCCGGGTCACCGAACTCAGCCATCCAGTGGAAGCTATCGTAGTTGGAGTGGTAGTGGTAGACTGGATCCTTGGATCCAGCACCGAATCCAAAATCAATGCTAGGGATACCAGCAAAGTCCTGGAACGCCGTGTAGTCACTCCCGCTTCCTAGTGTGCTGATTTTCTTGTCCCAAGTGTCGTAGACCGTCTGGCCCTTGACAGTCTGGTTAGGTGATGGCACTTGAGCAGTGATGTCGTAAAGTAGGCCATCGAGGAGGGGGGCGGCCGAGGCATGGAAGTCCTGTCCCCTTACTCCAACGTCGACATTTAGGTAGGCCACATTGGCATGCGAAAGCCACGGCAGGTATTCTTCCACCCACTCCGTACTTCCCAGTAGGCCGTACTCCTCTCCGTCCCAAGAGGCAAACACGATCGTTCGCAGTGGCTTCCAGCCATTTTTGAGAGCCTCTCCGAAACTGCGAATAACTTCGTTGATAACAGCTGATCCACTGTTTGGGTCACCTGCGCCCCCAACAATCCATGCATCACGGTGGTTTCCGACAACGATAACCTCATCGGGAATACTTCCATTGATAATTCCAATGACATCCCAGTTGGGGGTAATGATGTAATCCTGCTCGTTGTACAGGTTGATGACGACATTTTCAGGTGAAGGGCCGACACTGTAGTTCACTCCCTTGTAACCGAGGCCCAGATCGGCTTGCCAGTACTTGTTGAAGTCTTTAGCAGATGGCCCGTGGCCGTTGAGAGCCTTGAGAATGGGCAGTGCATCCTTGTAGGAGATGGGAATGCTTGGAATACTTGGGATGTACGGCTCTGTGGGTCCGCGAGGAACACCAGGCTTCGAGGGGTAGCCTGGAGTGGTCGGATCGCCGGGAGCGAAGCTCAAGAACTCGGTGCTTCCGCGCTGCACACTGCTGGGTTGACGCGCAGGACCTTTGGGGTACTTTTCGACGCCCTTCTCTTCCGTGACTTCTCCATCGTCACCGGGATCTGAGTATAGGATCACACCAACAGCACCAAGCTCCTGGGCTCGCTTCACCTTCAGACCCCGGAAAATGCCACCATATCGCGCAATGGCAACCTTGCCTTCTAAGTCGATGCCAGCTTTGACGAGGTCCTCGTAGTCTTGATAAGTTCCATAGTTCACGTAGACAAATTGACCAGTCACGTTGCCACTGGCCGAGTAGCCATGGAATGTTGGGATGCTCGTGTCGAAGCCAGTAGTGGGGTCTTCCTCAAGGACATCCTCGACAAGTGAGGCCTCGAAAGACACCTTCCATGCCGAGGCGTCCTCTGAGCCTGACTTGTCCAGAACTGCCAGGCGGTGGTCGACCGGCCGGTTGAGGTAGATATCATACGTGACAATTGATGAATCGATGCCCCATTCTGCCCACTTCTCCTTGGTCCACAGCGCCTGTTGCCTGATGAGACACTAGAACTCGCGAAGAATCGACGGAGGAGCGGGGGTTGCATGAACAAACCTGGGAATAGTTCTGGCCCGCCAAGTGAGCGCCCTCAGTGTAATATTTCTGCCATTCTTCGGCCCTCTCACTGCTTGGTGTCTCGAGCAGGATCTTCTTGAGTTCCTCGTAGCTCAGGTGCCGCTCCCCGCAGGAGGGCCACGAGAATTCCCATTCGTGGCCGTGGCGGTTAACACCAAAGGAGAAGAGAAATGTGGTAAATAGTGCAATGAGACTACAGGACAGAGCGATGGTGCAGAAGCGTCGCACGACATGGTGAGTATAGCGCTGGCGTGGAGGCGCGGTCCGCACGGTCGAGATGAGAGGCGTGTGCTCGTCCGCCATTTTCTCGGGGCTGACCATGTTATGGTCCGTCGTTCCTTTGCCTGTCAGCCGCATGATGGGTGGTGCGGCAGCAGAAATCTGTCTTCTCTGGCGCCTAGTTGTTGTACGAGTGTTGCACGGCCGTTGAAGAGCCGCAAGCCACAGGTGAACTTGAACCGGAGAGAGGACTCACCGAGCACGGGTATTTTGGAACAGGAACCCCAGGTAGATAGGTACGTGTATCCAGTTCCAGCACAGACTGATGTGATCGACCGGCAGTCTCACAATTGTGGACTTGAAAGATAAGGACCTGAATGAAAGTGCTATAGTGTCACTAACAGAGAGAGCTCCAAGCTTGAGCTGTTGGGTTTGAGAGCTTCGATGTCGTTATCATCGGGCCCGGTTGACATCATCAGCATCCCGGCAACGGCAAGCAACGGCCGACTGCGGGCCGGCCACAACGAGCTTCCTGATTGGGCAAAGACCCCAACGTCGACAACACGCCCCTCCCAGTGTGCCGTGACGTGAGAAGAGCATTCATTTCGCTGAGGACTCGCTTGCCCGTACACGCAAACTCCAATGGTGCATCCAGCTTTGCGGCAGTGGCATAGCAAAGACTCCTCACTGGGCCGGTAGCCGGGATGTTTCCTCCATTTTATGTCTTTGTTCCATCTATCGACTAATCGTCTGCGTGGCACTACTTTGGTGCAGGCCACACCTCGGTCCAGCCAGCACTGGACATGACTCCTGCAGCTCATGCTACCTGTCATATGTCCGAGACAGAGGCGTTGATGGGATGGCACTGGTTGAGATAGCTTCTGGACACACTTTTCTTATCATATTGGATATAACAAAATGGGGCACTTCGGCATATGCGCAGATCTGCGGACCTGACAAGTGCGTTTTCACATGCCTGGTACGGCCCCAAAAGTCAGACATATGTTTCATTTCCTTACCGGGCAGGGCAGACAACCACAGGCTCAAAGTGCAAAGCTTGTGGCCAGAGACTTCGATGTGATCCCAAGACGTCCTTGGCCACAGTGGCCTGCTTCACCAATGTCGCCCTGTATGGGGATTTGTCCCAGGGTTGTGGGGATACAGTTGGTGGTGAGCGCGAGAAGCGACTCAACCGCAGGTGCAGGAACGTCGCGGGATTCACCGCAACCCGCCGGTGAGCACAACAAGCTTCCTGTGTTCCCTGCATGTGCTCGAATGCAACGACAAAAGTAAAGCTTCTCTCGCATTTGGAATTGCAGCGGCGACGTCATCTTGCTACACTGCGTAGCCTCGTCACTATGCCTCTGTCATCTGGCATCTCTTCAAGGTCATTGTTTGTTGCACCGCAGGGGCTCGGTACTCGGGACTCGCATGCTACTTTGTACGTGAGTCCCATATCGTGACCACGGCTGTCGTCGATTCTTGCCAAGATGAACTTCCACTAGCAACCGTCCCCGCTGCCTCTGCCCCGCCCCAGCAGGATCCGAGGGTTCACGGGTGGAGCAGAAATCGCCGTCTCCAATGAGAACCCACTAAAACTTGACTGTCACAACATCTGGTGCAGCCATCTCGACATCGGCGCCTTGCCTGCAACGGCATGGGATGGCGACTTATCTGCCAATCAGCGCCCCCAAAAATGCGGATCAGCAAGAGCCTGCCTGAGATCCGGCGCAGCCTCGCACCCGGTAATAAAAGCGGGGCGACGTCATCCCTAGGCTTTGGTTGTTCAGGTCGCCCGCCGTCAAGGGCGCCCTGTGGTCATGAGACTAACCCGCATGAAATACAACCACATCGTATTCCTTGGACAACTTTGACATGGCCGACAACGGAAGCATCGGCTGGCCGAGCGAGCAAAACTACGCGGCATATACACACACACACAGAGAGAGGCACACAAGGACTGACTACACATGCGCTTGCAGCTGCAGCCACCCAGATGACACAGCCAAACACGGCAAAGACCGCAGGCGTAGTCATATGCGAGTCGTTGAAACGGTCTCGACCATGCACAAAAGTGGCGTCCCTCTAGCAGCCCGGACTGGGGTGCAGCCCCCTCCGGGACCGTTGGACTGGACCGCCGACTGAGACCCTTTACCTTTTTTCTGCATTACCGCCCTTGTTTCTCGGCCACAGGCCGTCAGAAGCTGGGTTGAATCGGCGGAGGACCGGCCATCTCTGCGCGCCCTGTAACATTACCCTAGGGTAGGCGAGGCCGGGCTGTGCAGCCTAGGATTTCCCTGGCTTTGCAATCCTGCGAGATCTGAGTGGACATCTCGAACAATCTGCACCATCGTCGACCGCCAAGGTCCCACTTCTTTTGCGGCCCGGTGACTCCCCTTCTGCAAAACCCCTTCCTTGTGGGGTGGCGGTCTTTTAGTCAAAAGACCGGTAGTTTCTCCCCTCTTATTTGAGTGTGATGATTTCCTATGTTTATTTCATTTTTTCTCTCTGTCGTCTCGATTCCCAGCATCGCGACACAGCCCAGCATTTTATGGTCCCTACGGCGCGTCGTGCCTCATAATTCGCTGTCGCCCACAAGCACAAGTCCTAGAGCGCGCAAGATTTGCTCTTGTCATCTGGATCCCGTCTTTCAAGTCGTTTCTAGACAAGATCTACTCGGATCATCCATCCTGCAGAACGAAACCCTCTAGTTACATACACCCCTACACAATAGACACACTTCCGCTGTGCTCTCCACGTTCAGTGACTCTACAATGCCTCCAAATGGACCGAAGCTCCCAGTAAAGCAGCTCGCGATTCTGGGTAAGCAGATATAACCTCCAGCCCTCGCGTATTTTGGAATACCTTATCCTGCCACCCCACGCGTCATCCGTCTGTCTGTGCCTCCGTGTCGCCGCCATGCCTCAAGTGAAGCCCCGTCACATCAGCCCGGTCCACAGCTAGGCGTTCTCGCCAGTAGTCCCTAGTGCCGACTGTTTAGATGCGTGTTGAGTAGGCGTGGTGTCTGGATTGTTTACTATGGTGAGGGAAAAAATGAGGAACTGGGTTGCTACGGTGGGCGCAATATGATGCGGGTACTTGACTTGACAACCGGCACCAACGTGATAACCCATTGGGTATTTTGCGAAGCTAGGCGGGATAGAACAGCAACATTCCCAGGTATCATCCCTCTTCTTCTTGTTGGCTCGCTAACATCTTTATCCTTAGCCGTCGCCAGATTCGCAGAGCCGCTTGCTTTAACGTCCGTCTTTCCCTACTTGCCAGAGATGATCAAGAGCTTTGGCGTGCAAGACAACAATGTCGCAAGATGGGCTGGCCTGGTTGGCTCAACATTCTCGATATCGCAGAGCGCCTTTGCAGTGCCTTGGGGGAGGCTGTCGGACAAGATTGGTCGCAAACCGACTATCATCACTGGGCTCATATCTACCATGATCTGCTTCATAATATGGGGGACGGCTTCCAGTCTCGCCATGGCTATCTGCATACGTTTTATCATGGGTGCTGGTAATGGAAATGGTATGATTTGTCTATTTGAACGCTATCTGTAGCTCGTGCTAACTGTGCTATAGTCGGTATCATTCGTACTATGGTTGCTGAGATGGTGCCTCAGAAGGAGCTCCAGCCACGCGCGTTCTCCCTCATGCCTCTCGTCTGGAGCATCGGCTCCGTCTTCGGGCCTTCGTTTGGAGGTTTCTTCGCCCGGCCCGCAGAACAGTACCCTGGACTCTTCGGCAACAGCTGGTTTTTCAACAAGTACCCGTTCCTGTTACCCAACCTTGTTGCGTGTGCGTTCTTCTTCGTTTCCGTTGTCGTGGCAATCCTGTTTCTGCACGAGACCCTAGAAACGAAAAGACACGAGAAGGACTGGGGCTTGATTCTCGGAGAGAAGATCTCGCAACCCTTCAAGGCGAAGCCTCGCCACAAGCACAACCACCAGCACCAACGTCACCACCGTCCGTCCTTCGTGGATGCCGAGGCCTCGGCCCCTTTGCTACCAAAATCAGGTGTTGTTCTGAAGAAGACATCCCCAGCTCCACCGCCGACGATGAAGGAGATTTTCACATATCAGGTCACCATGAACATCATCGCGTATACAATCCTGGCATTGCACTCGGTAGCATTTGACCAGGTGCTCCCAGTGTTCCTCAACTACCACCGCCAGGTCCCCGACAGCGAGAACACTCACCTGCCGTTCCACTTCTCAGGCGGCTTCGGGCTCAACTCGAACAAGATCGGCACCATCTTCACCATCTACGGGCTCGCGTGCGGCGTGATCCAGTTCTTCCTCTTCCCGCCGGTGTGTTCGCGCTACGGGGCGCTCAAGTGCTTCAAGGCCGGCACGGTCCTCTTCCCCATCGTCTACGTGCTGGTCCCCTACACGGCGCTGATCCAGGACACGCACATGCAGTTCGCGGCGCTGATGGCGCTCCTCCTCCTGAAAGGGTTCGCCGTCATCGTCGGCTTCCCCTGCATCACCATCCTGCTGACCAACTCGGCGCCCTCGGTCCGCATCCTCGGCACGCTTAACGGCTTCGCGACGACCTTCTCCGGCCTAGGCAGGGCCATCGGCCCGACTATGGCGGGCGCCACTTTCAGTTGGGGTGTCAAAAGGGGCTATGTCATCCCCGCCTGGTGGTTCCTCGCCGCCGTCGCCGTGCTCCAGGCCATCCCTGCTTGGCTGATTGTCGAGGGCGAGGGACCTAGCCGTGAGGAGGATACAGACGACGATGGGGACTCTGCCCTGTTGGACGACGCGGAAGAAGATGTTGACGGGAAGCCACCGGCCAATCGCGCCATCATCGCCGGTGACGCAGCTGACTTGGTCGGGACTCGAGAAGACGCCGTCATCCCTGACCCGGAAGACGAGGAAGAAGAAGAAGACTTCCCGCCGCTGGCCAGGGTCAGCTCAAGAGCTTCGAAGGGCAGCACTGGGTACGGCACTATCAAGACGCCTGGAACACGGCTTCGGAGGATGTCCGAGACGGGAGAGGACCTGTGATATAACTAGAGAGTGTTATGGGGAGGGGGTGGGAGGGAACAGAACAACGGCACACCTCCCACTCGTGTTGTCTTTTCCTTGGTAATTTGGGATATCCGGCATGAACAAGATTTGCATTGAGGCGTTGGGGCATAGAAAATTGGGCATCGTTTTCTCTTACTGCAAGCGAGCATGAAGGCTTGTGGGCGCATACAGCATGTTATACCTGGGGCCATGGAAGATGCACATGTTTCTGTCTAGTATGCTAGTAATTGAGTTTAATCACCTATATGCCATGGCTTTTAATTCAGTCCCAACAGCATAGGAGATTGTTCCCTTCACAGTTAGGAAAAAGTGACAGACTAGTCAGATATGTGTAGCGAGTGGACATGTTTTCCGCGGGGTTCAGACTCGATCTTGAAGGCATCGGGCCAAACTCAATTGACACAGTGATCCTATCGATTAATCGTATATCTTTAAGGCTGCCAAATTAATTCAATAACCTCGTCATACTCCCTCCGGTTCCTATTACCTCGGTGGACATAAACCTGCGTCAAGGTGCCATTCTCGCCAGCGACAGCGGTCTCCAGCCAGTACGACTTCTTCTTTGTCTTGTCGACCTTTGGTCTCAGAGGGCCCAGACTCCACTGGTAGGCCCCGTCTTCGCCTCCGTCCCACGTCATCTCTGTTTTCCTCAGGTCCGGAACCTCCTTCAGATCAGCCCTGTAGATGTTGATCGAGTACCCATTGTTCAAGACGGTGAAGGCCTCTTTGTCATCCCCCAGGAAGGCGAACCTCTGCAGAAAACAGTCCCCACAGACTTTCGTGATGGAGCTCATCTTGTCAACCGGAGACCAGTGCCAGCTCTTCCAGTGGTGCAGGGACAGAACTCGCCTGCTAGACTCATAGAAGCCTGCTGTATCCCCCATGATGTCCATTTGGTACAGCCCTTCCACCATGTTGAGTTTGGCGAAGCTGTATGCATAGACACAGCTCATCATTTGCATATCTCCGCCGCGACCAGGGAACTCGTGAAGGCAGCTTTCAAGATGCGGCTCAAGTAACTCAGCCAGCGGCCACGACAGGAAGATGCCCGCTCCTCCAAAGCCGCCCAATATCCCGATAGGCACGATGTTTGCGTTCTCTGTGAGTTGTCCCAGGTACTGTGGCCTTGTGTGGTCGTAGTGGGCAAAGGCTGTTGCGAGAGTATAGAGCGAAGGGAAAAAGGTGTCATCGTCGATGATGCCAAGCCAGTGTGTCTCTGTGCCCGTCGCTCGGGCGTGTTGAAGCATATCTCGGATGATCATGACGTGTGATTGTTCAGTCGTATGCCCCGAGCGATGCTTCGGGACGAGAATGAGGTTCATACCCTCAGCCTTATACTCTTCCTCAAGAGCTGCGGGATCCATATTTCCAAGCTCATCAGAGTCGTCAGTCAGGAGACCGATGAGAGTGGAACCGGAATCGGAGAGCCAGTGTGCGAATGTAGGCTTTGAGTCCAGGAGGCGAGCAAATGTAGTGGCCACGCCGAAGGTGAGGTGGGTGAACTGTCCCTGGTTCTTCGGATATGCCAGCGGGACGGGCAATTCGAGGGGATCACAAGGTATGGAATCAACATCGATTGTACACGCGTCGCTTAGATCCAAAGTCCCTTTCTTGGTGAGAAGGTGGGAACTAATATTCGCAACGACATCTCGGTCTACATCCACAGAGGACAGGGGTCTGACACAGCGACGAGAATGCTTTATCGTGCTGGTCAAGCCCAGATACTTGAGATGATTGAGCTCAGCAGCGCAGGAATTAGATGGATTTTCTGGTTCTGCTTTGGTACGTATAGGCCGTTGATTAGTGATGTAGTGTTTTGAGTTTCCGAAGACATCAGGGCCTGGCAACATGTCAAGCTGATAGACAAGGCCAATGAAAACAAGAACAAGAGCAGACGGGACGACGCAGCGGGCCATGGCGAGAGAAAACGTGGTTGCCATGTCCTGGTAGCATCGAGTTGTCCAGAAATGAATGTTGGAATAGACGACGTTGCTTGTAGCAGAATAAGAATGATAAGTCGTGCTCTGTAGGCTGCTTGACTGGGGTAGCTTGTGCCTAAATTCCGAGTGAATGAAGGAGTGGAACCATTCACACAACGAGCATCAAGAGCAGACGACTTGCCCGACATTTCTACGAAAATGGAAGGCACGATTCAATTTGGCATTGCTGCACACTCACCAGTGGTGTGTTACTGGTGAACCATCATGGGACGAAGAGTGCCAGCAAGCATTCCTTCTCGATCAAGAAGAGGATTGTACCAGAAATCACAGGAAAAGTGTCTGCAGTTTCAGAGCCGAGTATCACCAGAAAAAGTCTGACGCGAGAGAGAGAGGCTGAGGGCAAAACACGCCGGGCCCAGCCTGTCCTTGGACAGCGGGCGTCCCACGCAAACATGTCGAGACGCACAGCCAGGCCCATACCGCCTGCAAGAACTGGGAGTGCTCGCACCATTGTCACCATGGAAAGAGGCTAGTGACAAGGCCCGAGAAAACAAGTACGTTCAAGTCCCGATTGTACCCTGCGGAAATGCATGAGGGCTCAATATTGACTCGGTCTCAAGGTGGATGGGCTGCAGTCAAATTACGCTGTAGACGGGACTCATAGGTGAGACGTTCGTTTAGCGCTTACTAAACACCTTTATCTCCGTGTCCTTCCGTTTCCATACCGCTCCCACGGGCCTGACAACTGCTCACTCAGCTTCCTGACTCTGTTGTTCATTCCCATTTTGCAGGGTCCGATTCTTCATCCAATCCTCTCAACTCACACCGACTTCCTATTTGTAAGCCCCGTATTGCGGAACAGTCGCACGCCGATCATGACTCTCGCCCTCCTGCCACGGGACCAGGAAACAGCAATGTATGGCTCCAGCAGTTCACGAGCAACGCAAGCTTGTGTGACTTGCAGGAAACAAAAGCGGAAGTGTGACAAGACCCTGCCATCGTGCTCCAGATGCTCTTCACTGCGACGCCCATGCGACTACTCAGACCCATCTTCCCCAGCGGCAGCCCCATCGGCGGAGGCATTTGCCAGCCTCCAGATGAAGCTGGCAGAGATCGAGGCGAGGCTGGACTCGGCAAGAGCCAACCCTCCCCAGAATCAGATGAACGGCACCCCGGCCTCCAGCACATATGTTGGAGGCTCAGAGTCCAGCCCGGAGAGCGCGGGGCCGGGGATGGCGCGGCCGAGGGGTGATATGTGGGCAGATGGCCAGGCAGCGTTCGAGAGGACAAAGTTCCCGACGGTCATGTTCCTTGACAGCGACGTGTACAAGTGGGCTGGGGTATCAAGACCCAATCCGAACATCGACATACCCATGGTGAGTCTGCTTTCTTGAAGAACATGTTACAGGAGGGAATTGATAGGTGCTCGAGTGACACCTTTCCGCAACACAGGCTAGATGAGAAGGGGAAGGGTATGCCGAGTAATGGGACAAGGCATGGCGCACACATCTGCATCCAAAATCTGCCTTGTTCTCGTCTCTTCAACCTAGGCGGAAGCGGTCTGGTAGATGGAAAGTCAAATCGGCCGGTTTATTGTAGGAAATGTTGCTATTAACCGCGCCACACATTCGTTCATCTTCAGTCAAATGGTCTTCGATGGACGGCGTTTAGGTTTTCGAATTCGGCATTTGACCCTTGAATATATTTGCTGCCATTCTCAAATGTTTGGTTTCACTATATCATCAGCCATGGCTCTTTGCGGGCAGGCACCAGATATATGAAAAGCCGGCTAATTAGTCGTAGGAAGTCCTTGAAATCCTCGCTTCCAGCAATGTCGTAGAGGAGACCGCCGCATCATACTTCAACACAATCCACCGCTGGTTCCCCTTTATCTCGCGAAAACGCATGAGTCTGGGCATCTCGCTCTCAGACGGCGGGCCCGACCTTGCGCTCCTGTTCCTCGCCATGAAGCTCATCACAACCGTGCCAACACCAGAAATGCGCTCCGCAGCAGATTCGCATCTGTACGCCGCGTGTAAGCGCTTCCTGGCCCAGCTCGAGTCGGCAGGGACCCTCTCCGTCCTCTACCTACAGGCCATGATACTAGTCGCCCTGTATGAGTTTGCGCACGCGATCTACCCGGCGGCGTGGATGACTTCGGGAGCCTGCGTTCGCTACGCGGCGATGCTGGGCTTGCCGTCGTATCAGGAGTCGTCCACGATCCTCGGGCAATGTACAACTTGGACCGAAGCAGAAGAGCGCCGAAGGGTGTGGTGGGCGACACACATTCTCGACAGGATGATATCGCTTGGCTCCAAGAAGCGCTTCGCCGGCTGGCCCGAACAGCCCATGGACTCGGAAATGCTTCCCGTCGACGACCACGCCTGGGACTCGGGCGACATGGCATTCAGCCTGCAGAGGTCCGCCAGCACGCCTTTGGAGGACCCCACGGCCAGCCCATTTGCGCGCCTCGCGCAGGCGTCGATGCTCACCTCGAGGGCCATGGCGCACTGCAAAGGCGCGCCGAGGCGGTATGCTCACCGCGGATCTAAGGGCTCAGGGAACGACCCCTCTGAGAAGGACAAGGACGCCTTCAGCATCAAAGAAGTCACGGAGATAATCCGTGACCTGCACACGCTGGGCCACGCCATTGAGACAGACATATCCAACGCCGGCGGCGTGGGCAGCGACGCATACTTCTCACTGAGCCCCTCGAGGTGCCTCGTCTGGAGCACGATAATCATGGTTATGGACCTGTACAGCTGCCCAGAGCACATGCGCCCGGGCTCGGGGATTGGCAGCGAGGACGGGCGGACGGCGGAGGAGCTGGCGATGCAGGTCGAGGCGATAAAGGG
Organism: Diaporthe velutina; assembly: GCA_038088505.1. Classification (NCBI taxonomy): domain Eukaryota; kingdom Fungi; phylum Ascomycota; class Sordariomycetes; order Diaporthales; family Diaporthaceae; genus Diaporthe; species Diaporthe velutina. The sequence goes on along the minus strand of JBBWSJ010000002.1, from coordinate 368,687 downwards.
CCTGACGACGACGAGCGAGAGGATAAAAGACTTCGCGGGCGAGCTGCTGAGCCTGTCCTCCCACGGCCCCGCGACGTCGCCAGACGTGACCATGGCCGGCGTGGACGGCGGCGGCGAGGCGGACGTCGTGAACAGGTTGAGCCCGCTCTGCTTTGACGCCATCTACTGCGCACTGGCGACCTTTCACTGGCACTGGAAGGAGAACGGCCAGCCGGAGATGAGGCAGGGCATGGAGCAGTCGAGAGCCCCGCTGGTCAGGATGGCGCCGAGGTGGAGGCTTGCTGGCGAGTACTTGGATATAGAGAAGCATCATGATGTAATAGGGATTATAACTGACAGGGCAGACGGATCGTGATAGTTGACCATGTAGAACGGGTCAGAATAAAATCTGCTGAAGAAGGGTTTATGCCTCGATAACAATCAGATGAATCTACCACTATAGTCAACAACCAACCACCAGCCGCCCCACATCGTATACTGCTATCAAAATAGTCATATGGGTTAGTTGAATTGTGACCGACGAAAGAGTCGCATTTGTACTTGCACCCGCCCTGCCGCTGTCTAGTATACACACATGTCAGATGACTCCAAATATTGGTGTTTGCTAGGTGCGCATGAGGTGAATTCGGTCTTTCATAGCATTCGTGCTCGTCTAGATGCTTTTATACAATCAAACTCATGCGTCCTGTCTACTGCCACTGAGCCTGCATCCTCACCAATTGTCTAAAATTTGTAGACCTGGTCCTTGGTGTACCCGAGCTCCGCCAGAATGCCCGTCAGCTCGCCCTGATCCTTGGGGCTCACCTTAGGGCCCGAGATGGCCTTGTACAGGCCAGGGGGACCGCACACGAAGACCTTGACGTTGCCATCCTTGGGCCCTGGCAGGACCGTCTTGAGGAGCTCCTTGTTGATGAAACCCTTGCCGCCGGCCCACTCCTTGGGGGGCTGGTCCAGGAGGTAGAATGCGCGGAACCGCTGGGGGTATGTGTTCTCGAGCTCCTGGAACTCCTTCTTCAGCAGGATGTCGTCCTCCGTAACGTTGCCAAACACGAGGGTGACCTTGGTCTTGTCGTTGGGGTTGTTGAAAATGGCGCGACACAGCTGGTACATAGGGGTTACTCCGGTGCCACCGGCGACCAGGGCGATGTGCTCGTGCTTGTTCTCCGTCCATGGGTACTTGGGCAAGGGGCCCTTGAAGTCGAGGCGCTGGCCGGGGACCATGTCGTGCATGTGCGTGGACATTGGACCGTTAGGGTACTTCTTGACGATGAGCTCTAGGTAGCCCTTGGCATCTGTGCGTCCGACAGGTCTTAGCATACCGGGAACCAATAATTTCCAAAGAGAATATAATGAAAGACTGACCCTCGTCGGAAGTAGGCGTGTACGGCCTCAACACAGGCTTCTCGCCAGCCTCGGGCTTGAACTTTGTCAGGATGGCACTAGCGATCTCCAAGCCAGACACCATGTCGTCCTCGGGCAGCTTGAACCGGAACTTCTTGGTGTTGTTGTTCACGATCTCGACGTCGTCCAGCTTGAGGGAGACAAAACCTTGGTCTCCGCCCGTCAGGGCCTTCTTGACCTCACCACCGGGGAGGGCACCCTTGACCTTCGCCTCGGCCTTTTGCGCCGCGCCCGGGTTCTGTGTGAAGTAGTAGTAACCGCCGGCAGCGGCTGCGCCGCCACCGAGGAAGTACAGCAGCGTGTTGTTGCTTCCACCCCCACCGGATGGAGCGGAAGGCTTGTCGGCGTAGCGGCGAATTTGCTGGCGCATACGATGTCAGTCAAAGGCTGGGCGCGGACAGAAGGTAGCAGACTGGGGTTAGGCTTACGTTCTTCATAGGCCGCGCCGACTGGCACGCCCGGAATGCTGATCGCGCAAACATTTTGTGGTGACAGGGAAAGCAATTGAGGAGGGTTCGAGGGTGGGGCCAAGGAGAATGGTGTCAATTGTCTTCGGGAAGAGGGAAAAAAGCGTCACTAGAAGTCGAGAGTCTGGAGAAGAAGAGACCCGAATCAGCGGACAAGTTGGGGAAGGGAAGCTATGGGAGCTGTATTGCGTTGCTGAGCTCGGAATTGCGGACTACCCTCGGGCCCTCCAAAACGTGCTCTTACAAATGCAACCGCCATGACGTAAGGTAACATACGTCCTCCACTGTATGAGCTCCAGACTGGTACCTGTTGTGGTAAATCCTTATAGATTTTATGCCATTGGGTTTTATTGGTTTGCTCAAAGGCTCAAAAGAAGTTGAAACTGAACAGACTCTCTGATAGTTAAGTCCAGACCTGAGCTTATATCGATGCAGATGTCAAAAGCAATCTGCCTCTAAAGCTCTCAAGCTCCGATTCAACGCACTGCGCCTGTGAACGATACCCGGGCAAACAGGCACAAGAAGACCAAAGCCCGGACAACTGCTAGGACACGCAAGGTCCGAGACGGCCCTGGAGCACTGAAAGGTGAGCAATACATGTACTAACAGAGCACTATCTGTCAAACCCCAGCCTATACATCGGGCGCGGTCACTCTTACTGGATTTTGTAGGGGGACTACGTCGATCGTGTCTCGAGGAGCCACAGCAGTGAGTGGTAATACTAGGTGAATTACAACAAGTTGGACAGGCACCTTCAAGACCGTAAAAATTGCCAGAATGGTGTGATATTCAATCAACCCTACCTCTATTCGTAAAACACCGCGGCCATACATGTAGACACATTACGCTCTCTCTCGGCCAACTTATTGAGCCACAGAATACTTCATTTTTGACGGCACGTCGTCTTTGGCGGTTCCAAAGAGAGTGACCCGATAGACGTCTCGACTAAGCGCGGGTGTGGGAGGCGGTTATTTGCATTGGGTCGTCATAATCGCAACAGCACGCGGCGCAACAGCACACGCAGGGCAGGTGGTATATAGGGAAAGCTGTGCGGCCGTGACTGCTACGGCTCCAGCAATATATTTATCTGGCATTTCGAAAACATTATACAAAGCGCATCGGCTGTATGTGGAGCCCTTTTCATCACGGACACAAGACTCCATCGCAAGAGGTGATATGCCCACTCCGCCGTCCCAGATCACCCGATGTACTCCTGAAATGCAAGATCCAATCTTTGCTCTGGACCGGAGATTTCCTCCCTCCACACTTCCTGTTAACAATCCCCGTGGCTTCTGGTGGCTCGGCGCACTTCAAGCGCATCACGGCACAGGCGAAGAACTATAGTTCTTGCCTTGCTCGGCCCTGCCCGGTTCATCTCTCAGATTCTCACCCCTTCATAACCAGTTATTGACTTGCTGATCCGTTCACAATAGTTGTTTTTGCCGTACAAGCAACGCTCCGCCCCGAAAAGGTCGTTACAATTACACTTGGCCAAATATACAAGGCCTCCCGTTCTCCGGCGTGGATATTAATTATCAGAGCCCTCTTGTGCGGAGCACCCTTCGCCTCGTCCCCCTCATGATTTTGCCTCCATTTTCCTGTCCTCGCTCGGAGACTCTAGCTTCGCATCGGATTTGGTCTGGCCTTCGTATTTCTTCGGTGGGATTTCCTCGCCTCCCTGGCTGCCCCGTCGTAGGAACCCGGTGTCGTGGTGCGTCGAGAGAGTCGGTGTGTTGGCTTGGCTGCCACCTCTTTGACCGTGGTAGTGCACGACTTGTGGAGGGACGTGGCCGGCTTGGTTGCCTAGCATATGGTGTGGATACGGCTCAAGGTCCTTGCTAGAAGTAGAGAAAGTTGAGACGACTGGTTGATGATATCCATTGGCGTTGGAGGAGGTACTTGCAGTCGGAGGATTGTGGCCAAGGTTCGTGTGCTCGGCTTGTGTCGGCGTGCCCACATCGCCAGGACTCCCGGAGAGTGGTTCAGCCTGTCCGGTCAGGCTCGTCATGCCGCCCTCGATGTCCCTGAGTAGCCGCACGTACTCCTCAGGGACCAGGCCACTCTCTTCTGTCTTGGGGTCTTCCGCCACGAGCCATCCTTGCCCGTGCCTGTAAGAAACCCATATTATTTGGCCCTCTACCAGGGGAAGCTCATTCTCGTTTTCCCGCTCAAAGTCGAACAAGGCGACCGCCTTGCCGTGCATTTCCTCGTCGGGCGAGGTAATTGTGAATTGGTAGTCCCTGGAGTACCTGGATTGGTCTTCCTGGTCGTACCCAGGGGACTGGGCCGTACTAGAATCGTCAGAGTCATCATGGTATCCGCCATTGGGTTCAGCGTACTGCCGTGGCTGCAGCTCAGCTAGCGTATAGGGATGCCCCGAGTGTCGCGCTTGAGTGGGCGGATAGGTGACATATTCACCACCCGGCCCGTTCGCCTCTCCTCCCTGGTTCACATAGTATCGTTCACTGCCGTCCCCACCGGTTCCTATGTAGTAGCCCCTCTCTGCGTCGTAATCGGCCGCGTGCATGACGTTCGAGCTGCCTTGGTCGCGGCTGCTGCGCCGGCGGCTCTGCATGAAGGCCGCACCTGAAGACTTGTGTTTGCGGTGCCTGGAGCTCACCACAGGGCTCTGCAGGTCTTCGTCTTCACTCCAGGGAGGCCCATCCCCGAGGTAGATTGGTGCTAGATCGTTGACCTTGCTGAGGCTCTCCCATGCGCCAGTGTCCCAGCTCGTTTTGCCCTCCCAGGCAGAGTCGGATAGGCGGCGTGACTCGCTCGCCGGGGTGGACATACCCGAGGGAGGCTGCGATGGCTCTGGCGGCGGGCCATAGTGCATGGGATGAGCGGTCGAGTATGCGAAGTCCCGCACGAGGGTGTACGGGAGGCTGGATGGGAACATCGGGAATATATGAGAGGGCGGGCGCGACCGAGACGGCACGGAGCCGACGGAATATTGCGACAGCCTGTCCTTGGATGCTTGTGACATGGAGACTGGCCTAGGCAGGGTGGATCGTTTCGCCTGGGGCGAGGAGGTTATGATTGGGGGCAGAGGCGGGTGGTTGGGATTGGACGTCGGAGAGGAGACGGCTGGAGGGGGCGAGGTAGCTGGTGAAGAGGTCGCGGACATGGCTGTGGTCATGTTCGACTGGAGTCAAGCCGTGGGTACGTCGCGTGCGATGTCGCAAATGATATCGCGGGACCGGGCAGTGAGCACCGCCTTGCCCGTGCCCAGTACGAAGTATTCCCCAGCCCAAAGCCAATGTCGGTCGCTCGGATGTGGAGCGGTGTCGTTGACAGCCACCTGGAGACGGTGACAGGGTGTCGAAGGAGCAATTGGGTCAATTGCGAGGGCGAGGAGCGATCCTGCGAGGGCGAGGAGGCCCTGGTGGACTCGGGGCTTGCCTTGCCTCTGCCAGGCCGGGCTTGCCAGAGGGGAAGACGGCGGCGCAAGGCGAAATCTTTTTGCGGTGGTGCAAGGAGTCAGTCGCGAGTTCTGTGGAGAATGGAGAAGTATTCGATTCGATTCGGATCAGCAGGGTAGGGCATGTGCCTGGCTCAGGTTGGGCCTCGGACGATGCTGCGACCAGGTTGGCGGGCGGCTTCACAGTCACAGTGCGGTGCGGGTGCGATGCAGTGCGGTGGCCGATGGGGGGGCAGGGAGGGGGAGAAGCAAGGAGCGAGACGTGCTGCTGCTGCTGCTGCTGACGAAACGGCGTGGGGACGCAGGCTTGTTGCGGTCGCGGGTTTGCGGGTTTTGGGGTCTGGTCTGGATGCGCAGTGCAGTGCAGTGCAGTGCAGCGCAGCGCAGCGCAAGAAACACGCAGGCTGGGGCGCCGGCGGGTCCAGAAATTGAGTTAATGCAGAGGAGCCAGGTGATGCTATTCATGGGATGGCATGGGAGATTTGGGAGATTGAAGGCGGGCTGGAATGAGCCTCAAAAGAGGGCCCAGTCGAGGATCCGGATGGTCGGGTCGAATTCTCGGTGGTAGTGTCGATGCTAGGTCTGCTATTGCGAGGGACCGAGGGGAAGAAGGAGGCTTGTAGTCTGCTGTGGTAGTCAGTCTACTATGTGCCTGTGCCTATTGTGCGCCTGTGTGCGTGTGCTTGTGTGTGCAGCAACAGCAACCCGGTGCGCGGGAGAGGAACTGGAACCTTGGAAAGGCCTGACGGTTGGGTCCACTCGGACCAAAGAGAGTCAGTTTGATCTGCAGGGTTGGACTGGGTTGGGTTGGGGGATCTTGGTTGTTTCCGCCCTGCCAGCTGCCTCTCCTCTCCTCTCCTCTCCTCTCCTCCCCGTCCACCTCCTGCTTGTTCTTAGTCTCCTGTCCTCATGTCCTCCTCCCATACCCAGGTAGCCCAGCCCAGCCGAACCCAGCAGCCCTGTGCGGCCCAGCCGCCCTGGCTTTGCCATGCCCTGTCTTGTGTCGGGGACATACGACAGGGCTAATAAGCGCGCTCCTCAACCTCGTCCTCTCGGCTCGCACCACACACCGAGTGCCCGGTACCCCCAACCCAGCCTTCGTCGCAAGCAGCCAACTCAGCCGCCGAAACCCAACCCCTCATCCCGCACTCGTCCTTTTTCCTCTGCATGCCCGCTCCATCCAATGCGGAAGAGGAGTGAGGAGTTGCCTACCAAGATAGCTTAGATAGCCTAGCTGTGGAGCGCGATGTCGCTTGGATGTCAGCTGCAGGCTGGTCCGTGAGCACGGTCTGGAACGTTGAGTGGACGGGGGTTTTGCGATTTGGATGTTGGACCGACGTCCTGGGCAGTTAAGACACCGGCCGCCGAGCTGGTCATTGTCTTGGACTCGCAGGACTCGAAGACACCACACGAGGCGGATTGGTCGAACCAACAGACATTGCCTGCCAGCCCGCCCGCTTTCCTGACTAACAGGGTGCCTGACATGTCACTCGAAAGCACTCCTCACGGAAGATGAGCGATGGTGGGGTGGCTGTCACCACACTCAGACCACACGATTTCAGTACAAAGCTGCTGCACCTCATGAGATGAACTGATCTCTACTGATGGGCGTCTATTGTCTAGCTCATCTGCAAACCGTCACCAATGCATTGCGATTATAGTCGACGAGATTGAACAACGGCGCGGTCTCGAGGCCCACGAGCACTCTTCTCAGTGCATTACTAGACCGGTACGCTCATCACAGTGATTCATGGCATTAAATCGTCAACCGAGATAGGCCTGGCTTGATTACGACCGACATGTTTCCAGACTTGTGCAGCAAAAGGGATGCATGTTTTGGATGCGTCATCGCAGCACCATCAGCATTGCCACAATCACCTCCAAAGGCCCTCCTCCTCCTCCTCGTCGGCGTCAGCCTCCCTGGGCATGTTTCTGGACGTCAGGGGACCCGCATAACAACAAATGAACTGATCGAGATTCAGCGGATCGTCCGATGCCCTTTTCCCTGTTTGTGGATCTCGGCCGAGACCATCATGACTCTTATCAAGTGCTCTATACTGCTGTCGTGAGGTGGACATATGCTATAGCACTTTTGCAGCCGGCGTACTTCTTGAGTGTCCATCATCTATCCCTACGGGAGCAAACTGTGAGGCCCCCTCCGCATGCTGTAGAAGACCATAGTTTTGCCACGATGCCATCAGCTTAGCACTCTTGCTCATCCGTAAGTACACCGGATTACGTACAGCGGTCTCTTCTAGTTTCCGTCGAATGTATAGAGACGCCTGGGCAATCCTTCAATATGTTTGGTCTGAGTCAAGTGTTTCACTCACCTACACAAGTACTCGCCTACTGCTGAGCATATTGGACCACCCATCTCCAGAGCCAGACAAGCTAGTACACAGAAGCAGACTTCCAACCACATCGCGGTCACAGGGCTGACAGACGGTTTCTATTTTAAGAAGCCATCCCTGCTGTAGTCGTCTGTTTCAGGTCGCAGTTCCCATCCCTTTCGGTCGGCAAGCGACACCGGCAGGCGCTTTCGCTGCCACCAATCACACCGCGGGATTGTAACCAGGAAGAGGCGCCCCACCCCACTCCGGTCCCTGCCGCGCCTGCTTGACAACCAAGCTTTTCCTGCCAGCAACCACAGCTCTCTCAACCTCAGGCTACGCGACGGACAACCACGACGTTGACTCTAATCAGCGGCCGTGATTTCCTGCAACCAGACTCACGGATGAAGTGAGAGATCTTAAGGCGTTGCCCGTCTTGTGACGGGGTATTAATCTCGTCGAAGGACCGAGAATCTGAGTATGATGCGCCCTCTTCCTCAACCCCTCCGCTGCTACATGATGATATTTATTATTGGAGCTGTCTGATCCCTTTGATGACTCTCTATATACAGTATACGCTTTTATTTCTGATGTCGCCTCGCCTACCTTGGCCTTGTTTCTCGCTGTTAGACTTGCTGTTATGTTGATGTAGGACTGACACTTCTTGCGAGCAGGAACCACTGCAGCCAACACACGGCGAGCGCACCATGGCGACTGTAGAAGCGATCAACGGAGCTATAGCTCCAGTTGTGGCGCAGAACGGCGCCAGCGAGGAGGCAGGGGGCTATAAACTGCGGTTCTGCACGGTGTGCGCAAGCAACCAGAACAGGTACGACCTTCCCTGGCCTCCCGTTGTAGGCGGCCCATCCTTTCTAACAAAGCGCTGCAGATCCATGGAAGGCCACCTCCGCCTCGCTCAAGCCGGCTATCCGGTCATATCTTTCGGAACCGGCTCGCTCGTCCGTCTCCCCGGCCCGACCATCACGCAGCCCAATGTCTACCAGTTCAACAAGACCTCTTACGACAGTATGTACAAGGAACTTGAGGGGAAAGACCCGCGTCTGTACCGTGCCAACGGCCTGCTGAACATGCTGGGCCGGAATCGAGGCATCAAGTGGGGACCGGAGAGGTGGCAGGACTGGCAGGTCGGCCACCCGCGGAACGGCCGTGAGCAAGACCAGGGCCGCGAGGGCACCGAGATGGGTCTAGTGGACGTCGTGATCACCTGCGAAGAGAGGTGTTGGGACAACGTGGTTGACGACCTGCTCGCGAGGGGCTCGCCCCTCAATCGACCAGTCCATGTCATCAACATTGACATCAAGGACAACCACGAAGAGGCATCAGTTGGTGGGCGTGGCATGGTCGACCTGGCCGACTCGCTGAACAAGGCCGCGCAGGAGGAGCGTGAGGCCGTCGGTGCGGCGGCCTTTGACGGGGGAAGTGCAGCGGCGCGGTCGGGCTTTGATGAGAGAGTCCCCGACGTCCTGGCAGAGTGGCAAGAGCGGTGGCCAAACCTCCCTGCTACATGGACACTGTCTTGGTTTTGAGGAATGTTTGCAATCCGTTTGATCAATGACGGATGCCACCGCAGCACCGAAGTGTATATTCCGACCAATCGCTCCAGGGACTACAGGGTTGGGTGAATATTTCTCCCCGACAAACAAGGTTGACTTTGGACGGTAGCTCCCGTCAAAGCTCGAGAGGATTTGGCGTCTTGGAGTTGTACGCGTTTCATGGACGTCGGCGGGGACGAAGGGCTTGAGCTGTTTCGTTCTCACAGCAGCAGAGTGGAGGAGATGGTCAGGCTTGCAAAACGTTGCCCCTGCCTGCCATCGGTGACTGATAGAGGCAAAAGATGATACCCGGTCTATTATTTACTCTCGGAACCACTCAGTCCGGAATCGTCCCATCGTGCTCGTGACAAGGAACTTGGGCAGAGTTCGTGGAGAAAACGAGCGTGTTACCGTCTGAGCGGTACATAAATTGACTGGGCATTATACGACGCTGCCGCCTGACTCGAAATATCGAAGCTTCTGTCAGTTGCCGAAGAAACCACGTTTTCTCATGCCGCAAGCCGGGGTAGGAAGGGAGATGGAAATGGGCAAAGTTGGGATGAAGTTTAGCAATGCGACATGACACTTTCAGACCCCCGGGCTGGGGGCCAATCGCCGTGGCAGAGTACACAGCTACCGGGCTCTGAAATTGGGCTCGAGGGCTGAGCCGACAGGGGTCCGTCAACGGGGCCGCAGGGAGATAAAAAGAAGGCTGCACAGCCTCACGTGCGCCGAGATTGCAATCTGCTTCTTGGTCGATGCGACACGATGGTGTGCCTTGCCGTCCAGCATCGGCAGTGCTCCTGGGAGGCTCACGGGCCTACGGAGGCCCGGTCCGGCTGTCAACTCCGGGACTCAGCCGATCTTTGATTGACGGCCGTCAAGTTGGGATAGGAAATGCAGATGTTGATCACCCTCGTGAACTTGATTCAGGACGGTCCAAGGCTGCATTTGCCCGGCCATTGCGGATTGTGGGCGCAGTTGTGAATTTCCTGGGGTACTAATTAGCAGAGTGGATAAATGCATTTACGGACATCGAGGAATGGGTTTCCAAGTCCCGTCTCGAAGTTCCAAGGCCCAGACCTTGCACTTGTCATGCTGCGTGGGCAATGAGCCGCTTGGTCCCCACCCGTGCCCATTCGAGAAGTGCAACCATGCTCGTGTGCCACCTGCGAAGGGAAGCCGTTGTGCATAATACTACGTGCAGTAGGATACTCGCTTCACGAAGAGCTTACCAAAGACCACCACGCTGCCTCCAGCCGGCACTAGAGATAAGATGGCACAACAGCAAAAGAGGCAGGCGCACGTCTCTTTTCCTCCTCGGCTCATCGCAGAACACAAGATACTGTGTATGCATGCAATGAGCCACCGGCTTGAAGTGAATTCATCTCTCTGGCCCCTGTCCTTCCTCGCGGTCGAGACCGATGGATCGGCAGGCACAGATCCAGAAGCCGCCTACATAGCACACAGTATTGCGGACACAGGTACGCGTAGCTACAGGCTGACAGGATAATCTCACCGCTCACGAAGTTCGTGACGCCGAGTCCTCGTGTGGGTTGTCAGCTGCTGGTGACAGCCTCTTTCACTTTCACATTGGCAATGCCCGGTATCCTTACCCATAGATTTCAAGCAACGAAACTCACAGCACCATGGTCAACTAACGGCTGCAACGGCTTGCTGGATCCATGCCCAATCAGTACCTGGCTCGAGCCGTCATTGACATGGCAAGCGGTTCCCCTCAATGTCCCGAGCACTTTCTGGCCTAGCATTGTCTGTGCCTGGGTCGGCGGTCACGGCGCAATCGACGGGCTGGATGGCGCCCCACGCTTTTTGTCAATCCCGGGATCAATGTTGCAGTGGGTCAGGGGGTGGATCAGGGGTGGGCATGGGATACTGGAGATTGGGGACGTTGACAAGGCGATTTCTCATTGGCCGGCGGTCCCCTGGCACTGGGGAAGGCGCCGGGAAAGGCCTCCTTCCCACCGTTCGCTTCCATGCATCCAGGCCGCCGCCGCCAACTTCTGGCAGGGCCTCCTTTATTCCATGTTGCAAGCACGTCTGGGCAGCGCCAAGCAGCCGTCCCTGGGGAGAAATTGCTTGAACGCCTGTCGGGCTGGCAGGTACCGCGGCCGTGGCCGCAGCCGCAGCGATCGATTGCCCATGACGTTCATTCTTGCTGTGCTGCTGCTAATCAGAGTACAGTACCTGGTGTACATGCGGGTTGGGGCCCAGGATTCGCTGCTAATCAAATGAAATCCGACGTTGCCAGGCACAATCCGGTCTAGCCAGGGGTGCGAGCAACCATTACAGCCAAAGAGGGACGGACACAGAGAAGCCCTGGCCTGTCATCTAGAAGCACTCATCAAGCAACGCACTCCCGTCCCCGTCTGGCTGCATCTTTTTTGCGGAAACCTCTGCTTGTCCGTCCTTGTCGATCCTCAATTCGTCCAGTCCGGGGCCTGCGAGACTTTTTTTTTTCTCCTCTCCTCTTTCTTCACACTCTTCTCGACGCTCCTTTGGCCCTTCTTTGTTCATGCCTTGTACGCATAGGTAGTAGTTGATGCGTGGATAATCACTCGACCGCTCACTCGCTTAAACCCACACACCCCGGCCAGTCCTCCTTTGCTGTACTCTGCTGTGCTGTCCTGCCCTGCGCTACGCTACGCTGTGCTCTGCTCGTCCCTTAGCACGAGCTTTCGAGACGAGACAAGCCACGCCACGAGCCGCCGCGCCTGCTTGGTCTCCTTCGAGCTCGAGCTCGACATCGATTCCTCCTAGACGCGCCGTCGCCAATCGCCGTCGCCGCCGCCAGTTCGATTCAGGTCAGATCGAGTCAAGCAGATGCATATGACACTGCGAGGATTACATTCACCTACCCGCTCAGTCATAATAATTCGAATCCATACCGCCTTCCAATAACCCCCTTAACGCATCGTCCTCCTGTCTACGATCTTGACTTCGCAAGGACCTGCAACCGATTTACTTCTGGTCGCACATTCGTCCTCTGCGTCTCCTGCGCAACGTCTGAAGCGAGCAACCCGTCGCCCGCAAGAACTCGAGTGCAGTCAAATCGTCCGATATCGACTTGTGCGCCCCGACGGCCAGGGGAACTCCGCCCACACCGAACTGCAACTGGACTTGTCGTGTCAGTCTGGTCTCTACGGGGAATCCTACGGCCAAGCATCCAAAAGTTGGCACGCCAGGAGCGGATGTTGTTTTTGATCGCTCAATCTCGACTCAGTCAACATCTGGCCTTGCCTCAGCCCTATTTAACCTTTCCGCCTGCAAGTTCACCCCCGTGTTGCATTGCCGACCTTTGTCACAGCGGCGAAACGGCGGCTCCTTTTTGACTTTGAGTCGACAACACTCTCCACACCCCAATCAGCATCACGACATCAGGCCAAGGCGAACGACGCTGCTAAGGCCACCAACTTAAAATCCCCGTGATCGCCTTTTACTCCGAAAAGGGGGGCACAGACGGTCAACTGTCTTACCGCCCGGCCACGCGTTGGGCTGCAACCACCAAACCCCATCCCTCCCGCACCGAGACACCCACCCTAATTGGGGTTTTGCACCCTTGACCGGCCGAGTTGACGTTTCGGATTTCTGCTTAAACAGTCACCCAGCCTCAGCTGCCTGCCCACTTTTGCGACGCGGGCAACGGGGTGAACCGGAGCGCGGCTTCGTCCCGCATTCTGCATTCCTACACCGCATTCTACACCACAGCTGACGGCAACGGTGACGATCGCCGTCTGCGACCGTGCAGCGAAGGAACCTGCACCCATTCAGACGGGAGACCAGCCTCGTGCCATTTGCGACAACAGTGGCTGTAGAGGACTGAACCACCCGGTGCGCCCAGTCTGGCCGGCCTGAGACCTCGAGACCAGCCTCTTTCGACCGAGCCACCGCCCGACGAACTATGCTTGCTGCTCGCGCCAACCCCCCTTTATCCCCGGTGTCTACATCAGGTACAATCTGGCCGACTGGCAACGAAATGAACAACGATGGTCCTTACCCCAATGCACCTCGAGGCCCAAATCCACTCCTAGAGCAGGGTCAACTAGCATCACCGCCATATTCCGGAGGAGGAGGACCAAACAACCCAATGAACGGTGGTTTCCCGCCAGGCCCAAGGAGCGCCGGCGGGCCCTCGCCGCCACCTTCCGTCGGTCGATCGAGCACAGCGACTGATCTCTATGCAAGAAGCGAAAGCGGTCGCAGCGGGCGAGAGATAAATGTGGAGGCAGTATTAGGGGAACACTACGTGGCGCTGAAGCGCTATCTTTCGCAGACGTCGCGCGACGGCAAGCCAAACCCTCCTGCCAACAAGGCTCGCGACAAGCTGCAGCGCCTGACCGGTGTTCAATTCCTCGAACTCAGTACCGATGTGTTCGACGAGTTGCTGCGAAGGCAGGCATTCAGCCGAAGGCCTCCAAATGCGCCGCCCAGTGTCGGTCCACCACCATACCTAATCCCGGAGGACACTTTCCACCCCAAGCGGAACCAGGCTCGGCAAAAACTCTCCTCGCTCGGCCCTCCTCGCTTCCGCGATCTCGCCACAGATGTCTTCTGCGAGCTGGAGCGAAGATACCCGCGCTTCGTGGCCGGCGATATTCCGCGCTTGTCGAGTCCGGTTTCGACGAGAGCTCCTAGTAGAGCTGGGACTCCCATGGGCGGATATCCCCCACGCGGCATGGGGAGGAGGCAGCCTAGTAATGCTAGTTCCATACGCGGACCTGGATCTGTTATCGATGGATACGACATTCCTCCTTCCCCTGGAATGCCACCTAGTGGCTACGATCGCCCGACCCCGAAACAATTTCAGAGCAATACTATAATACCAAACAAGAGCACCATGGTGGAGGAGGATGACGAAGGTTCCGATGATCAGGCACAGAGCGCTTACGCACTCGGTGGAAGAGGGCAAAGTGATGCTCCGTCAGAGGTGAGTCAAGGCTTTGAGACGGAGTCTCGTCGGTGTAACTGACTGACCGCGACAGAATGACAAACGAATCATGGACGACTATGAGATACAATTACGAGAGCTACGTGAAAAGCTTGACAGCATGGAAGACCAGTTGAAAAAGAAAGACGACGAGATGAACGAGATACTTGATGGCGAACGGTCGAGATCCACTGCCGCAAATGCCGAGAAGACGGAACTGTCGAACATGCGCTTGGGATTGGAGAGCCAGCTCGCGGAGGCACAGAACTTGAACGACTCACTGAAGGAGCAGCTCGATCGCCTAAGGGACGAGCACTCCAACGAGACCCGGCAGCTTCGCGACGAGATCGAGGAGGCTCGATCCTCTGTGTCTGAGATGGGTTCTGGCCGGAATGACCCTGAGCTGGTACGAGAGAACGAAGAACTGCGAGCAGCGCTCGACGAGCAGCGACAAACGACTATGCAAGTCAGACGAGAAGCCCAGGAGTTCTTACGGGAGATGAAGATGCTGTCTGCGCAGAGTGGCTCTTCGTGGGCCAAGCAAGGCGAACTCGAGAAAACGATCGAAACTCTCGAGCTGGAAGTCAAAGACTGGCGCAATCGCTACGCCAGGGCGAGGACTCAGCTACGCAGCATGCGATCTGGGTCTATGGACATGTCTGTCGATCAAGACGCGGGCCGATACATCCGTGAGAAGGGCTTTACTGATGACAACGGTCTTGTTAAGGATGTCCATGTCACGAAGTTCCAGGTTGCCATCGACGAGCTGCTTAGGCGCGCCCGTGTCGAGGAGCCAGACAAGGTCATCGATTCGATGAAATCCGTTGTTATGAGCGTACGGCGCATCACTAAGGATATTGACGCCGCACCAAACGACCAATCGCAACAGCAGCGCAAGCAGCTCAAGAGCCGCGTGTCTTCGATGGCCAACAATTTGATCACCGCTGCAAAGACTTTCGCCACGTCAGCTGGAATGTCACCAATTTCCGTGCTTGATGCCGCGGCCTCGAATCTCGTCGGTGCAATAGTCGACCTCCTACGCGTGGTCAAGATCCGGATCACTCCGGACGGAGAGCTTGAGGAAGAGGACGATGGCACAGCAACACCAGTCGGCTCTGTCGGTGTCTTCTCGCCTCGAACAGCCAAGTCGCAATCCATACAGAGTGCCTACCAGCAAGACCCCTATCCACAAGAACTACCCCCTCCCCCTCCTTTCCAGGGTCTTGGGAGGAGGTCCAGCATGGACTCGTCTGCGTACAGCCCAGTGAACTCCCCGCGTGAGTCGGTTGAGACGTACAACAAGTCGAATGGAAACGGATACCCGCCCGCGTCAAATGGATATGGTATGCGCCGAGTTGACTCCAGGACGGAAGATCTTAAGGTGAGCTCACAATCTTTCTCCTCAATGTCATACCGGCAGGGCCCTCTTTACTGACAAGCACGGAACAGGTATATCTTGACGATCAGACCGCCATCTTGGTGCAGACAATCCAAAGCCTTGTCGGCTTGATCCGCGGCGCCGCTGACATCAGCCGAATTGAGCCATTGATCCGCTCCATCGTCGAGACTGTCGGCAAAGTCATCTCCGAGACCGAGGCGTCTGGCAATGGTGACATGATTGGACGCCTTGCCGACTCCCAGCAGCGTTTGATGGAGGCTGGTGAGCGCGGTCAGGACCTGGCCGCCGATGGCAAGAACGAGCGCGACCGCGAGTGGCGCATGTGGACACAGACGCTGCCGCCTATCGCGTTTGAGATCGCCCGCGAGACCAAGGAGCTTGTCCAGCGCATCGGCCAGCTGGTCTCGAGCGAAGAAGACTTCTCTTAGGATTGGAATTGCGATCTTTAGTGAACGAGCGTTTAATCGTCGCGGCTGGCGGGCCTCGCAGTGCCCGGAAAGGGCATGTTACAGAGCTCTTTTTGACCTTGGCTACAGAGCTCCACGTCAGCATGGTTTTGTGTGCTTTGATACCCGGCTCTCCAATTACTGGCTCTTGCTTTCGGATGCATTTGACCACCATAAACCTCCCAACTCCATCACACCACATGCGGAAAGGAGGTGGGAGGGTTTTCATTAATTTCTGTTCGGTTTTCCTTCTAATGCGGCACGGCTGCGGCGTTCTCTCTCAGTCAGAACACGTTCTGACACGCTCTGGCAACCTCAAGACGCTTTGTTCTTGAGGAACGGTTCCTATGAATTCACGGAACATTGTACTACCTGTCAGTGAGTCAATGTACATAAATGCCTCTATGGGAAGACGGTGGCAGATGTTTGATAGATGGGCATGTAAATACGTATTTTCTTTTGGGGAGGCAAATCCGCACCCGGTGGCTCCCAGGCTGAGAGTCAGCCAAAGATGGGCGGACGGAAACAAGACGAAGAGGAAAACGCAGCTGTTTGTCTATAGTTGTCTTTCGCAGGCAATATTGAAGAAGCTTCTACCTCAAGTCCCCGGGCAACGCGCCTATCATGTTTGATCGTCCAGTGAATGTCCCCGTCATGACCATCTTTCCGAAGCTTATGGTATGTTGTGATTCTGCAACCCCTCCCCAGCGTGTGGCAGCCAAAACAGCTCAGCTAAGGACGTTGGAAAAGCAGGTGACAACGGCTGGCTCTATCTAGCCTCACGTCTCTATCACAATACAGACTTTGGGCGAACGCTATGAATGACACGGCCACATTCGGCCTCGAAGCGAAAAAATGATCAGGCACACCGGAATCAGCCTCGAGTCCAGGCACACATTGTCATCTCCGGGGCATGTCAACGCCGGCGAGGTAAATGGTTTGAGACATTGTACCCAGCGCAGTGGCAACCTCACGCGGGGATGGCACGCTCACATGCTCCGTTTTTATTGGAACGGGTACGAGCACACAAGGCAACATCGACAGTGTTTGTCCCTGCGTTTGGTATACCTATAGATGCCTTCACGTGGTTGTGCATGGCTGACTTCCTCGGATCAACCTGTCTTCTTTGTCTTCTGCCACCATCACAGGCCCCTTTCTGTCGGGGACCACTTGAAAGCCAAGTGTAAAAACGAGGCTAAATTGGTGGCTTTGCGGGACTGTGATTAATGGCTCTAGGATTGGTTTTTTTTTTAACTTCAGAATTCAATAGTCAGTCATACCAACCTAGGTGAGTAGACATGAGCCTTGTCCCAGCACAAGCGCTTGTGCTTTTGAAGCTGCAGCCGTGGCGTCCAGACAGGAAGCGGCGAGGTCACCTCGCTTCGTGACCACTTACCTAATTTTTACAGGGAAAACAGCTGAACAGATAGTTTTTATTTGCTCTGCCTCTTACCACAAACGACAAGTAGCTGGTATTATTCGAGAAGTCATGCGCCAACGGTACAAATCAAGCGGCGACTGAAGGGCACGCCGGGCGAGACGGGTCTCACCAGCTGCGTTGAGCTCTCAGGCTTGATCGATGAAGAAACGCCTTCATTCATTCCCACGTCTTCCGCCAGCGAGCACTCAAATGTACATACATCGTCGCTCACGTGGGCTGTCTGCGTGCCGGGAACCAGAGCAGCACTACCTACCAGATGCCCTGGGAGTCCTTCCCCTTGGCTTTCCAAGCACTCCGACTCGGATCATTACAGCCACAAATCAGTCTGTCAATGGCTCGTGCCGTCAGACCTTGCACATGCACACGCTTCCCCGAGTACCTGCATGTGACCCCGGCCCCAGCTCTCCATTGGAGCCCATTGTCAGCCGCATCCCCAGCCGTGCGGCTTCGCTGCCAAGGCGAATCAGCGCCCGGCACTATTCAGCCTCAAAACTAGCGGCTCAGTGCCGACCCTAACGACGTGAATTGACAGCTTTGGCCTACGGGCTGTGATACGTACGACAGGTACTTTTGGAAACGAAGCCGCTGGGCGGTCGAGTCCTGGCAAGCTTTCACGCTTGTGATCTTGTTTCAGCCCACGCACAAGGGGAATTGGGCCAGAGGGAAATTGCTAGATTGGGCCTGTGGGATCTCAATACAAGCCTTTCGTCTGCATTTGGACTAGATCTCTCAACAATACCAGCTGAGGCTTCGAAGAATCACGCAAAATCTGGCGCCAGGACCTTGGATGGCCGGCGCCATGTTGTGTCGCTGGCTTGCGGCTGTGGTGTAGCTGATCTGGTTCGCGTTGGAACACGGGGGAGGCCCAGGTGACGTGGGTGTATACAAAGGGTGGAGTTCACGCTCGAGGACTCGAAGACAAATTCTGCGTTTCCTTCTGATTTCTTCTGCTTCGAAAACTTCTACTTGGGTCACAGTCTTAGAATATCATTCTTATAAACCTAGACTTCAGGCCTGTCGCTTGAGTAAATTTGGACAGTATTCGACACACTTGCCTCTTTGGAAGCACTGACTCCTCTTCATTGTCTCAGCGATTGGTCACCATGAACAGCAGCAAATACTCGTCTCATCGCCCCGCGGGACGCGAACACATACCTCTTTATCCCAAAGGCTTCATCGCCCTACGTATTGTTCAACTTATTCTGGCGTTGGTCATCCTGGGTCTCTGCGCATACTCGCTCACCCTTATCAGCTTTTCGGGGAATGCCCTTAGCTTGTTTACGGTGAGCCCTCCTCACCAGTCCGGGTTCCATATACTCCGTATCTAATGTGGGCTGGAACCAGTCTGTAGCAACTATCATCATCGCAGTCTACTTTGTCGTTGCTCATTTTGGTCCAGCCGTCACTTGTAAGTGGATCCATGATCCTCGACCCTGGGAGACTCCCTGTTCTTGAGTTCGAGATGCCGCCCCTTCCCCCCCCCCCCGGCCTCTTGAAACCACTCGTTTCTTGGTGCTAATTCCTGTTGGCGAGTAGACAACTACTGGGCCGTTCTCGCCTTGGACATCTTCGGCATCGTCTTCTGGATTGCTTCATTCGCCCTGCTCGCTTCCCAGGTAGCTCCATGGATGGATGGAGTCACTATATGCGACTACTATACATGTGACGTTTATACCCTCGTAGGAGAAGAACTGGTTGTTGCGGCGTGTCTATGTGCTGCAGCTGGACTTGGTGGTGTAGAGTTGTGAGTAAGCCCCGGCGAACTATGTCTCCCAACCCTGCCCTTTGAACAGTCCTTATGCTCACCCCCGGCACAAGCATACTCTTCATCGTTGCCTTGGCCATGCACTCCGTCATGATGCATCGACATCGTTCAGCCGGTCTTCACAACAGACCGATGTCGCCCCAGTTCGGCGTGGAGGGTGGGTTCCCAGCAGGTCACCCTGTCCAGACCGAAAAGGCCCAGCCATCGCACAGCATCGCTTCTCACCCACAGTACGCCAGCTCTCACCCGACAGCCGTGGCTACACCAAGCCCCGTTCAGGGGCAGCAGATGTACCAGCCTCCAACGGCTCCCGCTCTAAGCGCAGCGGCGCCGCCTACCCCCTACTATCCTCAGCAGCAGCAGGGCCTGATCCAGCAGCAGCATACTGGGTCCAGTTTCGGAGTGGGACAGGTCCCGGCGCCACATATGGGCAGCTACGAAGCCCAGAGCCAGCCCGTTGGTCACCAACAGCAGTACCATCAAGCAATGGGCCCGAACTAAGAAAACATCTGTTGGAGCTCGTTATATCTGGACATGGCTACGGAGGGAATGAATCCCGGGCCCTTATCTTGAAAATGTACTTAATTACGTTTGGGGGGGGGGGCAAGGCATAGGACGTTTGTGGACACCACAAAACATCCACGGTAAGTACCTCATGCAACTGCGGCTACACTAAAGAATGATGTATCAATCTGGTGATAATATTATACTTCATTTGGAACATGTCATTTGGTCAGTAATGTGCAAAACCTCATGTTATATGCTCGTCAAGATCGGTAGACAATTGTGATCACTTTGTCTTGGGGCGAAAAAGGTATCTTGTCTCATTTCATGCTCAAATGGCAGGAGTACGTCTCTCCATTGAACCTTTGCCCATTACATATTACCTGTCAAGGTCATATACTTGCCCAGGTAGCTGGGCACCTGGTTTGGGCAGTATCTGGTATACCTGGATTGGAGCTGGCAAAACGAATCCACTAATCTTTGTCGAATTTGCTTGCTCAATCTGTGTTGCGAATTATGTGCACGTGGCCATGACCTTGTGTTTGCCCGAGACCTCTCGCCGAAAGGCGACTTTTCTTTTGTCCCAGCATTCACAGCCTGCTGGACAATAGGCTACTCCACACAGCCTACAAACATCACCAACTTGACACTGTGTTCAGCAGCAGCAAATTTGATGCAGTTAACTGTAGTCTCCGCTATCAGATTTTTACCCGGATACATCTCCATCATAATACGATCGAACCCGAGAGGCGTTTCCTTGGGATCATTTGAAGACTGCGAGGCTGTCCCCTCCTTTGAAATGGTCCCATGATGATGCCGGCTTGCCATCATTCTTGAGACAACCTAGCCGTCGATAGGTTAAGACGGGTCTAAGTTTACAGTTTGTGGCCAGCTGTTGAGTGCAAAGTGTCCCAGGCGTGATGGCAGACACTGCAATGGTATTCCCTTACATGCATGAGCAAAGGCTGTTGCCTTTTTTCAAGAGCGCGGAGATTCGCACCCCCAAAATCGGAGGGTATACCCCCTATATACCTTGCCTTAGAATAAACAACATCCACCACACCTCCCCCCAGCTAGCCCTTCTTAACTTAATTAGTAGTATTCTGCTTCTTCCCTCTATTTCTTCCTAAGCTAGCAATTAAGTTAAGAAAGGGCCGGATAGGGCGAGGGCGGACGGTGCTGGTAAGCACTACCGAGCACCACTTAAGGCCCAACCTGGTACTCTTTATATTTCTTAAATTGGCGAGAAGCTTTAAAGTATGGAGGTTACTTTAAAAAGCTGTGATGGGTGTGTAATTCGCCGTTTGTATATATTAGGGGGTGCGCCCTCCGTTTTTGGGGGTGCGAATCTCCGCGCTCTTTTTTAACAGCAATAAATGGACGGAAACGGTGTCACACTAGTTGGAGCCCGTAGCCAGAGATAGCTTCGACTTTGATGGCTTGACGGCGCCAGCACGAATGTGCACGGCCAGACACCAAGGTTTTTGGTGCAAAATAGCGGCTACTGGCACAACACCGGTTTGCAGAAGATTGAATAGCCATTCTCTAAAGCTTTGCATAGCGAAAACCACACTGTCTACATTCTACATTGTCACTCGTCCCAATGGGACTATCATTGTTGTTCCAACTTAGTAGAGGAACTCAAAGAATACAAGTAGTGTATAAATCGACGGAAGCCTGTCCATACTCTGTTCATATGGCATTGTGAGGACTGAGGCCAGGCTCACTTTCAGCTCTGGAGATCACTCTGTATCTGCGTATCGGCTGAATGAGGTGATCCATTGGCCACACAGGGGAGGAGAGGTTGAGCCAGTGAACATTGTTGGTGGCTTTGAAGCCATTGAGATAATGGATAAACCAATGTCTGGCACTTCAAGGATTTTTACCAGGCCACAGTTCAAGTGGAACGGTGAGTTGGCAAATGATTCACATGTGACATATTCTCGCCGGCACCTTTATTGACATTTGTGCGTCTGTCAACAGTTTCATGGCTTCAGCTGGGGATGTAGAAGAGCGTTTATGCATTGAACACTATGCGAGACACAAGCAGTTTTACGCCGGGCCACTTCCTGCTCTAAATGTTTGAACAGGGCTCGACAAGAAATTGGAGACGCAGCTTCAGCCACCTCGATGTATGATGGCGTTGAATTCCAACAAGAACTTTCACATAAAACAGTGAATTTCGTATGAAAATAAAGTGCCACAGGTCCTGTGATATGACTTTGCTCAGTAGTGATATCATTTATCACATGGAATTCGCCGTTGTGTTCAATGGGCCCAAAGGGATATCATTTCGTGTTCACGAGTCTGAGTTACATCATATATCACCTCATGATAGGCCTCCACCCTTTCCTCCCAACATACCCAACAACACCTTCATCCCTGAGGATCTCAGACCCAAGCCGTCCCGTGACGATACTTCTCTCATGGTCAGGGCCACGTACGTAAAATGGCCAGGGAAGTCTGCCTTGACCCTGATCACTGCCTCCACCGTCTTCGTCCGCAGCCTCCTGCCGCTCCCACCATACCCTGCCGTCCTTCTTCGTCCTCACGAACCGGCATTCCTCCCTGTCCAGCGACAAGAACCATTTTCGCTGGTGCACACTCCCGATAGAGTTGACAGCTCCAGGGTATGCATTCGTCCTGCGGACCTCGGCGTCCTCGAGCTCACGGAGCTCCTTCTCCATTTCCGATATGCTCTCCATGTCTTTCTTGCTCGCAGCTGCGGAGCCGTCGTCGTTGTAGTCCTCCTCACTCCCGTCGCCACGGCCTGGCCTTCTATCAGGGCCAGAATCGTCTTCGCCATCACTGCTCGTCTCCGGTGCTTTCTTCTTCGGGGCCGCCTTCCTTCCCCTTCTCCTGCGCGTGCCCGCAGGCCTGGCCGCCTTTGCACGTCCGGCCACATCCTCGTCCTTCGTCAGGCGCAAGTTCACGGCGTAGCCCTGGGGCAGCCTCGAGCCGTTCAGGCGCAGCCTTATCTTGCGCGAGGAGAACGCTGCGGCCAGCTTCTCCTGCTCCGTGAGCTTCCCCCAGTGCTCGTCCTCGCCGCCGTCCGAGTCCCGCTCCTGGGAATCCACGGGCGCGTACTTGCTCCGCCGCGGCGGCAGGACCTCGTACGAGCCCGTGTCCCACACCAGGAGGCTGCCCGTGTGTAAGCCTGCCGTCTCGACTAGGTGGTTCCACAGACAGTGGACCCGCGTTTCGGTCGCGTTGCGAAGCACGCCGGCACCAGTTGCGCGGGCCTTTCGGCCGCGCGAGTTTGGATCCCCTGGCAAGCTGTTCGCTTTGTCAGTCAAGGTTCTACTGGCCGCAGACATGACACTCGCCGGCGTGCCGTGAACAGTTAGGTTATGGAAGCAAATCTAGATGTTTTGAGATGGACTGCAATGCTGGATCAGACGTGAAGGGATGAGATACACGTACCCATACATGATGGCCCAGCTACACGACGAGTTCCCATTTATCTGCAGCCTCAAGTCATAGTGCGGTCCAGCGACCGGATGATCGTGCTGCGTCACGACGAAATGGGAGCCGGCTTGGGATTGGTAGGACTCATTATAAAGAGCCTGGTACTCTGGAATGGTGAGATGAGGTTGGCCCGACGGAAAGGGGTCAAGAGTGGCCTCCGTAAGGGCGCCGGAGAACCATGCAAGGTGGTCGGTTATCTTGACCGTGTTATTCTCGATGAGCGCTGATGCCGAGGAGCCGTCACGAGGTTTCCGAATGTTCTTCTCGGCCGCGACGTCCGGCGCCGTTGTGGAATCTTGGGCCAAATCTTGTTGCTGAAGGATATTTGAGCCTTCTTCAGCGGTGATAAGAGAGTCGGCCTCCTTTCCAGGTACATCGGCGATGGCTCCCTGGCCCTTTCCTTCACGATGCCCACGGTCGACGTCCCGAAAGGGTGGCGGTGAGATGGACCACTCCAGGTTCCGCTTTTTGACAAATGGATTGGAAACGAGCTCGGGGCTCGCCCTCCTCTTTCTCGGAGGCGAAATCATCGTTGAGAGCGAGTCCTCCTTCACCAGCGAGCCCGTAAGTCCGACTACGATGACGCTGGCTCTTGGGGGGCGCTCAGTCGTTTGCACAGTCGCGGCCTCCCCACCAGCCTAGACACACTCATGTCTTGAATACGACCCTGTGGACCTTCCTGTGAGAATTTCGACACCGGAGGGTTTTCTCAGGTCTTTTTCAGAAGCAGATGTTTGTCAAGCAGGGATAGACAGACATAGAAGACATTGCGTTTCAAAGGGTAGTTAGTGACCAGCTCGTCTCCCATGTAAACCCGGCCTTCAGGTGGGAGTTGAAGGGTTAAACCCTAGAGCGGCTGATATCTACGACCACCCATTATCCCCTGACTGGAAGCACAGCCTCCCCCCGCCTCTTGGATACAATGCATATGGGCTGATCACCCGCTTCCATCGCCCGGGATGTGGAAGTCCACCCGATCTGTCGAGTTTTGAATAGTTCTCTTGGTGGATCATCGAGATTCGCCTGGGTTGGACATATCTTAGGCGGGGGTTTGATGCACAAAGAAGTAGCGTCGGATCGTGTAAAAAAGATGCGCAGAGCAGCTTGTGCATGCTGTACTGGTCAGGTGCTACCAGCTTGAAGACTGCTATCTTGAGCTCCTTTGTTAGACAAGCGAGCCTTATTATGTATATATCACTCATGACACAAGTACTGATGGTTTACCCATCTGGCATCTGTCCAAGCTGTGCTGCGACGAAACTCGTTGCTATGTGTTTCCTTAAGATGCAAGTACACGAAGTGCTTTGTAGTTTCAAAGTAGGACCCACGTTCCTTTTGCCTTACCAAAGGCAAATCCAAAGCGACCTTTAGCCGACAATTATTCCATGTGTTTTGCATCGTACTTTCGTGCCTGAGGTTTGATGCTAGGCTGTTGATATGTGGAAGCTCTTGAAGCTGAAGTGGAAGGAGCAGGAGCTCTGCCTCCATGAACAAGTAATTATACTCACCTTAGCCACGCCCATTATCCCAGTCCGTCAAGGCAAGTTACTCCAGTTGACGCCTGGTGATCACATAGGGGCTCCCTCGCTCAGCAAAATTAGCAAGCCCCCTAACAATGTGAATCTCCTTTCAAGGCTTCGAGTCAGAGGCTGGCCCGCTGACGAGTGTGGGCGCGACTCTTCTCTTTTTGGGTTTTGACCCAGAGTCCTCCTTCTCGCTCTCGCTCTGGTCCCTCTTGGTGCCGGCTACACTACCAGCCGTGCTCCGAGGCGTCTCCGGTGGAGTCGCAATGGGCACACCGGTTACCTTGCCGGAATTTGTAGCGGTCAAGCCAGGCACACTTCCCGCAACAAGAGTAGGTGGCCCAGGTGGAGCTGCTGTCGAGCTCTGTGTGATGATAGATGACGTAGAGTTGGACCGTGTGGGGGATGACGGCCGTTGGTTGGCAAAAGCTGCTGCTGGCGGTGGGGAGGGTGCCGCAAAGGAGCTCGTCGAGTCGCGGTGTCGGTGTTGCGACCCATTGGGGAAGGGTGACGGTGGCGCAAATTGCGAGGTTGGAGTTGGAACAGGAGTGTTTTGTGACGACGTTGCCACCGCATCCGCGTTGTCCTGACGGCGTTTGTGTGCAGAAATGTCACCTTTGTAGACCTCGCCAAGATCTGTAGGTGCGAACGATACCGTCGAACAGAAGCCATCTGACGACGTAATGAATAAAGTTGTGCCATCGGCCGCCCTGTGATCAATTAGTACAAATATGCATCGAAGAGCAACGGACGCAAAATCTTACCACGCGAGATCAGTGAAAGTGGCACAATGCAGGTTGCTGACGATGCAGATGGGGGTTTGCTGCTGGGTGTCATAGATGAAGACTGAATCCTGCGTTGCCACGGCATACACCATCCTGTATGGAAGCGCAAAAGCCGCCTTTGGGCCTGCTGAAGTGGATGTTGTTTCCGAGGTGGTGCTTAGACTCCTTCCCATGGGCTCGGAGGATGGAGGGGGTGGCGGGTCCATGACAGACGGCGCAGGGGACGGCTTCGAGAGGGGTTCTGGTAATGATGGTATTGGTTCCTCTGACGAGGAAGTGTCGATGGTGATATGCTTTGTGCTTGGTGGCGATGTCCTGAGGGTATAGAATATCGGGGAGCACCGCACACAGACGGACGGCTTCTTGTGTCCCGGTAGATGTGCTGTTGGCGGCTTATTGATGCCGCCCCGTGTGTATATATACACAGTATTGACCACCTCGTAGTGTGGCTTCCCATCTGTTGATGTCTGCTGTGATGAGTATTGCCCGGCCGGAGTGAGCAATAGACTGCCATCTGGCGTGAAAGCTAACCTCCGGAAGAAAGACGTCAAGGTCTCGTTGGCATATAGACTGGCATTCTTGACGTTAGTGCTTGTCGGGAGGGGCTTAGGGGAAGCCTCCATCGGCATGACAGCTGGTAGTGGCATCGAGGGCGCCGGGGAGACGGAGCGGCGGGACGAAGAGAACGATGACCTTCGACTGTGGCTTATGACGCTCGGGGGATTCATGGGCAGCGCAACCGATGTTGGCGTACCAGGGGCCGAGGGCACCGGTGAGCCTATCGACGCACCAGAGGTTGGACCGGGGCCAACGGAGGGAATGGCGTCAATGACAGACAGCTGGGCGCGGTGGCCAAAGTCAGGTGGCGCCGGGCTGCTCGAGGAGATGCGCCGAGGGGGCAGGTCTGACTTCATGTGACTTGCAATCTTTGGGCACTTGTCGGTCTCACTGCTCAGCGTGTACTGGCCATCCTTGGTCCTGAGAGAGTAAACATGCACCGAGCGATCTGACGACTGAGTTGCAATGTATTCATTGAGGGGATCCCACGCCACCCCTTGGACATAGTGGTTGTGCTCGGCGATCTGGCGTATCAATGTACCTGTCATGCCCATCAGCGAAGCCCGCAAACACAAGGCTCTGGGCTGTCTTCCTTACCAGTAGCGGCATTGTATATTCTCGCGACGTTGTCCATGCTCCCGATAATGAAGTATGAGCCATCCGGAGACCAAGCCAGGTCGTATATCTCGGAGCCAGAGGAGCGGCACATGTGCTTTGTGCGCCAGCTCTCCTTATCGTCGAAGCCATCGCTGCCAAAGGCCGGGTTGCTGGACTCGGAGGGGACCCAGATGATGACGTTCCCATCATCACCGGCGGAGGCCAGAGTTTCGCCTGGGATTCGTCTCGTCAGAAGCTTGTCGGCTGGTGTGTGCAGGAGGGGAACAAGGAAGTACTTTTCGGGGACCATCGGACAACGTTGACGGCCTGTGTGTGCTTGGAGAGGGTGGCCAGGTATTCGACCTTCCTGTCCTCGCCATCTCTCTCGACCTGCCAGAGCTATATGAGGTCAGCAAGGGCCTGGAAATATGAGTTGTTGGTGCTGCTGTTGTCGGTGATGGTGGAAGACGGGATGGTTTCGGGGTGGGCGGCGTACTCTGACGTTGGAGTCTCCACCGGCAGTGGCTAGGCGGCCCTTGCCCGATGGCTCGAAATGGGCGGAATAGATGGGGGCATTCTGATCATGCCAGTTGATGATCAAGGGAGTGCTCTTCATGGTGGCATGTGTTCGATCAGACTGTCGGACAGTAGTGCATGTGTGGTGATGGTAGTGGTGGTGGTGGGCCCGGCTGAGCTGGGCTGAGCTGGTTCGTCAAGGCGCGTCGGTACACGGTTGAGGGAGTGCCTTGACGCGACTCGAAGCTCGTTCCCGCGAGCAGTCTGCTCCTGCTGCTTGTAGGTTAGGTAGGTGGTTGGGTATGCGGTCTGTCTCCGTCGCCTGCCCTTGGATTGGATGCGTGCTGTTCAGGGTTCAAGACAGCTTGGTGTGTCTCTGTACCTGGATAGAGATGGAGATGGTTGAGTGGAGGAGGAACGGTGGTATTTGAAGCGGTCATGTGGGCTCAGTTCAGACGAGGTGGATTTGGCCGTGTCTTGCCTTGTCTTGTCCTGTTGCAGATCAGATCAGATCAGATCAGATCTCAGTTTCCAAGCAGTCAGGCAGGCAAGTGGCAGAGTGGT
This sequence comes from Diaporthe velutina, assembly GCA_038088505.1. NCBI lineage: Eukaryota > Fungi > Ascomycota > Sordariomycetes > Diaporthales > Diaporthaceae > Diaporthe > Diaporthe velutina. The sequence continues at coordinate 341,004 of JBBWSJ010000002.1, read as the reverse complement.
TGCGTGCACGAGTAGGAGGGTGAGTGGAAGGTGTTGGCCGGCGATGGACCCCTTGTTTGTGGACGCTTTTAGCAAGGAACCTTGTTCAAGCTCCCCCAAGCAACCGAGCAGGCCTGGCTCCTCTACTCCTCCCCAACTGGGCACCTGGGCACTCGCGCAAGCCGAGCCGAGCGCTGGAGGCGGCAGGTGTGCAGCGGGCAAGCCTATCAGCAGCCTAATGGGCCAGCCCCCGCGCGACGCAACAGGCGGGAAACATGGTGCAGCAACGGCCGCCTGAGAAGCTTGGAATAGAAACGGCAGCGTTTCTGGATCCAGTCTAACTCACCTGTGCCTGGATCCGACAAAGACGACCAACGTTGTGTTTCGAATCGTCCCTGGCGACTCCCTCTGCTCCTTCAAAGGATCCAGATCCACCTGTGCAGGTCCGCCCACTGTATTGATTGATCAATGTTTCAATATTGCCAGATCGTAAGGCTGTGCGTGCTGTTGGGTGCAGTCTGCTGCGCAGTTCCGTTCCTCCTGCACCCACTCTTGTTTGAAGGCTGGGTGCGGGGGATAAGGCGACGTTAGTACCCGCAAGCTGAATCAATGGACAAGCTCAAGTCTGTTGTCCAGACAAGCTCCCACCGCCTCCTGGCCGTCCGTCTTGCGGTCAATCTCTGCCACCGATTGATTGAAATGTGCCAGAGGCCAATGGCAGCAGAGATCGAGGCCCGGCCAGTATCTAGTCTACTTGTCGTTGCGTCTCAGTGCCACCTGGGCAGTTTCGAAACATGCAGATGGCTGCACCATGCAGAGGGTTAGACCTGCGGGAGGAGCGAGAGAAAAGGCTGGTTGGGCCGGCTCTGGCTGCAAGCTGAAGGCTGTCCCGTCTGGTGGTGCGTCTCGTCCTGGATCCGTTGGTTGGAAGACTCGCTCCTGGCTCCTGAAGTTTGACATGACACCAGCTGTGCGTGCCTGTGTCCAAGCAGGACTAGGCAGAGTCTCTGTGCTTCTCTTTGCTCACTCCCGAGGAGCTGCTTGCACAACAACATTCGCTCTGCACACCATCTTCAACGAAGCGATCTGAGACCAGCGACACCCGGCGAGAGGCGCACAGAAGAGCGGTTACAGCTCAATGGAAGCCCACATCACGCGTCAATGATGGCTTGGATAATTGCAATCTGCAGTGTATCGTAGGACAACAACCTCTGATGGGTGATGAGAGCCTCGTCCTCTCTTTCGTGGCTTCGGAAACCATGACAGGTTCGGGGCCTCATCCCATTCTGTATGAGAGTTTGAGAGCTCTACCGGGGCTAGCACTACTGCCCTGCGGGAGACTAGACTGCTTTTTTGATGTCGGACTTCAAACAACCCGTTGCTTACCCACCCTCCCAGGCTGCCGGGGCGCTTGACCGAACAAGACACTTGAAGGAAAGGACAACCCAAGTGACAACAGCTCGGCAGATATGCAACACCGCCCTGTTGACCTCCCGTACGGCTCGACCATCAATTGGAGCCCCCGCGGCAACCGGAATGCCCAGGAACATCTCGGCCCGGATACTTCGGGCCCGGAACAAGGCCAGCAGAAGCGACACCTCGCTGCATAATTACTCGAGGCCCGTGAAGCTGCCCTACAAGTGACTAACACGGCCACTGAGGCATGTTAAAACGTCTCAGCAATGCCTCGCCCCTGAGATACACAAATGCCGCCTGCAAGGCACCCACCTCCGCATCCTTGACTCGAACCCGGCCCCGTTCAGACGGTTGATTTTACCGCGGGCGCCAGCGCGCAGTTCCGTGCCAAGATGCGCAACCCTCCGTCCCCATGCTCCATCTTCTCGGTGCGGCTTACCTATCTCGCCTATTAGACTACAGAGGGGTTCGCGCAGGACCGCTAAGCACTAATACTGCACAAGCTCTGCAGACCAGGTCTGCCTGGTCTACCCGGTCCCTGAGAATGCCGCTTTCTCTGCCTCATGGATTGCTCCCGCCATGGATGTGCACCCCGGTTGCCCGGGTCGTGATGGTGTGCCCGTACTGTGACATCTAGCACCTCCCCGAGGCGAACCGGCTCAACCTGGGAAGGCAGCAAATCAGCGGCTATCCCCTCCCGGGGTGGCTATCGACCCCAGGACCCTTGGTTGCCGTCCTGCTCACCGCACAGGAGCCCTGCAGCATTGGGATTCTGCAGCTAAGCAAGCGCCGCCAATCTTGCGCCTTCCCTGCCTGCCCTCCAATGCTCAATGCTCCGGCGAGTGAGTCAACGCCGCCCGTTGACGCCGCCGCACGCTAACCACCATGTACGGAGTACACAGATACATGCACGCATAGTAGCGTCGAGGTGGGCTCATGACCGTCTTGCAGAGCCGCTCACACCCACACATCCAGCAGTGGTGAGTGAGTCCAATGGCGGAGTCATCATGGTCTTGTTCATCTCCGCCTTTTCTGTCGGTCTTGAGACTCTTTTCTCATGACCTCATCTTCGAACTCCTCGTTCGTCACCTTGCCCAGTCGCTCTTCAGACTGGCTTTCTTTGTGGCCCGACGCACAGTAGCCTGGTCTACAGGTTCTCCTTCCTTGCCTCCCGAGTCCTTATCTGGGCCGTCTAGATTGGTAAGCGGCTATAATACGAAAAGAGGTCATCCGAGTTCAGCAAGTGGGAACGCTTGCGTGCTCTTGCCTATTCAGAATCTAGAGCATCGGACCCATGCCATCTCGTCCCCTTCCTTCGCAGCTCGGGCCCAGGCTCAAATAAAGCGAGGCGTTGGCGCACACTGAGCCAAGAATTTGACATTCAACTCCCCACACGTTCCAAATCCACTGCAATTGTATTGCTCGGTCTGATTGACGAGCCTGGGCGTGGTCTCGTTTCCTCCAAGATGCACCATGATCCTATGGTAGTGGCGGTTGCGACCGGCCTCGGAATTATCCTGCTGGTGTCAATTCCCGCCGTCTTCACCTTCATAACGCAGCTCACAACTCGCAAGCCAAAGCAAACCACATACGAGGACAAAGATGGGAAGGCTACTCCAGAATCCGTGGCAGCTTATTCTGCCAAACTTGCCAAGACCCTCATTGTGCTTTTTGCCGCTCTTGCTTGCAGCACAGGCGTCGCCACGGCTGTGCTTGCTACTCTCCACATTGGCCAGGATGGTCTCTTCCTCGAGAATTGGCTGAGTGCAGGTGCTTCGGTGAGCAAAATGCATTCCCTCTAGCTGCCCGTCTGGGATTGCCCCTATATGCGTTGTATTTGACGAGTCAATACTGACTAATTCATCCACAAAGATCCTTCTCTTATTTCAGGCCGTTTCCATAGCTTCGTGCAGAAAGACAGTCCAAGCCTACAATCTGGGCCTTTACTCGTTTCTCTCCTGCCTCATTCTAGCAGCGATTCTCCTTGTGCAAGGCACGTTAGTGTTCGAGCAGCTGTTGGCTCACTATCCGGTACATTTCGCGCTGCGGATTGTGGAAATTGTTGCGACTCTTGGTCTGGCAGCTGTCAGCCTGTGCATTCCTCGAAGGCCCGAGGTCTTTGACAAAGATGGACGACCTATTGACCGGATGTACACGTCCACTGCTCTCAACCGTTTCACCTGGGGCTGGCCATCCTACCTGCTAAAGATTGCAAGTAAGCGGAACCAGCTCGACCTCGACGACTTGCCCAGGCCTGATCACTACACACGGGCTGCCGAGTTGTCCGCCGATTGGAAGAAGCGCAACTCGAAAAGAAAACTCTGGCTAGCTATCATTCTCGCCCACAAGATGGCACTCGCCAAGCAGTGGCTCCTGACACTCATCACATCATTCCTCAACTTTGGGCCCCAGTGGGTGATTTTGCAGCTCCTCCGGACTCTGGAGAACAGGGGAAGCCAAGAGAATTACTCCCTAAGTGTGTACATGTGGGTTCTGTGGCTCGGGATCATTATCATTGCCCAGGCTTGGACGGAGAGCCATGTCTTCTGGCTCTCATTCGCGGAGCTAGCTATTCCTGTTCGAGGACAGGTCAGCGCCTTGATCTTCGAGAAGAGCATGCGTCGTAAGGATGTCAAAGGAACTGGAAGATCCAGCAACAAGAAAACCGCCGAGACCGCCGAGAATCCCGAGCCAGTCATTGCTGGGACCGTTCCTGAATCGACAGCCACCGATCGGCCAGAAATCCCCGAAGCAGAGGAAGATGAGGCCGAAGCGCTCAAGAAGAGCAAGCAGGGTGTGGTTAACTTAATCGGTGTCGACGCCAAACGCGTGTCGGATTTTATGTCCTTTCAAAACCTCTTCCCGGGCAGTCTGTTCAAGCTCCTTGTCTCGCTGGCCTTCCTCATCTCATTGCTTGGCTGGCAGGCTCTTCTTGCTGGATTCTCCACTATGATCGCCATTATGCCGATTAACATATATTTCTCAAAGCGTTATGCCGCAGCTCAAGACCAACTGATGAAGGTGCGCGACGAGAAGCTTGGCATCGTCAACGAAGCGCTCCAAGGCATCCGGCAGATCAAGTTCTCTGCACTCGAGTCGGAGTGGGAGAGAAAGATTTCTGCCGTTCGGGAAAAGGAACTGAAATCGGTATGGGACGTGTTTGCAAATGACACTGCCTTACTCGGCTGTTGGGTGACCAGTCCAATCGCTCTAGCGGCTGCCTCCTTGGCCGTCTACGCCGCGTTGTACGGCACCCTGCTACCTTCTGTGGCTTTTGTTAGTCTCGGTGTCTTCAGGGCTCTCGAGGTCACGCTGTCCATCATCCCTGAGCTGACCACCGATGTTCTGGATGCCTGGACTTCTGTCAAACGAATTGAGGAGTACCTGAATTCGCCCGAGATCGAAAAGACCGCCAAGGAATCCGACGAGGTCACTTTCGATGGCGCTTCTATCGCATGGCCAGCGGATGAAAATTTGGATGATGACGAAAGGTTCGTACTCCGAGATGTCACAGTGACATTCCCCAAGGGCGAACTCAGCGTGATCTCTGGCAAGACAGGAACTGGCAAGTCCTTGATGCTCGCTTCAATCCTTGGAGAGGTCGACATCTTATCTGGAAGCATCTCGCTGCCCAAGCCACCCACTGTCGAGGACCGCAGGGACAATAAAGCTACAAGGTCGAATTGGATTATTCCTGAGTCCATCGCCTATGTCGCCCAAATCCCGTGGATTGAGAATGCTAGCATCCGGGATAATATCGAATTTGGGTTGCCCCACGATGAAGAGAGATACCAGAAGACCATTCAAGTGTGCGCTTTGAAAAAGGACCTGGAAATGCTTTCGGATGGCGAGAGGACCGAAATAGGCGCGAATGGTATCAATCTCAGCGGCGGTCAAAAGTGGCGCGTGACCCTCGCGAGGGCTATATACTCGAGAGCTGGAATCCTTGTGTTCGACGATATTTTTTCGGCTGTCGATGCTCACGTCGGTCGCCACATCTTTGAGGAATGTCTCACTGGAGAACTGGCAACCGGCCGAACCAGGATACTCGTCACGCACCACGTCGCGCTTTGCCAGGACAAGACCAAGTACCTCGTTGAGCTCGGCGATGGCAGGGTTCTACACGCTGGCTTTTTGTCCGAACTCGAAAACGACGGTACGCTTGATCTTATCAAGAGCCATGAGCAGACCGACGAAGAGATTCGGGAGGATGAGAATGCTACAGCGGTAAACTCGCATGAGCCATCTGACGAGGACTCGGAGGAGGACGAATCTACTGGGAACACATTGAAAAAGATCCTGTCCAAGCAGGACAATGACCCCCGCAAGTTCGTTGAGGACGAAAAGCGTGAGCAAGGCGCCATCAAGACACATGTCTACGGCGTTTACTTGAAGGATTCTGGTGGGTTCTGGTTCTGGGGCATGTGTGTTTCGATATTCCTCCTGAACCAGGCCCTGGCCTTGGGCCGAAGTTGGTGGCTACGGATTTGGACTGGCAGTTATGAGGAAGAATCTGGCAACGCGTTCCATGTGAACGCATCCAAAGATCACGGGTACGCATATGCTCTCTCCCTGCAGCAGGCCGTCGACGTGCATCCCCAGGCTCGCGTTCCAGCTTCCGCCCGGGCTGCTGCTGGACACCATGAGCTCAGCTTCTACCTGGGTATATACGTCGCGCTCGCATTTTCCACAGCTGCTGTCGCCACTTTCAAGTTCTTCTATACGTACACAGGCTCTATCCGGGCGTCACGGGAGCTCTTCGCCAAGCTCAACTTCGTTGTCCTACGCGCACCCCTCCGCTGGCTGGATACTGTACCGGTGGGTCGCATACTCAACCGCTTTACGGCCGATTTCCACATCATCGACTCTCAGCTCGCCAATTCCATATCATTCGGCGGCAGCTCATTTCTCCAACTTCTTGGAGTCATCGTGGCCTCGCTTTTTGTGTCGCCGTACCTTGTCCTGTTTGCGTTTGTGCTCTTGCTCGCCTGTCTGCGCTTTGCGCTGCTGTACCTCGACGGCGCAAGGCCCGTCAAAAGGCTGGAGAGCAATGCGAAGTCCCCGGTGTTCGAGCAATTTGGCTCAGCCCTCACTGGCGTGGCCACCATCCGGGGCTTTGACAAAGCACAAAGTTACGTCGAGAGGATGTTCAAGATAATAGACGACTATGATACTGCCACGTGGTACCTGTGGCTGTTTAACAGGTGGATGGGGTGGCGTATGGCACTTGTTGGCTCGATGTTCGCGGTTATAGTCTCCCTCCTGATATTGTTGACTCCGGGCATCGATGCCGCTCTGGCTGGCTTTGCGTTGGCTTTTGCGTTGGAGTTCTCCAATTGCGTAGTCTGGACCATCCGGCTATATGCGAACCTGGAATTGAACATGAACGCTGCGGAGAGAATTGTTGAGTACACCGAGCTTCCCACCGAGACCCTTCAGGGGTCCAGCCCGCCCGCTGCTTGGCCTACCGGAGGCAGTATTGAGGTTGAGGACCTTGTGGTCGGGTACGCTCCGGACCTTCCGCCTGTTCTCAAGGGCCTGAGCTTCAGCGTTAAGACCAACGAGCGGATTGGTGTTGTCGGACGAACGGGTGCAGGCAAGAGTTCCCTGACCCTGGCGCTGTTCCGCTTCTTGGAGGCGAGGTCAGGAACCATTCACATCGACGGGTTGGATATTTCGAAGATCAAGCTTCATGATCTACGGTCGCGTCTGGCTATCATTCCTCAGGTGGGCGATACTGACCCATATCTGCCTAATACGCTCAAGTGCTAACCTTTTTATCCCAGGATCCTGTTCTATTCTCCGGCACCATCCGCTCCAACCTCGACCCTTTCAAGCAACACACCGATGCCGAGCTCCGGGACTCACTCGAGCGCGTGCACCTCATCAGCGGTACGGGCGGCACCGCGACGCCCGTTGCGTCCTCATCCACCGACACTACAAGCAGCAATGTCAACTCCAACGTCTTCAACGACCTCACCTCGCCCATCTCCGAGGGCGGCCTGAACCTCTCGCAGGGCCAGCGACAGCTTCTCTGCCTGGCGCGCGCCATCGTCGCCCGCCCGCGCGTGATGGTCCTCGACGAAGCAACGAGCGCAGTGGATATGGCCACCGACGCCCTTATCCAGCGCTCCATCCGGGAGGAGTTCACAGACGCCACGCTCGTGGTCATTGCGCACAGGCTGTCCACCATCGCCGACTTCGACAGGATCCTGGTGCTGGGTGACGGCCGCGTGGCCGAGTACGGGACGCCGCGGGAGTTGTGGGAGCGGGACGGTGGCAGTGGCATATTCCGCGGCATGTGCGAGGAGAGTGGAGAGAAGGACAGACTGAGGCGTATTGTTTTTGGGCAATAGATGCATTTGGCCGGGGCACAATTAGTGCATTGTCAGTTGTCATTGTTTCCTTTTACAAAATTTGCTTGCATTCCACCGGGCATCAGCTGGGTGGCTTCTCATGGGGGATCTTTCAATGCCCCCGTTTCCATGAAAAGAGTGATCAGCCTCGCAATAGAAAAGACAAATTCCAAAGTTGGACATCTGAGTCTGCGCTGAACGCACGTCTTTGTCCTATGATCCAGCTTGTTTTTAGAATATTCGACCAGTGTGACTGTGTCCTCGACAATTGTGATGTTTGAGGATATGAATAATCTACTTGAGGTCGACAGACGGAGGGCTGGCCAAAGAGCTGCTTGTCTGAGCGAGCGGACGGCATTGCGCAGAACCCATGTTTGCAACAGCAGCTTTGTCTTTTCCCGTCACAGGCGGTATGTCACAGAGAGTACGAAGATATTTTACAAGGTTTCATCTGTTTTTGTGTGATTTTCTACACCGTTTCCTGAATCCCAACCATCGCTTCGTGTGGTCCGTCGTCATCGACGTGGTGGTTATAAGTACAACAAATGAAGACAGACACATACATGAAACCCGACCGGAAACCTGGTGGGATAAAGAAGAGAGAATTCAAATGGAGGGGGACGGTCCATCCTGTCCAAATATCCGCTGAGCTCCTAATAATACTGGGCGGATTGAGATACACAAACAAATTCATCCATGCCTTGCAGGCAGATCCACGGTCGAACGTCCTCCCGGGTACACAGCCGGAGGACTGGACTCTATCAAAACCAACAGGAGAACGAGAAAAAGAAAAAAAACCCGAGATTGTGAGAACGAGTGCAAAACAGGTCGGATTCGAATGCACTGCAGCCATCGTGCTGCTTGCCTGCTCCTAACGCCTGGTAATCCCTGTCCAGTACCGCGCCTCATATGCAAATCCTCCCTTGAACGCCTTGCTGTGACGTGCCTTCATGATTCGTAAAGAGGAGAGCCAAAAAATGAGAGTGCCCGAGTTGAGTCTCGTCCGAGCCAATTAAAGAGGGAGAACAAGGAGACTTTGGAAAAAGAACGAAACAAGATGAGAATTTGATTGCATCCTTTTGCTTATGATGCCCTGCGTGCCGTGCTAAACCGACTCGTATTGGAGTTTCTTGGACAAAAAGATCAAGTCCATCGCGTGCTGCCTACTTGTGAAGCAATTCAAAGGAGAGTTGTGTGAGATACCACTCAGTCTCCCAGACATGGTGAGAGGAGTATGTGCCAACGGTTGGAAAGTCGGGCTCAGCTCCGGTTGCCACAGGACAGCAGCAGTTGAGATGAGGGATCGTTTTGTGCAATTGGATCGAGAACTGTAGCCGAAAGAAGGAACGTGAAGTCGAATTTTCCGCAAGCCGTAATACAGCAGGCAGGTGTCGTGCTCTGACAATGTGTTTGTCAACTGCGATGAGCGCGGCTTGCGGCCGTAGTGGCCATTGAAGACGCAGGGCGCAGAATCCTAGTTGTGGAGAGCGTACTTGGTAACAACAAAGACGATGATTGCAATAACAAAAAGAAAAGCGATGATCGCTTCAACCATCAGACATCGTCTCTGATTTATGCTGAACCGGTCAACCTCGCCATGGGTGTGCCACGACAGCGCGCTGTTGAAGCCGCCACAGAGGGCAATCGGCGAAACGAAAGGAAAGAGTGAAAGCAGCGCAACAATGAGAAAGAATGAACGTCGTCTCGTCTGAGCATTGCCGGAGAGCCAGGCCTCGGTACCATGAACACGTCGATGAATTGTACCGCGCTCCATGTTGTCAAGATTGTTGTAACTTCGTCCGGTGATGCGTTGCAGAGATCTATCAGTGGACTTCTGAGCCGCTGTGCGGCGGTGAATTCGATCCCAAGGGTAAAGACGCGGGGCAGGGTTGAAGATACGATATTGCGTGCCGTCCGGTTCGCGTATCGTGGTGATTGTCAGGTCAGATCCGGTAGTGGTGCTGATGATAGTCGGACGGGTATCGTCACCGGCGAGCAGGGCTTCTTGTACGATTAGCCAAATCTGTTTCTGAGGTTCCGCATCGATTTTTTAATGTTAACTGTGGAAAATCTTACCGTTAGCATCGTTCTCGTCACGTCCTGAAAGAGGACTAGAGGCTTGGGCAAACCCACGAGAAACGAAACGGGACACCTTATGAGCGCTGGGCGTCACGGCGGAAGCTGGGGTCTCAATATCAGAGCCTGCTTGGCTGGCATTCGTATTGCAGCTGGGGTTCCTCATCGACTCGAGGCGTGCGCGTCCAGTAAGAGTCTGGTCCTCTTGGCCGCTGGCACGGCGAGCAGCCTGCCTCTGCTGCGCAACTTCGAGAGGGATTAACTCGAACTGACTGGAGTCCATCAGGCTGACGGACGCGCTCGACTCAATGCTATCGCCGCGGTTGCGGTTGTCGAGGTGAGCTTGTGGAATTCTCGCAGGGCTCGACAGGTCGGTCACAGGAACCATGAAGTGTTTTGACCGGCTAGGAAATTGGCGCTGAGGACTCATTGTATCTGACTGGAAGCTTGGAGGTTGGTTTCGGTCAGGTTTGCTTGAATAATCCCAACGCTTGTTCAAAGTGTTTGGCTGTCTGGTATCGGATCGAGAAGTGATGGACTGCAACTCATGAAGAGAGCTGTCGTCTGACTCGAGCTCAGTGAAGGGGTGACGGGGGGGAAGGCCTTGGTGGAGCATGAAGTCACGGAAAGATGACCGGTTGCTGTTTACTTTCCGAAATGGGTCTCGAATCGCACCGGAGGTTCTTGGATCGTAGGACTGGGATGGATTTTGATCCCGAGTGCCACTGGCTGGGGGGATTTGGGCAACAGGTCTCGAGGAATCCTGGAATAGCCCGTTGACCCTATGGATTCGCTGCTCAGGAACAAAGACTGGCAGCGGAGCCTGGTTGATGTTGTGCTTTCGATACCGAAGGTCCTGGGGTTTGTTCTTGTTTCCTGGTGGGTGAACAATTCGAGGCTGTGTGTCGAATGGACCAATCGCAGGCTGGAAATCACCTCCTGGGTGACCTCTAGAAGAGCTCGCAAGACCGGGATTGGTCGAAGCTGCGTTTGAAGGAGCTTCGCAGTCAGAAAAGTTTGCGATGGAGCTGCCACACTGCTTGAAACCGTTCGAGCCAAACTGCGTGTTGAAAGTCAGGCCAGCACCACCACCTATTTCAGGCCTAGACCACCCTCCGTGACCAGAATACTCAGTTTCCTATCCTTCTGTATTCCCAGTCGGGAGCTGGTCCTGATCCTCGCACCCACGCAGCCCCTCCAACACCAACTTCGACAAGGTCCCTTTGCCATCCAGATGTTTTTCTTGCGTGTGCTGCCTCTGGTGGGACTGAGTACTCTCCCTGACAGGCACCCTAACAACATCAGAGCTTCCTACAGTCCATTCAGGATTGATTGCACTGGGCTCAAAGAACCTTTGGCCTCGTTGGTTTCCAGCATCGTTGCCTACAGCTATGCGCTGCTGCAGGCGGAGTGGCGACACCTGATTGCCTAGCATCGTTGGCTGCACTTCAGGCGAGGCGGGTCCTCTATCCTGAAATTGACGAGAAGTTCTCACAGGAGAACCATCTGGTGAGCAAATGATTGCCGTGCTTCCACGCTCAACACCACTGACCTGGTGCAGACGTGCAGATACCTCTCGCTCTCGTGTGGAGCGCAAGAACACGCTGTCATAGTGGAATGGGTCCTCTTCCGAGCCATCTGTCATCCCACCACCAACCACAGATGAACAGGCACTGCTGTTCAAGCTCTGTCTGCCTCTCTCTTTTCGTCTCGCAGAGTGCATGCGAGCAGGCGGCGGGAGCAGCTTGGACATCTTGCTCTCATCTGACCCAGCTTCAAGGTCCGACTCAACTCCAATTCCGGACCCGACCCCGAGATCACTGCCAATGCAGGCTTGATCATCCTCACTGTCACTGTAATGCAAAAGGCGCTTGGAAAGGGGGCTTTCCGGCTCTGGCGAAGCATTCACAACCCGCAGCACCACCGTCTCAGAGGTCTTCAGTCGGGCTGGGACAGCAAAAGGATTGGTGGGATGAAACGGCGGGTCTTCTGGAAGTGCAACTTGGGGCGGCAACCCAACTTCCCCCTCAGCGACGCGGCCAAGCACGGTGTTTGCTTCGTGTTCTTGGTCGAGTCGATCTCCGTCAGCCGAAGGCGCGCCAGGGTGGAACTTGGACTCCACGACGAAAGAATCCTGGGCCGCCGGACCGTAGCGGCCAATGGCACGATCCAGCTTGCTCTTTGGAGAATACGGCGGCGGCTGGTTTGAAGTGTTCGCCTCCGCGAACGCTTGAGCCTCTGTGAATCGCGTTGGTGGACTCTGCCGTGGCTCATCTGGATTCTGCCAAGCAACCGGTGCTGTCTTCGACGTCGGTGGGCTAGTGAAGGCGTCGATTCTCCGAGGGTCAGGATTGACCTGTTTCTGAACAAGCAAGGGCGAAGGAATCAGTGCTGGCTCGTCGACTGTGCAATTGACTGCATCAGTCACGCTGCGGCCAAACGCACGGTTTACCGGGTAGCCAACGTTAGTGTAGATTGCTCTGGCATCGGCAGGGGAAAGTCGACCCGTGTCCTTGAGGATGGTATCGTCCCCGCTGCCGCTGCTTGTGGTCTCGTCACCGACGCTCTTGGGTGTGCCACTTGGTTGAAGTCGAGTTATGCGGGAGTGTGCTTCCTCGAGGCTGCCGAAAAGCGGGCGTGTCTGGTTGCTGGATAAAACGGAAGACGTGCCTCTCGACTCGTCTCCATGATCCGAGGGCGACTGTCCAGGCCGGGTCTCGTGGAAGGTGCCATGTTCCGCACCTTCCGGTTGCTGCCTGTGCTTGGCCATGGCAACGTTTCTCCCCTATTTGAGTTGCGAAATGAGTACGAGCATATGACGACGCGCTCAATGCACGCGCGATGGGCGCGATGGGCTGGGCAGCCAAACGGACTAGGGAAAGGGCCAGGAGATCGAAGGGCAAGGTGGATGGTGAAAGAGAAGAGAGGAGCAAATGTGGGCAAGGCAGGTGGGAGGTGGACCAAGCTCAGGTGAATGTTGCAGATATCTGGGAAATGGGGAGTGGATGAGTTGAAAAGCAGACAAACAGGGTGAAGTACCTTGGAGGCGCGTGTTGCTCGTGCTACGCGCGTATTACGCTACGCGTCGAGGGGCTCCTGTTAGGATGGGATGGTCAGCGGTGCCAAATACGACATGAGGGCAGACACTCTGGTGAAAGATTTTTTTTTCTGGCAAATGGCAACAAGTGGTTCATTGGACAAACCATACTCTTGAGAGCCTATATCCACATACCTATGGTCACTGTGATATGAGAGTGAGGGGGTGGTGATGAAGGAGGTGGTTGGGTCGGTGTTTTCACCAATGACCTCGGAGCTTTCACGCCAATCGAAACTTGGGTTGAGATAGCTGCAGATTATCGATAATGGAAAGAGACCATGCACAAGTATACTCTCAGCTTATTCCATCACCAACCAGAAAAACAACAAAGATGCATCAGCGCTTTAATATCACCCAACTTGATGAAGTCCCCTGTTTAAAGCATGCAGCTGTGGTCGTCTAACGTGATCGCCCATAAGTTCAGCACGGAGAGGACACATTTTAGGACACTTGCATGGTATGGGATGATATTCTTGGTACCCTCATACTAAGGCTTCAGATAGTACAAATATATATTCCTCCATGTATGTCTGTAGGACTGCCAGCTATATATGATCATCATAATTGGCATGCTGTCTGTAAACAACTTAAGAAAGTAAAGATAGACATTGTGACATACAAAGCTAGCGAACCGACTAGGAGTTCTTAGGCTTCATGCTTGTAGTATCTGCATGCCAAGAAAACCAGAAGCCATGGGCATATAAACTTCTATGTTATCTAATGTTGGCTAGCTTGTGTGTATATGCATCTAGTCTCAGCCAGGCAAGCCACCTGCACAAGTCCTATCAGCTAACGCTCCTCGCTCAGGCTGGCTCCAGCCACTCAGTGCAAAGGTCTCCTCCGGCTTGGCCAAGTGGTGTCAACGACAGTGGGACGGTGATGGAGATGAATTTGCAAGTAAGTGGAACAGTCTGCTTCTAGACTATCTATCATGCAGTAGAGTATGCTCCATTGAGATAGCATGCAGATGTCATGACTCGGCACCTGAGAAGACGGACAGAGGGGTCAATTTGTGCCGTACCTAAGCAAAGCATAGGAGTGAGGTTGAAAGCGGCTCTTTGGTTCACAGCAGGGGTCCCTCTTGAACACCCGAGCACGGCTGGAGCCTGAGCTCCGCCCTCGCTGCCTCGCTTATCTAGCGTGCCTTAGTAGGGCCCGATTGGCTTTGCCGCCAGCCGTTGCCTCCAGGGGTGGGTATGGCGGGGTAGGGTTGTGGTTGAGTGGGGCCCCTCTGCTGCGAGTGATTGTCTGATTGACTGCTCTGGGTACAACAGTCGTGCTTCCCCGGATCTCCAAGCCCCCAAGCTCCAGCTCCGACTTCGTTGTTGTTTTTCCTTCTTCCTGGAGCCTGTTGCCCTTAAGCTTTGCGTCGACTATTGGTATGAGGAGCTGCGTGCACTGCTCAAGCACTGCCTAGTGTTACCAGCATACTTTCCTTGCAACCCTTACAACTCACCAGGACGTGACAGAGAGAGCTTGGTCTCTGCCTTACAACCCAACCTTGGCTTCCGGATCTGGACTTACGCTTATCACACGGCGGGATTCCCGCCGGGGGCATCACCAAGCACTCGCTCAGATGCAGACAGAAAAGCCCGGGGAGCCCACAGGGCTCACAGACCTCCCAAACGAGATCCTGTTCCAAATCCTCTCTTGTTGGTCCTTCACTTGTCCATACCGTTTCCGGTGGCAGCAGCTTGGCCAGTCCTGACTGACCGGGCTCCCTCCCCCTAGTTCTCGAACCGTCTGAAAGCACAAGCCTGCAACTCGTCTCAACGAAACTCCTGGCAATCTGTCGAGACAACACTTTTTGGCGCCCACAATGCTTCGAGAGCTCTACCTTCCTCGAATCCTTGCACCGGCGCCAGGCACTTGTCGGACGCCTAAGCGAATCAGGCACTTCAGATGCCCCCGGCACCGTTCAGAATCCCGTCTTAGGTCGTTCTGAGCTTGCCACATTGAGAGGAACGGAGAGGACTCGAATCATGGAGAACTGGGACCCGTCATATCCTGGCGAGAACGTAAATTGGTATGACGAGTACATACAACGCAACGCACCGATCACGGTCAACTGGCTGCAACAGCCTGTGTTGAGGGACGGGGCAGAGAGCACTTATATCGAAACACGGGGCGTTGCTCTGTACAGGCCCGATAACAGCCAGCAGGGTCGTCACGGGCTGGAATCAGTCCTTGCCGTCTCGCCCCTGGACGACGGTTCGGTCTGCCTGTGGGATGTTACAGGAACGAAAGGCCGCAAGGGCGCCATTTGTGCTCGGAGCCGCCCAGGTATTCTTTACATCGATGGTCCCTCTGCAGACAACAGTAGCCGATCGAAGAGGATCGATTCTGGGGTCACCGAGTGTGTCAGCGTGGATAGTAAACTGCATCTTGCTTTCTTCGCCGTCCAAAATCGTGAGTTTGACACCATCATACTAGCCGTCACAAACAGCTCCGAAGTATTCTCCAAGACTGACAAGGAAATGGACATATGTAGATCTCATCGAGGTGGATCTACGCAGGCTCACAGTGGTCGGATGTGAATCGTTCCCGTGGTCAATCACTGCTCTATCTACGACAGATGCTGTCGTTCCTCTGAC
This sequence comes from Diaporthe velutina, assembly GCA_038088505.1. NCBI lineage: Eukaryota > Fungi > Ascomycota > Sordariomycetes > Diaporthales > Diaporthaceae > Diaporthe > Diaporthe velutina. The sequence continues at coordinate 325,486 of JBBWSJ010000002.1, read as the reverse complement.
AGTTGGGACCAATAATGGCAGTAAGTGACACTAATTTAAAATGATCCCCTTCAAGGCTTCCAAGGTGTACTCAAGGCTGTATGCTCTATGAGATTCTTCAGAACCAGAATCTTGAGTCTCCCGGAAGCGACCATGTTACTCCTTTGCACAGGGATAGTCTACTGACGCCAAGTTCTAGTCCACCCATTTGACCACAGATACAGGGCAGCACGACAGAGCGAAAGTTCAGAGAGACTTGACGAGATCAATGGGCTGCGGGCACAAGAGGTCTACACCAGGAGTCTGAAGGCTTTGTTTGACAACAATCCATTGCCTCCGTATGCCCCGCTAGCTCACCCTGGCCCTCTCAGTATTCTCCATATGCAGCGACCTGGAGCGGAAGCAGACATCACAGACGAGATCTATGTTGCAGGACGCTTCCCTAGTATTCTTCTGTATGATAGACGGATGTTCCCGTCTATCAAGGGCAGCCTCCACTCGGGCGCTCGACTGTCTAGCCTGTCATCACTACCGGTCCCTTTCTCGACAGTGGACAACGAGCTTCGTAGGGAGGGCTTGCTATCGACTGAGCAAATCAAAAGATCGAAGACAACTCCACACGGCGGCCGTACGCTGATTGCGTGCGGTGAGTACAACACAAAGGGCTCCTTAGAGATGTACGGCCTGCAGCCTTCTTCGCAATCCCCAACCTCCGTGCCGGGTGGACTGTCGAACTCGGTCTTCAAAAATCGCCAGTCATCATCAGATTCGAAGCTACTCTCGTGTATAAACCAAGGCACGCGCCTCGTTTGTTCGGACGGGTCAGGGCGGATCAAGTGGTTTGAAAGAGATGGCTTTACCGAAGTTCGACGAGTCAAGATCGGTCACTGTGAGCGTGCGCAGGCCCCTTCTCTGTTTGCAAATATGCCAGGGTCCGACGACATCGCGAGGAAACTGCTCGCGACGCAAGGCGGGCCTGAGAGCAGCGTCAACGGGAACGACCTGCTATTCTGGACCGGCGAAAATCTCGGCTTGGTTGCATTCACGTCCTCGCCCGCCTTCACGGCTGAGGAATTCGAGGAAGAAGCAAAGTCAGCTGCAGAATTAGAGAAGGAGAAAGAGGAAAGGATCTACAGCGAGAAGATGCGTCGCGCGCTCGAGAGGCAGGCTGACGATGTACGATTCGTCAGGAATCTCGGGCTTAGGGTCTAGGTGCACACGCAGCCTCTGCGATTACGCCTGTGAAAGACGAAGACGTCCCATGCCATGCCCGACGCTTACGGTCGGTTGATCGAGTCGGCAGTGTTTTAGAGGGCGGCAGGAGGGGAGCGGCAATCACGTAATGCACTGTACGACAGTGACCAGCGTTAACCTTGTTCACTCGGGAGGCTTGGAGGCCGGAGACTAGAGGCCGATTGCAAGCTTGAGCGTGGCTCGTCGTGGTTGTTAACGGGTGTGTCATCTGGATCGCCGGTACCTATCAGTCTGGCCCTGGTGGCACACATTACTCGGGACAGCAAGGCTGGGATGTGGCACACGGAAAGAGGAGACTCTGATGCGATCCATTCGGCCATCCTAGACCACACTCTAATTGAAGCCTCCCGAGACGACGAGGCGAAGTATGTTAGCCAATGCCCATCATGCTGCGCCGTGTTCCGTCGGGAGTGTTGCGTGTCGAACCAGACCGGAGGAGGCTCCGCATGGGCCTGCATAAAAGGCTCGACGTGGTCCCGGCGCGGCCGGCGCGGAGAGCGACGCCCAGAGGTCAATGCCGTCCCAGTTGCTTGCTCGTCGTGAGGAGCTTGTTTGCGACGGGCTCCATGCTCGCCGGCACACTAGACTGATTGCGGCCCCACGAACGGAGCAGAAACAAGGTCAGGTCGTGCCGAGCGAGCCCAACCTCGCCTTCGTTACCGAGCGTCATGAGCTATGTGGGCAGATGGGATGTGGACCCCTGAAACGCCCAGAGTGCGATAGCGGCTCCGAGCAAGTGCCACTGCCACCATGCATGCAAGCATGGCAAGCATGGCAGCCGGTGGATGTTCCGTCGCCGACGTCCCAGCCGTTCTCGTGTTGCACGCGCTGGGTTGGTCGTGGGTTCCAACACTGCAAGGTAAGCATGGACCAGGATTGGGATCGCCTGGAACTATGTATTGTGGAGACGACGAGCCTCGGAAGAGGGCAGACTTTGGTTCCCATGGACGATTGGGCCAGCGCCACATGGCCGATCGCTGCAACGAAAGTAAGGCGGTGCATATCAACCAATCAGCCACGGGCACTGATGGGATGGCGGTTGGGGGATGCAGTTGGCGGGCAGAAGCAGAATCCCCCAATCCACTGCAGATCGCCGCGCCGCCAATCTCTGGCCTTCTGCAAGTGTCCGCCTCGTTCTTGCGGCGCTGTGCCTGGCTCACCTGGCTCTGCCTGGGCAGCGGACATCACTCGACCTGCCGGGCCTGCCTGCACCCCCAGCCTTCAGGCCACTGCTGTACGGTACCTAGTGCACTGCTGACGGCCGAAAACATCAGACCGCTACACAGACGACGAGGCCTGCGCGCAACGTCGACGGCGTCGAAACACAAACTTTCGGCACCCAGCACAAGGCCAGCAGCTCACCATGACACCGCGCTGAGCCACCCGCAGCTACTTTCTGAATCCATCTGGCTGACAGCTGCTGCTCTGTGCGGCCGGGACACATGGGTCCTTTTGATGCAAATAGTAATACTTGTGCCGCCAGGAACTGTCGTCCTCTGGGGCCCGGGCTAGTCTCCTGCAAGCACACGGGTACCGCAGCAGGACCCATACCGGTCCAGCCCATTGGAAATCAACATACACACGCACGCGCACGCGCACACCGCTTGCCGAGAATGCCACTCGACCTCGTTGGACGCAAGCCGTCTGTCTGCCGTACAGGTCAACAATGTTGCAGACTTCGAGGCTGTCCGGTGTCCACTGTTGTGTGCTCATCTCCCGTGGGGACCTCGGTGTCGGAACGACTACAGTACGACGTTTCTTGCAGGGGTTCGAGACTTGTCAGGGACAGCCATGGCAGAGTCGCACTCCATCCCGTCGCTGGTCCCCTATTTCCCTTTGGTTTCCCTCTCCTCTCAAGGCATATCCCAACTTGAGACCTTACAGATTTCACAACGCCGAAGTACTGCCCCGCCAGCCAAGTACGCACTCCATGCAAGTGAGGCGGTCCGTCTAAGACAGCCGGTGCCACTTCTTGCCATCGGCATACCTCAGCACGGGGCATGACTTGGACAACTGGCACGCTGTTGATCTCAATTATGCGCTTAATCATCTCGTCCTGAGCCCAGGGTCTTTTTACTATCCTTGCTCGCGCTTATGCACTTTTGATCTTGCACTTTCATCCACAACCGTTACTGTTGACTCGATCTGTCCCACAACAACAGTCCTATAATGTTCAATGGCTCAATGGGTCGGTGCTGGAGACGTTCTCGGTCGCTCTTTCGGTCATACAGATGACCATGGCCTACGCAAAGGACCTTCGAACAGGGGAGCCAGACTCCCCGTCATCCTTCACGATGATTACTACGAGTACGACTCGGACGACACGTCACTGTACCCGCGCCCGAGGAGTTGGGACTTGGACCACGACATAGCAACACTATCAGGCGCAGACTGGTCACCCAAGCAGCCGCAGTTCTTTGTCATCAGAGAAGGAACGCCGGCTTCGAGGGAGGAGCGGGACGAGCATCGCCACGTTGTTCCCCCTAGAAATGATGGACACCTGTCGCCCGAGCCCGCTCCAGTCGCGTGTTTCATGGAACGAACAAATTCAGGTCGCACCATCTTGACCGAATCAGACTCGCACTCCAATGTTGAGTGCAACGATTTCTCACCCGAAGAAGACAAAGCCGCTGCTGCCAGGGTGAGGTGCTACATGAACAACCCACGGCGGGACGTGAGGCGACATGAACGCATATTAAGAAGCCTTATCCACCCCAAAGACCACAGGGGTGCCGATTTCGCACTCGACGAGACCGCCCTCGAGTCCATTTTCAGCGCGGCAGACGAGATCTTCTTCCAAGGTCGCTTGTCACGCCGTGTGCAATGGGAATGGTCGTCAAGCGAGCAAAACGACTACAGCAGCCGGATCATCGGGACGACTGCACTACGCGGGGCTCAGCCTCCGATGATGGGAGGATATGAGACGCTCATTGTCTTGAGCAGCCCGTTACTCAGGGACACAAAGTTCAACCGCCGACTGCTCATCTCGACGTTCCTGCACGAGCTCATCCACTCGTACTTATTCATCTGCTGCGGGTTCAAGGCAAGGCACTGCGGCGGCCACACCCATGGTTTCAGAGAGATTGCCGCCGCCATCGACGAGTGGGCTGGGAGGGGCACACTAAGGCTGTGCGATATGGAAGCGGATCTGGCGCACTTCAAGGAAGTGGAAAGAAGCTCGGTCATCGAACGCTCCCAGCCGAGCCATTACGACTTTGGCTGCAGCGGGGACTCGGTTGATCAGCGATTTGATACGGCATGGAGCACCGGTCCTCGAGTCGTGTTCCACGCTCATGGGGGCCCCAGACCAGCGTCGAATACCAGTACGCCACTATCATCAACATCCACACTTGTCAGCCAAGGCCAAAGAGAGATATTCAAGTCCGACGAGGCCATCCCACATATGTTAGAGATGGCCGCTCATACGTTCGCTGGGTCAGGAACGAGAGTCCACTACTGAACGGCCCTGATACACCGGGTGTTCCGCCGTCTGCGCTGCAGACACTCATGAGTTTATGTTCCTGGGGGCCAACTCAGCTATAGCACCTTCATCACTGGTGCCACTCACTAGAAGGAATGTGCCATCATGGATGACTATGATGCATTCTAAAGAGGCTCTTGTCTCTTACTACTATAGTCTCACATACTGGGACCTCTGCTTCCTTTTATTTCATTGGCATTGCGATGGCGTTAGTAAAAGTGCTGTACGAAATTCTCGGGGGCGGCGTCTGTCGTTTCGGTCTGCAACACTTTGAAGTTTTGTTTCTGGTACCTGCGGCGTGTCAAACTGGGACACGCGAACTCACACACTACTTATGGAACTATGTCATTGTTACGATTTTACAATTTTAATCTATCGAAACGTTCAACCCGTCTCAATTTTTGTTCGTGCGCGCCTGGATTGAATCCAGCTTGCCATCAAAGGGCCAAGATCCTCCACGCCTGAAAATCCGGTGTGATTAGGTAGGTAGCCCTACCAATAGGCTCGGCGACCTACACATTAGCAGAGTCTTCCAGGAGGGAGAAAGCAGCTAGATCCTTGTCCCACTCACGAACAACACGGGTGATGGATTCCAGCAAATCTACGAACGGCCGTCCGTGGTGGACAGAATCTAAAACTGCCGTCCTTTCAGCATGGCAAGACTCCCCGTAGCAAATGAAACTTTTCAAAAAGCTGCGCACTAACTCGTGGACGAGCGCCTCCAGGAGATTGTGCAGAGGGGCGGGCATGCCATTGTAGTCGTTCGAATTTATGGAGATGGTAAGTGCCCACTCTCCAAAAATGACTGGCTCGAGCCGCGACGCACTCAAGATATCCTGTTCGAGGTCGAGGCAGCGCAGTATCCTCCTCCTGCCTCCGGTTAGCAGGCCCGCGAAGAAGAAGGCGTCGAGGTACTCGACAAGTTGCTCGAGCGTGAGTACATCGGTGTACGTGTCGTCTTGGTGTAGACGGAATAGAAAGAGAAAGTTATCCCTCGCTGCCTTCTGCGAGGGAAGGAGGTCCTCGGTTTCAAAGAAGGCTATCGTCTGTTTTACGAGTGGCTCCGGCAGGTAGGAGAACATCTGCAGGCTCGCGCTTGCGAGCGGAGGAACTCCGGGGTGGTCGCACTGTCGTGTAGAATACATGTTGTTGGTTTGGTAGGATAGTCTGGGAAGATTCAGGTGCGGTGCTGATTACTACTGAGACTTGAAGGTTTCGTGTTTCTTGAACTTACGGTCTGTTATTTTGTGCCGCTCGTACTCGTGCGTTGCGTAAATATATGCACTTGTAGACCTGGCTCCAGGAGAACAGACCTGTTGTATTCAATCCCAGGTGGCTAGAAAGCTACAAAGCACTTGAGCAGTGCAGACAATGAGCGGTTGTATTGTGAACTAACAAAAGTAATTCTTCCATTATCTTCTCACCCGTGGCTTCCGATGAACAAAGAACAGGCCCATTCAAAATCTTATCGATTCAAGAACAAGTTGACGGTCGTGAATTGGACCAGCTGTTGAAAATGATTGAAGAGAGGTTCCAAGTGACATGTTAACTAAGAGACTGAAAAATATGTGCAGAAACTCAAACTACCTAACTTTACCGCCACAGCATAGGTTTTGGTGGGCCGGGTAGGTGTGGTAAGTTCTTGGTGCAAGGGCAGGTTGGGATCTCTTGGCTCAGGCCCAATTCAGGGACCAGATACCGGCCGCCCTGGGAGTAATGATTTCCATCTCTCTCTCTCTCTCTTTCTCTCTCTCTCTGTGTGTGTGTGTGTGATGTACCTGGGTATCTAGGTAGTGTGGCGCCTACATAGATCAAACAAAGATATGCACCATCAGCTTGCAGATAGGGGCAGCTGAAAACAAGGCATCTGGGCAATGTCAGCCCTAGGAGTTTCATAAGGTGGCCAATGCTGTGTAACTTTGAGAAGATGATGTTAGACCACTGAAGGAAAAGTTGTGAAAGTAGGATGGGTCCCCACGTGTGACTTCCAGGCTGACATTGCCCAGGTGTCCGATGTTCATCTGCCCTACGAGACCAACTTTACCTAGGCGCTGTATCTCTACACGTGGTGTGTGCAGGGCAATGCTTCCCGTGAGCAGTACCACATGGTTTCGAACATACTACCATCTTCGAATTATTGACCCTCTGTTGCAGAAGCACAAGAGCCTTCAAGATCACCTGCAGGCAACGGAACGGCCCAAGTGATGCTAACTTTTACCAAGTACGGTGGTGAACAGTGTTGGTTCGAGATCAGCACTGAGGCCTTGCCGCGCATCAGTGGATGCACATGGGTTGAGAAATAACTCGGAAGCTTTTAACTTCATCAATGCAACACACAGATCAGGACCGGTAACTTCTCTTCTCTGCTGTCTGATGGTGGAATGTTGATTCTAACCTGCTGGCATCAAAGTCAACCTTCGGGATCTCATCCACAATCACACCCGCAACGACCCTTCCGACGACATCGTCAAATTCAGCCACTACATCGACTACACGCCCCCAGCAGACTACCACCACTGCAACTTCAGGTCTTTCCACCGGTGCAGCGGCAGGCATTAGTACGGGAGCAGTCATTGCTGGTATCGCAGTTATCACGATCCTTGCAGTATTGGTGATGCGGTGGAGGAAGAAGAAACAGGGTTGAGCCGAAGATCTGTCAGAGAAAATCGGACGCTACGAACAGAGTTCTTTGATTGTGGCGGTGTCGGACACTCACGAGATGCCAGCATCCCACGAAGGACGAAATCAGAAGTATAGTATCGTTTCAACATTGAGCCCACAGGAGATGGACGCTCAACAAACGCAAGGATATGAAGTAGATTAGAGGACGAGAAATATGTCACGGAGGATCCACATTCCAGGGCTGCAGGATTTAATGTTTGCGGGCGGCAGCTGGATATTGAGCAGGCGGGCAATCGCGGCGAAATTCCTGCCATCATATTTCTTTGGACTAGGGCGGGGCATCAGCCCTACTCCAGACGGACATTGACAACAAGACTGATTAAGCATGCTGGTAAATTCTATGTAGCCAGAAAACCTCTGTCTTAATAATACACGACTGTACCTGTCGCTTATCAATTGAAGATTGTTGCTGTTTCATAACAGGAGGCTTCCCAACCACTAGGCCAATTGCAACAGGATCGCTCGGATTATTGATCGAGGGCTGCGCGGGCCTTGCTTGGGTCACCCCTACGGCGTTCCACCGGCGTTTGGACTGGTATCTCGTAAGTCACAAGGGAGTCTTCAGTGTGCGTGCATCTTCCAGCAGGCACCCAGCTCTGGAGCGAGTCTTGGCCTTAACAAGAGAGACCTGACAGTCCAGCAAACACCTGTTCAACCCGACGTGTTGTAGAGCCGGGCGAGCATTATCCCGAGCAGGCTGACCGTTATTCTTAGCGCTTCGCTCAGTGACTCGGGATAGGCCTGATTTTGATATGCTATCAACTATAAAACAGCACCTTCTTCCACCTTATGCCTACACACTCCTCCTCGTCTTGCAGACAGATTGCCTACCACGTCACTCCCGCTTGAACGACAAAAACTACCATTTTTCACAGCCCAGTAGCCCATTCGTCAAGCCGATAGACTCACATTAAGAGAAATGCTAATTAGATTACAGAGGCCGTGTGTTCGACCATTGCGCTTGTCGACCTTTGCGTCGACTGCCCCCGGTTTGAAATCAAAGTCCATGTTGGCATCTCCCAACGTCACATGGCAATCAAGGTGGTGCCTCTCGAGCCCTCGGAAGAGCTGCACGAGCAGGAGGTTTACGAATTTTCCGGCTATGTAAGTACAAACCCCTTCCTCCACACACATATCTGCTTGACGACTGGGCCCTGGGTGTTGCTGCTACTCTGTGATGACTCCTGGTCGACTTACAACTCACAAGTCGAGAAACTCAAGACCTCTTTTTATCTTCTTTTTATTTACGCCTCAATACCCATCATAACTCTTCAACTCTTGCTTGTTTGCATCTGTATAGCTTTGGACAATGTTTGGCTTCAAGTGATCCTAGCTACCTGTGATAGAGGCTCAGAGCAAGGCGCTTACATTGTGTACTTGGCTCTTCTTGAAAACCCCTGACTTATGATGACACCTGTTGCACGGGGGAGACCGAGGTCGCCGATTTCTGCACCGCGATCTGCTCTACTTTGCTGCTGAGTTGGATTATCAGAGATAAGACGGTCAGAACTGCGTAGCATTCTCTGCCATTAATCAATTACTCCTGCAAATTTATCTAGTCCAACATGCCTCTCTTTATATCAACTCGACAATGGCACCTGAACTCCCCGGCAATTGTACATATAGCGGCTGCTGGAAGACGGGCAACAGATTCACAGGCTGCCTCTGTTCGTCGCCGCTCGGGCTTCCAGACTCCCGCAGCGAAATATACAGGTCACCACGACTTCCCTCCCTTGGGCTTCTCCCGTGGTCCACTGCAGACTGTCTCTCCGCCTCGCTGGATAGGCTCCCCAGGCTTTCTGAATCTGAATCCCTGGCATGCCGATCGATGGAGCCGCTCGGAGGACTGACAACGCGTGGCGGAGATCTCGAGGATGATTTCCTGACAACGCGCGGCACACCACCGGAACTACTCCTGTTGTCCTGTTGCAGTATACTGTCGTGTTGCGGTGTACTGTCGTGTTGTGGTATACTGGGGACTGATGACCTGCGGGCCAGTGGGTGGCTGTGGAGGGATGTCGCCGGTCCGGGTCTTGATAACGTCGACGCGAAGCTGCTGTGCGCCAGAGCTGGCATCGGCAACTGGAACCAACTGGTCCCCCGAGTGCTCTCAGCCGCCTCCTCTGTCATCGGCAACTGAAACCAGCTGGTGCCGCGAGTGTTCTCAGCCGCCGCCGCTGTCATAGGCTGGGCGCCAGACATTGCCCAAGGCTCGTCTTTCGCATGGATGTCAGATTCCGCATCGCCGTGATCTGAAGGATCATGGAAGCTCTGACGCGGTGCGGAAATTTCCCTAGTGATCGGTTGCAGGTCTGAGTCCCTCGGCTGCTTTCTTGACGACTTTCGCCGCCACACAATCACAGCGGCTGCTGCTAGTATGATCAGTAGGACGACGGCAGTCCCTGCTCCAATGGCGATGCCAATGAAATCTGCTGTGCTCAGCTCCTTCCCTCTACTTGAACTGCCATTCGCAGCCCCGTTCGTGATCGGCGTGTTGCTGACAGCAGCTCCTGTCGAGCCCGTCGATGTGGTTGGTGATCCTTCTGCCCCTCCCGCTACGTTCGTCGATCCAGCCGACGAAGATGGGAGCACCAAAGAGGTAGAGAACGTCGACACTAAGGATGGAATAGGAATTGACGTGGAGCTCATGAGACTTGTTGGAACCGTCGAACTCGTTGGAAGTGGTACGACCGGCGGCGGGGACGGGTTAATGATTGGTGATATAACAGACGGACCAGCTGAGCTCGGTGGCGGTGGCGGTGGCGGTGGTACCACTGTCAAAGTGGTGAAGGTGGTTGGTGGTGGTAACACAACCGTTGAAGTAGATGTTTGTGGTGGTGGTGCCGTCGTAGGAGGGAGCGGCGCTGCCGTCGAAGCTGTGCTCGTTGTCAGTTAAGGCTGACAATACCTACATATCTTCGGTCTTCAACTCACTTGCAGCAGGAGCCGGAGCGCTCACTGTAAGGCCTGGTACCTGAACACCACGAGTTAGCGCTATTGGAGGGTTGTCGACAGAATTGATAATGATACTGCCTTCTCAACGGTCTCACTCTCAAGTGGACTCGGGATACGTTGACCCATGTATGCGAGCTCATATGAGATTCAGAAGAAGGGAGGGGATCTCTCGAGAATTCACTTACAGTTATTCCGCCAATTGGACCCAGACAATTACTCCCAGTGCCAGCAGCAACACATGTGCTGAGCGGCGGGCAACAAACACCATTCCCGCAATCGACAGGCACGAGGGCTCCACAACTCTGCCTCGCCTCCAAGTCGAATTGTTCAGCCCGTATAACTAGGTCGTTCCACCGCCGTTCTATATCCATATTTGCGCAGAGGACCAGGTCGGTCTCGACGTGGGGAATATTTACAGAGCCATGGAAAGGAATGTATTAGAGGAGTCCGATGGTTCCAATACGTTCATCTTAGCATCATCTCAGCGGAAATGGCCGCGCATATGTTGGCAGGCCATTGGTGGCAGTCATCATGACCAAGGTTTCGAGACCGGACGAATATGGGGGAGTGCGGCGACGATCATGCAACGACGGCTTGGGTAGGGTTTTGGTCCTGAGACAAAACGTAGAGCAAAGTCAAGGCCTAAGTCCAAGCACTCAAAATTGCCCTTCTTGGATGTTTGGCGAGGCAGACTTTCCTGATAACAAGAGCCCCACGGTTTCAGCGGCGGTCGTGCCTTGGCCTTATAAGACGTGAGTGGCCAACTGACACGACTCCAAGTCCATGTGTAGTGGGCACTGTTCAGACGCATCTAATCAATGGAAGCATCTCATTCGAATTTCATGCATGCATTTGAGACGAACAAATCACTGGCATACATATATCCTGCCGACCCGAACATTCCGGAGGGTTGGGTATAGATGCAGGATCAGCACGATGAGTAGTCCCACCCACGATGGTTAGTACGACTGCTTCTTCCTTCTATACCAGATCCGTTAGCCAGGTGAGACAGGGAGAAGTATATATGACATGCCAGAGGTTCTGTAATTGAACTGTGCAGCGATAGAAATCTGAGTGCATCGAGTCCTGCCAAACGGCTGCTCATCCGTGATATCAAACCACCGTCCGATGGAAGCAAGTCTAAATAACATTGATCCAGCCCCGATCGGCTGGGTCGGCTTGCTCACAACCTCGGACGAGCCGTTACAGGTTGTCATAGACGTTAATATGCGTCATAACCGCCTGAGTTTGCTTGACGTAGATCGGCATGATGCGTGTGCAGGTGCAAGCGGCGCGCAAGGCTGACAATGCTCAACTCGAGTATTCGAGGGCCACTCACGTTGTGTTGAACCCCCACGAAAAGTATTTATGTGCTCCAGCATAACAGCGCGAGCACGAAAGCGAATGACACCGAGGTTCGCGCCTATCAGCACACACGATCGGAAACACATCATACTCTATATATATATCACTCACTCACCGAGCCTCGCCCACCTCTGGTCTGAAACTCCCTTCTCGCATGCGCGAACTGTTTTGATATTGAACATTCCAGTGCTGTGCCTGAAAATTGCCACGCAGTTACGAGAAACGCATAGATCCTGAAAACGCCCGAGGAAGAAAGCACACCAGCTCATGGAGCATTAGCCGCCAGATGATGAATTATAAAGCACACGACAACATGGTATAGCATGAACATCGATGCCCGAGGAACGCAACCACTGCTTATGTTCTGGCAAGCTCGACCAGTCGCAAGTGGCACTTTCAATCGAGCTTTGCCCCTCGAATTTGCCAAAAAATACCCTAAACAAAACCACGATTATCAAAAAAGGCGGCCTCCAATTCCGATGGAATCAAATTATGCGGCGCGTGTTTGGCTGAGAATCGGATATAACAATTCTTACTTCCGTCAGCGGGCCCGGACCTACCGGAGACTACTCAAGTGACACCAAGGAAGCCATTCCTACTAGGCATTATAGCGGGGAAGTAACATGCCACGTCTAGAATGGAAGTCCTTAAATCACTCGGAGGAATTGTTCGTGCGGGGGGTTTTATAAGCTTGTGATCATATTCATCCGCTGCGCACATCGTATGGGTCAACTTATATGATTATATATCAAGGGCCTCAGCCGAGCACCCAGACACGAAGCAGGACAGGATCAACAGCAAACACGGCGCCTACTAATTGTCACCATGTCTTCCTCCGAAGGGACTATCCTCATCACCGGCGGCACCGGGAAGGTGGGCTCGTGTATCGCCAAGCTGTGCCAGACGTCGTCCACGCCCTATCTCATCGCTTCGCGGTCCGCATCCTCAGCCGTTGCCTCCACCGTCCACCCGACCGTGAAGTTCGATTGGCTCGACCGCACGACATGGTCAAACCCCTTCATCACGGCGACCAAGCCCTCGCCCATATCGGCCGTGTACCTCATCTCGCCGCCTGTCTTTGACGCCAGCGACATCATGAACGACTTCATCGACCTGGCCAGGAAGGAGCACGGGGTGAAGCGCTTTGTATTGCAGTATGCCTGTTCCTCAATCTCAGGGTCCAAAAGCCTCGGTGGCCCTTGATCTTCAAGGGGGACCTGTTACCGGGGCGTGCAATCGTAGAGCATCAGCCAAACTCATGGCTAACACACCATCACCACCAGGAGCGCCACCTCGGTCGAGGCCGGCGGGCCCGTCTTCGGCGGCACCGCAAAGTGCCTGCAGGAGCTTGGATCCCAGGGCGACATCGAGTTCGGGGTCATGCGGCCAACCTGGTTCAGTCAGTACAAGTCTTCCCCTGCTCGTAATTCACCCGCCTGCCGTCTTTCTCAGAAACCCTCCGAAATGTTATGTGCTTTGAGAGGCCCCCATAGCAGGTTACTGACACGCGACTAGTGGACAACTGGGCGGAGCAAGGCAGCCTGCAGAAGTCGGTCCGGGCCGAGGGCAGGGCCTACTCCGCATCCGGGAGTGGCAAGATACCCTGGGTCTCCAAGACGGACATTGCCGCGTGCGCGTACTCTGCACTGACGGCCGAGGCGGCGCCGAACGGGGACTATGTGATCCTTGGGCCCGAGCTGCTCTCGTACGGAGAGGTGAGTCCAATGATTGCGCCGTGCTTCACGGTCTATCTTGTTGCATTATGGGACTGACGGACTGGGCTCCAGTGTGCGGATATCCTCAGCGACATCATTGGCAAGAAGGTTGTTCAGGTCAACCTTACTGTGAAGGAGTTGGCTGAGCACCATGTTAAAAGTAGTGGGCTAAGTGAGGAGTATGCCCAGGTCCTTGCAGGAATGGACATACCGATCAAGAATGGGTCGGAGGAGAAAATCAATGATGTGGTCTTGAGAGTGACGGGGAGGAAACCGAAGACATTCAAGGAATTTGCGGTAGAGAATAAGTCGATTTGGCTTTGAGTATGTGGAGGCTTTTGAATAAGATGCCTCCTGACTGCCTTAGAATAATTGCTTTTAATGAAAGTCGGGAGAAGTAGACCAGGCCCGCCGCGTACCATGACCAAAACACCTTGAACCCCTGTAATGCGCGTGTAAGAACGCCGAGCGAGCCCAGAAGCAAATGCTATCACAATGCTGCCAGCCTGAAACCCGCAGGAACGCCTAGCCCTGAGCTGTTCGCCCAATGATGAAAACGTAACAAGTGTTGTAAATAGTCAGCCTGCGCCCCTACGTCCGCGTCCTGTCTCTCTCTATGTCGGCTGAGGGACTCGCTGACTCGTCTCGTGTCTATGCCATGAGTTAGTATACACGTGGCTACCTGAGCACTATGGCTTCGGGGAAGTGAGGCATACCTTGAGCAAGATGTTCGCCTGCTTGATCCCAACAATGTCAGCCAGGAACTTCATCCGGCCGTAGAGATACTTCTTCTGCTCCGGGGTAGCATAATCCGAGACCATAGCCGTGAAAGCGGGCCTGTAGATGACCAAGCCTGCAACACCCTTTACGGGGGAGGCTGGGGTGGACATCCCGACTGGGAAGTCAGAATACTCGGTGTCCGACCCGTTCCAAGAACAGCAGTAAGGGACGGCCGCCACGATGTCCGCGATGCGCTGCTTGGTGGATTCCACAGCGGCTTCGTAGTCCTCGCCGTTCCTCCAGTCGTCGGGAGCCATCAGCCACGCCATGCAGCGGAATATGCAGGTCGTGAGGAAGATGTGCGAGCACCAGATGATGGTGTAAATCATGGCGGTGTAGAGGTTGTGGAAAGTGTACATCTCTCCAGGTGGATCCTCGCCCTCATCGCGTGGCCTGAGGGAGTCTCGGATCACCGTGCTAACAGACCATACTGCAGTCTGAGGTTGATCGAGGCTCGACAGCTTCTTTTGCATGGCCTGCGCCGTCCGCAGCAGCTCCAGTACGCCTTGGATCTTCCGCGGGTCGCGATGCCCGCCGGACAGGAGCCTGTCGGTCTTCATGCGGATCTCGCTGCATGCTATGGTGAGAGTAGCGACCCGGCTGACATACGGCTCGCCGCAGTGTTGGCGCAGCAGCCAGGAGTAATCTTCTTTTTCGGTCGCAGGCGACATGCTGCGGATGGCGAGGAACTGGTTGCGTGTCATGGCGAACATCTCGGCGCCTTCGTCGGTCTGCTGCTGGTTGGGCCCTCGCATCCTGACGAGTTGGGCAGCCCCTTTGATGTGGTTGACATACTCATCAAGCCTCTCACGTGTTGATGCTAAAGTCTGGCACACAGAATCGATCGTAAGCCTCCGGCTTTGGGATGCTTGTGAAGTGGTTAGCTCACCTCGTAAAATGCCAGTAGTAACACAGCCCCCAGTGTCTGGTCACTCTTGACCTGTGCCGGGTCCTGTATAGCCTTGTTGACCTCCCTCAGAGCTTTCGAGTAGTGAGACTCGGCCTCGACCATGAGATGGTGAGAATTTGGACGGGATGCCAAGGCGACAAAGGAAACTGCTTTGAATGCGGATAATAGACACCTCGAAGGGTCACCTTTCGTTAGGATTTTGTATGCGAACTTGTAGTATCCCCTGCGCCCACCGGGCATCTCCGAGACCAGCACGTAGTCCGAGAGCAGGTAGCAGGTCGCCTGCTGCTCAACGGGGGTGACGAGTGAGGCGAAGAAGTCCTCATGTATCGTCTCCCAGGAATTGCTCGACGTGCTGGAGGTCATGGACGTTGATGAGTTGCCCGAATCGCTGCCTCTCCTGCTCTCGAAGTAGCCGCACTTCCATTCCGCAGCGTTCGCCTTGACATCCTCGCCCTCATCACTCTTATTTGCCTCCTGCAGAGCCTCTTCCTCCAAGACCTGCTCCTTCTCGATCACAATCCGGGTCCGCTTGAACTTCCGGATGGTTGACTGAGTCTCATCACGTATCTTGCCGTCGAAGGGGTCCCTGTAGCCCGGGCACTGGCGTTTAGATTTCTGACACTTCAGGCAGAATGGCTTGGTCTCATCACATTTGATCCTGCGGGCGCGACAGAGCTTGCAGCCGCCCGAAGGCTTCCCTGTGTTGACCATGTTGAGCGGCTGGCGGATAAGTACGACTCAGCGCAGCGGAGTTTGTGAGCGGGCGTGATGAAGGCGGCACATGCGGCAGCGGTATGCACCCTATATGGCTTGCGGGCGAGAGTCCCGAGCGTTCAACGATAAATGCAGGTCGTACAAACCGATCGGCTTGACGCCGAGGGCAAGGGAAAAAAGTCAAAGCGGGAGAAGGCGAGAGGGATGGTAAAACAGGGAGCGACAACGCGGGTCAGCACTGGCTACGAGGAGCAAAAGGGGCCCTCAGAGGGCTCTCATCTGAAGATGTGAAACCCGGCGATGAGGATATCGGCGATGGCTAAGCCGTCGCTGTTTCATGGGCAGCACCTGGCAGCAGCAGTAGCAGGCGCAGGGGCATGGGCATGGGCATGGGCACCAAAGAGACGAGCCAGTGGGAGGCGAGATTGACCTGCCGAGCAGGTAACCTTAAAAACAATCCAGTGCCGTGTGATTGGAGTATGGTTGGGGCAGCCGCCCGCCGCCCACGAGGGTAAACATCATGAGGCTGGGCCCGAACCCGGGGTCGAGTGGCATGAAACGAAACGAGCCAGGCCTTGGTGCTGTGATGGTGTAGCATGTAGCATCTGGCCATGTTGGGCTGAACAAGTAGCGATCCAGCTTTTGCCAGCCTGCGAGCAGCCCACGACCCCTAGCCGAGGCGCGCGTGCAGGCACGTGTGAGCAGCATGATTGTCCCGTGATATAAGATTTGGTTGGGGGATGGGTAAACAGTGGCTGATCGATGGTGACAGACAATGCCTTGGGTGTGGAGAAGGCAAGCTCCAAGCTCCTCGATTCGGCCGAACGAGGGACGGGTAAGGCCCCGGCCACCGGGAAGTAAGTCTATTGGAGTGGGTTCGGGGCGTCAATTAGCCGATGGGGCAGGGGCCATGAAACCGCAAATCGTCCGCTGCCAATGTCTTTCCAGACAGCAACAGGTTCGTCTTGGCTTATTGCTGAAGGGCGTGGGCGAGGCTGAGGCCGAGTCCAAACACACCCTCTTTTGCTATCTATGTTTTGTGTGCGGCACACGCCGAGACTGCCCAGGTGTTCCATGCTGCTGCATCAAGAGAACGAACCGGTTGATCGTGATGGTGGAGCCGGCCATGGCACACAGAGCATCACACGTTGCAGATACCATGCACACAACATAGGACGATCAGGCCCCGACTTGCGTTACCCCCACCGGGCTGCCTCCGCGCTCGTGTATCAAGCCACACGGGCAGAACCTTATCTGCGCTCATCTAAATTACCTCGCGGTTGAGGCTCAACCTTCTCAGACGACGCCCATGCCCATCTTTTCGTCCATGCCTATGCCTCAGATAGCCATTCTGCAGGCAAGACAGGACCAGACCGAGCCGAGTGGTAGACTGAATCCTCGGGTCGCCATCCGAGATGGATGACAGCAGCCAAGGCGACGGTGGTGGCTTCCCTAAACGCTGGCAAGTGCCTGGTCCTGTTTGTCGCGTATGATTCACTCCTCATGTACCGAGGAATCAGGACATCATCAGCCTGAGCTTGTGGCTCCGGCGGGCAGGGAGCAATACTCCAGCCGGCCTTCAGCTCGTTCAGCTCGCTTTTACGGTCCTACAGGCTGCTTGATATTACCTGCTGGGTCGCTTGCTGCTGGCGGAGCAACCATTTGTCGCATATGTAGGAGTTCGATCTGGTGTAGGCAGGTCGCGGCGCCCTACAGTTGGTCTTGTACAATGACTTGTCCACCGGAGTCAAAGGACTGTTGAAATTTGGTTGAGACATACCGGTCCCGGCACGCCCACCCGAATGCGGGAGGTCGGTCGGTACCATTGTCTTTGAGAGCAGAGGCGACGCAAGTGTGATGCCTGACTCTTGAATTCATGTTGCGATATAAATTATCTCGGCCTGCTCTATACTTGTGCACACGGAAAGCTCATGGACCTGCTTGATTTTAACGGCCTGTGCCGCATTGTACAGCATCACCTTCCTCAGCCCCCTTTTCCCGAAGGGAGAGAAGGAAGAAATAGTGAAGACAATTCGAGGTATCTTGTGTGTACGTCTGAAGTATCTTGAACCAAATCAAGCATGGCGTCAAAAGACAATGTCGAGGCTGTGCCCAGCCAAGGCACAAGCACCCCAGCGTCAGGCGAAGATGAAGCCCGGAGAAGGACTTTATCAACAACAGGGAGCCTGAACAGAATGCCCACGGTCACGAGCACGGCGACTGTGGAGATGATACACGACAAGCCCGTGTTCAGACCGACCACAGACTTCATGCTCGCCTTCAGCGCCCTGTGCGTGCTTGGTCTCGCGTGCGCCTTCGACGCGACGACGTTGTCGGTCGCCATTCCGACAATGAGCGCCGCGCTGGGCGGCACCGCCCTCGAGGCCTTCTGGTCAGGCACGAGCTTCCTGCTGGCCTCGACCGTGCTGCAGCCCACCGTCGCTTCGCTGAGCAACATCTTTGGACGGAAACTTCTCATCTACTGGTCCTCCGCACTATTTGCCGCCGGCTCACTCATCGCCGCCCTCGCCGGCAACTTCAGCGTAGTGCTGGCCGGCCGCACCGTCCAGGGCGTCGGTGGTGGTGGCCTCCTGGCCCTCACAGAGGTAGTCATCACCGATCTCGTCCCGCTTGCCTTCCGGGGCCACTGGCTCAGCCTGTTGAGCGGGGTTTGGTCCATTGGCACTGTCACTGGCCCCTTGATCGGAGCGGGATTTGCCCAGGACGTCACTTGGAGGTGGATTTTCTGGATCAACTTGCCCGTGATAGCCGTCGGGGTTGTGTTTGTGGTCCTGTTTCTACATCAGACTGAGGTCCCCGGCGATATAGTTAGCAAACTCAGGCGGTTCGACTGGCTGGGCTCCGTGCTGTTCACGGTCAGCTCGACGGGCTTCCTGTTCGGTCTAACGACGGGAGGCGTGATGCACGAATGGAGCTCCTGGAGGGTGCTGCTGCCACTGATCATCGGGCCTTTCGGTCTGCTCGCTTTCGCCTACTGGGAGTTCCGCTTTGCGTCGGAGCCAATCATCCACAGGGGCGTCTTCAACAACTGGGATATGGTTGCGTCGTATGTCCTGACGGTGTTCCACGGAATGATCTTGTGGAGCATACTCTATTTCCTCAGTAAGACCGTCCGGTGCCATCTCACTCAGACATACCTGCTGACATGCCTCGAACAGTCCTTTATTACCAGGGCGTCAAGTTCTACACCCCAGTCATGTCTGGAGTCGCATGCCTCCCCGAGACCCTGACCGTCGCGCCCTCAGGCCTCGTCGTTGGCATAATCGCCGCCAAGACAGGCTACTACCGCTGGTCCATCTGGGCCGGCTGGGCCCTCACCACGCTCGGAGCCGGCCTCCTGCTGCTCCTGGCGCCGGGGACCTCAACGGCCGGCTGGGTCTTCCTTAATATCCCAATTGGGATCGGGACGGGCATGCTCTTCCCGGCAATGGCGCTGAGCATTCAGGCCGCCTCGGAGCCCGCCCACAACGGCGAGGCCGCCGCCTTCTTCAGTTTTATGCGGACTTTCGGCCAGGCGGTCGGCGTCGCCGTGTCGGGCGTCATATTCCAGAACGTCTTCCGGCGGAAGCTGCTGGACCTGCCGGGCTTTGCGGGCGTGGCCGACAAGTTCTCCCGGGAGGCCACGATTGTCGTCGAGATCATCAAGGCGATGGAGCCGTCGCCTCAGAGGACTGAGCTGGTGGACGCTTATAATTCCTCCTTGCGGGCTATCTATGTCAGTATGATCGCATTTGCGGGATTCTGTTTGGTGTTGAGCGCCAGTGTCAAGGGATACAGCTTGCAGCAGGAGCATGTCACGAAGCAGGGTTTTGTGCAGCAAGCTCAGGAGCCTCAGGGACATAGAGATGTCGAGTCGGGGACTGAGAAGGCTTAGACATCAAAGCGGCCACTGATGTTTTAGGTTATGGTTTGGTATAGCGTGTGATGGGACGGCAGGGCATTTGGAGTTGGAATAGGCGCAGACCGCGGACGGCGTTCAGGGATACACATGCTAGCTGGGTTCTGTTGTGGAAACAATGAAACATAGTGATAGGTACGATATAGACTATGCTTAATACTCAATCAATAGTAAGAAACTCTTGTTTAAATGTAATCGACGCCGCAAGAATCCGGCACAACAGCATTCATGCAGCCAAGCTCCCACGTGATAAGCAATCTACTCTTTAACTGCCGCAAATGCTCCAATTTAGACTGACGAGTATGAAAAGCACGTTTCGAGGTTTGGGAAAATCTCCTTGGGCCTCCTCGTTCGGACGTCCTGGATGATCGTCATCGACCAGAGCAACTGAACGGCTCTTCAGTGGCCAGGGCATCCTGCAACCGCCAACAGACAAATACGCGTATCGGGGTCAGCCCAACCTACAGCTGGACACCAACTACGTGGCTCACAAGGTGTGCAAGGCTGGCTGCAGTGAGGGATGTGTGTAACCCACGCCGGCAACACTAATAGAAGCAAGCATCTTTGGCACGACGCTGTGCAACAAGCCGAGCCCTGCTGCGACCCGTGGAGAAAAAGGACCGCGTAAGCAGCGCGGTGCAACCAGAGAGTGCGTTTCTTCCCACGTCCTCGGACTCGCTTCCGAAAATATATACAAGTAGCCACCCATGAACCCCTGTAACCGTACCGG
The DNA here is from genome assembly GCA_038088505.1 of Diaporthe velutina. Classification (NCBI taxonomy): domain Eukaryota; kingdom Fungi; phylum Ascomycota; class Sordariomycetes; order Diaporthales; family Diaporthaceae; genus Diaporthe; species Diaporthe velutina. Next base: position 304,999 of record JBBWSJ010000002.1, on the reverse strand, counting down.
ACCCGAGGGACAGGCTGCTTCCTTTCCGCCAGGGAGACAGTCAGACTTGCGCCCACCCGTCGGATGTTACACAGATGGAGCCGGGGCGAAGCTAGGTCTGTGTGTGATATCCATGTTTTTATCCCATCTCGAGGCTGCCGCTGCCGACTGCCGTACGGTAAGACGCGCCGGTCGCATCAGAGGGCGTATACGGTTTGGTGCCTGCCAAAGCGCGATGTTAGATCAGATGGGATTTTGATGGCTTCGGCTTTTGATCGCCAGGCACTGTTAGATGATCTTCAAAATTCATGGGTTTTAAGTGACGTCGCCGGAGTGTGAGACCTGGTGCATTTCTGTTTGAGTGGTCGAAGTGCTTTCCAGGGGTGAATTACACCTACGAGTGACGTCACTTGGCCAGGAGTCTTCGTTTCCCCTGGTTGCAGAGGTGCAACTGGCATTCATGTTTTGGGTGAGAATGAAGCTCGCATACTTCGTGGCGCCAAGAGGGTCCTAGAATTGTAGAACTCAGCATCTGTCCGTGGCTGAACGATCCGACGTGCGATCGTGGTTGCACCGGCAAACCCCCATACCAAGGCTATACTACCTACACTCCGCCGACGCATCCAGCCTCATAAACTGGCATCTTGCTGCCGTTGTTCCTTGACAGCTGGACCCGAAAGGAAAATGGAGGAACAAGAGAGGCAAAACCCGCGGGGAAAGCAGCCGAGTCCCTCCTCTCCACACCCCCCAAAGACATGGCGCGAGCGGGTCTTCCACGCGCTGCCGTGCTACACCGGCCCGTACAGCGTCGGCTACCTCGAGGCCGAGATCCCCGTCGACGGCCCGCGGTCCTTCTCGCGCATCAAGCGGGAGAGCCGCCCGGCCCTGCAGCTCGACACCGTGCTCTTCTCCGCCTACTACCCGACAGACCCCGGCCAGGCGGCTGGGCTCACGAGGGTGCCCTGGCTGCCCCGGCCGCGCGTGCCGACGTGCAAGGGCTATGCAAAGTTCTTCAGCATCCCGAATTTCCCGGTGACGGCGTACATGGCGTGCACCTGCATGTTCACCAAGCTGCCTGCCTTCCGGAACTCTAAACTGGCTGAAGCCCGACCCCATAGCGCGGGGGCGACAGCGCGCGAGACGCCGTCGGACGACACGAGGCCGACATTCCCAGTGGTCATATTGAGTCATGGACTGGGAGGGTCGCGCACAATGTACTCGACCGTATGTGGGGACCTTGCCTCATACGGGTTTGTAGTAGTGGCAATGGAGCATCGGGACGGATCTGGTGCGAGGTCATACGTGAATGTACCGGAAGGGAGGGACTCACCGGAACTAGGCCAGGACGAGAGAGAGAGTGCCTCAGGATCGGAGATTAGGTCTGCCAATGGCGGCAAAGATGATGGAAAGCCGAAAGGTAGCAGGAGCTATATGGTGGACTACATCTTCCCCAAAGGCAATGCCCAGGATACCGCACCGCATAATCCGATAGGCGTCGACAAGGAGCTACGAGATGCCCAGATCCAGATGCGCCTGGCAGAAATCGGAGAAGCATACAAGGTCCTGCAGACCATCAACGCTGGCGACCCCGAAGACCGTATCAGGAACCAAAATCTAAGAAAGAAGCCCAATCAGGGCTCAAGTTCCAAGGGACTAGACGGTATCGACTGGTCGGACTGGAAGGGACGGCTGTCGCTGGACAATGTCACAGCAATGGGCCACAGCTTCGGCGGCGCAACCACGGTGCAGATCCTCAGGCTCAATGATAAATTCCCCTGGGTCGGGCATGGTATTTTGCTCGATGCATGGGGTCCAGCAACGCCAGAGATACAGCCCGGCCGGGCGGAGCAGAGGATCACGAAGCCTTTGCTCTCGATAGGGTCGGAAGCCTTTATGCACTGGAGCGAGAACTACAAGAAGGTTGAGGGCATCTGCGAGGAGGCCAAACAGAACAGCGCCCTCTCCTGGATGTTGACTGTACGTGGCTCGACGCACATGTCGCAGACCGATTTTGCAGTTCTGTTCCCAAAATGGATGGACCTGTTCATCAAGACCCTCATCCACCCTCAAAGGGGGATATATCTCACAGTAGAACCGACCTTGGAATTCCTCAAGATCGTCCTACCCCGGGCCCAGACCTCATCATACGACACCAGCAACTGGGTTGACGATGGCCTCCTCAAGAAGTTGCAGCCAGATTCCCAGATCTCGGTGGAGCACCAGCCGGACGAGAAGTGGACGGCAGCCCGGCTCAAGATCGACAACGAGTTCCAGTTACGGCTGCACAACTACTGGGCCAGAACAAAGCGGCGGAGGATGAGGAGAGATGCAGAGACAGGGAAGGTCCCCCGGGATGCTAGGGGGAGGCCTTTGTTTGGGCTTCAGACGTGGAGGCCGGGTGAGGAAGTGTGGGTGCATATTTGCCCCAGTAAGGAGGACGTGGACGAGCGCCTGGCTGAACGGGATATCGAGCTGTCTGGCGGTGATCACGAGCAACGCTCGCGGCCTCTCGTGCGGTGAGCGACGATGCAGAGAGCTTTGGGTTTGGCTCGGCGTTTCCGGTCGGGGCTGGTTCATCAGGGCGGGTGCACCTCAGATACGTCTGTCCATATTCTCACCTTCCCTCGCCCCTTTCCCCCTCCCTTTTTTACTTTTGGTTATGAGCATAGACATCCTCTCCCACGTGGGATGAAGTCCAATATTCTGGGGCGGTTTCGATCGAACGTAGATTGACATGACGAGCTGGCTCCACTTGCACTCATGAACGGGCCATCGGTAGTGGACCGGCGGCCCGGGCGTGGACTGTAGACTCGGCCGAACAAAAGCATCCACTGTCGCGGGCCGGCCAACGTTCCTCCCTCGTCCAGGCCCCTGGGAAGCGCGGATCCCTCAACAGGCGACGGCGGGGTCCTGGAACCAAAAGTCCGAGGGAGAAGGAGGTCACAGCGCCAGCAGAACCCCCAAAAAAACCATTAGAATTTGCCAACCGTGCCAAAAATGCACCCGCGCTGAGACATGCCCCGCTCCCCCTTTGCTCTGACCGCAGAGAGGCTACCGTCTCACGATACGAGGACTGGGCGCGGCACACAGACTCGTGGGCGATGGGAGGGATGCGCACAAGCTTGGGGAGGGGAAGGGAGTGCGGCACGCACAGCTCGCGGCGCGGCGCGGGCTCTGCCTTCTGCTCGAAACATCTTGGAAGTGATCGGCGTTTGTCCTAATGAGCCTCAGGACTTCTGGTCGAGTCAGTCGGGAAGGCGAGCCAATTTTGAAAGAGCTAAAAAAGAAAAAACCGGTCCGTTTTGGGACCGGGAACCGTTGTAATAGCGAAGAGAGCACTTGCTTCTTTCTGTTTTTCCTTTTCCTGTGCCGTCCCCCCCCCCTCCTCTAGCGCTGGAGATTCCTGTTCATTTGGGGTAGGGAGTAGAAAGGTTTGAGTGTGTCTGAAAATCATGCCATAATGAGAGCCATTTCGGAGGGCTCGTATCGGCGGGTGCAAGAAAGGCCCATCAACCTGGAACTGCAGGGCGGCCCCTCCATTTGACTGAGAAGCCTTCGGCCGGGTGGGCTGGCGGGCAGGGCAGGGCAGTGCGAGAATGGGAATGGGCTTCCCTGGGACTTTCTGGAAACACTCTCGGGTAGATTGCCGATTGATTGAATATCGACATCGGGTTTTCTCTTGACCCTGGTTGGCAAGGCTCGCCCGCTGGCCGTGTGTAACGGACTGTTCTCTTGTCCCAAGACACAAGTTTGGTAGACTAGTTGATGATTTGCATTGGGCGGAGCAACAATAGCCGCCAGTGCCAGGTGGGCTGGAGTGCGCGAGAGCGACACGGTGCCGACCTGTGTAACCGTGAAGCACGGAGAAGAGGAGAGAAGGCCAAGGCGTGGACGCTGGAGAGATGGTGAGGTGAGATGGTGAGATTGCTTACCATGGCACGAGAAAGGCCGACAGCGACGAGCGATGGTGACACAGGTAAAGGACCATCGACGGGGACCACGGGCAGGGGCTACCCCTGCTCCAGAACATGGCATGGACTGGACAGGACAGGACACCCGAGCACCGGCCATCCACAGTTCTTCCGCCGTGACGGTACTGCCAAGTTCGGTTGACGGTGCATCTATTCTCTGAAGGTAACTGTAGACTACAGATGCTGCACTTACCGTATTAGACCATTTCTATCCGTGTATTGAATGTCGACATTCTACTTGGTGTCACTCTCCGCCATTCAGCGATTTCGTGGTCCTGGTCCTGGTCCTGGTCCTGGTCCCGGTGCTGACACCGACGATCCTGTTCCTGATGCTCATCTCCATCACCCAACAATTGAGGCGCACCCCCGCAATTCAATCCGCACGTACACTGCACTGTATCCCAGGCAAGACAACACGACATACACACATACACACATATGCACTGCACTGCGCTGCGCTGCGCTGCCTGCATTGCAGCGAGTGACATGGAGAACATGGGGACATTGAACATGTGAGCAACGTCGGCGGTGAGGGCCGCTCAGCTGGCCAGCTGAAGGTACGGTGATGCTGCTGTGTTTCGTTCCTCGACCGTGGCAGCAGTGCCGATCCCGTCGGACTCAGGTAGGCAATGCCAGGCTGCCAGGCTGCTAGCCCGCCAGCCCACAGCACACAGCCCACAAAGGGGCGGATACCGCTCGGCGTCAACACGTCCTCCATACAAGTACGTGGGCCCACAAGTCGCACACGCAGCAGGGCGAGGTCCCTTTGTTGTAAGCCAGTGGGTAGATCTGGTCGGGGGTGCCCGTTTTCGTCTTGTGTCGTATCGTATCGCGACGTGTCGGGTCACGTCCAGTCTTGTCGTGTCCCAATTGGGGTGGTGCTGCTGTGTTGTGTGTGCTGGGCAAAGTGCGCGCGCGGGAAGCGACCATCTTCCATCTTGGGGTCCTCGTCTTGGACTTCGGCTTCGTATCTCAGGCTGCAGGACGTGTAGATGATAATTATAAGTTTTCCTCGCCTCACCCGCCCCCCCGGTCTAGCACGCCAGCCAGCCCAGCCCAAGCTGCCTAGCAGGCAAGACGGCTCTTGAGGGAGTCCACATGCCTCACCTGCTCGCTCACCCGCATTCTCTCCAGCTCCACTGCTCTGCCAACCATGCCCATGTCCATGCGCAGGTCTTGATCCCTGACCCTGTCCATGTCCATGTCAAAGTCCACGCACCATGCCCATGCTCTCCCCGTCGACCTGCATGTTGATCTGTGCTAGCTGCCACCACACAGCAAATATCACACAGGGGTTTTAGCTCGGACTTGGGTCCAAAATCGGGCAGGCACAGGCACGCTGGTGCTGTCGTCAAAAGAAGGCGCGCTGGCGCCAGTTTGAGGTTCGGTCATGCTGCTGCGTGCTACTGCGTGCCATGACGAGGTAGCATTTGGAACCAAGGCGAAACTCCTGGCCGAACCGCGACAAAGGCGCCCGCGAAACACCACGCTGGGCTACCTCCTTCCTATTATTACACAATATTCACGAAGTCGCCATCTGCGCGACCTTGACGGCCGGCCTTGACGACAATCCCGATTGTCACCACCGACCGACAAACAAACGTCCTAGCGGCTGACACCATCAATGCCCATCGATCCCCAATCCCCAATCCCCAATCCCCAGACCACATCAGCCCTGGCCGCGAGGGGTTGTCGATCTACCGTATACCCGTATCCATTCCGTACCCCAGGTAAGCCATCCATTGATAGCTAGCTGAACTATGACTTTTTCCCTCTCTCTCTTTCTCGCCCCTCTCTCCTTCTTTTCCCTGTCGCCATCTCTGTCGCTCGCTCGCCCGCCCTCCCGTCATCCCATGCCCATCTGACCTCCTGGCTAAGAAGCCGTTGATGCCGTTGATTGCTAGCTGGGCTCTTCCGCGGTATCACCATCAGCAGGGGTACCTGGGCCACTCACTGCTTGTGCATTCACTTCATTCGCTTCCCTTTCCCTCACAAACTCATCCCTCTGCAATTCCTTCCCCTTGGACAGCCACTGGCCAAATACGGTGCGCCCTCAGAAACACCCGTCACCCCGTTCGCTCACCATCTGTCCGACTTCGCCGGACCCTCCACAACATACTGTCCCCTCCTTTCAGCTGCCTTGTACCTTCTCCTCACGATCGACCGGTCAGGTTACTTCGGCCCAGATTTGACTTGCCCAGCGTACACACTCTAATACGCCACGGCACGCCACTCTCTCACTTGCGCACACCCCCAGGCACCCATCCACACCACTGCCAACATTTATATTATTTTCCTGTTTTTTGCCGGACAGGCGCTAATCGCCCAAGACACTCGTTTCGCAACTGACCTCATCCCCACTGCCGACGACTTCGGCCACGCGCACACCCCCTCTGACCTCCGCCCTGCCGTGCTTGTCCGCCCTACCATCCTGGCCGTCCCAGCGTCCCTGTCCCAGCTTGGCGCGCCACCTGCAAGCAAAAGCTGCCACACCCGCATCTCCGTCCTCAGCCGTGCGAGGGCTAAAGGGCTAAAACACCAAATATACCCCAGAGTGCAGCCTCTGTGACGACCTCATCCTTCGTCTCATTTTTAGCTCCGACCAAGCCTGTGCCGTACGAGTGACAGACGCATTTGCTCATCTTCATCGTCCTACTCGACCCGTCCGGTCGGGCTGACCTGACGCCCGCACCTTCGTCACTTGAGGTGACTTGAAGTGGGCTGGAGACTATTTGGTCCTTCTCACCCCCTTACCTCAATCACTCTCACTCCCGAGACATACTCTCAATTTTTGCCACGCGGTCTCAGCCATGGCGAACACAGAGCAAGGCAAGGGTCCTAAAGTCCCTTCAAGGGCAGCAAGTCTTCAGCGCATGCTGGAAATTGAGAGGAAACAAAAGGTCAGTTTGAAATGCGCTCTCTCTTACACCACTACAACCACTTATGCACTTATGGGCGAAAAGGGACCCTCTGCTTCAATTGACAATCGACTGACTGGCTTTCTCTGCTCAGATGGCGAGAATGCAACAGAATCCTTATGCAGCTGGGCCAGGCCGCCGCAGCGACTCACCTTCGGCCCGCCCAAAATCGAATCTGCTCACCCGCCGCAGAGATTCTTCTCAGCCGCCTCAGGACGATCGAAGAAAGTCTACCATGCCAAACTACAATCTGCCGCCCCTCACAGTCCATCCACTCCCCACGACCACGGATAGACTCGCGAAACAGGCAGGAACGAGACCAGGGCCCCTCAGGGAGATGAGGAAGGGCTCAGCAGATCGCGACAGTCTGCCGTCGGTGGTCAGGGCTACCGGGGGCCAAGGCTCTCCACAGGTCAAGTCCGTGTCATTCCTTCCGTCGGACGACGGGCAGTCAGACACTTCGTCAATTTGTCACTCGCCAACCTGGGATGATTATGGGAAGAAAAAGAGGAAGGACAAGGAGGCAGCAGCAGCCAGCCAGACAAAACTGGTGAAGAAGCGGCTGACCAAGGAGCCGCCACCTGCGGCTATGGACACCCGACCAACAATCAATCCCAGGGCTATGTCTGCGCCCTTATTGGACCGCATAAGTCTAGAAGATACTCGGTCATCAGACCAGCCTCTTCCGGACCTACAGCCAGAAAAGAGCCGGCCCCAAACACAGGCACTTCCTGTCAACCCAGGCTCGGTAGAGACCAGCCAAACCGCCGTCAGGAGTCCAGCTTTCATTGGCGGCGTGCGCTTGGAGCGGGAACGCGAAGCGGCCATGCAGAGACTTACGAACTCCAGAGCTCCGTCAGCCGAGCGCTCAGTGTCAGAAATGGTGGGACAGAAGCAGGTATCACGACCCGCATCAAGTGAGAGATCAAAGAAGCCGGCGGCCACTTCGCCAACCTCATACCCTCCAACAGCCTCCAAGACCCCGTTGCTCAACCAGCCGCCTCCAGCAAAGGGACATGCCAGGAAACGAAGCGGTTCACTGGGAAGCGTTGTTTCAAAGTTCTTCAGTTCTTCCAAGAACTCTGAGGATCCCAAGCCTTATTTGGACAGACGTGGATCGTCAGACTCCGTCCAGACAGTCTCCTCGCTTTTCACTCGGGGCCGCAAGAGAAGCGGATCGGCCAATTCACAGGCCAGGGCTCAGAGCTATGATGTCTACAGTCGTTCGGGCGCGTCGACCCCGATGAGTGAACGACGAGGCGCACTGAGTCTTCCACCTTTGGCTTGGAAGAACGGGCGCAAGGGTAGGACGACCTCGATGATGGCCATCCCGCCAGATTCGGCCCGGGATGGCTCGTTCCCACTTGAAGACACCAACGGGCTCAAGCAGGACAACTTCACTTTCCTCGAGCGGCCATTCTCCCCGCCCATCGAGAGCCCACTCTCACCTCCAGCGAGCTTGTCGCCTGCGCTCAAGGCCAAGAGGAGCCCCCAGCTTACTCCTGCAACCACTGCGATGCACGTATCTCAGGCACCTAAGAAGACATTCAAAGACGCGATCAAAGCTGGCTTCAGGTCCTCGACCGGACCTGATCTTAAAACCTCTTCGCACCGCCGCACAGGGACTGACGATACGCTCATCGATGCAGACCTTACTCCTACGGGTTCCTCTGCCAACGGCGGAACAAGGGGTTCCAACGAGCACACTGCGCGTCAGCAGGCTCCAGGTTCAAAAGACTCTGGGGCTTCGTCATCATCTTCACATCCAGATACTGAATCCATATCGCCAGTAACAACCCCGGACACTTCAAGGCCGCAATCATTGAAGGACGGCCAGCCTCTCCGCGTGGACGAATTGAGGAAGACACCTCTGGTCTCCACGCACGGAGCTAGCGGTCTGGGCTTGCAGAACCCATCCGCAGCTGTCGTGAGCTCGTCTAGCAATTTTTCTTCACGGGCAAATTCTCCGCGCATCGATATTGAGCTTTCAACTGGTGATTTCGGTGACTCGTGGAACTTTGACAATGGACCGAGCTCCCGATTCGCCCAAGGAACTGCAAGGCCGCAGCCCAAGGAAGACGAGTTATGGCCGCTGGGCAGAAAGCCTCTTGACATGGATCAGCTTTCTTTTACCAGTGCTCTCACGAGCTTGGACGTCAAAACCTCGTTCCAAGATCTGGGCTCCCCGTTGTCGGACATCGAGCCCCTCTCTCTGGACCGTGATCCTACTCAGGGGACCAAAGTGACCTTTAGAGGTGTCAAACTCGAGGTCGTAAAGAGCCCGGCTTATGCAAAGAAGATTTCGGATGCTCCTTCGCCCACGAAGGACACCAGCTTCCTTCCAGCACTACGCCATCAGCCTCTTCCTCCGCGAGGCAATAACGGCCGTCCCGCTCAGACGTTGATAACCCACAACGAAGTCGATGAGCGGTCCCTCCAAACCCACGAAACTCGAGCCGAGAGTCCCGACTCTTTCCAAGCGCCAGGCGCCGCATCGAGGCACCTTCAGCAAGCCAGGAAGGCAGCACCGTCCTCCCCCCGGTCCCCGACAGCGGTGACCAGCACCACCAGCAGTACTATACTGGCCAACAGCATCATGGGCCCACCCGTGCCCCGATCATTCGCCCTCGCCAACCATCCCAAACCATCTGGGGGCCCTGCTGTTCCTACCTCGAGGCATAGCAATCTCGACACGACGGGCTTGAAGCCCATCGCCAAGATGTTTGTCGAGTGCTGCAGCTGCAAATTCTACCAGGACATGCCGTCGCGGGTATACGAAGCCATGGCGCGGCCCGAGGACACGGTCAGGGATAAGAGACTTGGCGTGTCCGGGCAAGTGACCACGTGCGTCAAATGCCCGTGGTGTAGCCACAACATGAGTACCCAATGTTGCGCGGGCTATGCGGCTGTTGTTTACTTGAAGGAGAAGCTGCACGGACCCTAGTCTGGACAGACAAAAGGAGTTCAGACAAGTGTTCGGAGTAGTTGATCTGATGGCTGGGCAGGTGGGCCAGCAGGGAATCTCGCATTGGGGTTTGACCGGCTGCAAAAAAGCCGGCAGCCGGAGTTCTGGGATTTGAAATAACGCGGGCACTGATTGGCTTGCGTATAGCATTTTGACTACGAGCACAAAAGCTGGTTGTGAACCAGTCCACGCCCACGACTGCTGGAATTCTAACGGATACACAAGGCATTCATCACGAAGCATCGCGGCTTACGAATCACGAACGACGCATTTTTTTTTTTTTGACGAGACGGAGCGGAGAAGATAATGAGATCGTGTTTGTGGCATCAAAAAGTTTAGCATCCCTCTCGTCAGCGATGAGACGGCCCGTTTTGCTTCACTCTGCTTGCAACGATCCACGGACCAGAGGTTGGCATATGCAGGGGACTGGGCTTAGGGGATTTTGAAAAGGGATGCGGTACTGTAGAGGCTACGCCATAATCCCGAGGTGTTTTGCATGATTTGCGTTTCGTACCTTGGTGTAGATCGTGCCTGGAGCATGATATCATTGAGGTCATTTTGGTCCGTGACCACGATATCTGCGGACAAGCAGGATTCGATAGTGCTTAATGGCGCCGGTGTATAATAAAAAGAACGACATGATCACCATTCAGCCTTGCTCAGATTACCACCGCACGGTGACAATGAGGCTTTTGCGGATTTGTGGATGGGACCCTTGGGCGGAAAAAGCAAATGAAGCAAGCCACAAGCAACAAGCCCTCCCCACATGCGGCGGCTACACGGCATGGCGGGCGATCATGAGGCTCGCAAACGGACCGACCGAACCGGGCAACGAGAACTCAAAGCCTGAATAGTTCCGTGACACGGCAGGATGGAGGTGCACGGCATGAGCCGTTCGAGTGTGTGCGCGCGGCCCATTCTGGAGGGGGGGACGGTGAGGCATTGGAGGGATTGGAGGGAAGGGAGAATCAGGGACGCACAGAGATGGGGTCATCCCGCAGCTCCTGCCGCAGATGCACGCCTTTTACTCTGTCAACTCTTCTTACACATGCATGGACGCATGAAACGTGCATACAGAATATTCCAGACATACATACATGTATGCCGAGGTGTACACTGAGTCAGACAGACTGCACTTTGCACTTTCGTGCGCCCAATGACTAAACAAATACTCGGGTCGCGTAACACGACTGCTTCTAATTGTGAGCGAGGTGTAACTGGTGCATGCACAGGAGGACGACTGATGACTGAACTACCTTGTAGGGTCATTGGTCCGCCCCGCCTTCGCCCCACCCGAAATGAGACTTGAGTGAGAAAGAGGTGCGGCTAACCCAACCGGGCAGACTTCGAGAATGCATGGAGCTGAGACACACGGTCGGGCGAGACATTTGTGTACGACAGGACATCACGTCCATCCATCCATCCATCCATCCAGCCAATCCAGCCAATCCAGCGTCCAGCCAGCGAGACAGCCCGCCAGCCCGCCAGCCCGCCAGCCCGCGCCTCCCGACCGGTTTTGGCATCCGGTTCTGGCGGAGGAGGACGGGAGGAGAGGGGAAGGGGAAGAGAATATCGAGCCATTGATGGACCCAATGCAGCCAGTGATTTTGTGGACATCTTCTAGAGCTATGCTCGTGTTATTTTTTTTTTTTCTTTTCAGCTCTTGAGCGCGGGCCCGCCTTATGCTCACCTCTGACCCTGCCCCAAGCTTCCTTCGCTACTTGGCAGTAATCACATCACATCTCCACCAACCTAACCCCTGTCATTTCACCTTGAGCTGTCTCTCTGACGCCGTTCTGCTAGCCAGGCACGCACATGGGCCGGACAAGAACAAAGAGCAGCTGGAACGGGGGCTAGGGCCAGCTGGCGATTGAGCTCGAGCTAGCACCTAGGTAAAATGACGCCCTCACTCCGCTCTCAACGCTTGTTACAAGTACGGCCGCTGCCTTGTTTTGTGGCGCGAACACCCCCGGGTTCCGGGGAGGAGGGGGGACCTGGACGGTGCCGTCTGGCGTAGAGTGCTTTTGGGTGGTGTCCAGATGTCTTAGGGCTCGGCTCGTTCCCGCGGAAGGGTAGTGAGATTTTTCAAGGAGGGGGGGTGGGGAGGTGTGAGAAGGGATTGGGGGTCGGGGGGAGGAGGCGTGGTGTAAGCAGTGGCCTGTGGCTTGCCACGCGCGAACAAACGTGGGCGGGAGGACTCTATTAGCCGTTCTGTTCCTGGTTGGTAGCAGGCAAAACCCCTTCTCAGCTGGCGCCTCTTCTGCTGACTAGTTGGGTAGTCTAGTAGTCGACCGACTTACTACCGGGGCGATGGATGTCTGTGTGTTGTCGTTGCTGCTTTGGCTCAAAGTTGTTGTTTATTATTACCACCTAGTAGTCTACTATTATCTCCCGCTGCATGTGCCATATGGGGCCCTGCCCGTGTTACACCAACCCTAAATTCTCGGAGCAGAAGAGGCTGCTACCACCTTCCGCGGCCTGGGGCTGGGGGGCCCAATGAGGTGTTATGGATATATTCCCCTGTCGGCACGGCACGGTGGGCAGTCATCCAGATGCCCAGGTCGGGAAGGTCGACCTCGCACCTCGAAGTTATCGTCGTCAGCTCGGTATATTGGCAGCATGGGAGACAGGCCGGCACTTCCTCCCGATTCGCAACGTAATGCCATTGTCTCCAGGTCCGCGCCTGCATCCGCCTATTGCCCGGATGCCTTGTGTCCCGAGTCTGTGGTCACGCAATATACGCCCCCTGTTGATGATGTGCATTGGCTACGTCTTACGAGCTGCGCAGCCCAAGCACCGGCTGGACGAGAAAACGGCCGAGTCTTGCGAACGTGCAGTGCAGAAGTGCAGTCAGACAGAGACAGCCCCGACTATTTTCCCAACCCCTGCCCCCTTCCAGACTTATTAGGTCCATGCAGCTGCTTTCTTGCCGCGCCACGCTTTCGTACATTAGTCGTCGATCTCTTTCTCACTCATCCTGCCTGGCCAACCTCCGAAGACCCGAGGGCCTGGGCTAGATGAACCTTGTTTTCTCCGACAAGTTCACGCCCGTGTGCTCTCGTCTCTTTTCAGCTCAATAAGTACGGCGGTGGCTGCTCCTGCAGCTGCTGAGTGCTTGTGGCGCTCCCGGATTCCCCATGCTTGATGTATCAATCCTACTTCTGCCTGCTTTGAGGTCCTCTCATGTTTTTTAGCTGCTGCGCCGCATCGTCACATTCGTTCACCCTTCGCATGCTCGGTCTACCCGTCCGATCCCTCCAAGGCTGAGAGCTCGGGCCCATATATCAGGTTTTGGATAGAAATCCTAGCCCTGAAACCTCTCAGGGCATGGTAGTGTCTCTTGCGGAGTTTCCTTGAACTCTGTCAGACTCTTCTCTTATTCCAAGACACAACTCAAACATATTCGTCTTCCTTCCTGACACAACAACACTGAGGATCCCAAACCCATAATGGATGCCAGCGACGAAAAACGCAGGGAGAAGAGGCACACCTTATCGGGTGCCATCCCATCGACGACCAAACCCCTGAGCGACAATGTCCAGTCCCCTCCTCCAGCACTCTCACCTGCCAGGCCGTCAACTGCCCACCGCAATTCCACAATCAGCGTCAACAGGATGCCGAGCATAATGGAGGATGAGAACGCCATGTTCAACAATGTCCAGCGGCGGTCGAGGGTAACCAGCGTAGGTCCGTACTACCGGTATGGAGAAGATTATATAACGCCATGGGACCTCGTCGGCGTGGTGCAATCGCCTCCTCCTCGGGCGCCGTCAAGACAGAGCACATTCAGCTCGAGGGCCACCAATAGTGGGGACACCAACAACAGTGGGGAGCTGCCGGACATCGAAGCTGGAGAAGACGAGAAATTGCCGCGGGCCCGCAACGAGACCAGGATAGCCAGGCTGGGAGGATGGCGCCGGCTTTTGACACTCCTCTTCCTGCTAATAGCCTCTGCCGTAGGCCTCGGAGTGGGGTTGAAGTTCGGCCTGCATAGCTGATGAGGCATGTCACCACCGCCATCGGTGGCGGGACGAGTGCCAGGAGCTAGCGGTGATGGAGCCATTTCCAGGGGACAATTGGACCACCACCATCTTGTTGGCTAGGGGCATCGATGTCGCCCACGGGGAATCGCCATTCGTTGACCAGCCGTTGGACCTCCGGCTTCGTTTGGTGGTCGGCGACACCACAGACAGGCAGACACTCTTGGGAGAATGGACTCGCCAACATCGCGCCCTTGCTGGGGCAAATCCCTCCGCGCCATCATCCATCATCATGAATTCTTACCAACCGCAAACCTGGCCAGTATGCAGGCCTGTTCGCGTGCGAGGTCGTTGTGAAGGCCGTCGTGCCACTCGGCTTGCTTGTCGTTAAAATGGCGCAACATCAGAGAGGGCTGGCCGGCTTGTGGCGCATCATACTTAGGGAAAGACCAGTTGGGAATCACCACTATCAAAGCAACAAGGAGTCGAGGGTGAACATGGACAGCAGTAGAGGCGCATCGGAGCCTTGGCTGTTCGAGGCAGACCGACCCGCACGCGCAATGACGATTTTGATTTTGACGGGAGCTTTTTGACTGTCGAGAGATGGAGGCTAGGAAGCCTAACATCAAAAAGGTCAGAGGGACGCAGAGCGGGAAGGAGCTGTTTTGTATTAGACTGTCATTCTAAGCGCTAGGCGTAACGGCTGGTATATCTATCCGAAGTCATGAGATAACAAAGATACGACGAAATGCTACGTTTGGTCCAAGTCAGCACGCTCAATACGACAAGCCATCAATGTCACCGTCACACGACGGCCCTCTTATCTCTGAATGCAGAAAGGCTCGCTCGAGCGGTCGCAGTTGGCGTAAGTTTCCTGTCTTTTATCTCTTCGCTTAGTTGTTGGTTGCCTATTTGAAGAGGGTGAGTGAGAGCTTGTTGTTAACCGAATCCTGTGAGCGATGATGAGGCTGCATGCCGGTGCGGATGACCACGAGACTGTTTGGACATCACAATCCACAAGTGCAAGAGAATTGGCACACCCATTTGGATCACGCCGTACCTGCTCGGGGACTGGCTGAATTGAGAGACCTCCTGCACAGTTTCCAGGAGAAAGGGGGGGGGGGTCATTCCTTGGACAGCCACATCTCGTCGATGGCCGAATCTGAGGAAATGTTTCTGAGCCGGTGCAGGTGGTGTCACAGTCGGCATCGTCGGCATCGTCGGCCGTCGCGACCGGAGGCTGGCTGTCTTCCATCTAGACGTCCCTTACATGGATGCCCCCATTGGGCTGCCTCCTACCGTGGTTGGGTTCGAGTTCGGCGTCCCGACATTATTGTCTTGGCCCGCAGCGCCTGGGCACGTCTTCCAGCTCCGCGCTGCGTATAATTCTAGGCGCATCGCCACTTCTGAGGCCACCGCGGCGGGCAAATCCAGAGCGACGAGGCCAGGCCCAGGCCGGCCCGACTGCAGCAGTGGGTGATGGATGTCCAGGTGCGGCTCGAGGCTGCCCCGCCATTCGTGCATTTTCCGCTGGGGCGGCAGAGGGAAACAAACAGCGAGGGAGATGTTGGTGTGTTTGGGTTTAGCCGCACCTGCAAGATTGTGGGTGAAGTCGAATTAGGCTAAATCCCAGGGGTCCACCTGCCCGTGTAAATGCAGGCCGCAGTGGGGCAGGTGTGCATCTGCAGTTGGTGGGTCCGTCTATCCGCCGCCGAAGAAGGCCCTTTGGACCCTCATGCCGACGACTCTCGATGGCCAGGACGACGAGGCGGGCCACTCTCGTGCACCCTCGTGGGAGAAACAGTGTCTCCATAGTCGAATGACCCGACTCTGCCCTGCGTTGCTCCTCACCCGTCCATGACGTTTCTTGTGGTAACCCCCATCCGTCGCGACGTGGGGGTCCTCGCCCGGAGATTTGGAGCTTGGTGGAATACGTGAAGCGATATTCAATACTACATGCTGTTCCAAGCATATACCATGCTCTGCCCAACTGCCCGGCTTCACTGCAGGAGCGCTGGGCAGTAGTAGTGTTTTGTGCAAGTGCAATGTTGTTATGTTAAAGCTACTAGATCAGCCTGTTCTGTTTGTGTTTGTCCCTGGGCGACTCCACGGGCTGTCTCGAGTGCTGGGATCGCCTTGTTAACATGCCCACGGATTCCTGCAAGAATCTCGTGGAACCATCGGGTAAATAAGATGATATGGCCTGGCTATTGCGGCTCTGTGGGCTGGTGACCACATGTCAACGGTCCATGGGAATGGCGCTGTCCTATAAGTAGGACATCGCAGTCCCTCTCGTCCTTGTCGACGTGCGCATGGGTCCTGTTTTGTTATTCTCTCCTGCCTGACCTCTTCCGAATACATCTTGCCTCTCTGAGACCGTCTCCCTTCCTCGTCCAACCGACGCACAGTTTACGAGCCTTTCAAGATGGTGTCACCGACTATCAAGCTAAACTCTGGCCACGAGATGCCCCTCGTGGGTTTCGGTCTTTGGAAGGTTGACAATGCGACTGCCGCCGACACAGTTTATAACGCCATCAAGGTCGGATACCGTCTATTCGACGGTGCCTGCGGTAAGTCTTCCCAGTCACAGCGAACAGCAAGCAGGAAGAATAGCACAGATCTCGACACGTGGTGGCTCGTATGCGGCAAAAATGCCTGTACGAGGAAGCAGGGGAATACTACCCCGCCTCCTCAGCCAACTTTTGGCCGGGGGTCCAGAGGGAGAGAAACGTACCAATCTGCAATCTGTCCCGCCACATTGCTGCGTCTCCACCCGTCGGCTCATATCCAGAGCCTCAAACGTCTACATACGTCCACAGCCGGAAGAGCTCTTCTTTCTGGAATTGGTGGATCCAAGCCATGACAGAGATCCACTGACACCAATGCCTATCCTACAGACTACGGTAACGAGAAGGAGTGTGGAGAGGGAGTTGCCCGCGCTATAAAAGACGGCCTTGTTAAGCGAGAGGAGCTCTTCATCGTTTCCAAGCTATGGAACTCGTTCCACGACGGCGACCGGGTTGAGCCCATCGCCAAGAAGCAGCTCGCGGACTGGTATGTCTCTCAAAAGCTCAAATCTCCCGAGCACGCAGGCTGCGGTGGACTCCTCGACTGCTCTGGGCCACGTATATAAGCCCAACAGCATGGGCTTATAGAGCAGCTCAGGCAGCTCTGGGGATGCTGTCTATATTGCGTCTGGAGCATGCCACACATAACAACCCGCTAACAGTGAAAAAAAGGGGTCTCGACTACTTTGATCTGTACCTGATCCACTTCCCCGTCGCCCTCGAGTACGTGGACCCCTCGGTGCGCTACCCACCAGGCTGGTTCGTCGACGACGCAGAGACCGAGATCCGGCCGAGCAAGGCGACGATCCAGGAGACGTGGAAGGCCATGGAGGCCCTCTCGGACGCCGGGCTGGCGCGGAGCATCGGCGTGTCCAACTTCCAGGCCCAGCTGCTGTACGACCTGCTGCGGCACGCGCGCGTCAGGCCCGCCACGCTGCAGGTCGAGCACCACCCCTACCTGACGCAGGAGCTGCTCCTCCGCGCCGCCAAGGCCGAGGGTGTCGCCGTCACCGCCTACAGCAGCTTCGGCCCCGCAGGGTTCGTCGAGCTCGACATGGCCAGGGCCAAGGACGCCGTCCCGCTCATGTCCGAGCAGACCGTCGCCGGCATCGCCGCCAAGCACGGCAAGACGCCCGCCCAGGTCCTGCTGCGCTGGGCCACCCAGCGCGGCGTCGCTGTCATCCCCAAGTCCAGCTCCGAGGGCCGAATGAAGGAGAACCTCGAGTCTGTTGGCTTCGACCTCGCCGACAAGGAGGTCGCGGCCATCTCGGCTTTGGACAAGAACCTGAGGTTCAACCAGCCCACAAACGTAAGCCCATCTTTTTGTACCCCTTGCCCGTATGTGCCTTTGGAGGAGCTCGAAGCTGACGCTCCTGAACTCGTAGTACTTCCAAACCGAGAAGCTTTGGATCTTCGGCTAGAGTAACAGGTCGTGTTGTGTGTGCTGCGAATGTGAGCCTTGCCATATAGATTGCATTATCAGTTAGACATTCTGGGTGGGATGCCAATGGGGCGTGGATTGATTTCACTTTCTATCTCCGGCCGTTACAGACTAACGGTCTTCGATGGTGTTCTACCCATTGCCTTTTTTGCAATGTCGCCAGCTGGGTCGGCAAAAATCGATTGGTCCTGTTCCTCTACCTTGTTCGCCTTCCAATGCATGTCTCGTTCCAAAATAGAATCATTACCCCAAGCGCGCCTCATATGCTGCGTCGCAAAAGGGAATCTCGTGAGCAAACACCGCCTTTCGGCTTCATCTTTTCCTGTGATACCACATCATCCTCAAGTGCACCTGTCGATGGGTTCATGTTCGCACAAAAGCTATTTGAAGCGGTCAGCGCGTGAAAGATGAGGTGTCCAAGAGTTGCACACTTACTCGCGTCAATCTGTTTGATTTGGGGCAGCGCCAGCCGAACCTTGTTTCTGTACAGAGCCTCGGCTCGAGTCTGTAGCGGGTTACCCTCAAAGTAAACCGTCTCCAAATTCTCCTTTTCCTTCAGCTCCTTCTCCACGTCGGCAAAGTCGCTGAGCTTGTTGTAACTCGCCCAGACCTCCTCCAATTTCTTGAGTGGCCCTAGGCCTTGGAGGCTGGTTATTTGATTGTTTGAAATCTCCAGAATCCGCAGCTCCGTGTTGGTCTCGAGACCCTCCAGAGACTCGAGCGCATTGTGAGATATGTATAGCTCCTCGAGCGTCGGGACATCCTTGAGCGGCGACAGATCGCGGATCCGGTTCGACTGGATGCTGAGCAGTCTCAACTTGGGCAGCTCGCTGAGCCCACTGAGTGTGGTGATCTTATTCTTGGCCAGCCAGAGCTCTTCAAGGTTCTTCAGCGATTCCAGGTTTTGTATCTCTCGGATGCGGTTGGACGCCAGCTCGAGCATGCGCAGCTTATTGAGCCCCTCGAGGTTCTCGATGGTGCTGATCTTGTTGGCCACGAAGAACAGGTCGGTCAGGTCAGTCAGGTGATTGACGCGCTTGATGTGCTTGATCTTGTTGAAACTCAGGTCGAGGTTGGTCAGCTTGGTCAGCGACTCGAGCCCCCGGATGTGACCGATCAGGTTGTCGTAGAGGTCTAGGTCCACGAGCGTCTCGGCAAGACACTCCAGGCCGTTGATCTCGGTGATGCCGTTCTGCCTTAGACACAAGCGCGCGACCTTCTTGAAGCGATCGAGTCGCAGGCTAGGTATGGACTGGATGCGGGCATTTATGGATATCAACTCATCGGTATCGAGGTCCTCGTCGTCAAAAAGATCTGTCACACTCGCACATGTTAGTCCAGCCGTCTGGCGTAATATTTCTGGGAGATTGCCACCGTAGTGTCAGTCCTGGGAATGGGGGTGGGAGGTGGTGACCTTCGTCTGCCTCTATTTCTTGACCCGGGACGACATTGTCCTCATCCGAGTACTCTGGATCTGACAGAGCCTCTGGGTTGGCCAGGCTTGCTCGGCCTGGCACGCGCAGCTTCCCATCCCAACCCTTTCCGTTGGTGATACCGGGGCTTTGTTGGCCATCATGAGCGGGGTTGTCGTCGACCAGCTCGACATGGGCAGGCTGGTTGCTGTCGTGGTTGGTTTCGCCAGGCATGACGACAGGCTGTGCTGAACAGCACGATCAAGTCTGGATAAGCTAACACAGACAGCCAGGACAGTATGTGATTTGCTTGGTGCCTGGTGCTTGCAGGGTCAAAGGATGGTTGTGTGTGGTGGTGGGAGGGATATCTTGCTGTTGATGTTTCTGGCTGAGGAACAAGAAAGTCGGAGTGCTTGCTTTTGATCGACTTCAAAAGGTTGGTCAGCGATGTCACTTCTCATGTTTATTATTCTGACAGCGACTGTAGTGGGTCCAGCTGTCGATCATAGCGGGGTAGCGGCCCCAAGAGTCCCAAACCCCTGGGCGATCGATCCGCTTGGCCGTACCGGCCCTGAAAGCCTACTTGGGCAGCTTGGGGGTTGGAGAGAAGACCAAGCTCAACCCGGCAAGTGACAGCTTCTGTAACAGGGCTGTATTTTGTGCTATCACTGAAGTATGCATTGCCACCCACCGTATTTTTACTGTCACACCATACGTTGACACAGACAACAGCTCATACCTAGGTACTTGCAGGCGGCTCGTGCATCAGATATCATCCCACCGGCACATAGTTCAGACCATGAGTAGAGTATTCCAACACAAGACATGGGAGTCTTGTCGTCTGCCATAAAATCTTTCTCTTACGCCTGTTATGGTGCTTAGCTGCTTTGCTAGTGTGTCGTAACGACTCTATCTTTGCCCGTTTCGCAGCGATCCCAAGCCCCTCGAGCCCATGACTGTCAACGTTCCTCTCCGGCCCAGACGTAGTCTCCCACAGGATTATATGGCTTGGAGTCCACCTAAGTATCAGAGCTTGAAAGTCACGGCGAGCTACATTACTCGAGGTCCATCTGGACATATGCTACTTTCTCACCGGTTTCTTTTCCCTGGGATCCACCCCCTCCACAATGTGCCCTCCTAACCCTGGTCACGGTGCAGCCTTGACATCAGGCGCCCACTGGATCCACAAACGTCACTCATTCCTTCCCTTTGAGGACCTCAGGATGCCAGATTTTCAAACGAAACATCAATAGCAGTATGCTAAACCGCCTATCGTTGGCGACGACAGTCCGACCAAGCCTCCATCTCTTATCAACATCAAGGTGGCCCAGAGGCGAAAGCTATGGGCTTCCCAACGTCGGTGTCTGCCAAAGAAGGCAGATCCACAGTGCAGCTTTTAGAGAAAATGTTTTCCGTTTTCCCCAGAAGCTTCTACTGTATATGGGACTTCATAGGCTCTTGATAGGGAATATTCTTATTCCTCTTTCTAATATCAAGACGCTAATAGCAATACACGCTTATAGATCCCAAGTCTATCCTTTTGCCCATCACTACGGCACAAACTCATCATCATCACCACCCTCGCCCTCGTCATCCTCATCCTCATCATCCTCATCCTCATCATCCTCATCCTCATCATACCTCTGGGGAACCTTCTGCCCCTTGTTGGACTTTGTGCGTGATGATGGCTTCTTTTGTGTCTTCTGGCGCTTCTTGGGTGGCGGGGCGTCATCGCCACTCCCAGAGCTGGCAGAAGTTGGAGCGCTGGCTTCTGAGTCCAGGTACATCTTCTGCACTTTGAATAAGGCCTTGACCCGGTTGTCCTTGTTGTCCTCAAGGCCCATATATGATAGCATGCCATCAATAAATCCAGCATTCTTCCTATGCCCTTCTTGATACCAATGTGGAGAGCTCGCGGCATGATTTGGGCTTTGGAAGAGTGCGATCTCATAGCAGTCGACACAGTCGACGGCTCCAAACTTGGTTTCTGGATGAACCGCCTTGATCCGGTCCAACACTGTCCCGCCCTTTCGTTTTTTGGCCCCAGAAGACAACACCTGAAGATGCGTTTGTGCCAGGCTGCGGAATTCTCCTAGGCTGATTTGACGTGAAATCGAGACAGAGTACATTCGTCGCAGCACGTTGGAGACCATGGTAGGGTCATGCCCATGGTATGTATCTTGCAGACGGCGGCAGAGTTCCCTGAACTCATCACCTGTCTCGGGGTCCCCAGCCTCGGGATCTTTGAAATAGAGGAGCAGCTTTTTAGCGCCCTCGTGGTAACCAAATCCCTCCTGGTAACCAAATCCGAGATGTCGATTAAAGTTACCAGTGGATGGAAACGTCTTGAGACATGTATCACAGACCACCCTGCCTTTTTGATTGCTTGTTGGCAGGCTGTTGGGCGGTGGGTGGTTCTTGATAATGTTGATAAGCTGTGTTGCGCTCTGCTTGTTTTCCGATTTAACTGCAAGCCTTTTGAAGAGCGCCAGTTCTTGTTTCTGTATGTGTGCCTGGGCTGCCCCGTCTGGCATGATCGTGCACTTGTACTTTTGCTGAAACGCATCCGCATCCGCTCTCATCTCCTTCCTCAGTTCACAATTGTCCTTGTGGCATTGATTTGTGTCTTTTGCGGCCCCTAATAAGGTACCGCATTCAGGACAGACGTCTTTGGCAGGAATTTCACCCCGCTCAAATTCCATCTGCTTTTCGTGGACTTGAGATTTTTGGTGCCGTCTGACACTTCCTTCCTGGTGTGAATGGCTCAGGCCACATATGCAGAAGAACTGGCCGGTAAGGAGTTCTTCTCCTGATTTACCACAAGTTTTGACGTGCATGCGAATATCCCGATTTGTATAGCACCTTTTCTTTCCTGGAGCATAGGGGCAATCGACTTCATCATCAATATCGTCAACATGATGGCCATACTCCTGGAAATGCTTGTAGGCGTCACCAAGCTGGCGTGGCAGGCAGAGGGTCTTGTGGAATCCAAGAGCCTCGGGAGTGAAAAAGGTGAGCTCGCAGTGCCCACACCGGTGGGGGAGCCGGCTGTGCTCCTTGAGGAAGTGGTGAAGGAGCTCGCCGGGAGGGAGGTCCTGGTGGTGCATGTGGCACGCAGGATGCGGACAGCTCAGGCGGACCATCTGCGCGTTTCCCTCGTTGTCAAACGGCTGGTCAATAACGTCGTCGACGGGCAGACGGGGGAAGTCGATCGTAAAGGTAGGTGGTGGGGGCACCCCGCGGAACTCCTCATCATCAGGCTCGGCCGCGACCCACGGCTTTTCGCCTAGCGACGGGTCGAGCATGGACAGCGCCGCGTCCGGCGGGATGCTCCTCAAGAGCTCCCTACTCAGCGGCCAGAACGAGGAATCCTCCTGGCCCCTGACCATGTTGGTGAGGCAGGCCGAGAAGCGCACCGTCCGCCCATCCATCCTGAAGGATCTCCTCAGGTGGAAGTTTTCGCCGTGGGTGAACGGGGGCACGAAGCGCTCGCCGTTAGGCCCCTGCTGGTTGCCGCTCAGCATGGCATCGCGCGGGTCAAACAGCTTCTCGTGGACGCAGCGCAGGATGCTGCCCCTGACCGGAGAGATCGGCCGGCCCTCGTCGTCCCCTAGGAGGTATGAAACCTCATCCATGAAGGCGGCGTCCATGTCGCTGACGTGCTGGTATGTGGTTCCTCGCACCTCGGCTCGGCACCGGCGGCCCCCTATTACCTTCTCCTTGGCGCGCTTGAGGTTTGCCAGGCTCTCGAGGAAGATGGGGAATATCACCCGAGCCCAGTTCTCCTTTTTCTCCAGGTCAGGCTCACCCAGACCTTTTTTCTGTGCTGCGTCGTTGCAACAGACGATACCGCTGGCCACCTCATCGCGGGCCAACGCGTAGAGTTGGGCGACACCCCAGTGGCTCTCATCCTTCAAGTACTTCTTCCGGTATGAGATGTGGAACGGGAAGTAGACATCATGATGGAGGAAGTAGTGTTTGACCTCGGCGTCACTCAGTCCCTCCGCCCTAGCCGCATCCCATATCTCCTTATGAAGCTCCTCAGACTCGACCCGGCGTTGAGGGCTGTGCGCTTCACCCGACTCCGTCTTCAAATTATTCTCCAGACCAAAGGAGAAGAAGACGCCTGGACGCTTGCTTTGTTCTGCTCTGTCAACAAGCCCTCTGATGCGGTTGTTGTTGTTGGTTGGGCAGGCCCGGAAGCGAGCAGACTGCCTCAATTCGTCCTCGTCCTGACCCTTCAGGTGCTCACAGCGAGTAGTAAGGTTAATGGAAGCGTCGTGACATGGGTCAGCGGTCTTGGCTGCCGCGATATTGTCCAGGGCGTTGAGTGACCAATTGATCCGCGGCTTCCGCTCCTCCCACTCGGTGTCGAGGTTATTGATCGTGCGGTCGAGACCGGCCGCTGCTGCAAGCTCTGCGTAGGAGAATCCGGAGCCTTTCGCCCAATTGGTGCACTGGGCGATTGGAAACACGTTGGCCGGCGTGTGGCGGCTGAGCTTGTTATCGTAAAAGGCGTATGGAAGGTTCGCATCTGCAGATACAGAAAACGGGCCTCTGATCCCGGCAAGGTGCCACCCGGTCAGGGAGCAACAGATGTGAAATGATGGTAGATCTGGGTCATGCGTGTTGGAAGACAGACCCTCGACGCTGTGAAGCCGAAACCACTGCTTGGCAGAAGTAGCAAGGTCTTCGAGTCGTTGGTCGTTTTCTGCCCGAGTCAAGAAGCCCTGTTTCCGGAACTGGTCATCATCTAGACTCTGGCGGAAGTCGGACGACGCCAACCAATGCTCAAAGACATCACGAGGGATTGATGTAAACATTGGGTAATTTCCGAATTCGGGAAGCTTGTTCTTCCCGACCCTAATGCCCTTCTCGTAGGGGCCAGGCTTGCGGGCCGGCCGGGTGAGCGAGTCGTCGTCGTCAAGGTCCAGGTCGCCATCGTCGGAAGGAGACTCGTCGTCAGAGGGGCCGTCCGAGCCGGGAAGTGTTGTTATGGCGGCCCACTCCATGACGCGCCTCTTGCCGTCGCCGCCGAGCTCCTTCTCGAGCCAGAGCAGCCACGCCCGCCGCAGCGTCGCGACCACGGTCCGGCTCTCCCCGGCCGCGGCCAGCTTCTCCTCGCCGAGGGTGTCGGTGACAGACGGCGCGGCGGAGAAGGCGCGCTGCCCGGCAGCGCCGATGTCGCCCCCGTGCTCGCGGAAGACATGGCGCACCGCCTCCAGCACGAGCAGCCCGCACGAGTACGAGTCAAGCTGCCTGGGGCCCTTGCCGCGCGAGAGCGTGATTGCTGGCGCACCGATCGAGGACAGGAACCCGTCGTATTTGTCTTGGATACTGCTGGGGATCGCGCCCGAGGAGTCCATCATATTGTAATACAATGACTCCTTCTTCTCCTTGTCGCCAATGATGACCGCGAAATGGTTGCGGTTGTGGATGAACAACGCGACATGGAACCGACGTTGTCCCCAGTCGTAAGCTTCGGGCCCAGAGAAGGAACCACCGACGCCCTCTTCGACCCCGAGGTCAAACGGCGAGAGGAACACGTCATCACGCCCGAGGAGGACCAGCCTCAGGCCGGAGATGAGGTCGTCCCTGTGCAACCACGACCGGGTCCGGAGGTCAAGGTAGAGGTTATGAATCGACGCGAGATAGTTGGCAGGGGTCGCGTCATGTTGCAAGTCAAAGAAATGGGGGTCGACCAGACCGAGCTCGGCTTCGCGCTCGCCTCTGATGCCCGGGTACAGGCGGTCGACATGTATAGCGGCATCGTCCCCCAGCTCGATGTGTCCCTGCCTCGCGCGCTCTTGAACGAGGCCGTCTGGGTGGTTGATGACCTTGTCGAGGAGGTACAGTGGCTTCCTCGTCGCAACGCCGCCGCTGTCGCGCCCGTCCGGGCTGGGGAATGTTGCTTCGACGCCCTCGAGCGGGTCTCCGCCCTGGAAGGGCCGTCTCTCGTCGCTTCGAGATCTGACGTAGCTCTTCTGGATGAAATTGAGGAGGCCGTCCACTAGTGCTTCGGGGCCGGTGAATTCGGAGACTTCGCGCTCCCATGTTTCGAGGATATCAAGTGTCCCTGCCAGTATTCCCCTCTCTCTCTCAAATTGCTTGTGTTTGTCGAGTAAGGCGCCAAACTCAACGGCCTGCTCATCCTGGTCCTCTGGCACTTTCATCCAATAGTCCTGTGAGATGGAATATTATTAGTCTCGGTTGCTGGCATCCTACATTATCTTTCCGGTGACATACCTGGATTTTAGACCCGTCAAAGGTCTCAGCCTTGGGTGAGACTTTGGCGCTGGACGATCCATCCTGGCTAGCAATGCTCGCCTTTTTTTCCTGGATCTTACTTGACTTACGCAGCACGTCGTCGAAAATTTTCTGCAGATGGAATACTTATTAGTCACAGTTGTTGGTATCATCTTTCTGGTGACATACCTGGATTTGAGACCCGTTGAGGATGTCAGCCTTGGGTGAGACTTGAATGCCGGTCGATCCATCCTGGCTAGCATTGCCTGCCTTCTTCTCCTGAATCTTGCCTGCCTTACGCTTCGCGCCGTCGAACAGCTTCTGCAGTGCCGCGCCATTGTTGTCCCTCGATGGCCCTGCCTGGACCGGGTTGCTACCCCGAGTTGGGTACCTTCTGCCGCTGATGGTATTATTCTTCGCGGTTGTTTTCTTGACGCCATCCCCGCCGTTCTTGTTGAGATAATTCGTGATTGGCTTCTGTCTTTTCTCGCCACCTTGGTCACCTGGCTTTGCGCCGGGTTGACGCTTTGGCTGCCGTCTAGGAGCCATGATGAATATTGGGAGTTCGCATGAGAGGTCGGTATGGGAGTAGATGAGGTTGGTATGGGAGTCTATGAGGTTGGTATGGGAGTTGATGAGGTGGGTATGGGAGTCGATGAGGTTGACGACTATGAGGTAGAGTGTGTAGTTGACAGGTTTGAGATCAGTGTAAAGACAACAAAGACGCGCTTGATATGTCGCGTTGGAGGGGTCGATGCAAAGCAGTAATGATGTAGTGTTGGCGTGTAGAGTCTGGGGCTGCTGCTGGTAGGAGCTTGCTGATCGGGTACGTATTTATGTTGAGAGCTCTTGGGCTATTTTCCTATTGCATGTATCCCGTTGCACCCTCTGAGCCCTGCAGGGACTTCTTCACGCCTTGCTTCCGAGTACCTACATGCTCAGAGTAAAGGTGGTCGCCTGAATATAGTGGGCCCTTGGCACATGTTGAGGCTGGGAGCAAGGCTGAGACACACAAAGGATGGCCGTCTGGTAGGGAGCGCGAGCCTCTTTTGCCAGGCCCACAGCCTCGAGCTTGGAACATTTGAACCTGGCTCGGGCTTTGAATCTGCCCTCGACTTTGATTCCATCTGACTCTGTCTGATCCCGACTGACTTCGACCAACTTCGAGTCCTAGGCATCCATGGTTAGCCATGGAAGCTGCAGATTAACAGTAGAGCGCCCATCTCTGGCATCCGAGATAGTATCAGCATTCGCGTTTTATCATCAGCCGTTCTCAATATCCCCGACTTACTCTCAGTCTTGTTTGCGCCTCAGCCTGCAACAACCCACCGGACCATAGCAGACCGTCCACCCTGCTGTCGTCGGGCCTAAACCAAGATGGACCCCTGCACTGGAGACTTCCGGGTTTTTCCCTTTGAGATCTTCGTCCACATCCTCGACCACCTGCCCCCGGCAGATCGCATCTCGACCCGCCTCGCCAACAAGTACCTCTGGAACATGGAAAAGAAGGACGGCGACTGGGATGAAAACTTTAGCAGACACAGGCTGCCTGGGCCGGTCTGGTGGCCTCCCTTTGTGCAGTGGCGCCGTCCATGCCAGGAGAAGGGCCTGTTTGAGCTTTTGAACAGGCTGGCGAGGGACGCGCCGGGCCTCGTACACGTCTGCCCAAACTGCAAGGTCCTCCACCACGGCCCGTGCGCGAAGTCGTCGCTCTACGACGTGGGCTACAGTTCCACCCAGGGCTTCGCTGACCTACTCGGTGGCCGTGGCTTCTGTGCCGCCTCGGGCTCCTCCGACTGGGAGGTGCGAGATCTGTTTCTCGACGGGTCACGGCGCAGGATCCCCGTCGCCGAGAAGCGCGAGTTCCACGCGACGAGGAAGGGCGCCGGGCGGTTCGCATACCACCGTGTCGTCCGCGTACTGTTGCCCGCCTCGGTCGCCCTGGCCCTCCCGGCGATGGGGCAGCAGGTCGTCCTCGCACTCTGGACGTGCCCGTTCATTATCTGCAGGCACTTTGCCCTCAGATTTCTGAACACGACAGACGTTGTCATGACCGGGATGGACCGACGCAAGGAGACCGTCTGGGGTGACACTAGAATACCCAGCAGCCAATTGGACACCGGCCGCGGCTGGGTGCTGCCTTTCGATGCCCAGAACATTGGCGTCGTTCCGTCCGGGCGGGTGGAACGGGGTGGTTGGTTCGAGTGCTGCGGCTGCAGCACAGCGTACGGATTCACGACGCACTTCCACGGCGAAAGGGGCGTAGAGGTCGTCCTGGATGTCTTTCACAGGCGTAACTGCCACTCGGACTGGCAGAACAGTTGGGAACCAAAGAGAGTGCCGGACGCGGCTTTTTTCAACACAATGACACCTGAGCGCATGCACCGCTGCTACCTCGATCCCAAGCTCCGAGGCTGGGTCTTTCCCACGCCGCTCCTGGTCCCGGGCGAGAGCGGGATATCTGATCATTCTTTCGGCGCTGCGGAGCGGGAACTGAAGAGGAAGTACTTCTTCTGAAGGGATCTTCTCGTGGGAGGAGGGCTGAGCGGGTTGATTCAACCAGAGTGGCATCCGACGCTTGCATTACTCCTTGCACATGTGGGGACCTCTGGGCCTGCAGACACCTTTTGGCCTGCTTTTGTGTATTAGTGGTTATGTAGACATATTATGGTGGTTGGTTGTTTGGACCCTATATTTGGGTTGCCGTTGTGATTGATGAGACTCGCAGTGATGGCAATCCACTCCTCGGCATGTATCAGAGGATAGTAGTCTGCAATAGTGGAGCCGAGATTTGATCGCCATGTGGCTAGACAGTAGTGTGAAGCAGCCTGCGTGGTCTAGCGTACCTAGGTACCCATGGGCGCTTCGGCTTCTACTCGCCCCGTCGTAGTGGGCGCCAAAATCGCGCAGCAGTTGTTATTTTTGCGTAAGAAAACCACGCTTTCTGCCATGCATGTAAGAAGCTTCCATCGTAAACTCAGTTTCGAAATCTCCACGACTGTGCATCCAATGTATTTTTTGGCCTCGAAAAGGATGCATTGTTCCCGATGAGAATGGGAATAGAGGACGAGAGCGTAACGCCGGCTGTTTTGGAGTGAGATGGGGCAGAGTAGTAAGAGCTACAAAGTCTGAGCAGGAGGGAAAACTCCTGGAGCACTTTGAACGCACTAACTATCAACACCCTTACAACACCAGGCAAACAGGAAAACTACATGAGCTGGAAGAAGGTAAGTAGTTTTAACGATCAATAACGAAGGCCGCGAAGAAATGCCAGTAAAGCAAGAGTACGGGAAAGCAAGAATACGGGAAAGACAAAATAGAGAATGGCAGTCGATGTCCAGATCCAAAATACCCAAGTCCTCGAAGCAAACACTAACGCCAGACCTAAACGCCCCCCTCACACCTCCTAGCGGAGGTCCTTCATAGTCTCCACGATACATGCAGCAACTGTATTGACGCCTGAGCCCGGCTGCAACAGTTCGTAACGGACTGTGTCACGCTCCCATCTGGTAGTTCCCATCTCCTCCATAGCGCCAGCAATCGCATCCACAACCATGGTCATGGTTCCAGCCTTGTTGGGGATGAAGCGAAAGGCTGCATGCAGGCCCTCCTTGAAGTCGTTGTCTTTGTTGCAGAAAGGTTTATCGGAAGAGCGACTGGGGGAGGGACGGGTGAAATTATGAGCACCCGAAGGAGCCTCTTCAGCAGGTCGTTTGTTCGATCGACCAGAGGGACGGGCGAAACCATGAGCGCCCGAAGGAGCCTCTTCAGCAGTTCGTTTTTGTGATCGACCAGAGGAACGGGTGAAGTCATGAGCGCCCGAAGAAGCTTCATTAGCAGTTCGTTTTTCCGAGCGACCAGAGGAACGGGTGAAGTCATGAGCGCCCGAAGGAGCTTCATCAGCAGTTCGTTTGTTCGGGCGACCGGAGGGGGAACTCGCGGCGAAGACACGGGCGCGCTTGCTGTCAGTCGAGGGATCCTCTTCGGCAGGGCGTTTGGACGAGCCACCGGTGGAAGAGGGACCTGGACGGGCGTCAGCTCGGGACCGGGCTGGCAGGCACGTGTGTATATGGGTGCTTACAAGATGAGCCGGCCGGGGGAGGACGGCTACCACCACTGGAGAATCCCGTGCTGCCAGGACCCGGCTGCGCGTGGAAGAGAGACGGGCGAGGAGGCACGGGAGGCGAGGTAAAGAGGCGCCGGTACTCGCGCATATAGGTGGCGCGACGCTTCTCGTCTCTGAGGACCTCCCACGCCACATTGACGCGCGCCTGCTTCTCATCGCTACCGCCGCGATCAGGGTGTGCAGTCTTGCAGGCGTAACGCCAAGCCCGCTTGAGGATGTCGAAGTCGTTGGTGGGGACGATGAGGCCCAGGGCCGCGTAGTGGTTGATGAAGTTAGGAAAGAATGTCATGGTGATTGTCACGTTGAGAGTGAACGTTGCGAAAGGTGGTGTAGAGAGAAAAGTGGCGGGAAGGACAGGCAGTCTGGAGAGGCGTGGTCAGCGTAGCGGCGGGCAAACGATAGGAAATGGAGATTTTGGAGTTGGGACAGCAACCTGGAGAAGATCAGTCTGGCAGCAAGTTGGCTTGACGTGTGGATAAAGGGCGCGCGCAGATAGGGACCAGTCGCGGTGAGGACGGCAATATACCTACTACTGCCCCTGGCCCAAGGTGACCACGAACGGGCAGCATGGTGCCCCAAGCTGAGACCGGGCCTCAGATGGCGGGAGGCTTTCGGTGTCCTGCCCAACGCCGTGCTCGAAACGGCGGCAGTGGGGGGCCAGGCTGGTACTCACGCCTGACTGGCGGCGAGGAGCAAGGGAGGGGAGGTGGTGATATCTGGGAGTTGCCTTCACAACGCGCTGGCGGCCAGAGGGTACACATAACCACATGCAGTTGAGGAGGCGGCTCGGCTGCGGGAGTTGTAGGGGCTCTCTTCTAGGCGGGATTTGGGACCTTGTCCATGCCCGTCTCTTCTCTGCCGAGGATTAATGAGTGCGGATCAGGCCTGGCCTGCATCCTTGGGCTATTATCAGCAGGTCGTGGTTGAGCTGGTGGATAGCCGGGGCCTCGGCGCTCTGGGATTGGTGACTTGGGGTTGAGCCTGGGCGTCATGTGTGGCTGAATGGTACTGGTGCGCCGTGTTGTGTTGGGAGGTCGGTAGCCGCTTGCGGGCGCCATTGGCCGCTCACAATGCCGGGAGGACATGTCAGATTGCGGGCGGGCGGGAATGACCAGTCGCAATGTCAAAGACGCAGCACCGACACCCAGATAAAGCCGGCATCAAACGGCCAACCGCCCCTGATCTCAGCGACCCTCCTCTCCGGCTGCCACACCGAGGCGGAGACCACTCTGCGCTTCTCACCGTGACGCTGCTGCAGATATCGAGCCCTCCTTCGATCCTCACCCAACATGTCAAGCCCGATTGATTGCTCGTCCACCGGCGCGTCCTCGGGCGCATCGTCCCCCACAACGGACGGACTCGGCGCGACACAACCAGCCGCCAATCCCGCCATCCACGACACCCACGGGCACGACGGCCAAGAACTCGACGGCCTCGAAAGCGACAGCCACGAAAGCAACAGCCACGGAGACGACAGCCACATGCACATCGACACTGAGAACAGTGACGACGGAAGCCATGATCACGAAGAAGATGACCGAAGAGACCATGACAATGAGAAAATGGACGACGAAGACATTGGTAACGAAGACACCGAGAACACCCACACAGACAACGGAGAAGTCGACACCGGAGACGTCGACAGCGAAGACGTTGAAGACGGAGACATGAGCTATGAGGAAACCGAGCGCGTATTGTTGCCGCGCGGGCACAACCCGCATCGATGCCCCCCGCTCCGGTTCCTGGCCCTGATCTCGTCTCTCTTCGTCCTGGCCGCCGTGATCTACTCTGCACGCGATTCGCTCCCGGCATGTCTCCCCGAGCCGCCGCAGATGCCAGCCTGGCTCGCCAATCTCGAGCTGGCCCGGCCCGTGCCGCTTGTCCACCTCGACGGCGCCGCAAGCGTCCAGGAGATTGTTGAGGCCTACGAGCCATTCATGGGCGACAGCGTAGGCCTTCTTGCAGCACGATCGTGGCCGTGCGGCGGTGCCCCCGCGGCAATGAGGCACGCCATCCCGGGAGCAGACTTTGAGAGCCTGGGGGGGACGCTCGCCTTCTTCGACGGATTGAGCCGCAACGTCACGGAATTCTGCGCCAAGGTCGAGCACACCTACTCGACGCCAGCGGGCGACACAGGGCGCTCCCAGGAGCAGGAAATCAATGGGCTCTGCAGGCCCCTCGCCATCCTCGGCCGCTCTGCCTCGGCCGCCTATATCGAGGTGGCCTACGGCCTGGCCGGGCCGCACAAGGGAATCAGGTGGCTGGAGCAGGTCAGGACGGAGGTGTTGGACCTCGCCAGCGCGGCGTTCGGGCCTGCAGGTGAGAACGGCCCCGGAAACACGATCGCGGGCCTTGCGGGCCGCCTCACGGCCAACGCCAGCACCAGCGACCGCCTCCGCCGCCACATCGGGCCGCAGGGCAGCTGGCAAGCGACAAACTCCAGGTTCAGGGGCGCGCTCGTAGGTCTGCATCGCAGCTGTGTAGCGGTCGAGAGGGCGTGGGTGGCCCTCGCGCCCGTGGGACGTTCGTTTGTGGCGGGGACGAGGGCGTCGGCTGCGCACGATGCTGCTCCCGCGTCCTTCCACGCCCAGGTCGCCGGCGACTGGCTGCTGCTCGAGTCGGCGATGGCGGTGGTCCGGGATCTCGCCCTCGCCGCCGAGGACGGCATCAAGGCACTGGCCATGGCGCAGTTCCGGCTGCGGGAGCTGCACGACAGACTGGGCTGTGTGAAGCGGGCGTGCTGGATGCCGAGCCAGGCCGGAGATGGCCGCGAGGTCAAGGTGCGGCTCACGCTGGCGGACCCACCTGTCCTCGGCGACATGCTCGTCCGCACGGCCGAGTGGCTAGCGGCACAGATGACTGACCCGCAGGCGGACACCCTTGACGTTGGAGTCGATGGCGTGCTTAGGGTTGCACCGGGGTGAGGGATTTTACAATGTGGGGGCAGATCGGAATGGCGCGACACTAGAAGGGGAAAACGAGTAGCCGAGCGCTTGCGCTTACTTCTCGACGACATTCGCTTGTTCCTAGTTATGCAGTCCCTTTTTCACGGTACAGATTTCACAACAACCTCGGGCGGGCTGAGGATGCAAGGCGATGTGGTGTTTGGGTATGAAAAGAATGTATCTCAGAAGCAATACGAATCCATTTCTGTTCCGTAACATTCAGACTGCGCCGTCCCGCCCGAGGACAAAAACCAATGGCGGGGAGGGAACGCACACTTCCGCATGTCGTGTCTGGCAGGAGTTGTCCACCTGCCCACGGTCGGTGTTACATTGGGGATGAGCTGATATTGTCGCGCAGCAGCTTCCCGCTTATTGCCGAGAGAATTTGAGTTGGAGACTTCGCAGGCTGTTTTGTTCAGCACATAGGCATCTGGACCTGCAAGGAAGGTGGTCGCGGCCGAGTCGAGCGGGGCGTCGGGGACAGTCGAGGCAGCGTCATCTCGAGATGCGCACACCCGTGTCATCTCGGGTCCACTCGTTGATCAGGCCCCGCGTTTCTGCATTCGGCCACCACCAACTCTGGCCACCGACTCCAGTCTCGCTTCTTATTTCCAGGGCTGGCTTGAGAATAGGCGATCATCCCAGCGCGTCCAGGCAGCGTGCAGCCGGCGGCCGTGGGGCGGTGGGAGAACACGGGGAGCCATCAAGAAGGAGGGCAAAGAGCAGAGGTTCGTGCAGAGGGAGGCAGGCTGGGTATATCTTCAATCGCCTTGCCGCCTCCCTCCGTGACATTGCCATGGTCTACGTTCAGTCTCCAATCCTCCTCCTCCACCTGTCAGCACCCGCAGCGCAAGAAAGCTTCAACGGCCCGTCCCCCTCCCGGACCCAGGTTTGCCCTTGAGCTCACATGATGGCGTCCGGCACAGAGACGTACGATGTCGGCCTGATGCGTAAGCTAACCAGCCCCGTCCCTAAAACTTGATGTACTCGTCTGACTGTCAAAGATGGAACAAACCTGTACCACGATAGCAAGTGCTTCGAGTTGCACAAGCAGTACATAGTCACCAAGAAACACAATGACCAGCTTGGGCAAGTCGTGTACGCCCTGGTGGAGGGGGATACCTACTGCGGCAGCTTGACTGCGAAGGGTGCCAGGGAGGTTGACCACCTCTTTCAGGCTGGCTGTACAGTCATGGTGTACGTTACCAAGGTACACCCGGCCGAGGCGCCGCGATACACCAAGAAGCTTGGAAAGCCCCAACAGTTTACCCATGGCCGTGGCAATTGCTGGCAGGAGGCGGACGAGCAGCGCGAGGAGTGAGACAAAGGCCTTGCTGGGCCCATCCCTAACGGTAAGTCTTTCCTCTGGATGACCGATGGGGACCTTATAGCTGACCCCACCAAGGCCGGACCTGGCATATAATAGCTCTCCGACCTGGCTGAGATGTTGCGACTGCTGCTGCTGGGTCCAGAGGCGGCATCGGCGTGGCTGGCAAGGTATTCTGGCTTGCTTTGGGCTCCGAAGGTTGCTTTTGGAAACGGGCATGGTGGCGATAGGAGCAATGGTTGATAGAGAAGTTCGGGCGGGCGCGTCCAGGATAGCAGTCTACACTCGTCACACTCATTATTCCTCTCCCTTGGTCAACAACAATGCATCCTCTGCTCAGCTCATGACGCTCCCTCGTCTTGCTGCCCGATATTCATTCCGTCCGTCCGCCGGAATTAGACACCAGGCCCAGCTTGGCGCCTGGGGTGGGTGGAAGAAAGCGCCCGGGCGGGAAGCAAACCCCCGCGGTTTGCATCACCGATATCTTGCACTATGTCAACAACCAGACCGCGTTTGTTTTGACACTCCACCTTCTACAAAGCCAACCCGCCGAGTTGTCATTTCCCAGGTACTTCGACCTCGCGCCAGACATCTCGCATCAGCTAAGCTTCGCGCAGCCCACTTTCGATCGGGTCACTTGCGTCAAGGCTTTGACCCGTCCGTCAGGCCGTCTCGCGTCGATCAAGTCATCTGCGTTTGGGCTTCGGCACTCTACATTTCATCGAGCTCTTTCTCATGATGTGCTCCGACTTCTGATGCTCCTTCGACCACCTTGCATCGAGGACTTGGACACATCCACCAGGCCGTCTCGCGTCAACCAAGTCATCTTTATTGAGGCTTCGGCACTCTACATTCCATCGAGCTCTTTCTCATGACTTTCTTCGGCTTCTGATGCTCCTTTGATCACCCTGCATCGGCGGCTCTCACTATCTTGCACCGAGTCGCCCCACATCATGCTCTTATTATCTGCCTTGCATCGATTATCTTCCATAACGAGCTCCGACCTCTCCTACGCCATCAATAACCTTGCATCAGATCCTTGACCATCTTTTATCAAGTCGCCCCGCATCAAGGCTCTTGTCACCCACCTTCCATCGAGCCCTCTCCGGCTGGGTGCGCCGACTTCTCATCTGCATCAAGTCGTCTTGTGTGAGCCTCTCATATTCTACCTTCCGCTCAGCCCTCTTTTATCGGGTGCTTCGACTTTTCGTCTTGCGCCTAGTCGCCTCGCATCAAGGCTCGGGCACCTTGCCTTCTATCACGCCATTTTCTATCGCATCATCTCCCATCAAGAACCACGAGCCAGCAACATGGGTGACACCTCAGCCCGCCACCGCGGGCCGTACACGGTCAGGGAACTCAAAAGAAAGTAAGTTTGACGGCGTCGCAGCAGGCCCAAGCACTCTCTAACCAGGACACGCGTGTAGGACCGTGATGCGCCCGTTTCACCCCGGCGGCGCCATGCCTTTCGACACACTCATCAAGACCGTCCTTGAGCCGATGTCGCAAATCAAGGATCCGTCCACAAAGAAAGACGAGTCATCTTCCAAGCGGAAGCACGGTAAATCTAGCGAGGAGAAGCGAGCGGATTGCGTTGAAGAGTTGATCCGCGTCGTGCGAAGCGAGTACGGTGGCGACATCTACTCGGCCATCCGGCTGGCCGCGCCAGAGCTGGACCTTGACAACGGGCCGACGGGGGTCAAGGAGAGGGTCATGGCCAAGATCCTGCCCCGGGCCCTCTTGTTTCACGGCAAGAGGTCGGAAGACAGGATCCGCCTGGACAGGTGGTCCGCAGACCTCAAGGACGATTCTGGCCACACCATCTCGTTCACCGACATCTGCCGCGACGTCATCGAGAAGCGACCGAGACCCGAGCCAAAGCAGAAGATCAACGTCGACCAGGTCTGCAGCCTCGTCGACCGGCTCGCCGCAGAGACGAAGGAGGACGGCCGCGTCAACATCCTGCGCGAAATGTACCATGGGATGAGCACGACTGAGTTCACCTGGGCGGTGCGCGTCATACTCGGCGATATCAAGCTCGGCATCAACGACATGTTCATGGGCCTGTGGCACGAGAAGGCGCGGGTCATGATGCGGGCGCGCTCCTGCCTGCGCGAGGTCTGTTGGAGGCTTGCCGATCCCGACGCCGAGGTGCCCGACGAAGATTTGGAGTTGAAGGTCTTCCGTTGCCTCCAGCCCCAGGTGGCCGCGAGACAGGTCAAGGAGACGGACGGCACCCTCTCTGACCTCATCAGGAAGACACTCAGGACCGCCGGGGTCAAGGACGGCGAGAAGTTCTACGTCGAGGAGAAGCTGGACGGCGAGAGGATGCAGCTGCATATGCGGTTGCGCGATGGCCACGACATGGGCTTCCGCTGGTGGTCGAGGGACGGCTTCGACTGGACGTACGTCTACGGCGCAAACTTGTCCGAGGGCAGCCTGGCCAGGCACCTGGAAAAGGCATTCTTCAACAAGCCGGACGAGGGCTTGGTCTTCAACAACGTCATACTCGACGGGGAGATGGTGGTCTGGGATTCGGAGCGGGGCACAATTATCCCACACTCGGTCCGCAAGCCGAACCTCTGCCACGGCGAGGCTATCTGGCCGTTGTACCGCGTTTTTGATATTGTCATGCTGAACGACAATGACCTCACCCGCTATGCGCTCGAGCAGCGCCGCAAGACGTTGGACCGGGTTGTGCCCGGGGTCCAACACCGCTTGGAGGTGCACGCCGCCGCCTCTGCCACCACGGCCGATGAGCTCGAGGAGTCTTTCCGGGAGGTGATGCTGGACGGGCGCGAGGGCATCGTGGTAAAGCACCCCTTGTCGGCGTACACCCCGGGCCTCCGCCTGCGGACGTGGATGAAGCTCAAGCCCGAGTACTCGCCCGACTGCAGCCAGGCGCTGGTCTGCGTCATAATCGGGAGGTCCTACGGCAGGGGCGCGAACGCGGGCAAGTTCACCAGGTACCTCTGCGGCGTCCGCGAGGGCGGCGACTCCGGCATCTGGCTGAGCTTCTGCCGCGTCGGCAACGGCTTCTCGGCGGCTGAACACCGGGAGATCGCGCTCAGGACCGAGGGCAAGTGGCGCGAGTGGGGCGACGGCAAGGCTGCCTCGAGGTTCATCCGGATTGACAGCTCTGGACATGGCCGCCCCGACCAGTGGATCGAGCCTGACCGGTCGGCGGTCATCTCGGTGAGGGCCGCTGCGGTGAACGCGTCCCCGTTCTTCGCCACCGGCACCAGCCTCCTCCATCCCAGGCTGGAGGAGATCCCGGCGCTCAGGCCCGAGCAAGCCCTCTCGAAGCCCGACCTCGACGCGCTCGAGTCTGTCCGTTCCCTCGCCAGGTCGGCCGAGGCCAACGCTCCCCCTCCTGCTGCCAAGGCTGGACCGCGCGGCGGCGGCAACGTGCTCACCATCGAGACCCATTCTCCGGAGGCACTTGCGACCCCGGCGGTGAGCGCCTTATTTCATGGCAAGACGTTCTTCATCGGCGCTGCCTGCGACGACCCAGAGCTGACCAAGGACGACATGGCGGCCCTGGTCAAGAGGAACGGCGGCACGATTGTGCAAAATTTCATAACGCCCGGCTTTCCATTCAAGACGGCCGACTTTGCGATCAGCCACAGGATGACCCCCTATATGCACTCGAGGGCCAAGGATGACGACAAGGATGTCATCCACCCCAGGTGGCTGGCGGAGTGCGACAGCAAGCAGCAGCTCGTGGCCCTCAGGGAGGAGCACTACAGGCACAGCTGCACCGCCACCAGGGCGGCCTTGGCCGGCTGACGGACACGAGGGTGCCAATGACGGTGATATTTGGTGAGCTGCGTGGCCAGGCGAACAGCGACTCGGCTGTGGTCACCAGGGCGGCGGGAAGGGGGAGGAACCAGATAGCTTGGCCTGTGCGGAAAGGGCGGCATCTAGTGTTCCCTTGGTATCTATTACACACCACAACCATAGAGTAGTCTATTGATAACAGTACATTCATAGCATATATGGAAAGGCCAAAAGGAACGGTGAATAGGCAGTCCTTCTAGTGGCAAAGCGAGCCCATTCTAGTATCACGGCAGCGACCCTATGGATCAACAACTCTTGATTCCTCAATAGTCCATGTGGTTTCGTCTGTGCTAAACAAGACGAGTGATCTGGCTACGTGTGGAGCCGGGCGAGCGACCTCGGACCTGACCTAGTGGAGTCGTGTGATGCTAACACGTATGATTCAGTCCCCGTGGGGATGTGATGTCTTGTGTACTTGTCTGTGCTTGTTTGTATTCTTGTCGTGGGAGAATGAGGACGGGGAGCAGATTGTTGTGGCTGACGTTGGTGGTTGACAGGGGCCCACCTCAATCCCTTTTCAAGACTCGCAAGTTGTACCAAGTCTTGAAAAGAAGCGATGACCAAAGGGGTAAAGCGTCTTTGAGTGGGAGCGGAAGGAGATGAGCTTGTATCTGAGATCAATGTTCGGCCGCGCATCGGCAGGTCTGTTACGTGCAGACATGAGGTGGCGTACTCATCAATGATGCAGGAGGTGGGCGCATCCAAGGCTTCGGATGGACGGTCACGGAGCTGCCGGCTAGTTGCCAGCCAGCCCGGCTCGCCGCGAACCGTATCCATCGTGGACCTCTGTGATGCTGGTGAAGGAGGCTAGTGCCGGAGGCCCCGGCCAGGGGTTCAATCACGATGAGGCGGACGGCATCTGGACACGGCGGAGTCTGGCTTTGTGCTTGACGGGAGGCAAAGCGCACGGGGACGGAGGGGTCAGGGGAACACGGCCAACGCCTCCGACAACGACCAATCTGTCAAACGCAGAGCTATCTATACGACGCCGCACTGGTATCGCTGGAAAAAGACAAGGGGCCAGCCGTGCGCAGCAGGATCCAAAATATGGCGGCCATGTGTAAAACAGTCGGGCTGGTGGCTGTGGATTATGGACAAGACTTTGTTGTGTCCCGGTCGGAAAGGCCTTGGCAGTTCCAAGCCACCTGGGCAGTCGGATTGTATCCTCTGGCTGCCGTAGCACCTCCGATTGTGGCAGCTGCGGCAGCCAAAGCTGCATACCGGCCCGAACCCTAAATCGGCACTGAGTCTAGGATGCTCGCTATCTGGATCCGGTTTGCTGAATTCCAACTACATTGAAATGTTTAGAGTCAGCGTCTGTCAGCGTCTGTCAGCATCTGTCCCGAGTGATACCAAGGTCATCATATCAACAGGAGTTGAGGTTGTAGGAGGTGAATAAATGGAAGGACTGTGTGGTCTTGCCGGTGATCTACCCACCAGCCCTACAGGGCTCAACTCCCGTGTTCAGCGGCCCACCAACCAACCCCTGTCCTGCATGTCATGACTGACTACGTCCCCACTCACGGCCGCTCGACTTACATGTTGCAAATGCAGCATGACGAAAGGCTACCAGGCCATGTCTAAACCCCGATGACCGGCTGTTGTTCATCTCTGTCACCGACCACGGGCCGGGCGCGGGCCAATGGATATTTTGCCAACGCCCAGATGTCACGAATTAATATGAATCTCAACCTCACGGCCAACTCAGGCGAGTGTGGCATCCCAGGGACAAAGGGTTGCAGGACAGCGTGGGTGGTGCACAGGACACGCCCCTGTGTCATCAACGCCGAGCCAGGGACAGCCGCCCGTCATGATCGCACATGCCGCGGCCGTGGCCAGCTTCGTGCCGTGTATAAATAGCAGCTGCTCTCTCCCGACCCAATGCAGATCATGAGCATTTCAACCCTCATGTAAACTGCTGGTGGGCACCTGAGAACCACACATACTTGAGCAGCCTGCTTGGACAATCTCATTGAACAACCCCTTTCTCACATGAGGGGCCACTGGCGACACGCCAACCCACCTACTCGAGCGGCAACCCTCGCCCTTGAGGATCACTCGCCGTTGCAAATGCGGCCCGGGGACACAATGCGGTCGTGCACACCAAGACCTGCACCAGACAAGAAAACAAGCCGTCCCTATGTGGTCGCGCTCGAGGTCAATCACAGTCCCGCCCGACGGATGCAGGGCAGCCAATACCAATCGAGGCATTCTTGCCTGTCCCAGGTAGGTCGCAACCCCATTCATACCATGCCTCCCGTCTGACCAGCATGCATCAGGAGGACACAGAACAACCATGAGAACAGAACAACCGTAAAAACAGAACAGCTATGACAACAAAACAACCACAAAAACAGAACAACCACTCCTCATCCAGCCAGGGGCATGCCAGCTTCCTACATCACAGCAGAACACTATCCCAGACACACACAGACACGAATAGGGGAGGCGCACCACAAAATCAGGCGACGTCCACGAGACGGACGCAGCGATGGCGCAAGCATGAGGTTTGTTGATGTTACGAATTAGGATGAGGACTCGTACTGGTGGTGCCTGCGCGTCGCAGGCGACGGTGCAGTTAGCGTGCGACCTGTCCGGCTCGCCGATCGAGGCCCGACCCGGCCCGGCCTTGCCCTAAACTCCCTCCGACCCAGCCACCCCGCGCATCGACCCGGCTCCCGCCGTTGCGACGACTCCCTGTCGTCCACGCGGTTGAGCCCAGGGACGTATTGCCGGCGGGTGCCAGACGGCTGGGTGCGAGGTCGAGTGGGCCTGGGCTGTTGCCGCGGGTGCTCTCGGCTCGTAGAACGAGGGTCGCGCGCCTCACCGTTCCTGCCGACCGAAGCGGTGCAGTCGACCACTGAGGTTCGTGACCGGCCCATCTACGTGGAATTGGAGGATGGCGGTGTTGACATCCGTGGGCATCCACGCCTAGGCCCATATGTGCACGCAGCATGTGTTTCAACCGTACGGGCTGTGGACAACGATTCATGTGCATTCATGCGACAAGCATGCAGGCAGCAGGCACCTCAGCTCCGCTGTTGAGTAGCACCTGGCATTCACAACAGGGAACGACACAGATTATCGCGAGCCACTAAAGTTGTGGCAGCTATTGGAATGGTGACAGCACTGATTGGGAGCGTCTCTGGTGCCCATTTTCAAGTTTTTTGGGTGGCGAATATTTACCTGAGATGAGTGCCAACGGTATCGAGCGAGCATTCATGTTCGCAACCCCGCCGCCCGCCCTGTCGGCTTTGTGGCAACCAGGCTGGTGTGCTCCAGATAAATCAATGCTTACATGTGCCCTGTTTTCCTGTCCTGCAGGCTTCTATGATCAAGAGGGAAAACTGACTAGAGACCCGAGCAAAAAGACATGTTCTGCAGGATTCTGTAACCGAGAGGGAAAACTAACTAGAAACCCGAGCAAAGAGATGTATTCTGCAGGCTTCTGTGACCGAGAGGGAAAACTGACTAGAGACCCGAGCAAAGAGACGTGCACACTCCCATATCACCCAATGCACACTACGAGCCCATCGGAGGTAGTCTCAGAGGAATCCCCCATCAGGCAAATACCTGCCGCGGCTGCCAGGTCGTATCCACCATCTGGTCTGCGAAATACATGGGGTGGCACCATTCCTTCCACCACCCCTCCGTCATATCATTTCCATAGGGACTCTCATCTTTGGGATTTTAGAATTAATCCTCGGTACTAGCTCCACCATAAGGGCTGGGACGGGATCGCATACCGTTCGTTGTGTCCTTCCACTGCCGTAAACACCACGAGTTTGGGCAACTTGCGCTGTGGACAGTGTGTAGATAGTGGCACCGGCATGGCAGTAGGCAGTCAACCCACCCCAGTCCACAGTACTGGGCGACCACAGGCTGGGTGATCTAGCGCCCTGCACTGTTGCAGTGGGGCGCTGGGGTGCAGAGGCTTGTTGTTCCTGGCAGGATAAGCATCCTTAACTCCCATGTGGCCCGCGACGCACTAAGCGCAGTGGCCATCTGGGGTGGGGAGGAGCGGGCCAGGTAGCTGGGTGTACCGCCGACCTCAGCCCTGCAGGGCTTACCCGAAGTGGCAGCATGGTGGGTCGTGGGCTCTGGCGCAGGAAGATGAACATTGGGCAGGCGGTTGGCGATGGGGACTAGCCTAAAACGGCAGTCCAGGCCATGCAGGAACAGCCTGAGCGCGGGCTGGGCAGTACCTAGGCGGGCTAGACCAGCGTGCACGGCCGCGTCCGTGAAGGGGGTGGCCCTCATTCCCAACGGCCAACGTGGATGTTGAAAGTTGACTACCCAGATTGGGTCAATTGAGGGATCAGGTCAGCCATATTGCCGAGCCTCAACACCTAATTTGCAGGCGAGGGAGGGCGAGGTACAAGGTGCTACGTGTGCACTGTACCCCGCTATCATTCGCGACGGCCTCGCCGTCGTCGCCTGCAACACGCAACACCTCTCCCAGGCCCGTCCGCAGGACACGAGGTTTTGAGATGCCATGGCCGACAAAGACGACAGTTGTCGTGCCGTCCCGCGCTTCGTCCTGCAGAATGTAAATATTCATGTTGATTTGATACGGGACCCCGTCCGCCTCGGCCCCGGTCGAGACGAACGGCGTCTACATGTCTACTGCATTGCTCACTCACTCAATCATTGTCCTACCGCTTCAATTCACAAGATCCTCCACCCTTTCATCGCTCCATCACATCACTTGACTACCTGATCCCAAGGATATTATCTGTTGTCCCATACTTGATTCGCAATATTCGTGTCCTCGCCTCACTGATTGCTCGGTCCACGACGTACTCCGTTCCTGCGCTGCGTCCCTCAATCATCGCATCCACAACGTCCTCTCTGTTCCCTCACTACGTCGCTCAGTCATTCGGTCTACGACGATCTCTCCATTCGTTGCTACATCGCTCAGTCTTCAATTCCCAAGGCCCTCCCTGCTCCGCACTGCGTCGCTCAGTCATTCAACCTACGACAATCTCTCCTTTGCCTTGCTACGTCGCTCAATTGTCAATTTGTGAGGCCCTCTCCATTCCGCACTGCGTCGCTCAGTCATACGGTCCAGGAAACATCGCTCAGCCATTCAACCCACAAAATTCTTTCCATCTCGTTGCTCCATCTTCGGGTTTCTTGATCCACAAGGGTTTTGCTGTTGTTCCGCCTCAATTTCCAATATTCGCCTCCTTTCCCTACTTAGTACCCTCAGAGGGACATCTCCATCGCCATCCACACGTAACGCCCACGCTGCAGAAACAAGACCGCAAGATGCCGGGCAGCCATGACAGGAACACGCCAGAGGTGAGAGATCCACACGCCCACGCGCATGCCTACGACTGACCAGGCGCAGGAGGTCGAGGGCGTCCTCGTGCGGGTCCTGGACCTGAGGCCGTCGATGAGGGTGCCGTGGTGCGCCCGCTGCGACAGGCTGATGTACCAGTTCCTGGCGGGCCTGCGGCTGAGCCCCGGGGCGACCGGCCGCCAGCTCCCAGAGCTCGCGCGGCTCATGGACTGCTGGTTCGACCCGGTCCGCTGGCCGGACTTTGCCCGCGTCGTCTGGCCCAAGATCTCCGCCTCGCTCGAGTACAAGCTCAAGGGCCTCCACGACCAGCACAAGATCGTCAACTACGTCGACCCCGGCGGCGCCCGGCGCACGTACTGGCCCGACTACACGAGGGCCTGGGCGCTCGACAACTGGGACGGTTCCATGGCCGGCACCGTCGACGCCGTCCTTCGCGACAACCTCATTCGCCACGGCACACTCGACCACCTTCCAAGCCAGGCCGCACCCACCCCCTCGGCTCCGCGGCAGGTATTCGGCGCCTACGAGCCACCGGCCGTCTCGAGGGTCGCCGAATGGGTCGACTCCACGGTACCTCCGCCCTCGTCCTTCCCCTCTCAGTCCAGCACGTCTCAGTTGAGCACTTTTCAGCCCAGCACCTCTCTGCCCAGCACTTCTCAGCCCAGCACATCGCAGGCAAGCATGTCCCAGCCGAGCACATTGCTTCCCGGCAACCCTCAACACAGCACGCGACAGAATACTACGCATGAGCCCACCGTACTTCAGCCCGGCGAGGCTCAGGCCAGTCAGCAGTCCGGCGAGTGGTCAGAGGGCGGATCCACGCTGCTCTCAACAGGCGCGAGCGCCGTCAGCCCCGCGGGATCAGGCCGCCGCCGCCGCCGTGGCCGCCGTGGTGGTGGTGGTGGAAGTGGCCGGGGCGCCTCTGGCGCAGCCATGGCCGGCGGCAGCCCGGCCGAAATACTTGCTATGATGCAGGCAATGCTCACACAGCACAATCCCGCAGGCAACCAGGGCGGTAGCTAGCAGGGCATACCAATACCCAGGCGCAATGCGTGTCCTTACGGCGCAGAGCCCTCCGTCGGCCCCACTTTCAACGTCGCCATACCACCCCTCCTATCACAGTGTAGCTAATAATGGCTTCAAGGCAACACATGATTGATTTCTTAGCCGTCTGTGCGTGTATCCCCTCGACGTCCAGCCCAGTATGGGCACCAACTGTAAATTGTTAAGGGAACCATGCGGGGCGTGAATGGGGCGTGACTTCCTGACAAACTGCCGCTCCCAAAAAATATCCAACGTCCTCGTTGAAGTACTAGAAATACAACGCCCGAAATTGTTGACCC
This sequence comes from Diaporthe velutina, assembly GCA_038088505.1. Taxonomy (NCBI): domain Eukaryota; kingdom Fungi; phylum Ascomycota; class Sordariomycetes; order Diaporthales; family Diaporthaceae; genus Diaporthe; species Diaporthe velutina. The sequence goes on along the minus strand of JBBWSJ010000002.1, from coordinate 260,634 downwards.
CATGCATCCCAACGTTCAAAACTGTTCCCCTCTGAAAGTCAAATTGTAAAAGTCGAAACGACTGTGAGGAAACGCCTATCCCATTAACCATAATTCGTTCAGGTGTGCAGTCCTCCAAGTCCGGTGTCACTTCCGTCGCCCTTAGGCTTCTTGTGGGGGAGCCGAGCGGCGTCCTTGAGCGTCTTAATCTCTCCGTCGAGGTCGTCGACGCAGGACTTCAGAGTGGCGCTCTTGGCCTGAAGACGGGTGTTGTTAGCGTTGGCAGAGTCGATGGCGTTCTTGGAGAGCAGGGCGGCGACCTGGAGCTGCTTGGTCTGTCTGATGAGCCGTTTGACATCGGTCTGAATACGGTTGTTGTCAGCCTCAAGGCCGTTGTTGCAGTACTTGAGATCGTTGTTCGTGGTAGAGGGCGGTATGTGCGCCTTCCTAAGCCGCATATGTTCTACTCACGATGAAACAACCGTGGATGCGCTGCTTAATCAACGATAAACAGCTCTTTTTGATAAGCCGCCGAGGAAGATAAGCCGCTTAAGGGGTTTCTGAATGGCCTAAAGCAGAAGGAGCCGTGAGTGAATGGAAGGTGCGGCTTGTGAGGAACGAGCGGCTTGTGAACACCACCTCCTGGCGGTACTAATCTTAATGACGGCACACATATGGTCCGATTTGTTGGCGTTGCGGATGGACTTAAGATCTCTAATGGTGTGATATATATTGAGGGATCTGGCGTCTATCTCTTTAGGCGATATTCTTTTAAAGGATTGCACTGTCGGCGATTTTCTAAAGCTCGGCAACTTTGTTGCTGGTGTTGGCAACCTTTTTCTGCATTGTATAACAACGGTCGACAAAAACCTCAAGGTTACGGGTAGCGAGCAAGTCAGTCAGCGCCCCACGCTTATGATCTACGATCGCCTCCTATGTCTGGCGAGAAGTAATGACGGGCTTAAATGTACTTGCCATCTCATATAAAGACTGGTGGACGTCCTGTTCCTCGCTGTTGGTGATGCCGTCAGCATCAATCACCCACTTGCGTAGCTCGCACATCTTATTGTGAAAGAGCTTGGTGTTCTGGCGGTTGAGCTTGGCGTCCTTGTTATCGTCGTCATCACTCTCGTCGCTGCTGGGATTCAAGGTTCATTGGGGCGTTTTGCGTGGCGCTCTCCGCAACGCCCGCGTCAGGGGTAGATTCAAGTTGCTTGACGATGATGCCCTTGGGTTGCTCCTGGAGATTGCTGCGGTCAGTATCGGTAGGGTTGTCGAGCTCGAGCTTGTCCACAAGCTGCCAGTTGCCCTTGTGGGCCCGAGCGACGAGCATGTCAACGGCGTCGACGTTGGCGCCCTGCCCTTTCTTGACCTGGTCGCGAATGTACTTGTAGGTAGAGAAGTTGGACGTCTGCTTCTTTATCCCACGGAAATTGTCGATTTTGTTGACCGCGGGGTCGCGACGCTCAACAGGAATAGACGATTGCAACACGGCGTCGACCATATGGTTCTTCCCCCGGTCGAGCTCGACGTCGGAAAGCATTCCCTTGTCGCCTATGTTGGGTTCTTGGTGGGTATGCAGTGTTGTAGAAATGATGCGATGAGGATAATTTTGGGAAGGATTGAAAACGTTTGAAGTTTCTGGGGCAAACGCTTGGGGCCTGGGCGGAGTGTGTAAGAATTGTCAATGGGGTAGGTTTGTCAGGTGGGTAAGAAGGCTGGAGAGGTTAGTGCAAGAGCGAAAAGGCGCAGTCAGCAAACGGTTTCGTCGAGTGGTGTTGTCAAAGGCGTTGAATCTTGCAAGAGAACGTCGGCGTTAGTTCCCAATTGTGTTGATGTTTGCCAAGGACGCCACTCGGGCCCAAGACCGACGTATTTGACGAGGTACTGAAGTCCTGTTTTTGACGAGAAGTAGTGATTTTTTGCTGGTGGCCTGTTGTTCTGATTGGAGCAATATTTGGCACGCGCCATCCAGACCTGTCGGGGACGTTGGGCTCCAGATGGTCTATGCTAACCACGTCGTGTGAGCGCCAGGATGGAGGAGAGTCCGCTTCATATGCTGAGCGGCCGATTCGTCGGGGGAATGGTACAAGGTCCCACAAACTGAGCGCCCAATTTCTTACTCACGTTTTCTGGAATGTTATAGCCTTTGTAAAGTCTGAGCCAGCCACTGTCACCAACTTCAAAAGACTTGGTGATATGTCGTCAATCAAAACGAGCCTTCACTGTCACAGCCGCGAGTGCAAGGGCGTTGTGGGTCCTGACACGCTCATTGGCTATGTTGCAAACCTGTGGAAGACGGCCAGATACTACGTCAGAAACGTCGTCTGGGGTAAAGCCTTTGGCGACCCCGTGGCGCTCGCTGAGTTGGAGGGGACTTGGAACTGTTCACCTCGAATTGTATTCTTGGGGTGCTTAGCGGCTACTTGCCGGGGTTGTCTAGAGCATGAATGTAGTACCGAAGGGCTGATTCCATCGTTTGGGTTGTTCTCTCTGGTTGACCGTCTGCTCATGGATGATATGCCGTCGTATGGAGCAGCTTCGTGCCGAGCTACTCCCATACTGATCTCCACAATTCTGAAAGGAATTTAGGATCTCTGTCTAAGAGGACAGTCTTTGCAGGTGGGAGACCCCAGTTGGACGTCCACAAGGCACGCAGCGGGACCTGCGCCCATTATATTGCTGAGGGCATCTTCTTACTCTGGATGAACAGGGTTTCCTTGGAAGACTAGCAAATGACGACGTAGAATCGTTTTAAACCAGAATGTGATCCATGATAACGTCGGTGATCAGGGAGTACGCGATGAAGATGTTGTTCTGCGCAGGGGTAAATATGAAATCTTACTTATCGTCAATATGAATGTTGTGGGCGACAGGCAGTATGTGCAACGTTCTAGGCTGAATCACCTGGTTAAAGCTGACGGTGACCCTGGTTGACCGTAGTGTCAACGGCAGCGACGCTGCTCAGTGTAAGAGGAATGGTCATAAAATATGATAATATGGTGGCACAGTTTTTCAAGAGGACAATGTCGATTCCCTCAGGCCTCATGACGTCCATGGCGACCAGCATATTGGCCTGCAGATTATTGATAAGGGAAACCTCTCGCGGGCTGAGACGACCCTAATATATCAGCGTCTGCCATGTCAGGGAACAAAGGCACCTTGGCCTGTTCAGTTCTAGCTGACCTTGATATGCAGGGCGTTTGAGTTCGACTCGGGTCGGGCCAAACTGCATGTCAAGTATTGAAGGGCCAACTGCTATCCTGCTGCTAGTAGTTGGTAATAGGGTTGTCCACCTCTTGGTGTAATGCCCCGCCTGAACTGTTCTGTTACCTAGAGTCTCGTCCATGTTAGAGTGTAGGCACCTCTATAGGATAGCTGGAGACTGGTAATAGTTCAGTTCAGGCTTAAAGCTTTTATGGTTTCGGCCACACTGTATTTGTTTGATTTTCTGGCCAACTTTTGGTCTTTTTTCATTGTTCCTGCTCAGCCTCCCTACTGCTCTTTAGCAGCCCAGAGCTCATACATGATATAGCTGCCAATAGCTTTAAAGCAATATAGCATTACATTAATATTGTGAATATTAGATTACTCTACTTTTAAGGCGCTACCTAGGTATAGCAGGAACCTTGCTAGTAACGGCAGCGGCGACAATAATGACGACAAGAGACAGGTCCTCACCATCAACCTAAGTGATATACACTGCAGCAAGTGTGTAGATAGTGGCATCACCGTAGCGATGACCGGCGGTAACGGCGGTGGGGCTAATACAACGGTGTACATACTGATCTGGGTGGTGTGCGTCGTATGTACCAGTATTGCTTGATCAAACACCATTTGGATTGGATATCTGCAGATGAACAAGTAATCTGATTGGCTATGGGGCGGAGGAAAGGTGGGGCGATGTCTTTGGAACGCCACAGCGAGGGCTGCGTTTGCAACCTTGGCCCTCAACACCAGGATCCCGATCAGACAGACTATCGCCGCCACAGTGCATACGTATGCTTGTGAAGACCAGCCAGCATCAGCTAGATAGATCCTTGCTCCTCAAGAGGCTGGGCTATGGAGACAAGATTGGCCATTTTCAGAGCTTCTGAATCAACTGCACGTGTGCGCACGAGGTCGGCGATGAGTAGCCGTCGTTTCGTGAGATGGAAGGTGTAGCCAAAGGCTGTGGGTCCGCCTTACAGCCGTGGCTTGGCTGCAGTGGCCCTGCTGGCTTCCAGCTGCCAGCTGGGCCGGGGGCACCATCGATCGGCTATCTACCGTGCACCTCCCTCATCTTCTAATGTAGCTTACATAACACCATAAGGAACGTGCCGAGAGCACACTGCTCGCCCCAACCGGGCCATGATCCCAGCCCGTCCTCCAATACAGCTGTGACTACCACCTCCCCCACGCCCTTCCCCCAGGCCCTCAGGCAGCAGCTCTGGGCCGGGCCTGCTGCAGGACTCTGGGCAAGTCCACTCCACACGCCTTAAAGGCGTCGACCAGGTCCGCCTGGGTATCGCAGCGCAGGGCGGAAAACGCCTTGGGGGGTGTAGGAGGAGGGTCCCCCTCCTTGACGTAGGTGATCATCGCCATCAGCTCCAGGTGCTTATTGACACCTGTGGTTAAGATTTCCCGAGCGCGCCGGCTGCTGGCCATGGCCTTTGTGACCACCTCCCTGACACTCTCTAGGTGGAGATTCTGATATGTCTCCGGTGACTCCGTGAGCTTGTTGAAAGCAATCTTTGCATCCAGGAACTGGATGGTTGCCTGGTTCGTGATCTCCTCGCTGTGTGACATCAACCTTTTGCTCCGTGTGAGCAAGGCCTCCATATACTGGACCATCGGCCCAGCCCTTTCGTTAAATTTGGCGATTTTCATAGCCAACGCCTCCGTGTCCTCCCACTGAGGAGGCTCAAGGCCAGATAGTGGACTGGCTAGGGCTTGAGGCACCGGTTAGCAGGACGTAAGAGTACACGCGCGCATATGAGGGAGGGCCTCAAGCAGACAACAGTTACTTACGCTGAGGGGTGGACATGGCTGGAGGTGGGAGGATGAGGACTGTGAGGGTGAGCAGTGGCCTGGGAATGATGAGAAGGGGGATTCGTCTTGGGCGATGGGGAGCATCACCATCCTTGATGACGATTCTGTCCAGACTGTTGCGGCATCCCCCGATCCCTCCTTCACCCTGCCGACTTTTGGTTGTTGGCAAGGCTGTATGCATCCAGGTGTTTCTGTTTGTGTCTGTTATGCTTGATCTTGATTTGTTGTTTGTGCCTAGGTAATGATGTCCTAGTCCTGGACGGATGCTGGCATCCGGTGGCGGCCCTCATGCTGCTCTGTGTCTCCCCTCCCCCCCCCCCCCCCGCCAACGTCCGCCGTTTGCTCATACTACCTTCCATTGCTTACTTGCCTGGTCGGTCCTCCTTGCTATGGCAGAGAAAGCAACAGCAGGCAAGCCGTATGGATTGGGAGATGTGCAAATCTTGTTCGTCTGTGAGAGCTGCTTTGTGGGGGGCAGATAGCGATGTCTTTTCGGCGAGAGGAACGGTGCGGGTCGTTTGGACCGGTGACCTGCCCGACACCTAGGCCCACCGTCTCGGTCTTCTGCGCTGTTCCCTTTACCTTTTGGAAATACTCAGAACACCCACACGGGTGTGCGCTTTGCCTGTCCTTGATCACTGACACCACCAGTCAGAAGTGCAGGCTGCCGAGTCGTGATCGGCCCGAGCACGTCACGGTGTCACCGCTCAAGGGCCGTTCGGCCTTTGGGCACACCTTGTCCGCCATGCAGTCTGGCGCGGCCGTCTGCGAGGCGGGCGGCAGCTTAGGATAACAACAGGGCCTCCAATAGCGGAGACGTCGAGTATCTTTTGGTCCTGGCCGGGTATCTCTTGGTCCCAACCATGTCCTTGTCCCAATTCCCTCAGGGACGGTGTCACCTGCCCTGCGTAGTTCTATCGTAGTTCTATTTCCCGATGATGATATGAAGCGGCGACACTGCGAGCCGTGCTGGCCCGCTGACTCTGTGCGCAAATGGCACGTTGGGTCGACGCAATGGCGATAAAGGCGAGGTCGGTAGTGGGGCAGAGGGGACCAGTGCCGTGTCTGAAGCGTCCGGAGATCCCGGGGGCGAGGTGCTACTACCGTAAAGCAGGTGGCGTGGGCTGGCCCCGCTCCCGAGCATGCTGCTTACAAACTTTGGCCCGGGGGATACTCGTTGGAGATGGCAGGTAATTCCGAGGCTACGGCCTGGCCTTTGCGTCAGACACAAGCGGCTGCAGGCAGCTTGGGAGAGTTCTGTTGCCGCTCTATCGAGAATAACTGGCAAAGCTTGAAACACATCTCATATCTTCCCATCAAGTGTCTCATACCTTGCTGCCTTAGCTTGCTTGGGCACAGTTAGCAAGCTTTCATGTCTTGAGGGCAGGGATAATTAGCAAACCGCGGCCGGAACCAAGCAGATCTGCGCTCACCAGTGGCACGAGATGTGAAAGCGCAAGCAGCGTCACCGGGGCTCAAGGCCCCTCCACATCTTTTCTTGGGCAGCTATCTGCATCGCAGATCATGCTGGGCCTTGCAAGAATACTAAAGAAGTCAAGCACCTCATGGCAAGCCGGGAATTTCTACTCTCAATACCTCGTCGCTCCTACTTTTCTTTTTTCCCACCCGTATAGAACCACCTCGATTCTAAGTCGTGCTGTGTTGACACAGCACGACTTCACAACGCTCTCCTCGGATTCACGCAGCCACGCACTCTCCTTTCAACACACCGTCACATCCGCTTCCCTTTTTTCCACCTATATAGAATGAACCTGATTACAATTCGCTGCTCCAGTACAGCACAACTACACAACAGCCTTGGAAACCATCAGCCACACGGGTCAGAAACACCCCATCCTACCCTTTACACACATGCTGACCCCATCGCCCCCCCAGGCCAGCAGACTACACATGGTCTCGGATCGGTCGATTTGCCCCTCGTCGCCCGGCATGACTCGTGGCTGGGGGCCTCATGATGGCTCCAGCTCTGGTAGACAGCAGGTCTTTGAACACTGCTGCCATTGAGAGTATCTTCCCCAAACCAACGTGCGCTCCAAGTCTGTTGGCAAGTCTGCCAATATTCCTACGGATGGCTAACCAACACAGACAGCAGGTCTTTCAACGATACTGCCATGGAAACACCTTTCCCAAAACCGACTGACGCCCCAATCCGTTGGGAACTGTGCCGGCACTCCCACGAACGGCCACCCAACGCAGACAGCAGGTCTGTCAGCACTGCTCCCATAGAGAACGGCCTTCCAAAACCAACGGACGATCCAAGTCCGTCGGTGACTCTGCCAACACTCCCACGAACGGCCGACCAACCCAGCGTGGCCCTGCGGCCCGGCTGCTGAGGGTCCTGGTGCCGATGGATGGGCTCCGCCCCCGAAACATGACCACGATCAATTCGCCAATGCTCGTGGCGGCGGTGTCGATGCCAACAAGGGAGTCTGCCGCTGCGACGGCAAGGTGGTGCTCTTGCTTTTCTTCGTCGCAGTCAGCAATACCGACTCCCCATCACTTCCAGGGATTGTCACCTTTCTCTGTCACAGTCAACAACACGGACTCCCAATTGCTTGAGGAGTTGATCAACACTCGTGTCGATGCCAACAAGAGAGCATACCACCATCATGGCAATGTGGTACTCTCACCTTTCTTCATCAAAATGAGCAATACGGACTCCCGACTGCTCGAGCCGGACGGATGCATGAAGGCTCGGGGTTGACTTGACTTAATCAAACTTTATCGTCTTGTCATCCTTCTTGCATCTCCTCGCAAGCAGTACATCAGGCTCCCATCCCTCCAGTACAAGCCATGTATGGAATCCACATCGGCCTTCCTCAGCTCCAAAGCCAGCATCAACAAGAGCTTGGAGAATATACATCGGCCCGGCGCCAACCACGCGAGCCGCTACAGCGCAGCTCCGGCCCACCGGCCAAGGCTAAGACCGGCCTCTAACAGGTCAGGAGGATGGCATCTCTACAGTACCGGGGAGGAACGACTTGTTCCGATAACCTCGTCATGGTACCGCATCATCCAGGCCCTACCGGCATAAATGGGCTCTCGGATTTCGGCGAAGTCAACCACAGCGATGCTTCTGCCAAAGATACCCCTAGGAGTGGACGAAACAATCGGTACTCACTGCATCGTGCCCGCGCTGGGCGAGGAGCACGACTTTGCATTCGAGGCTCCGACTTTTCACTCCCTGCGGGACCTACACAACAATTCTGCCGTATTCACCATTGCGGACTTCATGAAAGACTTTCCACCCATGATTGGCCCGATTTCAAGTGAAAACGATTCAGTGCTGCCTTCCACAATCCTGTCAAACGAGGAGATGCAGCATGGCTCGCAGAACATACCTCCCTTTTGTTCTACTTGCAACATCAAACTGCCTATGGCCCTTTACAACCACAGCGATGAATCTGCCGAAAGCGCGCCCTACCAATGGATGAAAAATCAGTACTCGCACTACGTCATACCAGAGCTAGGAGAGGAGTACAGTTTTGCCTTTTATTCGGCAACCTTTTACAGCCTCCGGGACCTCCACAACAATTCCTATGCCGAGGATGCTCCCTACAAGTGGGTGGAGAATCAGTACTCGCACTGTATCGTACCCGAGCTAGGCGAGGAGTACAGTTTGGCGTTGGATTATCAGACATCATAATTAACGTGGACTTTGAGAACAACACGACGCCGCGGCCTGGCGTGGATAATACCTTCAACCTCTACATCAGGCGCAGCACTCAGATCCGCCAGGATCCGCTCAAGGCCCACCTCGAGGGTCAGATGGAACAGGACCAGTCTGTGCCTACCCATGTCAACTTCTTTGATCACCTCCTTCGCCACTTCCCATCGCGGAATATGCTGGCCATCAAGCGAAACTTCTACAACACGGAGCAGCCGGAGTACAAGCCGCTCAACAGACGAGGGACCATCAACGCCGTGAATGGCATCTACTCGGCAGTTCGCATGAACTCGTCAATGAAGACCGGCGGCCTTGACCTCGGTGTCAATGTTGACGTGACCAACACGGCCTTATACCGCTCCACACTATACATAATCTTCACAACGCTCGTGCCGGATTCGAGACGAAGATTTCCTTCCAGACTACCTCGACTGCAGTCTTGCAGATCGCTGGGTCTCCCTGGAAGAGAAGGAGCGGCCGGCACCACACGGTCACCTGGCCAATGGCGAATTCTTCGTCAGTGGTGGAACGCCGCATTGCACCTGCGTCACCACCCCGAGTTCCTCCTCGTTCTGAAGGGCGTCAAGCCTTGCGTGCTATTCTTGAGGGACTCCGAGGACCGCCACCCAACCTTCAGCACCGTCATCATCGACATACTCGTCCCCATCATGGGCCGTCTGGAACCTCTGGTCCTACGGGTTCAGGCTCAGCTTCATGTGTGGGGACTGGGTCTTCTATGACTGTCCAGATCAGCAAGATCTTCCTCACCCACCCGTAAGCGAAGCAGCTCGACACCAAAGGTGCAAACGACGAGGATAACCCTTATTCCGTTCCTGAACTAGAGGTCGCGCAGGCCCTCGGCTATCCGATGCATTCCGATGCCTACCCAGCTGGCCACTGCATCTCGATGTTTTCCACAACAGACTGGAGAACATTCCACAACAGACTGGAGAACATTCCACAACAGACCGGAGAACATTCCACAACAGACTGGAGAACATTCCACAACAGACCGGAGAACATTCCACAACAGACTGGAGAACATTTCAGAACAGACACATTCCACAACAGACACATTCCACAATAGATATATTCCACACCAGACTAGAAAACATCCACAAAACCCCAGATACCAGAGGACACGGATACCTCATGGAAGGGTGCCCATGACAGAGGGCAAGACAACTCTGCAGGAATGCGCGTTGCAAAGGTCTGGCGACAGACACACTGTCCCAGACGACTGCTCGATGGTGCGGGCGCGGCGGCCGCCTAATCACAAAACTGTCCTGTCTCAACGCCAATCTCCTGATTCGCACCACCACTGCAAGTGCTGGAGACCACCCGCCTGGGCCAGGGCAAAACAGGTCACCTCACACGATCGACAGCAATGATCAGGGACCCTTCTTAGCGTACTATATATGCTGATAACACTTTCGATATGGCTGACATGCCTCTTACCAACAAGGTCCGCCACGCCCAAGGAGCAGGCTCCGAAGAACAGATCACCGTCAAGCACACAAAGACGATGACTGTTGGCGATCTCGTGTCTTTCCTCACCCCACAAACCCTGCGGTCCAATACGACGGCAAGTTGGAGATGATCCAGGGATTCATCCTGGCCCTTACTACCATGACACCGGCCAACGTGGCGGAACAATGTCTAGTCCTCTCTGTAGGCTGAGGGCAAGCAAGAAAGCTGCCCACCCAGAGAAGTTCTTCAGCCCTTCAGGGTTGGGGCGGCATCAAAGCAGATGCGTCTCCTCCCGTAAGAGAAGTGGCGAGACTGGAACCGCAAGCAGGATCAACAGTACGCTGCGTTGGCGTGTGGGGAGAGATACCTCGACAGGCCAGGTCGGTGGATCCGACGAGACAGATCAATCGTGATCAAGGCCAAAGCCGCGATTCAGCGGGGCCGGACTACACCCAGCGGTGATAAAGAACATCCAGCTGTCCCTCTATCAGGTCCCGTCCTGGTTTAGAGAGGTTCGGGCAAGACTGCAGCGTACCTAATCCCCATTCCATTCTGAATAGGCTCATGGGTAAAGCAGAGAAGCTTGCCGCGCCGCGTCCCAGCCCGGCCACGGTTCGACCAGGCATCGATCCACCTACTCGTGCCGAGCCTCTTTATTTTTGACAGCCATCCCTCAGATTCAGAAGAGCACAACCAGAAAATGCAACTGGAAAACAACAAGAAAGGCGCCAGAGGCAAACGCGCGAGCTCACATTGGATGGCAACAACGATGCCGTGATAATGGAGAAGTCAAAGCTCTTCGAGGGAAAGTTATTCTACATTTCGGCCCCATGCGACATCTGTCATGGACCCGCCACCTTTTCTACATTCACAACTGCTGGCACCTCTTGGGACCCGGGAAACCGTTTCGGCGAAGACGACCAAAAGCTTGTAACCATACACAACATCCAGTGGCGGCTGGCACCGACCGCTGACACATGGGACAAGGTTGTTCAGCAACTTCGCCTCCCGGAGGAAAACCCAGAATTCTATATGGAGGAGAAGCCCGATGGCGAGCGAATGCAGATGCGTATGCAGATGGTTGAAGGTGGCGCATACGAATTCAAGTTCTAGTCTCGCCAGAGCAAGGACTACACATACCTATACGGAAACTCCCTCGACGACAACAATTCCACACTTACTCAACATCTAAGACGCCAGCAACCTTTGCCAGGTTCCGTTATCAAGCACGAGATCACACACTCTCCGCTCCCACTGTCATATCGAGCACGAGATCACACACTTTCCACTCCCACTGTCATATCGAGCACGAGATCACACACTTTCCACTCCCACTGTCATATCAAGCACGAGATCACACACTCTCCGCTCCCACTGTCATATCGAGCACGAGATCACCCACTTTCCGCCCCACTGTCATATCGAGCACGAGATCACACACTTTCCCCTTCCACTGTCATATCACTAGCGGAATACAACACGAGGCTGCGCCGCCCGTGGAGAGGTGCCATCCAGCAGATGGTTGTGATCTCGAACGCGTGTTGGACTGCGGAGGATTTCTCACCTCGCAAAGGGGTACGGGCAATGATGTAACCTATCCCTTGGTGAAACGAAACGTGAGGGAGCCACAACACATGATACAATTGAATAGGTCACACACTCTGGTCTCAACCCAATAACAAGCAAGGACATCTGATGAGTGGTTCCGTTCTTGAGTCGTGCACATGCTCTCTTAAAGCCATAGGTGGTCCATACGATAGTAAACGCTCATCAAAGACTCAGCATCGAATAGGTATGGAGTGCTGATAACAGTAGACTTGTAAATAATGCTTGTAAACCCCGGGGGAAGGTAGGCAGCCTCCTGCGGCCACACGTACAAGGCTAGTCGAGACCGGCGCCGCAGACTTCCAACACAAGTGGCCCATCACTAGCTCAGACAATTAGTTACGTGTCGAGCAATGTGGTCCCTGCGAAAACCTATTACAGAAAGTGACAGTCCGCAGGTACAGTCCCGGTTGACTTCTCGGTCCCGCATCCGCGTCCGCACACACTCCCCAAAGGCTGTCTGTTGCAAGGATAAAAGCTTCCGGCAAAACGCAGATTTGGTATGTAGTGCTCTCTCTAGACAGGCACCTCACCAAGGATGAAATCTCAAATACCAAGAGTGAGCAACAGGATTAGCGGCAAGAAACCCAGAGCAAGAAAACCCCGATACCGAACGACCATACCACATGCAACATCCCGCCCAGCTTAACGGCAGCATCCAAAATCCAATCACGTCCATGCCACCTGCCACTACCTTAGCCATGCTTGCCCTGTGGCTCCTCCACGTCCGCCAGCAGCCACCTGAGCGCTCCGGCCAGCTCCTCCAGCCGGACCAGGACTTCAAGGGCCCTGGCGCCGCTCTCGAACACGCGCCCCCACGATCCTTCGAACGCCGAGTCGTTCTGGGACAAGGACGCCTTCTTCTGCTTGAGCTCCCTCACCATCGCCTCAAAGGCGTCCGGCTCACTCGTGAACTGCTGGTCGGCGAGCGAGGAGTTTAGCGCAGCCCGGGTGAGGAGATCGTGTATGACGGTGGTGGCCGCCTCGGCGTCGCGCTGTTCCCGCTTGGCGTCCCTGGGTTGATCGGCGCGTCCGTCGCGGCGCATTATGGCCTCGTACTTGCCCACGGCCACCTCCATTACCCGCAGGTGGCCCTGGCGTATTGCCACGGCCTGCCACTTGAGTGCGTTATTGGCTGCAACGCCATACTCGAGGTATGCCTGGAGCTCGCCCACGCGCCGGCGAGCGGTGCGCACCGGGGGCTCAGGCGATGGTGCGCCTGCCCACAGCGAGGCGTAGTAGACGGCGCGTCGCGGAAACAGCCTCAGGTGCAGGCTCCAGTCTCCACGCTGGAAGAACCACGCGCTCTCGATGTCCGTGAAGATGTAGTCGTCGATCTCCTGCAGGTGGCGCCACCGGGCGTCAGCGTCGCCCAGCATCTCCCTTTTCAGCCTGTCGGTGCTGTCGGTGAGATTGGCGACGCCGGCGGGGCTGATCGGGCCGAGGATGCCGGGCAGGGTTGCGTTCAAGGTGCGCGCCAGGAATGCGTAGAGGTAACTGCTGTATGTGGCTGCCGAGACGAAGGGGGCGATCACAGCTGTGACGCGCGATCCTCCTAGGGTCCGTGTCACGCTGGGCCTGGACAGAGCCTGTGGTGAGTGCGGCGCGTCGACCGTCAGACACCAAATCGCTGCCGGGAGTAGAATTAGGACAGCCGTCATCGTCAGGAGAATCTTGAGCAGCCACGACACTCGGGGGGGATAACCGCGGGCCGCACGATTGCCGATCCGAGCTCCTCCTCCGTTACCATCTCTTGGTCTGTCTTGGTTGCCGATCCGAGCTCCTCCTCCGTTACCATCTCTTGGTCTGTCTTGGTTGCCGATCCGAGCTCCTCCTCCGTTACCATCTCTTGGTCTCTCTTGGTGACCAGCTCTTGCTCCAGATGAACCGCCTTCTCGTGGTCTCTCTTGGTGACCAGCTCTTGCTCCAGATGAACCGCCTTCTCGTGGTCTCTCTTGGTGACCAGCTCTTGCTCCAGATGAACCGCCTTCTCGTGGTCTATCTTGAAGAGCAGCTCTTGCTTCGGATCGGCCGCTCTCTCTTGGTCTCTCTTGAAGAACAGCTCTTGCTCCTTCTCGGTCACCTTCGTTGCCACCGACTACGCCAGCTCTTCCAGCTTCACTTGTACTGGTCCTGGGGTCTGGGCCGTGGTTAGCGCTGGTTGGCTGAGGCTGAGGCTGTGCCTGTTGTGAACTGTCCGCCTGCTGCTGTTGTATATTGCCCTGCGGCTTGGGCCCTTTGTTCAGCTTGCTGAGGAGGAAGGCGGCCGTGCCCGCCGTCTCGTCGTCGAATGTCTTCCCGATGCCTGCCATCTCAGTGGCGATAAGGAGTCTCACTGGCGTTGAGGTCCTGATGCTTGCTGTGTTGCCCTGAAGGCTGCATTGCTCGGTGCATTTAAATGGATCGACGTCGAGCTCGCCCACGATGGTGGCGATTGGCCCGGGTTGGAGCCTCTGGGAGAAGGCCGTACGCCGGCCTCGGCACCGATCCTGCAGCATTTCCTTTCTGCACGGAACCCATTCACATAGTGACAGAGGAGACAAGGACCGCTGTGTCGCGGAAGGCATGGCCGGGCCAGCCCGTGGCTCGGGAGCCCACGCCCCCGGACGGCCTGAAGCAGCCAGCGGAGGCCAACAAAGACGCTCACCCCTGTGCAGCTGAAGAGGGGGTCTGGGCTGGTCTGGGATGAGGAGGGAGAAAGAAACCAGGAGCGGGAGGGGAAGCTGCGGCGCTCAGTCTCGGGCAGGGCCGGATGAGAAACACGACAAGTCATGTGTTGATTCGATCAGTCTCCTGTACGGATCAGAGTCTGGCTGGGGCATGGTTGTAGAAAATGATAAAAATCGTAGACATCACACATGTTCGGATGGTGACGGGTCGACTGTCTTCCCGCATGACCACTGCCACGGCGCCGCACAAAGAAATCCACGTCATGATGGCCCCAAAGCGAGAGGGCAGACGTCAACGTGTGGCTATCCCGCCGAGATTAGCGCCTGAGACGGTCAGCGGCGAACTCGCCCGGGTCCTTAACGAGCTCGTCCTGGAGATGCGGGTGAGGCAGATGCCGGAGGACATGTTGTGGGGCCAAGATGGCATCCTTGAGTCGCTTATGAAGAAGCAAGGCGAGTTCTCGGGCATAAATACGCAGTTCATCCGCACCCAGGTTGTTGAGGAGGCCATCAGGCGCCTCCGCTCAGCAGACGAACAACGCGAGAATCACGAGAATCACGCGAATCGAGAGAACCACGCGAATCGAGAGAATCGGGCGAATCAGGCGAATCGAGAGGACCAGGCGAACCACGCAAATCACGAGCAGCCGGACGAAGAGGCGGCAATGGCGCAAGTCCCACCCCATTTTCCTCCCCAACTGGCGGTGGCCGTGCTGGCCGCTGCCCTCATTGCCACCGTCTTCGTTTCCGTCTTCAAGACTCCGACCACCGATGCCACCTTCGACAGCCCAATCCAGGAAGCCTGCGAGCTCCACACCAGGTGGGCGGATGCAACAGCGAGGCCGGCGGCGCAATTCGACCTCTACAACGTCCTTGGCTCCAACCAGGCTGCATTTTCCGGCAACATCGACGACTTCGCCGCGCGGTTCTCGAGGCTCGTCGAAGAAGAGCAATGTGTAGAGTATGGATGCCATTGAGTCCCGTACCCCCTGCCGTGAGCTGACCCAGATGTCGCAGTAGCACGAGGGAATGCCAACCGCGCACCATCATCACAATCCGGGTCTTCGCATTCCTGCGTAACAAGGCCAACAGGCACGCTTACGACACCACGATCCTGCCTCTCGTCCGCAAGCAGACGGCCAAGCTCAAGAAGTTGTGCGGGTGGTGATTGAGGTTGTGGTTGAGTGTCTTGGTGTTTATTGACGAGGCAGTTTGGTGATAGAGTTTGCGCGTTTTGGCAGTGGTTGGCAGTGGTTGGTTGAGGCTGTTTTAGGTGACGATTTGGGGAAGCTTGGTAGGGCTGCCGAGCCTAGAAGCCCCGCAGTCGGTGCCGAAGTTGGGCCCACACACTCTTCTGTCTCTCTCTCTTTCTCTCTTTCTCTTTCAGAGACAGCAGTGGCGTTTTCTTCGGCATTCCGACAGCATGTCTGGACGGTCTGGATGTCGGGGACAAGGAACAATGACACAGTGTGGTCTTTTTTTATCATTCGGCAGCACACGCCACCAACTACTCGCTCATTTAGTATCAAGCCATAGACTGTACTCACATCGGCGGACTTGGTCAGCAAAGGAGGATGCTGTATTCAAAATGTCTTTCATTCAATAAGTCGATGTCACACATACACACACACGCGCGCGCGCACGCAAGTCCCATGTAGCCATGCCTACTTAAGTGCCATGGGCCCTCCCGCTCTGGACCACAGCATCCGAGTTATGTAGCTGCAGGAATCGCCCAAACGTCTTGAGAGAAGTACCCATCGCCCATTGGAATGATGCAGCAAGACAAGCCTCCCTCAGGTTTGCGCCTCAGGGAAGGGCACACCCTGAGCATGCGTGTGCGCCTCTTCATGTCTGATGAAAGCTCGGCCCCGGGAAGCGGCTACAACACCGCTTCTTCCAGATTTGTGGGCCCATGGACCCCTTGGTGCAAACGAGCGTGCAGTGCTGACGGGACTGGCAGGATAGCAACGAGGCCCAGGAGGCCAGTGCGGCCAGCGCTGACGAGGCGAGAGAACGGCAGCGGGAGGAAGACGCGCGCCGGAATGAGTATTTCAACCGACTGCAAAAGGCGTCCGGTTCAGTGAGGACGTTGTGCCGCATCCGCCCGCGGACCGACAAGGAAGCCGACGACGACGAAAGAATGGCAGACGTGGAGGCGGCAGGGAGCCGCGTCTCGCTCCCGAACAAGCTGGGCGTGATGACGGATTACGAGTTCAACCACGCGTTCGGGCCCGAAGCGGCAGACGCGTCCGTCCTGGACAGGGCCTGGGAGTCCATCGAAAAGGCACTAGGCGGCACCGACACGACCGTCATCCTCTACGGCCAGACCGGCTCGGGCAAGTCATACCTCATGGACAGGCTCATCAAGCGGATGTCGACCGTGCTGTTTGACGGGGAGGGCGCGCCGACTCGTCACCTCAGCGGTTCGTGGGTCGAGGTATACCAAGGCCGCGTCAGGGACCTTCTGGGGGCGTCGTCGGCTACCACACGAGATGTTAGCCTCGTGCGCATTGGCGGGGCCTGGAAGCATTGCGCCTCATGGCACGAGCTGGACCGCCTGAGGGTCTTCCAGGATGTGCAGGAGAGGGCCGAGCGCCGGCGGGCTACGTCGAAGACAAAGGTCAATGCGAAGTCGTCGAGGTCCCATGGCATCTTCACACTGCTCATATCGGGTCTTGGCGGCCGCGGCGATGCGACCAGGCTCCAGATCGTCGACCTCGCCGGCTCGGAGGAGATGGACACGGGCGACGGCGGGCTTGACGACAGGGACCAGTCAGAGAGGTGGAGGCAGCAGGCCGAGGCCAAGGCGATCAAGCTCAGCCTCACCAACGTCGGCAAGCTGGTCCGCCACGCCGAGGAGGCCAAGCGCGGGAAGTCGCGGGCCGGTGCCTCCACGACCGTCTTTCAGGATCCCACAACCAAGATCATCGGGCCCACCGTACTCGGGCCTGGGGCGGAAACACTCATGATCTTCACGCTCAGCCCGCTGGAGGCTCACCGGGGAAAGAGCCTGCACACCTTGCTGTTGGCCGACGAGGTCCTGGGCGTCCATCTGAAGAAGGCCCGTGGGCGTATGGCAGCAAAGTGATCGGCAGTCTGAGGCGTTGCCGATGATGGTCGCAGGGACAGGCAGATGTGGAGACTGGGAAGGTTAGCAGTAGTGCTGTAGAAATAGCTGACAGCTACACAAGTTGGATCATTTTACTCGCAATGTTTTCTCCGACCACAATATCTTACTTCTGGAAGAGTTTCCTTTTTTGAAAGGTGAGTTCTTTGCCCGAGGGCACTACTATCAGACTCGGTCATACGCCCCTACCAGCCGTACTGGCAAACATATGCAAAGTACGCCAACTTTGTAATATGATAAGCAGCTGAATTTTATCCTGCAATAGTCCAATTAAATATTCTTTTGAAAGCTCTAAAGATTCTCAACCTTGTGTAAATATATCGCTATTTCTATCCCTACCAGATTGTATGTCCGAGGACATCTTTGCAGTAGGTTAAATTTCTCCGTACTGGAAAAATGAGTGCACGAACCATCAACAAAAAAGGCTCCACACTAACGCCCCCAGTATGGGGAAAAGAACTCACCCTTTTCACACAACCAAAATTCCAGGGGCAGCCCTCTATATAATTAACATTTCAGTATACTGTAGGCTTGTTATATGAGGAAGTGCTGGGAAACTTCTCTCGGTTTGCTCTGTGGTGGTTGTAGAGGAGACTGTAAGTCAGCTGATTTTGATTTGTGCGGCTGTTAGCGATTTCTGCTGTTCGACTCGATCGTGGTGTGGAGGCTCTCCTCCTGGTGGTTGGTGCGGCGCACCTGCGCCCTCAGAATGGAGAAATGAATGTCATGGAGGATGTTTTTGGAATGGGAAGCGAGAATGCTTGGGAGGATTTAGAATTATAAATAAGATACGGGTCCAAGCTAGAAATCAAATACAAGTCCAGGTCTCAAGTGTCCGTTGCATTCGAGATGGGGAGATCTGGGGAGACTGCATGCAATTTGCAGTGGTGGGGCGTACGGCAGGTGGGGGCGGCACAGTAGGGTCTGGCAGTTCTCGGTCAATTAACCTACGACGTCAAGAACATCACTCAATGCTTGGTGCAAGCTACCCAAAAATCAAAGCTATGATGACCCCTTCCTAGATTTGCTCAGGTGCGTTGCGTTGCGTTGATGGCCTTAGTCGAGCTCGACGGCTGACTGCGATTTCGATTCGCGGCGGGAGTTCCAGCGTGTCATGTACGACTCCCACTCCGGCTCATCGCAGAGCGGCGGAGAAGACGAGTGGGTGCCGATCAGGCATCCGGAAGGCCAATCATCGATGGTGTACTCGTAAAGCAGATCAATTATGCCTGCCTTGTCGATGCTCTCTTCGAGCATGATGTAGTGGCGTATGCCCACGACGAGCCGGTGCAAGTCGGCGGCCATCTTCAGCAGGACGAAAATGGTCAGGCCGCATTCAACGCTGGGTATCTTCTCGACGCCGGTTGCCTCCCTGATCATGAGTTCGCTCATCACGAACTTCGTGGTCGTGTTCTCGTACCTCGAGAGTCTGCGGTGATCCTTGGTGAGGTCATCATAGATCGGGAACAGACGGCTCATGCCCATTGCCTTCACAGCCCGCCTCGCCTTTTCCGACTTGACGGCCTCGGGCGTGGTAGAGCAGACTCCGAAGTGTCTACCCTTTCTGGTCTGAAAGATGCCTGAGATGGCCCTCAGGAGGTGAGTCTGGGCTCCCGTGGCCAACTCGAAGCCGTCCTCCTCCCCCCCGGACGATAGATGGCCGCCAGGTGTGGTGAGAGGCGCAGTGTGCGTAGCGAGTGCTGCTGGGGCCGCATTGGTTGGGTCGGCAGGAGGGCGCATATTACCACGGCCTCTCTTCTTGGGCTGCTCCAGCCCCTCGACCTCGATGTCGTTCTCGTCGGTCCCTGACATTTTATCACTTTGCAGATTAGCGCGCATCGATACGCCCGTGGAGAGATAGTTCCGTACCTAGTCCGTTTTAGTTGCCGTCCTGGTCCTCGGTCAGAGGGCGCTTGCGAGATTGGGCGAGACCCAGCGGCCTGGGAGTCCCCGTCGCCGGGTCGGGCGAACCTGCTGTTCTTGAAAGGCAGCTCCTCGAGGGCCGTGTTGTCGACGAGCCTGCCGTCCTTGAAGAGCAGCTCCTTGAGGGCCTCGGTGTCGAGGTGCCTGCCGTGCGTGATCGCGGCGAGCAGGTTGTTGACGACCCGCACATAGTCTCGGCCAAAATAGCACAGGCAGTGTATAGACACCACCCCATTCAGGTCGAGGAAATCATACCGCTCCGGGATGCTGAGTTTCTGTCTCGCAAAGGCGGTTGATGCTCTCTCGTAATCACAAATTGTGCCGTAGTCCCGGTCAACCAAGTCTACATAGCGATAGTCGCCTCTGACGAGGCCAAAGTTCTTGAGGCTGATGAAGGCAACCTGCTCCTTGTCGAGCCAGCTGACCTCCTCGTTGACGCTTCTCTTCTTGGTGGCTGTGAAAGTGCCCCTGAACCAGAACCTCAGCTCGCGGCGCTTACCGTACAGCTTTCGCTTCTTGCGGGGCGGCACCGTGAAACCCATCGCGTAGCTCGTCAGCGGGCCCGCGTGGCTGTGTCTTGTTCCTTCTGTCGTGGTGGCTGACCGTTGATGGTGAGACCTGTTGCAGTGTACTGGTGCATGAGTGTGGTGAGCTGTGCAGTCAGGTAGGAGGGCGTTGTGTCCTGGCTCTCAAAGACGCGAATGGGAATAATAAGTGGCGTGTCGTTCAGGATTCAAGCATCTATCGGTTTGGCCTGTGAGTTCAGGTGCAGTGCCACCCGTTGCCGCAACGCGATGAGAGCCGCATGGACGCGATTTCAGCCCGTGGCGCGTTGTATGCTTCGACGTCATTCGGTGGTCTGCCTCAGGCTCATTCACAGTCCGGGGCGTTCTCCCAGTAAGTTCAGCGCTCGCGCACATAGACCCAAGTATATGTTCCTTCTCAGGCTGCGGACGCCGCTTGTGTGCGTTTCGACTTGGCCCTTTCGCAGGCGTGGAGGCAGATATCTCTCATGGATCTTCCGTGTTGCAGCCTAAGGAAAAGGCCAATCTGAACGCCGTACTTCTTGTAAATAATGCTATTCTTGGAGGCTCTCTCTCACACTTCGGAGCAATCAACCTCATCAGCGGCAGGCAGGCATGGCGCTGTATTGTCTAGGTAGAATGATGACAGTTTATGTTCCTCGCGTAGAGATTAGTCACTTGGTCTATTTCCGAGCACACTTATTACCGCATTTTCTCTCCCACCAGAACACTGAAGTAAACGGCTGTGGTGGTGGAGACGGGTGGCTGCGTTGTTATGCTATGTAAAGAAGACTCTCTTCAGAAAGGCAATATTAACCTAGACCCAGACACCCTCGCCAAGCCACACATTGTCATCATCATCACTGTCATCTGTGACGCTGCTCTCGTTGTTGCCTTCGGCCTCCTTGCCTTCGTCCTCCTGGCCTTCGTCCTCATAATCTTCTTGACCATCACTGCTCTCACTTCTGCTATCCTCCGAGCCGTCCTCGCCGTCGTTCGGGTATTCTTCATCAAGTGACTGATTGATTAAAGCAATGCGAGTAGCCTCGTTATCCCACACGGCTTTTAAGGCCGCATGCGCCTGAGAAATCTGGGACTTTGCTCGATTCGTCCCCGACTCATCGCCTGTTCTGGCCGCCTCCTGAAAGGTCTCGGCCACGTCATTCAGCATGTTGATGGCGGAATCAAAAGGCGCGCGGAGGTCGGGAGGTACGTTCATGTCCGTAGCCTCCGCAGTGCTCGCCCCGATCAGCCTACATCGCTGGTAGGTGATCTCCTCCGCAAGAAGTCCCCAGCGCTGAGGGCTGAGGCCCGGTGTCGAAGAAGCAAGAGTGATGTCGTGGATATCCTCCAGGGTTTCGCAGACCCACCCTGCCATCCTCCAAGACCACTCCCTAAGCGTTCCTGGCGTGCAGACAGATGGTCGGGCTGGGGAACCGGGACATGCGGTGGTACACTCTAGGCCCAAGCACTGCCCGGTTCCGACAACAATAATGCCTGGATTGCGGCCTGCGCAAGTTACCAGACCATTAAGGCATCTGTGCCAGTCGTCGGGGTCGCGAAATCTGAGTCGAATGTTGCGACGAACTGCCTCCCACTCCTCCTTCCATTTGTAAACCTCGTTGGGGTCGCTACGTCTATGGCCAGTGGGGCGGCAGAGGGCTTCCCAATCCTCCCCTTCGGCATACCATCGGATGAAGCCAACAGCGAAGTCTAGGATTCGGTCCTGATACTTGCGCAATTTCTTGATATGTTGTCGGCCTTCCAACGTCTGCTCCCAGTTCTCATCAAGAGCTGGTTTGTCGAAGAGGATTCTCACCTCGCGGATGTTCTCGAAGTTTTCCGCAAAATGATTTAGCACATACCTCAAACGGTGGGGCTGCTCTTCCTGGTCTTCTTCGGTATTTGCACAAATCAAGCGCACGGTAAGACGCTCGACAGCTGGAGAGGTCCTATTGTTCAGGATCCCGCCGGGGTAGATGACAGGAAACAGACTACCTTCCACGTGGACGTGTTTGAGCTTATGCCGGAGCAGCGGCCCAGTCACCCTGTCGTGAGTGCTGCGGTCTACAAGACGGAGTTGGAGGTATCCGGACGGGGGTTGGGCCGATACATGATCCAGGACCCAGCCCCAGAGCTCAGCCGGAAAATCCATGTCGGGCGCGTGCGCGTGTGTGGTGTTGGGACGACGGTGATGCTGAAGGTGTTGACAAGTGTGCTTCAGTAAATCCTGATGGGAGTGGGTTGATATCAGCCTTTTGCAGGCCTCGTTGGTGGCAAGGTCTGGTCTTGTCAGGATCAAGACAAGATTACCAAAGGTCAAAAAGATGGTATGGGTTGTTGATAGCAAGGCACCTGGAATTCCGAGGCAGCCAGGTGGCATGGAAGCAGCATGCCTTGCTTACGGTGGGTGCACAGGGACTCAAGGCAGACAATAACAGTGTTCCCTGTGTACAGCAAGTCCCTCAAAGGACCAAGGCAGCTATACCTATGTGGGGTTGAAGTCTGTGCCTGGTGGACAGTATGGGACTCGCTCAGAGAAAGAGATATTCTCCTTCAGTCACTACTGCCAGCGTATCTGTCCAGAGAACGGCAGTAATAATACGAGCAACCACAGTCGTGAGTCCGAGCTACACAAAGCACTTGTGCACCTGGGGAGCATGCAATGCCATCTCTGGAAATAACTGGTCATGAGTAGATAGAAACTCATGGGTATCGCATCTGGCTCCAGCAATCTCCGTCCCTAGCATCCAGGTATACCATCAGAGAGCGTCAACAAAGTGATTCATACTACTGTCATACACAGCAGGCTATGTGTAGCTAGTGGAAGACAGATGGTGCCGAGTGAGAATATTGAATTGAACGAGTGAATGACTGAGCCTATTGCGCCGGGAGGGAGAAAGCACCCGCCCAAGTAGTAACCATAAGGGCTCCTTTTTGACACCCGGCCGCTGGTCCATCGCCTGCCCACACCGGTAGCAGGACTGCGGTGCAGGGGCAAGCCACAGCGCCGTTGTATGAGAACAACTCCTCCAGAATCCTGCAGCCAGCCAAGGCTTGGTCCCAACGCATCTAGTCTGAGTCGTAGTTCTGACAAGCCTCGAGTATGCGATCACGAGCAGCTTGCGTCGAGAAAGATCTGGAGGCGTCCGGGGCTTGTGGTGTGCTGCGGAAATTCTCCCAGAGCGCGATGCGAGGCGCATCTGCGGGCGTTGCTTGCACGTTCGGCCGATGTGCTGGCTGGGTGACCGCCGCCTGCAAGGCTGGTAGGGTGGGACGTGAGGGGATGGAGGCGTCCCGGGCTTGTAGTGGGCCTCGGAAATTCTCCCAGAGCGCGATGCGAGGCGCGTCTGCGGGCGTTGCTTGCAGGTTCGGCCGATGTGCTGGCTGGGTGACGGACGCCCGCAAGGCCGGTAGGGCTAGGCGCGAGGGGACGGCGCCGCCCGAGGACATTGTTGTGTTGCGAGCATAGCCCGGAGCGGTGCGCAAGCCGTCGGGAGGAGGGAACGCCGGGCGGGGCCGAACTTCGGCGACTCGGTCCTTGACGATCTGCGACAGGTCCTCAAGCCAGTCACCGAACGCGGCGTACACGTCGAGGCTGCTGGCCTCACGCCCGGTAAAGATGAGCTCGATCGTGTGCGCTGTCGGGCTGAGGCCCGTCGCGCCCTCGTCGAGCTTGGCCGCGCCCCTGATCCTCGCGGCGAGGAGGTCTATGTCCCTTTCGACCGTCGCCGAGGATATCGTCAGCTTGTAGTCGAGAAGGTCCGACAGATCGGCAATGCTGCTGTCGTTTGGGTTCGGGGTCGCCTGCTTCTGAAAGGGGCCGACCGAATCGAGTTAGCGGATGCCCGAGCCAGGGCGACCTGGTAAGCATAAAGACTAGCCGCCCGAGCACTTACCGGCTTGCCTTGCGCCTCGTTAACCTGTGCCATGATTCCGTGCTGGCAACGCATCGTCTTCCGGATGCCAGTCGTCACCAAAAGAGCCTCTCCCCAAATGCAAACGCACGAGGGGAGAAGACTGCGCTATCTCTTTGTCCGCATGCCCCTGCCCGTCGCGTCTCAGACGCAAGCACGTGCGTCCTCCACGCCCATAGCAGAATCAGTCCAGCACGCCGCGCAATGCCCTCCATCACTCAGCAGCCAAAACACCAGAGCAGCATCACAAATTCAAGAGAACACCTGACCACCACACGAAGCACAGCACGCGACTCAAGCCAGCAACGATGTGCAACGAGTGCGGGAACAATGAGGAGGTAAGGCTTCCGCCACGGCAGGCGAAGCGCCCAACGCGTCATGGCTGACAACGCACCGCGCAGACCATCTGCAGGATCCCAATCGCGAGGATCTTGGAACGAAACCGCACCGAACAGAACTTTGTGATGTACTTCTGCCTCACGACCGTCGCCTCAATGCTCTTCGGCCTATTTACCCACGACGTTAACCCCGAGAACCGCAGCGTGCGGTTTCGGAACGGACACCTTACAACACTCCTCTTCGACCGGTGCTCCCTCAACCAGTGCATCGCAGCGCAAGCAAATGAAGGTTCCGGGGTAATCTTGGGCCACTTCATCGAGTTCCTCAGAGTCCTCCTTGAGTTCGCCGTCCAACAACGGGCCCTAGAACAACAGGCTGGCGCAGGCACGTGGGTCTGGAACGTGCAGTGGCAACACCTCCCGGATGTAGTGCAGTGGCTGGCCGGCCAGGGCTGCCCCTTGGACGTCGATAACGAAATGTGCTGTTTCTGGATCAGGGCATACATGCAAGGCCAGGCTGCGATGCCGCAGCCGCCGCAGCCGCCGCCACCTCTACCACAGTTGCAACAGTTGCCGGCCCAGCCTCCTGCGCGCCCGCACCCGAGCCCTGCGCCTATGGAGCAGCAGCTGATGGCATTTGCGCCCCCCGCCGTGGGCGCGCCGGCCCCGATGAACAACATCCTGGTGCTAAACACAGGCCCGCTTGGGGACCTGCTCGGCAGAGGTAAGCGGGCCGCCTCTCCCACAACATTTGCAACGAGATCTGACGTGCGCTCCGCAGGCAATCATGCCCTGCCTACCCCGCCCGCGGACATTCGCGCAACCGAAAAGGCGCTGGGTCTCCAGCGCAGCTTCCTGGACAACTGCCGCAAGATGAACGAGGCCGGCGCGTCGAAGGAAAAGTACTACGCTCGGCTGCAAAAAATCTGCCGGTCGATGGAGAAGCTGGTGTGAGGTGCTGCCCGCAGGGACATCCCACGGCTAAGAGCCGTCCACACTGCAGGAAAACACCCCTGATTACCAACCAGGTCATGTCATTGCAGGACGAGATGCTGAGGCCGTGGGTCATGGTTACTTGAAGGTTCAAGTTTCATGCACGAGGTTGCTGGACCCTGTCCAGCATATTCATCAATTACCAGCGCTGACGTGAAAATCAGCAACCCCATGCTTGTTGGGAAGGCATGGCCTCCGGATGTATCTAGTTAGCTGACGACTGTTTATGCCCTGCAATTTGGAGGGGAAGCAAGGGGAATCGCGCAAATGAAATTTTGAATGCCCTTTTTGCGACGATGCTAGCCTACTCATGTGCAATTAAGCGTTCCAAGAAAAGTGATCTACATGTGTGTGCCTCTTTTTTGTTGCAACATTCTTTCTGAGTTTTTCAATCCAACACAAACAAGTCCACAACTCATAATATTAAGATAGATCTCTCTTTCCCAATGAATGATCAGTATCATATATTTGAAATGCTTTTAAAAGGTATAATACTATTACATTTTCCGTCATCATCACCATGTGATCAGAATTAAGCACATAGGATTTGAATGTCAAGTGATCCAGTATCAAGGTAAAGGGACCCGAGCTGCGGAGTAGCACAAGCAACCAAGTTGGCCCAGCGAGCCTGGACCATGTAGACTACTTCCGATGAATGCGCACACGATGGCAAGAACAAAGCTCCCTCATCATGAGGCCCGGACAGTCTATCGCGCCTATCTGATTGACCAAATCGGCCGGCAACAAAGAGTACTCGCTCGAGCCAGCGCACGGCTTGTGGGCAAAGGGCATACCTACACCATGCAGACCCGTGCACGACATTGCCTACGATACAATGGTGTCACGGACGGGACGCCGTTTCGAAGCCGCAGGGGCGCCGGACACGGGAGAACAATAAAATAACAACGACAAAAGGACGAGAGCCGTCTCTCACACAACGGCAGATGCATGGCATGTCCTCCTGGCCACCCAAGGACGATGAAGATGAGAAACAGCAACCAGTTCCGCTGCGGCGAGCGCCTGCGCGACGGAAGCGCCTGCGGCGAGGCATTCACCAGGGCGGGGAACCTGCAGCGGCACCTCCGCGTACAGCACCAGGCCGAGATGCCGGCCCGGTTCAGGTTCATCCACATGATCCCCGACGCGAACGGCGGCCTGATCGAGTTGCAAGACGAGACCCACGACGGGCCCACCCCACCCGTCGCACATGACAAGATCGAGGCGGCCGTCGAAAACCCGGGTTGGATGGCCGCCATGGACCTGATGAGCCGGAACGCAGAGTCGATCGCGATGCACACCTCGAGCATCGTCAGCGCAGTCAGGAACAACAGCAGAAGCATTGACGCTGGCGACACAGCCCGGCACGCAGGGCGGGGTGCCATACCCCGGGCGGAAAGGGATGCGGTATTCAGTTTCGGGCGGGGCGTGTACCGCCAGCCTATGCCCTCCTACAAGGTCAAGCGGTCGCGCCCCGCCCCGCTGCAGCAGTGTGCCCTCAGCTGGCTGTCACAGAAGACCAAGGCGAGGGTAGATCGGACCATTGATAAGCTTATGCGCTCGTGGGGGGTCGCGCCGGATTACACCGCGTCGTGCATCCTCGTCCCAGCCAAGTGGAAGTCGAGGAACCCAGCCCAGGTCCTGGACGAGCTGACCATGCAGGGCTTCAACGCGATCAACTCGGCCCGGCTGGAGCTTAAGGCCGACGACCACCAGACGAGCTTCGCGCGCGCCGCCGCCTGGTTTGGCGACTGGGGCCCGAGGAGGGGTGTCGACCTGGACAACTTCCTCGAGGCAGGCCCGTTCCAGCGAATGGTAAGGAGGGCAACCTGTCTGATGTCCGCGGGTGTTGGTGGCTGACATTCCCAAGGACGGGAGCCATCTCTGCCACCAGAGAACGTGCATGTAAGTAAACCCCAACCCCGAACCCACGACTGACGGTTGGCTGAGTGTTTTGATTTTCTCCAAAAAGAAACCGAAACCATATCAAGTATGAGCCTTGTGACATTAATCAGGGCCGTGTAACCTGCGCAGACGAGGCTCAACAGATGCGAAGGAACGGTGAGAAGATCCCGTGGGGCTGCTCGCTGCACGACCCACCGTGCCTGTTGCAGCTCGCCGCCCTCGCGCCGTTCGAGGCCGTCCTCATCCAGCGCTTCGTGTTCAATGGCGGCACAGATGAAGGGGAGCTGCTGCCCCGGTCACGGCAGCACCGTTATCCTACTTTCGAGACCCGGATCCCTGTCTCGTTCGCTGTTGAAGGTGAGGCCAACCCGCCCCCCCTTCCAAAAGGGAACCCCGGCGCCGCCCCACTTGGCAGGGTGCCGAGGCCGAACCTGTGCTGCCCGTTCTGCCCGATGGCGAGGACTTTCAACAGCGTGTCCGGCTTCTGGGGCCACCTCGCACACAAGCACGATGGTGAGGACGATGACAAGCGCGCCGCGGCCGTCCGCTCCTCCGCGGGGGAGTGGAAAAAGTATTGGATGGCCATGGCCTTCACACCCCCGCCAGACTCGCCGACATTGTCAAAAATCACTCAGGCCTTGGCCCCTGGCTTCTCATGGGCCAATGTTCAGTCATGGGACCTACGGCAGTAACTGTCTCATTGTGGGGACGGGATGTATGCATAGGTACCTAAAAGACCAAGTTTAACAAACCAACTTACATCATGTACTTCATATGGTGCAGCTCCATATCCTCCTACACTCGACAAGTCCAGGACTGACTGTCATTGGGGCCTAGCTGGAGAGCGGTGGCAATCCGCAACATAGCTATTCACTTAATGCCAAACACCATCCCTTTCTCCCATGCTCAATTGAGGCACAACAACCAAGTAAACCTTGTAATGCTCATTACTTATTAAATCTCATATCATAGAAAAGAATATTGAACTTCTTTATATGGTAAAAGTTACTACCTGATTTTACATTAGATTTTGCAAAAAATCGAAAATATTTTCTCCAAAAGCTGCATATCCCGGGTTACATATTACCTCCCGTGATTTTTACCGGCCTGCTCTTCGCCTTGTACACATGGAAGAGCTTCATCATGGTTTCTTTACAGAACAAAATAATTTACGCCCCTTACCTTCCCCCGACCGCACGCTTCGAACAGATTGCAGATTGGCAAAGCAAGCTCTTTGGCATCAAATGGAAGGAGATACACATGCGTTCCATTGACGGGACGGATCTTGCCTTGGCTGTAGCCAGTGTCTGTTCAGAAGTCGATGAGTCGGGCGGAGGGCCCGTGTCTCACCATGTCTACGTACTCTACCTGCAAGGTTGCTTCTTCCCTTGTCTTTTTCTAACGCTTCTCACAATGTCGTTGACCCGGAGCTCAGGAAACGCGTCGTCCTTACCGCCTCGCTTGCCAGATCATTCCTGGATCCTCAGGAAAATTAAGACAAGCTTTAGGGATACATATCCTGAGTGCGGGAAAGTTCGTTTCACTCAAGTCGGTTTGAGTTATCGCGGGTACTGGACTTCCGCAGGGACCGCGAACGAGACTGGCATCAATCTAGACGCCATCGCAGCCGTGAAATGGATATCACAGCTGCACGAAAATACGTACCCTAAAGCCGAGAACGGCGAGCAGCCCACGAGGCCGATCCTCTTCATCTGGGGCCAGAGCATTGGATCAGGTTTTGCAACCAATCTCGCAGCGTCAGGCGTGATTCCGTCTCACCTCGAGCCAATAGCCTTGATACTTGAGACGCCTTTCTTGTCCATCAAGGCGATGCTCGCGTCGCTGTATCCTGAGAAGTGGTTACCTTATAAGTATCTTCATCCTTTCTTACGAAACTTCCTAGACAGCTACAGGAACCTCGGCACTATCGCTGCACAGCGGGTGGAAAGAGGTATCCAGCCGCCTCACATCTTCATACTCGAGGCTGGCAGGGACGAGGTTGTGCCTCCAAGTCATCCAGAGGAGCTTCGGAAAAGATGCATAGAGTTGAGCTTACCAGTCGAGACAGTTGTTGTGCCCCGAGCGTTTCATAGCGACGCAATGAATGGAGGGGCCCACGTTGCTGCGTTCATCATGAAGGAGACGGCGAAGGTAACCCGTACAATGCAAGCAGAGGAAGCAATGGCTGGTTCTCAGAAATCATAGCCTATTAATTATCTCACGAATCAATCCCTGCGTTCACCTCTGCAATGGCATACTGCCATTGACGATCAAGGACCTGTTCTGTGGATTATGATGTCCAAGGGTCATGGGTCTGTTAGCAATATCCTTCCGGAACAAGAGTTGTCTTAAATAAATTCACGGCAATTCAAGTCAATGAGCTTTTAATCAGCACCTCAAAGAGGCATACTGGAACCCATTCTTGCCAAATAGAGTCCAAGATATAGCCCAAACATTGAACCTTCAGGGGATTCGTAGCCCTAGCCAAAAACCCCAACCCTAGCCCTCCTCAGTACAGAACCACTGCAAGCTCATTGACCACCAACATGCTGTTTTGGACATCCACGTCGCGTCTTTTTTTTTTTTTTTTGCTTCAACACTCAAGCATGGCTCAATCTGATTTCGCTTGACTCGATCATTTCATATCACACGGTGTCTCCTTGAGACTGTGAAAACTTCCTGGTATATGAGCAGGCGCAGCGGCGCCAGGCACGGAGCCACAATGAGGATTGTTTGAATTCCTAACAAATACCAGGTGTCCCCGCTCGTCCCGCCCGCGTCTGTGCCGGCCTGCGACAGGTCTCGAATCCCTCATTTCCTGCCTGAGTCGTCGTTGTGTACGTCCACGCAAGCATCAAGACGCCTGCAGTCGCAGCCGAGGCTGGACTGGAGGGCGTACACTGCCTCGCCGGTGTGCCCTCCTGATTGCAACATGTCGCTTCATGATCCTGCCGCGTTACCCATCAGCTCTGTTGAGGAACTGAAGTCTAGTCTCGCCTCTCAGCTTGACAAGGTCGGAACCAAACGGGAAGACGTGGCTGGGGGTGTCTTACAGGATGTCATACAGAGCTGGCAAAAAGGTCGCGAAGACTCACTGCCCGATGCCCTGATCTATCCTGTGAGGCGAGACCTTGAAGAAATACCCGCAAATATTCCCAAACTCAAAGCCGAGCTAGAAGCTAAGCTACGTCCAGGAGCGTCCTTCCTGTGGGAAATTGAGAGCGATGCCGGCCTCGATCCTCCTTTGCTAAGCGTGGATAGCCTCGACGAGCGAGGCTTGGCTGTCTGTCGGGTTTTGACAGAGATACCGTCTCTTGAAATCTTCTTGACACGATACGACCAAGCTCAAAGTGGCCATGGTCAAGAAGGCGTGGACTATTCCGATCTATTGGGTCGTCCTAGGCTAAACAATTTCAACATGCCCAACCTGGACACCCTCAGCTCCTCTCATCGTGACTGCGACGCTGTAAGTTTTCTTTTCTCTCCTTATTCGAGGTCTGAAATGCTAATAGAGTGATCGTGCCAGGCTGTTGTGATATGCCGCACCGACCCTCTTGTGGATAACCTGATGGACATGGCCCAAGAGGAAGAGAGAGAATCGCTCAGAGACCAAATTTTGTGTTTTCTCATACATTACGCAGCTGAGAACCTATCTCAGTATGTGCTTGATGGTATTGATGAAGCCATCGCGGATGGTCTTGTTCACGTCAGCACCTGTGTTGCAAACAAGCTGCTCATATGCAGTATGATTATCAATGACTGGCGCGTGTTCCACACTACAGCCCTTGATTACCTTTCGGAGCCACCGACGGAGCTGTTTAGCGTCCTCAGCAGGGTTTCGGATTCTTGTTCCATGCCTTTGGAATATTTCGACCTTGGATTCAGCGCGTTGCTCAAGAAGTTGGCTAGGAGCGAGAGACTCCCGGACGTACTGTTAGCGATGGAGACACCTGAGCATGCCAAGTCCAATCCGCACGGCTGCGTTGCTTCTTTTATCGACAGTCATTTCTATGCCATTGAAAGACACTTGGGTCCTGGAGCTGGGCTTCTGGGTTTCCAAGAGGCAGGAGTTGTGATACGTATTTGCGCGTGTTATCAAGATGGTTTCGACAGGGCTGACCAGTCAGTTCTTCCATGCCCCGTGGTTGCTTCCCTGCACAATGCTAATACTTCTTTCTACCCAGGTTGGATACCATGTTTGCTGCTGGAGCCGATAACGGTAGATTCTGTCTTGGGCTTGTCCTGCACTTATTCAAACACTTGGACGACGGCAGTATCTCTCCATGCACAGCCCGGTCTTGGTATCAATACTTCCGCGGTCATGGGCTTGCACGCATGCGTCTTTCCGACATCAAATGCATTACTGAATTTTCCAAGGATGAAACTGGCGAGGAAAACCCAGGTTGCGATGTAGTTGACAACACTAGAAAATTTCTTGGCCGCAGTCCTATTCAGAGGGGCGAGGCAAGCAGTATGTTTGCGCACATGGTACAACTGGGATGGTACGAGGAGGCGGTTGAATTTCTTACGGAATTTGTGCTTCGAAAGCTGCGTCTTGACGACCCGGGCTTCAACGGCGATATCTTTGAGTCGTTATGGCTCCCATTTTTTGCTGAAGTCTTCAGAGCCTATCGAAAACCCGGAGATGAGAATTGGCGGCAAGTCGATCCAGTTCTGAAAGACACGTTCCTGGCCGTAATAGCTCTCTACACAGTCTGTGCAGTAGGGCGCGAGCCAGGGAAAGGAAATCTCCGGAGAGCGAGATTAAGCAGTCGCTGCGATTGTTTTTCATGCCAAGCCGTGAATACTTTCCTAGTCGACGAAACCAAGACCCGACAACTCTTCCAGGTCATTCATAAGAAGAATTCGGGCACGCGGGAAGTGGTCAGACGATGGGAAGCAGTTCACAGCACAGTGACCGTCTCACGCCCAGCTCTCGGCCACATTGTCCGTCAGCTTGATGACGCAGAACGTGACTGCGCGTGCCATATACGCGAAACAAAAGCAGCAGGGCCCGTTCTCTGCCTACAGAAACGAGACAATGGAAGACAGTGGCGAGCATGGTATGATAGGCGAGAATTAGCGAAGGAGAAGATGTCCGAACTCGGGTTCCTGAGGGAGATCTTTGGGAAACAGCACGTTACGTGGGAATCTCTGGTCTTTCTGGAAAAGGCTTCGCCCACCGAGCTGATGATCCCATTCATTATGGATAACGCAAAATTCGAGGCCAAGACATTGACGAATATCAGAACAATGCTTCGGGAGCAGCTCGTATTGCTTCGGCAGCGTCGCGGCCTGACATGGAAGACGATCACAGTGAGCCCCGAAGGACTCACGATCATATGGTTATAAGTGGGAGAAGAATTACGGGCCAGCGCAAGAGTAATTCAAACGATCTTCCCCGGGAAATTGTGTGTGTGGTGTCTGCTGCTCCACTTTCCATGGGCGATGTGCATGGAGGTAGGCGTAGGGGACACAGACTTCGATACAACGCAGTGGTTTAAGTGTGGCAATGGAAATGGACAGGTTTCGGTAGATAAAAAGATTTCGAGGAAACCGCAGCAGTCTATGAGACTCGACTGATCTGCACGGCCTGACATTCCGTGGCTCTTGGACGCGCACAGAATCCGGCATGCTGTGACACCCATTGGCCACGGCGGAAGAGGCTTTGAGGCTTTCGTGCTATGGCCCCTGTATTACCTTGAGAATCTAGCAGCTGCGGTAAGTAAGGCGAGGCTGAATGCCGGAGAGTGGCGCACGAGGAGCAAGACGCTTTCTCTGGTGCCATTATTGAAGATGCTCTGACCGGGACCACAGCTCCCCCGATCGCGCCCCGCTGCTGATAGCTCTGGGAGTCATCGATGACTCCCACAAGAGTATCGTACTTGCTCATTACCCTCCGTCTCGGATTTCAGAGAGTCTCAAGCTTTTTCTCCATGCACTCGAACAGAATTTGAATGTCGAGTATTCCGTTTCTCATCTTCAAAAAATACATCAAAGAGGTGCGAGCACCTGTACAGCAATCATGGCGTTGCGATCTATGAACATCCCCTCATCTCCCCGCCTTGTCAACGACAGCCCCTTGTATAGCACTGTCGCCCTGTTACTTCTATCCCTCATCTCCTATGCCATATACCAACTCTTTTTTCACCCCTTATCCGGATTAGCAGGTCCAATTCACCTGAAGTTCACAAGTGTCCCCCTGTTATGGCGTTCATACGACGGCAAAGAGGCGACCTATCTCACCTCCCTGTTCCGCCGCTTCAACACGCCAATCCTGCGCATCGGCCCAGGCGAGGTCCTCATAGCCGACGGCGCCGCGCTTGCGCCTATCTACAGTTCCAACGGCGGATTCCCCAAGGCGGCCTGCTACCGCAACTTCGACATCGACGGGTTCCCCTCCCTGTTCTCGGCCCTGGACAGGGCCCACCGCGCACCGCGGGCGCGGAGCGTGCAGCCGCTGTTCGCGACGGCAAGCCTGAGAAAGGGTGAAGAAAGAGTCTCCGCTGTTGCATGGGGACTGGTGGACAGGCTGCGGCGTGAGAGGGACGCCGCCAGGAAGGAGGGCGGGAGGGTGGACGTGCTCGACGCGGCTAGGAGGGCGGCAGTCGACACGGTTACGGCTTACCTGTTTGGGGTAAACTACGGAGGCATCGGCGAGACTGAGAGGGCCGAGGAGGAGGCCGAGGGCAAGCTGAGCGCGAGCCAGTTCGTGAATGCGTTTGTCGCGGTGGGCCGGTTCTTCTTCCTCCCGACTTGGGCTTTCGTGGCCCTGGCGCAAGTGGCGGCTTATCTGTTTGAGACCGAGGACACAAAAGCCAGCTTCGACAGCGTGCAGACTTTTGTTGAGAGACTGGTGGATAAGGCAAACGTGGAGGATGAGACGTACCAGGCGCGGATGCTGAGGGCTGGGCTCAGCAGGGAGGAGGTTGCTGCACAATTGAAAGACCTGATGTTTGCCGGTACAGGTGAGTTCCATGCTCCGGATGGCTTCATTGCTTTCATAACGACACTGACTTGGTTGATGTAGATTCGAGCGGGATGAATCTGAGCACGTTCTGCTGGCAGCTGGCGAAGCACCCTGAGATGTGAGTATATTGACCGAAACCCAGAAGAGCCCTAGATTGACACGAGGAACAGATATGCAAAGGTCAAGGCAGAAGTCCTACAGGCGAAGCAGGACGACGCTGGATATGACCCATCCTCGCTGCCTTACCTCCGTGGCTGTCTTAGGGAAACACTTCGTCTCAGCATGGCAAATCCAACAAGGCTCCCAAGAGTTGTTCCTGAGGGCGGGTGGGTGTTCGCACCGGAGGCGGGCTTCTCCTTCACTGACCAGAGTCCGGCAGGTAAGACTCAGCAGCAATCGAAGAGGTCATACTACCTTCCGTCAGGGACGCTTGTCTCGGTGCAGATTCACACGATGCATCACAACCCCGCTGTGTTCACAGACCCATATGTGTTCAAGCCGGAGAGGTGGCTTGAGTCACCACAGGAACAGTCGGAGAGGATGGGCCGCGATTTCATGCCATTTTCACTGGGCAGCAGAGCCTGCATCGCCCGAAACCTGGCCATGATGGAGCTGAACATGGCATGTGCTGCGATCCTCGAGAGTGGTGTGCTTGATGGGGCGACAAACGTGGGTGGTGAGATCGAGATTCTCGAGTGGTTCAACAGCAAGGTTCGTGGTGAGCGTGTAGAGATCGAATACAGGTCTACGTAACGACTGCTCAGCATACATAAGTGTGTGGAAATTATCCAAGACGCGAAGGTAGTACATGTGAGCCCACACGGTCGTTTTCAGAGACCCCAAGGTACATCGATGCAGCCCTTGCACGAGGGCGGGCAGTCGTCAGTAGTGCAATACATATTGTGCATCACAAGTAGCCACTGAGCTTCGGTTGTCTATGTTGTCGAGGCTGTCAGGCACAACAAGCCAAGTTGTATTTTTTTTTCCGGTCAAAATCTCGTGTCGCGAACGTTCTGGCCATGACGGTTGCTGGAGCCAGGCCGAAATACATCGCCGTTGGCTTCAGACTCCGCGAGAAACACACGCGCTTTCAAGCACATCAAACGAGCCGATGAGAAGGAACAGATACGAGTTGTGTTATTTTATTTCGAAACTCCTGTTCTGACACTTTTTCTCAAAGAAAAAAAGAGAAAGAAAAAAAAAGAAACAACCTTCTATCGCTTTGACAAGGCTCTAGAAATTACTCGTCCTCGTGTTCTTTCAATGACCCCTACAGCCTGCCGATGCTCCACTGCTCCTACCCGTGTAACACACCATTAACTGCGATCAATCAAGTGGCCCGGAGATGACCACCCAATTCCAGGCGCCATTTCAACATTCATTCGTCATAGCTTCCCACGAGGCAGATCAAATACGGCGGGTTGGCAGACATAGCGGGCATCAACTTCCGAATTCAGCCACCACACCATTTGAAGGCTTGCTGACATGCAGACGAAATGCTGCAGCTCCTCTTTCTTTTTTGTCCGCTTCACAGCGCATCCGCAGGAGCAGAGCCTCATTTGCCCTGGCAGATGGGATAGCGCGCAGAGTCTCTTCGGGGCCTGCCCTGTCACCATGAGGATATGTGCCATAAATGTTCTCCCTCGCCTCTATCTTCGTAGAGAGTTGAGGCGCCGCGCCTACTATTTCCATGATTTGTTCACGCGAGTGCCTCCAATATGGGTGATTCTGACCCGACACCATCATGCTTCAGCGCTGAATCCCATGACTCTCGGGATTCAACACTGCATTACCTCGGATGTTGTGAGTTCTGGGAGAGACCAGGATATTTGGAAAGCCTCAAGCCCGAAGAGAGGAAACGCATCGATGGTGAACTCCGTCGCTTCATCCGTCTTCGCATGGCGCTCAAGAACGAGGACGATGATTCAGTATCCAGTCTGGTTGGGAACCTAGAAGAAAGCATGGCAACTTGGAGAGAATCGCTCGGAGGTGACGATACTAAAGCAGTTCGCAATTGGAGGCGTGGCAGAGGCTTGCCAACAGCGTATCCCAGGGTTTCCCTGAAGAAGAAAAAGCATCTGGATCCTACGATCCGGACAGTGACGTGAAGGCTTTTCTCGTAAGCTACAAGGACGGAAATCATGTCGGAAACGCACGGGACCACGGGCATTCCCACGACCACAAGATGATCGCGCCGCAACGCAAGATACTCGTCTCGCAGCTGTTGATGCAACATGACCCAGGAGGCCCATCGAAGGCTTCAGATAGACTTCTTTCTGAATTTTCACAGGCTTCGGACGGCAGTATTAACTACCTTCATCTTCCCGCCAACAACATGGCTATGAGTACCCCATTCCTTGCCTTTAGATAGACCATGGAGAGTCGGGGCGGTGTTATTCTCAACTAATTTGGACCCATATGTAGTGGATCAAGGTCAGTCAAAATACCGAATTTCCCATATATGTTCACAGCATCTGAGCCTCATAAAAAGATACTAATAAGCTCATCCTTGCCGAATATAGAGAGCGGTGGAGCTGTATTATGGCGAGGAAGGTCACGATCATGGCCATGGCGAGAAAACCCGGGCGCAGATGCTGCTCGGTCCCCAATTTTGGAGAGGTCAGCAACATGTTGGGAAATCAGCGGAGCTTCATGCCCGTCATCTGCGGTCTCTGTGCGAGTTGGTCCCTTCAGGTAAACAAATACTGTGACAACACATTAATCGTTGCCTAATGGCATTTGACGACTAATCACGTCCTCATACACGTTCAGATCCCAGCGAGGTCGATGCAAACCCGGAAAATATGGTTCTGTTCGTGAGTACCCAGCAAGAATGATCTGCAGACTGACGATTGCTAACCGGTCCTAAAGATGCCGTACTTACATTGGGATACAGACCGTCAAAGGGAGAACATTACGCGATTTCTCGGCCAAGAGGAAGACAAGAAACGCAAGAAAGGGGAAACTCGCGAGCTTCGACGGAAGCAGAACCGGCAATTTGAACGCAAGGCATTGCCCAGTGCTCTCGCCAAGAAGGAAGACGTCGCTCCACCCAAAATATCCAGAACCAGATACACCATGGAGATGGACCCAAACTCACCTGGAATTTTCAAGACTCTCACTCAGGTTGCCAGTGCTGTACAATCCAAACCTCATTTATGGCGGTCACATCACCCAGCTCTTTTCAAGAACGACAAGAATGGTCGGATACTCGCGGACAAAAACAAGCCTGCGGGACCCCTTGGTCAGGTACTCATTGATGCTGCACGGCTATACCAGGCAATCGTGACCTACCTAGACAAGATGCTCATACGGAAGTACCTTTACAATGATCCGCCACTTCATCCTCATCGCATACTGGATCAAGCTTATTACAGCACGCTCAAGACCACCAAGTCGCGAGACCGTGACCAGGTGGTATATAGAGGAACAAGGCCGGACCCGCCTCACTCTATCGACGTGAATACCAGAGAATGGACCTGCTCTGACGAGAGGGCAAATGGTAAAGAGCGGTGTACGAAAAATACACGAGGACAGAAGCCGGAGGGCAAAGACCAGCGTATGGCAAACACACAAGAGCAGAAAGCGGAGCGCAAGGACCAATTCTGCGTACACTGCGCCAACCATGTCCGTAAAGTGTCTCGAATCCTGATGGTCGACCAGTTGTGGATGTGGATACTCGACGACAAAACAATCATCACTGCCTTTCCAAAGCGGTAGGGCCTAAACAAACAAGATCCATCCGGGATGCACAAAAGCACCAGGGTCAGGTTGCAGAATCTGAGGCCGGGACATATCAAGACTGTCTTTGAGCTCGCCTTGATCATCCTGGACGAGTTGACGAACGATTTCTTTGATCGAACCAAGACTGCAGTCAGTTCCACTTCTCTGCAATGTGTCCACGCGTACTTGGCGTGTCAGCTTGTTCTTGTTCTGACATTGAGATATCATAGGCTGAGCAACCGGAGGTCCTCAATATCTTCTCCAAGACCATAGGGACCATCGTGAGAATTTCAAATCTACTGGTTGGCTTTTGGGCCATCACCATCGATTTACGTCCCACTCCATCATATAACCCGAGTTTGCTGTAAGAACTGACTCTCTACGCTGCAGAACAACAGACAGACCCTGGGCTACCAGTATCTTTGGGACTGGACGCGAAACCTCGCCAAGGTCGCCTCACCAGGGGCTCCCCTAGCCGACTTGAGCGAGTTCGTTGCACCACTTCTCAACATCAGTACTGAGGGTGCACTTCAACGTGATATCAAAGATGTTCTTGACGAATTGGGTATCATACTCTACCTCCAAAACCAGCAGCTGGTCGTCATCGAGTCATTTGTTGGTCACGCAAAGAGTTTATTAGACCCCAAGTACCAGCCTGGATTGTCATTGTCGGCCTCGCTTACTTCTCTGAACTCTCCTGGCTCGCCTATCTCGGGTGCATCAAATCGTCCACTTATCAACAAAGATCTCGAAACACGCAAGAATAATTTGAAGAATTTGGCTTGGTTCACGAGGATGTCCGACAATTTGCTTGCTTCAGTCACTGGTTGGACTGGGGAAATTGAGACACTAAAACAGAGTGCCGAGAGCGTGTCAAGCAGCGTGAGTTTAAAATAACACTCTTGCCCGTTCCGCCCTAAGGTAGCTAGCGAAAGATGTTCTGACATAGCAGAAATTAACTAGCTGGAAAACTTACTTGCCCTGAAGCAACAGCAAGCTTCTGTAGTCCAAGCGTGGCAATCTGTCCAACAGGCTGAGGAAGCCGTGAGTCAAGGCCCCGCGATTATGGTCTTCACATTGATCACTATAAGCTTTGTAAGCCCAACAAAATGACTGTTCTTGGTCAGTTTTCTATGCAGCGCTGATCCTGGATGTTCATCTAGCTTCCTCTCGCGTTCATGTCAAGCATATTCGGTATGAACAACGAAGAATTTTCTGGACCTGGGGCGCCAATGCGTCTGCTGCAGCAGTTCAAATTGATGTGTAAGCCCTCACATACCGAGCACTTCAAATTTTTCCCACCTCTAACCCCTGACAACTTCGGAATGAATAGTTCCTATCTCAGTCGGGATCGTCATTGTCGTACTCGTCTTTGCCTATAGCGGGTTTGTCCACACCATCGTCTGGCTTGCATACCAATATCTCATCATATCCACACTGGTGAAGACTTCACTTTACGATCGGATCTATCTGAGTCTTGACTGGAAATCTGCATCTCTCATGCGCAAGGTTGAGGAGAAGGTCAGAGATATGAAATTGCTCATCAAGAAGAACAAACAGAAGCGGACTTTCAACAAGATCCAAGAGAGGCGGAAAAAACAGGAGATGGCAGAAATGGAAGAAGGGAAAGCACAAAAAGAGGAATAAGCCAGGAAGAAACAGGTGGTTCCTCACTCAAATGGACGAGAAGGAGGCGCGAGCGATGCTTTGCACAAGCTAGGAGCACCATGTGTCACACCAGGCATTGTCGCTACACCACCTGCAGAAAATCCCAGGGTCCAATTCATCAACTCGCTGCCGCCACATACTCGCAGAGCAGGCACCGAATCATCCGGCCAAATGTGCAACCTGGAAGCCCAATCAGGGGAAGCATCTTCTGCGCCGCGGCGGACTTTGCTTCAGGTTCCCCGAACTACATCTCTTGGAGTGCAGACGACAGCTAGCCTGATGCCTCCAGATGGAGAATGGCCGGGATGTTATGATTAGACAGAGTACGATGAAAGACTGAGTCCTTTGATTGATGAGATGCAAATGCCCACTCTTGTATCGTCTCTGATTACAAAGTTATGCTTGTGAGGCCCTTAGCACGGCATGGACGGAAGATCCACTGTGGACACCTATCTTTTATTAGAGTAGATATGATGTGAGTTTCAACTTCAAGATTAACAAACTTGACTACCTGGCCCACAGAGCCAGTCGGGTAGAGCAAATGCAACGAAATCACTCTGATTGACGATCCACCTCAGCCAGTCTTTGCGTTCAGCAGCGATTTCTTGTTTGACATATTAGATTGCAGGTATGAGGCATGGACCAGAGTGACTTAAAGGTCTCATTTTGGTGATTCGTGCTGGCTGTTGGAATCTACACTCCGTCGATAAGTCCACGTACCTGGCCGGCTAGGCATATAAACGGGGATAGTTGCCCCACAACTAGACTCTACGCACCCAAGCGCATTTTGCGTCGTTCCAGATTTCGTGTTTGTACATTTCCCAAGGAAAGTACTTCGGTGCTTCTTGGAGTTCCAGTGACAGATCCCTGCAAGCACTGAGGAGTCTGGGAGCCGCTCCAAGCAGTGAAGGAGCCAACTCACTCACGCCCCAATGTCATAAACAAGGCCATATGATCTTTGCACTCAACACCACCACCACCACCACCACACACCTTCACTCCTTATCACTCTGTTCCTCCCTGCCAACCTCACTCTTTTTCTCTCACCCTTACACATACCCACTCGAAGGACAAGCTTGCCCAAAAGTACCTTGCTCTTCCTGTCATCCAGCGCCATTCAAGATCCTGCAGGCTCACGACGCGCCTCAACAAACATGGCGCACAAGCCGTCCCGTCACCTGCCTGGCGTGGGCACACACGCAAATTCACAGCCTTCAGACACAGCAGGCTGCAAAGTGGCCGATGAGGAAGTCGAGATCGCTGTTGGTGAGGTCAAATACCTCCTGATACCAAATCATAAAGTTGTGCTCACACCCATCCCCTGCCTCTTGTTCACTACGTGCGTTACTTCCTCTGACAAATGACATGCGCGCCATAAATTGGGAATTGGCCACAGTCCATTATTGGTACTCGTGTACAACACCGCCCCAGACCAAACCATCTCCAAGTCCACTCTGCGAGACTTTCACGCCAGCGTTCTCGATCGTGACGATGTCTTCAGGCCTGAATTCTTCCGCAATGTGCTTTTTCACGGCGCGGAAAAGGAGGCCTTGAACTTTGAGCCTGACGCCGTTGACTACCTGGCATCCTGGGGTACGGAACTCACATATTTCGTAGCCAGTAGAACTGAAGTTGAGCCGGGACCATATGTCGTCAAGGGCGGGCGAACTTGGCAGCCGTGGAGAATCTACCACCATTTCAATTCGACATTCATGACTACCTTCAAGCCTTCGTGAGATGGATCAAGTGGATTGGGTCGGATTTTCTACAGAAGGGGCCTCAGAACATTCCTGGTCAAGTGGCTGACCACATTGTACTGCAGCTGTCCTTGATACTCCGTACGCCGGAACCAGCGGAAGGGTCATTGTGCCGTCTCGCTGCTACTACAGACCGTCCAAAGAACGCCCACTAGATAGAGCCCGGATCACCGTCAAAGACAAAATTGCTATTTCAGGGCACAGGACCAGAGCGTGGTTGGAACTGTACGCTGAGAAGACCAAGACTGCGGCTTGTATAAGAATCTTGACTGTCGCTGGAGCCATCATCTTGGGAAAGGTGAAGCTACGAGCCATGATCATGAGAGAAGAGCCTCTCGAATGTGTCGAGTTCACAGCTCCGTTCAACCCACGACCTGATCGGTATCGGGTTCCGTCTGGATCATCTCATGCAAGCGCCGCAGGTGTCGCTTCCTATGACTGGCTCGATTTATCTATTGGGTCTGACAGTATGTGCTTGCTCCTGATTCGGTGCAGACACCGCATGCTTAGTGACGAGACACAAGCGAATGGAAGCGGCCGTAAAGCAGCATCTTACAATGGATGCTATTAGATTCGGCCTTCAACCGGAATCATGGATACCGAAGGCGTCGTTGGCCAATTCCCGTAAGTCTTAAACGGGTCCCCTCTGCAATAATACGGTCAGCTTACTCTGTGGCGCTCGTTCAAGATTGTTCGACATGCCTGTCTTTTTTGGAAGAGACATGTCGAGATTCTCTGACTTCATCTCCGTATGGTATGGAGATTCACCTTTGCTTCGTACATCTTCTGAGGTTTGTGTTCAGTTTCAATAACGTCCATTGCTACTCACACTCATAGCTACCGGTTAAAATTCTCTATCCTCTCGACTACCTACCTCCCAACTCCCAACGCAGCACAGACAAGTCTCATTGAGAAGTTCGTCAAGGGCCTCGGGTTGTCACTGAGCGTCTCGAGAACAAAGATTTCACTAGCCGAGCTCTGGAAACGCGACCTCCCCGACGGTCCGGTGCACACTGATATCGTGGCGTACCTGTATCTTGTACGTTGATATGCCTTTCGTTGCAAAGCTCTACTAAATCTCGCCAGGCTGGAGCCTATCCGTACTATAGGGACTCATACTACGATCTTGCCAGCTTCAGGGACGAGTATCAGCAGAAGTACGGAAGGCCTCCTTTCGTGCACCATGCGATGCGGTGGCAGTGGTAAGTCAGTTCTTCTGAGAAAGAAGAGAAAGAGCCGACTCGGCTAAACTCTTATGATATGGACATTTAGAAGATCATTTCCCTCGAAGAACGGGACGAGTACTGGCGTCGATCCGAAATCTACCGCAAGTGGCTCCTTGAACGAGTCTTTGATTTTGACTCAAAGACATCCATGACCATCATGGTCTTTCCGATTGAGGTCGGGAAGCCAAACTACCGTGAAGCCGAGCTTACGTGAGTCAACATGGCGCTGTCACTCTTGGGTTGAGCAGCACACCTACAGGATTTGATACAGGCCACTGGCGATCCTGCCTGGATCTGCTTCGTTGAACATGTCTCCTATGATGCGAGCACCTGAGTTGATAGCCCCGGGTATCTCAGCTCACCATTCCTTGACGTTGTCACTGGCTAACTCAGTCTCAAGCTGGCGACGTCCTCATCATTCATGGGTCACCCAGCGGCAAGAGCATTTGCCCATTGCAGTCTCTGTCATTGGTGCTCCCGGTATGCTCGCATGACGGACCAGTATTTTGAATGGGCGTTGACTTATTGATTGATCCTTATAATAGGCACGGATCTGATTCTTGCGAACTTGGTATCCAAGGACTTGAAGGGCGCGGGTCTCCCAACCCAGGTCAAGACCGGTAGGTTGGTTTTCGGAGAGTAGGCATATTCGACGTGCGCCAGAGTAGAGCGCTGGAGAAGCAAGTTTTTTGGTGGATTGCTTGGCCTCGAACAATCACGTCTAGAATGCCAAACCAATTGGTTCAAGTTGACCCTGAAGCTGAGTTCTGCCCCGGGGTCAATCCCAGATGCAAAGCCAGTCATCATGATTCAAAAGGTGGTTAGATCATATTCATACGATCCAGGAATGCACATGTAGCGGCTAAGACCTGCGCTTGTCACTTTTGTTGCATCGATATTCGTCCAAGTCCCTCATCTCATGGTCTTGAGAATTTGGTCCCAAAATGTTGGCGAGCCTGAACGCGTTGCTTGCGTAAGCATCGCCCGGACACAGCCAGCCATCAGCTACCGGCGGTGCTGCAGGATTCTCGCCCCTTGCCTCCCACTGCCACCCTAACCAGCCTGACCGGCCTGTAGGGACCCCTGCAGCTCAATCAAACTCAGGTCTCACACTTGCACCGATGAGTCTTTGCCTGACCGAGCGCCCGCCCAACCAGGTGCCCGCCTTTCGTTCACAGCCCCGCAAAAGCCAGTCACGTGCGTTGGCGTCGGTATCGCGCAGGGATTGCGCAGGGATCTAGAGTGACATTTTTCTGGACGCGACTGGCTGGCTACCTTATCGCGACTGGCCTGTGCGATCACCAACCCGGATGCACCTGGGACACTCAGCGCTGATCAAGCCTGATGCGGGCGTCGCCCCGAGCCAGAGTATAAATG
Source organism: Diaporthe velutina (assembly GCA_038088505.1). NCBI lineage: Eukaryota > Fungi > Ascomycota > Sordariomycetes > Diaporthales > Diaporthaceae > Diaporthe > Diaporthe velutina. The sequence goes on along the minus strand of JBBWSJ010000002.1, from coordinate 216,747 downwards.
CCACGGCTGCCTCCCGCCTCGCCCTGCAGGTGCGAGAAATCCCCCTTCCTTTCTTTTCCGTTTGCCTTGCTGCCTGAGGTAGGTCGCTTCTCTCCATCCATCATCTCAATCAATCCATCTTTCCATCTGACTTCGTTCTCTTTTAATCCACCTTTTCCCATCTTTTCCCAATCGGCGCCATCGCTATCCTGCTTTAGTTTGACATTTTTCATCGTTCATTTGCCGAAGATTCACAGCACTGTTCAATGAGACCAGAGAGGGGAGAGGGCCAACATGTTCTCTCGGGGAAACTCAACCAAGCAGAGCTTTTCCAAGAGCTCAAAGTATGGCAAATCAAGCTCTTCGTTCAGCCGCGAGGCTGGCGTGTCGAAACGCCGCCATGAGCCTCGTCGACGACCGACCACTGCCACAAGTGCATCAACTGCTGATTCCTCGCCAACAGTTGGATCAAGGTCAGTCTTCTCTCCGCACAAGCATCACAATGTCATTCACTCTGACATTACCCTCGCTCACAGTGGTGTCAGTCCCATCGTCACTCTCGTAATCGGCCACGAGCAGCGCATCTTTGCCGCTCACGAAGACGTCCTATGCAACTCACCCTACTTCGCGAACGTCCTGAAGGGCCAGTATGTCGAGGCCTCAACCAAGCGCATCGCCCTCCCGGACGAGTCCCCCGAGATCTTCTCCTCAGTTCTCGAGTACATGTACAAGGGCGACTACTACCCGCGCCTCGTGCACAGTAAGCGCCGCAACTCGTGGGAGATCGAGCAGCCGTCCGACGGCGCCGGCGGCCGCAGCTCCATCGAGTCGACAATCTACCACCAGGACGCCAGCGGACCCTTACTCAAGGACACGGTCATCTACTGCGTGGCGGACAGGTACGGCCTCGAGGAGCTCAAGCGCGTCGCCCTGCGCAAGCAGGGCCTGCAGACGGGCATTCAGTGCAGCACCATCCTGGCGTCAGCGCGCTACGCCTACGCCAACACACCCGACTCGGACTCCAAGCTGCGGGCCCACTACCTCGCCCTTATCATCCGCAGCCGCTCCACCTTCAAGCGGAGCGGCACGATGCAGCTCGAGATGTACAACGGCGGCAGCCAGCTCTTCTTTGACCTGTTCGTAGCGCTGTGTAACCACGTTGATGATGTCTCCAGCACTCAGACCACACCCCGAAGCAACCGTTTCATTTAGAATGGTCTTTGAGTGGTCTTGCTTGCTTGCTTTTTTCCTTCCATTTCATCTCTCATCTCCTCTGTCATCTTTCTTGGATTGCGTACCCAACTCACTCCTGGAAAACTCTCAAAAAAAGAATACCCCTCAGCATCATGTCACTGGCCGGATCTAATGAGCAATGCTTTCCTCTTTCTGGTTGTATTTTCCGTCCGTTGCCTTTTCACTTTTGGTTTTCCTTGCTGCTTACTGCTTAGCGAGAGGATACGGACATCTCGAGGACCCTAGACAGGCGAGAGTGCGAGGAGTTCGGCGCTACGAGATTTCTTTTGGCTTCAGATTTCTCCTTGATCCCCCCCCCCCCCAGTATCGTTCACGACGACATGTATTATTACTACTTTATGATGGCCTGACACGATGGAGTGCGACAGCCTTTTGATGACTTATTCTAGATTTGAAAATGTGGACCTTCTTGTCCTGCCGTTGGATACAATTGTGGCAACGCTGCCACGGCCACCGTTGGCTGACGGGAGGGCTTTTACGAGGAGGGAAAAAGGTTTTGCTCTGAGAGCAGGAGGGAAATATCAAATGGGCAAATTGAAAGCGACGCCAAAAGTATCATTGTATAATTCTTGTCACTCATTCACAGAATAGTTGCTCTGGTGTGTTTCCCGCGGCAACTCAAGGATCGTCGGGATTGCTAGGGTCCATAATTGAATCTGCTTCCAACCACTGTAGTTGGCTCACAACCCCCCGGAAGAGTCCGTGAATGCCAAAATGAAGATCCCGAGGCTCGTGAGTTGAAACGGACGGAGTCTCGACCAAGTTAACACGAAAGACACGACGGGGCCCGGATCATTGCCGCGATTCGCTGATGTGACAATGGAAGTGCCGTGGGGAAGCAAAAGAGCCGCACATTGACTCATGTGATAAGGACCGAGTTAAAGTGGTTGCATGCAGTCCTTGCCCAGTCCCGCCTCTTCCCCGTTCACACGCGTTCACGCTGATGTGAATGTCCAAGCACCGGCAGTCAGGGGTAGCCCGCCAAGCAGGTGAGCTCTAGTGCATCGTTCAGGGGAAAATTAAAATAATATAACCACTTAGGAGAACTCAATTGAGTATTCTTGGTGGTTCGTGGGTGCATTGGCTTTCCGACTCTATGTGAGACTTCGGCCTTCTAGGATCGTCTCCACGGCCTCGCAGCAAGCCTTGCGGCAAAAGCACACGGTCGTGCCGCAGCCGAGAGAGCTCCAGGTTCATGTTGAAGGAGTGAGCAACGATGTGACGCCAACAGTGGTCACACAGGCTAGGTAATTCGCCACACCTGCATCAGAGTTAGAGATACAAGGTTTTCTCCTATTCATCAGTGCTGAAAACACCGCCTCGCACGACTGACAGACACCGACACGTAAGAGGTTGCGACCAGGCAGTCCTTTTGTTGTTCATCAGCAGACCTGATGGGGTGACCATGAAATTGCCAAAAGGAACAAATGGTTGGAGCACATGTTCCTGGAAATGGTTGTTCCTTCAGACACCCGTACTCGGAAATGCATCGTTCTTTTTGCTCAGCACCACAAACTGTGCTGTGCGGGCTATATATCCCTTCATGAAACCCTAGTCGAAGACAGTGTCAGTCTACAAGTATGCGCAATACAGGGCGGTAGAATGGAGATGCGCAGAAGACAATGAGCCATGCGGAGCTTGTTGCGCGTCGTGACATGTGATTACTTGGCCTGCCAAGGCAGCACAGCAAGGCTTCGACTTACTTTGTAGATCATGTTAGCAAGCAGGCACTCGACCTCATCCGAGTCAACCTGCTGCTTGCTGCTCAAGCTAATGGCAGCCGTGAACTCGGCGATGGGGATTCGTGTTCGCCGGGTGGGCGGATCTACGTCTGGCGCCATTCCTCCCGCAAGGAAGACCTTTCGCAACAAATTCCGGAGACAGGTGTCATGGGATCGCTCAAGGGGGAGGTAGATCCGGCGTTTGACGAATTCATCCTCACCCTCCTTCAGTGCTTGATCAAAAGCGTACAGGTCGCCCTTCTTGATGCATTGGGCCAAGGGCAGGAACAGCCTCTGCAGCCGGGGATAAGGGCCCAAGAGGGCTTGGGTCGGAAGCGTCTGGGTGGTGAGTAGGTGACAGGGAATGAGGTAGGTTAGGATCAGTCTGAATTCTGGTCAGCACATATAATGTTGTGGAATAGTCGCGTGGTCTATGGCCTGGCTCACTCCTTATTCCTCTGTGCATCTTTGCGGCAGAGAGCAAGCGCCTCTGCTAGACGCTTCTCGGCCTGCTCAGTTGTCAGACATAGCTCTGGTTGTTATATTGGACGATCTCACCTCCACGTAGTTCTCCTCGAGGAAGAACAGGACGCCCTCGTAGTATTTGAAGGTGACTTGCTGGGATTTCGGAAACTGATCCAACTGTGGCATGTTCCCCTGGTATGCGTGGAGATTCTTCAGAATCGTCCTGGAAAGCCTTGCCTTGTTGAGCTTGAAGTACGTCTTGAAAAGCAGATTGATGATGTAGTAAATGGCCCATTTCCTGGACTCTTGAATGGGTGCCCTATTCGAAGTCAGTGGTCATTGTTCAGTGAACGGCCGTCGCCGTCGACATGAACGTACCGGTCAGTGAGGCATAGAGAGAATAGCCCATTCAGGTGGCGCGCACACTCCTCCAGAGTTTGATGGGCTTCCATTTCCGGGTCAAAGTCGTCCAAAACTGCGGCTCCGGAGTCTGCTGCATTCACGCCCCGCTCATCGTCTGCTTTGATGGCGAACACTCTCAAGTACTTCCCAGCGGTATATAGGCATGGTATCGTCCAGGCTTCGAAACCGAACTCTTGGTAGCCACGTTTAAGAAACAGGGTCATGTCCTTCCAGGCCTGGTATACACTGGTCCAGGACGGCTTGCCAGGGGCAATGATGTCGCCCTGAACGGCTAGGATTGCGCCCACGGCTGTCCAGTAGGACAAGTAGACGTCAGTCCAGGCATCGATCTCCTGGTTGGAGACTTTGAGTGGCGATGACCCATTCTTAAGATTTCGCCGTATATAGCCCCTCGCATCGTTGTGGTTGGTGCTCTTCCATATGATCTTCAGGGTTTCTGCGGGCAGCTCTGGTGACAAGGTCTGAGCCAGCTGGTAGCCGTTGCCTTCGGCGGTCGCAGTGCTGAAGTCTTGAAAGATGAAGTCCATGTTTGGACTGCCAACTGTGCAGGTCAGGCAAAAGATCAATTTGAGTGAGTTACTACGTGGCCAACTTGATGTTACGTCAAGAAAGGGACAGTCTCGTAGTTCGGCGTGGTGTTCTTTGTTGTATCGCAGGTCGTTCACTTGTTTCCTACATACTATGAGCATCGATTGATCCCTGGGCCAAGGTGAGAGAGCTGCCCAGTAGGCTGACAAGGGGGTCAGGCTGGCGGCAGGTACGTCCGTAGGCCTACAGTCGCGCCAGCTGGACCACAGCTGTAGCAGCTGGCAGCAATGCACCCCACTCCCTGGCCTGCAGCGTTTCTGCCTCGCCGCTCAGGCCACAAGGTGGGTCCCAAACCACCAATCAGTAGCCCGGGCACCAGACCACAAATCTCTGAATTGCCTTGATGAAATTTCCTCGACTTTGCCGGCCACCACCATCAACCCTCAGTCAACCACTAACCCGCGACACCACGACGGTACAATCAATCAAAGTGAGCCTTCCTAGTGACATACTTGCTGCCTGGTTATACTGACATCAATTGCGCAGATGGGTAAGCATCTTTTCCGTGCCATTGCAGCGAAATCTGGGAGCGAAATCGAGACCGACACCGAGAGACACCAACGATGATGGTGGACAACAAGCGATGCTACAGAGATGAGCCAGGAAAGCACAGGGCGGATGCGAATGATCGTTTTCAAATTGGGGACGACACCGACAGCCAGTTCTATGCAAATTCGCCACGACAGGGCGATGTGATGCCAATTTGAGAGAAATGCGCAAACGCCCAAGAGCTGTGCATCCTGCTTGGGATTGCCCCGGTCGATGATAATTACTCGAACGCAACGCCACGCCACTTCTCGCCGACGCTCGAACTCGACTTTTGCTCCCAGACTTCATACTCCTACCGATTCGATTCGACTCGGCTGCAGCGGCTTGCTAACATGACTGCGATCAGGTCGTCTTCAGGAGTACCAGGTCATCGGCAGGCATCTGCCTACCGAGACCAACCCCACCCCGTCTCTGTACCGCATGCGGATCTTCGCCCCCAACGAGGTCGTCGCCAAGTCGCGATACTGGTACTTCATGCGCGGTCTCAAGAAGGTCAAGAAAGCTACCGGTGAGATCGTCAGCATCAACGTGGTATGTGTAATCACTGTGACCACGGGAAGAACATACCAGGCGACATGAGAAGAAAGAAGGAAGAGACGAGACTATACGAGAGAACAGCAGCTCATGCGATTTTCGATTTACAGATCCACGAGAAGCACCCCCTGAAGGTCAAGAACTTCGGCATCTGGATCCGCTACGACTCGCGCTCCGGCACTCACAACATGTACAAGGAGTACCGTGAGATGTCCCGGACCGAGGCCGTTGAGGCTCTGTACCAGGACATGGCTGCCCGCCACCGTGCCCGTTTCAGGTCCATCCACGTATGTCCCATTCCGCCCCTCTTACGTCGAGATTGATAGGCAGGAATGAGAAGCTGACAACAAAACTAGATCCTGCGCGTCGTCGAGCTCGAGAAGTCGGACGATGTCAAGCGCCCCTACATCAAGCAGCTCCTGACCAAGGACCTGAAGTTCCCCCTTCCCCACCGTATCCCCAAGATCTCCAACAAGAAGGTCTTCAGCGCGAAGCGACCCTCGACTTTCGCCTAAAGTGGTGCCGAACGGTGATGGGTTTTGGTTTTCTATGGTCGGTTGTGGAGAGCGAGTGGACGGGCCTTGGTAGTGACGGCAACAAAGGACGAAACGAAAAAGTCCGAAGGGTTTCCCCGGTGTTCAGAGGGGTACGGCATGTCATTAGCATTTGCTCTAAAACGGTCACGAGCAAAAGGAATGGAATGAAATCCGCAAAAAGAATGAACAAAAACGCTCCACGGGCGCCATTGCCCTCCATCTTCAACGCGGGGCGAGGTCAGCTTGCTGTAGGTCGGTCATGTAGGGCTGCTGTGTCATTGATTCATGAATGGCGATTCAGTATCGTTCCCTTTGAGTGGAGGTTGAATTTACAATATCCCTGGCTGTATCATGACGGCCTCCGTCCGCCATCTTTGCCAGTATAGACGCCTGTGTTTTCGCCCTCGCCATCCAACCTCTCACGTGACAAGCATACAGATGCATTGCATCGTGGCAACAAGACCCCTATTTGCCCTCACTACTCGGGGAGGTATGACCCTCCACGTTGACACTGGCGTCATTCACAAAATCGTTCCAATAGCTCCAGTCCATCAGGTCAAAGTCCTGCCCACCATTGCCGCCGCCCACACCGACAGCATCACCGATCATCGTGTCCATGGGCACGTCCGCAAGGTCCGCGAAGTCGATCGTCCACTGCTGTTGATGGCTGTTTTCTAGGATGAAAGGCGGCGCCACCGCTGGCATGTCCGGCATGGGCCCGAAGTCCTGCGACAGCGGGATGCCTGTGGGGCCGAGCGCGGTGGCGGGGTTCGGCGGGGGCCTGCTTGCCCTCGCCGTGACGGACGGCGGTGTTGGCGAGTGGGCGGGAAGACCTCCCGGCACGGCCTGTTGGGCCTGCCTCGCATGCGGCTGTGTTGTGTCTCTTGCCTGGTTGTGCTGCTGCGGCGGGTGTGTTGGTTGCGCCTGGCCTCCTAGCATGCCCTGCTGGGCGAACTCGCTGATACCCAGCTTCCTCATCTGCGCCTCGGCCCTCCTCTGTCTTGCCTGTTTGAGCAGCTTCTTTATCGGCCGCCATAGTGCGCCCTTCCTGGTGTCCGCGACCTTGTCGCTCCACGATGGCATGACTCGGTCGATCGTCTGCCATGCTCTATCTACCATGGGCCCTTCTGTCTGCACGCACAGCTCTGCGAGGGCGACTGCCAAGGGATGCCACGGGATATAGCCGTCCTGCCACCAAATAAACCGTTCCCTAAATTCCTCCGGGCTCATGGCGGCCGATGACGGCCCGCATGCCTGAAGCTCCATGATAGCGACTGCAGTCTGGAGCATGTGCTCGCGGCTCACGCGAGGTTTGATGGTGGGTTGTCTGACTTGTAGTGGGTACTGAATGCTGAGCCAATAGACCAGCGATGATATGCGCAAGACCACAGCTGCATAGGCGGCTTCGGCGTGGCCCGGCTGGTCTGCGGCGGGAGTGAGGAACTGAGCTTCTAAGGTCTTAATACGCTGAATGATGTCTTCCTCAGAGACTTGAGGCTGGATCTGCGACCCGGGTACAGTGTTCTCGTGAGTGGCTTTGGAGAAGCGGCTCCTGGGCCCGTGAATGTATAGGAAGAGCTTGGAACAGTGGTATGTGCAGAGGCTGAACGTGATGTCTGTGGGCCCTTCTTTTTCCAGGTGTGAGAGCGGGACAGTAGTGTGTGAGCCAAAGTCCTCATCGTTGATGTTTGTTGGCGAGAACGTGTTGGTCTCCTCTTGCCTGATCATCGCTTCCGTACCACGATCTTGGGCAGCGCGCACGTCGAGAACAATGATTTGTGACCACAGCCTGCGTCGCATCTCCGCTTCATAAGGGGAGAAGGCGGACCCATCGCCGTCACGATGAACACCGATGGCTTGAGAAAGGCGCAAAACAATAGCTAGTAGGGCCCATGAGGCGCGAGATTCCGCATAGTTGCGTAGACATGTCTATCCCAGGAAATCAGTGCTACTCCAGCCAGATTGCGCAGCGCTTGCTATATGTCGCTTAGACTCACAGAGTAGATCATAAAGGCTTGGAGCGTTTCCAGCGACGTGCTATTGAGATAGTCCGCTCTTGCCAGTGCATGCTCGACCGCTTGTTTGTATTGCACAGACAGCACCCTCCGGTCCTCACCAAGTTGTTTCAGGCAGCTATCAGGCTGCATACTTGTGACGGCGCCGAAATACATGGCGAAGAACAGTGCCTCTGTTGTCCGCCTAAGCGGGTGATCTGCTGGATTCATCATGTATAATTCAAAAGTCTTTTCGATTGTCGGCCTATGCAGTATCTTCATTAATGGGTCAACGTTGCGAAAGTAAACATTACACAATGTCCGCATGCGAGTGGGAGAAGGGTGTGATAACACGGTCACTGCAGAAGCAGCTCCCAACACCGCTGGTGGGCTCATGTTGTAGTTGAGGCTGCCGTGGCTGCCATGGCTCCCCTGATGTTGAGACTCTGGCGAAGGGCCGTCATTTTCGCCTCCATCGTCATCCTCATCATCGCTGGGCTGCTCCAGGATCGCCTTGATGCCCTCGACCTCCCTGGACAAGCCGGCCCAGAACTCCCCGCTCACGTACTTGGCGACGGGATCATCCTTCGAAACGGGCTGAGCGGTCGGGCACCTCTTTTGAGGGTTCCTGAGTTCAGACTCGGCCACTTGCCGTGCCGTACGCATCACAGGCTGCGCAGCAGCCTTGTCCGCGGTTTCGACGCTGCTGCCCGGAAGCACCACGTCCACAGGCGGATGACCAGGATTCGCGCTGACGGCGTCAGGGTCAACCTGACCGACGATGGCCTCGAGCTTGGCCAGCCTGTTAAGCAGCTCATGGTTTCTATTTGTGCGTGGGCGTCTATCCTTCTTGCGCGATGGGAAGATGCACTCAAGCCCGCCCCTAAGACAGTGGGGGCAAGGGTAAGTCTTTGAACATTTGACTTTGCGCTGGCGACAGTTGACGCAACTCAGAGCGTGAACTTCTTTACCGGCGTCAGAGGCCTGGCGGGGCCCCGGGGACGCGCTCATGTTGAGCTTGAGGGCCTGCAGATATAAGGTGAGGAGATAAGGCCAAGTGAGAAGATTGAAGCCAAGTCCTAACCCGTAGTGTAAATGGATGATGTCGTCCAGGCTGCCGGGTCTCGTTTTCACGCTAGTGAAAGCGGGCCAGTCCCTGCGGTCCCTGCCTGAGATAGCCCAGCTGGGTTACCTTCCTTCCAGCTGGAGACTCTAACACAAAATTGTGTGTACTCAAAAGAGAAACCCCAGTGAGTCACAGTTCGAGTGCAGCTGAGCAATAGGATAAAAAGACAGCAATTAGAAGAGACAGATAGAACAAGAAAGAAGAGTTACTCACAAACCTTCTAGACGTCTCCGAGAGCCTGTGTTCCAACCTCAAACTGCTGGTCAAAAGACAAGTCATGCCGCCCTCTCTTGTGCCCTTCACCCCTGAGGACTGGGTCAGCGTGCGCACGACGCTGCCCAAACTTCCTCAAAGCTCGGCACGCCAACACATCACCACGCCGCGGCTCGTTCTGCGACCATTTACACCTTCTGACCTCGATGCCATGTACACGCTTCGGCAGCAGCCAGAGGTGATGCAATGGACAACCGCTGGTAGAATCGATGCGGACAGGGCGGAAACGGAAAGCAAGATTTCAATCTTCCTGCCGCCCAAGGACACCACAACTTACAACTGCGCCATCTGCCTGCGGGATACGGGCGAGTTGATCGGTCAGGGAGGCGTGCATGCCTTTGAGCAGCCGGCCGGCGACGCTGCTGCCGGCCCACAGCTCGGCTGGCCTGAGGTGGGATACATGATCCGGAAGGAACACTGGGGCAAGGGCATAGCTACGGAGTTCCTGACTGCGTTCCTAGAGATGTATGCTAGCCTGCCCCGGGAGGGGGTGGCCGAGAGGAAGGTGACGGCCAGGTCGCTGGGCGATGCTGGCCTTGCAGAAAACTCTAGCGGAGCGGCGACGGTGGTGAATGAGCAGCTCGTGGCGGTCATAGACGGTGTGAATATTGCGAGTCAGAAGATACTGGAGAGGGTTGGGTTCGAGAAGTTCATGTCATTCAGGGATGTCGACATGCCTGCTCCGGGCAAGCTGATTGACCTGGTCGGGTACCGATACCTTCCCAATGCCGCGAGGTGACATTTGCAGGCACTGGCGGAGCGGACGGGGGTGAAGAGGGCGATTTCTATGGTATTTATTGTACACAATCCCGAGTGCGAGATCTACATTTTGTACACTGCAGATCAACTTAGACAACGGACAGCCTGTTCGGCTTGGGCGCTGCACTGCCTGTAAATCAGTTTGTGCTGTTGTATCGGACATTTTGGACAGGCCGTGATTCATCCGATTGCTATGCGAACCGCCGATTAAGTACAGTCCTCATAGCTACCGAGCCAGGTAGCTAAGACGGCTCGGGCCAGCACGGCGATCTTTCGTCACTCCCTTGAGCACCGAGTCCGTTCTGAGGAGTCGATCCAGCATTGTCAGCCTGCACATAAAGGAAGCTACTGCAAATTGTTTGGAGGCCGAATCAACTGCACCCAATCCAAAGTCATCAAGACAAAACCAGACGAGACAACCAAGATCAAAAATGGCCGGCTTGCAGCCTACTACTATCCTCGCCGCGACGGCAGGCATTCTCGGCTCTGCCTGGAATTCGGGTAAGATGGACCCCCACGAACCCCCTCGCGCAGACCGCGGCGGCTGGGCAGCGGTAAGCTGACTGGAGGGCCAACAACACACACAGGCGGACAGGCGATGCTCTCGGCGCTTGCCATCCCGGGCCTGCTGTCGACCAGCTCGGCGGTGCCATCGCAGATCCTCGCGCAGCAGTGGGCAGGCATTTACAATAACGGCAAGGTGCTCGGCCCACAGGCGGCAGCCGTCTCGCTGCTCGGCTACGGCTACCTGATGTACGACCGCAGCAGACAGAGCCCGAGTCGCGGCTGGGGCAAGTTCATCGGCGCTGCAGCCCTCACGGTGGGCATCGTGCCGTTCACGGTCTTTTTCATGGACGCCACCAACCAGGCGCTGCTGGGTGTGGCGGCGGGTGGGGCGGGCCTCAGCTCGGAGGCTGTGAGGGAGCTGTTGAACAAGTGGAGGGTCTTGAACCTCGCGCGATCGCTGTTCCCCCTGGCTGGAGCGCTGCTGGGACTGTACGAGCTGGTTGGGCCCTTGTGAGGAGCTGCGCACATGCGCTTACTCTACCATTACTGCATGGACAAATAGCTGGCTTGGGTATCTGGGTCACAACAACATGGGATGATCTATCACCAAGATAAGCCTTGAGGGACCGGCTTCTGCGCTCAGGCCGTGGTTCGCCCGGCTTGGAAAAGTAGTTTGCAGTCCCATATCGTTGTTCTCAAAGTGAGGCGTCGTAGACGGGGCTGCAATCGCAAAAGAAATGGCGGTGGGTGCAGGTATGCGATCGCAAGTGCTGGCCTAATAATCGCAGTTTGCCTAGGATGCCTAGGCAGGTGGGCCCTCCAATATTCCCCGGAATGTCCCAGCCTGGCTGGCTGGTTCGCCCTGTTAGTGGAGCCTGGGTGGCCCCCCTGTTCATAACCCCATCCAACACCAATACGCCCAGCCACCAGCAGCTGATGCTGTCCCCATGATGCCCTGTCGGCCCACCAGCCCACCTAACAACCTTCGAGCTGCACCTTGCTGCCGCACCCTCTTGCACCCAAGCATTTGCCTAGGCAGTTAGGCACTGTTGACCTGCATGTCCAAGATTAGAAGCGGCGTCTTGTCGACCGTGGCCGGTCACTCGGTCAGTCGGCTGTCATCCTGACTCTCTTCTTTGCTCTGCTCTGCATCTACTCTGCACTTGCCCCTCAGGCTGCCACGCCGCCACAGTCACAAAACTTGCTGCTCGTCCCAACCTTGAATATACCCTCCTCGTCCCATGTTGCCGCTATTTGTTTGATGTCTCCCACGTCTGCCACCACCAACCCGCTCCAGCACTTCCATCCTGATCCTGGGCCGCCCGATGACGCAGATTGAATGTGGAGGCATTGTGTTTACTTACACACACAAGGCGAATTATACTCCCGCGCATTATTCTCTCAGCACATGCACATGCGTACATACATACATACATACATACATACATAGCTTAGCATCCCTCGCGTACTGACTGATCCGCACCTTCGCCTGCTCGCAACCCGCACACCCCGCAACGGCCGGGCCAGGCTGATGTGAGCGACGCCATCGCCATCACCATGGCCACCGCCGCCACCGCCTCGGAGCCCAAACCCATGCCCATGCCAAAGCCCATGCCAAAGCCGGCTGTCGATGCAAAGGACTTCTACGGTTATCTCTACGAGGCCAACAAGACCCCTACCAAGGTCCTTGACGCCCTCTTGCGCGCCATCGCGCTGTACATTGTGAGTTGCGCCTGACGATGGCCCTTGGTCTGCCCCCAGCAGGCACTCTAGTGTGTTGTTGCCCCGCGCGAACGGGACAGGCCGCTGACAACACCCGCTTCGTCTTTCCTTGTAGACCCACAACATCGGCGACGAGCAAGACCAGACCTTGAGCCCTACCAAGCTTGCTGCCTTCTACAAGGCCGTCGGCGGCGACTATGACCGTGAGCTCCCCTTCCCCGCCCACCTACGGCATGTCAATGCCGCGGCAATATGCTGAGCTGTGTCGCAAACCGCCTTTGCTGACCTGTGGCCGTCTTCCGGCTGCCAGGACTCTTCGTGAATGCCCCAAATGAGTCTATATCCTTCATTTGGCAGGTCTTTGGCTGCCAGCACACTCTCCAACCTACAGACAATGACTACGAGGCTCCCACCGTACCATCCCTGACCCCAAGGGGCTTTGTCCGCTGGCAATCCATCCAGATTCTGCTCGAGCCTGAGGAGCATGTGCCCTACATAATGTTCGCAGTCAAGAACTGGGACCTGAAGAACCCCGACACTGGCGAGCCTTTCCCGAAGGACATCTCTACCACCGCTTTCCCTGCTGCGCCGGATCCTGATATTACCGCGTGGCATGCAGCCTGCGGCGAGAAGCTGCGCAAGGAGGCGACACCAAAGGCCTCACCCAGGCCAACCTTCCCGTCTGCGGCTGATCGCATGAAGGACGCATATTCCCATGTGCCAGCTCCAGACTCAGCCGGCGGCTCAGCTGCCCGCCCAAGGCCGGCGAACCTCGCGTCCGATTACTTCAACCACCGCCCCCCGTTCTTTACACATGTCAGCCCAGGTCACACGTCGCGATATCCAAGAGGCGCTCCTTTGCGCGTGTCTCCCGAAAGGATGGAGAGGGCCAGGAGGAACGGCTCTTCTGCAGAAGACGTCGCTCGGGAAGAGCGCGCGCGGCGACGGTCCTTCTCAGACTATCCATCTCCCCAGGAGCAGTTTTCATCTGTACATCTGCACCCTGGAAGATCTGTCCCGCCGAGACGCCACTCTCACCCTCGACGGGGCTTCAGCAGCGATGAGTCAGGTTCTGAAGCCGAGTTGAGCCCCCGGTCGAGACGGGGATCTGAACACCACCCTGCGCCAGCCCGCGGTCCCAAGGTTGCAACACGCTATGCGCATGTCGCAGACTCTGCCACGCCCTCCCCAGGAATTCCGACGGTCGTACCTGGCGGGTCGCCCGCGGTCCAAAGCCTCAGGGCGGACCGGGCAGATGGCGGAGTCAAGATACGACCCGATGGTCGAGACTCCCCGAATCCAAGTGGCAGGAGGAAGAGCGCGGCGCCATTCGAGGGAGCAAAGGACTGGGCTAAGGATAAATTCGACAAGTTCTCTACTATACTCCCGATAGGCTCAGACAAGCCGCCTCGGCGTAACGTAAACAGCAGCGGAAGTGGCACGATACCCATCGACCGGATCGATCGGCTCTCAAAGGACAGCCTCCCTGGTGGTTCGAAAGTAAGCCGCAGTTGGTCGTACGATGACCAAAGTGCTTCCGATTCGGAGGAGCGAGATCGGCGACGGAGGCGGAGACTCCGGGAGCGGGAACGTGATCGTCGCGACCGCGAGAGGGAGGCTTACGAACGAGACCGGGACAGGCCGCCCCGGCGGAGCAGGGACGCGCCGCCAGACTGGGACGACGTCGACCCGAGGGATAGGCCGCGGAGCAGGAAGGAGAAGGAGGCGAGGTATCTGCGCAGGCCGGAAAATCCGCGGAGGACGAGCAGCCATGCTGACGTGGACAGATACAGACATGAGGCTTTCGACCGGGAGAGGTATGGGGCCGAGAGGGACAGGCGGCGGAGGGGAGGGAGCGGTTTCGAGGACAGGGACAGGGAGAGGGAGAGGGACAGAGATAGAGACAGGGAAAGGGACAGGGACAGGGCAGCTAGTCCGGAGATCAAAGGCGTCAGTGGTCGGAGGTACCCTACAGAGCCGGCTTGGGTCCAGGATGAATGAGGGAAATGCGTGGAAGTCTTGGAGAAGTCTGACCTGTATACACACGAGACGGACATGAATAGCCCAAAGCACTGGAACGAAGCGGGCGACGAGTCATTATCATTACGATCGACGACGACGACGACGACGACGACTATGAACGGCAGAGGATAGGGGTTGGACGACAGCGTAAGGGTTTCTCACAGCGTGCAGCTATAATTGGATTACGGGGGGACATAATGATCTGAATTTATTTTGCCTGGCATCTCCGCCGGTAGATAGGCCGGCATGGGGTAACGGTAGGGGACCTATATATGGCCAAGACACTTTCTTCTCTTCGAGACGCCTTTTGGGAGATTTTATACGCAAGAAAGCGTTCGCTGGGCGTCGGTGGACATGAACCATCTCTTCACTGCTAAATAGAGGCCAAAATTCTTTCCTAGCCAGTTGGTGCCTATAAATATTTTTCCGCCGTACTCTGAGAGTCATCCAACTGGCTGGGCTGCAAGTAATCACTCGACGTGATGTACCTGCATGCTAAGAGCGAGTGACACCGATCGCCGTGGTAACCATGATGCCCGAAAAGCACAGCTGCTCCGAGAGCTTCATGCTACAGTTGGTGTCTGGATACATAAAGTCATAGTCTCTCTCCGCTGGGGTTCGAAGATCCGATACCTCAAAATATTCATCACACCCTTTTCAAAGGGCCAAAATGCTGCCGTCTATCTAAATTTAGATCTTCTTACTCTCGTCCGTCAATTCCTCAGATCCGGAGGTTCTCCATGCTGTCCTCCTCACAGGCCATGGGGTTGATAGGCAGTCAAGCTTCGGATATACCCATATGATGTTTCCCATGTCGATGGTTCCCTCTGGCTTGGCATCATATTTCGCCATGGTGTGTTCACGTTACAGCTTCGCCAAGGATGTTGGTCGCAACCATGCTCACTCTACTGACGTGCTGAATTGTCGGTCACGCCATGCGAGGTCAATTGTTGATTACTGGTTGGCTAATAGCTTGTGGGCGGCTCGGTTCATGTCCTGGTATCTGCTTCCCGAAAGTTGCCCAGATGAGGATCGAGATGGTCCTGAGGACTTAAGTGACGGGCACCACCCACTTAGGTGGACATTGCACTACTGTTTGGGGAGAGGAAACCTTGGGCAGGAGTGCCTGCGCAATTCGAAAGTGCTATGGTTAGGAGAATATGGCTTGCATTCAGCGTGAACAACGACTCCGCTCACGAACGCCCGTGCGCAAGCATGTCTAGTACATACTGACCGCGAACACCCTGTACCAGAATTTCTATCTATAGCTTACCAAAAAGAATACAAACAGTCCACCGGCAGGCAGATAGTGAGCGAGATGAGGCGCGGGGCGACCCAACAGACTGGGTGCAATAGGTCGCCTGCATGCATGGAATTGTCCATATCTATGGGGGCGCTTGTCAAATATATGCAGCCGCTGGCATAGGCGGCTAGCACTCTGCCGTGGTCGTCTCCCCTCCGCCTGCAGCGTGGCGTCCCTCGTCTATCTCTGGGTTGTTAGGCTGAGCCTTGGCCCATATTAAGGGAAAGAATGGCGGAAGAAGTCCCTAGGCGAAGGCTTGGCACTTCAGAATAGATGGATACACAGTAGCATCTCTTCAAACACGTGGATGTGAGAGCGCGCGCGTGGTGAAGTTAGTCTCACTTCAGCCGTGAGGACTTCGGGCGCGTTGCGACACCTCAGGGCCTGTCCCGCGCCTTTCAACTCCGTTTTGTACACGAGGAGAGACAAGAGGAGAAACAGAGCGCGAGACGGATAAAGAGAGAGCTCAAGGATAGGGTATGAGCCCATGCACTCGGCAGGGCCCATCGCGCCAGCCTTAGCGGTGTGTTCTCGGCGAGGGACATCGCCATCCAACCGTTAGCCGTGGGTACAATTGAGCCACAAGGCAGAATACGCGATCCCGCCCCGCGTCCACATCAGCGGGGACCCTTCTGAGGGCCGAAAGAGCCGGTGAACAACCGTGAACTCTCTGCAAACTGATGGTGCGGCCAGCGATGGGGTCGAACTCTCGTATCCAAGGCTCCCACCGATCACTCCACACGAAAGGGCAGGTAAAGCTCTTCTCTTGAGCCCTCTGTCTGCTGATCAGATCAGATCATTGCACACGGTGGCAGTAGTCTCTGAGAAGGCCGGGGGATGACGACGGCCCAGGCATCAATTGGGCAAATTGGATAGCGAACAGAGACAGTTTTCCTTGCTTACCATGGCCTCTGAGAAGCGGCCCGGGTTTATGCCAACAGAGACTGGGGATGGATAGCGGAACGAAGACCGCCGGTGCCGATGACAACAGCACCGGCGGGGCGGGTCAGCAAAGCAGTCAGGCATGGGGTGGAGGGTGGCCAGGGGGTGCTGCTCTTTTTCTCTTTGCTCGGGACAGGCGGCGATTGGGCCACAGGCGATGAATCAGCGACGGAGGCGAGATGAGAAGGGAGGGGGGACAACAAAGGCCAGCAAGGAGCGAGAGGGCCATGAGCGCGGGCCGGAGGAATGTGAGTTGAATGGGCCGCAACGAAGGGCCGCCGGGGGAGCCGGGCCTTGTTTGTGATGAGGTTCTAGGGCGCCGTGGTGCCATCTCATTCGGCGCTGTTGGGGGCCGCTGGGACGGCGGCCACGGCCCCACCTTCGTGTCGGTCTAGCCTGGGTGCTGTGCTGTGCTGTGCTGTGCTGTGCTTTGTTGTTCTTTCAGTTCTGTCATGTGCAAGCGCGGCGGTGTCAACGTGGTCGGCCGAGCTGGTCTGTCACGGGGCGGGCGAGCGTGGTGTGACGGGTCGGGAGGGGTGGTTTTGTTTGCTGATGGCCTCGTCATGTGCGAGGATGATGGACGGGACGAGAGACACGGAGATGACACGGGCAGAGACCAAGAAGTGGAAAAGAGAGCAGTGATCCGCGCTGGGCAGAGCCGAGGGCATGCCTTGTTAATATGATGATTACCGACTGGCATGGAAGTGCACACGGACATTGCCCAAGAAAAGAATAAGGAGAAACACGGAGCATGTACCCGGCGGAAGTAGATGATACTCCAGGTGGTAGCGTACTAGGCATGCGTGCAGCCCGGGAATGAAACGACTTGTCGGACCGCGTCAAAAGTTCGGCTGCCGATGGCCAGTCGTGGAGGATGCCGGCCAGCCTGCCCTGTCCAGCTTGGCACCCCACAGCGAGTAATGCCTCCTGGGACCGAATCTAGACCGGAGGCAACAAGCATGCCTAAGTGAAAAAAGGAGCCGGCGAAAGCAAAGGCCAAAAAGCAATGTCCGTTTTACGGGGTAAAATGTGGCAGATGGCGGCAGCAAGGTAGATCCGATCGCCCAGCTGTATGGCCATTTTCGGAAAGATAAAGGGGTGTTGGCAACGTCTCGCCATGATTCAGTGCCCTCGCAGAGTTTAATTTTCTATGAGTCTTTTTTTATCATCATAATTATTGTTGTTGTCATTATTTTTGTTCTTATTGGTTCTCCTTTGATGTGTTCCCAGACTGTGCTCTGCGGGTTGACTGCTGCTTGCAGATGAGGTGAGGCGAGGCGGCGAAGGGTCGGACGGTCCAGGAATGCTGCATTCAGGCGGTCTCGCCGTCATTCAAACACTTTTAGCGGGCGTGGGCATGGTCCAAAGGAGACTGATGGCGAGGTCACGTCTGGGCTCTGGCTGGCCCTGGTGGTCTGCCCGTCTGTCGGTCTTGTCGGTCGCGGACAGGATAGAACAAGTCTGTTGTTCCGTGTTGGATCGCATGGCCCGACGAAGCGAGGGCTTGAATCATTTCCGTCTTGCAAATGACGACCCCAGAATTACCCAGAAACCGGGTGACCGCAGCCATGACTGATCACCATTTTCCGCATTCTGCTGCATTCTACCGTATTATTCACCAATATACATTCACACGTACACAGTACTGCACACACAGTCCTCACAGGCCTTGCTTCTTGACATCCGAGGACGAACAAACCCTACCGTTACACACAATCACTCTCACGATGACAGCACCATGTGCCTCAATCTCTCCCTCCTGCTTGTTGCCCCAGCGAAAACGGTACCCAAGCTCTGTACCTGCCCACCTGGCAAGGGCTGGAACTACCTAGGTACCTAGGCACGCAGGTGGGAAACTAGGGGAGAATAGTGTACAGTAGCTGTGAGCGGGAGGGCAGGGCTGCAAAGTGACAGGTACTTGGGTACCGGGCTTGCACACCCGTAAAAGTCCAGGCCCGCGGCACATGGCCTCCACACACCTCAGCACCCCTGTACACATCATCTTAGTGGATGCAGGCGCGCATTGCATGTACTGTATGCACGACCTGAGCACCCTGGGCTCGGATCCCTGGATACCTTCCTAGGTACCTGTCATCTCCCGTCGTCCAGTGGCCTCTAGGCGGAGGGTGGAGGCACGGCCAAGTCACAAGTGGAAGTCTCACCTGTCGAAAATGCAACTTCCACCTGCCACTCAAGGGCCCGGTCCCGGTCCGTCCCCTTCATCAGCCAGTGTCAGTCGCGCAGGGCTGGTCAAAAGCAAACCTCCCGCCTGCCTCGCACTCTACGTCTACCTCTGCCTCCTGCTTCTACTTCTGCCTCTTTCGCCCTGTTCACTCCTCTGCAACAGCCTCACGAATTACTTGCCTACTCACCTCCCCTTTCCCGGCTCTCCCTGGTCTCCTTCTCCCCAGGCCGTCTCCCTTCCAACGCTCCTGCCTCAGTCGCGTGCGTGAATTCGACCTAGACCCGCCCTAATCGACTGCCACATCCGACTTGACCTCCTTCTCTCTCCCTCTGTCCAAGTACCAGCGGCACCCACCCGGCACCGCACGTCTGGCCGTGAATCATTCCCAGCAAATCAAACTTCCACGGCTGCCATTCCATGCCAGACCACAGCACACTATAACACAACACACCACCCAGTCACTTATTAGAAAGCTACATTCCTTATCATCATCAGCATTCTTCCTGTTTTCTGTCAACGGCAAACCACCACAGCACGACTGGTGACAAGTCCACGGGACCCCCTCACTTGCAGACAACGCCCTCGTTCCTGCAGAGCTGACGCTATCCACATCAACTCTCTGGTCCTTCACGCCCCCGGTCAGCCAAAATGAAGGGTCGTCCGGTCGACCAGCTCGTCTACGAGCAGATGTTTCCCAAACCAAAGCCCCAGGAGCCCCAGAACTTCCATGCCCTCCTACAACGACACCTGATCCTTGAGGTCCGCCAGGAGGTCCACTCCTTCTACGGCCATCTCGACACGGCAGAAGCCAAGTACCCAGGTCTCGACTACACCAACGCAACCCACCGAACTCGGCTCAGCAGGTGGCAATGGCATCGGAGAATGTTCCGCGCGTTCGACGCCCTGCGCCTCACCCCAAGCGAAATCGCCGGCTTGACAAAATGGGAGGGCACCAAGTGGGCAAAGGTCCGGTACGAGCGGGAACAGAACACCACAATCCGCGACACAGCAGCCGACGGCATGTCCCACTGGCACGATCGCGTGGTCCGCGCCAACACCGCAGACTCAGCCGATGGCCCAGACACCGAGGAGGACGACACAATGGCCGAGGTCGACGAGGATGATAGCGATGGCGAGTTAGAAAGCGTCGGTATCGCGTTAAACGAGCAGCTTCGCCAGCGGGTCGCCGCCAGAAACGCAGGGGATCTGTCTTTGCCTGTGGACGAGGCTTGGGAGCAGTGGTTCAAGAATGCGGTGGAGACTGGCGAGATCTCCCACATGCGAGAAAGGATCACGCACGTCTCCCCTCAGGACCTTTTCCCTCCACGGTTCATCGACGCCGCGAGAGCTGGCAACTGGCACGACATTCCCGAGTTCCTGCGGGACTTGATCAGAGATGGCCTACGTGCTGAAGACAACCGCCTGCAAGGCCGCTCAGCAGTCCCCTCTGCGTCATCTGCAGCCTCAAGCTCGAGCGTCTTCGGCCTTCTGTCCGCGCCCCTCCCACCCGTGTCTCACAGCACCCGCAGCTCAACCACACGCAGCTCCTATTCAAATCTCCGCATACCCGGCGCCTTCCAGGGAATGGACGACGGTGGCACGTCGCACGCTCAACGCGGCCAGGCTTAGGATACAGATGCGTCGGCTAGCCTTATTATGCCTCCTCGCCCGGCCTATATACGACCAGGCAATTCCATACATCTACCAAGATACACGATACCGTTTCTTCTCAGCTCAAACCCAGGAGCCTACACAGCGAGCCGACAAGGGAACTAAGAGGAAGATTTTATTGAGCACTCGTTGGATGATAATACATGCATTGTCGAGTACGGCAAGCGCATTGTCAACTCCAATCCGCCAACGATCGAGACCCCTTACTTCATCCTTAGGTCACACTTGTCTGTGGAACCGTACCTACCACATGCATATTGCGGGGGCCAAGGTCATTTGACATGAAAGACCATCTCCACATGCGAAAACAAAATCGTGGCCAGGAAAGTGGAAATAGGCAATGACCACTATCAGCAAGGCCTCTCAACTTTCATCTCTGGAGTAACGGAGGCGAATGAGGGTGGCATTCCAATCAGAGAGAGCGTCCGTAAACCAGTGCCGATAAACGCTTGATCCATAACCGGCAGTCGATCTCGCAAAGCGCTTCATCCAGAAGACGCACAAGATCTGAGAGATGCGGTCCTCTCAGAATAGTGCAGCATGCTTCGGACTTGATGTCGGAGGGGAAATGTTGTATCCTCGGTCCGGCGATACGCAAACGTCGTTTATCGCATGGTACCTAAGTTGCCTGTTGCGTTGCATGCCAATAAGCCTCTAGGTATGCCGCAAGCAACGCGGAATCAGTCTGGTTTCCTGAGAAACTCTTGATTCATTAGGAACCGACTCCGAGAGATGGTCCACAGCCATCTGGGCGTGAAGAGAAGCTGGGGTGGAAGCACCACACCAGAATTCCTCTGCAAAACGGTTTCTCCCAGGGACGTTTCTGAAAATGAGAAGTAGCTGCAGCGAGATAGCTTAGCGAAAAAAGAAAAATTGCAATCACAAATCCGCATACATCACACATCTGAACCATGGGGTTTATGTAGAATTCACCGAAGCAAGTCGGTTCCTGACGACAATGCAAGTGCCAGGGTGATATAACGATACACAACGCCTTCTCCAGGGTCCATGTCCCCATTTTTCACCAGCACCTTGTCGTAGCTGGGCGTATTTCTCCTCATGCATGGCCAATCAGTCCGGGACAGCCAAGTCGAGAAGAAGTGCAAAAGTTGGGCTTCTTTCTGTGATGGATCGTGTCAAGGGAGTAGGCACCACCGTGGAAGTCGTCTGATGCCCTGTGAATCGAGCAACTCTTTCCTCGTAAGTAGATGACAAATGCTTCCTCCCAGTTTCCGCATGCCTACAATGTGGTCCAGGTTATGAACATACTCATACTAGTTGACTAAAGATCCGCTAGCCAGGTACTCAAGCTGTACAAGTCAGACGCCAAAACAAGGCTGCTTCATACAAAGCAATCAATGGAGATTCAAATCGTAAATGATCTGTTCTGGAATATGGTATTAGAAAGTTTGGAGCTCTGTGATCGTAACACGCCTGCGCAGAAGTCACATCGTGCTTGACCTTCAGTTGCCAGTCAAGAAGTCTACTCTATGTTTTTGAATGAAGCAATCATGGCGGATCGTCCCCTACCTCCTACCTCCGTGCCGTTCTTTGAGTCAAGCGGAAAGCTAACAGCCTCTCCCCTTCCCCATCAGGCAACAACGGCTTTCCTTACCTCCTTCCTCTCACCCGTCGCTTTCCTCCCCCAGGCCCACCGCTTAACTTACCCTCTAACCTTTCATACAACAACCCCCCCTGCCGCCCTTCAATCCATACCCTCAAGTGATTTTCAAAGAAGCATTTTTCGCCATAGCGCAAGTAGAACAGCTTCCCCACTAGCAAAAGGTGGCAACCTGTCGCTCCCTACTACTTCTCTTTCTTGTTCGACAGCAACAACAACAGCTCCGACCATGGCTATGTCCCGCAAATCTAAGGTTGCTGGCAAGGCAGACAGTACCAATGCCGCCAAAGCCAATCCTCCCCCTTCCCAGAGGACCAGGCTTCCAGACAAAAAGACCAACAAGAACAAGGATGAGAAGATCCAGGAGGGAGAAAAGAACCATGAAGCCGCTGCGGACGGGGCGAACATGACAAAAAAAGATGGCTCAGGATACCGATCAAGAGAAAATCCATACAACATCGCTTTCCTGAAGGTGATGGTTAATTGGATATCAGTCAACTTTCCAGAAGACGTGAGATCTAAGACAGAGTCCAGTGAGCTGGGAAAAGGAAACGCGGGAGAACAGGCACGGGAGCCAACTCTGGTCCAATACATTGGCTGGTTGGACAGCCTGAAAAATCGAGACGAAGCTTCCGCAAAGAACACCCCAACCAAGATGTACTGGCAGAGGTTCTGCGAGCAGACGCAGAACAAGAAGATGGTGAACTCGTGGATGGAATTTGCGAGTAATGCTCGCACCGCCGATGGCTTGCTCAAGTTCCAGCCGGCCTTTGACCATGTTGGCTCCGGCACCTCGCCTGGTAGGCGCGTGTACCTCCACCCTCTCATCTCTTTCCCTTCCGCAGACGAATTCAGGGAAAAGAAAAATGCGGCACTTGGTAGACAGGTCGATGCTGACTATGGTGCTGACGGGAGCAAGGATGATCAGGCTGTCATTGAGCCTCCAACAGCAGCTGCGGACAAGGAAAAGCCTGCGGCAACAAGAAAGAGATTTCGACAGAGTACCGCCAGGAGCAAGCTTCACGGTTTCGACGGAAGCAAGGGTGATGATGCCGATTCCAGTGATGCCGCCAGTCATTTGGCAAAGAGACGTCGGAATCAGAAGACAGCAAGACCCAGCTCCTCACGATCCCGAGGTAGAAAGAAGAATATAGGAAGGGATGGAGACTAAGTCTGATCCCAGAAAAAAGATCAAGCGGGAGTATTCACTTCGAAGCACTGGCGATGTCTTGGGTAAGTCGTCCTTATCTTTTGGGGTGGGGAACTCCAACCCCTTCCCCTTTTGTCTTCCTTAATCAAAGCCAAGTCCTTAAATGTTCGTTTTCAAGCTATTAACAATGTGTGCTCTGAACAGTGTCTGGCCGTCTTTGGAATGGGTTTCACCGCGCCGGATCTATGGGTCGTTCCCCAACCCAACCTTGCTGGTAATTGCTCTTGGGATACTCGAAGCCTTCACAGACCAATTACACCAATGCTTTTAAGTATGCATCGCTACCTGCAGTGAGGTAGTGTCTTCCTTCTGCTCTTAACAAAGATCACATGTATAGCCATTCGTTTCTTTTCCATGGAGGACCAGGAGTACAACCAATAGAGATCAAGACCTCTCCAGACGTTAGAGACTTCAGTTTTTTGTTTTACACATTGCATAGACAGGCATTTCTCTGCTTTCACTCTGTTGGACCAAGAACATTGAGTAAAAATAAAAAGAAAGTTGCTTTTCAAGGTGTCCCTGTCAAATTGAGACCATCATTAGGAAATTGGAGATTCGCACCTGTAAAAACGGAGGGTATACTGGTACATTGCAAATACAAACAAACCCCAGGTAGAAATCCATAGAACTACGTTCAACACCCACTTTTACTCCTATAACACATAATACCCACTCCTATAGCACCTTACACTTACCTTCACATACTACTTACACCCACTATCTATACCTACTACCTAGGTCCCTAAGCCTACTACCTATACCCACTACCTACTGCCTATACCTACTACCTATAGGGTGTAAGTTGGTATTTAGCGTTTGGAGAGGCTCTGGGTGATGTACCGGTACCCTCCGTTTTTACCGGTGCAAATCTCTGATTCCATCATTAGACCTGATTGAATCATGTTGAATTAAAGTCAAGTGCACTGTGTCACGCACAAGTGATGCTCCCAACAATTGCTCTTTGGAGTGCGCAAGTATAACTAGTCTATAACTTAAGTTCTCATTTCCTCTGCGGTACACCGGCTAGAGATGGGCCGATGAGCTGCGACGCAGACAATCTACTGCACTCAGCTAGCAGGTTCTGCTACATTTAACCCAGAAGTGCTTTGAGTTCAGAACTCGTGGCAACATGCGCAGGCAATGTAGACTTGATGTAGAGAAACTCACCAATTTAGTCCAGAGTTGTCATGTCGATTTTACGACAAGGCGAGTTGAGACATTGTGCATCACAACTGGACCCTCATCGTTTTCGCACATGCGATCCCGGCCACAACATACACTGTCACACAGAAGGCGCGGAGATGGTAAAGTGCGTATGTTCCAGATCGATGCCAAGAGGTCTCGCTCCAATTGCCACTCGTCATCAAAGCTTGTGCCACCTTCGTCTCCCTACCGGATGTGAGTAGGCACCTAGTATTCTCACCGTGACCAACCAGGCCTCGAAGTGGCTGGATACTAACTGGCAATATCCTGGCCGAGACGATTGGTTCGTTGACTTGGAAAGAGTCTGCTGGTACTGGAAGTCGACTGAATGGGCCTCAGTCGTGTGAATGGTTGGCCCTTCCGAGGCAAGGAATTATCGTTGGATCTGGAGATTTAGAGGCTCTGCCCTCACTGGGCTTTGCAAGCCTGTCAACGTATACTGTATTTGATGTGATACACTTTGGGGTCCGGTGGTTTGGGAAAACGGGCATTGATCTCAGAGATTCAGTCTCTTCCCGGAGAGTTGGCCATTTGGGATTCCTATCTTATGGCCCTTGCTCTCAAGAAAAGCTGTTCGTTTGTCTGGGTTGCTTTCTGTGTTTTCTACTTTCTTCTTGAAGGTAACAAGATTACGGTATGGCACCTGGCGGCCGAGGGCTTGTCTGGGAGAGCAGTCCCACACACCTATCAGATAGGCCGATCATTGATTTGTATCTGCTGGCCTGATCGTGAGTCATGGAAGAAACTGAAGATTCTGGACTTCTCCCAATATCCCGTTGAGCTCAAAGGTGGTGGAGTCAGCGCCGTGGGTGTTCTCCCCGGGCTGCACGTGCAGTCACGAGTGCGAGTACGAAAACCAGGATGGTCTAGAAAGTACAATTTTTGGAATCTTATTTTTTCACTGCAACATCGATCGACGGGCAAATTCCCATCCAACCGTATGTCCCAATCATTACTCGTACAGGATATATGTTCTGTAGAGCAACGTTTCGTAGGCGTCCAGATGGCACGTTGCCCAGGTTCACATCATTTCCACCTAATTATGACGAACGCCAGCTGCCCATGGACAGTAGCAAAGTGCCTGAATGATGACCCCGTAATATGTGGCAGGAAGCTTGTGAGTCACCGATTGCAGACCCGAGTCGCCTCCTGAGTTGGGATAGATAACACAGTGTTCCTTACGTCTTCTCGTCCATGGTCATAGATTTGAATACACCGAACGCCTCGCTAAAACGTCATGATGTCATGGCATTGGAGCACCAACCATGACAAAAGCGGTAAAAACTTAAGAGAAAAGAGTCGAATAGTAGAAGAACAGTAACTAAGTCGCCAGAGTCAGATAGCCGACGGCAGGACCGCAGATGGGGCAGACGGAATAGTTGATATCCCTCAGAACCGCTGCCGGCCGATTAAGCTTATCGCTTCTTGACGAGGATGCCGACTAGAAGCCTACAGCACGGTTGACTGCAGCTTCTCACTTGCCCTGATTCTCGGCGAGATGACTCCATTCAGGAATCTCCTTGATCTTGGACCACATGAACTTCTCGAGTTTATTGGCGCTCTTTGTGTACGGCGTGCCCTCGCTATTGTATTGCCGACAGTTCTTGAAGATCAAGGTAGCGTCCTTAGTGAAGTCCTCCGGGGTGGTGTACTGGTCCATTTCGAGCTTCTGCTCCATTGTAGAGAGGTCCATGGGCTCCTTGATGACGTCGTAGTAGTCATGAACATCATCCTTGTTGACTGGTATGAGGAACGGCCAGGCACTCTGGTGGTTCTGCATGTCATTGAGGAGGTGTAGAAGTTGATTGTAATTGGGCCCGTGGCGCGGCTGGCGGGCCAGCTCATCCATCTCCGGTGACCATCCGGAGTTCTTGATGGCCTCTACTTTCATGGGGTCGATAGGTGATGGGCCATTCTTCCACTGCTTGGGCGGCTGATGGACAACGTGCGAATTTGAGTAGGCACGGATCTTGGCTAAGACGCACTCCTTCTGCTTCTGCAGCATACGACCGACCTCGAGGTACCGGACCCGCTCAAGCATCGTGCACTGCATGATAGTACCGCCTTCGTAGTCTTTGATGTAGCCCATCCAGACTGACTTGTCAAGAGTGATTTCTTTGGTAAAGCCCTGTTTCTTGAAGTAGCCGATGGCGTAGTTGTCTGCATAGGTCAGGAAATGCATGACGGGGCTTGTGGCCTTAACGTAGTCCTTCAAATGCGCCATGAGATGGGCACCGTAGCCTTTGACTTGCTGGTCAGACGAGATTGCACAGAAGACAATCTCTGCGAACTTGCGATCGTTGAATGGACGGTACGTGATGCCGCCCACTACTTCCAGAGGCTTTTTGACGATTGCGATGGAGACGTGTGTCCGGTCGTAGACTAGACGCGCGATATAGTCCTTCGGCATCTTGGGCAGCTGTTTCTGGAAAATACACTTTAAGCCGGTCATGATGATGAAGCTATCCTTGTCGCCATCGTTGTTCACCACGCGAAACTGGATGTCACCGGCACGCTCCTCGAGTTGAGCAGGCTGGACCTGGGGTCAGTATTGACTCCATGATGCTAAGACTTGCACAAAATTCGACACATACCTTCTCAGGAAATGGAATGACAGCCATCTTTGGCTTCGGAGGAGGCTCGACCGAGTCGTCGTGCTTAACGCGCTTAGCCGCAGCGGGGGACGCAGGGTCCTCGGTTGCCTTCCTCTTGCCGTCGTCCTTCATCTTGTCCGGAGCTCTATGGTCTTCGGGCTCTTCTGTGGTTGCTGCAGCTTTCTTCGCCTTTCTATTATCCTCTTGCCTGGCCTTCTTGGCTTGATTCTCGGCTGTCTTCTTGCTGACAGCCTCACTATCGCTAGGCGGCGGCAGAGGCTCTTTCACCGGGGCTGTAAGGGGCTGGAATTCAAGTTCCTCAATTTGGGATTCGACGTCACGTATGGCACGCTGAGTGGCAGGATCGTCCGATGCTGTCCCGATTTTCGTTGTCGAGCCACTCGGGGCGTCTCCCACCTCTGGTTGGACTGGGCTCGACTCTATCGCATCACCAGTCTCTCCAGGCGCGGAGAGTCTGTCGAAGGCGACAGGATGTTTGGGAGCCTGAAGTGAAGATCTTTGGTCCTCAATTCTACGCACCTGATGGGCGCTCGGTCCGGAATGCGATGTGGCTGATGACCGGGTCTCAGGGAGGGCGGACTGCGAGCCCTGCGATTGAGGCTGAAACGTAAGGCCTTCGAAGGCGCGGAGGGGAAACGATGAAGCTGAGTGAGACGTCGGAGTCTGTGACGCAATCGAGTGACGGTCTTCGCGTGTTGACGCAGGAGGCGGGGAGACGTAGAAGGGTGTGGATGGCGGACCAGGGGCAGGCACGCGAGGGACGAGAATGTGGCTTGTTGGGACAGGAGGTCGGCCGTGGATGACCTGGGCTTCCCAGCGCTTGTAGTCCTCGTCAAAGGAAGATTCGCGTTCAGAGTGGCCTTGCTGTTGGACGGCGGCGGGATGAACGGCGCTCGGAGCAAATGTGTCGGTCTCGGGCGCGGTTGCGGGGTCCAAGCGAGGACTATGTGTTGTGATGGACTGGTCAGGAACTCCTTGGGGAACACCAGGATACCAAGGTGCAAATTTTTGCCCGTTGAAGGTCTGGCCGTCGCCGATCTGCTGTGGCGCAGAAGGTTGACCAGGTGTTCGATGGCCACTGTACGTCAGCTCGTGCTGCGCACGTAGTTGATGGTCGGGGTAAGAGCGCGCGGTTGAGAGCTCGGGCGCTACTGTGACGGGTCCAGGTCGAGGAGCACGCGGCTGAAGAGCGTGGGGCGAGGGCGATCGGGCCGGGGTAGAGGAGAAAGTGGAGCCTGGGGCCGGGGCTGAGAACGGGCCTGGTGGCTGCAAGTGTGTCGACGAGCGCGGTGCTCGCCAGTCTCGTGCGCGTTGGATTTGCTCATCGATCGTGAGATTCCTCCATTCTTCAAATGGTGGAGTCCTGTCAGGGCCATTGTAGCCACTGGGGCCCTCATTGAGATTGGGGCTCCAGTGGCCACCGTTCCAGCCTCCAACAGGCATCTTCTCGTCCAAAGGTGCGGCAGACGTTGGAGTCAGAAAAAGGCGCTAAGCGATTCTGGGTAAAGCGTCGTGTCCAGGTAGCTCCAGGGGTGAGCGATCGCTTGCCAAGCTGCCACCTATCGATTGCTGGTTAATGGTGATGTGGTTTGTGAACTTGTGCAAGCTGTTCCACGACGAACCTTTCATGCAAGCTCGTGGTTTTGTGCAGACAACCAGCAAGAACGATTGAGAAAATTCACGGCCTGTTGTCTAGTGCCGTCAAAACAATCAAGCTCCAATCTGTCCCGACGAACTTCCACAGCTCGCCTCCTGCTCAGAACACCACACTGCGAAGCACCCAGCGCCGAGTCCAGACACTCTACCAGCCCGACCAGCCGATTAGCCAACCAACCAACCGACGACGACCATCCAAACCCATGGATTCGAAGCTCGTTGATGTCTGGCAAACCGCTGCTGGCAACCCTTTCCTCCCTACCGTTGGCAAGGGCACTCAATTCCTCGTCGCCTTCGTCCTCCTCCTTCTGGGTCTCTTCTCCTTCGGCATCTTCGCCCTCAGTAAGGAACCAGCTCTTCCAATTGCATACTTGTGTGCTGTGCCCAAGCTTACGAATGTGCCCACCAGACCGTTCTGCAGTCGCCGTGCCTGTTATTGGAATCCCGGCTTCTGTGGCCATCGCGTGAGTCTGCCCGCTCTTTCTTCCCTTCTCGCAGCTGTAGGGCGGCTCCTGTCTGACAATGCTCTACAGAGTAGGAACTGTCTACATGTTCTGTGCGGTCGGCGTATACGTTTGAGGTCCCAATATTTCTCGAGATACCCAGACACGACGAGGCAAGGCCGTAGCAGGCGGCGTCGTGTCCATACCATAGATTGACCAGCAAAAAAAGAGACCAACCTTGACTTGACACTCTGCGTCCATAATAGCCGTGTATGACCATAATCGCGTCTGGCCATTCAAAATCCCTTCGTTCCAACATCACAGTCATCATCATCAGCATCGTCCATCATGGCCACTTCAACTCCACGTCCTACGCAGGCGCCCCCTCTGTTTCGGGCGCTCGCCAGTTCGACCAGGCCAATCCAGCAGATGCTCAAGTGCATCAACTTCACAAATAAAGTCCATGTCGAGATTACCGAAGAACTTATCAAGTTCGCAGCTGATCAATCTCGAGTGACGCAAGGTTAGTCGAAGACTATCGTCATATGAACTTTCTAAGACGGACCGCTGACCTTAGGTTTCTAGGCGTCGCTAGTTTGGACAAATCCCTCTTCACTAACTTCACTCTCAATGTCCCCCAGCCTGAGGATGGGAGCGAACCAGCTTACCCGAGCTTCCAGATCTCTTTGGCCGCGTTCCTGGAGACGCTCCAGATCTTTGGCGCCTCCGACGCCGCCGCGCGACAGGCAAGGTCCGAAGCAGACCCCTACCGCAGCAACCTCCGCAACTACCGCCCAGACGCATTTAGCAATCAGACCCTTGGAATGACAGGGACTTGTGTCTTGTCATATCCGGAGGAGGGCGGCTCTTTCAGTGTCATCCTCGAAGAGACTGGTGTCAACACTACCTGCAACCTCAACACTTACTTGCCGGAGGCGCCCGAGGATATTCCTTTCGACAGAGATGACATCGCATTCAAGATCATTATGCAGTCGCGCTGGCTGCTGGATGCGCTCACTGAGATGGCGCACTCCAATCCCACACGGCTCGTTATCACGACGTCGAAGCAGGAGCCGTACCTGCGGCTGTCATGCACCGGGCCGCTTGGTGGATCGAGCGTGGATTTCGCTAAGGGACGGGATCTGCTGGAGACGTTTACCGTGCGGGAAAAATGGGTGCAGAGCTTCAAGTTTGACATGACCAAGACCGCCATCGAGGCGATGCGCCTTGCCAGCAAGGTCAGTCTTCGGGGCGACGGGCAGGGCGTCCTGAGCATGCAATTCATGGTGGAGGTGGAGGGCAGCAGATCAAATTTCCTAATGTTCACTTTTGTCCCATACGTTACTTCCGAGGAGGACGAGGAGGACGAGGGGGTTGACGATGGAGATGAGGAAGAAGCCGAGGCTTGAGGGCCGTTGCTCGAGGAATTTCGCGATTGTCGAGTCTTGTTTACCACAGCTCAGTGTGCCGTCCATCCAGGCGGCATCATAGCAAAAGAATTGAGCTCATATCATTATACATGAAGGACAAACACATGAGCATAATGTTGTTCACATCTCAGAGTCGACTCTGCCTTCTGCCACAACGTGAACACGATCGATACGTCTCAATCCGCGATCGTAAAGTCTATGTCTGCACCTGACCCTAGCTCGCAATCTATGTCCCTTCAACAGCAACAGCATCTAAAAGTGGGCTCTTCCAGCCGCACAGGCATATCGCTCGATTGGGGTGGTGTGCTCAGCTGAGGCTCAGCCGGAGTGTCGTGCAGGACAGCGTCAGCGGCACACCCGGCGGCAGAGTAGGATGCAGGCAGGACCGTCAAAGGGCCAAGAAGGGGTAGGGCACTGCACCCGATTTTTCTGGGGCAGCCTGCACGATTGCATGCTACCGCCCGCCCATCTCTGTCCGGGCCGGCCGGGGTTTCTCGACTGCCGGATTGCAGCCCCCGCGTTCTCTCACGGTGAGCGATGAGATTGTGTGACTATTCTTGCGCGGCGACTGCCTGTCGCTGTGTCTGCTGTCTTACTGGACTGATAGGAGGCTAGGTACACTTCGGAATCGACGGCGACGACACACGTCATCTGCCCCCAACGGTGCCTTCGGCCTTTCAAACTTATCTGAGTCTGATGCAGACGTTGTGCGGAGTGCGGGCCAAAATGGTGAGCGGCATTTCACGGTCTCAAACGGGCCTCGAGAGCCAGGTGAAGCGTGTTTTGTTTTGTATTGTTTTGTTTTATTTTTGATTTCTAGCCTACGGCGTAGACCGGCTCCTCAGGGAAAGCCCATTCCTACACTCGCTCCCTTTAAGAGCCGCTTGTAATCTCAAGAACGGTGGGCCGACGCAAGACCCTTTGGGGAAGACCGTCAGCTTACCTGCTGAGCTTCGCCTCCAATCCTCGTGGCCTAGGGCTTCCGGTTACAGACCAATGGGAAGAGCCCCCTTCCAGCTTGCTGGCGCCCCAGTCTTGGCGTATTCAGACTGCGTATAATGTTGCTGCATACCGTCCCACTTCTGGCGGCGTGAATCGCATCCGCGAGGACGCCATGTTTGGTCAGATATCTGACCAACACTACTAAGAACAATGTCGTCATGAATATCAAAGACACTACGAATTTCAAGCCTATCAGTCCAACACAGAGCCGGATGATCCGGAAACACCGTTGATAAGACGCAAATCGCCATCTCTGGGTTGCCACCGGGGACTCGCAGCCACTGTCTTTTAGGCCAGGTTTGTGACCCTTTCTATGGGATGGAGGATGGGGCACATGTGTCTGGACTAAACAAGATATTCTGTACGCCCAGGCCACGCCGCTTGGTTGCCTTTGAAACCCAACAGTGCTGCTTGGACCAATAAGACCGACCTTGGCTTGGACCCAACGCATATCCATGAGGCTCTTCGGAGACTTCGGGGAGGCAGGATGCGCTGCCGAAGGTAAAACAGCGGCGCAGCATGCCATAAGAGGGTATCTGTGCAGCCCCGCGAGAACAAGCTGCCACAGGAAGATTGAACATTGGTCGCGAGTTGGCGTGAATAGAGGTTGGGGGCTCACTCAGTCAACATGGTGTGGCGCTGCTGGGAATACCATCTCCTCACACATTTGTACTGAAATGGTCTCGCAAAACATTCAACCTTGTGTCCGAAAGGCGCAAGATTGCCCGTTGCAAATTTGTAGGCAACACCATCCACATCATTATGGACGGGCCGGCCAGCATGCGTCGCACTGACGGGACCAAGAAAATACTTCGAGCTTGACTACCTGATCAATTGATATCGATGATCCGATTGAACAGGATGTACGACACCGGGCTTCTGGCCGTGATTAGCTGGGACAAACGTCTCCCAGCCTCGAGTAATTACTCTTGTGTATGAAGTCCTTTGTGCGAGGAAAATTAAGAGGAATGTCCGGGACCACTGGGACGCCGATGCCAGGCACTGGTTTGTTCTCCAATGATCGGCCCCTACACATTCACTGAGGGAGAGCTTGATTTCTATTGGTAACAAATACCAAAGCAAAGAGCAAAGTGCGAATTGCTTGCGTTCAATAGAGGTTGTAGGACGTAGCGCAACCTTTGGGTCAGTGCGTCTCAAGGAGAAGAACGTAGCTTGCGGTGCTGTGACGTACGTGACCAAATTTCGAAGTTGGAGGTTGCTGGTGTGCTGAGCTTGTTTATGGTTCCAATCAGCATCTGCGTTGGCTATAGTTTGACAGTTCTCATGCTATTTCGGGATATGGTCGAGCGTGCCTGAGTGGGAGAGGCCGTTAAGGGGGACCCGGACGGACCGGGAGATCTGGAGAAGCTGACCATCTGGGAGGAGCGGGAATGCTGAAAGCAGCATCCTTGGTTTCCATGTGCAGCAGAAGCGTGTGAGACAGAAGTCTGGGCAGCCTCTTAAGACAGTGGCAGTGGCAATGACTGTGTTTGACGATGCGGTTAGCGAGGGACCAAGCCTCGCTCTGTAGAATCCTCTGATGGGTGTTGGTTTGACGAACTGTGGATGGGTCGTCAAGTTTGGCGCTTATCGGGAAAGAAACAGGCGCGGCCGGCCAGCAGACTAATGCATCCATCGCGCTTGTCGCATGTGTGAGTGATGGTGCTGGTGAGGTCCTTTTGCCTTTCTGGTTGGTTGCCTAGCCAGTGACCGTTTGTTTTCATGCCCTCTTTGTCGGAACTTAGCCGGCCATTGAAGGTTTATCAGCTGGCTGGTGTGTTGGTCTGGTCTGGAAAGGTGGTTGGCTGGTTGGCTCGTTGAATTGCTTGCTGTGGAGGATCGATCTGGTCTAAAATGGAAATAACCAGATCAGATCAGGCATGTCTGTCTGTGCAGAGAAACGGCGCCAGGGGAGTGCGGCACGGGACGGCGAAGCACTGTCCACATGCAGGCTTCTGCTGCTGTAGGCCTTGCCTCTTGCCTCTTGCCTCTTGCACCTTGCACCTTGCACCTTGCACCTTGCACTGCACAACCGCATCATTTCCTCCCGCTGGAGGACTGCAATTTGAAAGCACGTTCTGTGCAGTAAACGCCCAGCTTTGGACCCAGCACTCGCCGACCAGGGTTGATCGTTAGTCGTTCTTGGGCTCCACCCAACGGGGAGTCTAATCCGGAAACGGGATCTAGAGTGGCTATCATGTCCCATCCATCGCCGAGTCCATCGACGATCATGCATGTTGTCTTGTGTAGCGACGAGAAGGATTTAGCGATGTAAAAGAGCCACCGACGTTCGACTGCTGTTCCCACCAGCCAATCTCGCAGGCCTTGGAACGAGGAGACCCGCTGTGTCTGCATGGGACGCGATGGGATCTAGTCATCTCATCCTCACCTCGCCTCACCTGGCCTGGCTCCGCCTGCCGCTCTCGAGTCTGGGTAGATCAGATCAGTCTCCATAGTACCTGTTGGATCGACTGCTTCACCGACCAACAGGTCCTGTAACCAACAGCAATCCTACCCGTGTCGGCTCAACTGCGGAAATTGAGCACGTCTGCCGCTCTTGCGGCCAAGCAAGGTCTGGATGTCGTGACACCCACCATTCACACAAGCACCTCTTCGCGTACACAATCTCGCTGTGGAGCGCAAGACCGAAGACGCGGCCCGGCCGGCTCTCCCCAGAAACACAGACCACATGCAGTTTCAACCATCAAGAGGCTCTTCGACAGGTGGTTCTAGGCCCAGGCCGGATTCAGATGCGGTCACCACGACACTGGCCAGCGAGCCCGTCGCCCGTCTCGTTTCATTCCCATCTACGGCCTGCCTGGGCCTGCTCGGTCTGGCATGCTGAGACTAGATGGCCCGTTGACCTGACCTGGCCAATGCATGACATGCCAAACAGATCGCCTTGTGTCTCTTTGTTACGGCAAGCACACAGCACAACATACTCACTTGTACCACCTCTGCCCTACAAAGGGTCGAATTGGCCCCCACAGTCATGTTGGCTGTGCCCCATGCTGCGTCCAAGCTGGTGTGTACCCGCCTATCGGCCCTGGGGCCGAGAGTGAACGCTGTACTGCGCTCCGCTTTACGACCGTTCTCAGGCTCGAGATGGTAGAGCCAAAACATCCAACAGGCCTCATATGTGCAAGCCGGTGTAAGCGGCGCAGACAGGATCTGTATCACTGTGACAAGTTCGTCCTGCCGAACCCAGGAATTGGGTCTTTGGGACGAAAGCCTTCCTGCGCAGAAACCATGACGTCGCGGCGCAGTCCACCACGGGAAACTGACTGCGTTGGGTAGCACAACGGATCGAGTAATACCCACTGAAAAGTGAAGGAGCGCTTACAAGGCTGCATCTGCATTCGTCCGTGGCTGCGAACTCCAGTCTTGTGACGGCAGGCTGCTGGAATCACGACGCTAGAGGCACCTATCCGTCTTGTGGAACATGGCGGAGCAGGCACACATACAGTCGAGACTCGATCAAGCCAGGCACACGAACCTCGACCGTCTTCCCGCCCGCCTGTTCCCGTCCCGCCTTCCATCCCACCACGTTATACTTATCATTACTCGGGACCCGTGACGGCGCCGTCCTCGACCCCAACTTGGATCCAGTTTTGGCATCCCACGCCTCGGTCGGGTGGAGCAAGTGGGGCGAGGAGCGAGAGGGAGACGGAGGGACCTGGTGGCAGCCAACTTGCAACCCATTCTCCAGTGTCTTGGATCTTGTCTGGCCCAGACGCTCTTGCAGAGTACGACGGCCATTCCACGGGATCCTACGCTCCTTTGTGCAGGCGCCAAGCTCTCGATCAGGGTTTGTGGTCTTGAAGGCCGACGGTCTACGGAACGTGGCTGGCAATCCATCCGTGCCTCGGCTGCCGGAACAGACACGGCTGCCTGTCGCCAGCCCACTGATAGGTAGACTGGGGCTCTCATTTCGGCTGCGAGCTTGCTTGCGCTCATTACGACGGCACAGTCAGCAGTAGCATGCGAGGTGGAATTGTCGCAATTCGTCTGTTTGTTCAGAATTGGCGCATCTCCGTTCTCAATTCAGAGTCCCTCGAGGCAAGCGATCAGCAATGCCCTCGCCCTGTCTGGAGACCCGACCTGCACGAGAGCGCATGAGTAAGGATTGAAGCTCGAGACGGGGTCGCGCGGAGAGTCTAAAAGGCGGGCCGGCTGGTGTAGGGCCAACTGGGGATAAAAATAATCGGGTGGTTCGCGGGGCGCAAAGGTCGATCTTCGGCAGCAAGGCATCGCCTCTCTCTAGTTTAAGCCACAATGCAGACGGATGCTCAAGGGCAGACCCTGTCGAGGGACACCCCTGCCCGCCTTCCCGTCTTAGACTATTGCAGCTGACAGGACCAGTCTTGGAGTCGACCCGCAGGGAGGAAGGCCACCCCCTGCCCTGGTCCTGGGGAGGGGGGGCCAGGATCATCCAGCCTCCACCCGCGGCATTCTCTCGCAGCTGGACTGCTGAAGGTTCTCACTTCTTGTGGCAGTGGGAGGAGTGTGTAAGCTCGTTGCAGAAGTATACGATGTTAGTCGGGGGGAGCGTGGGAATGGCTGCTCGCTCATCGGCCCACCTACCGCCAACTACCTCGCCCGGTACCTCACCGCGAGCCCTGCCTCGCTGCAGGTGGGCCATTCATGCTGCTGAGCTGCATATATCCACCTACCGTGACACCCCCAGGCTGCTTGATGCAGCACAGGCAGGTCTTGATCATGGAACGGGTCGGCAGGCGCAGGGCTTAAAATCAGGCTAGGCTGTCTGCACCACACCTGTGTTGACCGATGCAACCCAAGTGTGGAAGTTGGGATGATCCTGGGTCCAGGGTAAAAGACAGTCGATCCCACCCATCGCTGCTCTTCCTTCACCAGTCCTTCCTGCTCGACGTGTAACCCAGTCCACCCCCCGCCGCCTCCGCACTCACCTTTCAACCTTGAGGCTCACCTTGGACTATCAACTGGATTTTACTTTCCTCAACATCCGTCAAAAGTGACCCAAGCTTTCGATATCGCCCTCCGGATCCAGCCACGGGTGTTTTCATGCTCGCTTGGGCTGACGTCGTGTGCGCAAATCCCCGATCTCGAGCGCTCTCCCGCCTTATCATATATGTCTGCCATGTGACTTGAGGCCATCAGTCCACTTCCATCTCCTCTTCCTTGCTCCTCTCTTCTCGCCACCCGGATCCAGCACTGTCGCATGTAAGCGAGACGAACTCTGAAGCGAGAAGGGTGAGGGCGTGTCCCCGAAAGAAGAAGGAGAATGTCTCGTGCGGGATTCAGCATCCGCAAGCTTATCAACCAACGGCGGACATGGCCCGAGTCGGATAGTGACAACGAAGATGCTTTTGAGTGTTCCAGCGCCAAAACGATCCGGATGCAATATGAATTGGAGCAGTACCAGCAGCAACAACTTCAGAAGGAGCTCCGCCATGCGCACAAAGGCCGGTCATCATGGATGAGCAGCAACTCGTCGCCGAAGCGTAAAACGTATAAGAAGGTCCCCAAGCCTATCGTGGTCGTCGAACACAACAGCAATGGCGTTGTGGTACACAGCGGCAGTGCGAGCAGGAGGATCTCAACGCCTCTGCCAGCATCGGCCCTATCGGGCCTCGTGAGTCCCGGGACACCACACTCGAACTCTTCGGATAGCTCTTTGTCTTCTTGCAGCGGCGGTGACCGTAGGCAGCGGCATCACGTTCATCAACGGCATCATTCCGACTCAAAGGCTGTCCCTTCTGCTGCCGCGGGCACACCTTCAAAGCCTCGCCTTTCAACACCAACGATGACGGCAGGATGGGTAAGCCCACGCGGTGGCGCTCTTTGTCCAGTGGCAACACCAACTTGGGCGACAAAGAATTCGTCACATGATGGTCGTTCATTTCTGATTCCTGCCTCACCGAGTCCTGGGTTGGCTCGTGGTGACCAGGATGGGACAACATCTCCACAACCAACGTCCGCGACCAACTTTAGCCACATCTCACATATCAAAACGCCCACCACCACGAAGACACCTCTCAACTCTGCCGCCATCACCACAGACAAGAAATTGGGAGCTATGCACAGCCATCAACAACGAAATCCTCGCCAGGGCAACAGCGCCGAGTCATACACCCTGTACCCGCCCATGACGGAAGATGCCAAGGACAGGAAAGTCGGAGGTAGGGAGGCACCCAGGGCTGTGCAAACCCCCTCGAAAATATCGGATGAAGATGAAAATACCTTTGAAAAGATCCTCGAGGGCAAGGATTATCAGGATTGTGATCACTTGCCGGACAATGTTCAGCAGTTGATCTGGGAGACCGATGAGGCCTTCAAAGCTGTCGGCACAGCCTTGGCGGAAGCGAGACTCGCTTCCCAATCGCACCCTCAGTCCAAGGAGCTGCAGGAACAGGTACAACAGCTGCAACGAGCATCTCAGGCATTGGAGATACAGACCAAGAGCCTAGACACCACCCTGCTGCAGACGCTGCCGTCCACCACTTACCAAGCTCCAGTGTCTCGCGCTCGAAAGGATTCCGTGGTGACGTCTCCCATGTCTCCCACACCCGGCCGTGGGAGCATTTCCTCGCACCCAAGGAAGAACAAATCGTCCCCAGTGTCATCGTCGGATAACATGCTCCGGTCGCCAACCCATGCAACCTCTATCAAGAAGGCCAAGAGAAAGTCCCCTGCAAGACCCAAGACACCTCGTTCAGCAACAACACCAACACCGACCACATCGACTTGGCCCGACACACCAGCACCTACTGCCAAGGCAAGCACATTTGGGCCTTCAGCATCGAGCGCAGAAAGCGGCGGAAGCACCGCTCAGCGGCAGCAAAACTCGTATATCTCGCTTTCTCGGTGGAACCTCAAAGCAGACAACGTCACCGAGAAGCTTTTCAACGGGTCACGCGGCCGTTTTGGCTTCCACAAGATAGAGGCTGATGAGGTGGTGACTCCCAGTCAAGTCCAGCAGTACAGACAGAGCAGGATCGCGAAGGCTCAGGCTGAGGCTCAAGCAGAGACCAGGAGATCCGACTCCAATGAGTCGTTGCGCAGCACTGCTGGGAGCTTTGGAGCCGTTACCGATAGCAATAGCGTCAACACACCTGTCGAACCATTCCATCTGCAGGATTTGCCATCGAGGATCGGGAATGCAGGCCCAAACCTGGGTGTTCTATCCCCTGTTGCCGAGGTACTCACACCGAAGTCGCTCACTTTTGACCTCGATCAAGACACTCCAGGGAAACCAGATTCGGCTGAGCCAAAGACGCCCATGACAGCAACAAGGCATGTAAAACAGGAGCAGACGCCGCTGGCGACACCTCCTCCCACTCCCCCACAGCCATCGCCCAGCGCTTCTGCTACACGTTTCTCTGCGACGACGCCGTCTCCAGAAGAAGACACCAGCACGTTTTTCAAAAGCCACTCATTCCCAGACCCGCCAGTAAAGGAGTCGCCGCAACGACCCACACACAAGC
The DNA here is from genome assembly GCA_038088505.1 of Diaporthe velutina. NCBI lineage: Eukaryota > Fungi > Ascomycota > Sordariomycetes > Diaporthales > Diaporthaceae > Diaporthe > Diaporthe velutina. The sequence goes on along the minus strand of JBBWSJ010000002.1, from coordinate 177,548 downwards.
GTGGAAACTCGTCCGGTTCGCGGGCGCCCATCCTGCCTACCATCCCAGAAGTGCGCATCACGTCGCCTCCAAGCCAGGACAGCTACCCAAAATCTCAGAATGGGCGCCGGCCATCTGAGATGCACATGGATCAGCCGAGTCCACGGCTGAGCCCTCTGGAAACACCGATCTTTGAGGAAGATGACGAGTACTTGTTCTTCAAGTCAGCGCCGTTCACCGTGACTGTGCCATCCTTTGAACACGGGCGTATCCGACTTGCGAAGGCCGATCTCGTCAACGCGGGGACAATCAACTCTCTCGAGTCGAAGCTGCTATCTTCACCGGACGAGACGCTCGACTGGACGGCATTCCAGATGGCTATCCTAGGTGGTGCAGGAGATTTCTTCAGCGACCCTAGTGACTTTTGCGCCCGCGATGCTGAAGAAGATCTGGTGGATGACTTGTGCGACTGGCTCCAGGGCTTTGGACTTCCCTCGGACGCATTGGGGGCGTTGGTCAAGTCGGAGAAGAAGGCGCCAGCGATGCTCCCAGTCATGCCTTATACTCCAGCGCACGTGTCGGCTATCAGCCCGCCCGGGTCAGGCAGTCGATCCTTCCACGACCCGTCCCACAGCCACAGCATCAACCGTATTGTCAACGGAAGCATCTCTTCTTCATGCTCAGATTCGGCGCGGTCGAGTGGGGAGGTGAGTGAGGAGGTTCAGGAGATGCTGCAGTCGCAGAGCATGCCAATCCCGATTCAATCTGAGCATCCGTCGGGGTTCTGGAACACGCGCCCCTTCGATGCGGCCCGGTTTTACACGGGCGGCCCGATCAAGAGGTGGACCCTCGAGGGCCACCCCAAGAGATACCAAGGCCCGGGTATCGATGTGGACAAGGCAAACACGCTACAGCGTGGAAGCCCCAAGCCATCGCCCGAGGGAGTGGACGGGAAACGAGTCAAGCTGAGATCGGGCGTGGACAGCCTCCCGCAAAGCCCAATGCTGGACCTCGTCATGACGACGGCGGTGGACGGCAGCAAGGAATTTGTGCCCATGGGTTACAACCTCGGGCACGACCTGGGCGACTTCCTGAAGTGGGAGTCGGAGAACGTGTATGCGACGGCGTTTTATGGATCCGACTGAATGAAGCTGTGGATGAACTGAGTGAAAGGGGAGGATGACTCACGATACGATGCCAATGGCTTTATTTCTGCCTTCACGGCATACGTTCGCTATACACCATGGCGCTGGGAGTCAGAAGGCTCCCAGTCACCAACGATCTTTAGAGGAGAGCGCTTGCATGGCACGGTGTTTGTTTGTTTTCGTGTTGTGTGATGTGCTGGGAGCAGGAGCATTTGAAGGAATTCGTTACAGCCGTTAGACCATTGTTGCCAGTGCCACTCACTGCAGATACCATCCTTATAATAAACAGCATAGTATAAGAACCCAGCCAATCTCTGCGCCACACGTTTCTCTTCGTGTGGGCCTGATGTGAAGTGCCAGCTCAGATATCAGCGGGCGGCCGCCCGGACAGTCACAAGCTGCCTGAGCCTTGCTTTCCCCGGCCCGACCGCCACAGCTGGGATGATTCCCGACCAGCCGCGCACGCTTCACCCTTACTGCAATCTGTGCCCCGCCAGCCAAGCCCAGCCGCTGCCCGCCCACGTGGCGGGTGCCACCCCGCTGGAGCTAGGTGAGTCCTGGCTGCCGAACCCACTGGACCCAAGTACCCTGCCTACACCGGGGTTTTGCTGGAAGATCCCAGCACTACCTAGGTACGTAGTGGCTAAAGATTGAACGCGCCTGTCGCGTCTCCCACGAACCTCAACATCAACGCAGCGCCAACCTACAAGTCACTCAATGCTGCACAGCCTTTATCGCACAACAGATCCTACAATATCCCAGGGGAGCTGCCATTCATTTATTCGTCCATCACTCACTAGCTAGGTGCATTTTGCTACCAACATTCGTTACTGAAGCTCCTGGCTGGATTCCTATCCACAGCCTCGCACCAACTTCAACCCTCGCGCCGACGCTCGCACCGCCTCACACCGGCCTCCCACCATGCTTCGCCGCCCACCGACCGTGCTGGCTCTCACTTCAGAGGATGTCAAGGCCTACGAGGACCACCGTGAGGCCGAGGCTTTCCAGCATGCCACCGCCGCCGCCCAGCTCAGGCGGCAGCAGCAGCTGGCCCGCAACATGAGCGGCATGGACATCACGGGGATCACCACCTCGAGCGACGACGAGGACTACTCCGAGCAAGAGGCCTCCTACTACCCCAACCGCACATACAGCCAGAACGCAAGGATATCGCGCCAGGAGAACATCCAGGGCCTGCCCGACGAGGGTATCTACCGTAACGAGGGGGACTCGGATGACTACGAGGACGCGTCCGAGGGCGGCGGCCAGGCCGCGGAGGAGGAAGCCTTCATCGAGGACGAGGACATGGCCGAGGCCGAGCAGATGGATCTCGACGCCGACCACAACGATGACGACGACGTCGACGATGACGACAACGACATCCCCGGCGGCGCTGCCGTCCCGAATCTACACCACACACGGCGGCCACAACAGGAACCGATATTCCCCTCGCCGCCACCCGCACCTTCCCGCATGACGAGGTCCACGAGATCGGCCAGCACGGAGCCGTCGTCGTCGCAGGCCGGGCAGCAGCAGCAACACCACCACCACCACCACCAGCCCGCCCCGGCGGGTAGGTTCCCCCGCGGGGCCGGCACCGCAGCCCAGACGCACCGCCGCGCGCATTCTGTGAGGGCAGCAGCAGGAGCAGCAGCAGCAGCCGGCGCCGAGGCGACCACGCCCACACCGGTCGCGCAAGCCCAGCGGGACGCCGCGGACAGGGTGCGTGCGAGGGCCACGAGGAGCCGCGACGAGAGGATCGGGGTTACGCGGGGTGGCCGGCGCTGAGTGAAGGGCAGGCTTCGGGTCTGTGTTGCCAGACGAGGTTGCGCCTGTCGGTCGGAGGGAGTTGTCTTGTTTGCGGCTGACACATTGCTCAGGCGGCTTCGGCATGCGGGAGCGCCACGACCGTGAGGTTCGCTTTGAGATTGCTTGCGGAGTAGGACTGGTGCCCTGTTCATTTGCTTGAGCACGCCTACTCCTCGGGTGGCTGAGCGCTGGTTCAAGTCAGATACTGCGTTGTCAGGCCCGCCTGGTGGCTACAGGATACAGCGTGGCTGAGCGGCTGGATTTGCATGGACCACACCACGGTGGCTGGAGACCGTTGGGTACAATTCAGGCGCCAGTATCAACAGTATAGGCAGTGATTTCGGACCAGAGCGTGTTGGATCGGTCCGTCTGCCGACGACACACTTATGATACCAATTGGCTTGTCAGGCTTGGCTAGCGCTACCAAATACAAGCTGTTCCAAGTCCTTCCACAACAGTGAAGGCGCTAATCTGTATTTTGATGTCAATGTCTCCTTCTCCCACGGGCTGACTGCCACTACTTTTTAGTCCAGGCCTTGAAGCTACCGGCCTTGAGAGCGAGCTATGCAGGTAACAGCGTCATTCTACGGATATTAGAATAGGCAAGAAGGATGTAAAGGCTTCTTGCAGCGGGCCCAACAAGTCCAACAAGTCCAAGAAGTCGATTCTGTGTCACAGAAGAAGCATGTTCAAAGATACTCTAGCCCCATGAATTGTCAACACCGACTCGGTGGGTTGCTTATCATCCGTCTACGCACGTCTTGCCTGGTGGCAGACGAATGCGGGCGAGCAGGTCCTGGGACAGGACACTCAGTTGGAAGACAGCAAGAGGGTCTGGGAAAGAAATTACACAATATCAAGACATGTTGTCGGTCAGAACGCAATTTTTAGCTTGGTATCCCTACAGGCTCGTCATGAAAGGCATTGTTGACTTTCAACCGTGCCACTGGTCGCAGTGTTCCCCACCCTGTCCTTCTCACAAGCCGACCTTCCATTCGTGAACCCAAACGCCGTGCTGCTCATTGCCATGCCAAAAGAAATTACTCATAATTAAACCCGAAGACGTACTTTGGGTCAGAACCCCCACCCTCGAGGTAGCCCAAACCTCGGAGCTCCCGCGGTTGCTCCCGGCTCAATGACCTCACACCATGTTTTCCTATATAGAGCGAGACGGCAGGGGGAAAGCGAGCACTCTAGGCCTAATCTTTTTCTAGACATGGTGCAATATTGGTGATCATTCCTGGGGCTGATACGGACTGCTACCTTTTTGGTCGAGTCGGCCTGCAGGTCAATCTCATGTGTGTTGTTGTTCCCTGTCTTGCGTTTGAAAAGGACAGAACGAGGAAACATGGACCTCAAAAGCGCCTCGAGCATCACCACGGAGATACAAGTTCTCCAACGTAGCCGGGTTTGATGGTTGGTGAACAATCCACGACGGCGCATTGCGTCTAGATCCAAACCATCCTTGCCGACAATGCTCCGCTGCATGTTTCCCGGTTTGCAAACATTGAAAAGAGTGAATCCTTCAGCAATCTGACTCTCGAATCAGAAAGGCCGGCGAACAAAGATGCAAGCGTTGATCGGCATCTTCTAGGGTCGTGTCTGTCCACCCGCTGGTGGCGGCGGAGGTGGTTTGTCTCCAGACAACCCGGTAAACGACTTGTTTCCACCCAACTTGAGTTTGAGCTTGACCAATTTCTTTGGCTTCGGCGCGGGCTCTGTCGATGAGTGCGAAACCACGGGCGACACCGGACGAGAAGGCGACGCTGAGGTCTTCTGTTGCGGTTGCGAAGGCTGCCGAGGAGTTGCCGAAGACTTTGCTGCGATGCTAGAGTTTGGTGAAACGGCGCTGTGAGGAGATGGCCCTCCTGGCAGAGGCCTGCGTATCTTCCCGGAGGGCAAAGGTGTCTTCTGCTGCTGTTGCGATGCCTGCGCGGTCGACGAGGAGCCCGTGCTAAGAGTAGAGGTCGAAGAGATCATGGAGACATCGACATTGGCAGGCGACGAGCCTTGCCTGGATGGCGTAGCAGCCGGCGGGATTGCTCGTGCAACTGGTGTGGCTACGATGGAATCCGCAGGCGGGCTAGCCCTAGCTTTAGAGGAAGGCATGCGAGCAATCTGCTGCTTCTTGTGTTCCGCGAGGTGTCCATATTTCAGGGTAACAATTCGAGAACGTCGGGGTGCGGGTGTTGCCTCCGTGTCGGCCAACTTGCGCTTCTTTGAGGACTTGGATACCTTCGAGCTCGAGTTGACATGGCGAGATGGTTCTGGTGTAGGTGTGCCTGAGACAGATTTGGGGGCGGAAGGGAGCTTCACAGTCGGGCGATTCTGCACCGCGATGCTATCACCTCGCTCTAGCTCAGGAGGTGGCCGGGCAGGAGCTGCAACGGCGATGGAGGGCTGCCGAGCAATGGGAGCAGGCAGCGGCGCCGGCGACTGCGCGCTAGTCCTTGAAGGTCCGGGATGAGACAACTTGATCATCTTCTTCTTCGGCTGCTCCCTCTCTTGATCAACAAGTGGGCGAGGAGTAGATGGCACGGCAGTTGTCACCGCCTGCACAGGTTGCTCAGGTATCACTTCTTCATGCCTCCGCTTCAACGATGTCTTATACGTCTGCTTGAAGTTCATGACCAGCGACTGATACATGTCAGCAGGTGATCAAGAAGAAGGGGGGAAATGAGACTTACTTTGCCCCGGTGGTAATGGCCTCTCACCACCGTCCACCGCACTGGGTACTTCATCGTGACGAGCATCTCATCCTCCTTGGGGAACAAGGTGGCACATAACTCTAGCAGGTTTCGCTTCTCCGCGAGACCCAGGACCGGAGAGTCGACAGCCTTCCATAACTGCCTTTGAAGGTCCTTGTTGTCTTGCAATGCCTCTTTCATCGCTTTAATGGCAGCCACGATATCGACCCGACGGGCTGCGTCCGTCTGCCTCTGTTTAATTATGGCGTCGCTTTGTTCGACAATTAGACCGCCGTGATCTTCCTCGTCCAGGGCCATGGCATCGTTTTGGGCGCCATTTTGGGCGGCTTGGACAGCCCCGGTGGCCTTAGATGCGGACTCGTTTGGTCGAATATCACTGACGTCTAGCTCTCCGAAGGCGATGGACGCCAAGCCACGAGTGAACGCCTTGAAGAGTTTATCTCTCACAAACGGCGATGAAGAGAGGCTCATGCTTGTCAGGAGATATTTCATGAGGCCGGGCTTCAAGAAGAGGCCAAGCTCAATCAGCGACTCGAATGCCTTGATCTGCACAAGATCCAGTGTCTCTGGAGTCAGGTACTGCATGAATTCTATCCCGTCGACGGCCATGACACCCGACTTCATCAACTTGACCTTGCAATCAAGTGCGGTGCGTGTCCAGATGTTTTGATACGAGCTGAACACCTCGTCCATTTGTTGATATCGCTCGATTTGCGCAATCGCCCTCTCCGCAAACGTCTGCAACTTGTTGTAATCCTGTTCCTCATCAGCTGCATCTGTGGCTTTAGCCCGCACCAAACTAGTCGCGAGGGCGTCGAGAAGCTTGGCGACGTAGAAGTGATCCGAGAACGTGTTCTCATCGTTGTTGTTGAAGACCAGCTGGTCGAGAATGAATTCACGAGCTTCCTCCGGGCAGAACTCTTGCCCACCACGGATTCTTGCAACAGCGGCGGGAATGGCCGACTGCACGTGATAACTCTTCTTATCTGTAAAGTCGTTCGGCCGTGGGTTAGCTGAGTCCGGGTAGCAGTAAAACGTCTTGAACACGCGTATCAGATGGCGCATTCCCCGAAAGTTGTTCGCCCTCTCGGCGTGGCCTGTAAGGGCCTCCGCAGCCATGGTGCGAATGCCGTAAAAGTAGCGGTCGTCATAAAGAGTCCTCAGAAGGGTAGTGGTTTGGATATTGCTGGGTGCGTTGCGCGTGAGCTGCAGCATGGACTCCACCTGAGCGGCAATATCTCTATCCTGCTGGAGCTGGGCCACCGTCATGTAGACCTTGAGGTTCGTTTCAAGACAGTAGATCCACTCAAAGTCACAGTCGACCCGGATCCACTCATAAGACTCCTGGTCCATCTGTTGTTGCTGATCGCTGTCCCAGTCTACGAGTTTCCACGACGCCATGTCCTCTTCGCCCATCAGGACGTCTCCAAACATGTTGAGGGTATGTCCCTTCTCGTCATCGTCATTCCCGTCCTCATCTTGCCCATCTGCGTCGCCTCGAGCGGCCCCTGGGGCTTTTGAGTGGTCCTTTTCTCGCTTTTTCTGGCGGACCCTCTTGATGCGCTTGTACTTGGTATTGTACGGCATTGCAAGCCGAGAGCCTTTGGTGGCTGCGGCATCCAGCTTCATCTCCAGACAATGTTCGTAGGGCGTGCCGTCGGCCTCATGGACTCGGAAAGTCATTGGGCCAGTAAAAGTAAGCGGCACTTCGGCGGCAAGGATGTCTTGCCGCTCCTCCAAAACGTCCCTCCAAAAGTCATCCTTCTTCAGGGGATGCTCCGCCTTGGCCCACTCCACTTGATTCTGGACGACGGTCAGTTCGACTTCCAGCCTCTTCTTGTTGAACCTCTGCGAGATGTGGAGTCTGGGGCACCCAGAGCTCAAGACCCACTGGTCCCAAAAACTCTCGAGGCGCAAACGCCCCTTCTTCTCACAAGCTCTCCTGAATTGCTCTGAAGAGACCACGAAATTTGCCGCGAAAGGGTCTGCAGCCTGCATAGCCTCACGAAGACGCTGCGAAATGACCCGAACCACTCCAGCGCTATTGGATGACTTGAGTAATCGCCTGTCGAGGATGAAGATCACCAGAGGTGATTTGAGCGCCATGAACTCCAGCTCAAAATCGCCTAGGTGTAGGTATCGTCCCATCTCGTGTAGAGAGGGGCGACCATGGTCCACTTCGGTCAGATATTCAGCTGTCGTCCTAATCTGGTATCGGTAGTAGTTATTGCCACAGAGCTGCCTCAAATAGAGGTCCGTCATGAAATACGCAATACCGCACACGATCCAGGTGTCAGTCCGTTCGTTCGGATTGATGAAAATACCGAAGTACTGGGTTGCCAGGGAGTGGACAAGCTTCCGCGTGACTTCGATCTCTGTGTCAATGATTTCCCGAGGGTAGAGCAGCCGAGTGCTGCAAAGAGAGAAAGCTTGCAACGGCACGGTGCTTTCAATCATCTCCTCTACAAAGCATATCTTGTAGCTGTTTTCCTCGTACGGGTATTTGGAGAAAGTCAGGGTGAAGAAGTCGCTTGCATGAGCAAGCGGTTGGCAGGTATTTCGAACCTCGTCACTTCGGCCAGGCAAGCAATAGCCATGAACTTTGACGGCGTTTCCACCAAGCTTCGCCTCGTCCTCTTCGCTGCGAAACGTCGAGTAGAGATCCACATCCTCAAACGGACCGATGGCGAAGCCAATGTGCTGGGCACCGCAATCTTTGGGGTTGAACTTCATAACCTTCTTGCTTTCGCCACCGGCATCCTCTTCGTGCTCTCCTATGAGCGTACCGGAGCATATAGCAGTCATGTCCAACAGCTTGTCTTCCTCCGTGGTTTCAAATTCACGATGGGACTGTTGCGCTCTAGAAGCAGCCGGTCGATTGCCGGTAGACGATGGGAGCCCTGAAATTTGTGAGGCCAGAGGTTGTTTAAGCGCGTCTCCGACAGTCCGTGGGAATTTTAGTGAGATTTCCCATTGTCTCACTCGGGTCCGATCATCCACGCAAGGAAAGAGACAGCTGGCATATCCAGGCTCGGTAGAATGCCTAGTGTAAACATGGGGGTACTGAGTATCGCCATCATCGACGCCCACGAAGTGAAAGCCATCTCGAACATGCGTGATGTGGAAGGGGATCTCGATCTTGAAAGTGTGTGGCTCGATGGGCTCTTGTGGACCAGATGCTCCGGGGGTCTGTATAGGCTTGAGTACGATCTTATCGGGCTTCAACCACACCCGCAGCGCCCCGTTGGCTGGCTGGCATCCCTTGGTCTCCCTTCCAGTCATAGGCAAGTCGCCCCGCATGTTGGGTTGTAGCCGCTTCATGCGCTTCGTTCTGAGGTGATGTTGTTGCACGTTCCACTCGAAGCCTTTCGGTGTGTCCATGAACTCGTACGGATCCCTGTATCTAGCCTTGACCTTCTGGTAGTTGACTGTGATGCTGTCGAGGTCGATTTCGCACTGGCGAGCGTCGATATTGACAAACTCAGGTTCATCGCCGCCGGTGTGGAAGATCTTGATCATTGTCGTGCCTTGTATCTGTCTGGTCTGGAAGTTGAAATCCAAATGGACGCGTTGCTCGACGACGGTGTATGGCTCGTAGGTGACTTCTTCAAGGGCCGCAGCGGCGCCATCAGCGGCTACGGCCATCGGGTTGTCCATGGCGCCTGGCATGTTGTATCCTCGTCAAAGGTTCTTTCCCCGATGCGTGCTCGTCTAGCAGAAGTTGACTCGGTGGCACATTCCTACTTCCAAATCCGCTCCCCCAATCCTCAACCACGGCGCGCCGTAGCACCTCTGAATGCTGCCATACACAAGAGTCGCGATCGAGAAGTTGCGGTACCAATCGTGTCGCGTCGCGTGGGCGGGGGTGTCCAAGGTTGTGATTCAAAATTGGACAGACTCCTAGCCGGCTATCTGCTCGGGAGCCGGTATAATCTTTATGGACAGCAAAGTTGGTAGTCGGTGCAAGATTGTTTGGTTGGGAGGCAAAAGAAAGATGGCAGCAAATGGGTTTGGGGGAGCTTGATGGGCTCTGAGGGTGCGACCACTATCTCGATAGCTAACTAGCGCCGGGCCGCACGGACCAAGCAAGTCACTTCCCAAGGACAGCAGACACTATGTTGGCATGGGTTCCTCAGAAGGTATTGGTTTACGGATGTCCGAGAAACAGCAGGAGAATGACCAGATTCGAGTGAAGATGCCATGGATAATGTGGAAGTGCAACCACTTTCATTGTCCATGTCCTACAGACTACCTAACCCGGGTGGTGCCTCCACGAGCTTGGAAGCTTGGCCCTGGTATTGCAGGTGGACAGGTACCATGCAGCAAGCAGCCAGGCAGTTCACCACATGGTGGATCAGCAGAAGTCGGGAATGGAGTCTAGGACAGGGGTCATTGACGTTCAACAGATTTACCTTAGTCTACCGTCGCACAGGGTGGAAGTGCCGGCCCCCACACCACAATTGTTCGAAGCTTTCTCCGTGGAACCCCAGGGGTCGGCTGGCTTCTTCTTCCGATTCAAATACTCCATCCAGCCAGCCTTCTCTTCCTTTGGTCTCTCTCTCTCTTCCCCTCTGTTGTTTCAGGCGTTTTCTCGCACCTGATGTGGGTCATAGCAGAGCCGTTACCAGGCCGCAGCCATCATCTATCTGTTATTCATTGACACGATCAGCCCACAGTCGACATTGTGACCACTCTCACAATCTCCAGTTTGCTGAACGTGATCCAGCATCAAGATATTGCCTGCACATGAATGAACATACAATCCCATCTCTCTGGTATCTTGACTTGGTATTATTCCTATTTCCTGCACACTATGATGACCGATTCGCCTATTCACTAAAAGGATCCCTACAACCACACAACCGGGCCGTTGTTGACGCCCACCAGTGACCTCCTGACCGCTAGCTACTAGAAACACCATGTTACGAAAACGCCGCCCTGCCGCCGTCCAACACGCAGATTGCATCCTAGCGTATCTGTCTTCAGCCACGATGCCTTGACCCACGTCGGAGGATCCGCAGTCGTCGCTCCCGTGCCTTGAGCATCTCCTCATCTCGATACTCTTCCGGCAGAACAAAGTCATGCTCCTCGAGCTCGGGCAGAGTCTGGCCCCACGCCAGCACCGTCCTCCCGCGTCGCCGAGACTTGTTGAGCGCCGCGTCCCGCTGGTATGGTTTCTTGAAGAACGAGGTGAACTCTGCTTGTGGAGGAGGCGGTGACAGAGCCAGGGGCGGACGTCGTCTCGCTGACTTTGCAGCCAAACGGGACCTAGCCATTGCCTCCTCGTGCAGTTGCTTAGCCGATGCGTCGACGTCGCTCATGTCAGGGGGATCACTGTCGCTATCGTCCGCCTCCTCGCCACCTTCCTCGCCATCCTCCAGTTCGTCCGCCAGTTCGTCCGCATCCTGGTCGTCTTCCTGGTCGTCTTCAGCCTTGGACGATTCTGTTTCTTGTGATGCACGGCTCTCTTTGGCAGCGCGCTCCTTCTCGAGTTTGAGCCTCTTCTCCTCGGCGGCCCACTTCGCGAATTTGTCCAAGACTATCTCGCATTTCTGGACGAAATGCGCCCGAGCAGGTTCAAATTGTTTCTTCTTGCTCTCTGTGATGCCGCTCACGCCCATGGTCTTGAGCCAATCAGGGCCTTTGAGGCCATCGAGTAGCCGGATGACCTGGGCCTTCTCATGCTGAGAGCGGCCCCTCTCTGCGTTCCTCGTGATCTTCTCATTCCGAGACTCCTTTCTGTGTATTGACTCATAATAAGAGTCGGGCAGTGGATCGTTCAACGTCTTGCCCTTGTACTGACCCTCCAACCAACTCAGATCAATTGTTTGTGAATCATGCAAATTTGTAAACAATTCGTCGCCGTAGCTGCGGGTCGGGAAAGTAGAGGGGGTCGAGTGGGGCTCGTGGCGCGGCGCCGAGGTGGAGGCGGATGACGGATATGTGTCGACAACCACTATAGGGGTGTCGAGCATCAAGATGTCTGCAGAAGAACGTAGGTATTGTCAGCTGTGCCGTCGTGGAGAGAGTGTTTGAGATCAATGGGGGCCAGTGGTGATTTGACATACGTTCTTCCTTGGGCACGTTTCCGATCACTTCGTCATACTCGGGAAAGTAGGCCGAAAGCTCGCTCTTGAAGCGGACTCCCTCTTGCGACCGTAGCTTGCGACCCCCCTGGCCGTTGCTGGCGGCCATGTCGGCCGAGCTGGGCTGTAGCCTGTCCAGTTCATGCTTGATGCCGTTGACGACCTTCTCTCTGTGTTTTGTAGGGGCGGCGGCGGAGTCATCGGCGGTGGTGGTGGCTGCATCGCCGGTTGCGGGTGCAGGCGCGGGTGGTGCTGTGTGGGCAGCAGCGGGCGGCGGAGGAGCAGCAGGTGCGCTGGCAGGGTGACGATGGTCCTGTTTAGGGGGCTTGTGGGTCGAGGTCGGGCGGTGGTGCTGCCTGGCATCGACGTTCTCGGGGAACAACCTGGCCTGATACTGGCTCTTTGAGGGTATCTCGACCGTGATCTTGGCCTTCTTGGGGGATTTGAGGTCGTATCTCAGGTTTGTCGCGTCGTGCAGGCGCTTGAGGGGCCGGCCGGAGTTCTGCTGGTGCAGGCGCGTGGCAGCGGTGGTGGCAGTGGTGCGATGGGCGTGTGGAAGTGGAGGAAGGGCAACAAGAGTCTCGGCTCTACGAGTAGAGCGAGTGCTGGTCGCAGTCATTGCCATTCTTCAGCAGGCGACTTGCTCCTCGCATTCTCTGCTGGGCCGGTCGGAATGATGGAAACCGGTCGTGTCAATTGAGGATCTGATGGCCGACTGTTTGATGCATTGACAGTTGCGACGTCTGGTGGGAAATTTTGCGGGCGCCCGCCTGCTTGGCTGGGCTCTCCTCTCCTGCGTCAGACCTCCTCGCCTCCTCAATCTCAGCCCAGTGTTTAGCTGCTGCCCGCTGCCAGCCTGCCCTGCCCGCCCTTCTGCTAGGGGATGCTACCACCCTGTGGACTCCCCAGGTAGTGCTGTTGGCGACTGCCTGCTTCCGGCCCCGGTTGCCAGCGAACTGAAGGGCGCCCTGAGCGCGCTGGCAACTGACTTACTCCTTTCATGCAATCCCGCCCATTGACCATGCGCACCCACCCACTATCCCCTTTCAAAGCACTATGATGGATTGATGTTTGCCGGTGCTCATGCCAATGCTATTCGTAGCCGCTTTCTTTCCTCGTCTTTTGTCCCCAGCTCTTCAAAATCTCTGGCACATCAAGGCGTCACTGAGACCAGTTCCGCAATTTGAGAATGGGAGAGAATGCTCAAACAAGTCTCTTGAGGCATCTTACTTGGCCTTTAAGCACTCTTTGAGTCTCAGGTTGGTTGTGCTCCTCCATGGATCATTAAGAACCTGTTTGACGATCTTTCTTTAGGTCGTCCAGAAACGGGTCTTGCCTGCTCAAACCCCCTAACCCTGAGTCCTGAGTCCAAATTTGGAGTCACTTGGGGTTGGCATTGACAACTCCTGCCCCCACCCAAATATCTATGACATACTGTAGAGGGTAAAAGGTTTTCCTTCCCTGACCAGAATAGGCTCCCTTCGGTGCAGCCGTGCAAGCAGCTAGAACTTGTCATTTCGGTCTGTTATCCGCTTGGGAGTCCAAACAACCATAAATATCCAAGTGTGCCTAGCACAAACATGGAAATCCCGGGCTGGAGGTGCAGTGTTTTTCAGCATCCGTCTGCTGCTGCGCCCGCACGACGATTTTCTCCTCTTGCAGCAGATCTGGTCGGCTGTGCCAGGCATTCCCCCTCCCCATCAAGACTGTCATGGCGCGGAGGCTCAGCAGTCAGGATCAGCTGGCCAAGGGTCCGATCCTCCCCTTCCCATTTGATTGCAGTCCTCGAAGCAAGTGCTACGCCCGCACCAGACGCACCTATTGGAGCTCCATTCAACCAGCAAGGGTCTTTCTCAGGCGAGACAAATACTCGGGAACAGTAAAATAAACATGGACCACATGAACCCGAATCCTGGCACACAGCCCTACGCCGTCGGATCCGAGGTTACGCCAGCACCTATCACCCATCGCCATCAGCATCAGCCCATGTTGCTGCGTACTTGGACGGTCTAGTTCTTCCTGTCCTGCCCCGCCTAGCCCGAAGGATAGTGTTCAAGGTCAAGGTATACTCAGCTATTTCATGGCTGGTCGTCGCTGATGAGTTGTTCCCCTCGTCCAGCGTCATGCAGTCTCTCATGCCATTTCATAATGCTTATTTCACACTGTCATTCCCGCCCGTTCCGCTGCTCTGATTCTTGCTCTTGGGACTTCATCTTGAAATCGCCGTCCACTTCTCTCCCTTGTTAGCTCAGCCGACGCCTCTGTTGAGAGAAAAACCTGGGAGTCCTGGGTGAATAGCTTCCCCAAATCCGAACCTATGGATCCTTCGAATGATGTGGGAGTGCCACATGCAACTCCGAGAAACAAAACGTCATCGCCTGCCCCGCCAAACAAGTACAGCACCCCTACCGGCGGCCTACCAACTCCTCCCCCAACACCCTCGCTCGCATCAACTGGCGCTAATGGATACAACCATGATTGTAAACCTGTGACCATGGAGGGACCAAACGGCCAAGGCCACCAAAGTCAATCAAGCGCATCCCTGGACTCAGCAACATCAGTGCGCTCCAAGAAACAGTACATGGACTCCCTCGTGGCGCCCACGAGCGAAGAGATGTCGCGCATAGCACAAGTGCAGCTTACCCGAGAGCAGCAAGAGAAGCGCAAGTCGCGCGACAAAGAAAAGGAACAGCGCAGGTCCATGGAGGCGCCACAGACCAGCCCGAGCTTGGATCTCAAAACCAGGCCCCATCGCAGTAGTGTCTTCAGCCGGCGCAAGGAGGATTCTCCATCTCGCAACACCAGCGTTCTCGCCGCTGCTGTCGCAAGCGCCACAGCTGCGGGAACGGGGCATGATGGCGATGACATCTTACGCCACCGCGCAGCTACGATGATACAGCGCACATACCGGGGATACAAAACCCGGAGAGAGATGAGGGGCCTCGGCTTAAATGCAGACGCTCGGTGGAGTCTCGCGATGAAGGAATTGCAGTTCAGGACGGTCACTACTCCAAGGGCGAGACAGGACACTGTCACATCAATACCTGAGGTTGCCCAGGTCGAAGGCAGAGATGAAGGAGACACAGAAGCTGCCAAAAGGTCGAAATCAGCTCGATACAACTGGCACAAGATTGCGACAATCGCAAGGAGAGCAGGCGGCGACATGGAGGACGATCACAATAGCTCGAGCGATTCGGACTCAGACTCTGATTCGGGGCCGTCAATCTCAGAGAGAAAGAAGGAGGCCCGCCAGAAGAGGGAGGAGAAAAAGGCGAGGAGGCGCAATGATGCGACGATGATGATGGGTCTCCAGTATTTTCTCGAGATGGTTGACCTCAAGCATCGCTATGGGTCTAACCTGAGGCAGTACCATGAAGAGTGGAAAAAGGCAGACACGCACGAAAACTTCTTTTACTGGCTGGATCATGGCGACGGTCGCAACGTTGAACTAAGCACATGCCCGCGCGATAGGCTCGAGAGGGAACAGGTGCGCTATCTCTCGCGAGAAGAACGCCAGTACTACCTCGTCAAAGTCGACTCGGACGGCCGACTGTGCTGGGCAAAGGACGGGTCCCGGATCGATACAACAGAGAACTGGAGGGATAGCATCCAAGGCATTGTTCCGATCGACGATACAGAGACGCCTGCGTTCCAACCAAAGTCCACGTACCCTAACCAGCCAATACTATTCCCGAGCGACCCCAGCTCCAGGACAAGCAGCATCAGCACCGCTTCTGAATCCGAGCGTGAGGCTGCCCGCGCCGCTAAATATGCATCGCCGGGCGTGACTGATGCGAAGGGGGTCAAGAAGGTAACACACATTTCCGCCTCCACGATCTTCAACACCCTCCTACGAAAGTCGGTTCGCAAGAACACCTGGATCTTTGTCGCCGACACGAGCTTCCGACTGTACGTTGGCATCAAGGATAGCGGGGCATTCCAGCATTCGTCATTCGTCCAAGGGTCTCGGATCTCCGCCGCGGGGCTCATCAAGATCAAAAATGGCAGGCTGGCGAGCTTGAGCCCGCTCTCGGGCCATTACAGGCCGCCGGCGTCAAACTTCCGGGCATTCGTCCGCAACCTCAAGGACGAAGGCGTGGATATGTCTCACGTGTCAATCTCCAAGTCCTACGCTGTCCTGGTCGGGCTGGAGATGTACGTCAAGACGCGGCAGAAGGGCAAGCAACTCCTGCAGAGGACGGCGCACAAAAAGGACAAGGTGATCCATCCGGAGGAGACGCAGAAGCGCGAGGAAGAGGCGAAGGACAAGTCACAGAGCGCGGAGACGGAGAGGCGGTTCCTCGAGAAGCAGCAGGAGGAGGAGGACAAGCAGCGAGAGGAAAACAGGGCCGCGGCCAAGGTATTGCAGAAGCTGAAGCTCACTCCGACGGCCACAGAGGGTCAGATGCGTGGGGCGGATGAAGGCGCCGGCAGTCCTGCGTCAGCAGGCCGAGTGATGCGAAATGATGGATTCTAATGAGCAAAAGATGAAAAATTGGCGGCTCCTCCGAGGGCTAGCCTGGCGTTTCATAGGGCTGAAGGGATGGGCCATTATGCTCTTGACACTTTTTATATATACCCCTTTGTGAGTCTCGGGCGAGGCTTGATGTTACTAGACATAATCATTTAACATTGAATTGCGAGTATAGACATTATGTTTGCCATGGCCCATTCAACACTATACATGCATCTGACGAATCGGCAATCTCTCCATTAAGTAACTTATACAGCAGTGACTCATTATCATTACACTCTTTTTGGGAAAGTATGTACTCGAAAGGGGGTATAAGAGAAGCCCACAACGAGGGTCACGAGCCGTAAGAGGCACTGTGCTCTCGCCTTTGTCGCTTTCCTGCGCTATTTGCAGGCTACTTTTAAGCGAATAAGAAGTCTTTGAGTACGGGCGACCCAGAGAACTCCGGATTCAGCAGGATACAGCTAGTAGGACAAATTTCATGTCAGCACGACGTCCTTAATCTTGTCTACAGGGTTGAAAGCCGTCCGGCAGAGCTTACTTCAGGAAGTACTGGAGCCCAGCTCTTCTTTTCTCAAGGAACTTGGGCCTGAACCTCGATATCACGCTCTTAGGCGGCAGTGTCGGTACCGCCGCCTCGAAGTTGGGGAACGTGCTTATAAGCTGATGTCGGAAGTCGTCGAACTCTGAGTATCGTTTCCTTATATTCATGAACGGGCCCTATGCAGCACAAGCGGTCAGTGCACAGTTCCGCGGCAGATCCAGATCCCTCGACCTGCTCGTGTGACCCCCGCTTGAGTCGATGTGATGGCGCCACTTACACTCAGCGTTTGGACCCTGATATTCCAGACGACGAACGCCCCGATGTTGGTAGCGCTACTGTTCACGATCACGTAGTTCGTCACCTCGACGCTCTTGGCCCAGCACGCCCTGTTCCTGTCGCGGCCGTACGACGTCCGGGTCTCCTCCGAGCTGCGCTGCCGGTCGGCGGGCTCGCCGTCGTCGTCCTCCGCCTCATTATCCTGCAGGGTGATTGCTCCCGGTACGAGGCTCTCGGTGGACAGGTTGCCGTGGCCGGCGCGCGGTGCGCCGGTGCCGTTGATTGTGTGGCCGTGGGCCCAATAGGGTGGGGACGTTACTGAGGGCGAGATCACGGCGGAGGGTTCTGGGACGGCTTCTTGGTGGTGATGATTGCTCTGGTTATCGGGTTCAGGTATAGGTTCGACGGTGGATAATGGTGTCGGTGGAAGGTCGGCGGCGTCAAGACTGTCGTCGGCGGCGTGGTGTGACGAGGGTTCTTGTGCGACCTCGAGGTCGTCCTCGGCTGTGTCCATTGTAGTAGCCCCATTCGTCAATGCACTGGGCTGCTCGTGGGTGTAATTACGATTGTCTGTTGCAAGATCGTCCTCGCTGCCGTCGTGGGCCGGGTCGAAGGCTGGGAATTGCTCCGTCGCAAGGCTGTCGTCATCGTCCGCGACACGCTTGGTGGTTCCATTTCCGTTGACTCGGCCGTTCAAGCTGCCGGTCGAGATGCGAGGATGTGTCGCCGACGCCATGAAGCCATTGGGTGAGGCCACTGACAGACCTCTGTTGGAGCGTGCAATTCGGCTGGTGTGTGAGGAGGGGAGGCTTGTCTTTGGGTTGCAAATGGGAAAGGGGAACATCAACAAGGACAAGAAACGTCAAGTTTTCGATGGGAACGGAATTGATCGAATTGGGGCCTAGTCAAGCTCCCGTGGGGCAACTCCGGGTACTACTGTACGTTCCTGTGCACTACTTCTGCAGTATGAGTAGACTACTATACGCGCATACGAACCCTGGAATGCCGCGGGTGCAGGCAGGTACCTAAAGTTCTTGGGTAGGGGTTCTCCTAGCAAATTGTGGGTTCGCGGCCTCGGAGTGGGCGAATGATGAGCTAAGGGGACTGGGGAAATTACTGACTGTTACTTCAGCGCATCTGATAGACTCGTCTGTGTTGCCTTCTCGTATAGACCAGACAAATGCTCGCTAGACATCAGATTTAAACCTTTCGCACGAGGCCTTTCTTTTCCAATTCTTCCCCTGGCAATTGCAAGCCAGGAAAAGAATTGAGAGAGCTGCAAATGACACTTCTGAGAATGCTCCTCCTCAGCCCTGGCCTGGTTTTTGAACAGACTCCTGCATCATCTCCTCCACTGCCTGGGAGAGCCAGCCGTAGGTCCAGAAGCAACGTGATCAAAGTCCCTTCTCAATAATCTCAATGATAGCCTGATCACCAGAGTCTCTCGCAAACTCCAACACGTTTGTTCCATGCATGAGTGTCTGCCCCAGATTCACCCCCTTCCGGACCAGCCACTCCACAGCGCGCACGTGGCGGTTTTCAATCGCCTCGAATATGGGCGTCCACTCATCCCATGTCGTAGCGTCCAGATCACTCCCGGCATCGACCAGCAGCTCCAGCGCTGCGACCGAGCCGTTGCGAGCTGCGCGATAGGCAGGCGTCGACCCGGACTCGCTGCGTGCGTGCGGCGAGGCGCCCGCGTCCAGCAGCAACTTGATCATGCCGACGTGGCCGTAGGATGCAGCCAGGTGCAACGCGGTCTGCCCGCGGTTGCCCGACGCTTCCAGGTCCGGGCCCGAGCGTAGAACTCCAGCTACTTGGCCCTCGTCGCCGGTCATGACTGCTATGTGCAGGGGGGTGAATCCAGATTGCATCATGGCTTCGTGATACCTCTCGCCCGTGTGAGTGAGGAACACATCTAGGAGGTGGAGCATGTTGTTCTCAATAATGTAGGTCAGCGGATCGGCGACCAGGAATTCTGTCAGCGAGTCGCCCAGAAGACCACACTGGTAGACTTGTTGCCACGAGATTAAGTTTCGCTGCCCATCAAGACATGGCTCGAGAAACCATTGAAACGAGGCGAGGTGATTCTTGATGGCTGGCCCACGGCCTCCGTATGCTCGTAACTGACCCAGGAAATTGGTCGCCGCAAAGTCGAGCAGTTTATAGGACTCCAATCGCTCGTGGAGCTCGTCTATCGTGCCACATGGCTGTCCAAAGTCGGTAAATGACAAGTACTGGGCGCATGTGATTCCGATGTCCATTATGGCCTGCGGTGGAATGTAGAAGGATGCTAGCGACGGGTGTGTTCGAAGTTCATCGGACTGGAGAAACTCATACAGGGTGAAGTGTGCAAGACTGACAAACGGGTCCTCTTTGGTTGGGTCGAAGATCACCAAGCTTCCTAGCATCTCGAGCAAGTCGTTCTCGTCGTTTATCATCTTGTCAACAACCCGATGCGTATCTCCTCGGTCTATTGACGTGGCCTCTGCCAACTGTCCGAGAGTCAGAGGTACGAGGCTAGACACAATCCACTTCAAAGTCTTCGTGATGACTCCGATATGATCCGTATTCTTATCTTTGACCTGCTCGAGAAGCTGGATATATGTCTTATTAAGTCCACCAGGCAGTTTGCGGAGAGCATCTCGTATGGCCTTGTCAGTGGTGAGACGTGAGAACAAATCCAGCTGTAGCGTGACCCAGAGGAACCTAGATTATTCACAGGTCAGACGAAGGAGACGCCCGACATAGTTTTAGGGCCACGTGGTCACTTACATTCCGCCTGAGTGGTGAGATAGCTCATGCACGATCTGGTCCTTGAGTTTCGCAGACCGTACCTTGAGCTTCCGTGCCTTGGACCGATATTCGACTTGATCTGCAACATATGCCTCGATATCTCCTGTGATATTTTGCTCCAGGACAATACCATACGATGCTATCTCTCCGATTGTTCTCTCGAGTGAGTAATTGTTGCGACCGGTACAGAGTATGCGGACCGTAAGTCCACCTTTCACGTTGATAATGTGTTCTAACCCCTGATGAACAAACTCTTCGACATCTTTACATTCGTCCAGGGCGTCAATTATTATGACAACAACAGAAAAGCTTTCGGTCATCGTGGTAAACAAGGCAAGTTGATCGCTCAAGCTTATTGGCTTAGCTTTTTCTTGTCGATCGCAGTATCTTCGGAACACAGTGGCTGCCTCTTCTTCCAGGGCTGGCTCTTGTCTGAGCAGCTGCACTATGCCTGAGGCCAAGAAGTTCTGCAGGGTCCTTTTATTGGCATCACGGTGGTCACAGTAGAAGTATACTATGCCTGTGGAAGAGTCGAAGTCGTGAGGCAGAAGTCTCTCGATAACAGATGAACTAAACGGTCAGTCACAACCCGAGATATGAATAGGTGATTCTCTCACGCAAGCACGGTTTTACCGCTCCCAGCTTTAGCAGGCTGTGTTAGCTTTCTGGTCGACTCTCAAGATGTGCTGGACTGCCAATCTTACCGATGCCATGTATCCACAAGACAGAAGACGGGCCGGCGGCCCATTTTTGGTAGAAGTCTGACTCAAGCAGCCATTCTCCTGTGCCTGGATGATGAGTCTTCAGGCCTTCTTTGAGATTCTCTTCCACATTTATGAAGTGAGGGTCCAGCCATGCCATCAGGGCACGATGCTCTTCGGCATGGTCGCGTTTCGCCGTCCGTTCTTGGAGGTCAACCACTCCAACAGCTGTCTCGCGAGCGACCCGATGGATACTGCTTAAGTTGGTCCTGCCCAAGCTTGAAGGTGAGTATGTGGAACTGTCATCGGAAATATGACAGTTCAACCACTTACGCCATGTCAGCCGTCAAGGCCGCAGTCAGGTGTCCCCTAATGCGGGCGAGTCTAGCCAAGGCTTCCTTGGTCTCCTTCTCTTTGAACGGCCATATGATTCTCTTCCCAAAGTTCCGAAATTCCTGACCTTGAATCTGCTGGCACCTCTTAACAGACCTGTCAACCAGCAGCAGTGACTCTGTGCACTCGTGCAGAATTCCGGCATCGGCCAAATGTTCGAGGCCAGGCCTGCGTGTTTCGTTTACCACGTCTTTCTCAGGATCGGCACGCTTTTCCTTGTCAGTCAGGATTTCAAGCTGATTCAGCACAGAATTGAGTGCTGCCGCTTCACAGAGCAGTTCTCTGAGCTCCTGCGGTGCCCGATGGACGCTGGACAAGAAGGTGTAGCCTTTGGCTAGGATCCCCCCACTGAGGGAGACGAGGCCTGCAATTGCAGATGCCGCTCCTACAATCTCCATAACTAGGTATTCTTGTGACCTGGATGTTGCATATGTGATATGGATAGGCGTACGTGGAGCACATCCGTGCTGTGCTGGGATGCCCGCCCTGCGATGTCGGTACTTAAGTATGCAACTGAAATCATTTCAGCTCGTGGGACGTGGCCGGGGTGGCTGCAGGTAATACGCTAAGGACAACTTCATTCTTTCAGCTCACTGCAATCCTGGATGCTTTGATTGGTACATCATACTTCGGTATCTCTTTGGCTGTTTCGCTAATGGCCAGGACATTGGCAAATGGCTTCGTGATTTCGGGAGTATCCAACCCCAATGGCTAGATGTCACTGCCACTAGTGACCACTACTGTGGCTAGAAATATCCCACAGGACTTGACCACTACTTCTGCCACATATTGCCGCCCGGTTGAAAATGTCCCTATTTCTTGGTGCCTCGATGTCCATACCACTGCTTGAGCTCTCCGACGGGAGGCGGCTGCATCACGCACCACTTCCCAGGCCAACCGGCGAACACCTCCTCAATGAGACCCTCTGTCTCCTCCCAGGGCACCTTAAATGCACCTGAGTTGAACTTAGGAGACCATATCACAATTTCTTTCTGCCGTTCCTCGCCCATCTCCTCCAATTGCGCCTGGAGATTGTGCAGGGCTGATCTTGTCTGCGCAATCACCAGGCTCTTGCTGTCCAGTCCGGGATTATTCGTTCTCTGATTTGACCCGCCAAAGCCAAGGCTGGTGCGCAAGCACGCAATGGAGACCTTTGGCGCGGCTGGGTCGGCGGAGGCGAGTGGCCATGTGGACTCGTAGGGGATCAGGAGACTGGTGCCGGGAAGACTAGCTCTGCTTTGTGTTTCCTGGCAGCTCCGTCTGTCGGCCTCGAAGGCGTTGGGGAAGAGCTCTCTTAGCTCCAAGGCGATTCCTGCGCCCCAGTTGCCTAGGCAATTGCATCCATGGGCGAGGAAGGTCGTGCTGGCCGTGGCAGCGGACGATGGGATGGATTTGATTGACGAGACTGACGTTTGGGTTACCTTGAATGCTGGTGACGCCGACATTGTGGACATAGTGGGAGCAGTCAACTGGTGGCAGGTTGTGGGATTCTGGTTGCTGGTGATGGGGGCTTCTAGTTTGTGGAATGTGGACTTGAGCCCATGGAGCCAGGGTGAGCTAGATATTTTGTTTTATGTAGTCTCGACAAAAAATTTGGATGTTTGTTGCAGAAGTAGATGCAAGCTTTCAGAAAAGCAACTCAGGCTGCCAGGCTGTTTCTGAGAAAAGAGCCAACTTGAACTTGTGACTCAGACCAAGAGTGATGTTGAAAGCCTCTCAGGAATCAAAGCACAAAAGGCCTCCAAAGGAACTAGCTACCCACTAAGCAGTTTGTTCAATCTCTGCTTAATATTATTTTTCGTTGGGAGGATCTTGGTTGTATCCAGGTATGTGGATGATAACAACGGAAAGATGTGGCTGTTCAAGCACAATCAACTTTGAACTCCATACAGGCAACAGCCACATACCATTACCTTATATACAAGCTAAGAGCGCTGTAACAGTACTGCCTAAAGAAGCAGGGGTGTTAACAAATGGTTCGGCCAGTAATAGAGGGAACTGCAGGTAGTACTATCTCTAAAGCTATGCTTGAAATTCCTTAGGCCCATATTTACTCAGACCAATTGTCACTTTATCGCCATAGGCATTGCTTTCTATATACCGTATGCCCTTGCAATGTTCTGTGTGTACCATCGCGTCATCTAGGTTACTTTGATGTTTGATTTCAAATGCTGTTCCCATCACTTACGGCCTGGGCTCCATAATACATGTTTATATGTGATCCAGAACGAGTATTATCTCATCAATGTTGCAATTGCACACAAAGCCCTCACATTGTCAGACCAGTCTCTAAAGCCTCCGATATGAGTATTAGTGGACATGTCTATCTTGATCGTTTTATTTCTGAGCAAGCAGCATTTCTGCTGGCCAAAGACGAACTGTGGCTGTACTAAAGCTTTGTATATTCCGGTTTCAAGGTCCTTGCAACACAAATTTCCATCAAAATGTTGTACTTGGGGGCGACTTGCACCCTTTCAATGGGTCGATGAACCCAACTTGCATCCATCTGATCCCCCCTCTACCTGCTATAGCTCTTCAGCAATTCCCTTCTCTATCCTCTGTCTGGATGCGAGTAATGGCGGGGAACATCGAGCCATCTGCCACGTACTATCCTTCGGAGTTTCTGCCAACCATCGTGCCAATGGTGCAGAGGGCTTGGGACATGGGTTCCTGTGGGTCAGATCTTCAAAATAAGATGGTTGACTCTGATGCTTAATTCTGGTATCAGAGCTTGAGGCCTGTGTTATAGTTCAGCTATGATCCTAATTATCCAAGGAAATACAGCAAGGCGAACAGACAGACCTCGGAAGGTTGGGAGCTGTCACGGCACCAGCCACCTGTGTGAGCCACCAGGAGCTTGATATCTTGAAGTGAAGAGGTGTTGCGTGAAGCCATTGTGGTAGGTGAGAGCCTGGAAGCAAAGTATTCTAGGAAGATATGTGGTGTGTGAAGACTTTAGAAGAATGATCTGCTGCCTTTCAAAGTTGGAGACTTGACATGAGAGCAGAGATGATTATCTCTCAGTGTTGACTGGGAATTGTTGTGCCAGGAGTTGATATTTACTCTTCACAGTCAGAAGTCTGCTTGTATAATATATAAGTTTATACATATCCACAGCATACCACCAAGACCAGATGGTAACAGCAAACTTACGAAATCCTGAAAATGGAATTGGAAAATCACCATGAATCAGAATAAATCTAATTGTGTAGCTATGTGGCCTGTCTGTCAGTATACTGCTAGCTTCAAAGCTACTCCTCATGGCACAAAGTTGGTTACATCCACTCACAGCAGTCATCTACCTGGAACAAATTATTCCAATTACCACATTGGGAATCCATGGACCATGTCCTGATGGCCTCGGGATGTAGCATGTTTCACCAGGCTGCAGCAAAATCTAAGCATGCAAACACGTGCAACTTGTATGGTCCAACGACTTCCTCCAATAGTATAGATGCATGGGTCGTAGAATTCCAATCACTGTATGGGGCTTAGTGTCCCTTTTTCTGCAGGTAACTTTCCAATCGCCAGGCGTGTCATGGACCACACGTCTTGTTCAACCCTGGCTCAACAGTGGGGGCTGTGTTGCTGCAGTAGCTGATGAGCTATTCCCAGATGGGAACTTGTATTTTACAAGCGTAACAACTCTGACAGACATGGGTCCATTGCCTGGCATAAGGCTCCAGGCAACCTCTCAAATTCGATGAACACTTACTCCTTGTGATGCTTGGTACTCCTTCATCAAGGCTTCTGTGCTTGCCGTAACCAGACTCTACCGTATATTCTTGGTGTTCTGTTCTCGATTACTTAGAACAAATGGCGGTGGTGTCCCACGATGGCATGCACATGGAGTACCGCTGGGTGCAAGATACGCATCATCGCTCGCAGCGTGTCCCAAGGGCTCATTGGGTTTCCCACAAGACAGAACTTCGTGATCTGTACCACAGAATGTCCCTTGAAGATCTCATGGATTTCATGAAAGAGAAGCACAGCTTTGCACCTACGTAAGTACATTGTATCTGTCCACATGAATATGGTTATCATGAATTGCAAACATGTGAGTTAACAATTCTAAGTCGCCGCCAATACACACACCAGTTTGGAAAATGGGGGTTTGCCAAATACCGAAAAGAGACGACCCACACGTCAGAGTTTGAGACATTGTCTCCAGATGCGACGATAGAAACGGTTCCCAGCGTCGTATATGAGTCTCCGGCCATTTTGGAGGTTTGTGAACTTGGCAAACGGCACCGGAGCATGCAAAGTACACAGAGCTGTGCAAGTGATTCGTCCAGTCCCTGGCGACCCCCGGCGAAAAGAGGCCGACACGATCCTCAATGTTGGCCAACCATAGGGACTTCATCATGTGGGGAGCTGGCCCGAGAAACCGTGATGAGGACATCCCGCTCTACGCCTTCTCGGGTATTCGAATCCATGAGCTATCACCCAACACAAATCGATTTGATGAACACTTCCCATCCTGCGCCGCCATGTCGACCGGATCGAGGCAATCTGAATGGGCGTTCAGGCCTCTTTTGCGAATTAGACATAGAGGCGCCATCGACTTCTCTTGAGCAGTGCCAGGATGAAGATCAGAGACTCGACAAGGAAGCCGGTGAGGATGATGATGGACTCGACTTCCCGTCAAGATGGGAATCAGTTGACGAGATATCCAAGACATTCCGAGCAATCACATCCCAGCGGCCAGTAAGCACATATACGGCCAAAGATATGGGTCACATTCAGCTTGCAGCCGAGTACCTTGAGGCAATGGGCTATGAGGAGGACGCCTTTTCCCTCTACGCGCTTCTATTGAGGAGACTTCACGAAGATTGTCCTCAGGATGAAATGACATTCCTCCACGCAATTCTCAACTACACCCGATGTGTGTCTACTCCGGGACACTGCGAAATCATTCAACATCACCTGCGAGACCAAGCACAGCAGCTTTCGGATGAAGCCAGCTCATGTCTGCTCTATCAGTTCCTGATTGAGATGGCGCTCGCGGAAACATACAGCTGAAAGTATGACACTGCGGCCGTCAAGATACATCTTCGGAAAGCCCGTCAACTCATACCAGGGCCACTTGACAACGGCTTCCATCAAGTCACCAAGCAGCTGCCTCAGAACGATCGAAGTTTGGACCTGATTTTGTATCATAGTGTTCGGCGTGCCTGTGACCCTTATGGAGAGAACCTTTTGCCAATAGAGGATCCGAAAGAGTTCCATTCTTGGGAATTGAAGGTATCCGCTCTGGAGCGAACCACGCTACATCGGGTTCCTGGGCCGTTCGAACTAAGAGGTTCGGAAATGGGCAATCCCTGCATACGGTCGTGTTTACAGTGGTGCCACCAGAATCTCCGGCAGCTGGAATATGTTCCAGGGCCATGGATGGAAGTTCTGTCGTCAGAGAAGAAAGTACCCAGAGAAAGAACTACAACAGTGCACAGAATGTTTTTGTTCACATGTCTCTGGAATATCTGGCCAAAGGATCCGAAGTCTTCCAGTCTCGACAAAGAAGCTGCCGCCTGGATGTCACAAGCTCATTCTCGCCTCGGCGTCAATCCGACAGAACTTCTCATGATAACCTGCGTACAGATTGTTTGTTCATGAATCAAGCTCTTCCGAAGGCCTATCAACTTTTCGATTTGAGCTTGATTTGGTTTATAACTTGCGGCGAGGTGCAGAGCGGTTATTAGAAAAACTTGACGATGCATTGGCCCAACGTTTCTTGAATGCGTTCGTCCAGTACAGAACACTGGAAGAAGGAGAATCGATGTGGCTAAAGGAGCTACGTCAAAGATCTCGGGAAGGAACAGTGGGCCAGCTTGAGCGCGCTTTACACACCACGTTCTCGCAAACTCGAGAGTTCACAACGCAGCTCACGCGATCGACGCGGAGGCTCAGCATGCAAGTAGCCGAGGCCGCTAAACATATGACGATGACATCGAGCCTTCGATCCTCTGACTCGAGTATGCTCAACTTTCGGAAGGCGAAGGAGTCCATGGGGGAGAGGGTGAGGAAGTTGAAGTAGCAGCCGTCAATATCGTCTATGTCTTTCGGAGACAGTTCCCTGAGATCCAGATGGTCAATTTGGACAGTCGATCAGTTGAGCCAAAAGATGGGGAGGACAAGCCTCAGTCTACAGCCAAGCGAATCAGCCGCGTAAAGTTAAGTTTCGAATTCGGTTGAACTCATTTGACAAATTGCTTTGGGAGGCGGTAGATCTTTATATGGCTGAGGCATAGTGATCTGCTTGATTTAGGAGTTCGAAACTCAGACTGAAATATTAGAAGGTACTATGTAGAGCAGAATGGTATCCGAGGACGAAGCAGCAGCGTCCTGCTTTCAACGCGAAGATCAATTCTACTCAATATCAAAGTTAGGGGGGAAGGTTCAGTTCAATGGTCATAGAGAGAATTGCACCTCGTCTGACGGGGAGTTAATGTGATTTATCTAGGTAGTCAACCTGGGCAGCTCTAGTAGCACAACGTGGCGGCAAACCTGGCCTTGGCCATAACAGGTTGTACTGTGTCTTTTTACCTAAGTACAACTGTTATCAGTGGTACCAATACCATATTCCATCACTAGTGATCCACATCTTCGGTCGTGAGCAGAATACCATCATGGTCTACTGGTCGCCAGACGCTCAAATTTTTGATGGCCTCAGAGCTGCATACAAGCTGATCATGGCTTTAAATTGAGACAGGTCGCAAGAAGCAAGTCTAAGTTTTTTTTTTTGGCCACATCATCGGTTTCCATCATGCAGTAGCAAAACGTCTAGATCAACATACGAGGCTGTGTAGGCTAGGTCGAAGAGGGAATCGTCGCTGGCGTGCACATGTACCTATGTACTTACCGGATCAATTGCTTGGGACGATGTAGCAGGGATGAACGATCCAATGCCACCTGGAAAACCCAGGGCCTTGGGAGCGGTTCGATCCAAACTTTCCCGACAGACAGGTGAGTCCCGATTCTCGTCCTCAGCAACAATCGACGACATTCTCGCGCCCCTTGTCGAGCCAGTCGAGGTTGCCCAGGAGGCTGAAGGCTGGACCTCTACGGGCAGGCTTGGCATCTGTCGATAGAACATTTGGGTAATGGAGACAACCACTCCTGCCACTGTGGCAACCGTGGCAATCGGGCAATGATCGCCGTGCCCCAGCTATGGCCACCCGGACATGGGCAGTTCGGGTGCCCACTGCCCACTGCCCACTGATCCGCATCGCAGCAGGCTCCATTCGCCAGCAGCCGGCAGACGGGTGTGGGGAGGAATGTCCTGAGTCCTGACGGTTCCTGATAAGACTGACCGTTCAGTTCTGTGGAAGCCCGGCAACATTTGTCAACTGAGACTCACGATAACCGACAAAAAAGAAAGTTCGTATCCATAGCTTCGCGGGCCTTCGTGTTGTCCACCAATCCGGCAGCGCATCTGCTCGGAGGCGAAGGTAGTAAGCCCCCACCAGACGCCGCAACATGCAACCCCTTCGCTGGACATCGTCCGTGGGGTCTAGCTAAGCCTGTGCTCCGCAATGCGGCTCACTCTTCGGCGACTCTCCTGACTCCAGCCGAGGGCCGGCAAAGGAGGAGGAGGAGGCACCTCAACCTAGCACCCAGAACCAGGACGGGATGAACGGCCCGCAGGCTGCATGGACAATCGAGCTGCGGCGACAACCTACGAGGATGTGTCTAATTGCTAGGCAAGCTAGGCTAGCTGCCTAGGTAGGCTGCAGACGATATGATATCCCAGAATTGGCTGGCAGGATGTCTTGTCCTCTACGGCCGCAGGGTCTTGTCTGCGCTGCGGACATGCAGGGAATCTGGAGTCCACAAATTCGGAGTCACCTGTTGTCCCAGTGCTGGCCACGGAGGATCTGGAGACACAGGGAACGCTAGCTGCGTGAGTCTAATGCACGGCCCGCCCGATCTGAGGAGCCGGGTGCCACCCACCTGTAGGAAGCTGCCTGTGTTTCCAAGCTTGCCGGGCGTGGAACTCAAGGGTCCTCTGGCGAGAAGACGAGGAGACTCGGCGAATACGAAGTTCCAGCCACCACTGAGGTCTGACTTCCAAGCCAACAGAGCTGCGGTGGCCTCGTGATGGCTGAGACCAGAGGCGAAAATCTTCGCTTGCAAATGGCCGGCTCTGGCTAGGCCGTGCCGTGCAAGGAGCTTGCGAAGGAGCCCAAGAGAAAGAGGGAGGGAACGAGATTGCCTTCCCAGAGCACAGGTGCACACAAAATGAGCAACGTTGCGGTGGACGGCGCTGCACTCTATTCTGGGGGCCCCCCAACCACCCAAATGAACATGCATGGATGGCAGCTCGAGATAAGCTTGCAAGCTCTGTGCACTACCAACGGTAGGGAGGTGGACAGACGGAGCGCGGAGGAGCAGGCTGACGCTTACACAGTACACACGGCACCGAGCTTGTGGGCAGCAGAGAGGGTTTGTTTGTCCTGCCGACCGCCCTCATTCCACTGCCCATCCTCTGCAGGCCAAGGATCACCATGGCACCATGATCCACCAGCGAGTCCCTCGATCTGTCCAGTCGGTCTGGAGTTGAGGAAAATGATCAATTCGAGACGACCAGAGATAGCGGCAATTCAACAAACATCTAGTGCGCAGTCCCGACCTTTTCCCCCGGACGGTTCACCACGGAGGAGATGCCTTGGGAATTGGGGATACCGCGCGGATTGATACCTCAGACCCCTGCCCGAGCAGTCTTTTTGCAGGGTGCCGACGGAAGACTGAATCTTGACCGGGCCCCCTGCCCAATCAAAGGGTCCAATTGATTCGGGTTGGTGCAACCTTGGTGGTCCAAAGTTCGGATTTCCTCCCAAGAGCCGTGAGACCGTAAGATCAGATCCCTACCACCGCCGCCAGTCCTCCGGGGATTCGAGCCCAGCCTAACTCAAATAAGGTCGAGCTCAACTCTAAGTTGCTCCACATTCTCCATATCCAAAGCAGCTGTGTCTTCCTGCAAGGACAGGGGCCCTAGCTCTAATGCCTCCTTTATTTCTCGTGTGATTTCTTCTTAAGACGCTTCCCCGGGCTTCGAGCCTCTTCCTCCAGAGCTCTTGCTCCCTGATATCCCGCTTCTTTTTGAAAAGTTGTACATCTCTGTGGACTGTGGTGGTTGTCACTCGCTGTTTCCCCCTCAAGTTCATCAAACGTAATATCCAGCCTATCCTACGTCCGCCTCGCTTGGACCATTGCCTCCCCTGCACGAGTTCCCTGTTTACATCAGTGCTTGAGTTGTTTGCATTATCTCTTGCTCCTTCCCGGAAGTGTAAGTATTCTACCAGGCACCGAAAGCAGCACCCTTCGGACATTTCACTTCTTGACTTTTTCTTATCTACCAAATCCCAATCTGCGTTGTGCAAAACTGACCGAAGTGCTAGCTTTCAAGTGGCATACGACACTATCATCAAAATATCAATTGTTCAGACGTCCTTCCGATAAGATGCCTTCATTCAGGACAGTCCTTCTGGCGGCAGCCACAGCGTTCGTCGCGACCGTTCAGGCAGACTACAAAATCGAGCCCAGCAGCGTTCCGCTGAGCACAAGGAGTGAGCACTCTTACCACAGCTGGAAAATGTTCTCAAATTTGTTCAGGCCGCTGATATTGTACCACCAGAGAGTTGGTGCCAGTCTGAAATCAGCACATGTCCATCCATCTGCCGGGACCAGTCGAACACAGGCGCCCAGGTGAACACCTGTGATCCGGTACGTCCTTCCACTGATTGGGATTCACAACTGAGTAATGTTCCTGACACACATGTTCTCTTCACAGGAGACTCTCACATACGGATGTCTCTGTGGTGACAACTCGCAGCCTAACGTGTCCGAGTACTCCCTCACTCTTCCCTATTTCGTCTGCACGGAGTGGGGGAACCAGTGTGAGAAGAAATGTGGAACGGCCGGCACCGATGGCACCTGCGCGGCTGCGTGCAGGCAGGACCACCCCTGTGGCGCCACCGACCCCAGCCCTCCCAACACCACGAGCTCGACGGCGACAGCCTCAGCAACCTCCAGCTCGGCATCTGCCAACCCCACCGAAGTCTTCGACGGCCCGTCTGGAAGCAGTAGTTCATCTTCGTCGTCCTCCAGCGGCGCCGCGGGGGCCCCTTCGTCCGAGATGGCCAGATTGTACGCCATGAGTGGTACGCTGGGAGTCTTCTTCATGGGCTTCGCGTACCTGCTGTAAGAGAGACATATCTGTCGGCTTAGGAGAGGGGAGCTGTGCTGTCGGAGGTCCGGACGTCGGCAGGGCGTATCCCACGTTCCCATGCAGCGCCCACTCCTCTCAGGACTCATCTCTCGGCAGAGGGTTCTCCCCTTTGGTGGGAGTGCTTTCAGATACATGCACACACACACTTACAAACAAACAAACAAACAACGGAGCGACTAATGTCTAAATATTTGCGCGGCGTCACTCATTCATTGCATCCGGAGCATGGGTTTTCATGGAGAGGCGTTTTGCTGCTCTAGTCTTTGGGATTCACATACTTGGTAGTATCAGCATCAAGAAGCGATTTCGTGCTCGGCCGGAGCTTGTTGGTTTTGAACAGATTGGCAATAGTGTATCTAGTCGTTCGACTACTCAAGCTGTTTCGGTGTGCGGTGACAGACTAGAGCTGCAGGCTTGCCCACGCAATGTGACCTTACAGGACACAAGTGATTCATTACCTACCCACACTAGGGACCCCTCAGACTCTGTACAACCAGGCAGGGTTCTCAGCTGTAAATAGTAGGCCAGGGTGCCAAGAGAGCCGAGCTGTGATGACGATGACCCTTCACACGCCCCCACATCAGTCGAACACCAGTTTCCTCCGAATAGAGTTCGGTGAGTATAGATCTTAATGCCCTGATGCGACCTTGCTCCTTCGGCCAACCTCGCGCTTGATGCGGTAACGACAGGAATTCTTTCTCGCATTCTGTTCGCTGTTCGGCCTCGGCCTGCTGCAATTATCAAGCTCGGGGAAATCAAGTTTGGGGCAACCACATTGGAAGTCCTCATCGTGGCTCATCCTTTCCCCTCCTTCCCCTCCATCTTGTCTTGGGAAAGCGAGCTGGGCAGTGGGACGTCGAGACGGCTTTCACGTGTCAGCAGCATGCAGGTTTCAGAAAAAGGAACAAAGATCCGCCAAGCAGGAAGGCTTGGCAACATTCAGAGCCCGGGCGAATGCATTTGAATGAGTCCATCGTGTCCTCAAATTATGGGAACACTGCCGTCCCA
Organism: Diaporthe velutina; assembly: GCA_038088505.1. Taxonomy (NCBI): domain Eukaryota; kingdom Fungi; phylum Ascomycota; class Sordariomycetes; order Diaporthales; family Diaporthaceae; genus Diaporthe; species Diaporthe velutina. The sequence continues at coordinate 145,401 of JBBWSJ010000002.1, read as the reverse complement.
TGAGGAGGACCTGACCCCCTCAGCATTGACCATCAGCTGCAAAGTGTTGTGGAAAATACTGCTGTTATGAGGACTTTTTCTAGAAGCTCGGCTGCGGACTAGTACAAGGTAGGGGTACCCCAGTCTGAGGGGAAGGACCCCGCGAGACCTCGGGCTAGGTAGTGGGTATGTTAGAGTGGCAGTAGAAGGGGTCGTCGACCGCGTTCTGTCGCTCAAGCACGCAGCCTTTCCCGTCGTTCCCGTGGTTTCCAAGTGACAAGACGAGGACAGCCTATACATCCAGTCACAGAAGCAGTCCGGGTAGGCATGGCCGAGCTCAGCCTGGCTTGGAAGTGAGGAGCGGTGCAGAGCTGGCCGATCGTTAAAGTAGATGCCGTACAGCCAGCAGGCATGTGAGTGGGGCCAGCTGCAGGGGTCATGGATGAAATGCTGAGTTGGCCAATCAAGCGAGCAGTGCCTACCTCCGCCAGTGACGAATCTGGGTCTTTGGCAGGTTGCCATCTCCCGAACCTCGAAACGCAACTAGGAACAAGCTCTTCCAAGGTTTCTCAATCTCCCGACTCTCGATCAACTCGTCCGCCTGGCCTCGGGACACTGCCACTCTCACCCCACAACAAGCATGCTGCTTCTGGAGGCATAAACAAAACACAATTCCCCCACCTCGCCCCGCTGCTTCACTCAATTCTTCAGCATCGATCTGGGCAGCCGCAACACCGACCATACAATGGCTCCTAACAGCAGTTCGTGCCCCCTTTTCTCAGAATTCTGGTGCCAGAACCTTGCGCAGCCTGCTGGGCTACTCACGGGCTCTGTGACCCTGAGAAGCCTCAGCACGGGTGCTAAGGGGCCAATTCTCTTGCTTGCCCCCAAATGCTAACTGCAGCCCTCGTGGTCGACAGAAGAAGCCGTCGCCGAGTGCGTCTCAGAAGATGCCCTGGTACATCTCAAGTCGTATCAATATTCTGCTGTCGACAAGTCGCCTGTCTCGTATTACATCCTTCGACCATACGTACGTGCCAATCCTCGCCTCGAAACCTGCCCTCGCTGCGAGCCCGCGCGCGCCGACCGCCCGAGCACCGCACGAATTACAGCCAGCTAACACTTTCATGGGCGGTAGTGGAACTGGGCTGCAGGTTTACTACCAGTATGGATGGCGCCGAACATGGTGACGCTCGTCGGCTTCTTCTTTATCCTGGCTAATGTTGGACTACTCGCCATATTCGTGCCAGATTTGATAGGCCCAGTACGTTGATCTGCCCCTGAAGTGGTCGATTCTCGCACACAGGCAGGATGGACACCGACGAGGACATGCAGCTAACCGGTGTGCCGTATCAGGGGCCTTCATGGCTGTACTTCAGCTTCGCACTCGGCCTCTTCATGTACCAGACCATGGACAACATAGATGGCAAACAAGCGCGGAGGACGGGCACATCGAGCGGTCTCGGCGAGCTTTTTGACCACGGCATCGATTCTCTCAACTGTACCCTTGCGTCGCTTCTCGAGACGGCCGCCATGGGTCTCGGCACCTCCAAGACGGGCGTCTTCACCGCGCTGTGCCCCTGCATTCCCATGTTCTTTTCCACGTGGGAGACATACCACAGCCACACGCTTTACCTTGGTTTCATCAACGGTCCGACGGAGGGCTTGCTCATCGCGGCTTCTATCATGGCTCTGTCTGGAGTCTACGGTCCGCAGATTTGGACGACTCCTGTCGTCAAGGTTCTTGGGAAGGACTACACCTTCGGCTACGAAGACCAGCTGGGCGATCTTGCCGTGCGCGACGTATGGGCACTCACAATCATAGGAGGTTTGTTCGTCCATGTGCCGGGTTGCATCAAGCACGTGGTCGAGGCCCGCCGCAGACAGAAGCTGCCAATCGCGCCCGTTTTCCTCGAATGGACTCCGATGGCAGTCTACACATTCTCCATCGGATTCTGGCTGTACAGCCCCTTTTCCACGCTTCGCCGTGAGAACCACCTTGTGCTGTTCTGCCTGACCATGAGCTTTGTCTTCGGCCGCATGACGACCAAGATGATCCTTGCGCACCTGACGCGCCAGCCCTTCCCGTACTGGACCGTCATGCTGTTCCCACTGGTAGGCGGCGCTATTTTGGGTAACCTGCCACGATTTGGACTGCCTGCAGTCACCGCTGAGGTCGAGACAGCATATCTATATGGCTATTTCGTCTTCGCGATGATCGCGTATTTCCGTTGGGCTTTCCTAGTGACTGGTTCCATCTGCGACTATTTGGGCATCAGAGCGTTGACGGTGCCGCCTGAAAAGATTGCAGAGACCAGGAGAAGAGAGGAAGCGGAGAAGAGAGGGAGGAGGGGCGAAGTAACGAATGGCACCGCCGTGAATGGGAAGAAGGCAAATTAGGAACGCGCCCAGCAACCGAATTAGAGGCCCCGGGCAACGAGCAGCACCCCGGTCTTGAACGGAAAGAAGGCGCAACAGAAACGCTCCGAAGTTGACACGGCCGCGGGAAAGCGGCCGCGGATTTCTGCCGAGGCCGCGAAGAGAAGAGCGCAACAGCACGTTTCAACACCTTGAGTTGGAATCTCTGTAGCTCACTCCGTGAGGAGTTGAGAAATATTGCTTGCTTTTGTTCATATCAGACCTACAGCGTTTTCTTTAGACCTCATTGGTGGTCAGAGCGCTCCGTCAGCTCCGAGAGGACTGGTTGGCTGGATGATTACAGTATGTCTATGAGCCAGGGCTCTGTTTATATAATTATATTGCATGGGAAATGGCGTCGGGACGGCACAGCCGCAAAGGGGCAGCTGACTTTAGAATAACGACACAAAAACCCATCCAGTAAGAAATACAGCAAAGCGCATTATTTTCCAACAGAAGATCGCTACATGCTGTGACACCAACGAACCTCACACTACCTCTATTCGTTCGATTCGCCCTTGCCCCATCCACACAACGGCGTCCCTCCCAACCCTCATCCTGCCCTTCACGGCATCCAACTTGTGCGTCACCATCACAACGGTGTGCCCCCGGTCGACAAACTCCTCCCGGACAACGTCCAGCAGTTTGCTTTCTGTTACTGGGTCGAGCGATGATGTAACCTCATCAAGCAGGACAATTGGTCTGGAACCCAAGCGCTCAAAATCTGTGTAGTGCTCCGCCGAAGTAGCAGGGCCAGACAAGACGGCCCTGCGCACGAGCGCCCGGACGAGCGCAAGGAGCTGTGTCTGGCCCGCTGACATGGCGGGCAGGGAGGAGAAGGGCCTATCGAGGACTCTTGTCTCCTCAGCACCCGCCTCGTCAACTAAAGTCGTCTCCTCGTGGTTATCTGGTCTAATCCCAACAAGTAGGTCCCAGAGCCCGGCCCGTCTCAGCGCCTCCGTGACGACGGACGGAGGGGCTTTTAGCTCCGGGTCGAGATTGAATCGCAGGCTTGCCTGCGGCAGGAAGAAGGGCTCCTGCGCGACGGTGATGAAGGCCCCTTCGCGAACCAGTGACCTCGGCAGCGAGGAGAGCTCGACGCCGTCGACGGCGATGCTACCTTCGGTGATGTCGAGGAGCCTGAGCAAAGAGAGGAGCAGCGAGGACTTGCCGCTGCCACTCCGCCCGCATACTACTACCATCTGGCCTGCCTCGATCCTCAGGTCCACAGCTCGAAGTGCAACCGCCATTGGGTTGTATGCGGCTGCCACTCCGCCCAGCACAATCTCGCCCTTGCTGGGCCACTTGCTGGGCGGCAGTTCGCACTCGTCCGGCTGGTCCTCCCGGGGCGTCTCGGTCTCGGCCTCCTTCAACCTCGCCACAGCGCCAAGCGAGATCTCGAGGTCAGTCCACGCACCAACAAGCGAGAGCAGCGTCGTGTTCGCGACGAGGATCACGTTTAGCGCCATACCGACCTGGCCGCCCGTTGTGGAGTCCCTGTACAAGACGGCCAGCCCGATGGTGCCCACTGCGATGGCGGCGATGAGCAGGTTCAGAACGACGTTGAGCCACCTCTGCAAGCAGAGCAGTAGGTAGAAGGGCCGCTGGGAGCCATCAAGGGTGCCAACGTTCTGGCGCGCGGTCTCGCGGCCCCACCCGAACGCGCGGATGGTCGGCGCACCCTGCACGGTCTCGAGGAAGCTGGAGAAGACGGCGGCGCGGGACTCGAGCTCCAGGAGTCGCAGCTGGCGCGACGTGCGCAGGTACACCTTCTGCACGGCGTACACAACGGCCGCGCTATAGGGCAGCGAGAGCGCCATCAGCGGCTGGGAGGCGAGCAGCACGCAGGCCTGGTTGAGCAGCTTGAAGACCTGGTTGTTCAGCGACTGGACCGCGGGCGCCAGCTGCTTGTCGACCAGCTGGATGTCTTGCCCGAAGCGGTTCAGAATCGTTCCGGAGTCGGTCGCCGAGAAGTACCGCAGCGGGGCGGATATGATAGCGACGAGGAGGCGGCTATGAAGGGCGAGGCCCGAGTTTGGGGCGATCCGGAGGTTGGTATAGAACAAACCGGTGACTGTCGACGCGTATGCTAGCATCAGGAGGACCATATAGCCTGCCATGTAGAGTGTTGTGTTTCTTGAGCCGGTATCCGTCCACATTTTCAACCAATAATGGGTGAATGTATTGAAGAAAGAGTAGGACGCCCCTGCTAACGACATAGCTCCAATGCTTCTGAATCCCGCAGATTTCAAATAGTATTCGTAGAGGGAAAAGTCGCCATTTTTCCTGGCAAGGTCTTTTGACCCGTCGTTCAGAATCTCTGTGCGCGCCAGATTCACAGTCTGAGCCTCGGTGACCGTCACTGGGTTTTCATGGTGAGGATGGATTGTCTCGTCAATCAACGGGTCGCTCTCTCGAAGTTGAGCCCACGCCCCCTTTTCTTTCACGGCACCACCAGTGAGGACAATGACCTCATCCGCCAAGTTGAAGAATTTGGTGGAGGTCGTAATCCAGAAGACTGTTACTGTGTGGTCGCGAAGTATGCCTCCTGGCTTTAGCAAATTTTCAACGACGTGGCCTTGGGTCTTCTCATCTAGAGCACTTAGACTGTCGTCCAGAATTATGGTCTTGCATCTTGAGTAGACTGCGCGGGCTAAAGCTATCCTTTGGCGTTGTCCTCCGGAGAGGTTCATGCCTTTGCTTCCAACCGGCGTAAGTTCGCCGTCCGGGAGCGCCTTGAAGTCCAAATCAAGACAACAGGCTTCTATTGTTCTATGGTACCATGATTCGTCTCTTCCATGGGGCCCCGTTGGCCCACAGATAACATCTCGAATTACTTGGCTTGGCAGCCATGGCGATTGTGAGCAATAGGCAACTCGTCCCGGGGAAACTGTAATGATCCCTTGTGACGGAGGGACCTCACCGAGTATCGCCCTGGCGAGGGTGGTCTGCAGAATCCAGAGTCAGCTATTACACATCGAGGAAGATGAGGAGGACACAGTTGGGAGATGTTTGTTCTTAAAGAGCTTCAGATCATATTCAGAAGCTGCTTACCTTCCCTGAGCCCACTGGCCCAGTGCAAATCACAACAGAACCTCGAGAAATTCTGAAGCTGATGTCGCTCAATATAGGTCTAAACTCCTCAGTCACAGTGATGGAAACATCGGCCAACTCAATAGCGAGTGTAGGTGTCTCCGCAATGGATTCATGTATTGACATTTTAGTCGTTGCCAGTGGCCGACCTCGACCATAATCATCCAGAAGGTATAACTGGATGCGCTCAAAACTAGAGTAGGCTATGACAGCCCGAGGAACAAATGTCATAATCATATTAGCAGGGTCTATTTGAAAGTTTGTGTTAGCACATGTTCAACTCAAAACCTAACCCAGCCGCATATGGCGTGGAAGGGCTGAAAATCGCCCTGAGCCTCATAAATGTCTCTGGAGCACCAGAGAATGCTCTGGAAAAGATATTATGGACTTCTGACATACGAGTGATCATCAAGAGAAGTGCGACCGTGGTGAACGCAGTCTCGGCGTCCATCACATCTCCGCGAAGTGCTGTAAGAGCTGCGTACAGAACTATAGTGAACACAGGCGCAAAAAGACCCAGTGCGTTTGCTAAAAGCAAGGCTGTCAGTATGTCATTCCAGTTCTGAAAAGCAGTTAAGCTTACCACTGGCAGAATACTGTACCGCGAGCAGTCTGACACCCCTGGCAGCATCCATTTCGTGCTCCCTGAACTCCCTAATACGATCTGCTACAGACCGCTGCATACCCAGCATCTTTATATTCTTGATAGAGCTCAGAATGGAGTTTGTAAATGAGATCCGCTGCTGAGTAGCCACGTTCCACTTGCCTTGTTCTGGCTTCAGGTGCTGAGCAACGTAACGACTGACCCGGGAGCAGACTGCATTCAAATCAGCAGCCATGGAACTTGTAAGAAGAAACTTCTCGGGGGCTTCTTACAGAAGATAAGTACCAACGGTAATGGCCACAACCAGCCCACCTGCCTTGACAAGAGGAATGTGCCAACGACGACTTCCGCGAATTGACCCCAGGTCTCATGGAACATCCTCGCAGAGTCCTCCATATTGCTCACATCGTTGCTCACTAGGGTGGTAACTTTCCCGTCATCGGCCTCGCTATTTCGAACCTCGAGAGCCCGACTGTGGATCAAGCTAACCATTGTACCCCTGGTCATGACCTCGAGGCGGTTGACGCGGTGCTGGTAGACCGAAGTCGAAATCTGTCCATGTGCCTTTAGTCTAGGGAACTTTTAGTACATAAGGACTACGAAGGACGCTTACCGCCATCCCGACATATACGACGGTTGCCTCAACGACAAGCCAGTATGCTCCAGACCCGTCACTAGCAGCAGAGAAATGGGTCACAAATCGGATGGCCCGGCTGATCAGAAGGGTCTGGGAGAAGCGGAAGGCTACCACAGCTATTCTCGGTACAATTGCCGCAAAGAAGGGTCTCGAGATGCAACTCAGGAGAACCCGAGGCAGGGTGGTCGCCCCCTCAGGTTTTGCTACAAGGCCGGCTTAGCAACAGTTCCCAAAATTTTGTACGAATTGAAACGAACAGACACGAACCTCTTTGATCCCATGCTCGCAAGATCGCCTGTCTGAGGTTTTCTGAATCCAAACCGCGGTCGAGTGGAGGGAGATCATCCCCACGGAGAATCTTCGTGTAGCCCGAGAGCAGGATCGGATTGATCCAAGTGAACAGCACTCTCCCCAAGAAGCTGGTCGTGGCCTCGGGCGGCTCAGATTGGTAGGCAGGCAGCAGTATGGATCTTTTCCCCTGCAGTTCGAGAAATAGGAGCGGTATGATCGAGCAACCTCCGATAGCTTCGAGCGGCCTGTCATGATCAACGCTCGGGACAGTGGCGAGGACCGCATAACAAGCCAACTTGGCTGACAGGTACGCGATGACGAGGCTAGAAGGCTCATTGGACCGCCAGTGTGCCAAGGATGAGACCCATAGCAAGAGTAGGGCACCAATGAACCCTGATGCTGTCTCGACGTAGGTGACAGGCGGTGGCGCTGACTCTTGATTGCGGGCAGATGCCACCACAGAGAGCAGAAGTACAAGCTTGCATACACTGTAGAGTATTCCTGCTAACTTCGAATGGAATCAGTATCTTTTGCACTGTGGAAGCGTTGTGGCGAAGAAATTTTACAATTTTTCCTCTGCTTTGCCAGCTAACTCGGACTCTGACGGGCGAGCCGTGGAGTTTCCTCAGACTCCATGGTGCCGAAAGAAGAAACACAATGTTCCAGACAGCCAACATGAACAATAGCCAGTGGCCTTGCGCAAGAAGCAAAGGCGCCATCATGGCTCCTTGACGAGGTCGCCCTTTGATGTTTGTTTACACTCAAGTTCGCCGAGTTCCCAAGGGCGTAAGCAGGAAAACGGGGATTCGAGGCCCAGCCACCGGAATACGAGACAACGCGCCTTGTTCGGATATAAGAGTTGTGAGCCCGTGCCCCTGTGTACACTGGAATCGACGACCAACACGAACACAATCGTGCATGAGATTCTAGGTGGCGCAATTGCATGCTTATTCCCGATCGGGAAACCGCTTCCGCTGTCGCTGCAGGGCATCAATCTGTCAGCGAGATAACACCAGTAGCGCGATAGATATGCGTTGTAAGATGATCATGGCATCAATTGTCACGATTTTGCGCCGATGAGCAACAAGATACAAGCATGTAGTTTCACCCTTCAACAAGTTAGATTAGGGGCCCAGAGGCAAATGACTACGGCGCAAATACTCTTGGGAGCCTAATGAAGTGGTCCATTACAGCTCTTCGTGGCGAAGCCTGTCGTCCACGTCGTCCCCTTTCAGAGGTGGCATGAAGCCTTCGAGGTCCATCCATTCAGCCACGAAAGCCGTAATGAGCTTGGCCCAGTCCTGCACCGCAGGGCCGTCGAGGTGCTCGCCGTCATCCTCCATCTTGTGCCAGGACGACGGGAAAGGCGTCGGGATCAGATGCAGAATTTGGACTCCTCGATTCATGAATGGTACATGGTCGTCCTGAACATACCCGTGATGGAATTGCCGCGGCTCCTTTTTGGTCTCCGGGAGGAAATGATTCTTGGGCTTCGACTCCAGCAGCTTCAGCTGGCGCATTCGGTCCTCGATCTTGGCTAGGTTCTGGTATGCCCAATGGGTCGTTGGGAAGTAGGACGGCACATGCGGATCGCTAGCACCAAGCAGATCAAGCAGCACGAACAGGGATATGGAGTCGAGCGGGTGCTTGAAGACCGACGCGGCCGGGTGGACTTCGCTGTCCCAGTGTGAGGCGAGCGAACGGGAACCGTACGTGCTGTCCGTATCTGTCCACTGTACCCACGCCTCTTCTCCATCCAGCAGCAGGATTTGCACGCCCTTCTCCTCATCTAGGCCATCCGTGTCGCCAGCAGCTTGCATGGCCTCCCACTTCTTCGTCAGCGCCTCGTCCACGCTCCGCGCGACGTGCAGCAATATGGCGCACGGCGCAGCGCTGTCCGTCGCCCCAATGAAGCCCTCAGGTCTATACAAGCTATCGTAGTGCGCAGCGAGGGTCAGCCGCGCGACGTCGCCGACGGCGGCCCACGGGGGATCGCGGCGCAGGATCAGGTTGCGGAACGACACGAGCTTGTCGCCGGTGGCCGGGGTCTTGGACGTGGAGTTGTGCCATTCGACGGCCCAGCCTGGCAGGTTGTTCTCGAAGAAGTCGGCAAAGTGCTGCTGGACTTTTTCGGAGCCAGGCGTGTCGGGCACGCGCGGGATCAGGATGGGCGCGAGCAGCCCGGCGTCATTGTGAATGTCGAAATCGGCGCCGCCTGTTGGTATTCGGTGCAGGCTGTCGTCGGAGAGGCTCGTGTACGCAGCCACCGGCGCAAGCAGGTTCGCAACCAGGAAAAACAGCGCCACCACTATGGGCTGGGCAGATAGGAAGGAACTTCTGGTTCTTGACAGGCCATGCATTAGCCTTTGCGTACGCGACGGGTGATACGTGCCTGGCGGGAGCGAGCACCCGAGAGGGCCAGAACCCGGGGCAATGCAGACTTACACGCACGGCGTGCCCCGACTGGGCCTGGGCCCCCGACGGCAGGTCGGGGAGGCTGTTGCAGTCAATGTTCCCATGGCAACCTGCAGAATGACTGCTTGGAAAGTTGCGAGGTCATTGCTGCGATTTGCACGTCCAGACGAGCCGGTCTGACCTAACGGAGGGAGTTGAAATCTGTCAAGAGTGCCAGCATCCCACCCTACCCTCTGTCTCCCACCACTGCTTCAGGGTCAAACCCTCAACTGCAAAGGCAAGCAAATCGCTCATGCAGGCCTAATTTGACTACCTCAATCACCACTCTCATCATCTCGAAAATCCTTAACCCATCTTGGGTCATTCCAAGGTCTGTCCTGTCCAATATCGTATTTGCTGACAGCTTGGTCATACGGCACAATGCCGTCCTGCCAGCATTTCGTCCCCGGCTCGAGAATGTTCCCAATAACGTTGCCCGGGATCACGACGCCGCACTCAAAGTTAGAGGTCTTGATGAGCTTCAGATCGCAGGTCGCCCGGTTCTCCTTCTTATCATTTTCCAGGGTCCCCCAGGCAGAGGCCGATAAATTCGCGGAGCCTATGTAGATGTAGTAAGGCAACGAGGCAGGCGTGGTGTGGTCGTATGCCAGTATGAGCTTCTGGTGAAAGAGTTTGCCGGAGTCCTTGGAGCGGTATCGATGGAATATGTCCTTGACCGCCTTTGGTGCCTCCTTCCAAGGGCGGATGTGACATCCAATATTACTAGCCCCGTGTTGTGCCTCCTCCTCTGCTGTCCTAACGTCCTCAACAGTCGGGTAAAAAAGCTTTATGCCGCTGGGCACGTCGCAGTCTTGAGTGATTTCAAGGTACTTGCGTCCCAATGCGCAGTCGTAAAACCCATCAAGCCATCTAGCAGATAGATTTCCGAGACTGGCAGCGCAAATTTCAATTTGCAGCTTCCCCTGGCGCTTCTTCTGCGCTAGGTTCATGTCCAAACTTCCAATGACCTCCCGGAGTCGGAGTAAGCCGCAGTCTTGAGCCTTGAGTTGAGAGTATGTGCCGGGGACAGACGTGACCAAATGAACTCTGACTGTTGAGTAATCGTACTTCCCCTGTATTGAATCTATGAATTCAATTGGTGTTCCGAGAGCTCTGAGGTGAACAAGTAGATCTGACTCGAAGGTGGACAGGCTCTGTTGCTGAGCGGCCAGCTTGGGCAAGTCGTGGATATACCAATGGTTGTCTCCCAGCTCGGTATCTATGTCCATCATATTGCAGGATGTGATGACGATCCTTAAAAACTCAGGGTACACCAGGGCAAGGACTTTGGAGTGTGAAGAACCTGACGACCACGCATAAAAGGCGTGGTAGTTGGCCCCGTACTCCTGGCGATGCAGCTGCTCCAGCTGAGGACGAAGGTCCTGCAGCTGTTTCTTGGAAATCTTCTCCCTGAGCGCAACACCACTATGCCGACTTGCTTCGGGCAGCATGGGATCCATGTTCGCGTCTCGTCCAATATAGATCTGTACATGAGGTCAGCTCAGGCGTCTGTAGGCTTGACATCAGGGGCTGGGGTGCAATACCGGGACAGCGTTTGAGGTACGCGACAAGGGAAGGTTCTCAAACAGTTCCTCGTTGGCTATGAAGAAAGAAAATACGCATGCGGATATGAGGCTGTCCTTGTGTATCACGTCTGTGAGATTGATACAATTCTTGGCCCTGGACCTGCCAGGTGTGCGGGTTATGCGGAGGGCGCCGACTGGGAAGGCCATTCTAGCATCTGATCTACTGCTTGCGGGGAGAGCTTTTCGTGACCGTTTGACGACATCTTTGGCCATCTGCTTGTCGGCACCCCGTTTTGCAGCCGTCCTATCCTTCGTTGCAGAATCGGGTTCCTCCTGCTCCATCAAGGACAAGCGGATCCCCTCCTGGAGCAGACGCTCCTCCTCATCCAGCTCCCCTCGATCGGACATCTCCCCTGCGATGACCTTCGAATAAGCATTGGTATAAAGAGGCAGCGGAAACTGGATAGTCATCTTACTCACTGTTGTTGACCACTGCTGTCTTCTGCACTTGATATTAGGGCAGACAGATTCATGGGAGGGGTGACCAAGGGCTGAAGGCCGACGCCAGTGACGGAGTGAAGTTGGATTGGAAGCCGCAGATAAATTCTTGCGAGACGGTGGGTGAAAATATCGACGGGAACCGACACACAAGGAGCTGTCACGTCTCACACACGAATGCTTTGTTTGAGGCAAGCTTCTGTGTTGGTCCTGCCGCAGCGCCAACAGCGCCTGGAGATTTCCGCGCCAGGGTTACGTCAGGTAAGCCCTGGCAAGGTGAACGCCCCATTAACTACGGCGGGTGGTCCTTGACCTCAGAAACAATTACATATTCTTTTGCATTCCTTTAATTTCTCTACTGTGATCAGCCTTGACCCGGACGTATTTTTCCCCTGGCATTTTCGCTGCGAATATCCATTAGATATATGCTCTTTTTCTCTGAAATGTTTTCTTTCCTCTAACAACAGCCGTGTTTGAACAAGTTACGACGGACAGTAAGCTACAGAGGAAAATGGATGCACCCACACCTCTGAGCGTGGTTTGAGAGGGGGAGGTTATATGCTACTAGCCAACTCGGACAGCACCTGTTCCACCAAGCTCTGGCCGGCACCAACTCCCGACCCAGCAGTGCCATCTCGACAGATAACACAGTGCGAGGTTTTGATTACATGGCTCTCTTCAGAACGGTCCTATTGCGAGCCCAGGGAATCAATATACTCCTTCACCAAGTCCTCCGCCTTCTTATCCCTGACCAGACCAAGCCTGTCTGGCGTGCTTGGGTCGAAGTCTTCCGGCCAGCTCCTCAGGATCCTCTCAAAGGTAGGATTCGTCTCCTCCTTGAGGAGCTTCAACTTGTCCTGGCCACCGTGCTTGGCCAGCGCATCCATCAGGTCCTGGATAGTGGTTGCTACGCCCGGAAACATCATATGTCGCTGGTGATTTGGCAGCGCATCACTCTTGAGGTTGAGCACCCGCACCAGGTTCTCGATTGTGCTGCTGGGAGAGCATACATATGTCTTGTAGGATCTGTCCGTGAGTGGGATCACGCACTCCTCTCCCTTCATCGGCTCTCGAATCATGCCTTTTTGCAATAATAATCAGTCGAGGTCTTCTGCCATCTCAGTAAGAGGAAAGACAAACCAGAGAGAAACGATGGCGCCGCGTTGCTCGGCGCACCAGCCCTGACCACCACCGTTGGGAAACGAACTGTGAATGCATCGATGAAGCCTTTTCGGTGCATATCGTTGATGATTATCTCAGTGGAGTACTTGTGTGCACCGTACGTTCCCTCGGGCGTGGGCGTGACATCGTCTGTTATGATCTTAGGCAGAGGCTGCCCATACACAGCCTGTGAGCTCGAATACACCACTCTTACTGGTGCTTGCGGCAGCTCCCGTACAGCAAGTAGCAAGTTTCGCACGCTCTCGACATTGACTTTCATTGACTGGTTCCCTCGGTGTCAGCAGCCTGCTCTCGAAACATGTGTGCTGTGACTTTTGAACAAGTAATACTTACAAGGTCAAAATTTGCCTCAGAACCTGCCGACATGATGCCGTGAAAGATGAAAATAGCATGGAGCGGCTGCGCGGCGTCAAGCAATTGCTTCACAAATGCTGCGTCGGTGATATCACCCCTCAAGCATTTGACATTGTCTGCATTACCCCCCTTCGGAGCCTTGGGCTCAACGATATCCGTCAGAATAAGATTGTAGCCATCGTCGTGAAGACGTTGGGCTAGCATGGGGCCGATCATTCCACCGGCCCCGGTGATGATGACATTCTTTCTTGCGGACATGTTCCAGTTTGAGACTGTGAGATTCAGGCGGAGACACGCTTCAGTGCTTTTCAATGAAAACAAATTGATGAGGTCAAAGATGCTATGGAAAGCCTCTTCTGTAGCAGAGTTGACGATCTGAGTCAATATATCACTTCTACGGAAGTTGAGTGGTGTCAACTAACTGCCGCGGCTGTCGCGTGCGCCTCGGGGTCCCCTGCTCGTCTCGACGGCCGCGTCTCGAGGCTCACTGCATGATGCCGATCACATAGTCTACTGTGTAGAATCGCCAATCCGGTGTCTGATAATAATACTTACGACCTTTTGGCCTAGGTATACAACCTTGAGACCTTCATGTATTCATGCTGGCAAATTGGTTGTCAAAGACTATAATCGCACTCCGCGACTCTCGACACTTGACTAACAAGCATAGTACTAGGGCAAATATGTAAATTGAGAGACTGAGATCCTTCCTGGCCTGAAAATACAGTTCGAAGACCAATGTACGGAATATCCCTGTTGAACCAAAATAGCGGAGCTACGTCTTTGCAAAGCGCTCACAGAAGCTAATCAATATCGGCTGAATCGACATATTTATCAATTTGATGCAGAGAAAACCGATTATTTTGATTTGAAGACGTTTCTCAAGCCTTTCCAGTACTGCCACATACATCCATAGCCCACTCTGTGAGTGCCTGGATCTCCTTAGTCCCCTCTTCCATCAGTACCGTGATGCTCTTGGACGGGGCATTTGCCTTCAGATGATTCAAGTAGTCCAGCAACACCAGTTTGTTGACGTTGACCTTCACACATCCACCAGCCACGCACTTTTTGGTCATCTCTTCGCTCCAGTCGTTTGTCCCGTGAACAACAAGGCGTACTCTGCCAGCAATGGTCTCCCTGATCTTCGCAAGCCTGTCGTACTCCAAAACTGGACCCCTCGGGCCATAATCGCCATGGACATTGCCAAATGCAGGCGCTAGAAAATCAATCCCTGTGGCAATGAAGTCTTCCACTTGCTCCGGGGTTGTTAAGGCTCCTTCTAGACTAAAATGGTTCAGAGTCAGAAAAGTCGTGGCTTCGACGAAGCACTGCAGAACATCCAAATAAGAACGGAGAGTCTTAGTTCACTTACTCTGCGGTATCAGCTATACCGTCCTCGCCACCCTCGATACGTCCTGGCTCGGCCTCAGTCGTAATCTTGTGTTGGTTGCAGAACGCGACTAGTTCCCTGGTTTTCCGCAAATTCTCATCCATCTCGTAGTGGCTCATGTCCACCATGATCGAGTCGAACGGCAAGTTCGCTGCGGCGTGCCTGATCAAGGCTTCGTCTTGCGCATGATCAAGATGAATGGCAACCGGCACCGATGCCTGACGGGCTCGCTGGGCAGCTGCGTGCACCAATAGTCCATCGCTGTAAGTGATGGCCCAAGGGAATACTTGGAGGATCAGGGGCGATCTCTTTGCCTCAGCAGCCCTTATGAGGCCCAAAACACTCTCGATGTTATACCTAAGAGTACGTTAGTGATGTCAAACACTCTGGCGGGTCGTGTCACCTGGGTTCAATAGAAGCTCACGCGATGGCTGCAAGCACGCCATAACCTCCTTCTTCGGCGGCCTTCAGAATCTGATATGTCTTGTTCTGCTGTTTCCACTCCATGCTTTCTGGCGATGGGCAGGCAGAGATAATCCGTGAAGTAGAGTTGGGGTGGGTTGTGAATGGAGATAGGATAAGGCCTGCAGGTGGACGAAAGTTAGGTTTTGGATGTGAAGTATCATCACATTACTACTTAATAGCAGGCCCTGGCAACACGAAACCCGCCTCGCTCCTTTGCGGCACGAGGTATACTCAGCATTACGGGCCGCGAGGGAAGCAATGACCTCGATACGCGCCGTCTCCACCATTGCCTGCGGAACGATGAGTAGAGCGGCCACTACCGAAGCCTTTCCCCAGCTGCCCCTCTTCGGCATCAATCCACTTCTATGCATTGTACCCACAATCAGCGAGTAGCGTCGTCCAAGACGTGCGGAGTCTGCCCAAACAGCCTCGAGTCGCGCCTCCCTGTCTCTCCAACAACTCCAGCTTCAACCTTTCAGCGTCTTTCTTGTTGCGGTACGCAAACCTCGGAGCCCTACCCACGGTGGGTCACGCCGGAATCCGCAAAATGGAAAAACCGGTTAGATCCAAGACAAAGGTCAGGAAATCTCGGTCCAGGGGAATGCGGACTAAGACTGGGTGGTGAGTGTGAATTTTTTCCTTTTTTTTTTTTTTTTTTTTCATTCGTGGAGCAGTCGTCACTCAAGTAACTTCAACCAGCCGCGTGACGGGGTACTCGAGCCTGCTCTGCACACACTCTACAAGCTCGTGCTGACGCTACGAGTCTATGATAAATAGTCTTACGTGTAGGAAAAGACACAAAAAGTGCGACGAACATCGACCTGGATGCGGCCCATGTTCCATATCGAGTAGAGTCTGTGTCTATGCTGATGCCGAATCGGGAGAGGAAGCAGCACCAGCCGGATCCGTGAGGACTGTTCTCTCACCTTCGGGAGAGGGACCAAGAGCCGAAAATGATGCTCCACCGCCGCCACCACTCGTGAACACTTGGGAAAATCAACCAACTCAGATTTCCTCAGGTCTACCGCAAGCGTTGACTAGCCGGAACATTCCCTTAGCCACAGGTTTTCAGACGGTCGAAGTAACACACCTACCAAATGAGAGGCATCATCAAGCCCCAAATGCATTCAGTCCAGACACAGTGGCTTCTGAGCTACTCACAGCGGACCTTGCATCCACAAGATGGCTAGATCTTCTGGCCAGCGACGCTGCTCAAGCGGACAGCGGGTTCTCTCTGGCACCGAGTCAACCGGCAAGTCCGGCGCCTCTAGTTGGAGCAGGAGCTGGTCACAACTATGAAGCCACGTGCCCTGCAGTTTTGGAAGTTGCTCGCAGGCAAGTTAACAGCGGCGAGCTCCCTGTTGCCGAGCTTGACCAGCCTGCCAATGATGTGCGCGACAGTGCTTGCGAGTTACAGGCATGGCAACTCAGCCAAGACATACCTCTCCGAGACGAAGAAGCATTCCTGTTCCGAACATTCACGGAGAAGGTTGCGTTGCTGCTGGACCTTTTCGACCAACACAAGCAATTTTCGAACAACGCTACGAGATTAGCTGTAAGTGAGAGCCAAGTATCTAGATCGTCCGTGCTTGTCCCGGCTTAACTGGTCAAGGTGCACTCAGCTGAAGTAGGTATATCGGCAGCTTCGAAATTTGGGCCTTATGAAAGCCATCCTCGCCTTGACCTCCCGGCTCGCCACTTCCACTGTGGGAGCAGAGACGTTAGATTCGAGTATACCAGTCCAATACTACTATGAGACACTCCACTACGTCCGGGAAGCTCTGCAGTATACAACATACACACGGTCTGAGGAGCTATTAGCCACAGTGATCATCACCTCGACATACGAGATGCTTGATGACAGCAAAGGTAATTGGACGAGACATCTGAAAGGCGTGTTCGGGATTCAGCGCTCACAGGACGTCCACGGCGCCTCTGGTGGTTTGCGGCAGTCCGTGTGGTGGGCCTGGCTACAACAAGACCTCTGGGCCGCCTTTCGTGAGAAGAGGCGGTGCTTCAGCTTCTGGAGGCCATCCAAGGACGTCTCCGAGCTTACGCAGAACGAGCTCGCCAACAGGGCCGTCTACCTCTTGTCACAAGCTGTAAACTTTTGCGCAGACTCGCATTCGAGGGCATGGACCATGGAGGCCAGGACGCAATCTGGGAGCGTCTTGAATGCTGCCCTGGAAAGATGGAAGGCATGCCTGGGACCAGCTTATGAGCCTCTCCCATGCCCTCCGTCCGGCTTGCAGGACTCGGGGTTCAAATCTATCTGGATTCACCCCCCACAATTTGCTGTGGCTATGCAGGTTTACAGTTTCGCAAAGATACTGATCTCTCTCCACCTCCCAGGCATCGGTGGCTTCCAGGGCTACTTGCAGACTCAGCGAGTCTTGTCAGATGCAGTGGATGCCATCTGTGGGATTGCCATAGAGTTGAAGGATGAAGGGTGCCAAATCCTCTCAGCCCAGTGCCTCTTCGGCGCTGGGCTTTGTACTCATGACACAGTGAAACGGGAGGCCATCATCTCGCTGATAAGTGGCTGTGAAGCGCGAACTGGGTGGCCCATATTAACGTTGAGAGAAGATTTGAGGGCGGAATGGGCCAATATGAGCTGAGTGTTACACACATATGATGTGTTTGGCGGAGACAAAATTAGAACATGACCTTTCCCACTCGCACTACTTGGACTTTTCCGTTCAAACTGACGTGAAGTCCCAGGAACCAGGTGCAAAGTATATTGAGCAACTTGCAGCTACTTCAAACTCAGATGTCGCCATTGGAATTGAGTGAATCTAGCAATTGGCCAAAAGCAACGAGAGTGACACGCACATACACTCACTACCCTGGCAATTCGATGCAACTGAGTTGTGCAAATTCATCCCTATAAATTTAGCAGAGCGGATAAGGCAAATGTTATTCACACATCAACCTCATTTATGGAGTCTTAGTGGGAAAGGGGCAATGGTGGACCAGAAGAGACTCTTATTGAAAGCTCCTGCGTAAGGACTAGGCTGTTTGTTTAACCCCGGACAGATGCACCAAGGCTGCTCTGGACATCTGTGCTACACATATTCTTAAGAAAGATATCCGAACTCTCCTAAATTACAACACAAGTCTGTGGATGGATTTTGACCATCGATTGACAAGTTGATGCCTGCAAGCAGCTACCTTTGCAGGTGCCGGACCAATCAACTTACAACCTGATTTGCCTAGGATGTCTTGTTCATATGCCTAGACATTGCTTATCCCCGTCCACTTGGCTCTATAGAAATCAAATCGTTGTAGGATGAGCGGTATGAGGAATAAATCAAGGAACACGTTGAGGATCCAGCAGTAGTTTCTTTCGACGCCTGTGCCTGCGACTGCGCCCACATCCTGTGGTATTTTGTTGGTGGCTTGTTGGGCTCTGAGGGGCATGTGGAATGAATGAACGATACAGCCTGGAGACGGTCCAAAGGGATTCAAAACTGGATGAATAATGCATACATACTGCAAGAAATTGACATAAGATTTGGAAGATTCCAGGCTGTCAAATTTGGCTCACAGCGGATGAATTGCATGTACATGTGTCTTGCTGGACTTGGTTTGGGAACGCACGGGTGGGGGTTTAACCCTGGCAGGGGTCACCAGAGTGGTCCACTGCCGGCCGCAGCAACATGGGTTTACGCCACGTAAAGCTCCTGGAGCTGCCACACTGGATCTGGGGAGCGAGCTCCTGCGACGTGTGTGTCCTCTGGGAACTTCCACCTCCAGCCTTGCCAAGACCACATCTTCTGGTCACCTCCCTCCACCACAACCAGCCGGTCAACATGCGTTTCACTGGAATATCCTCCCTCGTCCTCCTGGCAGCTGGCGCTGTCCAGGCTGCCTCTTCATGGAGCTTTGATGATGGCAGTGTCTCCATCAGCAGCAAGAAGGCTGCTGGTGAGGCTACCAAGGAGAAGTGAGCTCAACCCGGCCGGCGACCTGCGTCGCGCGCCTCTGATCGGGCCAATTGCTGACCGTTCCTCCCAGATTCGGCCCCAAGTCTCCTCTCGAGACACCAGTCACCCTCAACGCTCAAGACACCCTCACAGTCAGCTTGACGGCGAAGGATAGCGGCAAGGCAAAGCGGCCTCACCAGGCCTTCCTTCTGCTTAAGGATGAAAACGGACTGGAGGCTCCCTTCCCATTGACTGTTAAGGACAGCGGCAAGGCGAAGGTTCAGATCGTACGTTCCATCGATCCGTGGCAAAAGAGGCCCTCAGGCTGGCGAAGCTGACAAGTCCTGTGTGTACAGACGCAGAAAGATATCCCCGTCCAGTTCCTTGTGTCCCCGAAGCCCGTCCACGCAACCGTTGTCATTGGGTCATTTGGCTCAGCGCAAGGTGTCATTGCCGACGTCTTCGACGTCGATATCAAGCAGGACTCCAACGCACCCGCGCCTATCATTCCCTCCACCCTGCGCTACGGCAAACAGCCCCAGATCCACCACATCTTCCGTGAGGAAACCAAGTATCCTTACAAGATCTTCTCTATCTTCTTCGTGCTGGTTATCGCCGCTACCGTGCCCGCCCTTCTGGTTGGTGTAAGTTGCTCGCCCTTACCCTATGCAGAAACCATTTCGGGAGTTTAAAGCACAGCGCTGACCCAATACTTTTGCACAGTGGTTCGGATTCCTTGGCGCGAACATCAGCAGTCTTCCCAAGGCACTCGGCGCGGCCCCGCTGTCCCACACGACCTTCTTCGGCTCTATTCTTGCGATCGAGTTTGTGTACTTCCTCTACCACCGCGGCATGTCCCTGGGACACATTCTTATCCCGGTGGCTATCCTTGGCACGACCACCGTTCTGAGCGGTATGAAGGCCCTGGGCGAAGTTCAGAGCCGACGACTTGCCGGCGAGCGATAAAGACTTGGCCCTGAAGCAGAATAGGGCTTGTTCATACTACGACTGATGTTGGTGAAGGCTGCAATGACGTGGTCGAGGAAGGTGGCCACACAAAATGAGCGTGTATAAAACATCACAATGCATACGGGTGAAAGATATCCCAGATTAGAGCTGGGAGAAAAAGACTTGAAGAGCCTGGTAGGAGCGTTGACTGATCCGTGCGTCTTAAATGGAATCATGAACGATGTTCGCTGTCTAATTGATACTTATGCGGTGAATTGACAAGCCCAATCACGCAACAACGGGCCCAAAATAATGTACACGTAGAACGGGGAAATCTGTTAAACCGCAGCTAAGCATTCGCCTTTAATGTGTCCTCTTGCTCTCCGTCACCACCTCCACAGATGCCCTTCGCGGCTCCTAGCTGCCAGTCTCGTATTTTGGTGGCGATGCCTCCCGCTGCTCCCTGTCAACATGGCCAGCTTTGAAACCGGCGGGTGCTACAAGGCCCTCGTCCTCCCAGTACTCGTCCCGCCTCGACTCCGGCGAAGCCCGGGAGGACGATGGGCCAGCCTCATAATAGTCACGGGCGTAGCCGCTGTGGCCGGCGCCGTAGGCGCTCGTGACGGGTACCGCGACGGGGTGTCCGTAGCCGTAGCCGTAGCCGTGCCTCGCAGCCCGGCGGGAGTCTCTCATGGCGCGCCGCTCGTATCTCCACTCCCGCCTCGCGTCGTGGTGGGACAGGACGGGCGGCGCGGCGGCCAACACAGGGACCACGCCACCGAAGTGGTGGCTATGTGGGGAGCATACCGAGCAGAAGCGATCGCCGCGGCAGCTGCAGGGGGCGTGCTGGAGTGGCATGGGGACGCCAACGACGGCGGGATAGGCTGCGGGCACGTGGTGGTGCTTATATTTGTCGCCCTCGATCAAGCGGGTGATGGTGCCGATAAAGAGCATTTTGGACGATGGCTGTAGGGTCGGGTGTGGGTGGGTGTGTCGAAGCACTTGTACTTAGATGTTGGTGTAGTACGAGGCGTGACAAACCGATGGAGCGGCTGTGATGTCTTTGACAGATTGTACGGCGGTCTTTGGAGCCAGTGTGGGAGTGGGAGTCGATGATGACAGGCCACAATACACAACGGAGGCGAGAAGCAACATATTATATATCCCTCGCTCTTCTTTCCAAATGGACACTGCCTGCCGACCACCTCCATATTCACACAATAGCCTTGTTCACCTCCAGCGCAGTCGACCGAAGGCTGTGTCGTGCGGGTGCGAATGCGAGAGCTTCGAGAAGGGTTCTGGGCCCGGAAGGATGTGGGCGGTACTTCGGGAGCCGGCACAAGCATCTGTAATGTAACATCGCGTCTTTCACCCTAGCTGCAATCCGTCGGATCTTCGGGTTCGCGATCGATGGTAATTGGTCGTGGCTTGCGATCCCGAGCAGGCCCCCAGACTGCAGATCTGCCGCCGTGGGTCTCACCTTCGTACGACAGGGGCTGAGTTGTGGAGTGCTTCGAGACGTCGTGCGGCGCAGACGCTCAGGGACGACATCCGCTGAAGATGTATTGCGCGAAGCTTTGCAATCCATTCAACCCGGGTTGAATGGCGTCGTGTTCCAACCGGATCTAGATTAGGTGTGCCAGCTGCTTGCTCCAACACTTCCGCGTGGGTTCGGACGCGTAGCTCTTCCAAGGACGCGGAAGTCG
Source organism: Diaporthe velutina (assembly GCA_038088505.1). Taxonomy (NCBI): domain Eukaryota; kingdom Fungi; phylum Ascomycota; class Sordariomycetes; order Diaporthales; family Diaporthaceae; genus Diaporthe; species Diaporthe velutina. Next base: position 123,930 of record JBBWSJ010000002.1, on the reverse strand, counting down.
TGGCTGGACGCTCGGCGGGTCCACGCGTGTCGTCGCCCAATGCCAATAGGTGATCGAGTAAGTGAATCGTGATGGGAGAAAGGCGAGGCCGGGACTTATGTGATGGATTGGTAGGCAACGAGGCAGTGACCTTCAGCTATGCTCTACACGCCGATACTGGATGTGTGTGGCCAGCTCAAGACCCAGCATGTCGGATGGCAGGAAGGTTGTGTGCCGACCGTGGCCTGTTGACGACTGCTCTGGTAGAGACACTCTCCAGTGGTGCTTTACATGTCACGCCTTCCAACTCTGGTATCACTTGCGATGATGTCTGGTACCCAAGTGGGCATCAGGAACACCGCTCATCATCGGCGTCGCCAGCGTCCCATCGCAGCTCTATGTCACGAGCAGTCGTGATCCTTGCCAAAGTACAACGAGCAGACGAACAAAGTCCAGACAGCGATATGGTTACCTCGAGAGCATGATGGCATCCGTGATTCTCGTCGTGCTTCGTCTCACTTACGCCTCGGACCAGACACGCGGTGTCAGCTCTACGCCTTCCTCCGGAACAACGGGAGGCACTGTCATCAGAAGCTGGTAGTATATACGATGTTCGAGTCGCGGAACTGCCTACTGCTGCTGCTGCTACTACTACTATGACGAACAGGTACTCCTATGGGCATCTATCTGCTATCCCGACGCTTCCATTATCCTACAACCCATTTCCCATCGCCCATCGCCCAGCTCCCATCGCCCAGCCCTCGTCCCTTCCCTTCCCTTCACTCTGGGCATCACCCTCCCCTTCAATCACGTGCTGGACGCGCGGAATATGGGCCTATTTTGCAGGTAAGCAGGGTGCGGTGGTCTGAATATCGCCTAGACCACGCCGTTGACGAATGTTATCTGCCAGTTCTGCCAAAGTCCTCAGGTACCCTCCTGGTGCCCTCTGCAGGCTGCAAGACACCAGAGAACCGGCCGTAGATCTCCTCTTTGCAAAATGCCGCGACAATGGCAGGAAAGAGAAAAATTGGCTTTGCCTGCCATACTTTTTGCGAGGTGCAGCATCGTGGTTCCGCTGCAGTATCACGGGAATGGCGATCCGGCTCACAAGTCTCATCTGCCAAGTCGGCATGTCTCCCGAGCACATCAGGCAAGGTGCCGAGAAGTACGGCCCGAGCGCCACATTCATTTTGGGCAAGGTTGCAGAGTGGGTGTACGAGTACTGTGGGCCCCCTGCAGCCTGCAGATCAGTCTCCATCTCTTCGCAAGTTCATAAGGAAATCTTGGCAACCCCAGATCCTCCTTCCCTTCCTCTCCTCTTCCTTCCCCACAACGAATGCAACATCCGCAGACCCATCAACCAACTTCGCTTCTCATCATCGCGCTTGCGCTTTCCACTTGCTTGCATTCAATTCAGCTCTTTGCTATCAATTGGCTCGTCCAGTTCATTCAATCAATCAAATCAAACCATCAACCACTTCGTCACGACTGCCAACAATGGCTCCTGACACGCGTGCCCGACGCGAGGCGCGTCACGACGCGACCGAGCCTGCCACATCCGCCGGTTCTCACGACACCGTCGGCCGCACCACAACCACCTTTGGTCCTCCCAAGGAGGACACCTTCGCCTCCGCCTGGTCTGACGTCTCTGGCATGTCCTACATCTCACCTGCTAATGTCGGGTTTGACCCCGCCTCCCCCATCGCGCCTTACGAGCGCCCCAAGGCACCCACTCCAGGCCAAGGCTTCACACCCTCTCCGCGCCTCTCACCCGCGCCTTTCAACCCAAACATCCTGATCTCCGACCTTCTGCCCTCGACCGCGCCTTCCAGCTGCGACTTTGGCACACCAAAGAACTTCGCTCACACCCCAGTCTTCGGTCCATCGCCGCCTTTCGTGCCGAAGACACGAGGCCGCGCAGCCTTTCAGGCGCGTTGCGAGACCGCATCGCCCTCCAGCGACACCTGGAGCCGCTTCCTTAGGGACTTCACCACCCCTGACCTGTGCGGATCAGGTGCACACCAAGAAGATGCAGGCCCTATCCCACCTATCACCTGCGAGCCTACCACCACTGAGCAGGCCGACATCAACGAGCCCGCCACCACTGAGCAGGCCGACATAAGCGAGTTCCCCACCACCGAGCCTGCCACCACTGAGCAGGCCCACGCCAGCGAGTCCGCCACCACTGAGCAGGACCCCACTAGCGAGTCCGTTGCCACTGAGCAGGACCACACCAGCGAGTCTGCTGCCACTGAGCAGGACCGCGCCAGCGAGCCCGCCAATATTGAGCAGGCCCACGTCGACGCCTTCACCAACTGGTCACTTTACACTCTCCCCGGCAACCTTCTGGCCGACTTCGTCTCCGGCATCCTCAAGTTCAGCCAGCTTGACCGCAACGGAAACCCAGTCTTCGTGAAGGACACTGACACCAACACTTCATCTCAACAGCAGTCATCCAACAGCCACAAGGATGTCAACGCTGTTCATATTTCCCAGGAGGAAGCCCGAATCTTCGTCTCCATGGACCAGCTCCGCAAGGAGATCGCCGAGCTGCAGGAGCATGACGAGGCCATGGAGCGAGAGGCGGACAAGGCACACCAGGAGAAGGCTAGGCTCGAACTTCAGCTGCAGGAAGCCCGAGGCACCTGCCGCAAGACCTCGTCGGACAGTGCTATTGGCTCTGATTCCGACGACGACATTCGCAAGCGCACTCAGGCAGAGAGTAAGTTTATCCCCCATGGCACATCAACACGAGCTAACCTTACTTCACAGAGCTCAAGCGCATGCAGAAGCGACTCGACGAGGCTAACAGCCTCGCCAACTCGCAACATGTTCACATCGATGCCCTCACCGCCGAGCGTGACGAGCTAATTAAGGAATGCCATCTCGCGCACGAGTACAAGAAGGTTATGAACGAGCAGAACAAGGTTCTGAGCGAGCAGAACAAGGTTCTCAACAAGGAGAACCAAAACATGAAGTCACAGATCCAGCAGGCGGGTCACTACTTCATGAGTGTTGAGAACGAGGTCAAGCACCTCAACAGCGAGAATGAGCGCCTGCGCCAGCAACTCAGCCAGATGCATCAGCAGAACGACTCTCTGCGCCAGACTCGCAAGTCCCATTCGGAGCAAATTAAGAATTTGCAAAGCGAGCTTGAGGCCACTCGCGGCCAGCTTGGCGAGGCCACCCAAGACATCAAGATTCTTGTGCGCAAGAACAAAGAGATCAAGGCTCGCTCAGAGCACGAGAACACCTTGAGGATCGAGCTTGAGGACACTTATGGTCGGCTTACTGATCGCCTTACCGAAGCTACCAAGGACATCCAGGCTCTCGAGCGCGAAAACAAAGAGATCAAGACACAGCGCGATAAGATCGAGGGCTCTTACGAATCTCTGCAGCAGAACTACACCGTCATCCGTCATAAGCTGCGCGATCGCGATCGCGATGACTCGACCGTCAACTCGGTCTCCAGCACGGGCAGCAATCGCACTCGTCGGCCTGCCTCGATCCAGATCAGGCGCACGGTACCCACCGCAACTGCCGAACGCATCTCACCTGCCGCACGCGTTGCACCCACTACACGCGCTGCACCCACTACACGTGCCTCCAGCCCCGCGGCCTCTGACAATGAGGACCACACGATTCGGCCAGTAAATGAGCCACTTGAAAACATGAAGGTGTTGATCTCGACCTCAGAGAGTGAGCTGGCGGCAATGGAGAATCAGCTTGCGGAGAAGATGGTCGAGTTCATGGGAATGAACAAAGGCTACAATCGCCGCGCATGGGAGAAGCTTCACACTCACAAGCTTGCATTGGAGAATGCGATCCATAAGAAGAGCGAACAGATCTATCGCCAGTATGACCTTTTGGAGGGTATTAGGAGGGGTGGAAAGGCCTGATTAGGCGTTGTCGTAGGGCTTTCATCATCATAGGGTTTTCAGGAGTTTACAGGGCTTTCAGGGGTTTACAGGCTTTTCAGGAGTTTCCAGGTTTTTCATTGCCACAGGTTTTTCAGGTGTTCACAGGATATACCCGCATTGCATCGGCGCCACGACATTTTTTAGGTTAGACAGCATAGCTTAGATGGCAGCATCTCGAATGTTTGTTTCACTGGTTCAGTCTCTAGTCTCCAGTCTCCATCTTTCTCAGTCTCCCACCAGTCTACTGGTCTCCCAATCTCCTAGTCTCCTACCAGTCTATCAGTCTCTTGCTAATCTCTCAGTCCCTCACTCAGTCCCTCACTCAGTCCCTCACTCAGTCCCTCACTCACAGTCTCAGAATCACCTATAACTAGCCAGTTTCCAAGGCCTGGAGGGGTAATAGTAGATTATCCTACATCGTGTTTTTCCACAACAGGCGATCCTATGGTACCTAGGTACGTATCCCGTGGCAGGTCACCCCGTGGCCAGATGTCCCACGGCAGGTTGATTAATGGTCTCTGACAGGCTATCCCTTCACAGAAGCAGGTTGCTACGTAAAATGGAATTACCGAGGGTTGACGAGGCAAGGAGTTGGAGGGCTTAAAAGTCGATGTATCACTGGAGCGCATAACCTGGGATACTGGTGTCAGTTATCACACAAAAATGCGGGACTCGTCTGTCCTGCATGCACGCATCTTGAATATGAACCGGATAATTCGTCAGTCTCCTCACCTCCGTCTTGGCTAAAGGTCATGTCAGCAGGAGAGTGGATGCTACTGTACCTTCAGAACACGCACCATATTCTCCCTAGGTGGGACTGCCAGGGATTCCAACTGACTGTGATGCATGGCTCCACTTTGACCAGACCTCTCTGGGCCATTCCCCATCTTCGCATTACATTTCTTATCTCAAGCCTATTCGCCCGCTCTCGCCCATTTCGCCCTCTTCCCCTCTTGCTGTTCCTCAAAATCTCAAAACTGCCATCTTCGTCACATCTCCTTCTCAGCGGGAACAGGCCAGAGCTTCGAGGCAAAGCCGCCAGGAATCGTGGAATGCACTGCTCCCCATGATGCAGGTCAACCGGCTTCTAGCGATTGCCCTAGGCGTCGCTCTGCACGCAGTGGCATGTAATTTTGAGATCGATATGCATGCTATTCCCCTTGCAGGTCTCTTCAGCGTCCTCGAGGTGGTCTACTTTTACATCAGTGTCAAGATCCCGGGTGCTACAGTGTACGATGCTATCTTTGCGGTATCTACGCAGACTCTTTGTTCAACATTAGGCTTCCTTGCCTCTATGCTGTTGTATAGGGGGCTTTTCCATCGGCTGAGGAGGTTCCCTGGCCCGGCGGCTGCTAGGCTTACCAAGTTCTATGCGGTCTGGAAGTCTTCCCTGGCAAAGCAGTATCATCTCGAGCTGGGGAAAATGCAGGCCAAGTACGGTGACGTGGTTCGGACGGGGCCGAGGGAGCTCACCATCTTCCGTGGTGAGGCTGTCGCACCGCTCGCAGCTTGTCGCAAGTCAACCTTATACCAGATCGAGGATTGGCACAACGACCGTCTCGGACTCATAGAGACGCGAGACATTGAAGACCACCGGCTGCGCCGACGGCCCTGGGACACGGCGCTGAGCAGCAAATCGCTCTCCAAGTACGATGAAGCCCTGCAAAGGACTGTTGGACACTGTTTGGACGGACTCGCTTCGTCAGAGACAGAGGATAATGCTATCAATATCACCAGATGGGTCTCGTTGTTCGCATGGGATGTGATGGGAACTGTTGGGTTCGGGAAGGACTTTGGCCAAGTGTCCAGCGGTGGGACGGAACACTGGGCAGTAAAGGCACTCAAAGACCAGGCCATGTTCGTGGCCTACGTCAAACCGGTTCCATGGGTGATGAACGCGGCTTCCAACATACCCTACGCAGACAAAGCAGTGAGGCCATTCCGGAACTACTGCAGCAGCCTGGTGGATGAGAAGATCACCGCTGAGCGAGATGACAAGGAGATGCCGTCGAACATTATGTCTTGGCTCCTCCGGGAATACAGGAGGAAGACGCCGTATGCATCCAAGACAAGGAATGCGCTGAACTCAGACGCGCGGCTCATTGCCACGGCTGGAGCGTGAGTTGAGTCTTATTCCGCTTCTTCATCATGAGGGGTATAGCATTTACCAGACAGTGCTGACACCCGTTTCCTTCAGGGACACTACTTCGAACACACTCACCAGCGCGCTGTTCTACCTAGCCCGCAACCCAAGGTTCTACACTCGGCTGCAGTCCGAGGTATCCCAAGTCTTCCCAGACGGTCCAGAGACATTTAGCTACGATGTGCTGTCCAAGAACCTCTCTGCTATTCCGATGCTCGATGCGATCATCAATGAGACCCTGCGCCTCAAGCCCGCTGTCCCCTCGGGAAACCCTCGAGTCACACCACCGGAGGGACTGACCATTCCTCTTGTTGACGAGAATGGCAAGACTGAGGACCTCTTTATCCCCGGAGATGTTGATGTATATGTGCCGCCGTATTGGGTACACCGTGACGCACACTATTTCCCTGACCCTGAGGTATTCCTCCCCTCCCGCTGGCTTGGTGGCACAAACGACAAGTCGACTACCAAGGGGGGGAACACCTACGCGATCGGCCCCAGGGAGATGGAAATGCTTTTCCCATTCCAAGTAGGGCAATTTGCCTGCCCAGGGAAGAACCTGGCGATGTGGGAGATGCGGAGCTTGCTCACGAGGCTGGCTTTGAGATTCGACTTCGAGTTAGCCGGGCCAAGTGCGAAGGACGCTGGCGCAGCGTTTGAGCATGGAATGAGAGACACCTTTGTGATCACGCTTGAGCCGTTATGGATGCGCTTCAAGGAGAGATCATAGGGAACTGCGGCGGAATGGTCAAGATGAGAAGTGCTGGGGGTTGAGAGTCTCTCGTCTCCTGCAGATAATGGTTATGCAAAATGGACACAAGATGACAACGCTGATGGAGAATTTGTTGAAAGAGAGGCCCCTAGTATAGTGTATATAAGTCAATTAATTGCTCATACTATCGTTATGTTTGCTGCCAAGACAAGCCCTAATCATGCAATTCAATGTCCTCAAAACAATGCAGTCTTGATTATGTGTAGTCACCAGATTGCACGTGTAGGCAGTGAAGGCGAAACGCTGGTCAGGACATCGGGACCATGAGGTTTTGCCGACTCCGTGTGCGGGAAGTCGTACGTATCCAAGACATTTTGCTGTCATGTGAAATTGAATGGAAAACCTGATCAATCTGTTTGAGTCCATCTGGTATTGGAGTTTGGAGAGACTGCTTCAACATTTGTGGCCCCCACCTAGTCTGAGAACTGTGGAAGCACCGCCAGGAATTTGTTAGTGCATCGCGGCTCACAGCTTCAGCCTTTCCTTGCTGCAAGTGACCTCACATATCCGCTCTTCCTCCCCAGCTTCATACCCTCCCTTCTCCATTCAACCACACCCACCAATTCGGTTCCTTGACCTCGAACTCGACGACCTCCAGCCGAAACCCCTGTTCGTAAAGCAAGAAACGCAGGCAAGCAATCATGGCCGACGTGGAGATGGACGTCGACGAGCCCGGCTCGCCCCAGCCCGCCCAGGCAAAGGTCGACGACATGGTGACGCACTCCAAGGCCACCGCCGTGCGCTCCATAGAGGGCTGGATCATCGTCGTGACAAACCTGCACGAGGAGGTCGACGAGGAGACAATCCACGATACCTTCGGCGAGTACGGCGAGATCAAGAACCTGCACCTCAACCTCGACCGCCGCAGCGGTTACGTCAAGGTAAGACTCGCAACCCAAACTCTCCTCAGGACCAAATTCCCTCGGCTCGGCTCGACGCGACGCAGCTCGAGGCCCACCACATTCACTCAGTTTTGGCTTTGGTCTTTTTTGGTCCGTGTGTAGCAAGCAGGCGTGGCTGACCAGTGACCAACACCTCCGTGTTTGCCAACAGGGCTACGCACTGATCGAATACCCCACGCTCGCCGAGGCCCGCGCCGCCATCGACGGCGCCCACCAGACCAAGCTGCTCGACCAGACCATCCAGGTCGACTTCGCCTTCGTGCGGCCCCCGCCCAACGCCGGCGGCAAGAACAGCCGGGGCGGCGTGGGCGGGCGCGTCGGGGGAGGAGGTGGAGGTGGAGGTGGAGGCGGCGGGCGGCGCAACCGCAGCCGGAGCAGGAGCCCTGGGGCCGGGCGGGACCGGGACCGCGACGCGAGGGACGACAAGGACGACATCTAGGAGAAGAGGCGTTCGAGCGGCTTTCACATGGCACCGGGGGGGCCCAGCAGCCGTGGAGGCGCTGGCGGCTGGCTGTTGGGTGTGGGAGAGGCTTCGTCTTCGGGCGAGAAGACTACGGGCACGGGCTGGGGTTTGAAGCTGGCTAAACTCGAGGCTCGAGGTAGTGATCCCGCTCGTCAGTCGCGGCGCCTATCATGATACCAAAGAAAAATCAGAAATAAAAGAGAAGCCGATGTGTCGTCCGGCTCTCGGGAGTCATAGTGGACCAAGACATGTCGGCGCGCATCCCTACGCATGGTCTGGTAAGTTTTGGGCTATCCAATTCCCTATCCATCACGTTCGTGAAAGTGCCCATAGCTGACGCACAAGCCTTCTAGTCCTGCGAGCTGTTCTACGTTCTCACAACTTCAAAGGCGAGTCTTGGAAACTTATGTTTTGGCATGTGTCTCGTGAGCGGGACAGACCGTCGGAGGAGACGTACAATATAGAATGGTACATGTGAGCCTAATCAGAAATCACCATGATCATCTTCCCGCTTCCAGCATTGAGGCAGACGCACCGGCAGCGCAATCGCTTAGGCATGTTCCAGGAAGCCTTGAGACCTGACCTGTAATTGTCGGGAGCCTTCAAAATGCTGTGAGTTCTAGGAGCGTCTACTTAATTGTTTAAGGTAGCACCGAATCAACCAGTGTACAATCCAAAAGGCAATGCAGCCTTGCTTTGCTATGCTTTGCTTTGCTATGCTTGAATGCAGAATCCAAGAGGGAAAGCCGTCAAGGCCACGGAGAAGGTAGTTCATACTCATGATGGTTCGTAACAAGTTCTGGCCTTTGCTTTCTCGAAAATTCGTCGTCGTCGTCAAGCCGGCGCTCGATTCCACCTCTCTCGTGCTCATCAAATATGCGACTGCCGGAATTATTGCCCTTTGTGTCTTGAAAGGTTTCAAGCATCTTTCCAGTATCTTTCGATCCTCCTCCAGCCCCAATTATATCGCAGTCCCGGGGGCCGGACCAGGCCCGCTCACGAAAGGCTGGTCATCACCGGCCTCTCGCCTCTGTCGTTTCGGTTGCGCACTCCCACCTCGCTTGACACTCGTGCCCCTCGTCCGACTCAGACTAAAGAATCGCTTGATCGGCCCAGGCTGTTGGTCCCTGCTCTTGCCTCTGCCGCGTTCCGGCATCTCCACCTCGTCCCCATCGCTCGCATCGTACCAGAGCCTAGGCACCAGCAGGCGATACGGGACGGTGATGCCCGCAGGGTCTTTCGCCGAGACCTCCACGTTCAGGCAAATGTCAAGCCCACCCTCTATGTTGACGTCGAAGGACTTGGCCCTCTTGCGCACATGTTTGGCAGACAAGCCGGTCGGCGTGCGCTGGAACGGCTTGGGCTGAAAGTGCTCGACATTATCATCATCATCATCATCATCATCGTCAGCATCTTGGCCCGGCCCTGATATCTTGGTAGTCACCCCGAATGGCCGCTCTACGCTTTGCTGCGGCTGACGAGGCTGGTGTTGACTTCCATAACGACGCGAAGCATTCAAGGCCTCGGTTCCCAAAACCCGGGCCGCCTTATTCACCCCAGGCTGGCTTGCACGCGTGTTTTGAGGCGCGCGGGTAGTGAAGTATGAGTCGTCGCCGTCTGAGAATTCCTCAAAAGAGCCTCCACCCCCGGGGCCGCCGCCTCCCCTAAGACCGATGCTGCCCAGGAACCCGTGGCCTCTGTTCCGCTGGTCATAGGTGTTGTCCTCGTAATCAAAGTCGTATCTTTCGTCTCCCTGATTTCGGTCCCGGGCGACGGCTTCGGGATCGCTCTCGCCCCATGTGCCGTTGATGCCGCCATCATCTGGCTGTGAGCGATTGCGGGACTCGCTCCTGCGACGGAAAATACCGCCGAAGTCACCACGCGTCAGCGACAGGGTCCTCTTCTTGGTGCCTGGACGCTTGTTCTCAGCGGGCACGTCCGGTGTAGAGCGACGACCACGCGAAGACAGCGACCTGAAAATTCCACCCCCGCCTGATCCAGAAATGGGCGGCCGCGAGTCGATTACATCGGCACGATGGGCAGGCCCACGGTTTTTCTTAGAAAGTCGGCGGGTGACTCCTTTGTTGGGCAAGCCAGTGTCTCGGCGCACTACGGAGTCGACGGAGGGCTCTGCGTCGTACGCATATTCAGGCGGAGTGGAAGGCGGAGTTTGTCCTGGAGTGTACTCCCGAATAGAACACCAGTTGCGATGAGGGAGGAGCCTCTTGTTGTTTCTTGGCTTGCCTTCGACCCCGTGGGCAAACATCGGGATCATGTCCTCGTCGGTGTCTTTATCGAGATGATGCACCTTGTTGCGCTTGTTGAGGACGTCTGCCATCAGGTCTGGCGGTGGGGTATTGACAATCGCGGAGGATACGACATTTGGCATGTAGCGAAAGTCTTTGTGCTTGGCCAGCTCAAGCTTCGGGTTGGAGTAGAACTGTCCGATCGCAGCCAAGTGGACATCGCCGCTGAATGAAAGAAGTCAGTCAGAGTGCTACAAACGGAATTGTCTACAAGGTTCGTCGGCATACCCGAGAATCGTAATGCGAACCGATCGATCTGCGGCAAGGTCCTGCAAGTCCTCTATGATGATCTTGCGCTCATCCTTGTGGTTTTTTGCGGTCCAATGGTCGTCCAAATCGTCCAACACCTCGACACCGCCGTCAAACTTATTGAATACATTACCGAAGAGGCCAGTCTTTCCAAGAGCCTTGATGGGATCCAGCAGACGGGAGGTCAAGCTAGCGAGGAGGTTAGCTGCGAGCACCAGCGACATCAAGGGGAGGTATCCGCGTACATATTCTCGAGCCACACGAGACGTGGGTAGGCAATTGGCACGCCGAGTAGAACGAGCAGGTGCTCCGTCTTGCCCTTGACGATCTCATTGTAGCAACGATCCATCAGCTTGTCCCAAGTATCCTCGCGCACAACCTGATCCCGCATCCTCTCGGTCCGACAGTCCACTGCCAATAGCGCAATTTTGGCGCCCAGCCGCAAGAACACGCTGCGGCTCTGCTCCTGGATATATGGGCCCGGCCTCACACCCATAGCCCAACTCGGCTCCGTCTCCTCGGTTTCATCGACGATGCTCTGATGCTGGAAAAGCATATAGTACTTGAACGCAACGTTACCGAGGCCAGAAAACACGGGTGAGCTCATGAAGTGATGCGGATAACTGCCGAACCCGTCAATGATATCATGATCATCATACATGTTGACCATGGGGATCTGCGAGTTGGCCAAGCCAAACAGACCTTGAGAGAACCAAAGGCAATAACGCTCCAGGTAAAATTCCTCAAGTTCGTCCTGCATATCCGGAGAAAAAGGCGCATTATGCTTGTGAAGCGGATTGCGGATCATCAACCAGTCTTGGAAAAGTTCTGTCTTTCTCATCACGGCGTCGCAATACAATTGGTCGCCACCACCGAGCATGACATGGAAAGGGCGGCTCTGATGGTTGTTGAGTACATCGCGCCATAGAGGATCCGGCCCGCTGAGTTCATCTGGGGTCACGGAGACCGAGAAGCCGTTGCAGCTGTGGAACATGATGTTCATGGACTGGTTTTTGGCCGGAACCCAAAAGCCTGTGGCAGGGCCGCGGTTAATGCGGTATGCGATTCGCTGTTCCTTGTCCCGCAGCTCTACCTCAACGCTGAAGCGCCAGAATGTATAGCCACGTTCGGCATGGAGCCGGTACCCGCGTACATCTTTGTACTTGCCCACCTTCTCTCCATCAACGGGCGTTCTCTTCCGGCGGGCTGCGAAGGACCCTGGCGCGTCAGTTGACCCATCGGTGGGTGCAACGTCGGGAGGACTGCGTGTCTTCTCGAACAGACCCCTATCAGTTTCATCCTGGGAATGGTCCTTGGATTCGTCAAGGTGGTCAACTGGTCGGACATATAACGTCTCCCCCTTGCGGCCTAACTTCGGATGCCCTGCGATTGGATCCACGAACTCAGGCGGGATTTCTCCACGGACTTCGGAGGGCGGAGGGGGCAGCAGCTCGATCGGTTGTACAAACAACCTTAGAGTTGGAGCAATGTCGTATGACGAATCTTGGTCCTGAGTAACAATCATCACCGTCCCTCTCCAGAACTCTCTTTCGATGTCCGGGCCACTGCGAGCTGATCGGCTCGAGATGCGCTCCGATCGCATTCCACAGTACCTCAGTAGCGGGCCGCATTTCAGAAATAGAGGAGGCTTGAATCTTGTAGGGGCTATAAAGTTGGGCACACGGATAGCCATCCGCGCCGCTCGGGTTAGCGATGACTTCTCGGAAACTAGTCTTGGGCGTGGCGATGAAAAGCACAGCAAGGAAGAACACAGCGTTGGAGGCGAGATCGGCTCTAGATCTTCACTGGGGTCCATCAGAGGCCGTCCGATGGAATACAGACGGCTCTGACGTCTCGCTTTGCGCTTGTCGGTCGTCGCTTGAGGACCAAGAAACTCGCGCGCGTGAGTGCTGCGTCGTCGTAGTGTACAAGCCACGACTGACGAAGTCCTTGAGGGCCTGTGTCTCTTTCCTGAACGTCAGTCGTTGGATCACCAGGAATGTGCGTACCGTTGGTTTCATCATATTCCCCGTCGAACGCTTCCGCCTTCCGGGGTCGCGTTGAGATACTGCCTCGCCTTTGTGACGGAGGTGTCTCCCACCACGTCTGGCTCTGATCAATTTTTGGAGTGGTCTCATCATCCAGATCGAGCATCGTCCCGGATAGGGTGCCAATCGCTCCTTTCTTCCATTCTCCCAGAAACTTTGGTGGGTTGTACATGCCCTGCCCTGGCTTGTATTCACGGCGGTGGAAAAATTCGCCGAGGCGATGCTCTTCATCAGAAGATGCATCATCATCGCTTGCATGGCCATCATGCTGGTGCCCTCTTGCGATTGCTGCCGCTGTTCCTCCGGCGACAGCAGTCTGGGCCATCGCCCCACTATTGGTGGCTGCTTTTGGTGCCTCGGGTTGACGTACGTCGTCCGCGAAGGTGATTGACGTGGAGTCTCTCCTTTTCCTAGGAGTATTTGTAGCCTTGCCTGGGGTGAATGGTGAATCCGGGTGGTCAACATCATTTCGGCCGGAGGGTCGCCGGGGTTCCACGGCCGTGTTCAAGGGTGGAACCTTGGTGCGCATTGACCTTCCGGCCGTTTTACTCGGCGGTGTGGATCCAGTTGGTACGGGAGCAGCCGCCAAACCCAGCCCCTCATTCGGAGGTTGGTTCGCCCCCCGAGGAGTATGCCCTGCTTTTTTCTCACTCTCACCCCGTCGCTGGTAAGCCGCGTCGCTTGGGGGCTCTTTTTTCAACTTGTTGCTACCGCTCCGAGCTAGTGAGTAGCCGCTCGTTGGCGTGGTCGTGGGAGAATTATTGCGGTCGTTGCTACTTGGCAAATTCATCTCGTCCCTGGCCGCTCGCTCACGGAAGCTCAGGTTCCTTTGCGGGATACCAGTATCTTGCGCGAATCGTGTGACAGGTGTCTTTGGCGCCGCACTCTTCCCTGCTTGCGACGAATGATGCTTTGGCCTTTCCTTGCCCGCAGTCTGAGGCGCAATGCCAGGCTGGACCGCCACTGGATCAGGCAAGACATGAGGTCTCGCAAGTTCGGGCTCAGTCTCTGCATCCCCCTCTTTGAAACGGACCGCCGGCTGCTGTCCAAGATCTCTGCTGTCCCGGGATGCTCGTGTCCGCGCGCGTTGCTCGGCGGCCGCGACCCGTGCTCGCTTCTCCTCCTTGGTGATGTTGTCGAGCGTCAACTCAAGCTTCTGCAGAGGCGATCGGGCGTTTGCCATCGTACGGCGGTCCATCTCGTTCCCCAGAGACGATTTCCGGTGCCCACTGATGGGATCCCTAGTACTGCCATTCCTTGTAGTCGCGGCGCTGTCGCTGCTCACCCGGCGATTCGAACTCGAGCCTGCAATTATGTCGGAATGCATTGGTCGGTCTGCCGACGCCGGCTGGTAGTAGTCCGAATCCATGACGCCTGGACTCAGAGGGAGATCGGGCTCTTCGGCAGCCGCCTTCGTATAGGTGTAAGGAAGCCCGCCGTTTCCATAGGGGTGCCTGTAGTTCGCAGAAGACGTCCTAGGCACATCTGGCGCAGCCGGGAGCGCTGATGAACGGGCGTCGGAGTACGAGTACTCGCGGTCCTCTTCTTTGTTCTTGCTTGCACGTCGGCGGCGTTTCTCCAACACGTCGGGAGGATACTGGCTCTGTCCGTAAGGAAGTGAAGGAGGTCTGGGAGCCAGAGCATAACCTTGGAAGCTCGATCGTATGGGGGAGGCGTAGGGGCTCAGGGTAGAGTCGGTCTGGGCGTCGGTGTTGGTGTTGGTGGTCTGGGCAGAAGCCCTGTTGGACCTAGACTGTGGCGCAACACCAGGCGCGAGATCCATGGCCTGGGGTTGCAACGGTCTCGAGGCGTAGCCGTCAGAGGAGCTGCGAGCACCGGGGCGGGCTGGGGGGTTTGGACCAGGCAGGTCACCCCAGTACGGCGCAGGCAGGGCACTCTTTTGAGCTGATTGGGCCCTAGCCATGACCAGTCGGCGGCCGTGGGAGGGAGATCAGAAGAAGGGGAAAAAAAGGATGATTGTAGTACCCGGCGAGCTAGCCGAAACTTATGTGTGTCTATGTGCCAGTCACGGACAGCTCATGCAGCTGGCCATAGCAGCCAATGCGGCACAGAGAATTGCGTTGCGATTAGCGCCGTGGTGAGAGTTGTATGCAGGATATCTGGCCAGCCGTTGCGGCAGGGCGAACGAGCGACGAGAGTGGCCAGCTACCAGGCGTGCATGTCTGCTTGTGTGGCCGCGTCTTCAGGTGATGCGATCGGGTCGGGGATCCTCGAGTGCGGCCTGTCGCATGGCAGTAGAGATGCAGATGGAGACTGAGAGCAAGACCAGGCCGACAGGCCGGAGTGATGAGGGCCTGAGGGAGTGATGAAGCTACCCAACAGGGGGACAACAATCAACATGGGCGGGATACGAGATACGGAGAGACTAGCAAGGTATCGAGCAAGGTACGGAGAATTCTATTGAAAATGGGGGAGGTTGACAAGAGAGAGGAACACCGTGACAGAGGCAGAGGGAAGTCCGAGGCCGTGGACAGGGTCTAGGGCAGTGTGCATTTGCAAGGAGGAGGACCAGGATGTGCTTCCCGGGTGGTGGTCTCTCTTGCAGACTGACTGCACTGCACCTCATACAGGAAGGAGCTAGCAGTATCTATCTACCTTAGTGTGTAGGTAGATATGAGGCAGGCCTTGGGCCAGAAAGCAAGGAATTATTCGACTGCTGTACTTATTGACTGGCTGGTTGGCTGACCGAGCAAATGCCCTGCAAGGTTGCAGGTACTGAAGTAGCAGGCCGGCGTGCTTTTTCAGATGTGACTGTGACTGCAACTACTCCCTCCCTCGTTCATCTTCGCTCGACTTGTGGTCACCTCCGTACGCCCCCTGGTGCAATGGCCTCACAGGCAGCGGGAGTGGGTGGCTGAAAGGTCGGGCTACGGGCTGAATCCAAATGTGGGAGCTGAGGATCAAAGAGGATACCAGGTGCCCGCCTACCTGGATGGAGAAGTTACATGTTTGTGAGGTGCACAAGACTAGCACCCCCAGCAGGAAGGAGATGGGGCAGCGTGGATGACGACACTTTGTTTCTGACAGGGCATCTGTGAGCTCTCCGAAACTCAATCAAGATCCCTGCCATATCTTCTCGCTTTGCCTCAGCAGCCTCTTGTCACCCACGGTCAGCCTTTGCATGCTGGACTAAGGAGGGTTGCACCCTGACTATTCCACCTGTCATTTTCTGGTGTGATGCAGTCTGGGTTTAAAGTGCAGCAACAAAAACTAACAACTGTCTCTGTGTCAAGACAGGTTGCTGCTGTGTGCGGCTGGCACATGTTTTCTCCAAGCGCTCTCTCAACGGATCAGCGAAATCTTGGGTCTAGGTGCGGGCCGGCACCAACTTCCGCAGGAGCCTCAGACAGTAGAGTAAACGGTGGCTGGTAAACTACATCTCGACGGTTTTGAGCGAGGGGGCCCCCCTGGTGCTCGGCCAAGTGGAGTCCGAACCATCCACCCGGGTGCTGACTCGGGCTGACACCTAAGCCGTCCAGCTGCCGTTGACAGCCTCCAAGTTACTTAGTACTAAGTAGTGTAGACGACGGCGCGCAGTAAGATTGCAATCCAACTCACCAGCCACCACCTACTGGCCTCGTCACATCGAATGCTCCCAAGCCTTGGTCGCCCACTTTGCTTCCCTCGAATTTTCCCTCACATTTACGGTCTACTTGTTGCTGACCAGAGAGCTGTCTATGATGATCCATCCCGCAGAGGTGGCTTTTACTTTTGACTTTTGAGATGTCTTGACATGCACACTGACGTTGTTGGGCCATTGCATATATGGTCTCTCTCAGGCGAGGCGCAAAGTTCTACTTGTGTCATCTGAGCAAATTCAGTGTCCCATCCACATTGTGCCTCGTTTCAGGTGTCCTTCTTGAGCTGGTTCTGAGCATACTTGGAGAATGTCTGGACAGGCTTGCTGGGCCTTAAGACACAGGGAGAATGTGCGCATCCACGGAGGCTGCTCGAATATGTAGATTATGTAGTGACTTGGCTCTGGCTGCGAGAAGCAGATCCAACTGAGTCGAGCCTGGAACGTAGGCTTGGAATAGCTCGCAGACTCAGATACCAGGTAACTCTTGACACGGGATCGTCCGCTTCCATTGCTTCTTGGCGTGCCGGGAGCATTCAGCATCAAGGTTTGGACCAGCATTCTAGGCCGTTTTCTGGAAGCTTTGCCGATACACTCTCCCTCACCCCTCAAGGCAAAGGACGCCATGCTTTCCTGCAGCCCGCTTGCAAGTAGACACAGGGAGGCGGGTGAACATTTATTACAGAGTTGGTCCAATCACCGCCGCTCTACGCAGGGCTCTTTGGACCATGAGTAAGACTGCTGCCGAGTCCACATTATACCGAGCCGCATGTTCTTGACGAATGCCTCGTGCCTGGCACCTCGGGTCGTAGGTCCAACATGTTGCAAAGGAGTCAACCTAGACGGCCAACTCTCAGATGTTGAGACACGACAGGTATTGTGTCTTTCCTTGCTCTGCTAGGCTCTGGCACGCCCGGCAATGTTCGGTGGTGAGACGAGTGCCCAGCAGGATCGAGCCTCTCATAGAAGGGCCCAAGTAAACCGGGCCAACTAACCGAAGGCGAAGGGTATCTTCGAGACCAAACTAATATGGCTGGCGAGTAATTGGAAAGCACAGACCATCAGAAAAAGAATCAACAAGTGTGGCGGCTGTAGCCTTGAGTCCTTGACACATGCACACTACTCGTAGATCCCCTGGTCCAGCCATGTCTGTTAGTCAGCCCGGACCTTGCTATTCAGGACCTGTCTGGGCAGGGAGTCTAACGCTTGGCGGGCCGCGAGGACACCGTGGACCAGCCAGACCAGGCATTTCGAAACTCCATCCTCCATCCCTTTGAAACAAGTCCGCCCCGGGCCACCCTAGAGGACCCCTAACGGAACGCCTGCCGTGGCCACCTAAGCCCAACACGCCTCGACTTCACTCAACTCAACTCGACAACATCCATTCATTTCCACCTAGGCAGTCCTTTGGTATTGATCCCGGGCTCAGAACCCTCCCTCTCATTGCTCGCCGAGCCCCCCGTGGCACTCACCGTTGACCCCTAAACTGTGCCTCTGCCGTGCCCACCCAGGCAGCATCCAGCATCCCATCCAACGTACACCAGCAACCAACGGTGGCTTGAGGTCAACCCCGACTGCTCATTTGCTGCGACCGACAGTTGAAGCCAACACCGCGCATCAACATCTATGTGCCGCCGAACAAGGCACCGACCCCAACAATGAAGTTCACCGCCGCTGTTGGCCTCGGCCTCGCCGCCGTCGCTGCAGCGAGCAGCTACCACTCCGACTCGCACGACCACTACGTTCTGCATCTCGACCCAGAGGCCAGTCCAGATCAAGTCGCCTTGAGGTTGGGCCTTACACACGACGGCCAGTTCGGTGACTTCAAGGACCATCATGTCTTCAAGGGGCCCAAGGCCGAGCACGACGTCGTCAGCTCAGAGCTGAAGGCCAGGAGGCGGCGCAAGAGGGCCTTGAACGACCATGACCCTCTCGACGGCGTCTTGTTCTCCGACAAGCAACAGTTGCGCGCTCCTTGGGAGAAGAGGATAATACCAAATCCCTTGGGGCCTATCTTTGAGGAGCGCCAAAGCGGTGACACAAGCGACCCGGCCTTGTTGGCTGCTCAGCAGTCTGTCGCCACCACCCTCGGTATCACGGACCCAATATTTGCTGAGCAGTGGCATCTCATGAACATTGTACAGGCTGGCCACGACGTCAACATCTCTGGCGTTTGGTTGCAGGGTATCACGGGCAAGAACGCCACCGTAGCAATCGTTGACGACGGTCTCGACATGCACAGCAACGACTTGAAGGACAATTTCTATGCCCAGGGTTCGTACGATTTCAACGACAAGACTGACTTGCCTGAGCCCCGCCTGTCGGACGACAAGCATGGAACTCGTTGCGGTGGAGAAGTGTCGGCAGTCAAGAACGATGTCTGCGGTGTCGGTGCCGCATACGACTCCCGTATTGCCGGCTTGCGTATCCTTTCCAAGATGATCACGGATGCCGATGAAGCAGTTGCGATGAACTACGACTTCGCACACAACGATATATACTCCTGCTCCTGGGGACCCCCCGATGACGGGCGCTCCATGGACGCCCCCGGAGTCTTGATTCGGCGCGCCATGGTCAAGGCCGTTCAGGAGGGTCGGAATGGTCTCGGGAATATCTACGTCTTCGCCAGTGGCAACGGAGCGGCCAGTGACGACAACTGCAACTTCGATGGCTACACAAACAGCATATACAGCATCACGGTTGGTGCTATTGACCGCAAGGGCCAGCACCCCTACTACTCTGAAGCCTGCTCCGCCAACCTGGTAGTCACATACTCCAGCGGCAGCGGTGATAGCATTGTAAGTCAAGCAATCAATGACAGGTGCAAAAACACCCCGATACCACCGGTACTGACCACTTGCAGCACACAACGGACGTCGGCAAGAATTCTTGCACTGCAGCTCACGGCGGCACATCTGCCGCCGCACCCTTGGCCGCAGGTCTTTTCGCCCTCGTGCTCGAGATCCGCCCTGACATATCGTGGCGAGATATGCAATACCTTGCCATGAACACTGCCGTCCCCGTGAACGAAGATGACGGGAGCTGGGAGACAACTGCCATCGGGAAAAAGTTCAGCCACACCTTCGGCTACGGCAAGATTGATGCCTATGGTCTTGTGGAGCTGGCTAAGACCTGGAAAAATGTCAAGCCGCAGTCATGGTTCTACTCCCCTTGGGTGCATGTCAATAAGGCCATCCCTCAAGGCGACCAAGGCTTGGCTGTCGACGTCGAAGTGACAGCTGACATGCTCAAGAAGGCCAACCTGGAGCGCGTTGAGCATGTGACGGTCACAATGAACATTGATCACACGCGCCGAGGTGATCTGTCCGTAGACCTGGTCAGCCCCAACAAGATTGTCAGCCATCTCTCCGTGCCCCGTCGGCTGGATAACGAAGCTGCGGGTTACGAGGACTGGACTTTCATGAGTGTCGTCCACTGGTATGCTCTCGGTCTTGAAATGTGCGACTGTGTCCAAGCTAACTCTTCTTTGCAGGGGCGAATCTGGTCTCGGTAAGTGGACTGTCATTGTAAAGGACACCAAGTCGAACGAGCACAACGGCACCTGGACAGACTTTCACCTGAAGCTCTGGGGAGAGTCCATCGACCCCAAGCTTGCGAAGCCCCTTGCCCTACCCACTGAGGAAGACGACGACGACCACGACGTTATTGCTACCACCACCGTCCCCCCAACAACAGTCACGCCTCCACCAGGACAAAGCCTCCCTGCCGACGTTCCTACCACTACACCTTCAGACCACCCGGACCGGCCCATCAACGCCAAACCTACCGCTGCCAGCTCGGGCACAGGGGAGGAAGCGGTCTCGCCCTCTGCTTCCCCCTCAGCCTCTGCCGAGGCCTCGTCCTGGCTGCCGGGCTTCCTGCCCACCTTCGGCGTGTCGCCTGCTACCCAGGCATGGATCTACGGCTCGCTGGCGCTCATTCTCGCCTTCTGCTGCGGACTGGGCGTCTACCTCTGGATGGCTCGCCGCAAGCGCATGCGCAACTCGCCACGCGACGACTACGAGTTCGAGCTCCTCGATGAGGAGGAGGCCGAGGGTCTTGCATCCGGCGAGAAGACCGCCAGGGGCGCAAAGGGCCGCAAGACTCGCGGTGGCGAGCTGTATGATGCGTTCGCGGGTGGAAGCGATGAGGAAGATGACGAGTTCGGCGCGGGTGGCGCTTACAGAGATCAGGATAACAGCCACAGTGAGGGCAGCAGCGATGGTGCTGGCCGGGAGAAGCGGGCCCTGCGGGACGATGATGAGGAGGAGCAGCATGTCTTGGGCAGCGACAGCGAGGATGACGAAGCTGACGAGAGGGAGAGGCTGCAAGGCGGGCGGCGTACGTGAGGCGCTTACCTTGTTTTAATCAATTGTATGGTCCCGAGGCTTCTGTAATAGTTGCAAGACTCATGCCTGGGGATTTGGGATAAAGGCGTTTGGGGGCCGGGGGCAGACAGCATATGTTATCCGGGTGATTTCAGAGCATCAAAGCAAACAGCACGAGACATACTGCGGCCGATTCAATTCAACCAAGTACAAAAGTTACATGCTATATTGACTCGGTCTCGAATTTCGCCGTACAGCAGAGCAAGAAAGTGGCAGTCAAAAGGGGAGCGGTGCCGTGAAGAATAAAAAAGTCTTGATTCAGGGCTGAAGACTAAGCTCTTCCTTATTTGCACGGATTGATCAAGCTTTAACGCCCCAACTCCAGTCCCAACTCTCCCTCTCCAGATCAATTATAAGCTGGCCATGGTGGCCACGAAAAAGCCATGCCTTTTAGCTCGACGAGAAACGCTGATTCAGCCTTTGCCAACCCTCATCCAAGATCCTGGAGAAGCCAAGGGGCAACGACACACTCATCCCAGAACGTGGCCCGGTAGCAACCTTACTAGTATCAGTTCCACTGCTGTCAGAGTCGCTACCTAAATCGCTGTCCTCCAGGTCGACCCACCCGTCCAAACCCGAGGCAGCCCCGGGCTCATCGCCCAGGGAACGGGTGTCGCGATCTACAACGGCAGCCCGGTGCTCCTAAGCCGGGAGCCTGACCCCTTCCCTTTCCATCTCATCGACGTATCTCTGCCACACGTCGGCAACGTCGCCGTAAAAGTCAACGTGCGCGTCCGCCAGACGGCCCAGCTGACCCTTGAACTCGACGCGCTTGATGCGCTCAAAATCCGCGACCTCCTTGACGACCTCCTCGTCGAACATCTCCGACATCTTCCTCGCCGTCTCGGCCTCGCGCGTGAGCTCGTCGATGCGAACCTCCAGCCTACGGAGTCGCTCGCGCCGTGCCTGCTCGTGGTCCACGCCGCGGACGTCCTCGATCTTGCTGCGGATGAACCCGGCCGGGCCGCTAGCGCTGGTGCCCCCGTACCCGCTCGCCAGGCTGTCGCGGTCGACAGTCGACTTGTTGAGGTACTCGGTGAGCTGCTCAAAGTCGAGCTGCTTCTGCTCGCGCGCCTTCAGAAGGTTCTTGAGCGCCGCGGAGAATGCCACCATGTCGCGCAGGCTGCCCAGGTAGTCCTGGTCCGTGTGGTCCTTGAGCTTCTTGAGCCCCGTCGCCGTGTCCTCCACGCTCGCTGCGAAGGCATGCACCGCAGCCTCGACGCCGGGCTCGAGATTTATGAGCTTCTGGAACTGCTCGGCCAGGTCGCGCAGGTCTATCTCGAGGTCGTTCTCTCGGCGCGCCACCCGGGCGACGAGCTTCTCGACCTGACCCAGGTCGTCGTCCAGCTTGTCGCTCTTTTCCTTGACCTCAATGAAGCGACGGTCCGGCTTGTGCACCTTGGTGAAGACGTTGATGAAAGTGTCGGCAAAGTTGTCAAAGACGCCGCCGCTGCCCGCCTCGGAGGAGCTTGTGGTGTTGGCACGGCTGCTCCGGCTCTGCATGGTCGCATTCCAGTCGGGAGACTCCAGAAATGTGTGCAGAAGAGACGCACGGCGGAGTATCGGGTGCTGGGAGCATCTTGAGAGGAAGCGCTGGAGGGAGTAGGCGCGGCGTTGGGTGAAGTCGGTACCGAAGCGGTCTCCACGCACGTATTCCATGCGCTGCTTGTCAGGGATGGGTGGAACGGCGCATGCTGGATAGTCCTTGCTGAGGGTCTTGTAGAGAAACCCGAAGTCGGTGAAGCGCCGGCGCACCTGAGAGGTTGACTTCTGGAAGGAGGGGAAGGTAGACTGCGGGAGCACTGATCAGCGGGCCGTCATGCCATTAAAGGAAGGGGCCTGGACAGAGCTGGGGGGCATGGCGAGGGGCTCACGTTTGTTGTTATTAGGTATGATACGTATGCATCTTTTGTGCCCGCATTCTCGGTGTGAGGGTCGGTGACGGTGCACTCGAGTATCTCGTCGCCGCCACCCTGGCTGGGATCTAGATGCTGCAGCCCGGGGCGGTCCACGGCGTCGCCCGGCTGTGACTTGCTTCCGGCGCCTTCTTCATCATGCCCCTCATGCTCTGCCGAGGTCGAGCTGCCCACGCGGATGTTCTGGTCGCTGTGCCATGAGATGTTGGAAAAGTTGTCCTGGTCGATTACAGCCATGACGGACAGCTGCAAATGACGTACGGCCGTCTAGGCGGGTGTGAATCGGGCTTTTGCAATTGGCTTCGAGTGGTGTGAAGAACGAGCTGATCCACTGAGTCCGGAAGAAGCCAATAGCGATTCTGGGTATGTTCTGTGTCGTCGAGGGATAGCGTGCGCTGTTGTCTTGTCTCCTTGAAGTTATCACAGGCTGTTCCGGGTTGGGTTGACTGACGTACAGTGAGTGAGCGACTAGAGCAGGAGCTACTGCGCCTGGTGGGGGTTTGCAAAGGAAGCTTGCCCTTGCACTCTTGCACCCTTCTCGGATCTGGCTTGGCTTGGCTCAACCTGCTTATTACTTAGAGTATCCCTGTAACTCATCGCTTCTGTGCACATACTTCAAGCTTGCTACTTCCTCAGTATCTCATGAAGTTGTCCCGGCCTCCCGTTGTTTCGATTTGTGGCCATTCTCAAACCAGCCTTGGAGGTTATTTACGTCGGGCTGTCTTCCAAGTGCCGTGTCAGACAGCCTATCTAGGCACACCAGCATCCACGATACTCACTGCCTACCTAGGTAGGTAGTACCTAGGTACCTAGGGTGTTTCTCACTAACCTATGGCACAACGGCCTGTTGGCTTGTAGATGGCATTTGCACGTATCTTCCTCTCCAACGGCCGCGATCACGTAGACACGAGATAAATAGGAAATGAACGTTGCCACCATAGACCACGCCTCGCTGTTCCCAGGCTACCATCATCAGACTGGGTGTGGTCCGGCGGGGAGTGGACGGCTCTTCGTGATGAATCCTGGCTATCACGAGTGAGTCCCGCACATGACTTCATGATTTTTTGACGATATCGCCACATATAGACTTCTCGAAAGGCGACGGAGCACTTCAAAATATTGCAGTCTGCCCTTTGCTGCGACTTCTAGCAAAACCGGAACATTGCGCCGAATCGTGCCACGTTCGAGGGCAACTAGGCAAACTGCGGTACACCGTCTCTAGTAATCCCGAAAGCTGTACGGTGCACTTTGCAACCATAGAGGATTATGTTACGATAAGTTGGTATCTAAAACGCCGCTGGGACCAGACTACAGCAAGACCCTCCCTGATGGAGGAGTCTGATATCAAAGTACAAGTGAGTCTATCGATTTTCAGTGCCGAGATGTCTTCTAGTCTTTATTTGCTTCCCCCCTTTAACTCCTCCCCCAAACCCCTGTGACGGCTCATTCCGGTTCGGGTCGATCGAATCTATGTGTCCTCACACGACTGGAAGCATATACTACCTACTAGTATTCTTCTGACATTCCCTGAGCGCCGTTGACGAGTAGCCTACCTCGCCTTGGAGTCCATCAACGTATGCGGTATGAAACGCCGAGCGCCAATTTATTCAACTTTCTTGCCGTCTGTGCTCTTGGCAGACGCTTTGTCGGCCTGGCTGGCATCCAACTCAGCATCGATTGCCTCGCCGACCTGCTTTTTCTCCAGTCCAGCATCCTTGGCCTCCGCCTGCCTCTCCTGCCTCTCGTCCTTCTCGTCAATGTCATCAACATCCCTGGGTGTCGCCAGGCCGCTCTCCTGGTTCGACTCGTTCTGCTCGCTCTCGTCATCGATAAGCTCCTGCTGCTCCCTGAGGACCTCCAGGCGCAACTTGTTCGTCGCCGCCCCCTCAGCAGTGTGGACCTCGAGCTCAATCTCGTGGTACAGTTCCTCCGGAATGGACGATAGCACACCGATCAGTGCGTCAATCTGGTTCGCGACGGCGTTGTCCCCAGTCTGACCATACATGTAGGCATTGCTCAGGACGAGAAGCGTGGAGGGGACACCCTCCTTCAGGCGCAAATCGAGCCAGGTCTGTAGGTCCTCGCGCAGACGTGCGGGTGAGACGCCGTGCGACTTGATACCACGGCTGGCGCATGCCATCTGCAGCTCAGCGACTGTCAGGCTCTGCACTCCCTCATAGCTGATTGCACGGTCGTCGCGCTTGATCTGCCGCATGCGGTGCCTGATCTGGTAACGGAGCATCATGTCCGTGCCGAATGTGTTCAGATTCATGTATCGACACATTGACACCAGTTGGGGCCGTGACAGGTTGTCCAGAGTGAGGTCATCCTTGAAGGCCTTGCAGACTTTAATGACGTCCTCGGCAGTGGGTTTCTCACCCGTGGCGCGGACTTTGCGGAAGAAGTTGGCAAACTCCTCCTTTTGCGCAGTCGCAGCGGATAAGGGGAGCCCGGTCTCTTTGATAGACTGTCGGAGGAAGTCGCTAACATCTCTCCTGAGCGCCCGCAGAGTCTGAGCCTTCTGGTCCTTGGATTTCTGGTTCTCGTATGTGCTGGGAAGGAGGTTGGGGAAGAGCTTCAGCGCAACTGGGAGTAGCAGCTCGGCAAACGGTATGATGACGAATGCTGAGAACGGGACGAGCCTTCCCAGGTCCTGAACTGTGCGCTGAAGTTGACGGTGTTCTCTTCGGGTGAGCTCATAGCCTGCAGCCATCCTGACCGCAAGCTTTGTGCTGATCCTGACTTCAGTGGCCAGGAGCTTTGTGCCATCCCAGTAGTGCTGGGCCTCCTTTTTTATTTTTTGCCCGATGGTCAGCTTCTTGTCCTTCTTTGGATCCTTCTTGGAAGCAGCAAAAGCATCCTTTCGCTCGGCCAGTTCGGTCAAGTCGCTCTTGTCAGCGGCAGCTGCCGCCTTCTTGTCCTCCACCTTCGTCTCGGCTTCCTTCGTTTGTGCCGCCGTCTTAGAGCCAGGCGCCGTCTCCTTAGGCAGAGGCTTCTTAGCCTCCTCAGCATTGAAGCCAGGCGGCGGGCCAGATGGGTGACTGCCTCGGTTGGTGTCGGTGGTCACTGAGCGAATTGGGATGAGCAGCGCCAGGGCGGAGTTCTGTAGCTGGATGTTTCGAGCATTGCGACCGAGATGGAGGGAGCTGGCTCGCAGTGTCGACCTTGATATTGCGCGACCTGCGACGTGTCTGGTGAGCCTTGGTCCATGCTGGTACCCGGTTCCGGTACTCAGTATCATTCAAGGGTTAAGCTTACCACCACCAGCGAAAGGGTTTACAACAACGGCTCTACGAGCCACACTTGCAGATGCGCTCATGACGGAGGCGCAGTTCGGATAAAGACAGAGAAAGTGGGTGTTGTAAGATGGGAAAAGAGGTCAATAATGTCGAGGAAGGAGAGTGAGAAAAAGTCAGGTATGCATGTAGAACAGAAGCGGCATGTAAGATGGAAAAGGGGAGAGAATCGCAACGCTGGCTTGCAGGTCCAGCTGCAACTGGCATTGGATTGTTGAGTGACCTCACGTGGGGCGGCTTGTCAGGTACAGGGACCGCTTCCCCCCCAAGCGGTATTATTATGTAACTACACCAGATGGCGATATGTCATGTCAGGTGGGTTTCGGGGCGCGCAGATCGACCGCCGACTCAGGAGAGAGCCTCAGGGCCACCGAGTCGGGTTCTAGATCGAACGCACACTGGCACAGGCCCGAGAACTCAGCGTCTCGCCTGCTGTTGCTGGCTTTGTTTCTGGTGCGAGGTTCCAGAGTGACATGTGAAACTAGCCCGCCACTTGTCACGACTTCCGGATCTGCCGACGGTCCAAGCTTTTCGGGGGCTTTTCCAGGCCCTCGGGGCAACCAAACCACCGCTACCATCCTAGGCACCGGAGGCCCTACGGACTAGGGGTAGTGCAGCTCCTGGGTAGATAGCTAGTACGGGGTAGGACATTCTGCCGCTACACTCTTTTTCGCTCTTCTGGAACAAGCATGCCAGCCTGTCAGCCTGGAAGAATAATGGACGCCACCCGCTTGCGGATGTGATGGCAGTAAGTCCCTCATAGCCTACTCTATATTCAAACACGCCAACTGATTCATTTGTATCGCGATGGAATGTGCTCTTTCTCATGTGCAATTAATTCTTGGCGAAGCAGACTTTGGGAGGTTTCCTCGCGCCCTGTGTGTATATAAGACGGTAGATGCACCTTTTCAAATGTCCTTTTTGGTAACTCTCTCAGCACTGCTGTGATCAAAACACACAGAGCTTGGTGAGAACTGCACGAATGGATAAATACGTCATATTCGCCCTCGATATTGACGTCTGTAGAGAGCTAATATGAATATCTTTCTCGAATCTTGAAGAGCGAGGACTTTGTTCGCTCAATGTAACTTGACTGATAGTAGGGACACTATCCGTATAATGCACAGCCCAGTCAGCCAACGCACCTGGCCCGTTGCATCCCCTTTGTGAGTAACCACGTCAAATACAAGCAAGGAAACATGCAACAAAATCATCACACTCTTTTTCTGCTTGAAGGGCAGGTGCACCATGACGTCTGCATCTTTCCAGCTCGTATCAGACCTCCACCTGGAGACGAACTCATCGTACGACTTCGACATCAAGCAGACAGCACCGAACATTGCTCTGCTTGGTGACATTGGCCAAGTCCTTGATGGCGGGCTGTTCACATTCCTCGAGAGACTTCTCAGCAAGTACTGGAACGTTTTCTTTCTACTTGGTAACCACGAGCCTATAAGGATCAGCTGGGAAACCGCAAAGGCTAGAGTTCAAGCTTTCGCAAACAAGATGGAAAATCTAAGACGGATGTCCACCGTGGGCAGATTCGTCTTCCTCGACAAGACACGGTTCGACCTCACCAACAATCTCACAGTTCTGGGCTGTACGTTGTTCTCCGACATAGTCCCACAACAAGCGACAGAAGTGGGCAAACGTCTCATTGACTTCCAACACATTCACGGATGGACGGTGGGTGGCCACGTCGCAGCACACAGGGAAGATTTGGAGTGGCTCAACCATCAGGTGTGCGAAATTCAAGAAAGAGAGCCCTTGAGAAGCATCGCCATCTTCACGCATCACAGTCCGACAACAGACATCAGAACCATGAATCCACGGCACGCCGATAGTCCAGTCTCGTCAGGTTTCTGTTCGGATCTGGCCAAGGAGGCCTGTTGGAAGAGCAAGAGCGTCGTCTTTTGGGGATTTGGGCACACACACTTCAACTGTGATTTTGTCCAACAAGATAGAAAACGTGTCGCAGCGAATCAGAAAGGTTATAAGCAGGCCGAACAGGAATCTTTCAACGCGGGCAGAGTATTCATCGTCGGGAAGGCTTGCAGCTCGGGGATGCTCGACGTATAGGTCAAGATCACATGTGACACGGCTGATCACCGAATGCTTGTAAATACAGGGCATCAGTGAAAGCAGTAGACGAAGAAGACTCGCACCGCAAAAACCGATACTAGTGGCTCCTGCGCATCCTCAGACGCTGGGCCATTCATGCAAACTGAGAGGGAGGGTACAAGTAGGCGAGAAGTCCCTTGCACCCGGCAGTCCGAGACCAGTCTAAACTCGGCGCCGGCGGGCGACCCCAAGTTCCAAGGCAGCAGGCCATCAATAATTAACTTCCAAGCTGAGGGCTTCGGCCGCAGGCCGGATCAATGGAGCAATGTCAACGGCGCCAGGGTCATTGCCTTTTGAATTCGAATTGGACGTTCTAGAAGAGAGCAGTGGTGATTGCATATCTCAGCGCAGGGTTAACAACGACATAGCAACAAGGACAGAAGCCGTGGTGCTGGACACTGGAGAAGCGAGCGTTGTCTGAGAGCAGCTGGTGGCCAGCTGGAACGCAGTGGCTTCTCAACAAATTGGCCCGGGCTTTTGCTGAGGTAGGAGTCATTGGGGTTGGATTTACTGGAGAAGCCAAATTCTAGGAACCCGTCTAACAGTTCCACACACTGGAAGGCTAGTGTCCCAGATAAAATAATACAAGTTATAATCACCGAAGATTCGCAGTCCGAACTCAGATGGCGCCACGGCCCTTGGCCTGTCGAGCTTTCCCCGCGACTTTCTTCACTTGATCCATGAACACTGGTCGGTTGTCCGTCGTCTTTTGGTGACGCAGATCGACCCCCCGGGCGAGTTTGGTATTCATCAGCGGTTGATTGATAATTCGCAGACCCTTCCCCTTTCCCGTTTCTTCCCTTTCCTCTCCCCTCTCCAGCAGTCCTCCCACATTGTGTCGCCTGCAATTTGTCGCCATGGATATTTCTTGAGGTGTCCCGCTTTGTCCTGTGGTCGCCTCGCCTGGTCCCCTTGGGATCGCCTGCCCTTACCCCCGCATCGCACGGGTTTCGGGAAACGCGCATCCTAAAGTCAACCTAGTATCGCAGCCTATCGCATTTCCTCAGGTGTCGCTCGGCAACAAGGCCCCTCAGACTTCCCGGGGCTGGTCTAGTTTGATAGAAGGCAAGCACTACAACGCTGCACATCTGCACACACTCACCCGACCCATACATCGCCCTCTCTCTAAACACTCATATCATAACATGAGATTAAGGCGAGCGGCTCGTGTCATTCTGGTCGGCGCACCCGGCGTTGGCAAGGGTACTCAGTCCGAAAGGCTCCTACATCGCTTCCCGCAGCTACACTGTATCAGCTCCGGTGATCTTCTGCGGAACAATGTGAAGAACAGGACTGCGCTCGGTAAGTATTTTCCAAATGCCGATATCGGCACTGTCCGATCCGACCATGCCCACAACCTTCTGACGCGACTCATTCACAGGCATTCAAGTCGAGAGCACGCTCAAGGCTGGTGGCCTCGTCTCGGACAGCCTCATCCTGCGCCTGATCAACAACGAACTGAGCAAGCGAGGATGGCTCGGCCAACCTCAGGTCATGACGCTCAACTCCTCGGCCATTGGGGCTGAAGGTGAAACCTACGGCAACGAAAACGATATGGCCGCCTTCTTATCCGCGGCGCCCAAGGCCTTCGCTGCCCGCCCCTCCGAAGACCCGTCGGCTTCGTTCCTGCTGGACGGCTTCCCACGGACCGCCTCGCAGGCCGACCAGCTCGACGCAATGGTCCCGGTCAACCTTGCAGTGTCGATCAAGACTCCATTCGACGTAATACTGGAGCGCATCTCGGGACGGTGGGTGCACGAACCCTCGGGTCGCGTGTACAACACGACGTTCAATGCGCCGAAGGTGCCCGGGCGGGACGACATCACAGGCGAACCACTGGTCAAGAGAGCCGATGATGACGAAGAAACGTACCGGACGCGTTTCCGCAAGTTCCAGGAGACGAGCGAGCCCCTCCTGGAGCATTATGCCCGCCAGGGAGTGTTGATGGAGATTGAGGGCATGAGCAGCGACGAGATCAGCCCGAAGTTGTTCAAAGAGTTCGAGAAACGGTTTTGCGAGTAAACCTGTTTGTGTACGAGTTGACTGCAAGGCTTGAGCCTCGGGAAAATCCAATTTGGTCTGGAAATGGCTGGCTGATGTCCGTGAGGTTTCGGCTCGAATCATTCGGCGTTTATTGAGCAGCAGCAGCAGGATATGACTGCCCGGGTGCTTGGTTGCTGTTCCGGAGGCAGCTATTTTGTATCCTGCCTTTTTTTTGCTGGCACGCGATGGAACTTGAGCGGGGGTCTGAACTGCGCGCAAGATGTCGCATCAGGAATTGCGGAGCAGACACAAGTTTGTTTTGTTTTGTTTTGTTTTGTTTGGAAGGTCTCAGACAGACGTTCAGATACCCATCAGGGCTGTCATCCTATATTCAACAGGTTTGATCATTGCCAATGTTCGAGGGTTGGTGCAGCGTGCCTGAAGGTTTACCGCCGCCACCATGCAGCCTGCCGTGTCCAAGCGTGCGTTCCAGTGACACAAACATGTGCGTGCGTTCTCTTTTTGGTGCCTTGCATGATACTCCCGAAATGGTGTCGTGTATTAATATGGAAAAATCCACATCCATTCAGAGGGACTGGAGTCCGGTCCTCATAGACAACTTCTGGCATGAGTAGTTTTCCTCGATGCTTTATGGACCTGGCTTATTGTTAAAAAGCGGCTCTTCGAAGACATCCACGAGAAGGGAAGCAGGGTTGGCTCGTTCCTGGTAGGATAGAACGACAACACCTAGAAAGCTATCAAGGAAAGGCTGCGAAGCATAAGTAGCGACTAGGTGAGACGGCGAGGGGTTCACAGTCTGAGTTTGCGCCTGGGAGGCGGTATAAAAGATGGTAAATCGGTCAGGTTCGACGCATGGGATGGCCCGCAACGTTGGGGACGTGGATACCCTCGACCGCCTCCTTACGAGGTCAACAAATCCAGTGGTTCGACGAAGAAGACCTAATGGCAGCCTATAAGCAACGATACTCACTTGACTACTTGACTGTATGCTGCCAGGTGCTAACTTCAGATCACAGACGAGAAGACTTAAATAAGTGCGCCAAAAAGGGCGGCTCCTGTGGACATGCAGGAGGTACTCGGTTTGTTGGAGACAGGGCGGATGAAGAGGAGTATATTGACATGTTTAGTGATGATGACACAGGCAGAGGATTATCACGCTACTACTGGCATTCTGCTATAGCGTGACAGATTTTCCCTCTCACGAAGTCGAGCGTGGTGTATCGAAAAGAACTCTTGACTGGTATCCCTATTAAACCTCGAGAGTGACAAGCCCTACCTAGGTGCCTAGGTAGGTAGGATACCAATCTATTAGCCCAGTAGGTGGGGGGGTGTTCACCCTAGTTATCCAGACGGGCGGGTCCCGTCTGGATTGCAGGGCTAGCCTGGAGAGCCAGTCGTCATCGTCCACAGGGCGGGGCGGCAGGACGGGCTGCGCCTTCCGCACCTGGCCTGAACCCGTGGGCGGAAGGTGCAACGTGCAGCTGCAGGTGCGCTGATCACACGGGCGAGCCTCAGGAGCACTCTGGTGTTTCCAAGGTTTCCAGGGTCTTTCTTTCCCCTCCTCCGCACCAGCACGCCTGCCAAGGACGCTGCCGTGCAAGCATGACCTCCTCATCGCTCCTTGGGACTTCATCATCGCTCCCACCTGCTGTTCTGCTGTGTTTAATGCGTTCTTTTCTTATGTTTTACCGCAGGCCCTGACAGCATCTTTATGGTACACCGTCCGTCTATTAATTCACTCATTGTCACCTTTTCGTCTGATCGGACGAGGACACCGCGTCACCTGCCTGCCGCCCGCTCTCACCCTGCGACGCAAGCTTCTACGGCCTTTTCTCTTTACAAAACATGGCCCTCCGCTTGCGTTGAGGCTTACAGGTCAAATCTCCCAGGGAAACTTATACATGGCCTGAGTGGCTCGTGTCCCAACCTCGTTTCTCCTAGGCTAGGCGTTCCCGGCTGTGTTGTACATTGTCTCGAATCGGGCTGGAGCTCGACGGGCTGAAGTCGTCAAAGTGGTCTCATGGTCATTATTATCCAAGACTGCGGAATTTTCAAATAATAGAAAGCGCGTCAACGATTCCGTCATGGCGATACTACGGGCTGTCCTGGAAGGCGCCCTCATCGGCGCCTTGGGTGTCAAGGCCACCTCAGAAGCTGCAGCTTCTTACCAAGCTGCGCTGGACATGGAACACGATGGTTTCGAGGGCCAAGCACCGCTCAGTGCTGCATACCTGGACATCCTCGACCCCATGTTGGAAGTCCTGAGCACGATGCAGGAAGAGTATTTTGCCCCATGGTTGGGAACGTGGCCAGAAGCAATCGACTGGACTGCTGCCGTGATGGGCACGCACGTCTCCGGCGCTCTCAGCTCCATATCTCGCGCCCTCGACCTCATCCCAGTCTCAGTACAGGCGGGCGATCGTCACAAAGAGAACCTCGTCACTCTCTTCTTCTCGCAGATCCTGGGCTACTACTTCGGGCAGGATCACTTCGCCATTAGGAACGAGGCGTATGATGACATTCTTTGGGTCGTCCTCGGCTGGCTCGAAACGATTCAATTCATCGACCTGCACACCACGCTCAACTTCCAGGACGTCGTCGATGCTCCGGGCTTTGCAAAGTGGCACGGTAATATCTGGACACCCGCATTCTCCCACCGAGCAAGGATATTCTGGAATCTCGCCAAGGCTGGCTGGGACTGGGATCTCTGCGGCGGAGGTATGACTTGGAACCCAAGGCTGGAACCGTACAAGAACGCCATCACCAACGAGTTATTCATATCGGCTTCGGCGTCCATGTACCTGTATTTCCCTGGCGATTGGAACGACTCCCCATTTTTCAACGGGCTGGACACCTCCAGCGACGAGCATTTTACTCGGCCCCGCGGTGATGATGTCTTCAGGCCTCACGATCCTATCTTTCTCCAGTTCGCACAAGATGGGTATCAATGGCTTGAGGAATCTGGCATGATGAACGACCAAGGGTTGTATGTTGACGGTTTCCACATCTCCGGATGGAACGATCCAACGAGTGACAACAAGAAGTGTGATGTGCGCAATGAGCAAGTCTACACTTACAACCAGGGTGTCATCCTCACCGGTCAGATCAACCTTTGGAAGATCACAGGCAACTACTCATACGTTCACGATGGCCATCGCCTCGTTCGGAACGCCATCAGGGCAACTGGATGGGACCTACGACGCCAGAGGCCAATCGACCATAGTCAAAGTGACAGAAGCTACACTGATGGCGAGCCGCCGGAAGAAAGCAAGCTTCCGCCGTGGCATGGTCTTGGCCGTGCTGGTGTGATGGAAGACGCCTGCGACAGCCAAGGGACTTGTTCCCAAGATGGCCAAACTTTTAAAGGCATCTTCTTCCATCATCTCACGGCGTTCTGCACATCATCGTTATCCCTGGACGAATTTCTCGCCTATGATAGACATACACGTGATCGGATGCGCTCTCATTTAGAAGAGTGCAGGTCGTATGCTCCTTGGCTACGGCACAATGTTCGTGCCATGATAAGGACAAGGAACGATGCAGGGTTAGTGGGTATGTGGTGGACTGCAGGACGTCTTGGTCTCAAGGACAAAATGCCGCCTCAGGACGACGTTGAAGACCCCAATGCTGTGGACTACAGAAATGACGGTGTACCTGACGACCCGGTATGGAAACGCACTCCGGCAGGCGCAACTCCTCCGCAAGCCCCTCGCATTCCATCTCCCGAACCTTACACAGACGCTGAGTATGTGGCATTTTATGCTCGTCAGCAAACACCCAGGCGATTGCGGAAAGAAAATGAAGATGTTGCAGGCTATGCCGGGGCGAATATTGGCAAGGAGAAACACACGTCCATGATCAAAGAAGATCTGAATGACCGTGGTCGCGGCCGGACCGTCGAAACCCAAGGTAGTGGATTGGCGTTACTGAGAGCCTTCTGGGAGATTTCGACACGGACTCGATCTAGTAAGGGGCAAGTGAACCACGGGGAAGGAGCCGACCTTGATGAGTTATAAGGACCCATGATGAGAGTGGACTGGAATTACCACAAGCCTTGTCAAGTCTGTATATTTGACCACGATTAGATAGCCTTCCTTGTAAACACCAGAAGACATGGCTTGTCATTTGACTCAGACCTTGCCTCGCCGTCCCTCAGTACTTTCATATATATTGTGCTGCTTTAGGAATAGCTGGCGAATTGACAGTCTACTTCAGTGAGGTGGGCTCTTCATCATGTCTTCATGCTGAGGCCACTAGTAATCGGTCGGTAACAGCTGCGAAGCAAGGAACCATTCCGACATAATGGTGCCATCCGACACCACCTCTGTTGTACGAGGAGGCCATGCGGTGACCAAGTCTCGTTTGGCTTCTCTTCAACCTTCACTCTCTACCGGCAAGTCATCCGCACCAGCATCGCTCGACCTGTTAGTCTCAGAAGAAGAAAAACAATTCGAATTTGGATGCAGACCTAAACTCCTAGCTAGCCGTGCTATACAAGTCCACATGTTCTAGAATGGCGACCTGACGTCCCGCAGTGATCATTGCACCACCAAGTACATGGTCCCATCCAGCCGTGAAACTACCGATTCAAGAAGACGTACACCAGGCATTGTCGCCGCAGCGCCATGGTTCCATTCATCAGTCCGCTGTTCAAGCCAGTCAAAAGGCTCTCTAGCCTAGTCGCGCCACTCGTCACCACCCCTCACATCGGTAGGCACTCTCGAGCCACCAGAGCTGCCGCCACCCTCCTCATCCTCATCATCTAGGGCCAGGGCAAGCTCGTCGGGATCCTTCATCTTGGCATCAGGGTCTACCGACTCGCCATCCGCACCCAAGATCCCGTGCTCCTCCTCGCTGAACCGGTCCCCGTCCGCGCCCAGGACCCCATCGTCCGCACTGACCGAGATTCCCCGACGGCCCCAGGCAGACCGCTTCGGCCCACGGCCGTTCCCGAGCGCGGGCGCGCTCTCCTCGTCGTCACCATCGTCGCCGCCGCGCCCGCCCGAGTTGTCGACATGCTTGCCAAAGATGCGCCGCAGCAGCCAGCTCCGGCGCATGTCGTCGGCATCGACGACGCCGCCGCTGCGGAGCTTGACGCGCTGGCGGGTGTAGTATACCCAGGCGAAGTCGACGTACAGGGCGGTCTGGATCAGGCCAAATATAATCTGCACCGGCTTGGGCTTGATGTCCTGCATGTCGAGCTCGCGCGCCAGCCAGTTAAGGACGTAGAGACCGCGGTACAGGCCCAGCGCGAGCAGGTAGTAGCTGTCGATGACGGTGGGGACGGTGGTCTGGCGGAGGAGCAGGAGCTGCGGGAGGACGCAGACGGACTCGAGGATGTAGGAGAGGTTCCAGAGCCACTGCGACACGGGGTGGTGGATGCATTAGTACAGTTCGACCAGCGAGGGAGAAGAAGGGGGTCTCCTGGTGACCTACGTAGAACATGCTCCACTCATCCTTGCCCTGGAAGACCAACATGGTGAAGGGCGACAGCAAGAGGGCCCCGAAGAAGCACGCTGCCCCCAGCTTCCAGGCCAGCTCCTTCTCTCGAGTCCGGGGGAAGACCCACTGCATCAGGCCGATGATGTAGAACGAGGAGAGGATGTAGAAGATCTTGAATATTATGTTGTAGACATATTGGCCTCGGCCGAACAGATCGGTGTAGCGGGCGAGGAAGACGACGCAATAGAGCACCTGGGTGATGAAAGAGACGCCTGTTTATAGTCGCTGGTCAGCCCTCTGTTTCCCGGGGCGTTCGCCTGCCGGCGCACATGGGAATGGCGAGCCATCAAGGAGTTGCGCATACCTTCAGCACTTCGATTGCGGTGTATCGAGGTCATGAGGATGAACTTGGACGCCAGGTGGCAGAAGTCCCCCACGATGCGGAAGAGCTGTGCGCGCAACATTTAGCCTGTGGTGTCTCCATAGCCAACCCCGTTGTGCCTCTTGTGCCTGTGGTGCCTCTTACATTCCACGCCGTCATTCTGGCTGGGCCTCCCTCTCAGTGCAGGCAAATCAAAAGAGAGACTCCTGGTAGGAGAAGCTCGGTCTTCGCAAAGTGGCTCTGCCTTCAAGCTAGACGAGGTTGTCGCAAAGTGGTAGCAGTGCCTGTCTCTACTAGTGGACTCGAGGTGCACAATCCAGGGAGTGTTGTTCTGTCCAACAGAAGACTTCCGACAAGCTGCGAGCTTTTGTGCTCTCTGCAGAGAATATAGGGCCCTCGAAGACTCAGGGCCGAGGGCAGGAAAACCTTTGGGGCTTGCTTGCGTATGTTCGGCCAGGCTCCCAGATAGTTTGGCCGTGCTGTAAGTATGTAGAGGCAATCAGGAGGGTCGGCAACTTACGTGGAGCTCCTGGATAGCGTATCAGCTGTGGACCAGAGGACGTCACCCACGCGCCTGATCCTTGCTAGCCGATCGGGCCACGGCTACTCTACTTTAGTCAAGAGCGTGCCTCCACTGCTGAGCAGCCCAATGAGATCAGATGAGTCTCTTCAACTCATCACTCCAAGCCATTGCTGTACCTATTAGGTAGGTAATTTATTTTTGTGACCGGAAGCTGAGTTAGAGAACGGAGACAAGTGAAAATTCAGCCGGCTCAATTCATCATGGCCAAGTATCCAACGCCTAGCTAACGCCATGCTGTCCGTGATGGGTATCAAGATGCTCTCGGGCGTTCACAAAGTCAGCCCGGAAGTATACAGCAAACTCCAGACCCTACCCCTACAACAGAATGCAAAACACCAAAATATTCTCCTTCCTTTCTCCCAGAGTCCCATACTCTTTCCTCATTTCGCCAGGCAGAAATGTTATGTCCTCGAAGATTTATGCAAAAGGCCACCTAGGCCGAGATTCAAGCACAGTTCAGGGATCAACTCCAACCACAGTAACCCAACACTAGCTTGCTGGAGGGGGATGCTGTCCGTCGATTCTGACGCGTCAAATTCATCTCCTTCATAGTTCTCCCTCGATCATGTTTGGTAACCACTCCATTTTCTCATCGCTAAACTTATGCCTGCCAGCTGTCAGTATCGTGCAGAATGGACCGGACTGAGCGGACTCACCCCTCGAACCTCGTATTCACGAGAGAGCGTGGGCCATACTCGTTTTCGAGCATCTCCTTGTACATGAATGGGATCTTTGCCGGAGATCCCTCAAATGTTGTGGTGCGCAAAGGGTAGAGGTAGGTATCCTTAAGACCTGTTAGCCTACCGTCGGTGAGATGCTGCATAGGGGCCTTTCCCTACCCTGAATTCGTGGCCGTCCTTGCATGAGAGGATACCTTCGCCTTCGGGATGTGTCAGGTTGTACCTGACAGTGGTAATGTCGATGAAAAGACCGCTTGTCGTATCAATCCACCGGGCGTCGATTACATTGAGCTTGTCGGTCTGCTCTCGGTTGATGTAGTTCGGGTTTACTTCCAGCATGTAGTCTCGACCCTCGGGAATACGTGGTGTCCTGTAGTGAAAGACGGACATATTGCTGCTACGTGTTAATCGCCTGCTGCGGGTCCTGAAGCGACGCATCCTGGGACATTCCAAGACACGGTAGCCGGGGAACCGTAGTAAAAGAAGAAGAAGAATGATGCTTACTAGTACGAGCCGAGATAATGGATAGCAGCCTCAGACACCTGAACATCAGCGTCTGTATCCCAGGGCAGGATCTTCTTCCCCCACCACCAACCAAGCAGCGAGCCGTGCATCAGCCACGTCTCGACGCCGAGGTCCGAGAAGGTGGCCAGGTAGGTCTGCAGGAGATTCTTGAGAGCGGCCTTCTGCTCATGATATGGCAGGGCCTTCTCCGCAAATCGGCCGTCGTAATGAGGGTGAAAGACAGACTCGTGGAAGTATTTCTCGGGCGGGTCGTATTCTCTCGCACTCATGTCTTTGTGCAGCCTGCTCCGTACCTGGGTGAAGTCTGCGTCCCCACGGACGGAGGGGAGGGCGCATATCCCCAAGATGAGGGTGGACAGGGGCAGAAGCGTGGTGAGCTGCATCGTTGGAGGCAAATGCCGGTATGCTCCTTGATCGAGGATTCAGCGGCCAACGAGGACCACGGGTATGTATGAATGAAAAAGACGATAGATGGGTGAGGTGTCCCTGAAGGGGCGCGGTCGCTGCAGTCAGACGAGCGTCTGATGGAGTATTGCGCTGACGACAGCTGGTACCCTCGTACGGGTCTGATGTGCTGCGAGAGACGTCTCACGAAAGGCCGAGACAGGCAAGATTGTCAAATGTTTGGACAGTGCCCCTCCCAGAGATCAGAATAAACGACCGCAAGATTGGTGTCTGAGGATCGGTGCGAGTCACGGTGCGACATGAACAAACTTCCTTGATGTATAGCCTTCTGACCTTAAGCGGGCGGCGAGTGCAATTTGAACATGCAGGAAGGGTAAGAGGGCACGCGACCTTGGGGTTGTAGACAGGATTGGCGCTCGTCCTTGAGATAAAATACGCATCACGTACCCAGGGGCAGCGGGAGGGATGTTCGGGATTATGGCAGTGCGCATATGCCCCTCCGCCTTCTGTATGCAGATCAGGAGCACGCGACACATGAACGAACCCTGACGTGGCTCCCAGCGCCCTGGGCTGGGGCTGGACGTTATTGCGAGACTAGACGTTGACGGCCGTTGAAAGACAGGGGAAGTCTTTGAATGTAAGCCATGACGACGCACAGTCGGGAGCCTCCCACTTGCCGCATGGGCCATTGATTCTGTCTGCCCTCTGTATAGTGCAGGCAGGTAGGGGCTCGTAGTGGCATCGGCTGCATGGAAGACTGATGGGGGGTAGTAATGGCCTGTTTCGAGCGCCAAGGCCGCGTCAGCTCGGGCGCGGGTGCATACCGGCGAGGGCGAGGAACTTGGGAGCTTGAGGACCTTGGAATCTTCCGACGGCGACTCGGCACAGATTGGAAGATTGTCTGGACCGGCCGGAGGCACTTGCTCCTTGGTGGTCAGAGGTCCAAACATTCCATTTGACAGCCCTGACAAGAAGCAAGATCCAGGACTAAGAGTGGGAATCCCTGGCTAGATAAGGCCAAACCGGTGTGGGTGCATCCATTTTCCTCTGTAGCTTAGTCTAAGACACAGTTCAAGACGGTGTTGTCTGTACGAGGGGATACAATAGTACGTACAGAACCTAGACCTGCCTAGGTCGGTACCTGCACATACAGAGCACAGGGTTTCGGGGAAGCTGGCCCAAGGGCGACTGTCCCATGGAGTATCACGCTACAAGAGGGTATAACACAAGGCTGTTGCACAATAGTCTGTTCCACAGGAGGTTAGTCCTGCTGTCAGGGAGGATCCCGCCAGACAGACTCCCGCTCCTAGTGAGGGTTCATGTTTGTGCGTCAAGATAGCAACAGCCATTAAAGCTTGCCAATGCATTGTGCCCCATGTTCTAAAATAAACAGCTAGGTATCCCCGAGCGGCGGCCACGCGGCGGAGCTGCCGGTGAGCACTAGATTGTACCGGACGCCGGTCTAGATTTGATCTTGTCAGGTCTGCAGTTTTGCAGTCGACTAAGGAAAGAGCCAGATACCTCTGCCCGGCTTGCCCCAGTCGAGGAAAATGAAGCCTCCCGTGCAGCTGCAGAAAGCGACAATATGGTTGACTGGATCATGGTCGCAAAGAGGCTCAGAGGCTGCCTGCCAGGCTGCCAGGCTGCCCGGACCGACGCTCAAGGTTGTTGTGTTGCAACATTACAGGGTTAAACCCTAGGACCTCACCATCCAAGCACCAAGCTCAATACACTTGCGACGCGGTCGGCGCGTCAATCTAATGCGGCCGTGACTGCATACCAACAACCCAAGTACACTTCGAGTACACACAAGTCTCCCGAGGCCCAACTGCGTGATCCACGCGTCGTCCGCCAGGCACTTTCACGTTCCACATGGCGAGACCGCCGGCTTGCGACCCCCGTCTCTTGTCATGAGGTTTGGTGCAGCATGGATCTAAGTGAGTCTGTTGTGACGCACCCTGTTGTGATGCGCATATCTGATTAGGGAATGCAGCTCGAGAGGAACGCATGCGATCGCGCATGCGCGGTGCTGCGTAGGTCGTTCCAGAACCCGGTTTTCATCCTACAGCCAGAGACTGACTGGCCACAATCCAGACGCCACCAGGTCCAGAACGCAGACTTCGGAGATCTGTTCGCGATTCCTATCATCGCACCTGATGCCGAACAACAGCCAGAGCGCGAACCTGACCCTGGGGCCTCAGAATCGGCAGCTCCATCGTCTGAGCCAGCAGCTCCCTCATCAGTCCCGGCGACAACTCAGCATGTCAGCCCAAATACGTCAGCAAAGAGGAGGCGGTTGGATGCTCGAGGCACTGCTGCTCCCGTCCCACAATCATATTCGCCAGTCCAGCCTCAATTGCAGCCAAGCTCCGCAACCCGGCGATCACAACGACTCTCGCGATCCCCCGCCAACAATGATTCTCACGACCTTGCGAATGCCCCTAGCCCATCGGACGAGCCCGCAGTCCTCTCCAAATCTACACCCCCAAGTCGTGCCTCGACGAGACGCGCACCGGGCAGTAGATCTGCAGCTCCACAGTCAGCAGCGCGCAGTGTTCCAATACACTCCTCACCCCTCTCCATAGTCCAGCATGCTGAGGAGGTGGGCGAAAGTCCGGCTGACCAGCCCGGCAGCGGCCAGCGGAGGAGAGTACGGCCGCTCCAAACCGTGACATCCAGCGCGCTGCTGCAGTCAGCTCTACGGGCCGACGACTACGACACCCTCGAAGGCATGATGCCATCCTCGTCACCACTGACGCGAAAATCGAGGAAAAGTATCGCAGCGACGACGGTCTCGGCACCATCAACCCGGACGAGCCTACGGAGGAGTTCTCGGTTGTCTGGCAGTAGCGATGATGCGATTAATGAGCTCTCATCGGACGTGCCAGCACCTGTCGAAGATGCCAGCCCTTCGAAAGGGCGGACCAGTCAACTGCCATCGGAAGCTGAAGCTGAACCTGCAGAAATTGAGGAGAGCGTCATGGATCAGACCGCAGCAGATGACGATCTGGGAGCTGGAGTAGCACAGGAAGTCGATGACACAGAAGCTGCGCGCCACCTTGGGGGGAAGCGCCAACGGAGGAGCAAAGCAGTTACGTCGCCTGGCCTGTTGTCTGAAGAGGCCACTGAAGAACCAAGTCCAAAACGCCCTCGCACAGTTCTGCCTCCGAAGCCAAAGAAGAGGTCCCCGGCAAAGCAAAAACAGCCGAGAGCGCCGCGAGCGAAATCGAACAAACAGGAATCAGCACGGGGGAGGAAGAGCGGAGATGCCACAGGGCAGCCCATCTCGGTGAAGATCCAGCGATTCACAAAACCAAGGCGTCTTGACGAAGACGATCCGGAAGCGGATGATATACTTAATACTGAGATACCGTTCGCAAACCGGGCCGGCGTCAACGCTGTAGATGTCCTGGCGCAGATGTGCGAGGAACTCATCAGTACTAGTCTGCAGAAGTTACAGGACAACTTCGATAATGCACAGGACGCTGCTACAAAGAAGGAACTCCGGGTTAAGATCAAGGCCTTGGAGGCTTTCCAAGAGGAGCTGAGAACTCGTTTCTTGGAACACACCATCGCCCTCGATGCGCTATACGCGCTGAAAAAGCGAGTCCGAGAAGCACAGAAGAACAAGCTGCAGCTGCGGGAGAGGATCATTCAAATACGGTCAGAGAGGGAGCAGGTCGCCCTGCGCATGGACGCCGTCAGGATGAAACATGAGGAGGACGGCAAGGAGGCATTGGTATATCTCACACTCACTTGCTATCCTTGGCCCCCTCTTAAGCGGTTTGTCACTGACACGTTGAGCAGCACAACATCAAATTATCAGCGGCAATGCACGACGTTGATCTTGCGATCGAGCAAGGAAGAGCCGCCCCCAAGCTCTCAGCCAAAGACCAGAA
This sequence comes from Diaporthe velutina, assembly GCA_038088505.1. Classification (NCBI taxonomy): domain Eukaryota; kingdom Fungi; phylum Ascomycota; class Sordariomycetes; order Diaporthales; family Diaporthaceae; genus Diaporthe; species Diaporthe velutina. Next base: position 81,909 of record JBBWSJ010000002.1, on the reverse strand, counting down.
AACGGCAGACCTTGCGAATCTGGAGTTGCTCATCGACAGGGTCAGGGACCAGGCATGTAGCAAGTGCCCTGGGGGAGGCAATTTGAGGCATATCAAGAGCTTCAATGCATTTTTGGAGCGTGCTGCTGCAGCACTGTAAAGTAGTCATGATTACAAAGGGTAGTTGTTGATGAGCATTGTCCTGGTCCGTTGTGGCCCATTCAAGTAAAGGGCAAAGATATCTAATGAGTACTGCATGAGTACATTCCTTGCGTCCTTACTTTGACATGAATAAACCGTAGAGAATTGCGAATGCATAGCTGAACATTTATCCAAAGCACTCAAGGCCTTGGTCGAGGCCGTGGCGTGTTGACAGTAGCGCTGCAATACTGCACAATGCGTGTCCCAGAATCGTCTCTGCAGGGCATGCCCAGTTCACGACGACGTGAGCTGTCCCGCAGATCGGAGTGTATTACTGTATTAGGCCCACTGGGGAAGCGCAGCAACGGTGATGATCAATGTATCTTAGGTGCCTCCTCTGTTGCTCAATGTCTCGTAGGAATCCAGAATGGCAGGCAGCTGTTCTTCATTTGTTGTAAGTTTTGTGAAGTATAAGTATTGGTTGGGGGAGAAGGGGCGGGTGGTTTCAACGGGAAGCGACAGGTCGCATCTCTTGTGCACCGTTGTCTTGTTTTCCGAATACGGCCGGACACTGGGCGTGCAAAGTCGTAGGTTTCCATATACGATATTTAGTTTTAACTTATAGGGATGAGTATCTGTGGAGGGAGGATAGTTATTGTTGGCGATTGATATCGTATGGCTAGTATGATGAGTGATGATATCATATGCCATTCCCTCAAACCCAACCCCCCTTCTCCCCGAATATGCTGGCAATTGACCATCACTAGACACATCTCAATAAACGAATATTTGATCACCTTCATGGTCAACTTACATGACCTGAAAGCATTGAGACTGCTAATACTACTCAGAAAACAAGCCAGGTCTCGACCACTTTTGAATCTCAAGAGCACCCGTCTCAGCCAACTCCTGCCATCGAGCCTTTCCAACGCCAGCTCAACACCCAAGCACACATTCACCACTATGAGTTGGATGGACAGCTGGTCAAGGCCTTCAAAGCATCAGTCTGTCCCAGCGCCCTTCTACCTGCTCCCTGGCGGAGAGACAACTCCTTATTGCCAATCATGTGGTCGAGTAATCAACTCGCGGCGAAAGGGGCAGCAGTCTCTCAAGGACGACGCAGAGAGCAAGACCCCTGTCAAATACTGCTCAGCCAGCTGCCGAAGCCGCAAGCCCGGGAGGGTTGACCGTGAGATTGAGGCGGTATTTCTACGGTTTCTGCAAGGCGAGGAGAAACCATCGTCAGTCGACGAGAGCAGCAAGCGGACGCAGAAGTCGAAGAAGGGATCCGGTGCCAAGCGAGCAAAAGGCGACCAGAGATTGCTGATATCGTGCGATGACGTCGAGAATTTTGTCTTTGGCCCGACTGACGGCGGATGCAGCACGGCCGGCTCTGGCTCAGAAGACAGCCACGAGGGCGAGGGCGAAGGCGAAGGTGAGAACGGCATTGCCACAGGGACAGCACCTGAGGCATCGTCAGGACCTCCAGACATGGTCCCCAACTCTGGGACTCTTGTGGACCCGACAGAAGATGCCGCGCCCTATATAGACGGGGATGTCCTGGCCCGCATGTCTATTCGTAGCGGGACGCGGATACGGCCGCCTCAGTCTGCGTCGGAAGTCAACGGCAGTGTAGGTGGCGAGAAGGGCCGGGCGGAGAGGATAGATGAGACGGATGAGATGCTGGAGAAGCGCAGGCAAGGTCAGAAGAAGGCACGACAAAGGGAGATGGTTAGATGTGCAGCAAGACGCGCCGTCGTGTTTGGGCTTGTCGCTGGCGATGGACAAGGGGAAGGCAAAGACACGAGGAAATGCGAGGCCGTCATGAATGGCAAGGTGGTCGAGCCCTCGTTCGCCAAAGGATCGTGGGGCATCCGCTGGAGAGGATAGAAGGCCGCAAATGACAATACTGGTTTCTTTTGCCCCTCGCAGGGTTGATCTGCAGCAACTTCTGGTCAGGCAGCGCGTTTCCATTCTGAAGAAGTGATCAGCAATAATAGAGCCCAGATGAAGTCCGACCTTCGAAATTATGCGAGCAACCGCTCACGGTCTTCGGGGCTGACAAAAGAAGGGAGACAGTCCTGTTGAGTCTAGCCCAGTGCATCACAATCCTGGACCTCGGTCCTCTCTCTATACAATTGCTGGGTTGTAGTCGTCTATAAATACAATCCAGCGCCGCATCACGCCCGTGAAGCTGCCGAGGAAAGGGTCAACCTGAACATCCGACACGGGAAGCCTCAGTTCTTCTTCTCTGATGTCGAGTTAGGAGTACCCAGTATTGCCGCTACCTTGTCCTTGAACGTCTCTTCGCCCCTCGCCTTGCGGGCTTGCCTCTCCGCCTCCTGCTCCTTCCACAGCTCCTTTACCTTGCCCACCATGGCCTCCTTGGACCTCAACTCGGCTTGTATGGCGGCCGCCTCAGCCTCCCGTTCCTTCTCGTCCACCTTTGCCAGGGCGTCTTGGTACCTCTTCTTCGCCTCCTCGCTCATGTTTGCGATGCGGTCATCGCCGACCTTGGGTACAAAAGGCTCGAATTTGGGCTCGGGCAGGCCTTCCGCCTTGGCCTTCTCAATGGCAGCTTCTTGCTCGAGCATCTGGTGATAGAGCTTGTCCGCGTGCATTTGTATCCTCTCCTCCATCTCAGGCGAGCGGTCGACGGCGTTGATGTAGCCGAGGGCTTTGAGAAGTCTCTGTCGCAGAAATCATCAGCCTCGCGACCGGTCATGGGAAGCCAACTGGCGGGCAAGCAACTTACCGACTGCATGTTATAGCACCTCTCAAACTTCCGCACCTCGTCCCTGCACATGGTCATGCGTGCCTTTAGTGACCCGCTCTTCATGCAGTTGTTCCAGTCGAGCTGTTCCTCGGAGCAGTTCTCGAGGGCCGCCTGCCCGATCGCTGCCTTGCGGCTTTTAAACGAATCTAACACATCCTGCAGCTTCTCGTGGTCTGACTTGGTTTCGCTCTCGACCTCGCCGAGCGGCCTGTACGTCTTCCACAGGTGCGCATAGCGGCCGTCCTGGTATAGGGATTCTTTCGGTGCTGAGCTGGATGCGGTTTCGCCTTGTGCTGTCTGATCGCTGGGTGTGGTTGCTGTACCCGATTCCCCCGCGACCGTTTGCTGGCCTTGTCCATCCTGCCTGGGCTTGCTGCCGTCGTGCTTGACGGGCACTTCCTTGCGCAGGAAGTCGCGGACTTCGGGGTCCAAGTCTTGCAACGGGTCGTCACTCCTTCTTCCCCACAAAGAATCGAGCCAACCCATCTCGCTCGTTAATCCTTAGGCGTCAAGGCAAGCGCGAGATGCATGGTCTGAACTGTCGCCCGGGAGGAAAAGATGTCGGCAGCGAATTCGGCAAAAACAAGCCCCAGTCAACAAGCTCCTAGTTGGACAAGGATGAAGTTTGAGTGGGTAAGTCGCTAGGCCAATCACGTGCATTGACATTTCCAATGTATTGGGAATCACTCTGGCTCGAAAGCGATGCCAGTGGCTAATTTTATGCGAGGCTGGAAATACGTATTATCGATTTACACAAGAGCCGCATTTAATGGCTTCTGCAGGCCTACGCAGACTTGAAAGAGTGTCACAGCCGAGGCCTCGAGCAAAGTATATCTGGACTTAGACGAGTTAGAATTGCTGTACTTAGACCATGGAGCCGGCCTCTCAATCCTGCATCTCCACATTCATGATATGACTGCCCCCGTCACTTGAGGCGTCCGCCGGCTGAGCCCACCCCGCAGGTATTCCAACACAAGAGGCTCGACCTAGACACGTCCGGTAAACATTTGACGCCGGGTTTCTCCTCGGACGTTGCACATGCTAGTAGAAATTGTTCGTGTTTTGAGATCTTTTCTTCATTGACGGAGATCTCGATTCCGCTGCTCGTCGATGATATCACACATAGCCTCGCGTGCCCATTCGTCGTCAGGAGGCGTGGGTATGCCGAATTCGTTTTCATTCCAAACTGCACTAAAGGCATCCTCGTGTCCTTTCGCAGTTCGCCCTTGATCCGCCGTCCATTTCTTTGTAAAAAACCATCAAGCAAGCGACGCCAGAAATGCCCAAGGAGATCCCACTCGTTCGACCCTTTTTTAGAACTTGGAGAACTTCTTGACGGCCTTGCCGGTGCGGGGCAGCACACGGAGAACGTTGAATCGGACCTGAATAGCGGGAGATATGTCAGCCTGTATTGTTCCTCCGCCCGCGCTTCTTTTGTTGTGTGACCTACAGTCTTGCTCAGAGGTCGGCACTGTCCAACGGTAACCTGGTCACCCTCCTCGACACGGAAGGCTGGGGAGACGTGGGCGGCGAGGTTCTTGTGTCGCTTCTCGTAACGGGAGTACTTGGGAATGAAGTGGAGGTACTCGCGGCGGACGATGATGGTACGGTGCATCTTGGTGGACACAACAGTGCCAGTCAAGATACGGCCGCGGATGGAGACGAGACCGGTGAAGGGGCACTTCTTGTCTGTGGCAGGTAGTTGTGGTCAGCAGTCGTCCCAAACCTCGCGCTCACTGCCCGTCTTTCCGCTCCTCGTCTAGCCACCCTCCGGGCGCGGCCTGCCCTTCAACAAGCCCCACAAGCAGTGATTCCCCAGGGAAGTCGTCGATCAAGGGCCTGGCTATATCTTTCACGTACCGATGTACTGGCCCTCAATGGCAGTCTTGGGGGTACGGAAACCCAGACCGACATCCTTGTACCACCGGCGCTGTCGAATTTCGTCAGCTTTCAAAAGTCCTTCCTCATCGCCATGTCCAACACGAATATTCTTGGGCTACTCACACCACCCTTGCCGGGACGCTTGGTCTTGCTCTTGGTGACAAGAGAGATGTGAGGCTGCTTCTGGAAAGCACGCTCCGACTGGACGGTCAGCTCGGTAGCCATGTTTGCGGTTGAATTTGCCGGTCGCGAGTGGTTGTTGTCGAGGGGCGTGGATTCGGCGACGTCGCGATTCTATCGGCAGAAGACCTGGATTAGTTCTCCGATTTCGATTGACCGTTTCAACGAAGCGTCACAGATCCATAAAGGTCTCAGAATGCGCAATGCTGGATAGGCGGGAGGCACTCACAAATTGACCGACAAGCTGCTGGCAGAGTGATGGTAGGTCTCTAGAGTGGGGCGCTGTTTTTTGGCTGGTTGGCAAAAATCAGTGCTTTGCTCGCGCCGGAACGGAAAAACCTGAGCGGCCTGGTCGGTGCAGATTGTACGTACTGCTGTAAGTGCAAGCAACAGTCGAGCTGCTGGCCTAGGCCTAATCAGTCTAGCGCTCTTGACCCACCTCTGTTCAACCGCCACCCCCCCCCCCCGCCATACCCGTCCCTCTGAACCCGCACGGCCAGTACCCTGTCAACCAGAACGCGCCTAATCGTCTTGTTTACATAGTTATCGGCCCAAACTAGCAAACAACCCAGCAACACCACGGCCATCATTCCAGTGAATACCGCGATACTATGACCACATAACTTTGCTTTCGCTTTTCCTGACGCGTCTTTTGCTTCTACATCTTCAGCAACAACTATGGTTGGCGATACCACCCTTCCGGCTACGCGCCGAACCACGCGCAAATCGATCAGCGCCATGGAAAGGGACAATGCGACGGTGGACCTGGGCGCCGGCACGACGCTGGCCGACAACAGGAAGAAGTCCAAGTCGCGCAGCAAGAGCATGGGTCCTGGAGGTTTAGATGCTCTCAAGGCAGGTTCTGGGAACCGTCGAGTGGTAGCACTCTCACATGTCGTCCATCGTGTTAACGGCTTCTGACATGGCCATAGTCACTGGCAGGTCCCGCCCGGCCATTGCCCCGGTCTATCCTTAAGCCCACGATGCCTCTAGCCGAGATACCTGGCTACAAATCAAGACACTCTTATGCCCCAGGCGCACTGGGTACCGAGAATCAGCCGGACCTGTTGAGCGGCGACGACCTCGGCTCGTCAGGTACCAAAGTTGCACTGCGAACGGAAGAGGAACAGCAGGCTGCAGCACGGGAACGGGAGGAGCGCGAGAGGGCAGCTCTAGAGAAGGAAATCAAGGACAGGAGAGAGGCGCGTCGGAAGTCTCTTGCAAACCGTCGAGTTTCGTTTGCCGCCGAGGCCACCCTGCACACCTTTCATGAAGTCGAGTATATGCAAGACTCTACAGCATCCACGGACTCGGCGCGTAGAGCGTCATCGGCCCCTGCGCCCCCCGAAGCCGCACCTCAAGCAGAGCATCCCGACTCGGATGCATCGGACACACCGTCTACGCCACCCGAGCAGATCGAGGAGACGGTAGCAGAGTCTCCAGAGGACCAGCGACATCTTCATCAGAGGAACCGAAGGAGAAGCTCGGGCCTGTCAACCGGGAACAATCTTGGTGGTGAGGACGATAACACGATAGCATCCACTATTTATGACTCCGACTCGGATGAGGGCGACGATGTTGCAGAGGTCCAAACCGAGGCATCGGGTTCAGACAGTGACTCTGACAGCGACGGGACGATGATGACCATGGAGGCCGAAGAGATGACTTCTGCATCTCTGGCATCGACGAGGTACGGAGATGAGGCCGACAACACAACCTCCAGCCTGGATGGTGCACTTAGAGAGGCTGCTCGGCGAGCAGTCAATCAAGCACGAGAGCCCGATGAGGATGAGGAGGTCATTTCGGGCTTTAAAGGGTGGGGCAGGAAAGCAAGAGAGCAGCGAGAGGCTGCTATCAACGCCCAGGAGCCCCAATCCGAGGAAGAGATCCCCTCGAGTCCTCTCAAATCAAGTCCCGAGAAGTCTGATGTTAATGAAGCCACGGAAATGGACATGGATATGGATATGACTAATGTCGTGGGCGGGATCATCCACCAAACCATTCCGTCATCGCCAGATCAAGCAGGCCAGGAGGATATGTCGATGGACGTCACCAACGTATATGGTGGCATTCTCCCACAGCTACAACCTCCGGCACACGACGACGGGCCGTCTCAGGATGAACAGACTATGGAGTTCACCACAGCGGTGGGTGGCATACGGCGCCCCCCGCAATCTGATGACGATCAAGAGATTCCGAGCGACGAGGACATGTCGATGGAGCTCACAACCGTCATGGGGCGTGTGCTGGGTGCTAAGAACAGACAGTTGAGGCAGTCCTTGCAGTTGAGCTCCTCGCCCGTCAAAGACCCAGTTGATGATGGCGATGGTGATGGGTCGATGGAGACGACGATGGATGTGACCAAAGGAATCGGCCGCATTCTTTCTACAAACAACGAGGATGAGCGCTTGGACGCTGATGCTGATGCTGACACGGCCACGGGTATGGAGCTGACCGCAGCTGTTGGTAATATCGTCAAGCCTGTGTCTCCAGCAGAAAGAACAGCTGCGAAGAAGCTTATGGAAGAAGAGGCCGACCAACCCGAGATGACCACGACACCTGATCTCATTACTATGAGGTCCCCACCGAAACAGCCGTCGGTGCGAGACGTGGCAGAAGACTCGCCCAAGCTGTCCGCTCTGAGCAGCAAAAAGCAACGACGAAGCAATGGGCTCCTGTTTCCTGCGACACCGAAGTCACCAGCAAAGAGTGCCAGTCCCGCGCCCCAACGCAAGACACGCTCTCAAGGACCAGCATCGCCGGCAGCATCACGCAGTCCTGCACGGAGTAGCAGCCGTACACCGTCGCCAAAGAGACTGGGCGCGCCGTCGAGGAATATTTCGCCTCAAGCAAAAGCAACACCACTGTCCAAATCGCCTGCTAGGCCTTCCAGCAGTTTATTCCAGCGAGACTCTACGACTGGATCGAGAACACCCCTGGTGGTACTGACACCGCAACGACCAAAGCTGTCTGGTGTTGGAGTAGACAGAAGCGGGATTGGCTCACCGCGTGTCACCGAGCTTTTGGGCCGTCGTAGTTCGATCGGAGACACTGCTGCCACGTTTAGCCCAATTCAGCTTCCGCAACATCGCAAGGCCGTGGCATTTGAGGATCCTAGGATCATGGAGGAGGAGCTCGACAGGGAGCGCCGCGGCGATCACGACCGTGAAAGCGGTCGACGTATCCTAGAGAAGGAAGCTGATGATGTCACATCTAGTCTGAAGGAGATGATACAGGGCTTGTCCCCAAAGAAGAATCCGCTGAAAGGCCGGAAGAGCTTGCACGTCGGCAGCGCAAGGGGCCTTTTGGGCAAGCGCCCTTCTGAGTTGGAAGATGACAGCGACGCCGAAGTGCAGGATGGCGTCAAGAGGCTTAAAGGGCATCAGGGCAGTCCAGTGAAGAATATCAGACTACAACAACCGCCATCCAAAGCCGAGACTACCGGATCACGGCCCACGTTCCCGCCCAGTCGAGTGCCAGGCGACGCCGAGAACGACACATCCACACCCACAACAGCGCCGTCCCCATCAAGAGCGACAACCCCCAAGGAGCAAGGGCGATTCAAGAATATAGACAATGATCAACCGACTGCCACATTTACCTTCCACGCTACTCCTCTGACAGATCTTGCGGGCCTGCAACCGGCAGACGATGATGAGGATAGAATCCACCTGCAGGACTTCCTCAACTTAACCAGCATTCGATTCATGGAGCTGACAACCACGAAGCGGCGCCATACTATTCTGCCTTCAGCCCGCAAGAGCAGCCTCTCTGAAGAACAAGACAGCCTTTCTCTGGAAAAGTGCGTCGTTGCAGGTGCTTGCACCGTGCCGATGCTAGAGCTGTTTCAGCATTCCTGTCGGGAACTGAAGAAGTACATTTCAGAGGGTCGAAAAATTGTTCGCGAGATCGAAACAGAGACATTTCAGGAGAACCCGCCTTTGTTCCGCGAGTATATCACGGCTTCACCAGAATTCAAGAATCTCATGGACAACCAGTTCAAGAACGTCAAGACCAACGCGCGACTACTCAGCAAGGCCATGTGGTACGACTGGAGAATGAAATTACAAGATGGTCTCAGGGAGGGTCTGGTCAAGATTGCCGAAGGAATGTTAGCGGATGAGCAGCTTCTAGAGAAGCAGCAGAAGCTCCTGTCTTCCATCTTGCCTGCGATGATGAAGCAGCTGGACACGCTAACCCGAGAGTGTGACAATCTCGATGCTGTTACCAGCGAGCTCGAAGACTGCGATCCTCAAGAATTGAATTCTGCCCGTGCAGACCTCGCTGCTGTGGAAGACGACATCGAGGCGAAGAACAAGGAAATCGCACAGCTCCGAGAACAGTTTAGAACAAGTGAGAAAAGTGTTGGACAGCTTGTGGAACAGAAGCAACGGTACAATGCAGACATCAAGGATGCGGAAAGAATCAGAGAGGAATGCCGTGGCTGGAGCTCCACCGAGATCAGCGCCCTCAAAGCCAAAGTCGACGCCATCGAACAACAACACGGTTGGGCAATCACAGGAGTGGCTGGGACCAGCGTATCAGTATCCTACCGTCGCGAGATCGAGCTCGTATTCGATACGACCTCATTCCGGCCAGGACAGCAGGACTCCCGCATAGATCTCTGGTATATCGCAGCGAGCAGGGAGCGAAAGCCTGTGCCGTTGACACTAGAAAAAGAGTTTTGCATTCAGTGCATACGCGACCATCTCCGCCGCCTGCCTCAGTCCAAAGCGAAAGTGAGCTCGATGCTCAGGCTGGTCAGCCGCGCGTGGGACCGCGCAAACACATTGGCCAATCAGATATATCAGCTGAACCTCGCATTTCCAACTTCAGCAGCCCGCACCTCAGACTCTTCAATCTCTATCACTTTGAACTTACTTCTGGCTCCACTGCAGACCAAGGTTGGGGTCAGTCTGGGCGTGCAGAGCTCGGTCGGTGTCGACAGCCTCGAGTTTATTGTTTCACCACAGGCAGCTATTATCTACGGGGAGCAGTTTAATGCGGGCAAGATGGCAGAGTTCTTGTCGAGCCGAATAGGGCAGCTTGTCTCTTGTCCGTCTGAGAAGGAAAGTGAAACATGGGTCAATGTCGTCGCAGACTTGCACGCTAGGCTGCTGGCCCGAGGGAAGAAGTAAACAATGAGTGGAGTAAGGACTGCCCGGAGCATTCTCGCACAATGGGAACCACGCCGCAATTTGCCAAAGGATACCCAGATAGTATGTGAACAAATTATTTGTATTGTCTTGTATGACTTTCTGTCTTGAATAGGAGTGGGCACAGCTTTATGGGTGAACTAAGCGACAGCCTCGTTCTGTCTGATCTCAAGAATACTTGCTGTGTGCAATGTTTCGATAGGACGAAAGCTTGAGCTGGTTGTCCCAATTGCGACACCTCCTACCATGGGAACTTACGCAACTTGAATGGACATTGTCAACATCAAAGCTTCTCGACTATCCATTGCCAACCTTCCCTCTGTTGGAACTGAGCCTCCCCCATGTTGTTGTTCTTGGTATTGCCAGCCTCGTGCCAGACCTGTGTGGGAGAACAAACGGTCTGCAATCGTTTCACAACCCTTCTGAGGAGCCTTCGACCCTACAAGCCATCTGAATCCCATTCAAGACGGCAGACTGCCTTCAACTGCCTAGTGGTGAAGGCAACAACGTTCTCTCTTATTTCCCAGCCTATTTATGGCATCAATACACCTTTTGATGTCCTGCCTGCCTGCCGTATATTTCTACTACTCTGAGGACTTGCAATCCCATTACAACCCACTCTCTATCAGAAGACAGCCCACCATCGCCCTGCATGCCTGACCAAGCGATGGAGCTCCTCCGGCGCCTGATTGGAATCCTCATTGCGATCTTGGACATTGTGTACACATTCATCTATTACGCTTATGCGGCCACTATCTACAGCGCCGGTGCTGTCCTCCTCTTCTTCTGCTGGTGCGCATTATGCGCCCTCACCCATTCTGCTGCCGAGAATGTACCTATCAAAAGGTGGATTGATCGCCGCCTGCAGGATAACTTCCTGCTAAAGGTCAAGAACATGGGCTACCAAGAGCTCAACGTGAGAGCCAAGCTCATCAATGTCGGGGAAGACATCAAGATGCGCAACGAGGCCAACAAACAGATCCTCAAGGAAATCTGCGACGCAGAGAATTTCAGTCAGTATTTTACCATTCTCTCTCTTCAAAATGGAGTTGGGGACGAAACCTCTCGGAGTTCATTACTCTGCCTCTGCGATGTTGTTCTTGGTGCATGGAATTGTGATTATTGACTATGTCACAGTCATGAGCAAGGTCAAATACTACGAGCCTGAGTTCAGGACCCACCGCTATGACAGTAAGTCAAGCTCAGTACACTCCTACGCAGCTTTCAAGGTTTCCTCTGGAAGGCGTGTCTTGAGAATGTAGTACCATTGTCTTCTCGCTTTCAAGGTCCATGTTATGGCTTTCTGCAATGGCTACAAATCACTGAAGATTTCTAAGTCCAACCAGTCATTCCTGGGATGTTTGTTCCTCCACACTCGACCCCGGCAGCCCCGTCTCCCTTCGCACTCGTCCGCTGGTGGTTCTCCCAGGACTACGACAGCCACCGCCTGGAGTGCTCTATCGCAGGCTTTGCCACGCAGCTTGCACAGAACAGGCAGAGGCTAAGGGTCCTGGACCAGGAGAGCGAAGGTCTGCAACTGGAGCTGAGCCAGGCCCTGGAGAGAAAACGCCAGGTGCGGCACAAACCCACGCTGCCCAACTACAAGCAAATGTACCGCAACTTTGAGGCGGCCCTCGAGACCATGAGCAAGCTCCAGCATGACGTCCCGCTGCACCAGTGCACCACTGTATGCACATGTCCTCGGGAGTCGGGTCGCTCCTATCCAGAGTGGCTTGTGCCTCCGAGGCGACTGCGATGGTAGGCTCTGTCCTCCTCCCCCCCTCACATGTACTATCCCATTCATGTCAGCATGGAACAGCTAATATGACTTTTTCCTTCAGGTGGGAGTGGGGTTTCCTGGCCCCGGGTCAGACGCCTCCCCGGGTGACGTCTCTGCCAAGCGTTGAGAGCTGACCTTGTCCTGCTGCCGCCACCGTCACCGTCACCGCCGCCACCGATTCCGGCTCCGCCTCTGCCGCCTGTCTTCGGGCCAACACCTCCCGCTGACCCCATCATGATATTAAAGCCTCTCCCTCTTCCCGGTGTCACTAGATCTGCTGGCCCTGCGAGACCTGTCACACCTCCACGCCCGCCTCACAAGAGCCTCTTACCTCCTCCTCCTCACTCTTATCACCTGCTGTTTTGAGCTTCTTGTTGCGTCCATGGTCGTATCTACGGTCAGGTTTGGCTACTCGGTTGTGTCTTAGTCGGTTGTTTTTGTGTCTACACGACGATAGTGGTCGCGCAACAAATTCATTTTTTTTCTTTCTTTTCGGTGCGGCCGCGCATCCTCGAAGGCTACTCTCGTGCCCGCTCTGATAAAGAAATATGGCAATCTAGTTCCCGGGCTTTGTATCAGCGAAGTTACTTTTGCGGGGCACTTGGAAAGCTCTTACTAAACGTACTGAGTCAAGCATTCGCGTGGTGAATCGCAGTTCTACGCCGTGTCTGTGGACCGGTCCATTTTAGACTGGGGCTTTGGCCTTGTACGGGTTTTGACAGAGTGGGAAAGCTTGTTGATAAGACATGTCGTATTAAGGAAGTGATCGAGAACCCTCCACACAAGGAGTGTAATATCAACCTTCTCCACTCCGAGACAGTCTGAGACATCAGTCGTGTACTTGTGCATAGTCACAATGACTCCGTAAGGATTACTTGGTCATGCTTATTCTATCTCGGAATGTTCCAGACCCCGAAAGGTTATATAGCCAAGAGGACCTTACAGTCCGGCAGTGTGTTGATTCTCTCTCGTGAAAAAAAAACATATAATTCGGCCCTCCTGATCATCCTACCAGCTGGTAAGCATGCTCCTCCCCCAGTGGCATTTCAACACCTATCAACACCTATAATCTTGTTACAAATACTAGAGGAAGTCTGTTCTGGCAAGCTTCCTTTTAAAGTACTTCGCTACTTGCGGTCAACACCATGTCAATCACATGAGCAGATTTTATATTTTTATTTCTGAAAAGAAATAGACAGTTTTTAAGGCCGTGGTCAACTCTTCCGCTTGCAGACTGGAGCATTCCAAAATTTGTAGCCCTTTTGAATCTTCTTCCCTAACAGTGTGCGATGCCATGAAAACCACTTTCCATACCTACTGAAGTATCCTGACTAGCAAGAGATCATTTATCACTAGAACCAACTACCAAAGGAAGCCTGAGGTTGGCCGTTCACTTGTGTAGACCCACGACTCTGTGCCCTCCAATTCGTGGGTTTAGCAGACAAGACAAGTCCTACAAACCACTCGTGACCCAATGTCTTCGGAGAGCCCGCAAACATTGTTCTCCGACGTGGAAGCGTCCGCCGTCCTAGTTGAGTCTTCGAGCGGCATTCAACCCGCATCTAGCAATTCTCCGACGGGATCTCCCGCTTGAGTTCGCGTAAGACAGGCTCTCTAAGGATGGCATCTACTGTGTCAGTAGTGGGCATCAGGTGCGGTCCTCCGCATCCCACTTATACGGTTGCACCGTACATTGCAGTCAAGTTGCAATCTGGTAGCAGCCACCTCCAGACTGAAATGCCAGTCGGTGTGGGCCGATGCTTGGTGAGTGCTTGCCGCTTAAGGTCCCGGACAAAGACAAGATTTCGTTGTCGCAGGAACCTCATGGGCGAATGTGTCGAAATGGTCGTCGATACTGACTCGCTAGGCGCAAGACCGAATGAGGAGAATGCCGCCTGGATCTCATATCGCTTTCAACAGCATGCGCATGTCTTTCGAGTCGCTTCGAATGTGCGTTCGCGATGAGTTTATCGATGTGCCTCTGTAACTCCTCCGTTGCACTTGGGACATCCGTCCGCAGCGACCTCAACGGGCTCCACCCGACAAGATATCTTGTCTTGGAGTAGCAATAGTACGCTAGCGCCAAAGTCCGGGACGAGCGCCGTAACTGAAGAATTGCTCTTCGAAGTCCTTCATCATGCCCCCAAAGGACGTTTTGGTATCTATGGTTTCGACGTCGGCCCCGCCTCGGAATGCGATGATATCGCTGCACAGGCCTCTGCCCGCGACGTTGCTTCCGCCACCAGTGACACTATGCAGGGCGACAGCTGGGCGGTAGTCGGCGCGAACATCGTCCTGCCCCGGGACTAGGCGTCTGAATAGGGTGAATACGTCGCCGGGGCGTACACCACTCATGTGTTTGAGTAGATTGGCGTGCACAAACAGCGGTTCTGGGTGCGACGGGTCCGCCGGGTCGGCATGTCCATCCCGAGGCGGATCAAGGCCGTACTGCAGCATAGCAGCACCGCAGAAGTTGTCTCTTGGATCGCGGTTGCCCAGCAGAGACAGCCAACGCGGGGCCGGTGTATAGGTTATCCCAAGAGCCAGGAAGGCGTAGCGACTGTATTTGTATGTTAGCGTGGTTAAATCCCAATATCAATTGATGAGCAATGAGAACCGCAGCCTACAAAGTATCCTTGTCGCCACCGCTAAACCAGAAATCGCCCTCCTCAGCCATGTACTGAGCCAGATATAAGGCGGCAAGGTTCAGTCCGTCATTCCCAGACTTCGCAATGAGGATCTGGCCGCTGTCAAGCTCCCAGGCATTGTGGCAGGGTATGCCAAGCACACGGTGAATGGCATTGTCTGGGTGGTCACGATTCAAATCTGGCCAAAAGACGGCATTCCCTCCTCGAGCATCCCGGAAGAGGGGCGAATCAAAGAGCGCGCCAACATCGGACAAGGGGTAGTTGTCCGAATCCAGGTAGAGCACCTCGTCGAAGGAACTGCGAAGGATGGCCTCGGCCTTGAGCTCAAAGTTCTTCCAGCGGCCGGGAGTTTTCTTGGTTGAGACCTGAGAGTCATGTGAGCATCATGGATGGGGAAAGAGGCGGCCCTGAAGAAGACATCTCGCTGCACATACCATATGAGAGGTGGCGCCGAGGTCTCTCAGCTGCTGCCTCTGGCCCTCGTCTGTCAGTTCGCCCTCGAAGTGGAACACTTCTATCGCGCCATGCTGCCACCCCAGCTTCTGGATCTCCTTGATGCATCCGATGGCCCTGTCTACAGTCCTGTGGTTTCCTGCGGCGAACACGATGCCCCGCGAACCCTGGCGAATTGGCTTCCCGTCCGGCCCAAGCCCAGGGCCGATGAGGGCAGCCTCGCCCTCACTGGCGGTGTGCTGCTCGAGATACTCCTGGGCACCCCTGCGCATGCGGTCAATCGTCTCGGTGTCGACGGCGAGCCATTTCTCATGGTCGTTCTTGAGCTGGTCTGCGTTAACCTGAGCATCAGCCTGCTTCAGGGGGCAGGCGGCCTGGTTCTGTTTGCTGGCCTGCTTATGTGTGAGGATAGGCCTCTCGAGGAATCTGTCTATAGCCTGTGCGAGTTGGGGGTGCAGTGGAATGGGCCAGCCGAGCGAGAAAGGCGGGGGTTCATAATCCGGAATTGCAGCGACGTCGAAGACCTTCGGTGTCTCGACCCAAGCCGGGAAGTGAGCCGCGCCAGCTTGATTGGGTTGGCTCTGGCTCGGCGGGCTCTCGGGGGTCTCAGGCGCCTTGTTAGGGGTGGTACCTCCTGGTTGGGCACCGGGTGACGGCGGCTGCATGTGTTGTGAACCGCCGGTACCGCGCCAGTCGAGGTATGTGCCGCCGTGGTAGGTATACACCACGAAGCAGAGGATGCTCGCAGTCATGGCTGCGAGGAGCCAGGCAGGCCGCCTCCCCAACTTCACGTGGCCAATCCGAGCCATCTCGATCCAGCACGGGCGAGGGCGAGGTCGAGGTCGAGGGCGGCAGAGGATCAGCACGACCAGAACACAGCAACTTGCGGCGGCGAATAGTTTGGCATGGCGCGATCACAATTGCTCACAGAGATGCGAGCAGCACTTGTGGTTTCAACAGGTGTCCGTAGCCGTGTGAGGATTCACTGGAACGAATCAGTCCCCGGTATTGCCAGGCCGCAGCATGATCGCTGACGTCGCGCCTCGGTGCGTTTACTGTACCCTCGGACGGTCCATGTGTGGATAGCCTCTAATGTCACTGGCCCCCTGATGCCCCAGCACTGCTCGGGAATCCAGAATCCACCTGCAGCGAGGCTTCGGCTCGCCTCTGAGGACCAGACGCAAGAAAACAACCCACCGTCTCAGAACATCAAGTATCGAAATGGCAAACCTCACGAAGAGCGAGGTCCAAGGTGGCAGCCGTTGGCGCAGGGGTTAAGTTAAACGCGCCTGCTCTGCGTTGGTTGTGACTGGAAAGGCAATGTCCCCAGTCTGGCACTGGCACGGCGCATAATGCGTGCGTCTTCTCTGGATTCCTCTGGTTCTTTGCAAGAAAACAGCCTCAAACCTCGCGGATATCCATGTTGCTACGCAGACCGAACCACACGGGCTTCCCCAGGCCGGGCAGGACCGGGCCGTCACTCGGGCAGCCCCGTCAGCAGACTGCCCCGGCGCACGTCCTGTGTAGTCGACCATCGCGCACCACTCCACCAAGCAGAGGTGTATTAGTAGAATTTTCAGTAATCCAGCCATCGTCGGGTCAAATCCCCGCCTG
This sequence comes from Diaporthe velutina, assembly GCA_038088505.1. Taxonomy (NCBI): domain Eukaryota; kingdom Fungi; phylum Ascomycota; class Sordariomycetes; order Diaporthales; family Diaporthaceae; genus Diaporthe; species Diaporthe velutina. The sequence continues at coordinate 65,301 of JBBWSJ010000002.1, read as the reverse complement.
CTTCTCCGATTTCGCGAAGGATAAGTTGCACATCAGTCACAGGCCACGGGATAAAACGGAATACCTCGTCAGCTGTCGAGAAGCAAACAAGCCTTTGCCCATGGTTAAAGGATTTATGCTACTGTCTATATCGCAGCCCCCTCGAGGCAACACATATATTATTATATAAGTTCGGCAGTTGGTGTCTCCTCGAGTAGAATCCCACGACCGACTCTAACTCCTGCATCTCTTATTTCTACCTGCCTGCAAGTATTGTACGACTTGTCCCTGGATATGACTTCCAAGGCTGTCTTTATCCTCGTCCCCGGGGCGTGGCACAGCGCCAGCACCTGGGACAAGGTCACTCTCCTACTCGAGGAGAAGGGTCACGGGGCCATCGCGGTCAATCTTCCATCCACGTCAGGAGATCCTGCCGCAACTTTCCGCGACGACGTTGCACATGTGCGCGACCTCATCCTCTCCGAAGTCAGACAGGGTCACCACGTGGTCGTAGTGGTCCACTCATACGGTGGTCTGGTTGGCGAGAGCGCCATAAAGAACGTCCCCACAGCCAGACATCCCAGCCCAGACGCCGCCCACGGCAGAGTAATCGGCCTCGCCTTGATGGCAAGTGGCTTCAACGTGACCAACAAGTCTTTCATCGACGTCACAGGCGGCAAGCCGCCCCCTTTCTGGCGTGTGGACGAGGAATCAGGTTTTACGGTGTTCACGGAGAGTACAGACCTGGCGGAGCTGTTCTACCACGACCTCCCCACCGCTGAGGAGAGGCGTTACTGGGTGTCGAAGCTGACGAAGCAGAGCGTGAAGTCTCTGTTCGAAGGCCGGGAGAATTCGTACGCAGGCTGGCAGGACGTTCCGTCGTGGGTCCTGGTGACGACGCAGGATCACCCGTTGCCTGCGGAGGCGCAGAAGATGATGATCCAGACGGCACTGGATGCAGGTGCTAGTGTAGAGGTCAGGGAAATAGACAGTGGCCACAGTCCGATGCTGTCGAAGCCAGAAGAGACAGCATCATTCCTGGTTGAGGCTGCAGCGGGCCTTGCTGGCTGAGAGGGTCCCCGACCTGTGTGTACAAAGGTTGCCTTGTAGCTCTGTCCTTACAGATCATGGTACAAGTGCGACCCCTGAAAGAAATACTCAACTCTTCGATATGAGACTTGCTGTTGCGCCACCGGCGTTTCTATTCCCGTAGCTAACAGATGATGCGTATACTTGGGAGCACAGAGGCTGCAACTTGTCTTTTAAGTGTTTTCAACCGCGAGCGGTCTTTCCGCCAACCGCGCGAGATGTATGTTCTGTTCTCATACAAAACCAGACATCAAAAAATCTCGGTCAGAAGTCCAGTTGCGACAGCATGGTCCCACGGGACCTGCCAACAACGTTATTTTGTCGCCATCAGATTGTGGCGTGGGTCTTCAACTGTCACCGCTCCTTGATACATTGTGCATGCCATCTAAAGACGCCTGGTATATTCGTACCCCTAACGCCAGTGTAAACAAATGGTTCAGCAGGTCGTCCGAGACCCCGAAGAAAAAGCCAGCTGTTATATGAAGTGACGTTCTCTCAGGATGTGCTGCCGTTATTGCCCCTTCCATTCCGAGCAGCGGTACTCCTCTCCGCACTGAAGTTGCTGGTACAAGCCAGCAAGAACTTGCAGCAGGTCAATGTCAATTTGCAAGCCCTGGTCCAGCTGTCATCCTGAGCCAGACCAAGCTTGATACTGACATCCTCGATCTTGTCACCCTCGATTTTATATGGCAACACCAGGGCCTGATCACTGAGCCCGTCACTGGCATTCTGCTTCTCAACAAAAGCACCGAGCTGTCGTACCAGTTCCAGAAATGCAACCATGGCGTTGTCGAACTTGCGATGCATGAATGTGAGCCCCAGAGGCATGTCGCCAGACGAGTACAGCTCAAGTGTGTGCTTCTTGGGTGCTGGCGGTGGCGCGTTCCTGTGGCTGCCAAGTCGGCTGGAAGAAGGGGATATCGGGTCGTATCGGATTATCTTGGAAGTTGAGCCCATGGGCACAGGCTGGTAGCCGTCGAACTGGTAGCCGAGCTTATCGGCGACTGTGACCAGCAGTAGGAGAGCATGGCCCCACGCCGCGTTGATCTCGGGCCAGTCGACGGGCTTATTCGACAAGCGGCCTAGCCGGAGCGAGTTGATGGTTGCAAAGTAGCCGTCAAAGCTGATGCAGAAGGTGTCGTTGTAGACGTTGGACCTCTGGAGCTTCTCCAGCAGGCGAGAGTCGTGGTCAAACTTTGAGTTGATGCTGTCGCGCTCGTTTTGGAAGTCTGTCAACTTCATGGCAAAAGCGTTGCGATCCCTCCAAAACTGCTCCTCGTCGGCGTCGAGCTGGCGTGATTCGTCTTCTAGTCGGAGAACTTGTTCGTCCAGTTGCGCCATCTCCTGTTCCAGTCCCTTCAAAAGCGCGAGGGCCTCCGCCTCGCCCTGTTTTGTCTTTGCCAGCGAGTCCTCCGTTGCATTGAGCTCGTCATCCGTTGGCGCCCCTGCTTGCATTTCCTTCAAGTACGCCACGTATGCCTCCCGCTCACGGTTGGCCGTCTCGAGTTTCTTTTGCAGGCCTTCCACAAGCATTTCGGTACACTCCACACAGATTGGATGGTCTACATCCGACCTCGCCGAGAGTATCTCGTGGAGCTTGGCGATGCGCTCCATCTCGTGCGACTTCGAATTCCCATCGTCTGTCGCCATGTCTCCTGTCGCTCGGCGTGAGGCAGGCTGGCTAGGCAAGCGGTTTGGGTTCACAACCTGAGATTCTGTAAGATATATAAAGGACATTCCCGGATTGTCTCGTTGTTGTCCTTCGCCTGGGCGTAACGCGCCAGTGGGTTTCCTGAATGTGGCCGGCCCGGCATTTTTGGAGACACGGTCGTAGAGGGATTTTCTGGCTTCATCTTGCGCGTTTGTGCTTCTAGAGGGAACCTGTCGTTTCGGGGTGGGCTGAGAGGACGCTGCTAAGGGATATGAGCACAATAGATCGATTGGGGCGCGTCGTGATGGCGAGGGGGAGAGGCATCCTCACCGACAAGTAGGTCATACGCTGCTGGATTCAGGTCCTCTAGGGAGCTGTCCAGCTTGAGAGGGGTTCGACACTTTTGGCAGTACATTCTCGATGAAGTGCTCGTGCAAGCTGCACAGCGTTGGTGAGAAATAGGAGGCTGCCTACATGTAGAAAAATGTAGGCTTTGCGCGCGTAGTTGAATAGCCTACAGAAGCGTGGGACTGACGTTGTCCGGAGCAAGCTGCCGAGGTGGGAGCCTGCACAGGGTCGTCTGTACCTACCCAGGTAGGTAGGTAGTTACTTAAATACCTAGGTGGGTACCTAGGGTGGGTAGTGTGACAAGCAACTTGGGGCCTGGCCGAGGACGGACCCGGATTGCCGGAAGCTCCCCCACACTCAGCCCTACGGCTCCAGGGGGTAAGGTTCTATCTCCAGAATCCCACAGGTCAAAGGAGCCCTGCAGCGCGTTTTAACGCGTCTCACTCTGAGTGAGCTCACCATCATCGCATCATCGCTTCGCCCACGGGGCTCACATGCCCGTCCCTCCTACAAGGATACCATTATGGAGAGGCCTCTCAAACGACAAAGAATATCACTTGGGTCACTTGGCACCGACGACGAGGATGAGCTCGATTGTGAGCCTAATGAGCTCAACCAGAGGCGAGACCCCGTTTACCAGCTCCATCAAGCCAGAGCCCGGGCTTCAAACAAGCTCAAATCCAGGTTTGAGGACATCTTCGCCAAGTACGAAAAGGACTTCACAGGTGTTGGTGACGAAATCGACCTGAGAACCGGTGAGGTTGTCGTGAACAATGGACACCTGCAGTCTATCACAGGCGTCCAGGAATTCGGAGAAGGCGACGAAGACGAAGATGCAGATACGAATGCTCATCTCTCAGGAAACGACCGCCCTGTCCATGGCACAGGCGATGAGGCTTTGGGGAATGGTTCATTAGACGCCGTGGTGCAGAGGAATCCATGGGAAGTGACAGGCCCGGATTTGGATTCGTTCCGGCCTGCAGCTGGCGTTGGAGGACTCCCGAGGCCGTCATCTATGATGCCTGTGGCCGACGACCCTTCCATGCCACAAGTTCAGCCCTTCGGCTCTTGGGGATATGGACCCTCGCAAGTTGTGGACCCTGCATGGCAGGCTCCCGAACTCCCTCGGTCCGCATTCATGAGCCCACGCTTTGGAGCGCAGGCACAGCAGCACATATTTGGCATGGGCCAGACCACTAAAGTGGCCAGGAGGTCCTTGCTGGAGCCCAGGAGCCACGACGGCGACGAAGAAGATGATGTTCTACTGGGTGTCTCCGACAATATTCTTGGGAAGAAAGAGTCGCCCTTGATCAAGAGCAAATTTCCTGCTGTCGGGAGCAGCCCCAACAACGATCCTGGCTTGCACGAAATGATCCAAGATGTGATCGAAAACATTGCCGATACGTCACCATCCGTAGAGCAGTCGAGAAAAGGCGCATCAGGCACAAAGCCACCCGCAAGGTCCAGTATGAAGCCAGTCTCGTCAGACGCAGATATCATCTGCAAACAGGGTAAGGGCCAGACAAGTGAGAATCGGAAAAGGTCAGCTGGCAATGCAAAGGCGATCTCCTCCGGGCGGACGAACAACAAGAATTTTTATAACAAAGGGCAAGGGCGTCAAATTGCAGTTGAAACCCCGGCGAAGGCCACCACAATCCGCAAAGAACGGCAGCCGACGATCCATAATGAACAACGAACAGCTGGCTCGATAGAAGTGCCAGATCCTTCAGGCGTGAAAGAAGACTTCTTCTTGGATGTCACTGGAAACACGCCTGTTAAGCCAGCTGGGCAGACGTTGTATGTCGAGATCAAGGCAAGAAAAGTCGACCAAATTGACTCCTTTGCTCGAGATCAGGATGATAATGAATCAAGAACAGTCGACAGAGGCTCTCCGGGCGTTGATGTATCGGATCAAACGCTACATCCTTCTGTATGTGGACCGTTGGATGATGAAGGGAGGGCAGCCGACCCACCGAATGAGGACTGGGTCATGCAGCCGAGCATAAACCGCCGTTTCCCTGAGACTTTGACCTCAACGATCGACGATGAACCATCTGAAAGGAAGAGAACGGATCCGGCCTTTTCTCTCACGGATGCAGGTATCCTGCTACCTGGGAAAAAGAAGCGCATGTCCGCGGCCGCTGGAATTGACGACCAGGCACTGAAGAAATCACGACCAACTGTACCGCAGAAGCAAGACAAAGAGCGGTTCGAAAGGAACGTTGTAGATCCAAGTTATGCATTCTCAGACGAAGAGAATCTGCTGCCAAGAAGGAGGAGGAACAATCGACGCAACCAAGAGCCAACAAGTCGCGCCAGTCTGGATGCACAAGATGCTTCGCGACTTGGTGAAAAGAACAAGGCTGAGAAGTTTCCCCAGACAACAGTCGCATTTGATGCTTCGAACGAGGAGGAACGGAATGGAGCTGCGCCGGCATCGCCACAGCCGATTGTGGAACGCGACGCAGCAACAGATGCGACGAATGTCTCCAAATTGAGCCAGGAACAAAGGTCGGAACAAATAGTTTCTGACGAGCCTCGAGCCGTACCTACGTCCGTGTCACACCGGGAAGCCCGGAGGAAACGACCAGAAAAGCCAGTAGTAAAGCAGCCCAAACAACAACCCACAGAGATGCTACAATCCCGGTCACTCAGAGACCGTTCTCGAGATAAGACTGGTAGTGGCCTCCATGGCCCACCTGAAATCGGACACAAATTGCCTGCAGTCGTTGCATCAATCCCTGCACTTGCGGGAGAGGAGGAGCCGCCCTTGGTGAAGCCACCTAAGACACTAGAGCCTACCCCAATACCGCCGTCGACGCCCAAGCCGAAGTCCAAATCTAGGTCTGAGAAGACCGCAGTCTCTAGCTCAGGACTCATCTCTCTCCTATCGGACGATGATGACGAGGAAGACGAGATCTCCTTCAACCTCGCCGACTTCACGCCCTCTGGCCACCACCGCATCCTCGCCCTGCGCCCACACCACTACCAAACTGCCACGTCAAGCACAGGCAAGAAGAGGCGCGTGGCTAGCCTTCTCTTCGGGCCAGCCTCAACCTCCAAGGTCACCAAGCATAGCACTCCAGGATCGGACGACAAGAACAGGAAAAGGAGGCGCCGTAGCACAAACGCCCTCGCGGGAAGCGTGGTCAAGGCTAGGCGTGAAAGTCCTCGGGCGCCTAGTCCGGCGGTCTCGGTGGTCCAGACACCTGGAGGCACGAAGAGGAGATGCGGTGAGGATGGGTTCAGATGCGAGAGAGACTTCTGTTTTGTCTGCATCAGCATATGAATTACCATCTCACTGTAGGTGGAACACGTTAGTATTAGTTGGACAATGAGAACTTGACCTGTGAGCACGACAAATTGGATCCAATAGCAGCCATAAATCACCGCGTGGGGTAAGTAGCCAGTGGAGCGACCTGCTGCCTTCAGCACGTCCATATTATTCGTCGTAAAGTGTAAAGCCTATGAAAACTGTGCTCGCAGCATTGATGGAAACCCTTCAAACTACCAGATATGCAAATTTACCCCTACTCCTGCGTGTGAGAAAGCACAAACGCCCCTGATATTGCGACGGGGGAGTCTCTCCGCCATGCCCAGCATGTCGCAGTTGATCTCACCCGCTTCGCTCCTTCTTCGGCCACACGCCATCGCACACAAAGACTGAAACAGCGTTTTGTTGACATCGCGGCAGGGTGTGAATCGACTGTGGTATCTCTGGAGCTGTTGATGGGTTTCCAGCGCAGCCTGACGACGAAGCGCAAGGTGCCCACGGGCGGAATGCATTGGCTATAAGGTGCTCAATCTTTGCCTCCAAGCACTGCAAGATAAATAGTAGTACGTAAATTCCGGGGCCGATATGCAATCAGACTTGACGTTTCGCACATCTCCCGGGGAAGCGGTGCATTCGAATTCCCTGGTCCCCTCCTCGATACTGCTCTGATGGAGAATGACAGTGTTCCAGGGTACCTCAACGGCGAACACAGACCACCAGACTGTAGAGTCTCAATATTGGTGTGCCACTTCGCTGCGGCATCAAGAGTTGACAACCCCAGGGGCGCCAGCCAGGTACGCCTGGAGATTGGCCTCGTCACGAATAGGGTTGAAGTATGGGTGGGCCATGGCCTCTTTGGCTGTCAGGCGCTCCTGTGCAACCCGTCAGCGTGATGATATGAAACAAGCAGTACAAAGAGATATACCTGATGATCGTAACGCAAAAGCTTGTCCAGGAAATCGATAGCCTCATTGCTGACAAACCGCTGATTATCAGCGTTGACAAAGCTGTGCCAAGGCTTCTTCTGGAAGCGGCCGAGGATGTCGTCGTACTGAGCGTCGAGCTCTATCTCGTACTTGTCCAAGTAGTCGAACAAGTCATCGGTACCCAAGACCTTAGCTATCTTGACCAGCTGATCGCTATTGGAGTTGCCATGGAAGAAGGGCTCTTTGCGGAAGATCATGGACGCGAACATCGCTCCGAGACTCCACATGTCTAGGCTGTAGTCATACTCCTGGAAATCAACCAGGAGTTCTGGGCCCTTGAAGTAGCGCGAAGCCACGCGAACATTGTATTCAGTGCCAGGGTGGTAGAACTCGGCCAGACCCCAGTCGATAAGTCGAAGCTACCCAAAAGTCAGTGACCGCTGCGTGGAAAGACGGTACAGGCGGGCACCAGGGGCTCCTACTTTTCTGTTCTCATGGTCGATCATAACGTTATGAGGCTTCACATCACGGTGCATGATGCCCTTGCTGTGGCAGAAATCCAGCGCCTTGAGGAGCTCGGAAATGTAGAAACGAACATCGAAGTCGTTGAACTTAGGGTACAGGCTTCGGAAGTCGGTGTTGTTCACAAACTCGAAGATGAGCGAGGGTGTCTTACTCTGTACGCACTCAATGTCAGTAACAGAGTTCCGTTCTTGTTGTTCGAGGCACCTGACAAGGAGGAACTCAGGGGCGTAAGGATTAGGAAGAGTGGGAGGGAGCAGGAAATGGAGAGGGCTCGTGAAGTCGGACTTGTAATCACCTGTGAATCGCGGACGACGTCTAGCAATGCGACGATGTTGGGCCCTCCGGCCAGGTTCTGCAGGATCTTGATCTCACGCTTGATCTTCTTTTTCTTCACAGGCTTGAGGACCTTGATGACGCATTTCTGGTAGTTAACCACGTTGATTCCCTCAAACACCTCGCTATATTTCCCACGACCTGCGTATCGGCCCCTCGAATGTCAGTTTGCCTTGGATCACACCGAGTCGCCGGATATTTTGAGGGGGGCACAAACCGATCTTCCGGACAACCTCGTAGTTCTCCAAGACACCCCAGCCTGTTGAGCACAGATGTTAGCAAGTGGCAGATGTTTCTGCGCGCCGCCTCGAGCTGGCATGGCGATCTGGTTCGGCCGGCAGGTGGGACATACTGATGTTGACGCTGTCATAGTCCCAGTATGCCCGAGGCATGTTCTGGTTGACGTCCGCGTAGACCCGCGCCATGTTGACCGGCGTGCTTCGACTAAGCACCTATTCACTTGGCGGTAGACAGGTCGGCGATGAGGCTGCAGTCGTCTGGTGGGTGGGTGGGGAGGTGGGCCAACAACGGTTGTGAGGCTGGACAGCAGTATTGGGACCGCGATTCGAATCAGGGTGGGATGTCGTTATCTTTTAAGCTAGTGCCAGTGCCATAGCAATCAGGGTTCGGGGTGGGCACGGGGGAGAGGGGGTTCCCAAATTTGTGCACCCTCGCCGAGGCCGCCTTTCCAGGCCGCGAGGAAATAGGCAAGGCTGGGAATTTTGTCACCACATGGACGACCGAGGCCTTGTCTCAGTGTCACCCATTGTCTGATTGTGAATCACAAGCTATTGGAGGCCTCGCCTCAACAACAAGCTAAGTCGAGAGATCCGCTCAACATCGGTGATAAACGGCAAAGACGGCCAGTTTGCATTTCCAAGTCCTTGAATTGTCATGGGGCGGAGAGACGAGGGCGAAGCCGGCAGAAGCGACAGAGGCATGTATAGATACATTCGAAGTATACATGCCAGGGACACTAATTCCCCGATATGTGTACTCGTTCAGAAATGGTCCCAGTGTGCATTGTGTTGACTGTCTTGGTTGTAGCTGATTAAGCTTCTGCAGGAAATCCAAGACCAGGTTCGAGATGTCTCGTCCTCTTTACAGATAGGGCCTGACCGCTCCATCGACATCACGACAGCACAATAAGCCAGACCTTTGCTGCCTATCAGAATGCGGGAATTTGTGCCACCACATCTGCCCTTGCAGTGCCATCAACGTGCGCTCATGGGCCCCTCACACAGAGCTGCACGAATTCCTTCTGCCTCGAGCTTGTTCGGCTCAAGTCAAGCGGGGCCCATCCGGCTCTGATACGAGGCCGTTCGCCCTTAGTCCACCACTGGAGCTTCACCACATAGACCGAAGCCGCTTCTGAGTGGCAAGCATCTCCAAATACTTTGATTGGGCCCTGCAGTTGGTCCTGCACTAAGCTTGAGCCTGGTCATGTCAGCGGACAATCCCCAACATCTCAGTAGACGACGAAAGAGGTGTAAATAAGTGAATTTCAGAGAGAAGATTATAACTCGACATTTTCCTTGTGCGAGGGCGTCGGGCATAGCAGACAGGCACATGGCCGACACTCTCCCTCCGGATTTCCGCCTAAGGATGACGATACGATAATGATTTCATCATGTTGGGGATATAAAGCAAAAGGACCAAGAGGCACTTACAGGGTTGGGTGACACAGAGAACTGAAGAGCCTTGTTTGCAGGACCGATGGCACTCGAGACACCATCGTGAAAAGTCGCCTAGTCCAACGGACCATCATCCGTCATCATACGTGATTCTTCGTCTTTGTCGCGCCGGGCTGGTCTGAGCCTGTAACTGACCAGATTCCCCGTAATCCAGGCCGTCCAGTCCGGTCTCGACGACATCCCACGTCCTCTTGCGGCGTTCAGGGTCTGGCGAGTAATGGCGCTTGCCATTACCACTGCCCCTCTTTTTCTTCTTCTTGTTCTTCTTCTTTTTTCTCGTCGCGACGACGCCCGTATTCGAGACATCATCTAGCAGCTCGCCGTCTTCGCTCCTGTCATCTTCAGGATCTTCCGCAGGGGCATGCGTCGGTGATGGTGATGATGAGTTCCGTCGGGTTGTAGCTCTCTCTCTTGCTCTCTGCAGAGCCTGGGTCTCGGAGTGTCGAAACATGGCAATTTGCTCGTCGGTCAGGGTGCGCTTCACGCCGTCTGAATAATACCCTAACCCATCTTCGTCCTCGTCGTCTTCGTAATATGCTTCATCGCTGCCCTCGTAATTCTCGAGATCCTGTTTCGCCTTGTCTGGGCTGAGAAAGTCTGTAGTAAAGGCAATAGCCGAAACTTCGCCAAAATGTGCGTGGTGGAATGAGCACAGGTCGGCCTGGTTCACACGATCTCAGTGGATGCACCCGTGGTTGTGCCATGAATACAACGTACCTCGGTTATATGAGGGATGGGAAACGGCAGCTGGAGGTCAGACTGCCTCAGTTGCGACATCTTGTCCACAGACGTTGTGGCCGCATCCTAGGTGCTTGAGAGCCGCGCCGTGGTGATAGGCGAACGGAAGGATGTTGTCGAAAGCGGTGCCTCCGTTACAGCGCGACCCCTCAGGCTGACCATGTCAGATCATTCTAGGATTGACTTCTCAAGCTTTGAAGGCAGTCCTAGGGACGATCCATCTTGCGACCACCAGATAGGAAGAATGTTTAGTAGGAGAAGTGAAGCGGAGGTACTAAACTGTAAGCTTGAGATGCCAGAGCACAGTGGAGCTTGACCAAGCTAGAATGGGACTGCCGGGTAGGGGTACCTAAGAGGTACCCAGGTACCTAATCTACACTGGCCTTGCATCTGGGAACATGGTCTGACAAGGCTGGGCCACACACCCAGACCGTGCAGCACTTCAGATGGAGTTCCCTCCGCTCAGAATGATATCAAGAGCAATTTATTGGGTATCTCTGCATTTCCCAGCGCATACTACCATCTATATGTCACATGGGGCCAATTAAGCACAGTCAATCGTACGTACGGTATTTGTACGAAGTATGAGTCGTTGGAAAAGAAAAACAAAGAACACCAGGATTCCAACCTTTGTCTCAACAACGCAGGACCGTAAGAGCGGATATCTCAAGCACCACGAATACAATATGTTGGGAGCGGCAATTCAGGATTGGCTGAGGAGTTGCATCGCGCTCTGGAAGGCTTGCATCACCTGCTGGTCTGGATACGTACGGGTCAGTTCGAGTTGGCGAATAAATCTCGCACTTGACTTACAGTACTGCTTTTTCTTCTCGAGGTCTGCTTCTCTGAGCTGGACATATTGAGCCCGTGTTTGCAACCTGCCGTGAGTGTCAGTCAAGTTCCTCGGCCATGAGCCACCTTCCATAACGCTTACCGTTTGGTTGCACGCTCATTGTCATGAGCAGATGCAGCGGAAGCCCAGACATTAAAATACTAGACGTTTGTCAGCCACATCTCTGACAAGCTTTCATGAGCAGGCTTGAGTGCATACTCTGACGAGGGCCTCGAATTCTGTCATTAATGCTTGTTCGTTCTGATTCGCGTCGGCCAACGCCGCTTCGAATCGTGCCTCAAGGTCCTCCCAGTCGAAAGACGCGATGCTCCTGACAGTTCCCGGGGTGTCTGGAGTAGCAGACCGCTCTGGTGCGAGATGAGCAGCATGCGTCAGGCCATTCGCCTGAGAACGGTGCTTGGTACTTGTGGGTTTAGGGAGGGTGACGATGCGCGGCTCGGGGGTTTTGCAGTTAGCTGGTCGTGGCAGTCGGCTCTGGTGGGGGGAGGAATCCATCCTGGCGTCCCTGGCCCTGGTCTCCCCATGCTCCGCCTCGAGCTCTTGTTCCTCATATTGATGCTCCAGCTCAGCGCTGACAGGCGGTGAATGTGCAAATTCATCTGGGAGGGGAGCGTCGGGGGATTCTGCCGGTGGCAGCGGAGGCGTCGTGGATCCATCTGCGTCGTCCATCCTGGCTCCTTACGGCAGGACCAGGAAATTTGCCGCACGTCTTTCGGCGGCCTACAAGGAGTTCCAGTGGGCAGGCGATATAACCGTTGTTCCCTTTTCTCCGTAGAAGTCTGAGATCTCTCAGGGTTCAAAATGCGAGCCAAGGACGGTTCTCAAGGTGCACAGTCCACCTGGAGCTGCTTTACGTTACGACGTGACGCGTGGGAATGGTGGGAGTGAGTCGGCGCGAAGAATCGGGATCAGCATCAAGGAGCTTGAGATCAGATGGAGTCGTTCCACAACGAGTGAGTGGTGTCGTCTGTGGGGTCCTGGAGGCGACCCACAATTTGGACGGCGGTCCAGGTTGTTCGTTCATGTAATGTGATGATAAGTACCCAGACAGGTAGGCACTAGAAAAGGACGACTTTGCCGTTCTTAAGAGCTGAATGAGGTTGCTGTCACCTAAGAAATCATTATAACGGCCGGGCGGCATGGGGCGTACATGGCAAGTCCTCAGGTACGTAGGTACCTTGGTAGGCAGGTGCGTAGTGCAGGCAGCCGCGATAAGAGCTCCGATAAGGCCGTTGACCTGCCGACTGTCCCTGTGACCTCATCCGCACGCGCCGCCTCAGTCCATCGCTTCTCTCACACTTTTACTCCTGGTATCACAAGTTCACTGAAATCGCGCCCGCGCCGCCGTACTGTACCTTTGAAATCTCCGCACCTTCAGACACTGGATAAGATGATACCAGCAAAATTCATCTAAGTAGAACCCGGAGCCGATAGACCGCCCTCGGCCCCTTGCTTTCAACGCCGGGTCGGAACGAGGATCGCGAAGCCATCATCTGACCGGCATATACGCTTTGACCCTGAGGCTTACCTGCGAGATGAACTGCGACATATGTAACCGGCCCCATCATCCGCAAAAGCTTCCCTTCCTCTGCGCGGTTGACTCCAGGAACCGGCTCTACGCCAGCCGCGTCGCTCATGCAACTGCGTTGATCGAGAACGAGGCCCTGAGCGGCGAGATTAGCTCCGCTCTGACAAGCACGAATACTCCCTCGAGCGGCGACTTGGCTGGAAAGACCACCTACGTCGAGAGGCTGAGATCTCATGAGGCGCAGGCCGCGGATAGGACGAGCCAGATCATTGCGCAGGCAGACAAGCTACGTGCTGAGATTGACGCGGCACGAAGGGAAATTGCCGAGCGCAAGAACAAGAACGCCAGGAGAAAAGCGGACCTGTCCGAGGCTTCTAATGGCATCGAAGCGAGACGGTCCAGGCACCTGGACGAGGCCGAAAGGGCGATTCAAATGATGAAGTACAAGTGGAATCGTAGCTTTGAGAGTATGGCTGCCACCAGAAGCTATCTGTGCATGGAAGCTGCGAGGCTATATGGTCTTCATCGCATCAAGAAGGGTAATGCAGTGAAATTTGAGTTGGCTGGCATTGAAATGATAGAGATGCCCGGGATGATCAGTGGGTATCTTCGTGCACCAGCGTCCCCGCAACACATGTATGCTGACTTCTTCTCAGCCGCATCGCCAGAGGCTATTTCGACGTCCCTTGCGCACATCTCACATATCTTGATGTTGGCTTCTCACTACCTGGCAATTCGCTTGCCGGCTGAGGTTACACTTCCTCACCGTGACTACCCGAAACCAACCATCTTCTCGCTGGCATCCTCCCACCGTCATGGCGAGGTGCCATTCCCAGGGACCGTTTTACTGCCTCCATCTGAACCGCGGGACCAGAACCAAAAGCATACCCCCCGACCTCGGCCACTTTACATTGACAGGCCACTTCTGGCACTGGCAAAAGAGGATCCTTCTACGTACTCTCTATTCATCGAGGGTGTCGTGCTGCTAGCTTACGACATTGCATGGGCCTGCTGCACACAGGGAGTGCCCATAGGCGACAAGACGTCGTATGAGGACGTCTGCAACATGGGTCGCAACCTTTATAATCTACTCATCGGCAATCAGTTGACCAACAACCCTGCTGCTCGTCTTGTCCAGCCGCCACCATCTCCTGATGCTACTAACATTCCAGAATCTCCAGAACAAGCCAAAGATCACCTCGGTGGCAATGCGAAGCCGCTGATGGGCCGGTTCTCTCACGGAACTGTTCATACATTCCTCGGGAGCGCCGAAGGCAACGAATTCATCCGAGGGTTCAAGCTTCCCAACCCAGTGAAATTGGCCGATCGCCTCAAGAAGAAAATGTTAAGTGACGCTGATGGGCTTGACTGGGAGATGCTGAATGATGACGCCTGGGCAGTGGAAGATCCAATGGAGGAAGGAGTCCAGGGCGGAGGGAAGCGGCAGGGTGAATCGGGTCAGAGACTATTCGGCGTCGAAAGCGTGATGTCCACTTCGACAGCGAAGACTGCTCTCGACTCCACAGTTGCGGACTTTGCGCAGGTGTCTCTGGACGAGGCTACCAGCCCAGAACGGCCGAAGGCACCCGGAACAAGCGGCTGGACAAAACTCAAAGCAAGGTAGCCAGGGTCCTGACCGAAACCGACAGTTATACTGTGTTGGAATATCGGCGGCACGAACAGATCCGAAAGTGATAGTAGATACGAGGCTATATTACTTGGTATAATCATTGAGGTGTATCGTGCTGTGTTCGTGTTGCAGGGCTCAAAATATGCACCAAAGCATCGATTGATTAGTACACTGCTTTCCGGCCGCTGCCTCAGCAACATTGTTGCACATGCATGCTGCTATATGAAGTCATCTGCTGTGAACGTCCAACGTCTGGCTTCTTGCCAAACGGTGCGAGGCACAGAAATCACTCTAGGTACCCTTTCACATCTGTTGGCTGCGATCGATCTTATATCAGCTGGCTCGTTTGTGGCAGAGTCTCCAACAGCTGCATGCAGTCAGCAACACTCCCGGCATCCATTGGATCCCCGCTGCCAGCCTTGAGATGCCGTCAAAGGTATCACCCGAGCTAAAGCAAACATTGGTGGGGATTTCCTTGACTTAAACCTATGTCTTTCCAGCCGTTGCTCACTTGCAGCAACTCGTGTGGCACAATCAGGCAGCCATGTGGGCTGCTGCCTATACGGAGCGAGTCCCACAGTCGTTGCTGGTTGGAGTGATGAGGCTCTGTGTTGGTACCAATGGGAATGTAGAGTTTCATGACTGGGCGAGCTCGAGTATATACCATAGGGGCAAGGTCGGGTCCCGTTCCTCTTTCCTCCTCTTTCCTCCTCATTCCCGTTTCCTCCAGGTCACCTCTCTTCCACCCTCGAGAACTCGTTAGACCAAGAAATCTAAGACGGAACACCCTAAGCCATGGATTCCAATGTGTGTGTCTCCATTCTCATTCATACCAGTGTGACTCTGACATTGTCCAGGTCGACGATGGAGCCAGCTCCATTGCAAGCTTCGAGGAGGTCAGCAGATTCTCTCAGAAACAATCTGCCCATGCGCACTCTCGCTTCAACGTCGGTGATACTACCGAGAGTGAGGCTGTCCCTAATGTCAGATACGTTCTACAATACAAGAGGAGGGGCAACATTGTCGAGTGTAAGTCTACTTCATGTTTGAACACACATATATAGCGCTGACCACGACCAGCCCGCCAGAGCGACATGCCTTTTCCGAGTGTTACAATGGCTGAAGCCAGGGGCGAACACTCCGAAGCTAGTAACCCAGTCATCGAGGTCATCACCACGGTCTCTGAAAAGGTCAAAAGGCGCATTGTCGAGCCTCGGCGGGACCACTATGACTATGAAAGCGAAGTCTGTTCGTACGACGAAGACGACCGTGATATCAATACGAAGAAGGTCATGAGGACAGAGATATTCGTGCACTCTAAGCATCTCAGTAAGTGGCTCGAGAAAGAACTCTTTACCTTCACAGGCGATGTAGAGCACTTGGTGGTAGAAACATCACCCATCCTTCAAAGCCCAATCAAGCCGGCCGTCACTCAACAGTCAGATCTTCTTCCCTGTATTTATCAAGCTATGCTTCTATAAGATAAGCCACTAATTTAATGTCAGTCAATGCGTTGAGAGCTGTCATCGTATCTTACCCTGGTGTCGACTTTCTCGGCGAGACTGTCTCATTCGAAGCTCCTTATCATGTCCTTTTCCATCACAAGGATGCCCTCTCCCGCCATCGGATTTCCCAGCCGTCATGTCACGATGATGAATATGCTGCCAGAACCGTGAGGCATATCGACGTGCTCTTGGGATTCCTGGACGAAACGTACGGTGACAGGGCCCGGGAAGAAGAAGCCCGGCACCGACGCGGAGTTGTCACATGCGACTGGCTGTGGCTACTTTTCAAGCCGGGTGAGGTCATCTACAAAGAATTGCACAACATCTGGGTGCCTTTCATTATCGATCAAGTAGTCCCATTTTACTATAGTGACGGCAAACTGCGTCACTACGAAGTTGACTGTTGGGGCATTCACTTCAGCGATGGCAAGATGAGACGTTATACAAAGTCCTACAACATCATGGCATTCTCGGGCGAGCAGTCTATCTCTAGCCTGGAGGCGATTCCAGCTACTTTCTTCCCGGAGGATCTTGGGAAGCAGGGGGGCCTCAGTATGGCTGACAAACAGATTGCTATGGGAATGCTGTACTGGGAGCTGGCGAAGCGGCCGGCTTACAAGGAACACGATGGACAGGTACTCATGAAACATGGCGAGAAGAGTGGTTATGTGAGCCGAAACATTCCTATCTTGCCCACCGCCCCGGGTTCTCTCTCACCTGAGCCTGGCCGCCTCGAAGTGAAGCACATGCGCGCACACCATACTGACTTCAACACTTCTCAGAACACTGGACGAGTTATTATCGACGCAGAAGGCTATCACCGCTTCTTTATGGGCCCTGGGCCTAGAGGCCCTCCGCGCCCACCTCCGCCGCACGACCGATACTTGCCGCCTCCGCCTCCTTCCAGACCCCTTGCACAGTTTGGTCCTCGCTGCGGATGCCAGGCCTGTGCCGAAGAAGGAAACGACCGGCCAGGACCCTTTGCCAACTTCGATGATCTGGACCCCCTGACGGATGCGCCGCCCAGAAACGACCTGTACTTCCTCGTGTGCAGCCCTAACATTCCAGCTTTCATCCTGTCTGATCGACGGTGGGGTCAGGTGAGCATCGATCACCTGAGTGATGTGAAGTGCGACACCGAGGCCTTCAAGTACCTTGTCCTCGACGAGGGCGTCAAGTCAACGGTGAAGGCACTCATAGGGAAGTTCGCCGCTTCAGATGGGAAGGTTTCTCCCTGGTCAGTACCACCCTTCTCCTGCTACAGTTGGCCGATCTTTGTCCTTTGGAATGTTCCAGAATGTATCACCCTAGGATCTGTAGCAGGTGACTAACAAATAGCAGGCCGAATGACTTCGTTCGCAACAAAGGGGAAGGGCGTATTTTCCTCCTTCACGGTAGTCCCGGTGTGGGTAAGACATGCACAGCTGAATGTGTCGCTGAGCTCACCAGACGCCCGCTGCTTTCACTAACGAGTGGCGATATCTCTACCTCAATGTCGAGCGCGCAAGTCGAGCAGAACCTGCATTACTTCCTCACGCTCGGCGAGCGTTACGGCGCCCTCGTGCTCCTCGACGAGGCAGACGTATACCTCGAGGAGAGGCGTACCCGCGACCTGCGCCGCAACGGCCTGGTGTCTATCTTCCTGCGTGCCTTGGAGTACTACCGCGGTGTCCTCTTCCTCACAACCAATCGTGTGTGCAGCTTTGACCCGGCCTTCACGTCCCGGATCCACGTCGCCCTACACTACCAGCGCCTCGGAGACACCGACAGGGCCCGAATCTGGGCGAACAACTTCGACAGGCTCGAGCGTGACAGCGCAGGGAAGGTCTATGTTACCCCGAGCGCAAGAGAGTTAGTATTCGACCTACGTAACGGTGGCGAGGTCAATGCCCTCCGCTGGAACGGACGTGAAATCCGCAACGCACTGCAAACAGCGGTTGCTTTGGCTGAGACGGAGGCCTTGGATGACGGGCTGGAGAAAGTGAGCATTGCGGCTCGACATATCCGACAGGTGGTGAAGATGAGTCGGGGGTTCAAGGAGTATTTGATCAAGAGGAGAGGCTATGATAGTGAAGACGAGGAGGAAGGAGTGGAAGAAGAAGAGGACGAGGATGAGGATAGAGAAAGGGCGGTGGAATGAGCATTTGTGGAAGTAACAATTCCACAGCAAGCAAGTTGAGAGGAAATACGAGCAGAAGCAACAGAGGATTGGCATAGGGCAGTAAGGTCAAGGACGACATCGGCAAACACATTCATTAAGATATCACCACAGGTATATTCAAATTGAAACACAGATAGCACGCCTTGAATCCAAGGCAAAATTTTCAACGAGCCCAAAAGTGGCCAGAAATAGTAGTGTTGGAACTATCCAGCATGGCTATAAACAGGCCTTCGATGTCCTTCTTTCCAAGAATTTTGGGTTATGACAGCACATCGATAGTACTTACAACCCTCTTCATGGCTGCCGATGTCACGTTGTTTGAGCCCGAATCGCTTCACTATGGACACAGCACCGAGATGCGAAGTACTTCAGCATGATTTCCCAGTGTTGCACTTGGGTCAGCGAAGTCCCTTGATTTCCAAGTGCACATTCTCGATTGGTATTCTGCATTGTGGCCGGCGATGGCCTTGGTCTTCCCTCTTGAATGGGCGATCCTGGATCTAACCTTCTGCTTCAACTTCGTATGCGTTTGACTTGTGCTTTGGCTCGAATTTGAAGCCCTGGGGCACCGGGCCGAGGAAAATTTCGCTGTCAAAGTCAGCTGCCATCATTACTCAACAATGGGTACCATAAAATCAGTTCGAGCTTACCTGATCTTCACCCAGTCCTTGTAGTTGTCACTAGAAAGCAAGGTCTCCAGATCGTCACGTCCTCGGTAGGCTGGCGGGCGATCATTGATCTTGGGAGGGAGATGCTCCAAAATACCAACGGGTATATACCGGTGAGTGAAACTCAAGTACTCCAAAAGAAACTTTCTCGTGGTGCTCACACCGATCTCGTCGGAGCCCCACGCCTCGAGGCCGTAGCGGGCAAACTTTTCGACGTAGCCAAGACGCTCGGTCGACGATTTGTCAAGGTACTGGCCCTTCTCGATTTCTTCGAAAACCCAGGGCTTGATGAGGGCACCGCGAGCTATCATCACAGTGTCAACGCGCGCATCTTGGATGTCGTTGAAGTAATCGACATGCGAGTAGCAGTCCCCATTTCCGAGGAAATACATCCGCCCACCGTTAGGTAATGTACTTGGGTCCGGCTCGCGCACCGTGTCACTCAGCTCGTCCTTTTTGTCACGGTAGGACTGGATCATCGCACCGCACTCGGCTATGTAGCTCCAATCGGCGGCTGAACGGTACCGCTGCTGACGGGAGCGGCCATGAAGCGTGATGGCGGCACAGCCTGGCGCACCGAGAACATCGCTCGTCTCAGTCCCTCCAAACCCCAACCGCTCGATGGTCTTCTTAGCTGTGGGCTTGTCGTTCTTGACACCCAAGCGCAGTTTCGTTGTGATGGGCACCTCTCCCGACACGGCGTTCATGCCGCGCACCATGCGCTCCAGCTTCGACGGCATGTCGAGTAGTGCAGAGCCTGCACCTTCCTTGTAGACCTTGTCAATTGGACAGCCGCAGTTCAGGTCTATCAAGCGCAGGTGAGTAAGGTACTCGGACAAGGCCTGGGTGGTCTTGATAGCAATCCAGGGCGCGTTGGCGGCAATTTGTGCGCCAAATTTGAGGTCACGACTGTTGTCGTAGCCAAGGGACGCAGCACTGGGGTTCTCAAAACGAGGCGGTGTAGTCTCGCTCTCATGAGCCTTGAGGAGTGCCCATTCGGAACGTTGACCCTGCAGGACGTGCATACCGACAGCCATTTCTGAGTATGTTGCCCCCGCCCCGAGTTCGACACAGAGGCGACGGAATGGCAGGTTGCCCTGAGTGGTGAGCGGTGCTAAAACTGGTGTTTCGCGTCCGAAGTAGACCCTTCTCTTCTCAGATGGCTTGAAGGGTGGGTCGACAAAGGCAGCCCGGTACTCTTGTGTCTTTCCATGTTGGGTTTTTGGGGTTCCGTCTTCATTTTTTGAGTTGAAAACCCTCCGAGCCAGTTTGACATCTTCATCTTGCCACTGGATGCACTGATCAGATTTGGAGAAGTCCTTCTTCTTCCTCGAGAGCTCGATTTTCTTGGCCCCCGGTACGTTGTTCACGATGCCCGCGAAGCCGTCGGCAAATCCATCGTGGTCTGCCGGGGTGTCAGATGGGAAACGACTCGGATCCCTCACAAGGCACAGCTCTTTCCTGCCGTCGTCGTGGGTAGTCTCGGTCATGTGTGAGCTAACGAAGAGGCATTTCCAGCCCATGTGGCATTCCCCTGTCCTCTCCCAGACGGGGCACTTGCCGCCAAGGACTTGGAGATCAGCACGTCTGCCGTCTGCGAGATACTTGCGGAGGTCATGCAGCCGGTTGCAGCGCGCGCCGTGCTTGCAATCCTTTGGGGAGAACTCGTTGCTATGAGCGAGCGTCTGGCATAGTTCAAGAGCGTCTTTGGAGAAGCCGAATTCCCTCTCGGTGTTCATACCACGTTGCTTCTGCTTCTTGTTCTTTCCTCTGCCACCTTGATCTCTGGCATCAATGCCTTTGTCCTCGGCAGCGTCATCGTCAACGCCACCAGCCTTGATCGGGACTTCAGCCTCTGCCTCGAGGACCCGACTGGCAACTTTGATCAGATACCTATGAGCACAGTTAGTCGGGCCTGGTCACTGCCTAAACCCGAGGGTCAGCTCTGCCTACTCTTGTTTCACTGGGGCCGTTCCCTTTGGCAGAGGCTTGACATCGGTCTCAGGCGGGTCATCCTCCTTCCTTGTTGCGACGCTGCCATTCTCGGCCTTTGCTCTCTTAGTAGCGGGCTCCTCGTCTGGGCGTTCAAGAAGTCGCTTTCTCTCATTGTCGCCCTCGTCGCCGTTGAGCCTTACAGGCGGCTCAGTGACTTCACCGTTGGCTTCCATTGTGGCTACGAGAGGCGGGTGAGACCACTTGTCAGGGCTGGTGCCAGCGACTGCAGACCTGAGTTGTACAAATACTTACGAGTAAACGGTCTGCGGATTGTGGTGCTGGAGTGTAATTTTTTTTTAATTTTTTTTTTGAGAGGGAGATGAATTAGATGTACTGTTCATCGTGTGGCCTAATTGGTCTGCCAATGAAGTTTTCAGCACTGCCTGCCGTCAATGACGGCTGCTCTTTGCACTACGAGGTACCTAGACAGTACCTACTCGGGTACTGTAGAAAGACGGACCCTGCAGGGGACTGTGGGGCATGCCCTGCATCGCCGCAGACCAGGCTTTGAGGTGCTGCAGCTGTCAGTTGACGGGCAGACGGGCCAGATGGGCCAGACAGGGTCAGATGGGATGGATGGGATGGATGGGCAATTCCCACCCGAATTCTGACAAGTCGGGCCCGAGGTCTGCCTGCAAAGGGCATTGATGCTGCGCAGTCCAGATTACAGTACCACATGGGGCAAGGCAGGCACCTCCACAGCTCTCCGAGACCCGTGTGCCTAGGTAGGTAGGATGGCGTAGATCTGCCGAAGCTTCAGAAGCCCAGGCCTGAACGCTTGTCGTCCAGATGCAGGGTTGGCTGTTACTTGCTGTCAGCTCAAGCTCCGGCCTTCGGTTTCAGCTCCGAACCATATCAACTATGCAACTTGTGCCACTGGCATGCTCATTTCTGCCGGAGGAAAGCTATCAAGTAGACTACCTGATCGACCGACCACCGCTGAATTCAAGAAACCGTCGGGCAGCAACTACTACCTAGATGCCTACCAAGGTACCTTGACAGGTACCTACCTACCTACCTAGGTAGGTAGTATAGGCCGGCTGGCCGGGCAGAAAGACACCCTACCGAGACAAGGGGACGGCCTCCCCTCGGATCTGTCAGGGGCAGTCAATCCAGGCACGCTAAGCCTTCCTCCTGCAGGTCCACGGGTTGCAGCCCAATGGCAGATTGCTGGCCTGCACATCCTCCATCACCCAATCCAGCCCAACCTGCCCCAGGTACATGCACACCTGTGTAGCACCCCAATGCTAGAGCAGGTGCGTGGCATGAATCTTGGGATCATTACACCTTCCCCGGTCCCGAAATCCTCCCTCCAAACCTCCTCAATAACAACCACGACCACGGACAACAACCGCAGTACTACCCTCGCTCCCCCCCTGGCCTCCGCCCCGCGCCCCCCAGCCAATTGTCCCGAGATCACACGCCTCAGTCCCAGTCCCAGCCTCAACACCAGCTTCTGGCCCTCATCCTGCCGTAGCCCGTGACATGATCGACTGAGGCCGCTCAACCATGGCTGATCAACCAGCCAGACCCAAAGAAGACAAGCAGACGTCACCCCTGAGATCAAAGATCGTGCGCTCCCAGAAGATCTCCTCCGCCGCCTCCTCCGGCCCCGGCCCCTCCCCGTCTCCCTCGCCTTCCTCGGAGCGCGCAGACGTACCGACCCCCCTCCCAAGGTACGACAGCTACCACGACTCGGCGTCGGCTCCCGACCGTGCCCCTCCTGTGCCTCGCAGCCATACGCCAGGCCACCTCTCCTCCAAGAGCCAGGTGTCCAGGCGCAAGCCCTCCACCTCCGACCTCTCGATAAGGCAGAGGGCCCAGTCTGCTGCCGCAACCCCTTCTGCCCCCGCCCCGAACCCTTCCTCCAGCGGGCCGCCCCCCGTCAGTATACGAAACGCCGCCGCCGCCGCCTCGTCCTCGGCCGTGAATAGGCCGCGGGAGAATGGCGAACAAAGGACAGACGGCAGGCCAGAGTCGAGAGACGATGCATCCGCCAGTGGGGCCCGCCCGGCCGCCCTTCGATCTACGTCAGCCATAGCAGGCAAGCCGGCACCGTCCGCATCCACTACAGACTCCCGCTCGGCCACCAACGGCACCACTAGGTCATCCAACACCCACCGCGCCTCAGCAACAACAACCACGAAACACTCCGCCGCCGGCACCTACAAGCCATTCCCACCCCTCGCCTCCCCTACCAATTCCATCCACGTGCCCCCGGCACCCAGCTCGGGCATGTACTGGTCACGAGCCCCTGTGTCAGGGCGCCCACACCCGGCCCTGAGGGCCCACACGACAACAATCATCGGCAGCAACATCTACGTCTTTGGCGGCTGCGACAGCCGCGCGTGCTTCAACGACCTCTACGTCCTGGACGCCGACGCTTTCCATTGGTCACAACCATACGTGTCAGGCGACATCCCCGTCCCACTGCGCGCCATGACCTGCACCGCCGTGGGCAAGAAGCTGGTCATCTTCGGCGGCGGCGACGGGCCGGCTTACTACAACGAGGTGTATGTGCTCGATACGGTCAACTTCAGATGGACCAAGCCGCGGATCCTGGGCGACCGGGTCCCTTCTAAGAGGCGAGCGCACACGGCATGTCTGTACAAGAACGGTATCTACGTGTTTGGCGGCGGCGACGGCGTGCGGGCACTTAACGACATCTGGAGGCTGGACGTGAGCGACCTGTCCAAGATGAGCTGGAGGCTGGTCTCAAGCCCGACCGACGAGGTCGGCAGCGGGAAGACCAGGTCGCCGGGCGGCAGCACCACCCCGGGCAAGGACTCCAAGCCCAAGGCCCGCGGATATCATACCGCCAACATTGTCGACGGCAAGCTGATCATCTTTGGCGGCTCCGATGGTGGCGAGTGCTTCAACGATGTGTGGGTATACGACATCGAGACCCACGCGTGGAAGTCTGCGCCCGTGAGCGGGACGTTCAGGCGGCTATCGCACACCGCGACCATCGTGGGGTCCTACCTCTTCGTCATCGGCGGGCACGACGGTAACGAGTATTCAAACGACGTCCTGCTGCTCAACCTTGTGCAAATGACCTGGGACAAGCGCAGGGTCTACGGGCTACCGCCCAGTGGCAGGGGCTACCACGGTACCGTCCTGCACGACTCCCGACTCTTGACGATTGGGGGTTTTGACGGCGGGGAGGTGTTTGGTGATGTTTGGGTACTAGAAATGGCGGTACACGCGTATTATTCGCAGATCAGCCACTTCCAGATCGAGCTGTAGGCCGCGAGGGCAAACAGGGGCGGCGCAGCGAAGGTCGGATGGGTTCATTGTGATGCGAGTTGGAGTCAAGGAGGATGTTTCCGGCTTTGATTTCCTTCCTTCTCGATGATGATACCCGTTCACTTTGTATTTTGGATTGCACCAACCTGGTGGGGAAGCGCCAGCATCTTTTACTTGAATTTAGGCGCCCGGTCACCAACTGTATTTCCCAATTGAAAATGTAGGGGAGGGATGTGTTGGGGTGTGATAGCGCGGAGTATACTTTCTTTCGGGAAAAGGGTTCATTAGGAATGTACTGTCTATACATGATCCAGTCCGGCTTGGTCAGTCTCAATGTCCTCGTTTGTCTTGTATCCCAAATAGTGGCATACTGACGCCGGACCTCTACCACCATCCTGATTGTCTCCAATCCCGAAACACCATACATGCTTTTGTAATACTGTACAGAAATGAGAACGACGCCACCAATGCACCTGACGCCTCGTTTTGCAAACCCATCGCTTTTACGTCTTTGTCTGGCCACTACTTGCTTCGACTTCTTGTTGCTGTTGTCGCCGTAGCGTTCAGGCTTCGTAGTATTCTCTTAGTTGGCAGGGTTTGAAGGCGCAGAATCCGCGGCCGTGGGGGCAGGCTCCTCCCTTGGGGCGGTCTTTTCCTTCTTCTGCTGCAGGCGGCGCTCCTCAGCAGCGACCATGTCTGTTTAGAAAGGGCAACCCGTTAGCAAGACATTCATGCAGCGTCCACGCAGGAATTGGAGGTTGGGACTCACCTTTCCAAAGATCCTGACCCTCGTACTCCTCCTTATGGATCTTCTTCTCGATCAGGTGCTCATGCTTGGGGTCGTTGGGATCTACCACCATAATCGTCTCCCACCGCCCCTTACCCGCCTTGGCGTCGCTCGTCTCGAAGGCCGCGGTAGCGATCAGGACGGCCAGCGTGAGACCCTGGGCGTAGACACGGGCCTGGACGAGCTTCTGTGAGGTGCTCAGATACTTGTCGCGGCCCACGATGGTCAGCGCGAGGGCCATGGCGGCTATCCAGGAGGCGAAGACGATAGAGTAGCGGTTCTCGCGGCCCCAGTCCATGAGCTTCTGCTTGTCACTGCCGGACTGCTTGGCGGACTCGATCATGCGCTGCGTCTCGTCCTTGTAGAAATTCATGGGGTCCTTGGCCTTTTGGAAAGAGATGGAGTAGCGCTCGGCTGTGGTGATGGCGCCAAAGGTCGCGACTGACGAGACTAGGAATGTCCGGAAGGGAAGGGTCAGGCTCCGGACGGCTGCGTAGCGGCGCGAGGCTCCGAGAACGCCGGCCAATCCCAGGCCAAGGCCGACGGAGCCGCCCATGAAGCCGCCCTTGAGGACCTCATTGTAGTGGGCCTGTTCCTCTTCTTTGCTGATGACCTTCATTGCGACTGGTGGATGTCGGAGGAGGGTCTCTGGTGTTTGCGGTCCCAAGTGTGGGGCAGATGCTTTCCCCCAGTCTGAGTTTGGCGGGTTTTGTCTGTCCTTATTATGCCCTGGGTGTTGATAATACGATCCACAGGCTGTTTGTTGCACACGGTTGGCAGCAAACCAATCGTTCGCTGTTTGGGGGGTTTGTTGTCGTGCGGCGCTGTGCAGGTTTGGCGCCAGGAGCTGTGATGACGGACGTTGGCAGATGGCCTGATCTGGTGGTCCGGTCGGAACTGGTCTGATGTCTCTCGGGGAGCTGTGTAATTAATGCTGAAGGTGCGGTGCGCGTTGGCAGGTTGGAAACCAATGCGTGGTGCAGTTAATAGTTAGGCCGACTGTATATATAAAGTCTGGACTCACAAACACAGCACAGGTGCTACCTTTCAAGATTGCTTTGGTGGTGACCGCGCAATTTTGTCATGCCATGTTTTTCCCGAGGACATGATGATGTAAACGGATCTGGTCTCCCACCAGGGATCCAACCCGCCCAGCCCACTGCTCGCCCCGTCACCAGAGGCCGGACCAGACCCCGAACTACGTCCGCGGCTGCGCACAGCATCAGCAGTAGGCAGTATTGTGTAGGCAGTAAGCAGCGATGGGACAGGGCCGCTGACAAAGCCCAGACACGGCATCAAGCTTCACTGGCCGGCTCAGCAGCGCACAACCGCAGCATTTTGGCGAGGGCCGGGCCCGAAAGCTGAATGTCCTCGTTCCTGCGAATTTTCGTAGGATGCCGAAACATTCGATTTTCGGTGTTTGCCTGCACACGACTTCCGTCCCGAACCTACATACCAACCAGGACAATAGAATTGCGAGACTTGCACTGCCTCGAGCCAATCCCCAATACCCAGAAGAAGGATATTTCAAGCACCGCTTGTTTCGTCCGTCAGCTTCTAACAAGACACTGCAATACGGTGTCGCCGAATTCCGACAGATGCCCGGCACAAGGTGTGAATGATAAGTCAGCCCGTCCTGACCGAGAAGCTAAGGGGGGGGGGGGAAGACATTGGAATAATCAACTCCCACCACGCGGGGTTCTCTGGTATTGCTGTTCTTTGAGCGCAAACAGGAGGAAGTGGTCTACCATGTACATGCAGGCCTGTCCAGATATGGCAATAGACGATTGCACAACGTTCGGGACCGTCTGTGCGTGGCGGACAAGCGGGCCTGTGGAGCTGTGTAGCCACTCCTCACTCATCAACAACTGATGTCTCCTCTCTCCTCGGAGAAATGCGCCTCGTCCGCGCACACATGAGTCGCTCGCCCTTCTAATCAAGGTGTTCGCTGACCCGGGGGTCAAACGCCGCTGAGTGCATCAAGATATACAAGACGATCGTGGGGTGGAATTATAACATTCTACCTCGACTTGGTACCCTGCGTAACGGGGCAAACAGACCAGACAGAGTGGGCGCCCCTCCACCAGAGTGCCGACGATGACGGCGGTGAGATCTACCGAAGCCACCCTGGTAGTATTATAGTAAATGTGTGGCGACAATTTTAAGGCTGGCAAGACCCTCATAATTCCAGACAGCGGCCAAAACGCTCTAGCCGCGGATACCGTAGGCGCTGGCGACGCTTCATGGCCTCATCAGTCTCCTCTGTCAAGAGAATGCTCCAGTCGAAGTCGGTAGACCCTCTGCACGCCATTCCCAACCGTTGAATGCACAGTATGCGGTCACTCAGGGGCGACTGCGCGTCTCGCGTGCGTGACCATGTCTCATCTTGTCCGCTCGCGATCCGACTTTCGGCCGCTCTTGCCCTGGGTCTCCTTGCTTGTCGCACAGAAATTGGCTTTTTCTACTCGTTCTAGGGGTCTTCTGGAAGGCTTCCAATCCTGCCAGGTCCGCCTGCAGGTCTCGGAAGTGGACTTGGCGCACGTTGTCAGTTGTCGGTTGTCAGTCACCGACAACATTGACCCCTGAGCCGCTGCACGACCTGCTGTAGACAGCTAGATCATGCATCTGCCATTCGCTTCTCGTGGCCTGTCGACCAACGCGAGACAGGCTCCTACCCAGAAGGGCGCAGTTTGTTGTACAGATACATGAATGGCCGGGAATCGAGTTTGGCTGAAAGTGGGATATGCCCCGCCAGGGCTTCTCCAACCAGATCGGGCTCGCGCTCTCGTCACCTATCGCGGTCCACAGTCTGCACTTGGTTAGTAGCACAGAGCGGGTTCAAAGCAGCGGCAGAAGCCGAGGCAATTTTGACACACGGAATGATCGTGTTGTTCTGTGCTGTTGGCGTCTCACTGCGAGGGCTTCCCCTTGCGCTAAAAAAAACCTGGTCGTCGGGACCGCGTACCATCACAAGTGCCGTGGCAGGTATCGTGGCATGCTACATCCTCAGTGAGAGAGCCAGCGGTCTTCTGTTCTAGGACTGTGCCCCGACGACCCAGTTGTTTTTTCTGCTCGATCGCTTCCTGCAGGCCGCATCTCATATCTGGTGATCGGCGCATGCATTCCAGTTCTCCATTTCGCATCTCCTCTTTCGACAAGATGGTTTCGATGAGATGGCCAGGGTCGCAAGGGCCTCTTTTCCTTTGGGGGCGGAGGGGCATGAGGGCCAAGCATTCAAGCGGCTAAGTCTGGACTCTGCATAGTAGCCTGCCAGGAATCGGAGCATACTGTAGTTTTTGGATAGTGGACAGGAAACGGTAGATCTCTAGCACGTCCCACCGCCCACCTTGCAGCCCATCGTTTCGGGAATCGAATCTAAGTGGTATTGAAAAATGGATCGTGACTCGGTTGTGTCGGCTGGGACTGCTACTTCTGCCGGCTAGGAATTCTGGCAGGCGCCAGACAAAGGCCAGCTAAGGTCTCATTACGTACAGTCTCGGCGCACAAGAATCCCAGTCTTGGATGGTAGCTCCGGGAACTCGCCGAGTAGCGTCCTTATGGCCACGTTTTTGAAGAATAGGGGTCCAAACCCATACTGCTTCCGTCGTACAGTACAAGGTAAACTTGCATCTGTGAGTCGATCCGGGACGCCAGTGGCTCCAGGACGGCTCCTCCAGAGCACCACTGTATCAAGCTTACTGGGCTCGCTGGGCGCGCTGGTTGGTGGAAAGGATGTCAGGCTTATTAGAATGGCGATGGCTGGGGTTCCACCGGCCTGGTTCTGCCAGTCCTGGCTTGTGATAAACACACACTGAACAAGGGGGCGTGGGGGGCTAGGGCCGCAATACCATTACCGTTGCAGCGGCACAGCGGCTACTGCGACGCCGCTACAGAACGGATACGATGCCCTTCCCGCTGCCCGTCGCCGCAGTACGTCACCGTCCCGCTCCTCGCGCGCAACGGGCGGGCCCTGGGGGTTGCTCGTGACAGAAGAGTGCAAGGCGAAATGCCAGTCGCATCGGTTGACCTGTTACCGGCCACTTATGGATGCCGATGTTGCCACCAAGATCGAGCGGGCTGGCGGGACTTCATGAGGTCTTACCGCGTAGGAACCGATTCTGGGGAAGCCCTGGCATGTTCAGCAATGTTCCAGGCCACAGGTGGACGGAGGAGAGGGTCCATGGCCAAGGCTGCGGACGCTCGGGGCAATCTTATGACTCGGACAACTTTCCGACTGAGGCAAGAGGCAGCCTTGCCGTTCCGGCCGTCGCTTGCCGGTCTGGCCGGTCGGTGGTAGTGGCAAAAACGGACCGTTTGCAGCAATTCCAGCGGCGCATCTCACAGTAAACTGAGCAGCTGGCGATGAAACCTACGGGTCGACATGATTCGGCAGATGCTGGGGTGTTGCTACTCGCAGGTCCTTGTCGCGTTTTAGAGGGTGAGGGGGCTTGGCGGTGGCCTTCGCACTCTTGAGGGTGCGTAAGTGTGCAGATTACCGACCTTGCCGGCTGGACTCTACATTAGGCCGTCGCCAATGACTGCGAGGCGATGACTGACCGCCACAATTGGCATAAAGTCACGGCGGCGCAGGGTGTCGGGTTGGGGTGCATCCGGACCTATTGCCCGGTCCTCTGGAAGTAGCCAGCGTCCCAGGTCGCAACGGTTTTGGCAGAGGTGTGAGTGATGAACTCTGACATGACTCTACTGAGTTTGAAGAACGAGAAGAGACCTTGCCCAGGGCGGCTGCCAGTGTCGTTGGCCGGGGAGGCGGCAGGTCGCGGCGACAATGAGCGATGGCAGGTCGGACGGCAGGGCAACGATGACGGCGTCGACTGGGATGGGCTGAACCATGGCGTCGATCAGTGCAGACGTGAGTGCCCAGGGTGTTGTCTAGACTGCCCAACTTGGGCCAAGAGACAGAGACTGTAGAGACTGACTGCAGCGTTCGCATCCGACGGCTGGCGCTGGCAGATCGTCAGAACCTCGGGGTTTCGATGGGGTTATTTCGTCAAGCTGTGGGCCCCTAGGCGATTGGACAGTGCGACACCAATCGACCAGAGCCCCAGATGTCGTGCTTCACTTCATGCACAGCCAAGGATGCCGCGGTAATCTGGGTACAGAGCACCAATAAATGAAACTAGCACTCCCAACGACGTTCCACAAGGCACAGCAAGGGTATCTGAACTACGCGTACCTGCCTGTGCGTTCTGTCGCGGTGGCTGCCGTGATGGTCCCCGTGAGGCTGGGCATCACGGGCAGGTGATAGGCGGCAGGCTAGCAGGTTGGCAGGCTGGATTCACAGGACGGCTGTTGACACGGCTGACGAGCAGGGAGGACCTTGGACGCGAGTGGTTTTGGCCACTAATGGCAGGACGAACCAGTGGCGGTCATATCCGAGTCGCTGTGAAGCTGACAGCAGAAAGGCTCGCACGAACCAGGCTGGCTGGCTGGCTGGCAGGCAGGCAGGCTGCACCTGCTCGATCTATCGAGACCCCGTCTGGCCGCCTCGACGATGCTTTCCGCTTTGGGCACGCGTCTATCTTTGTCTTGGCGCGCACGTACACTCACCTTACAAAGAAGGCAGCGAGAGAGCGCATCATGAAGTCGACAGCATCCCATCATCGCCAGAACAAGCAGCACCACCACCACCACCAGCAACGGAAACAGCGTATCAGGGCGGTCGAAACTCTGGCTGGACGTGCCAACCTTGCCCCATCGATTGGACGGTGTGGCTGCATTACTCGTGCCCGTGCCGGAGCAAGTCCCCCCAAGCTATGGGCGTCCATCCCAGCTCGTCGTCCACACGCACCTACGGCTGGCAGTACGGGGTGCCATACGCACAGTATCATGCAGGCACGCACGCATACGCAGCCTGGCTGTTGGGGTCTACTGTACCGTGTCTACGCACTCATAACCCCCCCCCCCGGGCAGTGGCCCCGCGTGTATCTACCGATCGCATTGTGCGTTCCCGGCCGAGCAAGGACGGTCCGGTCACGGGCAGGGTCCGTTTTCTGGGGCCTGGGACTGTTAGACTGCGTATTACATACTCAGCAACGAAGTTGGATGCATCCACACCCTGCGAGCGTGGTTTGGAGCTATATAGGCAGGGACGATAACTGGGATCCCGTGAGTTCGCCAGACAGCTCCCAGGGTGTCGCATCACGCCGTGAGATCATTGCTGTGGACAGTCCCGCCTCGAGGAGAGATCAGCCCTCCCTGAGACTGCCCTTGGTCTGCATCCTCTGCTCTGACCTGGCTCCTGGCTGCTGGTTCCTCACTGTCGGCTGTTCGCCCCAGGCCGTTTCGTCTGGAGAGAGAGAGCGGCAAGTAGACGCAGGCAGGGTAGCGCGCAACTGGACGTGCGAGATAGTACTTAGACCACATGCTCTTCCTGCTCGACCGCTCTGGCCCTTCCCCAGAATGTGCTATTCATCCTTATATTATGATTCTTCCTCTTTCTCAAGAGGTCTTCAGTCTGTCCTGTTACCGTTTCAATAAACTCCTTCCCCCCAGGTTTCGTGTTTGAAAGAAATCTGCCGGAAAACGACAGTCAATAAGTCGAACCAAGCCCACCATCCCCCTCGAGGCGAGGCCCTGAGAACCATAATACGCAGACAGACAGACATACATATATATACATACATACATATATTATCATACACACACGCGTACATGTACATATCATCCTACATCGTACACCTCTCACACACACACACACACTGGCGTGCATATACATTTCATCTGGATTTGTTCCTTTGGGCTCTGTCATATCATCACCATCTCTTTCTTGTCTCACCATAACGGCGACTCATATCAGCTACGACCGCTCCCTGTCCGGTCTGGTCTGGCCTGATCCAATCAGCTTGACCCCGTCCAACCTCGGCCGAACAAGCAGACGATACAGAGCCGGAGGCGACTAGGCAGCCAGGCGGCTGATTTGTATCCTCCTCGACCACCTTTTGAGTTGACTCATCGACTCGGGCCGGCTGTTTTCGATATCATCGGCGCGCCGCCTGTCCAGACCGACTTTTGGGTCCAACCCCATTCTTTTCCTTCTTTGGCCTTTCGAGGGCACCCTCCGCCATTTCATAGTCACATCCTCTGTTCTCTTGAATGACCTTCTTGGGGTTTTGCCAAAAACAGCTCCCGTCGCCGTCATCCTCGACGCATCGTCATTGTTTGACCCGGGCGTGGGCATTTCTTGGTGCCATATCCGATCCCATTCGCGATGCTGAGCACACTGTTTAGTGGCGGCGCTAGCGAAGCCAATACGACTGCGACTTGGAGTGGGCGGGCAAGTACAGGTACAGGCCCCAGTGCCAACCTCGCGAGTGCCGCTGCCGAGGCCCCGCAGGGGCGCACAGGCATCACGTCGAACCCGACCAGGCCCAAGCTGAACTTGGATGGGGCGTCACCCAACCCTGCTGCTGCCACACGCCCACAATCCCAGTCCCTGTCGGGCCCAGGTCTAGGTTCGGGCTCAGGCTTAGGCCCAGGTTCGTCTTCACCAGGCTCGGGCTCAGACTCATCTCGCCCTGCAGGCCCAGTTCCTGGACTCGCTGCACCAACACCTGCACCCACGGCCGCGACTACGGCTGCGACTGCGACTTGGACTTGGACTGCAGGGCCGCCCCCCAGCGATAACAATTTCTCTGGTTATCGTGCATCGTCTAAACTTCCTCCCGCCCCTGCCACTAATCCCACCACCACCTCATCCACCACCACCACCAACACCACCTTCGCTGTTACTGCCGCTGCTGCTGTGGCATTGCCTCCTTCTGCGACCACGTCCGCGACCGCGTCCGCAACTACGTCCGCACCTGCTTCCGCCGCCATCGACGAGGACGACGCCGCCGCCGCCGCCGCCGCCGCCTCCTCCTCGGCACCCCGTTCGCCCCCCACAAACTGCTTCAATCAACCAGACTGTTTGTCCTCTGCTTCGCCCTCCCCTCAGCCTGCTACTCCGAAGTCGCCTTTCCCGAGTCGCGCACACCAATACCCACACCCACCCACGCCCACCTCCAAGCCGCCTAGTATTTCCAGTGGCTCCTTTGGTCGCGACCACGCCTTGTCGCCTGCCTCACGATCCCGCTCGCAACTGACCGCCAACCTCCTGGTTGACTCAGCGCCTGTCGTCAGGGTCGCCGACAGCGACGGTGACATCGACCTTCACGACCTCGAATTCGACGATTTCCTCGAGTCTTCCGGGCCCCCCGCGCCTTCCAAGTCATCTCCCGCTGAACCCGCCACCATGACAACCGGTCCTTTCGACTCGGCCATGGGCCGCAGTCGACAGGACTCCTTCGTCGGCGCAAAGCCCATCTCCATGAACATCCAGAACCCAAACCGCGACCAGGGCAGCCGCCCCAGGCGCGAGTCACTCGCAGGTAGCCTGATGGCCGGCAGCCTCATGGGCGGCATGAGCTGGGGAGGAATATCCGTCGGCAGCTTCATCCGGGACGAGTGAGTCGGCTCATCTGCTTCCTTCCCCCTTCATGCATGCACTGTAAATTTCTTTTGCTGTCTGTCCTCTTGCACATGGCAATGTCTCATTTAGCGAGACACCGACCGACTTCAGTATCCACCCGACGGCTCCATTCTCCGGGGTCTGGGTCTTGAATTTGGACTAACATGACTTGTGCGCCGCGATAGGGTCCTGACGGGCACTTCACCATTCGTTACCTTCGGGCAGTCGCCCTCGCTCCAGTCGACGTCGTATCTTCCCAAGCTTGAGCAAAATTTCATGAGAGACTTCAGGTGCTGCGACCGAACATGGCCTACTTTGCACGACCTCCTGCAGCACTACGAGGAGAACCATCATGGCAACCCGAGCATGCAGATGAGCAGCCCGCCCGGCGCCAGCATGAACAAGCAGGGGCTGTTTCCCATACAGGGTGGCTCGCGCCAGCCCAACAGCCGCCCTATGCAGCCCAACACGTCCATGCCCTCCGGACAGAATGGACTGTCGGGAATGGGAATGCAGATGTCGGGGCAGATGGGCCAGCCAAATCGACAGTTTGGTGGCATGTCCGGCACCGGCTTGAACATGGGCGGCATATCCTCCATGATGCAGCAGCAGCGGTCCACGCCGGGCACTCCCAGCCAGAGTCAAATGTCCATGAACGACGAAATGGATGCCGTCGGCGACATGGAGATGGATGAGATGATGGACGTTGACAATAGTCAAAGCACGATGCAACAAACACGTCAGATGTTTGGCCAGCAACAGAGACCACAGCTGCACCTGAACAGCTCCGGCCTTGGGGGCTTTGGCCAGCAAGGCCTTCGCACATCTACACCTACGACCCCAGCAGCCGCAGGCTTTGGATTCCAGAACAATCCGACCGTGTCCTCGGTCAACACGCCGACGCTGGGCACGCAGCCTTTCCGTGGCCAGTTCCAGCAAGATACGTCGAATCTCGATACCCCGACTACCGACTTGATGGACGACGACATGTCCGGCTTGCCAAAAATGAATATGGGCAACCTTAACTTCAACGGGCTTGGCGGGCTGAACGGGCTGAACTCGTCACAGTTCGGCATGAATTTTGGTAACGGAAACGGCAACAACATGAACTTCGGCACCATCTCCGACCCTGGCAAGCAGCTCTTCAGCCCTGGTGGTGGTTCCTTGACTCCGGAGCAGCAGAACATGCAGCAGCAATTTGCGCAGTTTGGCATCGACGTCAGCACGCTGCCCCCAGGAACAGACCCGGCGACTCTGTTGCAGCAACTGGCACCACTGGCCATCCAAGAGGAGCACAAGCCGTTCAAGTGCCCCGTCATTGGATGCGAGAAGGCATACAAGAACCAGAATGGACTCAAGTACCACAAGACCCATGGCCACTCTACGCAGCAATTGCATGAAAATGGCGATGGCACTTTCTCGATTGTTAACCCTGAGACAAGCGCCCCCTACCCTGGAACATTGGGCATGGAGAAGGAGAAGCCGTTCAAGTGTGATGTTTGCGGCAAACGCTACAAGAACCTGAACGGGCTGAAATACGTGAGCTTGCCAACCCCAAACCCCATCCCTGTCGTGAGCAGAATTCTGACGCATACCAACAGCACAAAGCCCATTCGCCTCCTTGCGATCCGGATGTTGTGGCGAGACAGCAGAACGCCATGGCCACTCTCGCAGCCCTGAGTACCGGTAACCCCATGGCCATGAACATTGCGAATATCGCCAACCTCGGCCACGGCCTTCCCAACATCGGGGAGGAGCAGCCTCAATGAGATGGGGCCGACCACGAGTCGGAAAGCAGCCAGGACGAGCCCGACGAGGGGCCTGTCGCATCTTTGGAGCTTCAGGATCAGTCCAACCCCTCGTCGCGCCACAAATGCACTCTGATGGATCCCACCACTGGCGAACCCTGCACTGCGGACTTTTCCAGAGCGGGTCACCTGCGGCGCCATCAAGAAACGATCCATCATATTGCTACCGCTACGTTCCGCTGTGATGTCTGTGACAAGGAACGGGTCTTCAACCGGCTCGACACCTTGCAGAGACATTATCGGCAGGTACACCCTGGCTTGGAGTCACCTCACGGACGGCGTGCGACCGGCTAAGAAGCCGGCTTTGCTCTCCAGAGATGAGCACGCCCTGATTCCACAAGCACTCGTGTGTCTCTCCTTGTCGACCTCATCTCTGGACCTCTTACTCAATCCACTCCTCTCAACCCTCGTCTTATCGATTTCTTTGAAAACCTGGAGAGGCAGTGCATTTCAGCATTCTGGATAGGCGTTGCTTCGATCTAGACTTTCAGGGTTGCTCTCTCCACTATACCCCCAAATACCCGGAGACTTAGACTGCAGATCCTACTATTCACGACCTGGTCTCTTGGTGTTTTCCGACCGTCCTGGAGTATTCCCGTTCAGGCTTTATATTCATTCGATTCCCCCACAACGGCTCCACGGTTCTCCGTCACATTTTGGCAAATGGTCACCCATCACCGCCCGTTCAAATCGGCCGGCTTTTGGGCTACTTGGATCCAACGTGTTTCTGGGTTCGACGACCGCAGCCCATTTTGCTCGTCAGCGTGTAATTCTTGGTCAGCGGAAAAAAATTTTGAGGTGGGAGAAGGATTCGAATCGGATCAAAGACAATAGACCCCTTGTATTGCTTTACTTTGTGTGTTCCGGACGAAGAACGGTTCACGTTGTTCATGTTGCGGTGTTACTTGCGCACGGTTTCTCTGTTTTACGATGATGACAAGAGCCACCTTAAAAGTATGCGAGCGTGACGAGAGGATTAGAACACAGTCAACGGTGCACGTGGAAGGAAGCTGTTTGTTATTCATGCTATTATATCCCTTGCAGCTGGCCTGGCGAAAAAAGAAAAAAAAGTTGGCAGGGGGGGGGTTCTTCTTTTTTTTTCAGGCGTTGGGTCAGGCCGGAAAAGAGAAAAACACAGTCTTGTATCTAGAGGAGTTGGCTACGTCTGCGCCGTGCTATGCTACGGGAAATCAAAGAGCTCTTCATCATCACACGCGACTCGAAGACAAACACACTGAAACCGCCTTACACCAATCTGCGAGAAGCTTCTGCGGCCGCGGGCGAATTGAGTTTGGTCTCACCCACCGGGAATTGTCCCCGTGTGTCTGCCTGTCTTGACACCTTCCCACGGCATGCTCGTGACCTCCATATGACGACGTCGCTTGGCGTCTGGCTTCGATATCGACACGAACAGTTTCCCAGATCCGGCGGTTGTGACCTCGTCAGCCAGCTTATCGAAGGCGAGGCCACCTCTATTGCGTCATCCCAATACAAGATCACCGCAGCCGAGTCAGTATCCTGGAGGGCAGGCCAGGGCAGAGAGGTCGAGCTGCTCTCGGTAAGCTATCTTAGTCAATCCCCGAGAACATATATCCTGTACAACTGGAGCTAAAAGGGGAAAGAGGACGACCCAGAAAGGTCACGATCGACTACGTGCTGATGATCCCTAGATGCTGTTTTTGCCGTACCCGCCGGCCCCGTAAGAATGGCGCGGCCCACTTGACGTAACAAGCCCGCCGGCCAGAGTGCTCCGTGGTAACCTGCTTGACGCAGTCGACTGAATAAGTTACGGGCCAAGACGATGCGTGGTGCCAAGGCCCGATCGTGGATCTCCGTCTCTTTGTTGGTATCTCTACCAGGAGCTGGGCGGGGCATTTTGTTATTCGGAGCCGTCGGGAGAGTCTGACCTGGATCGACGGCAGTCCGTGGGGGTGCCTGCCGTGGGGAAGGAGGCGAGGCTGCGTGACGGTCTTCAACGGTCTGCCCGGGCCGGGGTGTTACGGAAGTCCACCGTTTACGTCTTTTCCTGCCCGGATGAGATCGCGGGAACGCCTGGTGCAGTCGCATTGCCCTTGATCGGGTTTCGCTGGTGGTCTTGGAGGTGCTATACTATCGTGACTCGACTCGTGCGGGCGCGTTACCGAAGA
The DNA here is from genome assembly GCA_038088505.1 of Diaporthe velutina. Classification (NCBI taxonomy): domain Eukaryota; kingdom Fungi; phylum Ascomycota; class Sordariomycetes; order Diaporthales; family Diaporthaceae; genus Diaporthe; species Diaporthe velutina. The sequence continues at coordinate 27,949 of JBBWSJ010000002.1, read as the reverse complement.
TGAGCTCGATTCCATGCTGTAGCATGAGCAATAGCGAAGAAAACACTGATTTGGCATATGACATAGAATGTAGACCAGAGGGAGGGCCCTCGCGGGGAAACGGCATCGCCGGGATGAGGTGGCCATGGAGGAAAATGCGCATAAATCCGCGCCTCACTTGGGAAGGAAGTTCCCTCATCTAGAAAGAAAGGGAACCCCCAGATTGGTCAGGCCAGCAAGATGCTGGCGTATCACCCAGCCAGATCACCACCATACCAACCATACCAAGTCCGAATTCCGTGGCGACATCCAAGCGAGACGATGCTCGCAGCAAAAAAGAATGAATCAACTTTTATACACTCGACCTACACCAGATTGAGATTAGTATAGGACTGCGAGTGCTGCCTCGAGATATGTCCTGCCCGCATCTCAGCATGGAAGACAATATTGCTTACATGGCACTGGCGGTCCTGCTGCGGCGTTGCTGTTCATACAATTACTGGTGGTTGCTTTAGTGAATGCACGGGACACAGAATCACTACGGACTGAGCTATCTTGAGAAAGACCCTGAGTCAATGTTGAGGTTTCATGCCTGCTCTATGTTGTTCCAGGCACCTCAGGTTGGACTGTTTTAAGGAAGTGGTCAAACTATTCCTGACGAACATCCGCGTAGAAAATGAAGCCAGGGAATATTGGGCCCCGGCCCCCATTCATTTCGTCCTCACGAGGCAGCAGGGGTGGCCCCCACGGGAAAAAGTCCCGGAAGCCAGAGACACCAAAATAACCACGTGTCTATATGGTACGGATCAACGGCCATTGGCGACAGTCAGCTGTGACCATTGGCAGTTGCACCCGCGGTAGTTGCCTCTATCGTACTTTGATCATTTCTAGGCGAGTGCTTTTCATATTGCGAACCATTGTCTCCTCATGGTTGCTGTAGACCGTTCTCAGCAAATTTATGTGGCAAGACGATGTAGATCCGTGGAGTAGCCCAGAAAGATTTTTATTCATGTGGACGTCATTGACATACCAATACTGGGTTGGGAAAATGTGCGGTAGGGTGCTACGAACGCACAAGGTCTCGTTCACAAGGACGGCAGCACGTTGCTTAGGTTATGGCGTTCTTGCAGTAGCTTACGGGACTGCTTAAGATAGACTTGGCTGCAAAGGAACGACAAGCAAGTGTACTGTGGTAAGGCTTGGATACTGTGTCACAAGACTGGAACACGTAAGTCTAGTAGCAACCAGTTGGCTTTTCCCGACAACTCTATGAGCGATTAGACCCAGAAAAACACGAAGCAGTACCAAGAAGATGGTCCACGCAAGCTAGTACAAACTCATTCTCTACTTAAGACCATAAATCGCTTCTATCGTGGTGTCTTGGTTCTCCTGATAGCTGAAGCATATACACCTTGACAGAACTTATTGTGAGGGAAGGGCAGTGTTGAATTAATGTAAAAAATTCTAATTTCTAACACGGTAGGTCAAACAAGATGGTGATACACGGGCCCGCATTGCTGCCATATCAACAGTTGTCACGACGACATCGTTATCCCGGAGATACCTGAAGAGCCCCTTTGCGCGATTATTTCCAAACTCATCGTAGCAATTGCGAATCATCACTTTTAACTTCTGTCGTCCTCTCCTTTTTATTTGGCCTGTCTCCACAGGATGGTCAAACCACGACAAGACTTCAGGAGCGGAAGCTCAGTTACGAGCTGGCTCTGGGGATCCTGCAAGTTGTAGAGTCGAAACTAGTGCTGGTGATTGATTCACAGGCCCATGAGATAAAGACATCTTCTTTGGTTTGACCAGTACTGACCTCCGGCGGCTTCGGTTTCTATCCCAGTGTGAAAGCTGCTCTAGGTCGCTCACAGGTTTTGAAACAGTGACTGGAATTTGCATGCAACGAACCAGGGGAGACTGTGGTATAATCTCGACATCAAGCGGCCAATTGCGTGTAAGACGGCTCAGCTTCGCTGTGGTGTGCTGCAATGAGTGACAGGAAGCTGATTCAAACAGTCCCCGAGACAGAAGATCCGCGTCGCGACGACGTAATCAGGACGAGGGAGAATGCTGAGGACGCCCATTTTACGATCCGGAGTGGGCAGCACCACGCTGCGTGTTTGAATTGTCGCGTTTCAAGGAAAGAGTGGGATATGGAGGAGCCGCCGTAGGCTTCTGTTCAGCATACGCTCTAGGACCCTGCTTAATCATTCCAACAACTGTTATTTCGGAGAACCGAGGGAAGGTATATGCAACGTTGCTGAGATGTCGGCATGTCTAGTTCACGTTGCGCCGCACTCAGCCGTCCGTGCCGTGACCCGCGTCCTCCAAACATGGCCGCAGGCAAGGGCTTACATATTGCACACCTCTCATTATCCTACCTATACATGTCATGCGCGGGATGGCTGAACAGCTAAAGGTAAGCCTGATACTGTGGAAAAACTCCTGCCGCGCATCAACCAGAGCGTCCTCCGCGACAAGGTTATTGACCCCATCGTTAACTCGTCGAATCCAAGCCCAAATTCGGTCCGGACGGGAAGGTAGATCACCGTTGCGGCAACTACGAGATTGGTCTCAACAGCCTGAGGCTGGCCATCGAGCGCGAAGACAGCCTAGGGTACGTGTAACCTTTGGGGCTTGATGCTTGCCACGCGGAACACACGCGGCCATGCCCCTGGAGCAGAAGCTCGTGGAGCAAGCAACCCGGACATATGCCTTGGACCTCGGCGGCCGCCTCCCCGGGGCAGATCAGGCCCCCAACAACATCTGGGCGCTGCATGGCTACTATGAATGCCTCGTGCGGCTTGGCCGGACGGCGGAGGCACACATCATCAAAGAGCAGCTCACTGTCGCTTCTGCCTCAGCTGGTATCCGAACCGAGTCGTCATGCTTCTATAGGCTGTACACCAGGAAGCTTGACGGGAGATCGGATGTGCACGCAAGTGGCAACGCGGAGCGGCAGGGGGGAAAAGATGGTGCGGTTCACGAATGCTGTAAGACGGTAGATGTCATGTTGGACAGTCATCCAAGCGCGTCTCTTTGTTCGAGATAAGCCGACCAACAAAGAGAAAAAGGTGCCTTAACCGATGAAAATAAACAAAACCATTCTCAAACTCCAACACTCTACCTCACCCGCAGTCAACGGCGCAAGCATGATTGGTGGGTATTCATGTAGAAGAAACTTGTACATTTTAGGAACTATATACTGCTGTCTTTGGGCTTCCCGGAATAAACTCACGCCGACTGAATTTTCTGTCAGTATATAAATTCATATTTCTATGTTCTAAATCCGATTGATCCTTAAGGTTTTACGGAGAGTTAGCCCGACTTATCTCTTGTTCCTCCATCACAAGAAAATGTCTGTACAGTTTTCTGTAGGGTATGAGCTTGCTACGCTATACAGCATCAGACAGTGGTGTTTGATATTTTGTTACTGTGAAATATTGTGAGGCTGTGAGGCCGGGTTTAACTGATCCGAGTTGGGTGTGGATGCTGGCGATGATGGGGATACAGACCCATAGTCGAGCAGTTTCCATGTTACAGATGTTGTGATATTGTGGATGGACACACGATCACTTCATGTCAGAGTTGTTGAGTTTTCAATTTCAGAAGTCAGAGGCTCCCGGAGGTCATCCCACATGAGCAACCGATCAGCCACTCCGTTTATATGTGATAGTCCTGTCACCACGAGATTTGTGAGAAGCATTGACTAGATTGGCTCTAATTATGAACTCTTGCGACTATATAACTATTTACAATGCCTCATTGACCCGGGCTTTCAAGCCGCACAGGTTTGGACAACCTGAACTCCAGCAGCAATGGCAGCGTTCAGCGATGTTTGAGTGCTAGCCACGGCAGGATCCGCCCTAGACAAATTGCTTTAGATATCTCCACGGCGTATTCTGAGGGGAACGGCATTAACTTACGCGTTTGCACCGATGATAGCGGCATTCATAGCCTCAAACCCAGCCTGGACTTGGTCACGACTAGCCGCAGGGGGCGCCTGGCCAGCTTTGATGGCCTGTCCGATCTGCTGTACACCACCAGCGGACTGCTGCAATCCGGATTGCACTGCCTGCTTCACCGCTGCATCCTGAATTTGTGCTGAAGACGTGTTGATTTCTTTCAGGCCGTTGACAACTCCGGTGCGCGCCTGATCGCAGGCGGTTTGGTTCTGGCGGGGCGCGATTGCTGCTGCAGAGGCGCTAGCTGCGAGGACGAGGGTAAAGATGATCTTGGTGAAGTACATAGTGCTGAACTGTGCAGTGAATTTGTGCTGAACTAGAGGTCTTGAGATAGGACGATAGGTGTAGGCTGGAATGTACAAGTTGAGATGATTAGGAATGAACGTCTGATGATACACTTTGTTCTGGATCAGGCGAATTCGGGCTTTCCTTTATACTATATAAGCACTCGAGGAGAAAGCACACACTTTGAGACTTCCAAATTCTGCATTGTGTGCAAGATGCCAGATTCGTAGTAAATACCAAGTAGAGAAGTAAAACGCGAGGCAATGTTACGGAAACGTCGATCAAAAGCTTGGCCTGGGTTCTGCGGGAAGCAGACGATCATTGAAACGGATCTTCAGAGGTTAGGAAGTGCCAAGCAATGGATTTAAGAAACACGCGTTGAATGCGATTGGGGAAAGATGGCAGTTTCAGAGACTTGCCCAAGTTGCTTGTCTGTCAGACTCGTGCTTGGGGGCAGTGCTTCTCGGTCTTGTCACCAAAATAGCCAGCCCCATCTAGCGCCAAATTATCAATACGCCATTAGAATCTCTGTTGTGTGAAACGGAAGAAGCCCACCTCATCACGGAAGAAGGCCGAAGGGGGTTACACACAACCAAAAAAAAATATGTAGGACAAAATGGAAATCAACCATGCATCTGGCTGTGTCGTATGCATTAGACGAAGACAGACTGCAAACCAAACCAATAAACCTATGGTAAGTGGCAACACAGGGGACTGGGCAGCCAAAAAAAGCAAAAACCAAAAAACGATGCGTGCTTCTCTCTCGCCGGGAATTGAACCCGGGTCTCAAGCGTTGCTGCTTCCTGGATGGGCGATGACAAGCTTGCATACTAACCACTATACTACGAAAGAAGTCTTTTCTATTCCCAGGGTTACCGGGGTAGCTGGCGGCTGTTCGTTGGGTTGCCTGAAGATTGATGCCTTATATACTGTGATTGAATCAAAATAGAGCTAGCCACTTAGCTTTAATAAACTTTAATATACTACTTTTAAACCTTATAATATATTATCCTAGTATAAAAGCTAGTAAATTTTATAAAAATAAGGTAGCTATTTAAATATTCATTTATACTATAAAAGAAGTGGTTCTTGGTGTGAGCCGAGGTAGTAGTCAAGGCTGGGGTGTAGGGTCCCTGCGGGTAGCCCGTACGGGCCCCTTATCGATAAGCCCCGCGTGCCCTACACCTGCAGCCCTCTAGGCCCTCCAGACCTCTCTTTCTTTCTTTCTTCTTTAGGCACAGCTACTCTTTAAATCCACATATTTTGGTGCACATTTCGAGCCTTCGTGCCGTAAAGCCCAAGTGACGTCTCAGTAGTGTGGATTGATGCAATGAGTTCTGGACATGGGTACATAAAGCTGGTTCCGCCTCGGCTCGCAGGGCTCCGGCCCCGCACGGGTGTCATAGCGTGGCTGTATAACATGCGATTGGTCAAGCTTCACCGGGATGGCGGCCCAGCGTCCAATACCCTGGCCTGGCCATTTTGTCTGCTAGCAAATACTCTTAGTACAAACTGCGAAGCTGGCGAACACTTCATGGAATCACTTGCCCTGAGAATATCTCTTGTGGGATGAATCCTTCTCAAGACAACCTCCCATAGGAGCACTGCTGTCCTGCAGGCTGAATGGATTCCCTCAGATAGTCTTAGGAAGCAAGGCTGTGATTGTTGTGTGACTGAGGCAGAGGCAGACCTCCAGTCTAGGAGATGGCAGCTTCACATTATCCACCTTGGGCAATTTGTGTTTGTGTGTGTGAAAGCCTGAGTCACAGGGCGAATGCACCTTGACTGATGCTTGGCGATGGTACCCGACTGTGTATGCAAGCTTGTCATCGCCATCCAGGAAGCAGCAACGCTTGACACTCGGGTTCAATTCAGTAGTTGGAGATGGCTTCGACCTTGCCGGCTTGACAGCGTAATAGCGAACTAATGAAGTGGAGCTTGTCTAGGCGCCAGCATAGATGCGCACAGCCTGACACGAAGACCCTTGGTTTCAAAATAGCTGCTTCTGATACAACAATGGATATATAGAGGTAAATCGAGGAACCACCGCCTAGAGTCATGCAGCTAAAAAACTCACTGCAATTATCTACAACCTACACTGTCTTATGTCCTAAGAGGACAATCATTATCATTCAAGCTTAGCAGAAAGTACATATAGTCTATGGAAGTACAGTGTGTAGCATTGCCTCCTGTGGCTGCCACCCACGGGACTCCCTCCCTTAGGATACCCTCACATGGGACTCCCTCTCATAGATACTGTCCCCTGGGATACCCTCCTAAGAGATAACCCCCCTCAGGACACTCTCCTTAGAACACCCTCCCATGGGACTACCTCCTATGGGTTGTCCTCCCTTGGGATACCCTTCTATGGGACACCCTCTTGTGCACACTCTCCCATAGGACACCTTTCCATGGGATACCCCCCTATATGACTACTTTCTGTGGGATACCCTTCCATAGGATTGGATCTCCTCACTTGCATCCTATGGAAACCTTCTATGAGATAATGTCCTGCTATTTGTAGTATGACTAGCAACCATCCTAAGGTAAGAGCAAGCCGAGTAATTGGACACTGCCCATCTCTTGAACCCATCCGTTCTAAAACTCTCCGCACAGGAATCCTTTTACACAATGGATTACTCGCGTGGGATGATGAATAATGGAAAACACCTGCTGTGATACTGATCCGGCCAGATAACCATAGATAGGCTGCTGATATGTGGTCTTAGCGAGCAGTTGAGACTGGCACCTCGCGCAAAGCGATGCACTCCCGCACGTCCGGATCAGTATCTGTCCCGCAACCTCGAGCGCTCCTGGGGTTTTCATGATAATCCTAGGTGCATGTTTAAATCTACTGACATTGTCAGCTGAACCCACCCATCGCCAAAACAACGCGTGGATAAATCAACACACGACGACCCGAGCATTACTTTGTGATAGACGCAGTTTGGCACTACAGGACTGGCTTGGAATCATGCTTACAGTCTCATTTTCAAGACTCGTGGTTGAGTTGGTTCCTGCTAGGGGCCTTTCATTATGGTACTGTCGCACAATCACCGGGTTCTAGTGCCACAAGTCGATGATATCTAGAGAATGCCATTTGTATGAGACACGTCTTTCCCGCGAACCCAGGCTCAGATTTGACACTCACGTCCAATTAAGCAAAGAACCAAGTCTATTATGGCCCAATAGGTAGGCTAGTGTTGAGGAGCGGATAACGCAGTGAAGGTGGGGTTCGCGTCACGGCCCAGCCCGAGTGTGGTGCAACGGAAGAGAGTGACTCAACTACGCCGAGGGAGATGAGTAGCCATGTCTTGGACACAGGGTTGCAGACGGCGAGGACGCCAGCGAACCGAGACAACACCGGCCATCTGCACTCATGTAGTGAAGCCTGTTGTTCTGCGAGGATACGGTCATATTTACTGGCTGGGCTTGCAAAATCTTCAGGCCAAATATACATTAAAGGGAGAAGCACTGTGTAACTCAACATGAAGGTGATTAAATGAGCGTGCCTCAGTAACTTGATATGATATATATGACCCGAGCCGAGACCACATCGGCTAAATACTCGGTGGTGTGTACCCCGACCAACGCCTTGATCGATAAAGACAATGCTGTACCTACAACGCCACAAGAGCAAGCTCTAGTCGTCCACCATCACCCGTGCCGTAACAGTATATTCTGCCGTTTTGGTCCATCAACCCGAAGTCTCGGAAGACAGGGAGGGCCATCACGCCAGTCTGACCAACGCCGTTCATCAAAAATACAAAATAACTTACTCCGTCAAGTCTAGGGTTAAGCCTAGGCAGCCCGCTATGGCAGTGAGAATAACGAATGGGGTAAGTCTGATTACCTCCAGTCCATCTGGGTGTCACCGTCGGCCGGGATATTTTTAAGACGCCGTTCGGGGCTGTAGGCGGACGAGGGATCGGCCTAGGCGGATCGTAGAGCTGTCGGACCTTTTTGAGGCGAACCCTATTCGTCATCTTCATCCCACCTTTGGTTCTCCCTCTTGATGAACTCGGCGATCTCAGGCTGTCCGAAGATTGAGCTCCCGGGCTCGCTCGCCCGTGGCACCTTGCCTAGATTTTCGCCGTCAAAGACGGTGCCAATGCTCTCGATCCATCTCCGTCGACGCTCCATCAAGGTCTTGGTGAGGTCACCGATGCCCGGCCTGGCCACCCCTGAGGCGGCTTGCATAGCGGCGCCCGGTCTTGACTTCTTCTTGGTCTTGCCCATGGTGCGCGTCCGCTTGAGGTACGCCGCCTGCACCTGGCTGTCGAGGTCCTCGAGGATAGTCTGGTACTCCTGATGGGCCATGCGCTCACGAACGAGGTCCGAGAGTTTCGCCTTGCGGGCACCATTGATGAGCATCTGCTCGCGGAGGCGGCTCTGCAGTAGCCTCAGCCGTGCAGCAACTTCGTCGTCGTAGGCGCCGTCATAATCGGCCCGGGCATCTTCAGGCTGCGGTTGGTCCGTTTCATCTGCTGGCGCGGGTAGAAAGCCAATATGTCGAAGCTCCTGCTTTATGCGCTCGTCAACCTGGTTGTAGTCTAGCTTGGGGTGTGTGGCCTTTTTCCAGTGCTCGGAGTTGGATTCGGGCATGTGAGCCGCAGGCGAGAGCTCACGCTCAGATGGCTGGCCGTTGGGCTGCAAGACGGGTGGGGCCGCGGTATCGAAACTGTCGATGCCATTCATGGACAGGTCCATGCTACTGCCGGCCTCGCCGTTTACGCCGTTGGTGACGAGTTTGCCATCTTCGCTGGCGACGGCTCGCCGCTCGGGTCTCATGGCCTGCATCAGGCGCGAGAGCAAGGGCCCGACTGACAGCTTGTCTGACTCGGCGATATCATCTGTCATGTGCTCGATGCTCCCGCGCGGTGCGTTTGGCTGTGGTTTCTCGGGCACGTCAATGGCCATGTGGTCGTCTTCCTCCGCCCAGATCTGTGTATAGTGTTTCTTCCCCCGCTTGGGGATCACGAAGGGGGTCACGCGATCGCCGCGCTCGCGCAGGAAGGCGAGGTCTTCTTCGGTGAAAGGCCGGAAGTATGGCTCGACGTAGGTTGAGAATGTGGAGAAGGATATCTGGTTGGTGGGTTTGGCGACACTGTAGTCCTTGTCTGGCGGGACGCCGGCGATCTGATCGGCCAGGTCGGTTCTGGGGTAGGTCGCGACGGATGTTGCCTCTCTGATTTCCTCGTCCACCATGTTCTTCCAGTCGACCTTTGTGACCTCATATACGGTAGGGTCTGGGAAGGTCGAAGGGTCATCTCCAAACATGTTGCTCTGTGGTATTGCCTTGGGGGGCGGGGCGCCCTCGTCGTCAGAGCTGGAATCTGAATCGTCTGACGACTCTTGTTCCTTCTTGGCCTTGGCCTTGACCTTCTTCTTGGCCTTTTCCTTGTCGTCGACGTCCATTGCGCCGCCGCCGGGGGTAGCAGGAGCAACGGGGGACAGGGAAGAGGAGGTGGAGTCGTTGTCGCGTGACAGCTTCCTGGGTTTGTTGGAATCGCGCAGTGGGGACGACCGTTCTGTGCTGGGAGGTAAGCGGTGGGTTGGGACGGAGGAAACAAGATGTCAAAGCTACCGGGAGCTGCAGGAAAGTGAAGTGAAGTCGACGGGCAGACTAGCAAAATGCAATCCAGTTCACATGGATGAGTGCAGAGACAAAGACAAGATGCAAGTACGAAGGTTCGGAAAAGCGCAGGAATAAAGAACCGGAACAAGAATAACATTCCATTTCCTTGGGTGATTGATACCGAAGGGCCGAGTGAGGACAAGTGGGGGGAAAGGGACGTGGAGGACTGACCAAGGTTGGTATCGTGGGGCGCAAGTGAGTCGGCAGCCTTCCTCTTCTTCTTATTTGCCTTGTTGGCCTTGTTAGCCTTCCTGGCGCGCTCGTCATCCTCTGCAGCCTCCCTGCGCAGGCGCTCGTCCTCCCTGGACCGCTCGTCGTCCAGCCTTGCGCGGAGGACGGGCACCAGCAGCCTCATGCCGCGGTCGCAGAAGTTATGACGTCGCTCGAGGGTCTCCTGGAGTCGCTGCAGGCGGGTCATCATTCCGTCGAGATTCTTGGATTCGGGCATGCCCGAGGAGATGGCGTTCTGGTCGACGACATCCTCATAGGTGAGGTTGCGGAAGGAGTCGTAGTTGAGGTCGAGGTACTCGGTCTGCTTGACGTCGATCGGGGGCAGCGAGGCGGGCGGCGGGACGGAGCTGGGCGTGGTGTTGCGGCTCCTCTGCCGGGCGATGGCACCGGCGCCTTTCTTGCCGGTGCCCTTCTGACTTGATGCAGGAGGCATGGTGGGATGTGGACGGACAACGGGTCGTGATGGAACAGGACGGCGTAGAGAAGGAGGAGCTGTGTGCCGGGGCTGGCCATCAGGTAGGGCGTGCACGACGACAGAGGCCGCGCCAGAGAGCCAGGGCAGCCGGAGCCGAGCCGAGTGGCGCGTTGTGATCAATCAGGGGCCACCAGCCCGCCGCAGAACAACACACTCGGTGCAGCCACAGCATGAGGTAGTCTACCTAGGTACTTCTAGACGCTCTCATCCATCCTCCCCCCTCGCCTGCGTGCGGCGCGCATCCTCAACGTCGGTACCTGGCCAATTGGCACCCACAGCCAGCCAGCCAGCCCGCCAGCCAGCCAGCCCGTCTGAGCTGCTGAGTCAATCAGTCTGCGAGGCTAAAAATGTTTAGGAAGGCGTCGGACAGAGCACATAGGGAACAGGCTGGTCCTTTCAATGTTAGGCGACTTTATCCCGAGCGCAGCACTACACGAGCATGACACGACAGGAAAGGGAGCCCAGCCAAACCATGTGCCTCTAGAACGGCCGTTGATTGGCACCTCGACATGACCAATTTTGCAGCACGATCTGGAGTAGACTACATGTTACCTAGTATCGTGTCACCATCTATCTACAACTACTCTCTGACCATGATCACAACCATAATACTGCATGCTCTTTCTCTTTATTCCAGTCTCGTTGTGCTCTGACGGCCGCACCTCGTCGCTTCTTCAGCCCATCCCCTCGTCCTCAGGCGGTGTGCCCGATTCACTTTTGGTGGCATCACACATTTCAGACGTGCTGCCTTACTGCTCATCCCTGCGCGAAGAGAGGGAAGAGGGAGCTGCGGCGATCGACCGTGACTAACCACTATATGTGTAGTCTATGTACGCATGCACGTCCTCATTTCTGCTCAGGACAACGGCGTCAGTGTGGGTATTCTATCCAGTCCCTCTCAGCCTACGGCTAGCCAAACGTGCCCGCCTGCGTCCGGGACCGCAAGGCGGCAAGCTCGAGTGTTGAGGACCCTGGGTGAGCAAATGGCTCCAACACATGTGTCGAGCCCATGAGGCTGATTGGCTGTGGGGGCCGCCACACCTTCCTGGGCCCTGAGCAGTGCCGCGGTTGGACGGCTGCACATTCAATACTGTAGTACACCACGGCAGTGGGGGTGGGCTGCGATCAAGGATCCAGTAAGAGGCTCTTCCTTGATCTTCCTTGCTCTCCCATCAACCACACGCAGACTTGATGCAAGCAAGTCTATGTAACAGGGCACGCATATACATGCGCGCACACGCTACAGGACACCGCACTCGGCAACACACGACAGCGTTGACCATGGTCAGTTCATTGATAGCCATGGTCACCTGCGGCAGCCAGGTACGTAGCAGCTAGGTTGCTCAGGCAGGTTGTGCCGTTTGTTACTTATACTCTGCCGAAGCCACCCTCCCATCCCCTTCCCAAACCTTTGTCCTGCTGGTTGGCCATAGTCCTCTCTTCAACACACCCTTTCTGCTCAACTAGTCCCCCGCCCCGTCTCGCCTTGCGAGCCTGCAATGAGAGAGTACCATGGCTTCTCTTGGTGGTAACATCTTACCCCCGGAGCTGGATAATAAGATCGTCTATGCTGGCATCGCCGGCGTCTTTTGCTTCGCTCTCGGCCTCTCGAGGGTCTTGGCAAGCACACACTCAGAGGGCACCGCGGGCAATGAGACCCCCGGCCTTGCCAGGTCCCTGCTCCTCTTCGCCTATGGCTGTTTCCTCAAGCCTCATGAGGGTGATGGCAAGGGAACCCAACAGGACGCCCTAGAGTCCTTCTACAAGGCCCAGGCGGGCATATATGACACCACCAGGTCAACCCTCCTCAAGGGCCGCGAGGACATGCTGGCCCTGGTGGCCGCCCAGCTCGAAGCCAAGTCAGAAAAGGACGGGCTGCACAAGCACAAGAGGGTCTGGGTTGATGTAAGACCTGCCTCCTACTTCTCATTGCAACGCGGTGCAGCTCCTGACTGATTCCTTTCCTCCAGGTGGGTGGAGGCACGGGTTGGAATATTGAGGCGATGGCCTCATTCGTGGATGTGCCCCATTTCTTCTCTGCCGTCTACCTGGTCGACTTCTCACCTTCGCTGTGCGAGGTCGCCCGCAAGCGGTTTGCCAGGCTAGGCTGGGACAACGTCAAAGTCGTCTGCCAAGATGCAAGGAAGTTCAACCTCGACGACTATGAGAACGACAGGATTGGCGCTCCGACTCCGACCCGAGCTCCCAGCAGCTACTTCTCCCAGAAACGCCCCGATCACGGCGGCGCTGATTTAGTCACAATGTCGTATAGCCTGTCCATGATTGTATGTGATTGACTCCGCTGTAATCATCCCCCCCAAGGGCAACTGAGGGCTCGTTTGGCTGATCCTCAGAACCAGCCGGATTACTACTCCGTTATAGATTCCCTCACATCTCTCCTCTCGCCAGACGGTTTGATGGGGGTGGTTGACTTCTACGTCCAGTCAAAGGTCGACGTCAGCTTCCGGAACTATACCGGTGGCCTCGTCGATCGCCATGTCAACTTTTTCGGACGCACCTTCTGGCGTGCCTGGTTCGATATCGACAGAGTTGGTCTGGAACCGAGCCGTCGTGACTATCTCGAGTACAGATTTGGAACTGTGCTCAGTGCCAACGCTCGCAACAACACACTTGGTGCCATCCCTTACTACGTGTGGCTCGGCTGTCACAAGAAGCCGTTCGCCTCCTCGAGCCTGCCGCACGAGATTGTCGAGTACGTGGACGCCCTTATTACTGAGTCGCCCTATCTCCTGCCAGCCAACGCACCCAATGCTCTCACTCGAGCGGTTCAGAGGGCCGCCCCTGAAATCCGCTCCAAGGCTTTCGACGCTGCCGTTGCCAACTTGTCGTCAAACCTGCCCCTGCCTGCCTTCTTCTACCAACATCACCACTGGCGCATCTACTACGACGAAAGGCTGAGGAAGCACACTCAGTTTAATGATGAGTATATCTACGCATTCACTTGGGAAGACTCGCGCGTCGATGCTCGCATCCTCAATCTCGGGTCTGAGGATGTCGTCCTGGCAATCTGCAGCGCAGGCGACAACATCCTATCATATGTGATGCAGAGCCCCGCCCGCGTTCACGCGGTTGACCTGAACCCTACCCAGTGCCATCTCCTCGAGCTCAAGGTCGCCTCGTACAGTGCTCTTCCGTACGAGGATTTCTGGAGGCTCTTCGGCGAGGGAAAACATCCAGAGTTTCGCCAGCTCCTGATCTCCAAGCTGTCCCCCCACCTCTCCAGCCGCGCGTTTCAGTATTGGTTGAGCAACGCGCACATCTTCACCAGCAAGCGTGGCCGCGGGCTCTACGACACGGGCGGCTCAAAGCATGCCATCCGCGTAATGCGGTGGATTGCTCGCATCTTTGGCCTCCAGCGCTCCGTCGACGCCATCCTGAAAGCAAAGACCCTCAACGAGCAGCGAGAAATCTGGCGCAGTAAAATCCGGCCCGTCATGCTATCTACGCTTGTCAACCGACTTGTCGTCAGCCAGGAATCCTTCCTGTGGGCTGCCCTGGGTGTGCCTAAGAACCAGCTCGCCATGATCGAGGCGGATCACGCTGAGCTGTGTCGGGAGCACAAGGATGCTCAGAACACCCGTTCCCAGGCTGTGTGGAACTACATGGTCAAAACCTTAGACCCGATGGTCGAGAACACTCACATAGCCGCTGACAATCCCTACTACCATGTCTGTCTGGCGGGCCAGTTTAGCCGCAAGTGCCACCCCGAGTACCTCGCACCACAAGCCCACGCTCGCCTGTCGCGCCCCGGCGCGTTCGATGGCCTTCGTATCCATACAGACGAGATCGACGAGGTTATCGCCCGAATCACACCGGGTACGCTCACGGTTGCGGTGGTCATGGACTCGATGGACTGGTTCGATCCTGACTCTAATGCCGCAACAAGCCAGATCCGCAAGCTCAACCGTGCCTTGAAGATGGGCGGTCGTGTCATGCTGAGAAGCTCTGGCTTGACGCCGTGGTATCTCAAGGAGTTCGAGCGCCAAGGTTTCACTGCAAAGTGCCATGGCAAGAGAGCACCAGGCGTGTGCATCGATCGTGTCAACATGTATGCCAGTTGCTGGATTCTCACCAAGAATTTCAATCTCCCACCACCAACACCGGATTTGGACGGTGCGGTTGGGGCTGAAATGGAGAGCTTGACTATCTGAGCGACAATATTCTGATGGTCCAAGTCCTTAAATTATGACAGGGCCGAAGTGTTCGCTATATTGGTGCGCTGCCTATATAAGGCTTATGATCCAACATCAGAGCCACGATAAAGAGGCAAGATCCAACACTTTTGTCCATAACACAGTGCATGTTCAGTGGGACCCATGAGTCTGAGCTAGAAGAATAGTATGTTTCTTACGTTTTCAAATACACTGAGCAAGCTGTATGCTCATTATCAGCGCGGCGACATGATCATTGCATTCTTCTATGTGCCACTGACCTGTACCCACCGTCGCCCACAATGGACACTTGATATCTCACTGGGGAGATTTCATTCATATACAACGATAGCGATTTATAAGATACGGATAGACTTCCACAGCAGGTAGTGTCAAAGGCGAAGCATGTCGGCCTGGCAATGAGGTTGTGCCTAGATCGAAGTTCTCCGGCTAAAACTTGCCCACTGATATTCTACACTGTCGAGGTGCTGTTTCCCAGTCCTGAATCGAATTCGACGACTCAGCCTCTACACATCTCCTAGACTCCGTACATGCGATAGTGCATTGAGAGCGAGGGGTACCAGGCAGTCCGGGGGCCAAGCACTTTGGTGTAGTGCCGCTGGGCGTGGCCGTTGATGCTTCCTCGTCCAGCCTATCTGTACCATATCTTCGGGCTGCTAGGCGAGTGTGTGGGCCAACGTTATTGATGGTCATCTACGTCGGCCGGTGGTGGAGGGGGTATCTCTCCCCGTGACTCAAAAACATGAACATGTGATGTCGTGAGCGAATCCTGGAGCGGCGGATCGACGTTCTTCAGGGAGGCCAGAATCCTTGCATTCTCACTACGTGAGAATGATTAAGCTGAAGTAATCGGTCCGGGGATGAATCGCTCCACGATCCTTTTTCCCCTTGGGTATCAGCCAGTTGGCTCTCATTTGTTCCAATCCCCTGCGACCTCGTGGGGCGTGGGCTTGAATTCCCAGCGCCCAAGAACTTCTGGGATAAGTAGCACTGCTCATGTGCTCAGCAATCCTAATGGCAATTTGGAAGACCGAAAATGGAATCATGGTCAGCCAGGGCTCGGTCTCTCGGAATGTGGAGTAACTGGCCCCCAAAGCGCGTCTGGTCTAGGAAGTGGTCATGACGAAGATGTTATAAAAGGGTCCAGCGAAGCTGGCAGAAGGGAGTGAAAACACGATGTGATATTCTATACATAAGCGCGCCTTCATCGCTATTAAAGCTGAAAAGTCCTCACTCAACTACTGCGTTCGCAACTATCACGCACTCTGCTGCCCCCCGCTGAGTACCTCTTAGCACGGCACAATGTCTTGCTGGGTCAGGCCGCTTCTGGTCCTTTCACTATTGCTGGCCCCAGCATCGCTTGTAAGGGGAGACGCGTTAGAAATCACATTACACCTTCCCACCCATGTGCCAGCATGGGCTGAGCCCCTCTCACCTCATCTGGCCAGTCTCAGCATAGAGATGGACCGTTGGACAGACTGGGCGGGAGCAGAAATTGGAAAACCCAATGAGTATGTAAACCAGCTCCTGCGCAATTTAGGTGAAAGGACAGGGAGCATGCCATTTTTGAGAGTTGGAGGTGAGTCAACTGTTCCAAAAGACACTGCCTTTCGCCTTCTCTCACACGCGCTCACACTCTGCCCTTGTCCCGTCTTCTCGTGACAGCAAGGTCACTGACCAGAGGCTTGGATATGGTCTTCAGCAAACTCCCAAGATAGGGCCACTCTGGATCTTTCAGTCCAGGTCATTAATGCAACGTTTCCCGACCCGACTGAAGCTGTCCCCCAACCCGAGGCAGAGTCCATCTTCATCGGGCGTGACTTCTACGTTCTGTCCGGAAATTTCCCGGCCGGCACCTCTTTCATGTGGGGACTGAATCTGAAGTCATTTAATAAGTCCGAGACCGCCGCGCAGGCACAACTGCTGGCAGAGGCTTTCCAAGGTGCCCGATCCAACCTGACCGGCCGTGTCGAGCTCGTCGATGTCGAAATTGGGAATGAGCCCGACCTCTATGGTCCCAATACTGCCGTTCCGGGACCGCTCGACTCGTCGTGGGATATAGCAAACTATTCCACCAGGTGGCAAGAATATGCCGAGGTCGTTCAGAGCGCGATCCGCTTCGGCGACGGCGAGACCGGTCCCAAGCTCTCGCCCGGGGCCTTCACCGGATTCGTGGCGCCGGGCTGGAGCGTTGACGGGGCAATCATGGCGGGCATCTTGGACAAGGACGAGCTGCGGTCTGTAAATTCACAATTCGGCACCCACAGTTACTCTGGTATCTTTAGCCCGAGGCTGCAGTTTGCACCAGGAGAGCTGATGAACAAAAACTTTATTCGCGGCAACCTGACAACGAAAGCCAGCGAGATAAAGGCTGCCAAGGCATTCGGCGTGGGTTATTCACTCACAGAGGCGAACTCCTTTGCTAAGTCCGTATCTGCTTCTCTGTCTAAACCTCCTCAAATCGCCGGTACACCGCGTTCCAAGGTTTGTGTGACCAGCCTGCTTACTAGTATATCGCAGTCATGGAGTCCCAGGCCTCAGCAACACCGTCGAAAGCGTCATATGGGGTGTTGATTATTTGCTATATGCAGCCACAATGGGCATTGCACGAGTACACCTGCATCACGGAGTCGGCTTTGCTTACAACGCGTTCCAGCCTGTCACTCTGTCGGGGCTGAGCGGAGATGGCACAAATATCACAGACCCGCATGTTCTGCCTCTTTACTGTACGTCTGCTCTTGTCAGGTTAACACTCCGGCCTGCATCACTTTGTATTGACATGACACAGACGCGCTGCTTATTGTCAATGAGGCAATCGGGAAAGGCAACAGCCCCTACGTTGCCGAACTCACATCAAGCAACGATACACTCGCAGCCTATGGAATCTGGGAGGGCAATAGTCTTCGTCGTGTAGTTGCTCTGAATAGCAACGTCCACCTGAGTGGCAATACGGCATCGTCTTTCAATATTACCTTGAACGGGGAGGGCGCAAAACGAGCGTCCTGGATCAAGCGGCTCGACGCACCAGCAACAACCGCACGCTCTGGTCTGTAAGTACCGGTCTGGTAGCCTAGATGTTTTGCTCTGTGACAGCATGCTGAACGATAGCTAGCACCTGGGCTGGACAAAGCTTTGAGACGCTTTCAGGGTTGCCGAAAGGCGAAGTGACACTCGAAGAGGTTAAAAATGGAATGTTCGAGATCCAACCTTCGACGGCGATCCTTTTGGAATTCGAGTGAACTCATCGACGGAATACGACAGCGAACGACGAGCTGACCGAAAGAAAGGAAGACAGTCCATGCTGAATGTTATCGGGATAAAATTGATCGAGCCATCTGACCACCTTCATCAGAAATAAGTCCCTGGTCGCTAGATGACGGGTAATTGTTCTCCAACACGTGATTTTGATACTTTGTCCTTGCTTGTGACATGTGTAACAATGGTTGCGACGCGATGGCAGAATGACAGATCCATTCCGAGATTCCGAGATAATCGAGTCGCTCACTGGATTGACTCGACGTATCACGGTCCGTGACGATCTGTCGAGAGACTGCAGCCACAAGCTTTGAGCATAAATACCCAGCAACAGGGATGTGTGGGTGTATGAAGAGCGTACGAAGGGAAACACAGAGGTACTTGCGCTCAACTGTCCTTTGGACAGGAATAGAGTCAAACACCGCGGCTGAGCCACAAGATGGTGCGTTGCCACGATGGAAAAGACGTCCCAGCGCGCCTTTTCGCCATTACTGTCGTTGCAGTCCCAGGTTTCGCAGTAAGCAGATGCCCAGAGGGCACACGAAACCTGAGAAATCTCCAATTAGACTTCAAGGTGTGGAAGATGCAGGTCAAGGTGAAACACACTGCAAAATCCAAGTCAGCAAACAAATGCCGAAGCTGTCGTGGAACTATAGCATCGTGCGGCCTTCCCATATGCGGGGGCTTCGATCAGTCCACGGTTTATGCAACGCAACCACACCTGCGGCAAGGTGCAATGTGGAATCCCGATTATCGATGCAGGCGTCTCATTGGATCAAAGGCGATCAAGTCAAGCAGCTGGCTGCATATCCGGAACATAAGTGCAATGCATCCATGCACCGCATATTCATCCTTCAAGGTCAGACTGCGGCCTTCAGACGTCTGGGCCTCGAGCTTGAGCTTGAGCTTGAGCTTCACACCATCTGCAGTCTACCGGCACGGCCTTATGCTTTTCCGTCTGCCTGGACTTGACAAAACGAATGTGTACATGTGGCGCTTTAGGCGGTGAGATTCCGCAAAGCTGCGAGAAACAGAATTATTACAAAATGAAATGAGGGAAGGGGAGAACGAGGGCGGGCGTAGGCACCGGTGCGAGAACCCCGCAGCAGTCTTGATGCAACGCCAACTTGTCCTCACCGTTATTACCATGGATAAGCCGTTCAGCAATAAAAAGGCACGGGTGGGCTTGGGTGCCAAACGTTGAAGCCTGGGGGAGACCAGACCTTGTGGGGTGCTGATCTGATGAAGAAGCTGACGTGAGATTCAGTCGTGGGCAGTTTAATGATCTTGTTGGATGACGATTATGCCCAGGCGCATGATGACCTGCTTATTTCCATCCCAGTACCCACCTCCGATGCAGAGTTTTGAGGTAGCCCAAGGTCATAGAGGCCTTGCGTGGCTGTGATGCCTTGGGGAAGAGAAGGCCTTGTGTGCCGCTTCATAAGGTGAGCACCGCAGCTCAGCTGGCGTTTCGGGAGCCAAAGAAGCGCGATGGTGGCGCTGGTCGCGGCTAAGCGGCCACTGAATGACACCTGCGCTTGAATGAGCCCTGCAGGGCCGTGGGGAGACCAGCCCAGGAGTCGGCACCGCGGCGATCCTTGTGACCCGAGTGTCTGGGCCCAAGTATGTACTGGGCTTCCGAGACACCAGGATTGCACACCGTGCCGCACAGGGGGTTGACCGCACACATGCTCTATTAACAGCAGCCGCGGACACTGTCGCAGCAGCTGCACACCGCAGGTAGAGAGGGTGATACGTCCCCACGGTCGGCCATTCCTGCTCGACGACAAAGAGCTCGCGGGAGTCAGGTGCTGTAGATATCAGCATCCCCCATCCCCAATCCCCCCTCGGCAGGTCGAGTGATGCCGGGGTGGAGAGCGGTCAAGAAGAAGCCAACATATCGCTCGCTCCTCAGCGAATCACACTCTTGGGCCTCGAAACATACGCGCTTAGAAATGTCCTGCATCTGGGGCTTTCCCAAATGAAGCGCTTCCCCTCCTCCCCGGGTGGGACGCCGACCGCGAGATGACGATGTTGCGCTAGCAAGGTAGCCCTCAGCCCTGCCACAGCAGCCGGGGAGGTGCGAGCAAAACAACCTAGCGCACTTACGCATCAGATTTTGGAGCCTCCTGCTTTGTGGCGCCCTGTACCAAGCATAGGACATGTCCGTAGAGACCCAAAATAGTCCGCTCTCCTATTCGTCAACGTTCCAGTCTCCTCTCGCCCATGAAATTCCGCGGGAATTGTGGGAAATGTGCTTGCTGTGAGCGTTCGAGGCTTGTGCGGGTGAGAGAGCGTGCACCCATGATTCCTGGTGGTTGACTTGATCTGGCGGGCTGAGCAGCGCGGCCCTTTAAGTTCTGCATCAGCATGCAAGTCGAGGCGTTGGGTATGATCCACGCGTGTGACGGCATTCGCAGCAGCGGATGACAGGGGTGGGCCGAATGGAGGACTACTTATATCAGCTGCTGATGTCTTCCTCGAGGTCGCCATACTCAAATAGAACCCACCAGCCAACGCTGGACGTCTTGATGTGCGATGCCGTCGAACCTCGACTCCTCGTCATTCGGCTCGTCTCTCCGAGCGCAGTCGCCAACCGCAAACATGCAAGCATCGAACTCGAACTCGAACTCGCTGAGACCACCGGTTTCTGACCCCCCCTCCCCATCATCCGATGGCGGGGCAAAGTCGTCGAGAGTCTGTTTGAACTGTCGTCGGAAAAAGAAGAAATGCGACAAGAAATTGCCGTCTTGTGGGAGATGCACTTAGTAGGTCGGGCCCCTGGCTAATGAGGCGCACGAAGCCTTGTACGAGAGCTCACCGGCCTGGAACAGTTCCCTCGAGTTTTGTCAACACGAAGACGACGCAGCGGTTTCCCGCCCGACCGAAGCCTCCGCCCAGTCCAGCTTTGAGACTTTCTCCAGCCTGAGTGCCCAAGGCGCCTTCTCTTTGAACCCATTCCTGGGCAGCCAGCTTGGTCCCGCGATCGGCCCATCCCTCTTTGCCTCGCTGGGCACAACAGAGGACATACACCATTTCGTGTTCCGAAGCGTGACGCAGATGATGGGGGACCAGTTGACGGCCGAAAGCATTGTGCGATACTACTTCGGCACGGTCAACACGTGGTTCACCATCGTTGAGAGGTCGGGGTTCGAGCCGCGGTTCGGGCAAATGTGGACAGAACCATCAGCCGAAACTGGACTGTTAGCATTATCGATGCTCCTGATCGTCCGGGCGCCCGAGGATACGCCGGGGGTGTCGATGCAAAACAGCCTCTACCATTCCATAAAGACACTCTGCGGTCTCGTCGCCGCTAAGGCGCCCTTGTCTATACCCCTCCTCCAGGCGAACCTTCTGGTGTGCTTGTACGAACTCTGCCATTTCATGCCACAGCAGGCCTACATGACACTAGGATCATGCGTCGCCATCAGCCGCGCATTTGGCTGGCTCAGTGAATCCTTCTGGAGACAAGATCAGTGGGTAGTTCGGCCAAGGGTGCTGAAGGCCTATTCAATCATCTGGTGGTCTATGATGTTCTTAGAAAGGTCAGTCTATTGTTTGGCATTTCCCAAGCAACTCGGCCCCAAGCTGACTCCAAGAAGTGGCATCCAGGCTGAGGAACTCGGGTTCCCCCGTAGCGTCCCGGTGCTTGACTTCCAAGTCCCGTTCCCAGAACACCTCGACCCATTCCTTCCCCTGTCGCAGAACCACCAGTACGGCAGCGCCACACAGCGAGAGGTGTTCAGGTTCGCGGACGATGGTGATGATAAGATCGACACCATTGTTTTCCCCGAGGCCAAATCCACCGACATGCTCATGAAAGTCCTGCAAAGAACATCGGGCCAAGCCGGTTTGACGGGGTCCACCCGCGAGAGTTTGACAAATGCGATGATGGATCATGCCCGTCACATCGGTAAGAGGCTCCGTCAAGAAAGATCGTGTTGAGCCGGGCAATTTGGCTGACGTTGTCCCCAAGTCTCCACACCCTGGAAGGACTCCAGCCGATTTGCCGCTCTGAGCCTCACATATACGTAAGAGTCTGTGTCGGTAACTTGAGGGGCGCTGTGCTGAAGAGATGGTAGCGCGATCCTCAAGCTCAATCACCCGTATCTCGGGATTGCAAGTTCTGGAACCACACACGACGCCCTGGACAGAGCCGCGATCCAGACCACACTCCCTGTCATTGAGTCGATCTGCCATAGTGCAAGGCTTATGAGCTCTTCAGGCAGCCTGTCGTTCCTGGGACCTCTGGTACCCCCGATGGCGTACAGCGTGTTCCTAGGCGCCATGGTCCTCATCAGGCTGGGAGATGTAGTCATGCACGACCCGGAGTGGCCAAGCAAGGTTCAGCTGCTGCGCGGCTGCCTCGAAGTATTTGCGAAAAGATGGAAGATTGCCGGTAAGTTTACTGACCGAATCCGAGCAGTCCGGCCCGACGCTGACATACTGTGTGCAGAGAGGCATTTGCAGGCCTTGAATGCGGCTTTCCAAACTCACCTCAACCAGTTACACTCTCGATGAACAGCATAATCTCCTGTGGCAAGACAAATCGACCCCGTGGAAGCGAGGCCGTCGTCAGGGCCAAGAGAGGTCGACCTCCGATTTGACTACAATATGGCATGATCGACGGGGATTTGACAACGGAGAGGGATAGAGGATGTGCATAGAGCCATCGGGGCGGCGGCGACGCTTGCGGGCAGGCGTGGATTGAGGGGCGGGCCACGGGGCGAAGAGTCCTGTTTTACTTTCTTGTTGATTTTGTTTTCTCATATTTACATTGCCAAGGTGATAGAGCGATACCCAATAGAAATTTGAACGAATCTGGATGGCTTAACGATCAAAGAATAGGACAGCGAGGGCACATGGTCTGTTAGCCTTCCTCGATCCAATCGACGCGGTCTAGCTGGGAATGACAGCCTCCCAATATTTCCTGGGCTTCTGCTGTCTGGGGCCGTCTTTGTTACGTAAGCTGCTCATGGACGGCGACGTCGACATTACCTCCTCGGTTTGCCAGTCTATTATCTATATGGACTAGTCTTTTAACCGAGCACAGCTCATGAATCCTTCTTATAACATCTTTTTAACATCACTTGGTGCAGAACACATCGCCTTCCAACTGCAGTCTGTCTGGATTTGTCTGTCCCCTTTTATCAATGGCTTGAAAATGTCTGAAGCTGCCCACTCGTGCTACCACACATGACGGTCATCGAATAAATTACAGTAGGCTATTATGGAGTCGTGTTTACACCAACCCCCCTTCTGCCACACCAAAGGCTTCGTACCCAGTTCCAGTAGACGGGAATCTATACAGTCTCTCGTATGGTTCGCCCCTAGTAGCCATGGACAAGTCAATATCACAACCACCTGCTGGCCATAGTACCGAGGCGTCCAACGGCAGTCCATTTGGGGGAGCATGAATCGTCCGAATCGCGCAAGTACACACGGTCGCGCGGGTCACTCGGGCCACCAAGCCTGCCAGCTCCGCTCCGGCACCAAACTACGCCAAGAGGGCACAATCGTCATTGCACAGCTGGTGATCGGGGCCGGGCCGCATCAGTGGTGGAACGTCTGAGCTCAAGGTTACGCTGTTGTTTCCGGGCCCATCATCAGTCACTTTCAAGATTACCGTCCACACTCGCCCGTCAAGCCTGCCGGCCCCAGCATCGGCCTCGTCAAGCGAGCCGAGATATCACCCACAGCCGCTTCGCCCATGTAAATGCATGTCCACATCTCGGATGACCCTAGGCGAGTCAGCACAGGGCTTGCCAGCGCGTGGTTTGAGCTTCCACTCGTGTAGAAGAGAGGAAAGTCGGTGGGAGCGGGATCGTTGACCCAACGACGATCACCGGCGGAGAAATCTCTTCTACCGGCCCCAACACAGCATCGGCAATCATGGGTCCTTCCAAGGCTCGGGCAGAGATGCGTGCAGGCAACAACGCCATTCTCGTCAGACCGTCCAATGGTCAAGCAAAGCATGGTGCGATCAGGGCCAGATGATGAGGAAAACTCACCGCCTGTCCGTCTTTTCCGCCCTGTCGCCATGACATTGGGTTGTCATCGTCATGCCCTGATTCCTAGATACCGGCCGTCAGGGTCGTCTGCTATACGCTACGTAGCAGAATCCTCCATCTCGGAACAGGCATTGCCTAAAACGGGGGTCTGTCTGCCTAGTACGTAGTACACAGTATAGTACCATGTACATAATCCCAGAGCGGGCCCGGCTGCCGGGGTGATGGAACGTCGGACGGCCTGTCACTCTGCCCTGCTCCGACGCCCTGCCGCTTCTCGAACTAGATGGAACCTTGCTCTAGGACAAGGAACGGTTTGCAATGGGACCATGGGCGCTTGACAATTTCGCTCGCAGGCTGCGAACTTGGTCCTCGTTAACCGACAGAGGTGTCCAAGACTCGACAGCCCCATCAAGGCCCACGTCTCAGATCGCATCTGTCAGAGAAGCGATGTGCTCGCTGGCGGCCGGGCGAGTTCACTCAGCGTTCCGCAAGCATGGAGCAACACGCACAATCATGGGGGTTTGGGGAACCGGTCGCCATCCATCCAGTCATACTCCATGAGTGAAGATCATATAAACATGCCGCGCAGATCAACTACTTTACTGCCCGATATGGCTGGTTCAGAGGGCGGCACACGATCTCGGCAAGTGTATGTGTTAAGCGTCTCAATCGAGGGAGAAGGCTATCACAGCGCTGTTGCCCAACGCCTTCGGCCTTGCCATTTGCCCACTCTCTTTCGGCGGCAGTGCGTCCACCAAGGCCCGGCAGATCTCCGGAGATCGTCGGTATTATGGCGGAAAAGTCCTGCAAATGGTAGGCTAATCCAGCGGGCAGGGCATTACAATGGCCGTGTTTCAGTCCAGTCTCGATATGAGGCGGCTGTCAGCTCTAGCATCTGCCCCACCGCTTCACCAGCCTCTTTGCTGTTGCTGTCTGCTGCTCTTGCAGAGAGCCCAGTGCTATTACACCCAGAGAAGTCGAAACGAGTGCAATCATGTCATGCAGAAGCCTGCATGTGGCCTGCCAGGAAGGGCCCTACTGCAGAGGCCAGGGCTTGCGTCCATCTTGACAACCCGCTTCTTGTCCCCACTACGACCAAAGTCCACCGTTTTGACGCCTTCTTTTTTTCTTGAACGGAATTTCTATATCTGTAAATTTGCGACTGGTCTTGTTGGTGGCCATACCTAGCGTTTCCTTGCTACCTGACGCACACACAACACGTCCTGAGGACAATACGCCGTGCCGCCATCCGCGACTCAGTCGGTGACCCCCTCAGGATCAAGGCTCTTTTCTCCCCTCCACGTTGCGAGAGCCCGATAAATCACAGCACATCTGATGGGCCACGCGAGGCTCGTCTTCATCTGAGTTGTACCCCCGCCATTTGAGGCATGGTCGCTTTTTGATAAACGCAGCACAACCAATGACTGCACAGACTGCTGTACATCGATGATGAGTGCCGCGTCTTCATCGCGCAAGTCGCGCAAGGCAATCAGCTCATCACAGGTATTTTACAAGAATGCCGTCTACTTTCCCAATCACAGGATCTACAGTGGAGATACACCTGGCTCCTTGAACTATAGCTGTATCAGCACTGTATATTACTGCTTTGCAAGCATCAGCGCAGATGGTGGCGTCTTTGTGAGTGACAGCAACCCGATCGCAGGCTATGAAAATAGGACTGACACCACGTTCCAGCTGAGTGATGAGTATGCCGATGTGCGAGCCCCATGCGATGGAGTGTCGGGAGGTCTGGGATCCCTTATGCATCTCAAGCAGAAGCACCCTCATCTGCAGGTCATTTTGTCTATAGGTGGAGCCGGCTCGGGCCAGACATTCGCAACTATCGCAGCGAGCCCCATACTTTGTGATAACCTCGCCCGTTCTGCTAGAGGGCTGGTGGAGGCTTCTGGCCTGGATGGCTTGGACATTGTGTGGCAAGACCCGCAGCATGGCAGCGGCTTTCTTGCCCTCATCGCAGCGATACGCCTCTACCTGCCCGAGGAGCATTACCTGCTCACCGCGGCGCTGCCCTGCTCCAGTTCTATCCTCACAAGCATCGACATTCGTCGCGCCGCAGACTATTTGGACCTACTTAACCTTATGACATACGACTTCTATGGTGCGTGGGCAAGCATGTCTGGGCACCATGCCCAACTATACTCCCCGGGCAAAAACAACGACGCGACCGGCTCAAGCTCGATATCGTATCTCGTAGCTCAGGGAGTCCCAGCGAGGAAGATTTTACTCGGCATACCGGTCTTCGGACGGAGTTTCCTCGGAGTAGCAGGCCCTGGACATAGGTCCAAAGGAGTGGGGGGCAACAACGGCGAGTTCGAGTACAAAGAGCTCCCGCGGAAGGGGACCAAGGAGCAGGTAGACAAGAAGGCGTGCGCAGCATATTGTGTGGGAGGCGACGGTGGTTTTGTATCATACGACAACCCTGAAACGGTGAAGCAGAAGGCTGCGTTCTGCCGACAGAAGGGCTTGGGTGCAAGTCTTTATTCATTATGTTTTCCCCTCTAGCTTCACATTAAACCCCTTTCGCACCTCTAGGCCTTTTTTCGAAAGCCCAAAAATGAGGAGCTAGGCTGACATATCGCACAGGGACTGTTTTACTGGACAGCACCCGCGGACTCCAAGGACGCGGCGAGGAGCCTGGTTGCTGCTGGGTTTCGTGCCCTGCACAGCTCTTGACAAATATGCCTAGCCGGCTGAGTCGTTCTTGAAGGAGCAACAGGCTTCTGCTGACAAGGCTTCTGCTGATGAGGCTTCTGCTGGTGCGGATGTCATGTCCTGGTCTGTGATAGCTCACGACGCACCACTCCTTGTGCTCATTGCTGCCTTCGACGCACGGCGAAGCAATAGAACATATGTTGGATTTTCGGGCTCCTCGAAGAAGGCCATCGCTATTCTGTGCTTTTTCGGACGAAGTGGGAAGAGATAGGGCTGTTGTCAGGTTTTGGTGTGGTGGCAGATCAGAGGGAGATGAAGGTAAAAAGATGTCAAGATACCCTATATAACCACAGAATTCCAGAGTAACCACGCGGAAAAGAACTCTGACAAGAACACCGGGGAGACGGGGCACAGCGAGGCTGAGAGGTGCTTATTTAAATCCGTCTTCTGGTGAGCAAGCGATTGTGTGGGTTATTTTCGGCGCACCTCAACAGTGTGTACTCCACGGTTGTGCTGTCATGTCCCACCGACGTCGCAAATGCCATCTCGACCGCAAATTCCGCGCCCAGCAAGGAGCTAGCTGCGATTCATGTCTCTTGTGTTTGGCCACGCGTCAATGCGCGGTTCGGGACCTGATTTCGGGAAGCAGAAGTGCTGATTCCTGCTGACTGCACAAAGAACAGCATCCCACATGGGAGGGGGCAATGCACAGCGTCCAGCAGCACTCCCCTTGGTTAAAGGAACAGTGAGATCTGGGGGTTTGGACGGGGGCCAATGGAACGATCACCGAAACTGTAGCGGCCTTTGCATGATATGTTTTCAACCAAGGACTCCCAAGAGTACTATAGATATACTAGGGCATCTCCAGAGCGCAAGCGCAAAAAGGGGGCGGGCGGGCGGCGTGGAGTTGAACTCGGAGCTGCACCCAGCTGCCGGACCCCCTGCCCAGCTGCTGTCTCTTATAAACGAAACTTGCCCCCCCCTAATTATTTTACCCGTAGATCCCCCGCTATACTAAATTTGCTACTAAAATACGGATTCCATATTAATATATATAATATTAATAACCTTAATACTACTACTCTCCTAATTTAATAAATCTAAAGTTATAATAATATAATTAATATATATATAATAATAAATATTAAAGTTTTACTTATAATTATAGCTTTTACTATTAAATAAATAGTTATAAGCTAAATTTAATTATAATAAATAGATAATTATATAATATTAAA